>BSYR01000004.1:14353750-15805000 GCA_030270665.1 Hibiscus trionum | reverse complement strand
CTATCTATCTATCTATCTATCTATCTATCTATCTATCTATCTATCTATCTATCTATCTATCTATCTATCTATCTATCTATCTATCTATCTATCTATCTATCTATCTATCTATCTATCTATCTATCTATCTATCTATCTATCTATCTATCTATCTATCTATCTATCTATCTATCTATCTATCTATCTATCTATCTATCTATCTATCTATCTATCTATCTATCTATCTATCTATCTATCTATCTATCTATCTATCTATCTATCTATCTATCTATCTATCTATCTATCTATCTATCTATCTATCTATCTATCTATCTATCTATCTATCTATCTATCTATCTATCTATCTATCTATCTATCTATCTATCTATCTATCTATCTATCTATCTATCTATCTATCTATCTATCTATCTATCTATCTATCTATCTATCTATCTATCTATCTATCTATCTATCTATCTATCTATCTATCTATCTATCTATCTATCTATCTATCTATCTATCTATCTATCTATCTATCTATCTATCTATCTATCTATCTATCTATCTATCTATCTATCTATCTATCTATCTGTCTGTCTGTCTATCTATCTGTCTATCTGTCTATCTGTCTATCTATCTGTCTATCTGTCTCTCTGTCTGTCTATCTATCTGTCTCTCTGTCTATCTGTCTGTCTATCTGTCTATCTGTCTATCTATCTGTCTATCTGTCTATCTGTCTATCTGTCTATCTGTCTATCTATCTATCTGTCTATCTATCTATCTGTCTCTCTATCTATCTATCTATCTATCTATCTATCTGTCTCTCTATCTATCTATCTATCTATCTATCTATCTATCTATCTATCTATCTATCTATCTATCTATCTATCTATCTATCTATCTATCTATCTATCTATCTATCTATCTATCTATCTATCTATCTATCTATCTATCTATCTATCTATCTATCTATCTATCTATCTATCTATCTATCTATCTATCTATCTATCTATCTATCTATCTATCTATCTATCTATCTATCTATCTATCTATCTATCTATCTATCTATCTATCTATCTATCTATCTATCTATCTATCTATCTATCTATCTATCTATCTATCTATCTATCTATCTATCTATCTATCTATCTATCTATCTATCTATCTATCTATCTATCTATCTATCTATCTATCTATCTATCTATCTATCTATCTATCTATCTATCTATCTATCTATCTATCTATCTATCTATCTATCTATCTATCTATCTATCTATCTATCTATCTATCTATCTATCTATCTATCTATCTATCTATCTATCTATCTATCTATCTATCTATCTATCTATCTATCTATCTATCTATCTATCTATCTATCTATCTATCTATCTATCTATCTATCTATCTATCTATCTATCTATCTATCTATCTATCTATCTATCTATCTATCTATCTATCTATCTATCTATCTATCTATCTATCTATCTATCTATCTATCTATCTATCTATCTATCTATCTATCTATCTATCTATCTATCTATCTATCTATCTATCTATCTATCTATCTATCTATCTATCTATCTATCTATCTATCTATCTATCTATCTATCTATCTATCTATCTATCTATCTATCTATCTATCTATCTATCTATCTATCTATCTATCTATCTATCTATCTATCTATCTATCTATCTATCTATCTATCTATCTATCTATCTATCTATCTATCTATCTATCTATCTATCTATCTATCTATCTATCTATCTATCTATCTATCTATCTATCTATCTATCTATCTATCTATCTATCTATCTATCTATCTATCTATCTATCTATCTATCTATCTATCTATCTATCTATCTATCTATCTATCTATCTATCTATCTATCTATCTATCTATCTATCTATCTATCTATCTATCTATCTATCTATCTATCTATCTATCTATCTATCTATCTATCTATCTATCTATCTATCTATCTATCTATCTATCTATCTATCTATCTATCTATCTATCTATCTATCTATCTATCTATCTATCTATCTATCTATCTATCTATCTATCTATCTATCTATCTATCTATCTATCTATCTATCTATCTATCTATCTATCTATCTATCTATCTATCTATCTATCTATCTATCTATCTATCTATCTATCTATCTATCTATCTATCTATCTATCTATCTATCTATCTATCTATCTATCTATCTATCTATCTATCTATCTATCTATCTATCTATCTATCTATCTATCTATCTATCTATCTATCTATCTATCTATCTATCTATCTATCTATCTATCTATCTATCTATCTATCTATCTATCTATCTATCTATCTATCTATCTATCTATCTATCTATCTATCTATCTATCTATCTATCTATCTATCTATCTATCTATCTATCTATCTATCTATCTATCTATCTATCTATCTATCTATCTATCTATCTATCTATCTATCTATCTATCTATCTATCTATCTATCTATCTATCTATCTATCTATCTATCTATCTATCTATCTATCTATCTATCTATCTATCTATCTATCTATCTATCTATCTATCTATCTATCTATCTATCTATCTATCTATCTATCTATCTATCTATCTATCTATCTATCTATCTATCTATCTATCTATCTATCTATCTATCTATCTATCTATCTATCTATCTATCTATCTATCTATCTATCTATCTATCTATCTATCTATCTATCTATCTATCTATCTATCTATCTATCTATCTATCTATCTATCTATCTATCTATCTATCTATCTATCTATCTATCTATCTATCTATCTATCTATCTATCTATCTATCTATCTATCTATCTATCTATCTATCTATCTATCTATCTATCTATCTATCTATCTATCTATCTATCTATCTATCTATCTATCTATCTATCTATCTATCTATCTATCTATCTATCTATCTATCTATCTATCTATCTATCTATCTATCTATCTATCTATCTATCTATCTATCTATCTATCTATCTATCTATCTATCTATCTATCTATCTATCTATCTATCTATCTATCTATCTATCTATCTATCTATCTATCTATCTATCTATCTATCTATCTATCTATCTATCTATCTATCTATCTATCTATCTATCTATCTATCTATCTATCTATCTATCTATCTATCTATCTATCTATCTATCTATCTATCTATCTATCTATCTATCTATCTATCTATCTATCTATCTATCTATCTATCTATCTATCTATCTATCTATCTATCTATCTATCTATCTATCTATCTATCTATCTATCTATCTATCTATCTATCTATCTATCTATCTATCTATCTATCTATCTATCTATCTATCTATCTATCTATCTATCTATCTATCTATCTATCTATCTATCTATCTATCTATCTATCTATCTATCTATCTATCTATCTATCTATCTATCTATCTATCTATCTATCTATCTATCTATCTATCTATCTATCTATCTATCTATCTATCTATCTATCTATCTATCTATCTATCTATCTATCTATCTATCTATCTATCTATCTATCTATCTATCTATCTATCTATCTATCTATCTATCTATCTATCTATCTATCTATCTATCTATCTATCTATCTATCTATCTATCTATCTATCTATCTATCTATCTATCTATCTATCTATCTATCTATCTATCTATCTATCTATCTATCTATCTATCTATCTATCTATCTATCTATCTATCTATCTATCTATCTATCTATCTATCTATCTATCTATCTATCTATCTATCTATCTATCTATCTATCTATCTATCTATCTATCTATCTATCTATCTATCTATCTATCTATCTATCTATCTATCTATCTATCTATCTATCTATCTATCTATCTATCTATCTATCTATCTATCTATCTATCTATCTATCTATCTATCTATCTATCTATCTATCTATCTATCTATCTATCTATCTATCTATCTATCTATCTATCTATCTATCTATCTATCTATCTATCTATCTATCTATCTATCTATCTATCTATCTATCTATCTATCTATCTATCTATCTATCTATCTATCTATCTATCTATCTATCTATCTATCTATCTATCTATCTATCTATCTATCTATCTATCTATCTATCTATCTATCTATCTATCTATCTATCTATCTATCTATCTATCTATCTATCTATCTATCTATCTATCTATCTATCTATCTATCTATCTATCTATCTATCTATCTATCTATCTATCTATCTATCTATCTATCTATCTATCTATCTATCTATCTATCTATCTATCTATCTATCTATCTATCTATCTATCTATCTATCTATCTATCTATCTATCTATCTATCTATCTATCTATCTATCTATCTATCTATCTATCTATCTATCTATCTATCTATCTATCTATCTATCTATCTATCTATCTATCTATCTATCTATCTATCTATCTATCTATCTATCTATCTATCTATCTATCTATCTATCTATCTATCTATCTATCTATCTATCTATCTATCTATCTATCTATCTATCTATCTATCTATCTATCTATCTATCTATCTATCTATCTATCTATCTATCTATCTATCTATCTATCTATCTATCTATCTATCTATCTATCTATCTATCTATCTATCTATCTATCTATCTATCTATCTATCTATCTATCTATCTATCTATCTATCTATCTATCTATCTATCTATCTATCTATCTATCTATCTATCTATCTATCTATCTATCTATCTATCTATCTATCTATCTATCTATCTATCTATCTATCTATCTATCTATCTATCTATCTATCTATCTATCTATCTATCTATCTATCTATCTATCTATCTATCTATCTATCTATCTATCTATCTATCTATCTATCTATCTATCTATCTATCTATCTATCTATCTATCTATCTATCTATCTATCTATCTATCTATCTATCTATCTATCTATCTATCTATCTATCTATCTATCTATCTATCTATCTATCTATCTATCTATCTATCTATCTATCTATCTATCTATCTATCTATCTATCTATCTATCTATCTATCTATCTATCTATCTATCTATCTATCTATCTATCTATCTATCTATCTATCTATCTATCTATCTATCTATCTATCTATCTATCTATCTATCTATCTATCTATCTATCTATCTATCTATCTATCTATCTATCTATCTATCTATCTATCTATCTATCTATCTATCTATCTATCTATCTATCTATCTATCTATCTATCTATCTATCTATCTATCTATCTATCTATCTATCTATCTATCTATCTATCTATCTATCTATCTATCTATCTATCTATCTATCTATCTATCTATCTATCTATCTATCTATCTATCTATCTATCTATCTATCTATCTATCTATCTATCTATCTATCTATCTATCTATCTATCTATCTATCTATCTATCTATCTATCTATCTATCTATCTATCTATCTATCTATCTATCTATCTATCTATCTATCTATCTATCTATCTATCTATCTATCTATCTATCTATCTATCTATCTATCTATCTATCTATCTATCTATCTATCTATCTATCTATCTATCTATCTATCTATCTATCTATCTATCTATCTATCTATCTATCTATCTATCTATCTATCTATCTATCTATCTATCTATCTATCTATCTATCTATCTATCTATCTATCTATCTATCTATCTATCTATCTATCTATCTATCTATCTATCTATCTATCTATCTATCTATCTATCTATCTATCTATCTATCTATCTATCTATCTATCTATCTATCTATCTATCTATCTATCTATCTATCTATCTATCTATCTATCTATCTATCTATCTATCTATCTATCTATCTATCTATCTATCTATCTATCTATCTATCTATCTATCTATCTATCTATCTATCTATCTATCTATCTATCTATCTATCTATCTATCTATCTATCTATCTATCTATCTATCTATCTATCTATCTATCTATCTATCTATCTATCTATCTATCTATCTATCTATCTATCTATCTATCTATCTATCTATCTATCTATCTATCTATCTATCTATCTATCTATCTATCTATCTATCTATCTATCTATCTATCTATCTATCTATCTATCTATCTATCTATCTATCTATCTATCTATCTATCTATCTATCTATCTATCTATCTATCTATCTATCTATCTATCTATCTATCTATCTATCTATCTATCTATCTATCTATCTATCTATCTATCTATCTATCTATCTATCTATCTATCTATCTATCTATCTATCTATCTATCTATCTATCTATCTATCTATCTATCTATCTATCTATCTATCTATCTATCTATCTATCTATCTATCTATCTATCTATCTATCTATCTATCTATCTATCTATCTATCTATCTATCTATCTATCTATCTATCTATCTATCTATCTATCTATCTATCTATCTATCTATCTATCTATCTATCTATCTATCTATCTATCTATCTATCTATCTATCTATCTATCTATCTATCTATCTATCTATCTATCTATCTATCTATCTATCTATCTATCTATCTATCTATCTATCTATCTATCTATCTATCTATCTATCTATCTATCTATCTATCTATCTATCTATCTATCTATCTATCTATCTATCTATCTATCTATCTATCTATCTATCTATCTATCTATCTATCTATCTATCTATCTATCTATCTATCTATCTATCTATCTATCTATCTATCTATCTATCTATCTATCTATCTATCTATCTATCTATCTATCTATCTATCTATCTATCTATCTATCTATCTATCTATCTATCTATCTATCTATCTATCTATCTATCTATCTATCTATCTATCTATCTATCTATCTATCTATCTATCTATCTATCTATCTATCTATCTATCTATCTATCTATCTATCTATCTATCTATCTATCTATCTATCTATCTATCTATCTATCTATCTATCTATCTATCTATCTATCTATCTATCTATCTATCTATCTATCTATCTATCTATCTATCTATCTATCTATCTATCTATCTATCTATCTATCTATCTATCTATCTATCTATCTATCTATCTATCTATCTATCTATCTATCTATCTATCTATCTATCTATCTATCTATCTATCTATCTATCTATCTATCTATCTATCTATCTATCTATCTATCTATCTATCTATCTATCTATCTATCTATCTATCTATCTATCTATCTATCTATCTATCTATCTATCTATCTATCTATCTATCTATCTATCTATCTATCTATCTATCTATCTATCTATCTATCTATCTATCTATCTATCTATCTATCTATCTATCTATCTATCTATCTATCTATCTATCTATCTATCTATCTATCTATCTATCTATCTATCTATCTATCTATCAATTCTAACCCTTTCTAAACCTCAATCAACACTAAAAATCATCACAAACACGACCTTATATCTCCAGCAATAGCAGATCACCAAAAACACCTCAAAAACCATAAATCAAATATCTAAAACTTAGGAACCCAAACCTATTCAGGATTTATTTGTTAAAACCTCAATCTCAACATCAAATACCATCCAAAACATGTTAGAAATCAACCTATAAATAGAGTTTAACTCAGAAATACGAAAATCATCAAAATCACATTAAGAAACTTGAATTTAGCAACTATTTCTTGTTTATATCATTAAAATAACTTAAAACATTAACAAATGATTGATAACTTGGGAATTTCAGTAAAGAACTGATCATTAGAGGAGAAGAATGAAGCTTACCTCTAATGGCTTATTTCTCCTTAATTTGGGAAAGATTTCTTGAAAATCCAAAGCAAAAACAAGAAGGATTTGATGAAGTAAAGATAGGGAATCCTTTGGAAGATGAAATCTCAGCAAATGAGATGAAAATCAGAGGTTATTTGGTGAGGGAAAAGTGTTTGGCTGAGTGGAAGTTGAGAGAAAATGAAAAGAGAGAAAATTATCGTAAAGTAGTTATGAAAAGTCAACCTTTGATTTTTCTTTTAATTCCTTTAATTAAATCATTATTAAAAAATACAAAATTAGAGAGAAATATGATGAAAAACACTTGGTAGAATTAGCTCCTAAAAGATTCAAAGTTTCAATCCTTTACAAAACAGTCACTAGTCAACTTTTGCAAAAACTGCATTTTGGTCACTACACCAAAATGTAATATTTCCAAATCACATTTTGTAAAATTATTTTCACCACAATAATTTATATAATAAATTAGGATTTTTAGATATTTTTCCATATTTTTAAAGCATCCCGAACTAGGTGTTCCCTAAATCAACCTTAAGGGTTCGAACCATTCCCGATTCAACCTCTAAAACATCTAGGCACAAAACCAGGGCGTTCCATGGACAGCTTGATTCGATTTGCAAGTCATGTACAAGAAAAGTAAATGCACAATTAAATTGGATGGTTAAGAAGAAAAATAAAATAAAAACACAAGTAATTGAAGAGAAAGTGATCAGATTGATATAGAGAGTTGGGTTATGCTGCTGCTGCTTAGTGTGAAATTGCGTTGAATAGGACAAGTCGTTTTGCGCTGCTAGACTCTGCTACCTTGGCGGTAGGCTGCTGAGACCCTTTCGCTACCTCGGCAGGGGAATGGAATTGTGTCTCGTCGGCAGAACTACAAGGCTCTGCAGAACACTTAGAAAGTGACTCCGCTTATGTCTAAGTCAGAATTCTATTGATGCCCACTGCATATAATACTAGCCGCGGTGTGAATCGTGCAAAGACATCAATGTTGATTCATCCTCTTTTAGCCGCCTTAAACCCTTAACCTATGTCTAGGCCGGATTGATCGCACTGTCTATAGATGAAATCGTACTTACTCCTTTCGTGAGTTTGACTCTCTCGATGCCGAACAAATGGATAGAATTCAACTAGTCTTTCGCCTTAATTGAAAAATATGAAGAACATGGAATAAGTAAAACTTGTAATTTTATTTGCAAAAACGAACTTGAAGTCATAAACAATCGTTCTCACACTAATTACAATATAACCCAAACCCAAAAAGAATTTTAGAACATGTTGGCGGCAAGAAAACCTAAACTATGCCTAAGGAAAACCTTACTTGTTTTGAGATATAATTACAATGGGTATATATAGGCATTAGCTAGGTCTAGTCCTTCTTCAAGTAGAAGTCTTCAAAGTAGCTTTTTACATTAAATGTCGCTTTAAACTCTGACTTCTTTGAGTTGAATGTGGACTTTATCACGTTCCCTTGCTCCGCAAGTAATCTCGAGATTCTCATCCGGTGACTCCGCCAGCTGCTAGAGAAGTCGAAAAATTGAGTGGATAACATCGATAGAATCAGGATTTTCTGCTCTACAGATCACACTCTGGTTTTCCAACTCCATAGTCTGTTGTCATGAGTGGCAGGTTGGGCGGTGGCAGTTGCTGTTTCTGTTTGGAACTGCATCAGTACAGCTATTTGGTTTGCTGCCTCAGCATCATACCCTCAGCTCCTCTTTCCCTCTATCAGCCTCTAGTACCTGAAACTAAAATTACACTAAAACAATACATTTTCTTCGCCAAATAACAAATAATCTATAAAAGCATGGCAAACTAAAGAAATACTGTAGAATGCAATGCATGGTCCTAATTATGCATATAATGTACTCAAAACAGCAACAATATGAGATGGAATGTGCATGAAATATTGAACTTGTGGACACTTTACACCTAATCCTACTAATCTACCAAGGTAAAACATTATAAGTATTTGAATAAAACATGTGACAAGTGATATATGTGACTTGATATGTTATATGATTGTCGTTATATGAAACATGAGTTCAAGGCATTAAAGGCGTAAACACCAATCTGATTTTTGCTTGAAACATACATGATCTACATGCCTAAGATGTCTATTCGAAGGGTGACTATGTGATATACGCTTGTTTTACTTGATTGATTACATGTTTGTCTATGTACATGATATGCTATGAGTTCACTTTTTGTATTGTTAAACGATGGTTTGTTTACATTGTTCTTTGATGCAAATGTGCCCACATGCCTACTTGTTGTTTCCATGCTTCTAAAACTAGCTAAGTGATTATTGATAATGTTTAAACTAGCTAGGTGATGCTTATGTAATATGAATCCTAGCCAGGTAACCTTGGATAATTGTAATAAGACACTTAAAAGACTAAACTAATATATTTAAGTTCTACCTCGCTAAGTACATCTTTTGTACTTATCACTTTGTTATTTACTCCTTCCCAAACCAACAGGTTGTGTTGATTGAAAGTTGCCCAATCGGTTTCTGGAGCACTAAGTTATAAGCAAGAATCATGTATGATGTGATCTTTTGTATAGACTTCTAGAGAGTGGCATTGACTTGTGTATTAGAGTGGTGTCACATGCATTTTGGTTGATATATATATATATATATATATATATATATATATATATATATTAAATGTGAACACATGACTTGTGTTGAGTGGATCGAATGATCGATATAAACCAAGAGGGGGGTGAATTGGGTTTTTAAACTTTTGGAAGTTGAATTGACAAATAAAAATGGTAGACAAGGAATTTTAGAGTGGTTCAAGTTCCAATCGAACTCTACATCCACTACCTTAGCTTCACTAAGGATTTTCAACAATTCCACTAATTGCTCTTCCCCTTTTCTATGCTAAGGAGGTAACCGTTACAATTTTGGTCAAATTTTCTACCCAAAATTTGACCCAATCCTCACACAATAATAACAAAGAAGTTGTTGGTTAAAATAAGTATCTCTCAATACACAAGGTAGCCCCATTACAAGCTCTCAACCCAATTGAAATGATAAGAATGAAAAATATAATTGGGGTTACAAGACAATAATGGGATTTAGGCACAAATGCTTGGATTTGATGTTTGGATGTTTGCTTTTGGATCAATAGTTGTTGCTAAATCTTTTAGAGGTCCATTTTATACCTTCTCATTGAATTCTAGCCGTTGTGGTTGTTGCATTCATCAATAGAGCCGTTGGGATGTTATCTTCCCTCCATAAATGCAGTCTGCAACCAACCGTTTCGAAACGCCCGACCCTGTTTCGAAACAAACCAAAATAGAAAGAGTCGTTGGGGTTTATTAAATATCCCGTATCGAAACAGTTAATCTTGTTTCGATACGCTAAGAGCCGTTTCGAAACTCGTTTCAAAACATTTTAGCTACTGTCAAAGATCGTATCGAAACGGACTGAAGGTGTTTCGGTACGCCTTAACGATCAGTATAAAATCAGTTAAAAACTCCAACGGTCATATTTTTTAAATCTGACTTGAATATCGTTTTGAAACGTTGGATGTCATTTCGATACGGTGTCTCGATATTCTTAAGCCGTTTCGAAACTCGTATCGAAACAAGGGTTCACAGTTTCAAAACCGTTTTGATACCCTTTCCAAAACACGAGTTCACAATTTCAAAAGTGTTCCGAAACGCCTTAGGCCGTTCCGAAACGGTGACTCGAAAATCACTGTTTTGGCTTCAAGAACACTTAGAAAAATTTTGACAATATAAGTTTTTAACTTAGGCATTTTCCTTAAAACATATAGAGAGGTTTGAGGACTTAAAATTCGTTTTCTCATTTTCAATTTAGTCCTTAAATTCTTTAGTTATATCAAAATCAATTTATCGGTTTCACAATCTCCCCCTTTTGTTGTAACAAAACCAAAGTTAGAATTTTTAAGAGTTTTGAAAATTTTGAATACATTCTAACTCCCCCTCAATTTAAGATAGGTTTTAAAGTTTTTTAAAAGGATTTAAATCCATGTTTTAAAACTTAAAAACACTTAAAACACTTAAAACGAATTTTGGCTCTTAGATTACTTCTCCCCCTTTTTGTTATATCAAAAATAATAAACAAGGCTCAAAGAGAAGAAACAAGGTTAAAAGCAATAAGTAATAACCAATAAGCAACATAATATAAATTCATAGAATTCAAATATCCAAAACATAAATCTTAAACAATGAAGTTCAAAGCTTAATCCCAAACAAAATAAGCAAAGCATAGGTTCATAAAATATAAAGGAAATAAAGATGCAATCTTAGTCCTAATATGAATAGCTAATATGAGATGACATGAGAATTCTAAGCCTCATCGTCGTCACCATCATCATCCATGGAATCATCATCGTCCTTAGCTTGACATGTTCATAGACTGATGTTGGTTCTCAAGGGATGTGAGTCGATTCTCCATGGATTGCAATCGAGTATTTATGGTACCAAGACTCGCCTCCATAGTGTTGAACCGCTCGGTAAGAAAACCCATTAGAGCTTCATTGTTTGCAACTGGAGCTTATGGTTGAGGTTCAACTTGAGGTGGAGGTGCTTCCCTATCAACACGTTCCCATTGGCCATTGTTGATGTAAAGAAATCCGGACTTGCAGAGAGAAGATTCACCAAGTTTTTGCTTGCGGGGTTCCGGAGAGTCATAAGTGCAATCAAGATTAAGCTCTCCAAAGATATAACTTAAAACAGTCCCATAAGTGAAGGACTTGAGCGCATCGGTTTCACGGAGCTTGATATTATTCACCATCTCGGCGAACATGATCTTGACAAGATTTGGGTGCTCTCCATGACGAAAACATTCAAGCCAAAAATAATATACTTGACGAACGTGAGAAAATTTACCTCCGAAGGGGCGAATAAACCACGAGATCATCAAGTGGAGGAACCTATCGTGAGCATCCAAGGCAATCACTGAACCCATGTGAGAACCAAAATGAGTCTCATTCTCGATTCCTTCGTTATTGAGACCAAAGGTAGTCTCTAAGTAAGGTATGTCAATGACAATCTTCTTTCCCAAGATAAGAGACTCAATGCGAACAACTTCAGAGTTCTCTTCATTGTTAAAGAGTTGGGCATTCGAGTAGAAGATAAGAACCATGTGCTTGTAGCAAATAACGGTGGAGATAACGGAAGAGAAAGCGCTCGGAGTCAAGAAACGACATGTCAACAACACGTTCACGACGAACGGCAATCTCCTTGACATATGTGAAACGCTCCTTCATCGCGGGAGTTCGGAGACTCTTAAGAAAAAGTTGAGTAAGGTTGGGACGGATAGCGGCTTGGTTTGAAGCTTCAGCCGGTTGAGGTGCCTTACGTTTCTTGTTAGCGGGATCCATTAAAAAATCCTAAAAACATAAAGCAAGCAATTTGTAACTAAAATTGAGGTGTATGCATGAAAGTCCTTAATTCAATCCAATGGTAAATCCCACTTAGGTTTAAAAATAAATTTTAAGAACATAGATAAAAAAATTTGAAGAGAAAACAATTTAAAAAAAAGAAAAAAATACGAATGAAAAAACATATATTCGATTCAAAAAATTTAAGATTTTGAAAAATTTTCAGAAGATTTGAAAAACCCAAGTATCAAAACACATAAACTATACAAATTAAAATTTTCTAACCTAGGATTCGAATACAAATTTAAAGGAGAAAGAAAAAGATGAAAATATACCTTAAATTGGGATTTTGGATGAATAGATGGAAATCCTTGCACAAAATTGTTGATGCTTTCTTAGACTTGTGTTTAAGAGTAAAAGCCCTCAAGATTTGGTGAAAACAATGAGGTTAAGAGGGTTTTTATAGGGAAAATCGATTTAGGGTTTGAGGGAATTTTAATTAAAGTGAAACTTTAACATTAAAAGGCCTCTTTAAAGCTGTCCGCTAACCCGTTTCGGAACAGGTTTCGACCGTTCCGAAACGCGAGCACAGAGAGTTGACTGACGTTTCAAGTCCAATTGACCGTTTCGATACGGCTTTGACCGTATCGAATCCCACGTTGACTCGTATCGAAACACGTTTTGATACACCCCTTGGCAGTAGCAAAAACGTTTCGAAACCCTTTGAAGGCATTTCGAAACACCCTTCTCTCAGGTGGATTTTTATGGCACCCGTATCGAAACAGTTGGACCCGTTTCGATACACATGGGCCTGGAAGTGCAGATGAGACTCTAAAATTGCAGAAAAATGAAATTTTGAAGTCCTAATTTGCATGAATGACATGAATGAGCAGGAATAACATATGAAAACATAAACATACTCCCCCTAACTATAAGGATGGATTAAATTAGGAGTAAAAACACATAAACATGGCATTTTCAAGGGATCAAGCAATTTAAGCACAAAAGGGGTCCTAAAAAGGTCAAGATAGGCTAGTTAGACCTAACTCTCTCCTAAGGGACCAAAAACGCTCTTTATCTAAAGGCTTTGTAAAGATGTCTGCTAATTGATATAAGGTGTCAACATACTCTATAACAACATCTTCTTTAAGGACATGATCTCTAATAAAATGATGCCTTATTTCTATGTGTTTGGTTCTAGAGTGTTGGATGGGATTTTTTGTTAAACATATGGCACTAGTGTTATCACACTTAAGGGTTATGGTTTCAACTTTAATACCATAATCTAAGAGTTGTTGCTTCATCCAAAGGACTTGAGCACAAAAACTCCCTAAGGATATGTATTCGGCTTCGGTGGTAGATAAGGGCTATACTATTTTGTTTCTTAGAGGACCAAGATATGAGCATACTACCTAAGAATTGACAAGTTCCCGAAGTACTCTTCCTATCGATTTTACACCCACCATAATCTGCATCCGAATAAGCATGAAGGTCGAAGGTTGAGTTTCTAGGGTACCAAAGACCTAAACAAGGGGTATCTCTAAGGTACTTAAAGATTCTCTTAACGGCTATAAGGTGAGACTCTCTAGGAATAGCTTGAAACCTAGCACACAAGCAAACACTAAACAAGATATTCGGTCTACTTGTGGTAAGGTAAAGCAATGATCCAATCATAGAACGGTAAAGCTTAAAGTCAACATACTTACCTCCTTCATCTTTGTCAAGCTTTGTAGATGAGCTCATAGGTGTGGCTTGAGGCTTTGCATTCTCCAAGCCAAACTTCTTGAGCATATCCTTGATGTACTTTGCTTGATTGATGAAGGTGCCATCCTTCCTTTGCTTGATTTGGAGTCCCAAAAAGAATGAGAGCTCCCCCATCATGCTCATCTCGAATTCACCTTGCATTAACTTAGCAAACTCTTTGCAATGACATTCGTTAGTAGAACCAAAAATAATATCATCAACATAAATTTGTACTACTAAGATGTCAGTTTTATACCTTTTTATAAAAAGTGTAGTGTCTAACTTACCTTTTTCAAAACCTTTTTCAATTAAAAGGTTTGAAAGTCTTTCATACCAAGCTCTAGGAGCTTGTTTTAAACCATAAAGAGCTTTAGTAAGTTTGAAAACATGATTTGAAAATTTTGAGTCTTCAAAACCCGGTGGTCGTTCCACATACACTTCCTCATTTATAAAACCATTTAAAAATGCGCTTTTAACATCCATTTGAAAATGCTTGAAATCATGATAACATGCATATGCAAGCAACATCCTAATGGCTTCCATTCTAGCTACGGGTGCATAAGTTTCATCAAAATCTATTCCCTCTTCTTGAGTGTAACCTTGTGCTACTAGTCTAGCTTTATTTCTCACAATGATACCACCCTCATCTAGTTTGTTCCTAAAGACCCATTTAGTTCCTATGGTAGATTGATTACTAGTCCTATCAACTAATGTCCAAACATTGCTTCTCTCAAATTGATTTAATTCCTTTTGCATGGCCAAAATCCAAATATCATCTTTTAATGCTTCTTTGATGTTTTTAGGCTCTATGCATGAGATAAATGCAACATGGTTCATAAGTTTAAGAGAAGATCTAGTGGTTACCCCCTTGGATGGATCACCCAAGATTTCACCATCTTTGACATAGTTTAACTCCCTTGGGTAGCTCACTTCCTTTTCCTCAAGAGCCAAGTCCTTCAAGGCTTCAAGAGGTGGATCTTGTGTGTCCTCTTCTTTTGTTGGAATCTCATCCTCCTTTGAAGTTTGTCCTCCATCAAAGGCATTAATGATTCCTTCATCATCATCATCACAAGAATCCTTCCTTGGAAGGAGGTTATCATCGAATAAAACATGTATAGATTCTTCTACTACTAAAGTTCTCTTGTTAAACACACGATAGGCTTTAGAGTTTAAGGAATATCCTATGAAACTAGATTCATCACTTTTTGCATCAAATTTACCTAAGTTATCTTTTCCATTATTTAAAACAAAACACTTGCAACCAAATGGATGAAAATAGCTAATGTTAGGCTTTTTTGATTTTAAAATCTCATATGGTGTTTTCTTTAAAACTGGCCTAATCATTACTCGGTTTACAATGTAGCAAGCGATGTTTGTGGCTTTCGCCTAAAAATATTTAGGTAAATTGTTTTCACAAAGCATGGTTCTAGCCATTTCTTGTAAAGTTCTATTTTTCCTCTCAATTACCCCATTTTGTTGATGAGTTCGAGGAGCCGAAAAATTGTGGCTAATACCATTTTCATTTAAAAACTCTTCAAACCCTAAAATTTGAAATTTGGTTCCATGATCACTTCTAATATGAGAAATTCTAAGTTCAAGATCATTTTGGGTTAGTTTTGAAAATGTGATGAATTTTTCTAAAGCCTCATCTTTAGTACTTAAAAACAGAACCCAAGTAAATCTAGAAAAATCATCAACAAGAACAACTGCATAAGATTTACCACCCAAGCTCATAGTCCTAATTGGCCCAAATAAATCCATATGGATAAGTTGTAAACACCTACTTGTAGAAACATCATTATTGGATTTAAAGGATGACTTATGTTGTTTACCCTTAGAGCATGCATCATAAATTTTATCGTTTGAGAACTTAATCTTGGGTAAACCTCTAACTAGATCAAGGGAAACTAATTTTTTCTAAAAAACTAATGCTAGCATGTCCTAGTTTCCTATGCCATAGCCATGCATCATTTTCATTTTGAGCTACTAAACATGCATGAGATGTATGTATGTCATCTAAATGCACCATGTAAATGTTACCTATGCGATGACCTATGAGCATAATATTATTTGATTTAATGTTAACTATCTTGCACCCATTTTTATAAAAAATAGTAAATCCTTTATCACATAATTGGCTTATGCTCAACAAATTATGTTTAAGACCATCGACATACAAGACATTTTCAATTAGAATTGTAGAGTGATTACCTATGGAGCCAATACCTTTAATATGGCCTTTGGAGTTGTCACCAAATGTCACCACTCCTCCACTTTTTGGCTTTAAGTCCATAAATCTACTCTTGTCTCCAGTCATATGCCTCGAGCATCTACTATCAAGGTACGAAGAATTTTGACTTTGTGCTTTGGCCTTGTAGCAATGCTCCCCCTACAAACAAAGATATTAAACTTTTGTTTTTGGTACCCAAATCATTTTGGGTCCACGAGTGTTAGCTCCCAATAGCTTGGTTCCCTTAGGAATCCAAGGTGACATAGCAACAATATTATTAGATTTTACAAGTTCCTTAGGAACCCATACACTTCTAATCTTTTTAGTTCTACTATGTCTAGGAAAGCTACATTGTTTGTAGTTATTAGTCTTTCTCAAAGGTTGGTTTGTTTTAGATGATTCACCTTTTTCATGCTTCACACTACCAACATATTTAAAAGATTCTTTGAGCTTGTTAAGCTCACCTAACACCTTTTGGTGTTCACTATTGCATTGAGAAAGAAGATTATTTAGGTCTACATTTTCATCTTGGAAAAACTTAAGTTCATCTTTCAAACCTAAAATCTTTTTCTCAAATTTTAAGTTAGCTTGAGAAAGTGAGTCATTTTTATCATTTAATTCGAAATAATTTTCTTATTCCTAATGACCGACTCCTTGTATTTCTCAACTAACTCATCATAAACCTCTTGCAACTCATCATATGCATCATGCAATTCATAAAATGTAAAGTCAAAAGATGATGAGTTAGAGGTTACCATGGAGGAATCTTCCTCAAGTGCCATGAGGCAAAGGTTGGCCACTTCTTGTTCGTCGGATGACTCCTCATCACTCCAAGTAGCAAGCTTGGCTTTGAGCTTCTTCTTCTTCTCAAAGCCCTTCTTCTTGAGTTGAGGACACTTCGAACGAATGTGACGGAGCTTATTGCACTCGAAGCAAATGATTTGATCCCTCTCTTCTTCTTTGCTTTTACCTTTGAAGTCCATCTTTCTTTGAATTTTCCTTCCTCGGTTGGACCTCATGAAGCGTGAGAATCTTTTGGCTATTATAGCCAATTCTTCTAAATTATCCTCCTCACTAGAAGTGCTCTCCTCAAGTAATGAAGCTTTGAGAGTCACTCCCATTTTCTTCTTCTTTTCCACCTCTAGCTTCTCCACTCTTTTCTCCTCCTTCTTCTTTTCTTCTTCCCTTCCTTGCTTCATAATCTCATGAGTAAGGAGAGAACCCACTAGCTCATCAAGTTTTAAGGTCTTCAAGTTTTTGGCCTCGATGATGGCGGTTCTCTTCCCATCCCAAGATTCGGGAAGTGAGTAGAGTAGCTTCCGGACAAGTTTGTCTTTCAGGATAGTCTCTCCAAAGCCCTTAAGCCCATTGACGATGGTTGAGAAGCGATCGAACATCTTTGACACCGTTTTGTCGGGCTCCATCTTGAAATTCTCATAACTAAGATTGAGAATTCAATCTTGGTCTCCTTCACATCATTGGTTCCTTCATAGGTGGTCTCTAGAGTATCCCACACTTCCTTGGCACTCTCAATGGAGGAGACTTTGGATTAGATGTCGGGACCGAAAGAACAAAAGAGCATGTGAAGAGCTTTATCATTTATTTTGATCTTCTTCCTCTCTTCTTCACTCATCTCCATCTTTTTCTTTAGAACCATCTTTCCTTCATTATCTTGCTTCAATGGAATGTAGGGACCATCTTTAATGACATCCCAAACCAAGTAATCGTTAGACTTGATGAAGAGGCGCATTTGATTCTTCCAAAACGGATAGTTGTCACCATTGAAGAAAGGTGGTTTTATAGTGGATTGAGACTCGTACATGCTAGATCCGGAGGTAGATGTCATGCCTTGATTTTTGGATGATCACACTCTTCCTAGGAACTCCTCTTGTGGTTTTTAATCCTTCAAAGAGTTAGGCTTTGATACCAAGTGTTGAGTGGATCGAATGATCGATATAAACCAAGAGGGGGGTGAATTGGGTTTTTAAACTTTTGGAAGTGGAATTGACAAATAAAATGGTGGACAAGGAATTTTAGAGTGGTTCAAGTTCCAATAGAACTCTACATCCACTACCTTAGCTTCACTAAGGATTTTCAATAATTCCATTAATTGCTCCTCCCCTTTTCTAGGCTAAGGAGGTAACCGTTACAATTTCGGTCAAATTTTCTACCCAAAATTTGACCCAATCCTCACACAATAATAACAAAGAAGTTGTTGGCTAAAATAAGTATCTCTCAATACACAAGGTAGCCCAATTACAAGCACTCAACCCAATTGAAATGATAAGAATGAAAAATACAATTGGGGTTACAAGACAATAATGGGATTTACGCACAAATGCTTGGATGTTTGCTTTTGGATCAATAGTTGTTGCTGAAGCTTTTAGAGGTCCTTTTTATACCTTCTCATTGAATTCTAGCCGTTTTGGTTGTTGCATTCATCAATAGAGCCGTTGGGCTGTTATCTTCCCTCCATAAATGCAGTCTGCAACCAACCGTTTCGAAATGCAAGACCATGTTTTGAAAAAGACCAAAATAGAAAGAGGCGTTGGGGTGCATTAAAGAGCCCGTATCGAAACGGTTAATCTTGTTTTGATACGCTAAGAGTCGTTTCGAAACTCGTTTCGAAACATTTTAGCTACTGTCAAAGATCGTATCGAAACGAACTGAAGGTGTTTCGATATGCCTTAACGATCAGTATAAAATCGGTTAAAATCAGTTAAAAACTCCAACGGTCATATTTTTTAAATTTGAATTGAATACCGTTTTGAAACGTTGGATGTCGTTTCGATACGGTGTCTCGATGTTCTTAAGCCGTTTTGAAACTCGTATCGAAACAAGGGTTCACAGTTTCAAAACCATTTTGATACCCGTTCCGAAACACGAGTTCACAGTTTCAAAAGTGTTCCGAAACGCCTTAGGCCGTTCCGAAACAGTGACTCGAAAATCACTTTTTTGGCTTCAAGAACACTTAGAAAAATTTTGACAATATAAGTTTTTAACTTAGGCATTTTCCTTTAAACATATAGAGAGGTTTGAGGACTTAAAAATTAGTTTTCTCATTTTCAATTTAGTCCTTAAATTCTTTAGTTATATCAAAATCAATTTATCGTTTTCACAACTTGTTATGTATATAAAGTTTAAGCTAATGGTTTGTAATGACTAAGTTATGTTTGTATTAAGTCTTGAATGACACTTTTGACAAGTTATATATATATGATGTTCGGTTAAATTAAGACTATGATATGATCATCTGTGTTTTGATATATTCAATGGACCTTCGAATGGCAAGATATGTGATAAATATAGTCTTGTTGCCTTTGATTGAACCAAATTGGACCCAATGTGCTTATGTATGAATTCATATGCTCAAGGTTAGAATTCAAGCATGTTCATATCTTGCAATTTGTATGGTTTGAATTCTAGGAAATGCATATAATTTGAATGCTTCCATCTTGATCCATGCTTGTTCGAAATGCACCATCTTGAGCTATGTATGATTCGAATGTACCCTGAATGATCCATGTTGGTTCGAATGCATTATAATATGATTAATCTATTTTGTTGGATTACATGGTTCTTGAATGTATAGATGTGTTTGTTTGATTGCAAATGTTTACATGTTAGACACGTTAATGTTGTAATAAGAACTTGTTATGTTAAAAGTTTTAATTAGCCCACCTAAATGACTAGTTACATGTATGATTAACCTATGTTAAGTGTTTTTAAGTGTGTATTGGCTATGTTACTTAAAATGGATTACTTGAATATTATATGTTAAGTCTGTTCGGTTTGAGCTTATATGTCATATGTTTATAAGTCCGCTGCGCGTCGTAACGCTCCTTGCTCCTAACACGGGCCAGGGGTGTTACAAGAATGTTACAACATTGATGCTGAAGCGGGAATTTGTAGATTTCTCTCATCTATCTTTGCCACGACAAGTGTACGACCAGATGTTTGATCAACAAGGTGACGAAACTTTGCTAATGGAATATGAGCAGTTGATGACTAAACCTTTTGAATTCTTTACAAACTCACCTCCTCCATTGCAGGTATTTCTTGAGGAACCAACGCTGTTAGATTTGAAGCCTTCAAAATCTTTACTGATGGAGATATTCGAGGGGCCTAAAGAAAACAGTGTTTGGATTCATGAAGCATTTTAGGAAATTGGTTCTTCCCTTGACTTACACCGAATTTTGGCAAAATATTGCCACGGCAATTGGCTTGTGCAGCAATTGACACGACAGTGAAGGCTACATCTAACCATGAGGGAAGTCAACGAGAATGAGGTAATTGAATGGTTGGATGTTGATATAATTTTTTCTATTAATATATTCATGCCTTCAGGAACAATAGCAAGGTGGAAGATGTGCATGGACTACTAGGGAACACTAAAGAAATACACCTCCACCATTGTAACGCAAAGGGGAGTAGCTGGGAGCACATTGGCCTAACTCTTTTTGGGCAATATTGTCACTCGATGAAGGGTGCAGATGGACTATAAGAAGTATCAGAAACGAACCTCTTCAAGTTTTCTCGGATGTGCAGTAACCTTTAAAGATGCATGAAAATGCTCTTTCTAAGAATTTTTAATTTTCTGTTTTTAATTTTTGGACCTTTATTTTATTTTTGGTAATTTTTAGATTTGTTTTATTTTTCTTTATTTATTTTTAGAAAATTTAGGAGATATTTTATCTTATTTGTCTTCAGTATCTTTAGTTTTCAGGTTTTCTTTGTTTTCTTTTCTTTTCCACATCAAGAATCACAACAATCATGCCAAGAAAACCCCCTGCACCGACCACTGCCTAGGCAACAACAATTGCTTTGGCAACTAAGGATGCCTAGGCAAGTCAACCTGCCTCGGAAAACATGGATCAAATCGAAGCAATGCTCCACCCCTTAACACACCGATTGGAGAAAATGGAGGCCCAACAAACGCTACTCATGCGGTACCAGCCACACACATCAAACCACGACGGTCTGGAAAAAGAATCAAGCAAACGACTTGAAAAAAAACTCATCATTCGAGGTGACGACCTTTCCGACTAACCCATTTGAATTTTAGTTTATTTTTTCTTTTTTGTAATTGCATGCATTGGGGACAATGCTTCCCTTGAGTTTGGGGGGGAGTGTTTGTTTTTATTTATTTCATCTTTAGTTGCATTCATCTATAGTAATTGCATATAAGTTGCATATGTTACTTGCCATGTCTTTGATTGGATTTAATTCTTTGGACTTGTTGAATATCCAATGATGAATTTTTTCCACTACACTTAATTGAAAGAACCTTTAAATTTTAGGATTGCATGAAAAGAACTTAGAATTTTACTATGATGCTAAATATCATTGACACGGTTGTGACTTGTTGATTGATAGAAACTTAGTGAACTTAGGTTGCTTAAAATTTGGGTAAATTAAAAGTTAATTTCTTGCTAGAGGTGCCCGAAATTGGCTCTAGTGAAAACAAAAATAAATACCCCAGAAATTAAATTGTTAACAACCTATTGTTCACATAGAATCTGGAAAATCAATTTGTACACAACTTCGCACACACATTATCACGAACATTATAGTTTGGATCCGAGAAATTTTTGTACTATCCGAAAAATTCAAAAGGTGAACATACTTTGTGCCACAGTTCCGAGGTTTGAATTCAAGTTAAAAGCATGTCTTTAATGATTGAAGTCTTGGCAAGTAATTGCTAGTTTTTCATTGCTTGAGGACAAGCAATAGTTCGAGTTTGGTTGTGTGTTAAGTGTTCAAAAGTACTATTTTTATTACGCTTTATACTCATATTATCGTTAGACTTAGGCGCATATTAGCTGCATAACTTGTCATTCATGCATTAATTCATGATTTCCTTCACCTTCATGCTTGATTTCATAATTTGGTTGATTTTTGTGGAAAAAGGTACTGCGAGTATGCGTGTTTTTGTGTATGTGTGCAGGATTTAAAAATTCCCGAAGCAATTGAGGATAAGATAAAGTGGCTGCTGATTTCTTGAAGGATAAATCCATTTAATTCAGGATAATCATGAGAAGCAAGGATAAATCTTAGAAGAGTTGGAGTTCCATGAAGAGGTCAAAGGGATGTTAAATTCTAAGAGGTTTAGGAGAAGTTTTTGGACGAATAAATATAATAAAAGAGATCTATTTATTTTATTATATTTAATTCCAACTTAACTTCCTCCTCAAAAAAGACTTTGACCTAGCCATCTCCTATAAATAGAAGACCTAGCCACCTACTTTAAAGGTAGAGTTTGATTGAGAGAGAAAAACCAAGGGGTTGTGTGTTAACTTCTTCTTCCTCTTTGCTCGATTAGATTCGTGCTAGGGAGATTATTCTTTGTATATCTTTCGAACCAAGTCATAACTAATTTTATTTTGCTTGGGTTATTGTGTTTTTGTGGTTTTGATAAACGATAAGATTTGTTTAGGTTTTTGAGTTGCAATTTTAATTCAAAGTTTGTTCATTCTAAGTTCTTAATTTTATTTGCGAGCGAATTGGGAGAGGATCTCATGAATTCATACATTTATCTAATATCAGGAGAATTAGGTTCAAGAAACGAATGAGCATGATCTTCATTCAATAAGACATTAATGGAGGTTAATCCAACTAAGGGATAAGATTTGGATTTCAACGGCTAAGAGGAGTGTAACATTGGTTGTTGTTCACCCAAGGTTAACGCATGAATGTATCACCAATGCGTGCACAATTGACTAGTTCTTCGGGTTAGGAATAACAAGAAGACATTAAAGAACACTCTATCGAGCTTTGAAGGAAGTCACCCAGTTACCCAGGCAATCGTACCATTCCTAGTTTCCCAGGAAATGACAATTGACCAGTCAATTCTACTGGCGCGATTTGTTTAAGGTGATTGAGCTACGCTTGCAATCAATTACCACGACGGTCCATTCAATCATCATACCATGGCTCATGATAATCCAGCTTACTCTCTTATCTTTATTTAGTTTATTTTAGTTGATATTCATCACCATCAATTATCACTATCAATTTATTTCTTCTACATTGTAGTAACTTAAGCAAAGTGGCCCAAACCAATCCCTGTGGAGACGATACTTGATACATATCACTTTATTACTTGCGACGTGTATACTTGCACCGTTTGCGTTGCACTCTAAGGCCTCTAAAGATTCCATGACGTGGTCATGTTAGAGAGCTATAACTCTATTGACATGATTACTATCATGTCTATATGACCCACCATCTAACTATATTGTATGATAGCTAGAGCTACATTGCCAAGTCATCATTACCTATAGACCCCTCAGCATGACACATCCCCAAATGAACATTTATATACCTACAAAGTTCAATTTAAGGGGAGGATCCCAGATCTCGACTCTAGGACTCATCTTCTTCTGTATCCCTCTTCTTCTCCACATTACGACTGATTGAGGCTCTCCGCCTAAACCAAAAGGGGAAAACAACAACCTCTCATTCTTATCGTAAAAATTGTTGTGGTGAGTGTGAAAAACTTTTGATGGGGAGAATCAGCTAAGATGAGCACCCCAAAAATGGTTGTTCCATAATAACTTTCCACCCCATCTCATGATACAACTGACATCTCTAACTTTTTTGGCCAATGGTAGTAGAAGTTCACACAAAATCTCTATTAGAGTTTTTAATCTCTTGGCGCCAAGGTAGTAGACGACGAAGAAAGAAGGAAGAGAAAACCTCCACTGTCGAAGAGACACCAGCAAGAGCAGACCACTGCTCATCCGAGCACCTAGGATGCTAAGATTCCCTTTACAGCACGAATACGTTCGAGCCAAAGGAGGAAACCCTCCCATGCCTCATACATGAGGAAAAAATTGGAGTTTTATAAGAACGCCAAAATCCCCATCGATGAGTTCCACACGGGAAGTCCTAAAATGTTATGGGTGTTGGGAAACGTCGGTACACCACATGGCTCAACGAAAAAAATTATCCAGTGTATTCCATCAATGATCTATGTCCGGAGAACGAATTCAGGGTGAAAAGGGATGAAACATTACCTTAATTAAATCTAAAAAATCGCAGGGATGTAAGAGAAACCAATTCTTCCAACACGATATCGAATCCAAGTCGTCACAATAGTGTTCTAACCTCTACGCAGTTCATCTGAATGAAATGAATAATATTTTACTTCTCTAATTGTTATAGAGGTTTTCGCAAATAGACATATATTTGGCAGTTAAACCTTATGCCTTTATTTAACATTCAAAAACCTAGTCCTAATTAAAATTGAATTCATTAAATATACAATATATTTCATCGAATATAATTAAATATGTAGAATCTGGTTCTACTTTAATTAGGTTTAGTGATAAGGTTTTTTCCTTACCACGAAAAAGGTCCCCGTCTTTCTTGAAAACATTTAGGTAAAAGGGGATTTTTTTTAAAAATTCAAGTTTTAGAAAAAAAACCTTTTAAAAAAATCTTTTTTAGGTTGGAGTCGCCACCGGCCACTAAGGTAGGCCGGACACCGTAATGAAAGGGTTTGGGAGTTGGTTACGTGTGGGGAAGGGTTAGCACCCCCATCACGCCCGGAAATCGGTACCAAAACAATTGTTGCTTTTAAATGATGGAAGTTATCTGAAATTTAAAACGACTTTAATTAGGGGTTCTTAATTGAAAATTGGACTTTAACCATACGAGCTTATCCAAATTGTTAGTTTCGAATTAATTAAGCATTTAATTAAAAAGGATGACGGTACACCGGACCAAAGACTAAACCGACATCATATAAGACTGACTGCCGTGTTAGTTTAGGGTTCGGATCCCGTACGTCACCTTTAGACATGATGCAAGCAATTAAAGAATGATGTCATGGTCTTGTCCGTTTTAATTACGGATTTACCTTTAGACGATTTGAATTAATCCGAATATCCGAGGAGTATCCAATAAGCTAGGATAGTCGACCCGAATACGTAAATTAATAGGTATCTCCTTTTATAGTTAAAATTAATTAACATGCTTATCAAAATGCTAAAAGTCACATGTAATGATATGTTAGAATGCATGTCACATACATATTCGAACAAAAGAAGACAAAATATGCACATACTAACATAAACAATATAGCAAAACATAATTTCGATGCAAACATAACTTAAAGGGACAAAAACGCGTGTATAATAACACAATATAACCAAAATAACATGCAAGGTAAATAAAATGCAAAGTAAATAAAGTGCAAACTGACAGGGACCAGAGTTGTAAATTACCCATTTCAAAAACTGATCAAAACACGAAATGGGACCGAAATAAGTAGACACTGAAAACCCTAAGGACCAAAACGGTGATTTGAACACCCGTAAGTCAATTAGAACAAAAATGAGGGCTAAATTGAAAGACTTTGTAAAGCTGCAGGGACCACGGGCATGGTTTAAAGACACGGAGGCCCTCTGTACGCAATTACGGCGATGTAGAGGGGTTAAGAAAAGGATTAAACCGATTTAAAAACTCTAAAACGCTATAAAATCGAGATTAAAAAACCTTTCAGCCCTTTCTTCACTTATTTAACCCTAAACACTAAGAGAGCTTCTCCCCCTCTCTGGTTTTCCCAAACCCTAGCCGCCACGGTTCCGGTCACCGTTGCCGGCTCCGGAACCCTAAAAAAACATTTTTTGACCTTCCCAAACCCCGAAAAAAAAACCAGTAGTCCCTCATTTCAAAACCATAAAAACTGAAAAAAAACCCTTAGAATGTTTTCCGTTTTAGAAACCCAAATCGAAACCCAAAAACGTTTTAAAAAACTTTTTTAGCGTTTGCTCCTCACTGACTCACCGCATGCGGTCTCGGAGGAGACCCAAGGGCTTGTCGCCGGCGAGGGAAACGAAACGGTGCGAAGGTAAAAAGAAAACAAAAAACCCTAATCTTCTTTTCTTTTTGTTTCGAAACTGTGAAATGAAAAAGAGGCGATACCTCTGTAAATCTGATACTTTGTATTTCTCTGAAAATTTCTTTCGATTACAATTGTGCTCTCTGAAAAAAAACCTCCTTACAATACTAGTCTTTCGGGTTTATATAGCCCGAATATTACATCTTTTTTTTACTTTTCTAAATACATGTAATTCCTGAAATATCTGCTAGTTGCTCTGATTTTTGTTGGTATTCGTCTGCTTGTGATTCTGATTTTTGCCTCTGATTTCTGGTATTTGCGTGTTTTGCCTCTAACGTCTTTTGGTTTTTGTTTGCATGTGAGGCCTTCGTACGGGGGGGGACAAGAGGAGGATGGGACGTGGCCGGTTGTGCGTGCCGTCGATTGGGATCTGGACGGTCTTGGGACGATCTGGATGGCTGTGAGGAAGCTGATGGGGCGCGCGGTGGATTGCACGCGCGCGTCTGGGAACTAAAGAGTCGCGCGTGGATCACACGCGCTTGGGAAAGTTGATCTTGGCCGTTCGATGCCAATCTCGATCTAACGGCTCACACGCTACGGCGCCAAAACCCGGGGAGAGGCTTCTAGGGTTTCCTTCTGAGGGGCCATCTGGATCGTTAGATCTTCATCCAGATCTAATGGCTGGGGTTGGGCGGCTGCAAGACAAGAGAGGCATTAAGGTTTTTTGGTTATCTGATTAGGGCTAGACAATTATTTGGACCAAACGGGCCTTGTAATATTTTTTTGGGTTTTTAATTGTAATGGACTCTAATATCAATGAACTTTGGGCTTTGTTTATTTATTAATACTTACTGGACTTTATTTATATTAGTATTTTTTTTCGGGCTTATCTCAATAATATTAATAATAATAAATATAATAATAATATGATAACATCATAAATAATAAGCAACAAATATAATAGATAATACTAGTATAGGATAATAGTAAAGATAATAAGAAAAAATATGTAATGCCCAGGCTTTGGGCCTAGATGTTTTAGACATCAGATCGGACCGGTCGAGAACGGTTCGAGTCGCGTAAGTGATTTTTGGAAATCAAGGATCGGGATGGGATTAAATTGTGATTAAAATTGCTAAAATCCTCTAAAAATATAATTAAGAGGTTGGTCAAATCAATTTTACAAAAAGGGATTTGGAAAATGGACATTTTGAGTAGTGACCAAATTGTAAAGTTTCAAAACTGGGAAAAATATGATTTTTAAGGTGGAAGCAAAAATCTTAGAATCTTTAGGGGGCTTTAAGTCAATTTGACCTTTCTTCAATATGACATGTGATTTAAATGGGTTTTAATTAAATGATTTTAATTGGAATTTAATATTAATTAATTGGTAGTTAGTGGATTTCATTTTACGTAAGTACCAATTCCCTCTCATTTTAGCCAAACACCATTTTCTATCATCTTTTCCAGAATTCTTTCTCCCAAAAATCCTCTCAACATTTTCTAAATAAATTTCAAGGTATCTTCTTTAATTCTTCAAGATTTTTTTTTGCAAGGAAAACTTGTCATCTATTGAAGGAAGCAAGGATTGGAGGTAAATCCCGTTCTCAACCTCTAATCTAAGTTCTTTATTGAAATTCCCAAGATATTTGGCTTCTAATAACTATTTTTGATTGAGTTTTCAATATAGTTTTGATTTGAGATCAAAATCTTATGAAAATATGGATGAAATCTTGATTTTCAGACTTGATGAGTTGGGCACTGTTTTGTGTTGATTCTAGTTGATTTTTAAGTTGATTTATATGTTAAGATGATGTGTTATTAACATAGATCCCGAAATCCTTGAGATCCTTGAGTTTCTTGGTAGTTTTAAGTGTGATTTTGGGGTGTAATGGTGGAATTGTGATTGCTGGAGGTATAAGGATGAGTTAGGATGTTTAATAGATGTGTTTTGATGTTGATAATGCTTTGGAAGTGTTGCATGATGGCTGGGCTTGGTTTAGGATGCAACCGATTGAGTTTTCGGTTGTGTTGGAAGGGTATTTTGGTGTAGTTTGAGTGGGCAACGAGTCTATGGGTTGTTTCTAGTGTTAGAATGCATTTTAATGCATTTAGATCTCTGTTTTGTTGATGTGAAAATAGGGAATCTTGATCCGGAGGCTGACGAGGTGATTTTGGAAGCTCTGGAGGTGTAATTTACGTGTCGTCGAACAAGGCTTCGCGTACCGGTGAGTGGAAATACAATTTCCTGCTTTGTAACGCTTTGAGTATGCTTTTGAGAGCTTAGTGTAAGCTTGATACACTTAACTAAGCTCAAGTGTAAGTGTTTCGGTAATCCCTCTCTTGGAAATGTGTTAAGTTGGATGAAAATGCATTTGATGTAAGAGTGGATTCGTTTACTGTTTTTAAGAATGTTTAAGCATGATTTAATGCTGGATTTTAATGTCATTATGTTAAGGATGCTCTAGGTAAGTGATCCTTGGTTTTCATATGAAAATGCATATGATGTTAAGCATGTGTGCTTGTGAAATGACATTGTGGTTATGCTTGAAAAACAATGGATTAATGTGGATAAATGGTTATATTGGCAAGTGATGAAAATGGTTTTTGGTTACTTAAATCGGATATAGTTAGCCGGCTATAGGATTGGGTGCACCGTGAATAAAGTCGCCTTGGATGTCGAGGGGTTGTGATTGTGCCGTAATCTCCATCCAAGTACCCTAACGATTGAGGTTAAGATCACAACGATGAATGGTTAGTCCCGTGTGTGAGTCTTGTGTATGTGTCCCATACTCTCGTTAGTGGAATTATACAACTACCGATGAATGATGTTGAGGGGTTGTGATTGGGCCATTTGTCTCCACCTTGTGTAGCCCGGTAGTTTGTATGAAGCGTGGGGACAACGCTTGTAATCCGTGTATCCGATTGTGTCTTGTGTTGAAATGATTTGTGGACTATCACTTGAAAGCCAATATAATGTAAATGAATGTTGAGTGTGCAAAAGTTCTATATTTTACCCCTTATTTAACCCATATTATTGCTGCATTCAAGCATTATTCATTGCATTTAGGTAAAGTTTCACATATACATCACAAATAGATAAAATGGCACAGTTGCTACTGATTTTGGTCACTTTTGCAGGTATCTGCTGTGGCAGACTGAGGGCAGCAAGGAAGCAAAGCTGAAGCACAGGATTGGAGTCAAGGAAATAACGATGCCGTTGCCACCGCCGTGGCAGCCATGACGACAACATTGGTGAAAGGGAAAAGTGAAGTGGAGCTCGACAGATAGAGGAATTCAAGCCGGTCTGTCGTGGACCACTCCTATATTTTTCTGAGCCCTGGGGCAGAATGAAGGCCAAGCCCAAAGTCCAAGAAAGAAATCCAAAGCAAGAAAAGAGGACGAATTAAAGGCATATACTCAGAAGATTTAATCTTCAATAGAGTTGTACTTTAGTTTAAACTTGTATTCTTGCCATATTAGAAAACTTGGACCCAAGGCCTATATAAAGGCATGTAATTCGACCTAGGGAAGGATATCTCATCTCTAGCCGTCTTCCTCCAAACCCTTGTCGTTTTCCTCCTCTCATCATGTTCTAAACTTCCCCTAGGGCTAAGGGTTGATTCTGTAAAGTAGTTGCAAGGATTGTACTATTTTAGGAATTTTCTGTTCAAGCAATAAAGACTTCAAGTTTATTTATTCTGGTTTTCACATCTCGCAAGAGTATCGAGAGAGCATTGTGAGGTTATTTATTTGTTTGATATCGGGAGAGTCAAACATACGAATGGAATAAATACGAGTTTTCTAGTTTATGGTTAAACCATCTCGACTTAGGGATAAGTACGAGGTTAAGTGGCTAAGGAAGAATTTAACAACATTAGTGTTCACCCTTCGATTCACGCCGGGAGGTATCATCCAAGAAGTGTTCATCAACAACACTTGGGCCTAGGGATAGGACAAGTCATAGCAAGGATTCTTGCCAAGCTTGAAGTACAGAGTTGTGTGATCGTTGCCGCGACAACAACATACTTTTGCCGTGACAGGGACGACGATAGAACATAAATTTCTATTCAGTGCAACACCTGCACTACCGAGCAAATTAATTCCAGCCTATTTCTTAAACCTGATATTTTACTCCTTTAATTTAGTTATTATTCACAATTACTCTACAATCATTTTAAACTCTTTTTCTCTCTCGTGCAGCAATTCAAGGATAAAGCTATTTCCAGTCCCTGTGGAGACGATATCCGATACTCTAAGTATCACTTTACTACTTTTGTCGTGTACACTTGCACTACATTGCGATAGGACTTTTGACACGCAACAAGTTTTTGGCGTCGTTGCCGGGGACTGGCAACATATCTTTACCCCAATTTTGCTGCACTTTTACTTTTTAATTTTTCTATTTTTATTGGTATTGTTTACCCTGTGCTTTTCACAAGGTCTTTTGTTTTCTTATGCGCAGATCTAGACGAGGCAAAGAACCTGAGTACGAACTAGACCCTAAAATCGAACGTACGTGCAACCTCAAGAACCGAGTCCGCCTCTTGATAGCAAGAAACGACTATCTTGAGGAACAGTTAGAAGCAATGCACAACGGGATGACTAATAACCATAGGAATGCTGAAGATCCTCCCCTAGATGACCAGAATGGACGGCCTGCCGCTGTCGTTGCCGCACGACAGTCCTGTCGTGACTACATGATCAATGATCATGTGGAACTGGAGACCACCTTGCCAGACGTGGAAGCTGAGAACTTCGAGCTAAAACCTGTTATGTTCAGCATGATAAATTCCGCTGGCCAGTTTAGTGGTGCTGCAACAGAGGATGCCTGAGAACACCTGAAAACGTTCCAAGAAATCTCTAGATCGTTTAGATTACCAGGAATAAATCCAAAAATACCGAGGCTCCGGTTATTTCCTCATTCACTGAGACACAGAGCTAAAACTTGCTGGAATAAACTAACGTCGGGTTCAATACGAACTTGGGCAGATCTCTCTCGTGAAATTTTGTCTCGTTTTAATCATTCTCACTTATCTGAGCGATTGCGTAATGAAATTGCTACTTTTCAACAGGAAGATGACGAACCAATGCACGAGGCATGAGACAGGTTTACAACTCTTCTAAGGAACTGCCCGATGCATGGATTCCCCGTGTGGAATCAAGTTATTAAATTCTACAATGCTTCCAACACACACACTCGTATGAGAATAGATTCAGTAGCAAATGGACTATTGTTGGATAAAGATCCAGACGAAGAAATGGTGGTGTTGAAAAACTTAGCAAAAAATGACGAGCAATTCCCTACAGCAAGGAGAGGTAAACGAGGGATAACTGTAAAAGATTTTTAAGCTGACAATTCACTGAAATCACAGGTTGCTTACATCACAAAGGCGGTGGAAAATCTGTTACGGAAAGATTCGAAACATGTCTATTCTGCAGAAGAGGTATGTGAAACTTGCAGTGGGAATCAAAGTTCGGAAGATTGTCCGTTACAGTTAAAAGAGGGGATGTACGTTGGAAATTACAATAAGCCAAGAAATTACGATTCCAACAATTACAATCCCAACTGGAGGAAAGATCCCAAGTTTTCCTGGAGTAATCCAAACAACACACTGAATCCTCAGGTGCAGAACAACCAAAACCAAGGGGCACCCAGAATCCTATCACGGCATCAACCACAACAGCAGCCGCAATAGCAGCCGTTAGCCGCACCTAGTATACTGGAGCAGACTTTGGCCACATTCATGTCATAGACAGGAGCTTACATGGCAAACATGGATCACTTTGTCAAGAAAACTGAATCATTCATGGACAAGACAGAGATGAGGATGACTAACCATGAGGCCACCCTGAAATCATTGGAGACACAGATGGGCCAGGTTTCCCAGCATATCAAGCCAAGGCAAAACGGAGGATTCCCCACTGATACTGAGGTCACTAGAAAACCCACACATGAGCAGTGTAAAGCAATTACAACTAGGAGTGGGAAACAACTGCTAGGGCAGGAGATGAGAACCATACCAATTGAGGAACCGACCCTAGATACACCTACCGTGAACACTGCCCTGGCAGAAGAAGAGCAACCTGCTGGCGACACACCTGTCACGACAGCAGAAGGGACAGAGGAGCAAGAAAAGAATGCTGAAGAACTTAAGCCTCCTCAGATCCGAATACCATGTGAAGGACGCCTTGAAGATTACCGTCCTCCACCTCCTTTCCCACAACGGTTACAAAAACAAAAACATGAGTACCAGCTCAAAAAGATTTATGATATTTTTAAGCAGTTACATATTAATATACCGTTGTTAGAGGCCATCAAGCAGATGCCGGGTTATGCAAAATTTCTCAAAGATGTCATGTGAAAAAGATCCAGACTTGGGGAATTCGAAACGGTAAAAATGACAGAAGGATGCATGACTATCTTGCACAGGCATCCACCCCAAAAGAAGAAGGATCCTAGGAGTTTCATCATACCGTGCATAATTGGTGACAAATTCGTGGGTAAGGCACTTTGTGATCTTGGTGCTAGCATAAATTTAATGCCAAAATCCATGTTTCAGCAGTTAGGTATTGGACGAGCACGACCCACGACAGTCATGCTGCAGCTGGCAGACCGCTCTTACGTACAACTAGAAGGAAAGATCGAAGATATCCTGGTAAGAGTGGATAAATTTATTTTTCCTGCTGACTTTTTTGTGTTAGACTGTGAAGCAGATGAAAACGCACCGATCATCATGGGCCGACCCTTCATAGCCACAGACAGATCTGTGATTGATGTAGAGAAAGGAGAACTGACCATGAGAGTAAATGATCATGAAATCAAACTCAATGTTCTCCAAGCAATCAATCATGTCGATGCAGAAGAAGAGTGCAAGGCCATCGCTGAAGTAATCCTTGACCAACCCTGCATCAAGTCGAGCTGCCATGACATAAAATTTGGTCACTGCCACAGCAGTCATCTGGAAGACTATCACGGCAGCAACGACGACAGTGACTCTTCTGATTCAGACATATCCAACACTAAAGGTCATGAGGAGGTAAACTGGATAAGCAATCGTCCAGGTAAGTTCTTCGAGCCCATGCATTATACCTCGAATGAACATATAATCCAAAAGCCTTCAATTGAAGAGCCACCTGTTTTAGATCTTGAGCCCCTGCCAGGGCAGCTTAAATATGTTTTTCTTGGTTTAAATGATACGTTGCCCGTAATCATCTCTTCCAAGTTAATGCAAAAACAGGAGTAGCAACTAATTGGAATGCTACAACAGCATAAGAAGGTCATTGGATGGACAATAGCTGACATCCAAGGCATCAGTTCAGCATTATGTATGCACAAAATTCTCCTGGAAGATGATCATAAGCCGACTATTGATGCTCAGAGACGCTTAAACGACGCTCTGCAAGAAGTGGTGAGAAAAGATATTATCAAATGGCTTGACGGTGAAATCATATACGCCATCTCGGATAGTAAGTGGGTGAGCCCGATGCAATGCGTACCTAAAAAGGGAGGAATAACTGTGGTGACCAACGAAGAAAACGAGCTAATCCCAACCAGGACTGTGACTGGTTGGAGGGTTTGTATGGATTACCGGAAGCTTAACAAAGCTACCCGGAAGGACCATTTTCCACTACCGTTTATTGATCAGATGCTTGATAGATTAGCGGGGAAACCTTACTATTATTTTCTTGATGGTTACTCAGGCTACAATCAGATAGCTATTGCACCAGAGGATCAAGAGAAAACTACCTTCACATGCCCATATGGCACTTATGCTTTTCAGAGAATGCCATTTGGACTCTGCAATGCACCAGCAACCTTCCAAAGGTGTATGATGGCGATATTCTCCGACATAGTGGAGGACTTCCTAGAAATTTTCATGGACGATTTTTCCGTCTTTGGAGACAGTTTTGAAGGTTGCTTAAGCAACCTACAGAAGGTGCTTGAAAGATGTGAAAAGGCGAACTTGGTCTTAAACTGGGAAAAATGCCACTTTATGGTGGATGAAGGGATAGTACTAGGCCACAAGGTAAGCTTACACGGCATAGAGGTAGACAGAGCAAAAATAGAAGTCATCGAAAAGCTGTCGCCACCCACCACAGTCAAGGGGATTCGGAGTTTCTTAGGGCATGCTGGGTTTTATCGACGATTTATTGCCAATATCTCGAAGATTACCAAGCCCTTATGCCACTTATTGGAGCAGAATCGTCCCTTTAACTTTAATACTGAATGTACTGAGGCATTCAAAATTCTGAAGGAGAAGCTGGTAACAGCCCCGATCGTACAACCACCAGACTGGAGTTTGCCATTCGAGATAATGTGTGATGCCAGTGACTATGTTGTCAGGGCAGCACTAGGGCAGAGGAAGGATAAGCTCTTCCATGTGATTTACTATGCTCGCAAAACACTGAATGATGCCCAAGTGAACTACACCACAACGAAAAAGGAACTATTAGCCGTGGTGTTCTCAATCGACAGGTTTCATCCATACATACTTGGAACGAAGGTGGTGGTCCATACAGACCATTCAGCACTGAAGTATGTGTTCACGAAAAAGGATGCAAAACCAAGACTGATATGTTGGATTCTGCTGCTGCAAGAGTTCGATATTGTCATCAAGGATAAAAAGGGGACAGAAAACCAAGTAGCATACCACTTGTCGAGATTAGAGATGGGAAAGAGTTTACCGACAGATAGGACCAACATATTGGAGACTTTCCCGGACGAGCAGCTGATTGCCGCCACCAGCATTACCGCGACAGCCAGGGTGGCAGGTAAGTTTTATGAAACTCCTTGGTACGCTGATTTTGTTAATTACATTGTTAGCGGGGTACTACCTCCTGAACTTAATTACCAAGCAAGGAAGAGGTTCCAAAATGATGCAAAACATTATTATTGGGACAAACCTCTTCTTTTCAAACATTCTGCAGATCAAATTATCAAGAGATGCGTACCACAGGATAAACAGGAAGTTGTGCTTCACCACTGCCATGCTTCCCCATATGGAGGACACCTAGGTGGAAACCAAACCGCTGCCAAGGTTTTGCAATCTGTTCTCTATTGGCCCACACTGTTCAAGGATGCACAAGCCTTCTACAAAAGTTGTGAAATATGCCAAAGGATTGGGAACATCTCGAGAAGGCATGAGATGCCATTGTAGAACATTTTAGAAGTCGAAATCTTCGATGTATGGGGAATCGACTTCATGGGACCGTTCCCAGCATCTTGTGGGAACCTGTACATCCTACTGGCAGTGGATTATGTGTCCAAGTGGGTAGAAGCGATCGCCACTAAGAAAAATGACGCCAAAACTGTTCAGAGATTTTTGTACAAGAATATTTTCTCCAGATTTAGCATTCCTAAGGCGATCATTAGTGACGAGGGGAGACATTTTGATAATAGGGTAATTGCTGCTGCCTTGAGAAAATACGGAGTAATGCACCGGATTGCAACATCATACCACCCTCAAACCAATGGAAAGGCCAAAATATCCAACCAAGAAGTAAAGAACATACTTGAGAAGATGGTTAAACCCACTCGAAAAGATTGGTCTTTACACCTCAATGATGCACTCTGGGCCTATAGAACAACATTCAAAACACCATTGGGAATGTTACCCTACAAGCTTATCTATGGGAAAACATGCCACTTACCTATTGAGATAGAACACAGAGCTTACTAGGCTATCAAGGTAGTAAATTTGGACTAGGATAAGGCAGGAAAAAAGAGGCTACTGGACTTGAATGAAATTAAAGAAATTCGAGCAATGGCATACGACAATGCCAAGATATACAAAGATAAAACCAAAAGGTGGCACGACAAGAAGCTGCTGCCACGACATTTCTGCCTAGGGCAGCAGGTGTTGTTGTTTAACTCTAGGTTAAAACTTTTCCCAGGAAAGCTTAAATCTAGATGGTCCGGTCCTTTCCAAGTAGTCCAGGTTTTCCCTCATGGTGCCATCACAATCAAATCCCTAAAGGAAGGGCACCAGTTCAAAGTCAACGGACAGAGACTAAAGCATTATCAGGGGACTGAAGCCCCAAGGATGCAGGAAGTAGTTACTTTAGGAGATGCCCTCAAGGCATCCCTAATTTAACTTAGTTTTTTTATATTTTTTATTTTATTTATTTATTTATTATGAATTAAGATTTAATTATTTTAGGAATTAATATTTTATTTTATTTATAAATTTGTAGGAAACAAAGGAAATAGGTCGAAGAGAAGGAATGAACAAGCCCACCATGCCCACAGAAGCTCAAAAAGCCCAACGACCGAATCTGTCGTCACAGCCTGTCATCAACTGTCACGACAGACACGGAAAAGACAGCCTGCCACCAAGCTATTGCGACAGACACGCAAAAGAGAAACATACGCGCAGTAGACACGGAAACGCGTGACAAACGCGTCAGAAACCGCGTAACAGCTGGCCCCGTTATTCGCGCCTGCCGTTACAGCTCCAACGGGCAGAAAATCACCCCTCTATATAAACCCCCATTCACTATTCATTTCTCACCTCATTCTCATTTTCTCAACTTGTTTCCTCTATTTAAGATCGTTAAAATTTTTTCTTTACATTTTCCACAGTCCTTGGAAAATGACTAGCAGACAAACCCGTCAAAGTGTTGCCTCCAGTTCTGCCGCAGCAGTAAGCACTCCAAGCCATAACACCATTCCAGACCACTTCGCCTCTACCGACTCCGCCACAAGATACTACAGATCCTTTCAGAAGAGGGAGATGTGGGAAGAACGGGGGTTCCTCTACACCGAACCCACGGGAGACCTAGGGCTTGAAAGCTTCATAGCAAGAAAAATCCATGCCCTCAAATGGCAGTAGTTTGCGGCCCAACCGGAAGAGATGAACATCACACTCGTTAGGGAGTTCTATGCTGCCGTCGATAGCAAAGACACTACGACAGTGACTGTTCGAAGTAAACAACTCTCATTCGAGCCTTCTTACATCAACACCCTCTACGGCTTATATGTGAGTAAGAAGGAGGACTCCCACAAAAGATTCGTCAATAGTCTGTCGCCGACAGACTACGACGCGGTCATTGCAGAGCTCACTGAGGAAGGGACATAATGGAATACCGATCCTAAACACCGATGGACGGTGAAGAGAATTCAACTGACTCCACAGGCCAAATTGTGGAATCACTTTGTGAAGAAGCGCACCATGCCATCCTCCCACAACAGTACCATCGACAGACCAAGGTTAGCCCTTGTACATTCCATTTTAAATGAAAGATCAATAAGTGTCGACTGCTACATACGGGAGGGAATACTTTAGTGTGCCCTCCGCCCGTCGGGTCCCCTTGTCTTCCCATACCTCATCACAACCATCTGCCGGGGCCACAACATACCGAAAATTGCCGAAAATGTTAAAGTCAAAGGCAAGGAATGGACGCAGCGGAATATCTTCAGCCTGATGGAATTGAAAGCTGCCACCCCACTGTCCTATTTCAACCCCTCTGCCACGGCAGAGCAGACGGCAGACCCCAGTCCCACAAAACCTGCCACAATAGAACAACAACCAACGACAGCAACACCTCCATCGAACGCCTCCGCCCAGATTCTGTCGATGCTAAAAGGAATAGAGGAAAGGCAACTTGGACTGATGAGCTACATGAGGGATTTCACGGTAGCAACGGTAAACTTTATTCATAATGATCTACATTTTACACATGTGTCGTTCCCCTCCTTCCCATAATAGTTCTTTGCTACCCCCACACCTACTCCTACCCCTGCTGCGAGCCCTAGAACTCCATCTGCTGCCTCTACACCTACACCGGCCACGACAGCTGAAGGCGGCAGACAATCTGCCACTTCCAGAGGCGAGAAAAGAATGGAGCCCCTGCCGGAACTCAACGAAGAATATTTTGAAGGGTTCTCATCCTCTTCCGTTTGGCAAGATTCTGAGAGGGAGCCATCAGTTGCCCGAGACATCTCCAAGGACTTCACACCAATGAAAAGGAAGAAGCTCAACGAGACTGGCGAAGGACCTCCGCCAAGGCAAATCTGCCAACAGCAGCAACAGCAACAACTCTGACGATGAGGTCGAGGTTTTGGACAAGCCCCCACACATCTCACCAACACGTGTCCAACCACCTCGAGAAGCAAAGAAGAAGACAACCTCTGCCTCCCCCAGCACACAGCCGGCCGCTGCCATGAAAGTCACTGCCCGTCGGCAGCTCCAAATTAGCAGCAGCAGCGATGATAGCTTCTCAACTTAAGTTTCTATCCTATATTTGCTGTCTTTGTTGTTTTATTTCTTTTGTGATGTATTTTATTTTCTTTTTTTATCTTTCATGTTGTCATGCATTGAGGGCAATGCAACCCTCGAGTTTGGGGGTGGCATCCCTCCATTAATGAAGTGTTAGTTGTGTCTTAAATCTGTGTCTAAGTATTAGTTATTACTTAGTTAATTTTTGTGAAAAATAAAATTGGCTTAAGTCTTTAAACTAAACTTACCTACCGCGACATACTCTGTCGTGACAGTGCCTTTAGGAAATTTTAGGATCTATTTAGAGCCTTGCTATGATTCTAATCTGTACAGCACTCTTTGTGACTCTTATGCTATCTAGATTTCTGTAGTGCACTGGAATAGGAATGTTTACCCACTTGAATTTGCCCCTAGAGGTGCCTATCACTGGCTCTAGGAAAACAATAAAAGAAAGAAAAATTTTCAGACTCATTTTTGCTTGCAAAAACGCCTTGCACTGATTCTAGAAGATTCTTTTTAAGCTTAAGTTAGAAAAAAACTAAAGGAGCCTAAGAATTGCCTCCAGAAAAGATGCAGTTAAATCAAGAGTCAGAAAAAAACTAAAGGAGCCTAAGAATTGCCTCTAGAAAAATGAAATTGAATTGGCATAAACTCAAGTTAGTAAGTATGACTATTCTGGTACACTAAAGGAGTCTAGATACATAGTTGTTCACAAAACCTGCACACACCGCACAAGAATTATAGCATGGTTCCGAATAAATCCAGAGATGTCCGACAAGGTATTGCTCTTGATAGAGAATAAGTGGTAGGTAATGAAAGGTTCACTGAATTAAGCCAAAACAAAAAGCTTTCATTTTTAGTTAGGTCATATTTTCTTGAGGGCAAGCAAGAACTTGAGTTTGGGGGTGTGTTGAGTGTGCAAAAGTTCTATATTTTACCCCTTATTTAACCCATATTATTGTTGCATTCAAGCATAATTCATTGCATTTAGGTAAAGTTTCACATATACATCAGAAATAGATAAAATGGCACAGTTGCTACTGATTTTGGTCACTTTTGCAGGTATCTGTTGTGGCAGACTCAGGGCAGCAAGGAAGCAAAGCTGGAGCACATGATTGGAGTCAAGGAAATATAGCTACCGTGGCCACCGCCGTGGCAGCCATGATGACAGCATTGGTGAAAGGGAAAAGTGAAGTGGAGCTCGACAAATAGAGGAATTCAAGCCGGTCTATCGTGGACCACTTCTATATTTTTCTGAGCCCTGGGGTTGAATGAAGGGCAAGCCCAAAGTCCAAGAAAGAAACCCAAAGCAAGAAAAGAGGACGAATTAAAGGCATATACTCAGAAGATTTAATCTTCAATAGAGTTGTACTTTAGTTTAAACTTGTATTCTTGCCATATTAGAAAACTTGGACCCAATGCCTATATAAAGGCATGTAATTCGACCTAGGGAAGGATATCTCATCTCTAGCCGTCTTCCCCAAAACCCTTGTCGTTTTCCCCCTCTCATCATGTTCTAAACTTCCCATAGGGCTACGGGTTGATTCTGTAAAGTAGTTGCAAGGATTGTACTGCTTTAGGAATTTTCTGTTCAAGCAATAAAGACTTCAAGTTTATTTATTCTGGTTTTCACATCTCGCAAGAGTATCGGGAGATCATTGTGAGGTTATTTATTTGTTTGATATCGGGAGAGTCAAGTATACGAATGGAATAAATACGAGTTTTCTAGTTTATGGTTAAACCATCTCGACTTAGGGATAAGTACGAGGTTAAGTGGCTAAGGAAGAATTCAACAACATTGGTGTTCACCCTTCGATTCACGCCGGGAGGTATCATCCAAGAAGTGTTCATCAACAACACTTGGGCCTAGGGATAGGACAAGTCATAGTAGGGATTCTTGCCAAGCTTGAAGTACAGAGTTGTGTGATCACTGCCGCGACAACAATAGACTTCTACCGCGACAGGGACGACGACAGAACAGAAGTTTCTATTCAGTGCAACACTTGCTCTACCGAACAAATCAATACCGGCCTATTTCTTAAACATGATATTTTACTCCTTTAATTTAGTTATTATTCACAATTACTCTACAATCATTTTAAACTCCTTTTCTCTCTCATGCAGCAATTCAAGGATAAAGCTATTTCCGGTCTCTGTGGAGACGATATCCGATACTCCAAGTATCACTTTACTACTTGCGTCGTGTACACTTGCGCTACATTGTGATAGGACTTTTGAAACGCAACAATCTGCATAAGCTGGTAATAGGATTTTCGGTCCCATCCCTTCCTTGGAGGTGTGTACTCGTCGGCATCGTCGATCGGTACTTCCTGCGCTGTGCATAGGCCGATGATGAGTGATGGAAAGTAGAGAGGATCGCTGTCCTTTTGGCTGCACTGGTGAATTTCCTGGTATACAATGTCACCCACATTAATAATATGATTATTCAGAATAGAGTTGATGAGTGAGACTGGGTTGGTCGACAGTGTTGTTGTGCGAGGTGGGCATACGGAGAGGTACAAAGGTTTGGTGTTCCGAAGCGGATGACCGTTGGATGATGATTTTGGATTGTTTTAAGTTTCCATGTTTTACGTTTTAGTCCTAAATGTTTGTGGATGCAATTTCTTGATCTTTGAATGTCCTTTTTAGTTGAGTTTTGGCAGAGATGCATGAAATATGATTAATTACATATTGGTAATCTTAAATTCAGCCAAGTTCTTATATTTTATGAAAATTACATTTTAGTCCCTAAAATGTGTAAATCATGCAATTGAGTCCCTAAATGTTTTCTGATCGCTATGTCCTTCTCTCCTATGATTCTTGAGTAATCACATAGGCTTAACGTGCATTTAGAGAAGATAAAAAAAGGGTCGTGAATCAAGGTTGACTTTCGGGTTGACTTTGGTTTTCCTTGTGTAATCTTCGTAGTTCGGGTCAAACGTCTAGGCCGGGCTAAGGGGGTTACATTTGTTTGTATCAGAGCGTGGTTTCGAAAGAATTTTGAATGTTGGTATGTGTTGTTGATGTGAGTTGAAGTATGATGTTTGAAAAGCATGCTAATATTTGAATTTTTGAACTTATGCCATGTTGATTGATGTGAATTGCATGTGAGATGAGTATGATGGTATGATGATGATGTTGTGTAGATATGTGCTGTTTTGGATTGATGGAAAGTATGTGAGCATGATGTTTCATGTATGCTATGCTTTGTGGGGAAATTGGGTGCTCATTGCCTTATTACACTAATCAAATGTTTTATAAACTTGGATTCTTGCTTGCAGCTGGCCTAAATGGTTTGATTTGTTTTCGTTGTTATGTTTGTTTAAAATAGCACATGGGACCAAGAAGGGAATTGAGGTCCAATACGATAGTGCCTACAGCCGAGTAGGAAAACCAGGCTTAGCAGGGGGCTGATGTCCCTCCTGGTGGAGATCTACCTCCTCCGCCACCACCTGGAGGTGGGGAGCATGTGCAACAAGGAAAAGCTGGTCATGGATTGGATAATTCGGCGCCACTAGTTGAGGCGATTACCGGAGCGTTTCAGGCTGCTATTGTCGGAGCGCAAGTGCAGGCCCTTGCAGCTGGGAAGATGGGTCTACCTTTGGAGAGGTTGAGGAGCTTGGAAGCAGTAGAGCTCTATGGTATGGCACCTGAGGCGTCTGAGGCCTGGTTGGCCAGTACGATCCGCATAATGGATCAAATGGGTTGTAGTGATGAACGCAAGCTTGGATGTACAGTTTCCTTGCTGCAAGGTGATGCTTACAGTTGGTGGACGACTACCATAGCTGGTATGGAACCCAATGAAGTTGATTGAGAGTTCTTCAGGGGTGTCTTCCGGATAAAGTATCTAGGTGTAAGATACTTGGATGAGAAGAAACGAGAGTTTATGTCTCTCGTTCAGGGTAACCTATCGGTGGCTGAGTACGAGGTTCAGTTCGTACGCTTGAGCCAGTATGCTCCTGAGCTGGTACCTAGTGAGAGGCATCGCTGTGATCGCTTCCGGTATGGATTGGTGCAAGATGTTAAGACGTACATGCTAGCTGCAGACTACACAGATTTTGATGTGCTTGTATGTCGGGCAAAGGACATCGAGCATAACCTGGGTTTGTCTTCTAGAGGTGTTGGTTCTAGCTTTGGAAAGAGAGCTGCTGAGTATAGTTCTGGTGGTGGACGGAACAAGAGAGGCTGTGACAGGAGGCATCAGCCTGAGGGAAGGCGTGGTGTTCCAGGTCGAGGTGGGCAGGCTCTGGGAGCTCGTATGAGGTCCGAGCAGCATACATGCTGGACGTGTGGTTCGAGGGACCATTTGAGGCGAGATTGTCCTCGAGCAGCTAGAGAGGTTTAGGCTCATGTTGTGGTGACAGGGAGTTCTTGTTGGAATTGTGGTTCGGCAGATCATATGAGGAGGGAGTGTCCTTTGTTGGCTGGTGGATGCAAGGACGTGCTCCTGTGATAGCTGCACCTCAGAGAGGCCGTGGGTGCGGCCGTGGGAATTTCCAAAAGAGAGATGAGGGCAGTGAGGTATTGCTCACGTTGTAGTCGTTCGACCGGAGGGAGGTGGACCAGCGAGGGTGTATGCTCAGCGCGAGGAGCGCAACAATACCGATGTGATCGCAGGTACCTTTGCTCTCCAATCTTTATCTTTGCTGGCTTTGATTGATTCTGGATCCACACATTCTTATATCTTGAGTGAGCATGCACATTTGCTTGATATACCTGTTGAGATGCTTGGAGTAGGAATGCAAGTAACTAGTTCTTTTGGTGAGACTGTAGTAAATAGGAAGTTTTATATGAGGTGTCCTCTGTCTGTGCAAGGTCATGTTTTCCTTGTGGATTTGATGGAATTGCCTTTCTACGGATTTCATGTAATCCTTGGCATGGATTGGTTGACAGAGCATAGGGCTGTGGTTGACTTTGATGTTAAGTGAGTCACCTTAAAGTTGGCTGATGACTATGAGGTTGTTGTAGTGGGCGAGAATGTGAAATTCTTGTCGAATGTAATTTCGGCCTTGGAAGCAAATCGTATGATGAGGTTGGGGTGTGAGGCTTACCTTGCATATGTGATGAATCCTGGAACTAAGGATGTGCACGTGCAGGACATCCGAACGGTTCGCGATTTTCCGGGTGTCTTTCCAGAAGAATTGCCTGGTTTGCCACCAAACAGGGAAGTTGAGTTTGGTATAGAGTTGTACGAGAACACAACTCTGGTGTCTGTTGCTCCTTATCGCATGGCACCCAAAGAATTAATGGAGTTGAAAACGTAGTTACAAGAGTTGTTGGATCGAGGTTTCATCCGGCCTAGTGTGTCACCTTGGGGTGCACCGGTTCTATTTGTAAAGAAGAAGGATGGGACGATGAGAATATGTATAGATTATCGGCAACTGAACAAGTTGACGATCAAGAACAAGTATCCCTTGCCTAGAATTGATGATCTCTTTGATCAATTTCGGGGAGGCTCAGTGTTTTCTAAGATAGACTTGAGATCGGGGTACTATCTGCTGAAGGTGAAGGTTGTGGACGTACCTAAAACTGCTTTTCGGACGAGGTACGAGCATTATGAGTTTTTGGGGATGCCGTTTGGTTTGACCAATGCGCCTGCTGCTTTCATGGACATGATGAATCGTGTATTCCATGAATTCTTGGATCAGTTTGTGGTGGTATTCATCAATGATATCCTTGTGTATTCGCATACCGGGGAGGATCATGATAAGCACTTTAGAATCGTTTTGCAAGCATTGTTGGAATATCAGTTGCATGCGAAGCTGAGTAAATGTGAGTTTTGGCTTAGGGAAGTGGTCTTCCTTGGGCATGTGGTATCGGTTGAGGGTATTCGCGTTGATTTGCAAAAAGTAGAGGTTGTGATGAGTTGGAAAGTGCCTAAGTCAGTGACTGAGGTACGAAGTTTCCTTGGGTTGGCTGGGTACTACCGTAGGTTTGTCGAGGGTTTCTTAAAGATAGCAGCACCCTTGACCAAGTTGTTGCAAAAGAATGTTTGCTTTGAGTGGACGGAGGCGAGGCAACAAACTTTTGAGAAGCTGAAGGAAGCTTTGACGCAAGCTTCTATTTTGATTCAACCTGAATCTGGTAAGGAGTTTGTGGTCTATAGTGACGCGCCCATTGTTAGTTTGGGCTGCGTGTTGATGCAGGAAGGTAAGGTGGTGGCCTATGCATCTAGGCAGTTGAAGGTGCATGAGCGCAACTACCCTACTCATGATCTTGAGCTTGCAGCTGTGGTGTTTGCCTTAAAGATTTGGAGGCATTACCTGTATGGTGAGAAATGTGTTGTGTTCACGGATCATAAGAGCTTGAAATACCTTATGTCTCAAAAGGAGTTAAATCTTAGGCAACAATGTTGGATGGATTTGCTTAAGGATTATGATCTGGCAATTGAGTACCACCCGTGCAAAGCTAATGTTGTGGCCGATTCTTTGAGCCGGAAGGTGGCTGTTGAGTTAAGAACGATGTTTTCTCGTTTGAGCATATCGTGTGAAGGTGGTCTTGTGGCGGAGTTACAAGTGAAACCATCTTTGTTACAGTTGATTAAAGAGAAACAGTTGCTTGATGATTCTCTTGTTTCGCATGTTCAAGACATTGCGGAAGATAGACCTTCGGATTTTAGCTTTAGTGATGATGGTGTTATGTGTTTTGGGAGTCGAATAGTGGTGCCAAATGATGCTGAGTTAAGGCGCACTATTCTGACTGAAGCTCATTGTAGTCCTTTTGCTATGCACCCGGGTAGTACAAAGATGTATCGTGACCTAAAGGATGAGTACTACTGGGTGGGGTTGAAAAAGGATATTGCGGAGTTCGTTAGTAAGTGTATAGTGTGTCAGCGAGTGAAGGCTGAGCATCAGGTTCCTTCTGGATTGTCAGCCTTTGAGAATTCCAGAATGGAAATGGGAGAGAATCACCATGGATTTTGTGTCTGGTTTGCCTTTGTCACCAACAAAGAAGAATTCAGTTTGGGTGATTGTAGATCGGCTTACGAAGTGTGCGCATTTTTCTGCCTGTGCATACTACTTATGCCTTGGATAAGTTGGCTGAGCTGTACATAGCTGAGATTGTGCGGTAGCACGGTGTGCCAAAGTCCATTTTGTCGGATAGAGATCTGAGGTTTACAGCACGATTTTGGGAATGTTTGCATCAAGCCTTGGGTACACGGTTGAATTTCAGCACTTCTTATCATCCGCAGACGGATGGACAGTCAGAACGTGTGATTCAGGTTCTTGAGGACATGTTGAGATGTTGTGTGATAGATTTTCAGGGTTCTTGGGAGAAGCACTTGTCGTTGGTTGAGTTTGCGTATAACAATAATTACCAGGCAAGTATCCAAAAGGCTCCATACGAGGCTTTGTATGGGAGGAGATGTAGAACCCCTCTTTGTTGGGCAGAAGCTGGGTAGAAGTTGATTTCAATGCCAGCTATGCTTAAAGGAACCACCGAGAAGGTGAAGCTCATTTGTGAGCGGTTAAAAGCAGCATCGGATAGGCAAAAGTCTTACGCGGACTTGAAGGGTAAGGAAATTGAGTTCGCAGTTGACGAACGTGTGTTCTTGAAGGTATCACCTTGGAAGAAGGTGATGAGATTTGGGCGTAAGGGTAAGCTTAGCCCAAGGTTTATTGGACCTGACGAGATTGTGGAGCGTATTGGTCCTGGGGTATATCGGTTGAGATTGCATGTAGAGTTGGAGAAGATACATGACGTGTTTCATGTCTGTTGATGAGATTGCATGTAGATCGGATCCTTCGCACGTAATGCCTGTTGATGAGATAGAGTTGAATCTGGATCTATCATATGATGAGGAATCGGTGAGGGTTCTGGACGTGAGTAGTAAAGTTCTTCGTGGTAAGACGATAGAGCTTGTAAAGGTGTTGTGGCGACACCAAGGAGTTGAGGAAGCCATGTGGGAAAGCAAGGCGGACATGCTGAGGCAGTTTCTGCATCTCTTTCCATCAGGTAAGAATTTCGAGGATGAAATTTCCTAAGTGGGGGAGAGTTGTAACGCCCTGGTTTTGGTCCTAGATGTTTTAGACATCGGATCGGACCGGTCAAGAACGGTTCGAGTCGCGTAAGTGATTTTTGGAAATCAAGGATCGGGATAGGATTAAATTGTGATTAAAATTGATAAAATCCTCTGAAAATATAATTAAGAGGTTGGTCAAATCAATTTTACAAAAAGGGATTTGGAAAATGGACATTTTGAGTAGTGACCAAATTGTAATGTTTCAAAACTGAGAAAATATGATTTTTAAGGTGGAAGCAAAAATCTTAGAATCTTTAGGGGGCTTTAAGTCAATTTGACCTTTCTTCAATATGACATGTGATTTAAATGGGTTTTAATTAAATGATTTTAATTGAAATTTAATATTAATTAATTGGTAGTTAGTGGATTTTCATTTTACGTAACTACCAATTCCCTCTCATTTTAGCCAAACACCATTTTCTCTCATCTTTTCCAGAATTGTTTCTCCCAAAAATCCTCTCAACATTTTCTAAATCAATTTCAAGGGATCTTCTTTAATTCTTCAAGATTTTTTTGCAAGGAAAACTTGTCATCTATTGAATGAAGCAAGGATTGGAGGTAAATCTGGTTCTCAACCTCTAATCTAAGTTCTTTATTGAAATTCCCAAGATATTTGACTTCTAATAACTATTTTTGATTGAGTTTTCAATATAGTTTTGATTTGAGATCAAAATCTTATGAAAATGTGGATGAAATCTTGATTTTCGGACTTGATGAGTTGGGCACTATTTTGTGTTGATTCTAGTTGATTTTTAAGTTGATTTATATGTTAAGATGATGTGTTATTAACATAGATCCCGAAATCCTTGAGATCCTTAAGTTTCTTGGTAGTTTTAAGTGTGATTTTGGGGTGTAATGGTGGAATTGTGATTGCTGGAGGTATAAGGATGAGTTAGGATGTTTAATAGATGTGTTTTGATGTTGATAATGCTTTGGAAGCGTTGCATGATGGCTGGGCTTGGTTTAGGAGGCAATCGATTGAGTTTTCGGTTGTGTTGGAAGGGTATTTTGGTGTAGTTTAAGTGGGCAACGAGTCTATGGATTGTTGCTGGTGTTAGAATGCATTTTAATGCATTTAGATCTCTGTTTTGTTGATGTGAAAACAGGGGATCTTGATCCGGAGGCTGACGAGGTGATTTTGGAAGCTCCGGATGTGTAATTTTCGTGTCGGCGAACAAGGCTTCGCGTACCGGTGAGTGGAAATACAATTTCCTGCTTTGTAACGCTTTGAGCATGCTCTTGGGAGCTTAGTGTAAGCTTGATACACTTAACTAAGCTCAAGTGTAAGTGTTTCGGTAATCCCTATCTTGGAAATGTGTTAAGTTGGATGAAAATGCATTTGATGTAAGAGTGGATTCGTTTACTGTTTTTAAACATGTTTAAGCATGGTTTAATGCTGGATTTTAATGTCATTATGTTAAGGATGCACTAGGTAAGTGATCCTTGGTTTTCATATGAAAATGCATATGATGTTAAGCATGTGTGCTTGTGAAAATAACATTGTGGTTATGCTTGAAAAACAATGGATTAATGTGGATAAATGATTATATTGGCAAGTGATGAAAATGGTTTTCGGTTACTTAAATTGGATATAGTTAGCCGGCTATAGGATTGGGTGCACCGTGAATAAAGTCGCCTTGGATGTCGAGGGGTTGTGATTGTGCCGTAATCTCCATCCAAGTACCCTAACGATTGAGGTTAAGATCACAACGGTGAATGGTTAGTCCCGTGTGTGAGTCTTGTGTATGTGTCCCATACTCTCGTTAGTGGAATTATACAACTACCGATGAGTGATGTTGAAGGGTTGTATTTGTGCCATTAATCTCCATCACGGGTGTTGAGGGGTTGTGATTGTGCCATTTGTCTCCACCTTGTGTAGTCCGGTAGTTTGTATGAAGCGTGGGGACAACGCTTGTAATCCGTGTATCCGATTGTGTCTTGTGTTGAAATGATTTGTGGACTATCACTTGAAAGCCAATATAATGTAAATGAACAAAGTGAAGCATGAGATGCTTGTGAATGATGCAAGGGTGCATGAGATATCAGTGTATGATGCAAGAATGCATGTGATTCTTAATAAATCATGAGCAAAGGTCTATTTGATGTTGTACGTTGATGCATATGTGCATGAAGTTTCAAAAGTGCATTGAAGTATTGAGAAGACTTGTTTTATAAATGGCATGTATCGTAAAGTGATGATTTTGTAAAAATTGAGTTATGCATTGATGAATGTGGTCTAGCGATCCTCACTAAGCTTATTTCTTACGCTCTTTTGTTTCATTAATGCAGAGAATTGAATCTTCAAGGCAGCCCAAAAGCAAGAGGAATTCAAGGTCTTGCTAAAGAGATGTATGTGGTTCACCCTTTAGTGTAATAAGAGGCAATGGGTGGAATTTATACTTTGGAATGCTTGAGAATGTTTCTTGTACTTTGAGCATGTTGGTTTGCCTATACTTGAGTTGTAAATGGCCTTTGGAGTATGTATTTTGGTTTATTTGGAGTTTTGACTTGTTTTGGTTTTGGCAAACTAGGGAGCATGCCTTTAGTGCCTTTGCTTATGTGTTGGTTGATATGTTTAGGCTATAGCTTCGATATGATAATTGTTGATATGTATCCTTGATGTATACATGTTGTGGCATGTCCCGGGGTTGATTCGAGTGCGAAAAAGTATGAAAAACCAGCATTTTCTGTTGTCACAGTGCAGGGTGTATCGAAACACCCTTAATTGTTCCGAAACGGAGGCCTGTAATGGCCATAGCGTTTCGGAACAACTGAAGGTGTTTCGGAACAGTTTGGCCACTGGAGAGGCCTGTTTCGATACTGGTCTCGGAACACACCCGAGTACCAAAATGGTCAACACCGTTTTGATACGGGTGTTTCGGTACGAAGGTTTGGTGTTCCGAAACGGATGACCGTTAGATGATGATTTTGAATTGTTTTAAGTTTCCATGTTTTAAGTTTTAGTCCTGAATGTTGTGGATGCAATTGCTTGATCTTGGAATGTCCTTTTTAGTTGAGTTTTGGTAGAGAGGCATGAAATATGATTAATTACATATTGGTAATCTTAAATTCAGCCAAGTTCTTATATTTTCTAAAAATTACATTTTAGTCCCTAAAATGTGTAAATCATGCAATTGAGTCCCTAAATGTTTTCTAATCGCTATGTCCTTCTCTCCTATGATTCTTGAGTAATCACATAGGCTTAACGTGCCTCTAGAGAAGATAAAAAGAAAAAAGGTCGTGAATCAAGGTTGACTGTCGGGTTGACTTTGGTTTTCTCCGTGTAATCTTCGTAGTTCGGGTCAAACGTCTAGGCTGGGCTAAGGGGTTTACAAAATAATACTAATAATAATAAATAATATTAATAGTAATAATAGATAACAATAATAATATATGATAGTGAAATAGTAATGATAATATGTATATAATATTAATATATATATTGTTTACTTTTGTTTTTTCCTGTTTTTTGTTTTTAATTTTTACCACAACATATATATAATTAACATAAGTATCAAAGCCCATTACTAAAAAGAAAAGAAAATGGGTAATAGGTGATTACAGCTGCCCCCTTTGCTTATACTTGTGGAACTAGAATAAAGCAAAGGCCATAAGCACCAATTTTGTCCGACTTCCCTGTTTGGATTCTGAGTCCCCATGCACTTGAACTTTTGGCGGTATGGAAGTCTGTACGGGAAAATGCGACGGTCCTGGAGGCCTGAAGCTGTTTTTCTCATTTCAACATTCTTCAACCCTTCGAGGTACGATTATATAGACAATTAGCAAAAGCTCCATTCTCAAAGTGCTCGAACGGATAGGCGGGTTCCATTCTCCAAAAGCCTGAACGGATATGCGGGTTCCATTCTCCAAAAGCCCGAACAGATAGGCGGGTTCCATTCTCCAAAAGCCCGAACGGATAAGCGAGTTCCATTCTCCAAAAGCCCGAACAGATAGGTGGGTTACATTCTCCAAAAGCCCGAAGAGATAGGCGGGTTCCATTCTCCAAAAGCCCAAATAGATAGGCGGGTTCCATTCTCCAAAAGCCCAAACGGATAGGCGGGTTCCATTCTCCAATAACCCGAATAGATAAGCAGGTACCATTCTCCAAAAGCCCGAACGGATAGTCGGGTTCCATTCTCCAAAAGCCCGAACGGATAGGCGGGTTCCAATCTCCAAAAGCCCGAACAGATAGGCAGGTTCCATTCTCCAAAAGCCCGAACGGATAGGTGGGTTCCATTCTCCAAAAGACCGAATAGATAGGCGGGTTCCATTCTCCAAACGCCCGAACTGATAGGCGAGTTCCATTCTCCAAAAGCCCGAACAGATAGGTGGATTCCATTCTCCTCATGACTGAACGGATAGGCGGGTTCCATTCTGCAAAAGCCCGAACGGATAGGCGGGTTCCATTCTCCAAAAGCCTAAATAGATAGGCGGGTTCCATTTTCCAAAAGCCCGAACGGATAGGCGGGTTCCATTCTCCAAAAGCCCGAACGGATAGGTGGGTTCCATTCTCCAAAAGCCCGAACGGATAGGCGGGTTCCATTCTCCAAAACCCCGAACAGATAGGCGGGTTCCATTCTCCAAAAGCCCGAATAGATAGGCGGGTTCCATTCTCCAAAAGCCCGAACGGATAGACGGGTTCCATTCTCCAAAAGCCCGAATAGATAAGCAGGTTCCATTCTCCAAAAGCCTGAACGAATATGTGGGTTCCATTCTCCAAAAGCCCGAATAGATAGGCGGGTTCCATTCTCCAAAAGCCCGAACAGATAGGCGGGTTCCATTCTCCAAAAGCCCGAAAGGATAGGCGGATTCCATTCTCCTTATGCATGAACGGATAGGCGGGTTCCATTCTCCAAAAGCCCGAATGGATAGGTGGGTTCCCTTTTACGGGAAAAGTTTTAATATACATGTCAAAAATAGGTAAAAATGATATGATGATGTGAGAAAGCATGCCCCTAATCCTAGGGATGCCTAACTACAAATGATGCATGAACTATGATATCAAAATTGCTCGGACGCTTCCACTCTTCGGGTTGGTTGATCTTGACCCTCTTCTTCTCTTTTGGCTTTCTCATCTCTGCCAAATCTCGATCTGTTGGTCTCTTCTTAAAAGACGACTACTGACTTTCACTGGTCAGATTGGACATAACACTTCTCGTAGTGCTCTCTCTCAAAGCATTGCCCCCTATTCAAACCGGGTGCTCAACCATTCTCTTCGTCTTAACTCAACATGACAGCTTTTCTTTTTTCTCAACATTAGGGGAAACACATGCCCCCAAGTCCCTGAAATTTTCTCTTAAGTTCATTAAGGTCTATTTCTCATCTTCTGAAGCAATCGAAGCATTTCGAAAAAAAAATCGCTTCAAGTCCTTGAACTGTAGTTTGTAGGACCTTACCACAGTCCTCATCATGGCCACTGACAAGCTGTCATTTGTATGCATGACATTGCATTCTAAACTTTATCCCTGAAGCAATGGGAAAAAAATATTGTGTGCTCACACAAAGATTTAGATTGCATCTTCCAATTTCAAAATGAGATGCATTTTTGAAAACTAGACTTTCTTTCCAAATTGTGGATATATCAAGCGAGATTAAATACCCCGAATATCAAGTGCACGAACGACATTTTTATTGCTTACAAAGGATTGCCTCAAGCATCATGTGTCTAGGAGACCTCGAAAACTGAGCCGATGTCTGAAAATGTGACATACTCTCCGAGCTATTTCAGCTCTTTAATCAATTAGACTTACCTTCTATAGGCTTTTCCCTTATCATTATTACTTTGTCTCAATTCTTTATGATTTGGGGAAGTCAACTCATCGCATTCTTTTGGCTCGAAATAAATGATGGAGCAAACAACAAAACCTCGAGCTACTCAGCATTGTCATGATTTGAAAATATTACCATCACTCATATAGCTAAAGTGAATGGTGCATAACAACCTTATTGGTCTTTTGCTACAGCGGAGTGCCCCAAAAATTCCACACTCGTATCTGAAGATGCCTATTACCAGACTTCGAACATTGGAGTGCTTTTGTTAGGCTTTTAGTATTCTCGAATCTTTTCTCTTTTTCTTTCTCTTCTTTCTTTTTTTCTGTTATTTTTTTCTTTTACTTCTTTCTTCTTTTTTTCTTTTTCTCCTTTTCCTTTTCCTTATTCTTCTTTCTTTTTCTTTCTTTTTTTTCTCTTTTCTTTTCTTCTTTTAGCGCGGAAGATTTCCGGTTATTCTCCCGAAGGCCATAATTCTATGTGTACTTAATAGATGACCAAATTAACTTGGAGTGTAAGCCACATTTTCATCATCTTCACAGCTTTCGATTTCCACTAGACACAGGCTGCTCGAAATCAACCTTTGGGGTCAAGGTCAATGTCCCTTGTGCAATTGATATACGGAGACTCAATAGACAAATATATACACACAAAATGAAAAGGCAACTGAAACACAATGCATCGTTTCATTGAATATTTAAACATGCAATCTTAGGCCCTTACAAAAAGATCTTTGCTACCTTCGGGCAAAGGGTAGCAAAGTTGATTCCACACATTACTTCAAAGAAAAGATTAAAATGCAATGGAATGAAAACAAGCAAAATCGGATGCACTAAAACTCTTGTTACTGCTAGGCTGGCCATCCATCCCACCCCTTAAGCTTCTTCAAGGAACTCAACCTCATTATTGTCCATCAATTCCTGAACCAACTGCTTAAATTCTGGACAACTCTGAATCTCATGCCCTGGAGCCCGATGGTACTCACAAAAGGATTCATGGCCGTCATATGACCCCTTCGGACCATTCTTAAATCGGCTTCTAACTTAGCAAAACTCTACTCCATTTGCTTCCTTTGATTGCGAGTAAAGTGTGGGTGCGGAATCTTCGGTAGTCACAAATGCTGCCACGACCCCGAAAAATTAATCTCATGACTTAATGATGTAATTCATGATATGTCGTATGCATAAAAGAAATAGATGATTGAAGGCAACAAATTAAAAACAGAATCGAATGCAAGGAAATGTTGATTCGACGAACATCCTCATTAAACAACTTTCATAACGGGGATCAAGTCTTGTTGCAACGAGGCAAGAAAATAAATGCATATGGTATGATTTTCAATAAATTTTGCTCGTACCCCCTTTAAACTAGGGTTCCAGAAACTCTGTCGCTATGGACCCTTTTCTCCCGTTGTGAAAGTTTTCAACTTTAGACTGTTCTCGAATCAACACTTCGTATGAAAATGCGATGAATATGAAAAAATAAGAAAAACAAGACAAGAAGGCAACTGGGTTAGTAACAACAATAATGAATACTGAATAAAACAAATCAAAAGGAAACACATCAAAGCAGATTAACAATGCACGACCTACTAGCATCAATTCTAATTCTACGGTTATCCACATGGCTCTAATCGGGGTGGGCTTCTTAAATTCTCACACATGTGGGTTCAGTTCTAACAAGGGTACCCGAACCTGTCTTATCACCTACTACGGTGACAAAAGCCCCAATTCTGGCCCATTACAAGCTTGTGAATTGGTTTCGATTCGGGGGAAAGCACAACCTAGTGACGTGGAGGGCTGCTCACGTGTCAAAGGAGTGGATTCCAGAAGTGAATTACCGACCCGTAGAGGGAGACTCATGTGGGTATGGGCGTTTCACTCCCACTTAAGGGAAGAAGCTCGAGTATAGAGCTTAATGCGTGATGCAACACATGTCGGCGATTCCTTTGAAATTAAATGAAAAATTAATTCAAGACCACCAATTGCCAAAGCTCGTATGATTAGAGTCAGATTTTCAAGGAAGAACCACCTCGTTAAAGTCAAATTAAATTCCAAAAATTTCCATCAATTTTAAAGCAACAAGTGTTTCTTTGGCTTAACTCTCTTTTGTTTTGAAAAACAAAATTCGTCCCCAGTGAAGTCGCCACTCTGTGATAAGGTTTTTTCAAGTCACCGCTTTTTGAAAACATTTAATTAAAAGAGGGAATTTTAAAAATTCGAACCTTAGGAAAACCTTTAAAAAATCATTTGGGTTGGAGTCGCCACCGACCACTAAGGTAGGCCGGACACCGTAAAACAAAACCAGAGATCCATTTGAAAGGGTTCAGGAGTTGGTTACGTGTGGGGAAGGGTTAGCACCCCCATCACGCCCGGAAATCGGTACCAAAATAATTGTTGCTTTTAAATGATGGAAATTATCTGAAATTTAAAACGACTTTAATTAGGGGTTCTTAATTGAAAATTGGACTTTAATCATACGAGCTTATCCAAATTGGTAGTTTCGAATTAATTAAGCATTTCATTGAAAAGGATGACGGTACACCGGACCAAAGACTAAACCGACATCATATAAGACTGACTGCCGTGTTAGTTTAGGGTTCGGATCTCATATGTCACCTTTATGCATGGTGCAAGCAATTAAGAAATGATGTCATGGTCTTGTCTGTTTTAATTACGGATTTACCTTTAGACGATTCGAATTAATCTGAATATCTAAGGAGTATCCAATAAGCTAGGATAGTTGACCCGAATACGCAAATTAATAGGTATCTCCTTTTTATAGTTAAAATTAATTAACATGCTTATCAAAATGCTAAAAGTCACATGTAATGATATGTTAGAATGCATGTCACATACATATTCGAACAAAAGAAGACAAAATATGCACATACTAACATAAACAATATAGCAAAACATAAATTTGATGCAAACATAACTTAAAGGGACAAAAACGCATGTATAATAACACAATATAACCAAAATAACATGCAAGGTAAATAAAATTCAAAGTAAATAAAGTGCAAACAGACAGGGACCAAAGCTGTAAATTACCCATTTAAAAAACTGATCAAAACACGAAATGGGACCGAAATAAGTAGACGTTGAAAACCTTAAGGACCAAAACGGTGATTTGACCACCCGTAAATCAATTAGAACCAAAATGAAGGCTAAATTAAAAGACTTTGTAAAGCTGCAGGGACCACAGACATGGTTTAAAGACACGGAGGCCCTCCGTACGCAATTACGGCGATGCGGAGGGGTTAAGAAAACGATTAAACTGATTTAAAAACTCTAAAACGCTATAAAATCGAGATTAAAAAACCTTTCAACCCTTTCTTAACTTATTTAACCCTAAACACTTAGAGAGCTTCTCCCCCTCTCTGGTTTTCTAAAACCCTAGCCGCCACGATTCCGATTGCCATTGTTGGCGCCGGAACCCTAAAAAACATTTTTCGACCTTCCCAAACCCTGAAGAAAAAAAACCAGTAGTCCCTCGTTTCAAAACCATAAAAACCAAAAAAAAACCTTAGAATGTTTTCTGTTTTAGAAACTTAAATCGAAACCCAAAAACGTTTAAAAAAACTTTTTTAGCGTTTGCTCCTCACCGACTCACCGCATGCGGTCTCGGAGGAGACCCAAGGGCTTGTCGCCGGCGAGGGAAACGAAACGGTGCGAAGGTAAAACGAAAACGGAAAACCCTAATCTTCTTTTCTTTTTGTTTCGAAACTGTGAAATGAAAAATATATGATACCTCTATAAATCTGATACTTTGTATTGCTCTGAAAATTTCTTTCGATTAAAATTGTGCTCTCTGAAAAAAACCTCCTTACAATATTGGTCTTTCGGGTTTATATAGCCCGAATATTGCATCTTTTTTTACTTTTCTAAATACATGTAATCCTTGAAATATCTGTTGGTTGCTCTAATTTTTGTTGGTATTCGTCTGCCTGTGATTCTGATTTTTGCCTCTAATTTCTGGTATTTTGCGCGTTTTGCCTCTGACGTCTTTTGGTTTTTGTTTGAATGGGAGGCCTTCGTACGAGGGGGGACCAGAGGAGGCTGGGATGTGGCCGGTTGTGCATGCTGTCGATGGGGATCTGGACGGTCTTAGGACGATCTGGACGGCTGTGAGGAAGCTGATGGGGCGCGCGGTGGATTGCACGCGCGCGTCTGGGCACTGAAGAGTCGCGCGTGGATCACGCGCGCTTGGGAAAGTTGATCTTGTCCGTTCGATGCCAATCCTGATCTAACGGCTCACACGCTGCGGCGCCAAAACCCGGGGAAAGGCTTATAGGGTTTCCTTCTGAGGGGGCCATCTGGACCGTCAGATCTTCGTCCAGATCTAATGGCTGGGGTTGGGCGGCTGCAAGACAAGAGATGCATTATGGTTTTTTGGTTATCTGATTAGGGCTAGACAATTATTTGGGCCAAACGAGCCTTGTAATATTTTTTGGATTTTTAATTATAATGGACTCTAATATCAATGAACTTTGGGCTTTGTTTATTTATTAATACTTACTGGGCGTTATTTATATTAGTATTTTTGTTTTTCGGACTTATCTCAATAATATTAATAATAATAAATATAATAATAATATGATAACAGCATAAATAATAATAAGTAGTAATAATAATAGATAAAGATAGTAATATAATGATAATAATTATGATAATAAGCAACAAATATATTAGATAATACTAGTATACGATAATAGTAAAGATAATAAGAAGAAATAATACTAATAATAATAAATAATATTAATAGTAATAATAGATAACAATAATAATATAAGATAGTGAAATAATAATGATAATATGTATACAATATATATATATATATACTATTTTCTTTTGCTTTTTACTTTTTTGTTTTTAATTTTTACCACAACATATATATAATTAACATAAGTATCAAAGCCCATTACTAAAAAGAAAAGAAAACGAGTTTAACACCCCAGAAAAAATAGGTGATTACAGGTTTCTTTATGGATATATATATATATATATATATATATATATATATATATATATATATATATATTAATAGTATTTCATAATTACAATAATTATCTAGTGTTATAATATATAAATGAAATTATCTATAATTATAAAAATTTTGATTTTTACTAATTTCGTGTACAACAAGTTTATACACATGCTATCTAGTCGATATTTGTTCGTTTCAATCATAAAGTGTGATCCTTGTAGGTTCATGTAACGTTAGCAGTAATATCTAGAACAATTCTAATATTACAAGCAATGAGTGGCATCTAGCAATACATCATTGCTACCTAAGTTACAGGAAGTCGTGATTCGACATAAACTCTTCGTGATTAACTCTTTTTCATGTATTACATCCTTTTGTCCTTATATCTAGATTGGGAACAAGTCATGGAATAGTCACACTTGTACAGTCCATCTAATATTTTTTGATATCTTGAGTAGACTATTATAAACGAATAACTATGATATTACATATCAATTTATTCGAGCATGGCCATGCATTTCTAGTCTCACTCAATCAAGTGGCCTATGATATTACTCTTATTGTGTAGGAGGGACAAATCCTATCTTAATCAATCATATCCCGCTACATAGATTGTGACATATCCAATATCAGTCTTTATAGTGTAGTCAGTCATGACACACGTTTGACTGCATCAAAATATGTCACTCACAATGTTAAAGTAATGATGATCTCAAGTATGAGGATCATACATGTAGTTATCACTATGAGCAACGTTGTGACTGTCACATAATAATCCAAGAAACATGCTCATAGCGGGTCAGTCTAGTATGTCGTTCTCTAACACATACTTAAGTATTGATTTTGACATATCCATGTCAATAACAACACTTTGTCATCAATCAACTACATATTAGTCTTAATATATTATTGTTGTCCATGCCCGCAATAATACTCGAATAAGGACATTTAAGAATAACCATATTATTCTAAGGACTTTATTATAATTCGGTTTATTTATAAATGCACAGAATAAGACTGAAATAATAATAATTTCTTTATATTAATAAAAAGATAAAAATAAGTATTTCTTTTACAATCATCTTATGGTTGGTCTTTGGACAGACTCCAACAATGGGAACCTCACTCTTGAAGCTAAACGCTAAGATGTCAGTCAATCTAAGTCTAGAGAAGATTCTAGATATTCAGCTGTTATAGTTGTGACCACAAACTGTGAAAGTATTCTCATGTCCCCAGTATCATATTCTCTACTATGATAAGGGGCTCAACGCAAACATCTTTTAAATGTTCACCAATAGCCTATGCTATACATATGCAAGGTGTATTGAATCGGTCCTAGTAGTGCCTCTCGCTTGTTACACCCACCAAGTTATTTCTACACAGACTCGTTCGGAAGAAACAAGCTAGAACATCACTTAAGGAAGAAAATGTGCCACTAATCAAATTTTTCGTGGTACAAAGGGGGCGCTATACTCGCTTATTTCCCACCAGCTACAATAACTATAATTGTTAAGAATGACAACACCTCGCTGCTAGAAACAATATGAAGTGAAGTTCTTCCAAAAGAAGCATTTCCAATGATGTTTTACGACTTAAGAATTTTCAATGTATACAATCTTTAGGAAGTTTTGCATTTTCACCATTTCTAATGTAACCCCCTTAGCTCGGTCTAGACGTTAAACCCGAACTACGAAGATTACACGGGGAAAACCAAAGTCAACCTGAAAGTCAACCTTGATTTAAGACCTTTTTTTTCTTTTTATCTTCTCTAGATGCGTATTATTAACCTATGAGTTCAGTAAAGCAATTAGGAGAAAACGTCACAGCGATCGGAGTTCGATTAGGGTTTCAATTGTATACATTTGACTTTTAGGGACTAAACTGTAAACTCCATAAATTACATGGACTTTCATGATTTTAAAATTACTAAACCTTAATTAATCACATAACATGCCATCATGTCAAAAATCAACATAAACGGATCATTCAAACTCATTAATTTAAGCATCCAACATTTAAGGACCAAAATGTAAGAAACAGAAACTCAGTACAGCTCAAAATTCAAATCCAACGGCCTAGTGTTTCGATACGGATGGCCCTGTACCGAAACGGTCGTTTCGAAATAGGGTTGATCGTTTCGATACTCGGGTGCGTTCCGAGACCCGTATCGAAACACCCCCTTCTAGTAGCCAAAGTGTTTCGATACGCCTTCACCCGTTCCGAAACCTTAAGGCCATTTCGGGCCCCTGTTCCGAAACAGGCAAGGGCGTTCCGATACGCCTTGCCCTGCAACAACAGATTTTGCTGGTTTTACATGCATTTCCACACTCGAATCATTTCCGAGACATACCACAACATGCATACAACATGGATTCATATCAACAATCATCATACCGAGGCAATAGCATAAACATGGCAACCAACACATAAGTAAAGGCACTAAAGGCATGCTCCCTAGTTCACCAAAACCATAACAAGCTATAACATCATACAAACCAAAATCCAAACGCCAAAGGCCATTTACAACTCAAGTATAGGCAATCCATCATGCTCAAAGTAAAGGGAAACATCCTCAAACATTTCAAAGTATAAATCCCACCCATTGCCACTTATTACACTAAGGGTGAACCACATACATCACTTTAACAAAGCCTTGGATTCCTCTTGCTTTTGGGCTGTCTTCAAATGTTCAATTCTCTGCATTGATGAAACAAAAGAGCGTAAGCATAAAGCTTAGTGAGGATCGCTAAACAACATTCATCAATGCATGTCTCATGTTTTGCAAAACCAACACTTTACATCTCATGCCATTTATAAAACATGTCCTCTCAAAACCTCAATGCACTTTATAACCACATGCTCATATGAATCTTTTTAAAACAGCAAATAAACCTTTGCTCATGCTTAAACAAGCATTACATGCATTCTTGCATCATACCCAAATATCTCATGCAACCTTGCATCATATACAAGCATCTCATGCTTCACTTTATTCATTTATATTATATTGGCTTTCAAGTGATAATCCATAAACCATTTCAACACAAGACACAATTGGATACACGGATTACAAGCGTTGTCCCTTACGCTTCATACAAACTACCAGACTACACAAGGTGGAGATTAATGGCACAATCACAACCCCTCAACATCACTCATCGGTACTTGTATAATTCCACTAACGGGAGTATTGGACACATACACAAGACTCACACACGGGACTAACCATTCACCGTTGTGATCTTAACCTCAATCGTTAGGGTACTTGGATGGAGATTACAACACAATTACAACCCCTCGACATCCAAGGCGACTTTATTCACGGTGCACCCAATCCTATAGCCGGCTAACTATATCCGATTAAAGTAACCAAAAACCATATTCATCACTTGTCAATATAATCATTTAACCACATTAATCCACTATTTTACAAGCATAACCACAATGTCATTTCCACAAGCATAACATGCTTAACATCATATGCATTCAACACATGAAAACCAAGGATCACTTACCTAGTGCATCCTTAACATAATGGCATTAAAATCCAGCATTAAACCATGCTTAAACATGCTTAAAAACAGTAAACAAATTCACACTCACATCAAGTGCAATTTCATCAAATATAGCACATTACCAAGAGAGGGATTTATGCACTACTTACTCTTGAGCTTAGATAAGTGTATTAAACTTACACTAAGCTCCCAAGACCACGCTCAAGGCGTCACAAAGAAGGAAATTGCTTTTCCACTCACCGATACGCAAAGCCTCGTTCGCCGACACGGAAATTACACATCCAGATCCTCTAAAATCACCTTGTTTGCTTCCGAATCAAGATCTCCTATTTTCACATCATCAAAACAGAGATCTAAATGCATTAAAATGCATTCTAACACCAGCAACAATTCACAAACTCGTTGCCCACTCAAACTACACCAAAATACCCTTCCAAAACAACCGAAAACTTAATCGATTGCTTCCTAAACCAAGCTCAGCCATCATACATCACTTCCAAACAATTATCAACATCAAAACACATCTAATAAACATCCTAACTCATCCTTATACCTCCAGCAAGCAAGATTCCACCATTTCACCCCAAAATCTCACTTAAAACTGCCAAGAAACTCAAGGATCTCAAGGATTTCGGGATCTATGTTATCAACACATCATTTTAACATATAAACCAACTTAGAAATCAATTAAAATCAACACAAAACAGAGCCCAACTCATCAAGTCTGAAAATCAAAATTTCATCCATAATTTCACAAGATTTTGATCTCAAATCAAAACTACATTGAAAACTCACTCAAAAATAGTATTTAGAAGCCAAATATCTTGGGAATTTCAATAAAGAACTTAGATTAGAGGTTGAGAACGGGATTTACCTCCAATCCTTGCTTCCTTCAATAGATGACAAGTTTTCCTTGCAAAAATCTTGAAGAATTAAGGAAGATCTCTTGAAAATGATTTAGTAAAAGTTGAGAGAGTTTTTGGGAGGAAGAATTCTGGAAAAAGATGAGAGAAAATGGTGTTTGGGTGAAAATGAGAGGGAATTTGTAGTTACGTAAATGAAAATCCCATTAACTACCTTTTAGTTAATTAATATAAAAATCCAATTAAAAATCATTTAATTAAAAACCCTTTTAAATCACATGTCATATTGAAGAAAGGTCAAATTGACTTAAAGCCCCCTAAAGATTCTAAGATTTTGGCTTCCACCTTAAAATCACATTTTCCCAATTTTGAAAACTTACAATTTGGTCACTACTCAAAATGTCCATTTTCGAAAACCCTTTTTGTAAAATTGACTTGACCAACCTCTTAATTATATTTTTAGAGGATTTTAGCAATTTTTATCACAATTCTATCCTATCCCGATCCTGGATTTCCTAAAATCACCTTACGCGATTCGAACCATTCTCGACCGATCCGATTCGATGTCTAAAACATCTAGGCCCAAAAACAGGGCGTTACATCTAATGTATGGAAACATTGTAGTGAGAATATGCAAATCTTCCACCAATCTCTTTTACAATGTCAAAATGCCTCCGCTCTGAAGTGGAGGACATGGGATCCATAGCAGTCTTTGGCTAAAGTTCAACACCCCAGCAATTAGTGCGTACAATGTTGCAACATCAATGTGCAAGTATACGCGTCGCAAGTTATAAATGATAAGTATATCGAGATCGTATTCACATGGATTGTGAAATGGGTTTATGATGTTTCTATCTTAATGGATTAGTAAGATCAATGATTGATTTTAGATTTATGAACTAGTTGTAAATTGAATTTAAATTAAAACAGTACTCTGGCAATGTAACACCCATGCTCGTTCTGTTAGAAAACTAAGTTAGAGTTGTCACCGGAATTCAAATTAGAGAATCAGATAATCAAATTATTACAAAACATATATAACACCAAATCAAATCATCAATCATAAGAAGAAATAAATTATTTAATTCTGATTTAAGAATTAAGGACTAACTTTGCAAAGTTTCAAAAGTATAAGGACTAAATTGTAAATATGCAAAAGTTCAAGGGCTTATATGTGAACTTCTATCAATTCATGCTATTATATATTTGGGTCATGTTATGGCTTACACAAGAAGGAAATTATCAACACATAAGTGATATTTTAACATTTAAGGATTAAGCAACGATGTTTCAAAAACTTTAGGGACTTATTTGTAAATTTCTAAAATTTGCAAGGACCAGAGGAATTTTCATTTTACTAATAGGTGTTATTCTTAATCTCATTTTCATCCCAAAACTTGATTGTAAGAGTTCAATTGAAAAAGTTATGAAATAATGACCAAAACGTAAAAATTTTATCAAAATTTTAGCATTCTAGAAGAAATGTTTCAATACCTCTTAGCATGATTCCGAAACTTTTGTCACGTTTTATAAAAAATAAATCATTTTGGGCTATATTTAGACCCTACTTGATACATTTATCAATATACAACTTCAATACATGATCTTAAACGATTGCAACTATTTTTGTGAGAACCCATTTTCGTCTAGGCCTCGAAACCATTACACAATATCCAAATACAATAAAAACCCCAAAAATACCCAATTTTATTAAACAAATAACCCATTACCCAAAATCCAATTTGGCCCAAACCAGATGACTAAACCTAACCTAATACAAACCCTAGTTGCGGCTTGAGCCGCCGCCGCCGAGCCAAGCCGCACCGCCCAGCCGCCTGTCACCACCGCCCTTACCCTTCTAATCTCTCTGCCATGACTACCCTACCAAGATCCCCATCACCCTCGACGTGAATGGTTCAAATCCACTCTCCCCTCCTATAAATTCAAAACTCCTACAACAGAAAAGGGGCATGATTTTAGATCCAAAAAATAAGAGAGGGATTAGAGAGAGATTCGAACCAAAAATAAAAAAGGGGGCGAAAATCGAAAGGAAAAAAACAAAAAAAAACATAAAAAGAAGATCGAATGGAAAAGCAAAATAAAGAAGGTAAAATTAGTTAAAACCTTTCGATTCGTTAGATCCAAGAACATAAGATGAGATTTAGGAAATAACGACCTTAGATCAGGCTTTAGAAACTGAACCAACTGACCTTTCGCATGAAATCCAACCACTGTTCACGGTGGTTCACCGTCGCCGGCTGTAATGACCTTTTTATGGAAAAAAAACTTTAAAGTGTCCCAATTTTTGAAAGAGATTTGTTAAAATGAGATTTTTGTTCTAAAAATTAAAGTTTTGGAAAACGGTGAAAATTTGGAGTCGCCACCGGCCACTAAGGTAGGTCGGACACCACAAAAACCAGAGATTCAATTTAAAAAGGGTTCAGGAGTTGATTACGTGTGGGGAAGGGTTAGCACCCCCATCACGCCCGGAAATCGGTACCAAAATACTTGTTGCCTTTAATCGATATAAATTATTTAAGATTTAAAGTGAATTTAATTTGATTTTCTTAACTGAAAATTTGACTTAAATGGTACGGGCTTTATCAAATCATGACTTTACAATTAATTGAGCATTTAATTAAAAATGATGACGGTACACCGGACCATAGACTAAACCTACATCATATAAGTTTGATTGTTGTGTTAGTTTAGGGTTTGGATCACGTACGCCACCTTTATGCATGATGCAAGCATTTAGGAGTGGTGACATGATATTTCTATTTTATATTATTGCTTACATAGAGACGGTGAGAATTAACCCAAATATTTGGTCTACATCCATTAAGCTCGGATTGTTTTGACACAAATACCGGGGTTAATAGATACCTCTCTTTTGTATATTTTAAATTGATTAATTCAAAATAAATCGGTTCTATGAATGAAAATTTAAAAATGAATGTCACAAAAAGACATAAAATTAAACATGCAAAAGCCTACTAAAGCTCTAACCTAGAAGGCTCAAATTATGGAAGTTTAATTAGTGACCTAATTATTAATTATGTGAATCTAATACTTAACCCTAATTAATTTTCCCTTAAAAGACTAAAAAACTCTAGTAAATTATGAAAATTAATTTTAATTCAATCTGAATGGTGGAGTTAATTTTACCCCTAAAATTATTAAGAAATGTTGGATTAATTTAATAAATGTAACATTTACCCTAATAAGCCAAGTGCAAATTTAAATTCATAAATTAATTCGAACTCTAATTCTAACTAAGGCTCTAAAAGACTAATTTAAAACTAATCTAATCAATTTAAGAATCGTGCCCCTATTAGACGAGCACGCGATTTTAATTGATTGGATCAATTCTCCTATTTAATCTAAAACCTTAAAAGCCTAACTACCACGTAATATTATTTTAACGAACACAAATTAAAACATACTTGACGATAAATAAATAAATAAATACAATAAAAATTAAAGGAACATAAATATATATAGCATAATAATATTCGAATATAAACATACGAACTAAATATAGAAAAAAAACACAACTAAAATTTTATTGAGTAAAAAGAAAAATACAAATAAAGACATACTTGACCCGAAGCTTAGGCGAATGACCTCGATCGACTCGCACCCCAACTCCAAAATTAAATTGGACCACAAAAAATCACCGATCAAATACTAAATCGAATCAACTAGGATCGAGACTCCCGACCCTCGGCAGCCCCTTGGGCCGCCTCCCCTAAAATAAGGGGCATTGGTTCGATCCACCCAAATTTGGGTGAATTCTCCGTGTCTTGGAGAGCAGCCCCCACCCTTATTTATAGTGGGGTGAGGGGAAAGGGGCGACGTGGACCCCTTAGGGCCATGTGAAATTTCATCTTTTTTTTTGCTTTTTTGTTTTTGCTTTTTTTTTATTTTTTTATTTTTTCTTTATACAATACTGATATAATACTATACAACCTGAACATAAATGAGTAATCATGCTCATCTTTGTAAAAACGTAAAGAGAAGGGTCTAACGCGGACAAAATTAGTGATTACAACTGCCCCTCTTTATTTATACTTGTGGAACAAGGATAAAGCAAAGACCATAAGCATTAATTTTGTCTCACTTCCCTACTTGGAGAATTCGAGTTGCAAGTTCTTCCTCTATAGAATTGTTCACCCTTTCTCTCCTCTAGAACCTGGAGCTACGAGTATCTACCTCCTTTTCCCCAAAGACCTTGAGCTATGGGTATCTGCCCTGTTTGCTCTCAAACCATGAGCTATGAGTATCTGGCTCCTTCGCTCTAGAAACCCCAAGCTACGAGTATTTGCCTCATCTGGTGGGTAGTTCTGAAATCCTTGAGCTTCGAGTATCTACCTCCTCCGCTCTAAAAAACCCCAAGCTACGAGTATCTGCCTCCTTCGTTGGGTAGTTCTGAAATCCTTGAGCTTCGAGTATATGCCTACTCCGCTCTGAAAACCTGGCGTGGCGAATTTGAAATCCTTCACCTGAAATCCTTGAGCTTTGAGTATCTGCCTCCTTTGCTCGGAAATTTTGACATTGCAAATTTGAAATCCTTCACCTGAAATCCTCGAGCTTTGAGTTTCTGCCTCCTTTGCTCGGAAATTTTGAGCTATGAGTATCTGCCTCCTTCGCTCTGAAATCCTAATGTGGCGAGTTTGAAACTCTTTACCTGAAATCTTTGAGATTTGAGTTTTTGCCTCCTTTGCTCTGAAATCCTGACGTGGCGAGTCTGAAATCTTTCGCCTGAAATCTTTGAGCTTTGAGTATCTGCCTTCTTTGCTCTAAAATTCTGATGTGGCGAGTCTGAAATCCTTCGCCTAAAATCTTTGAACTTTGAGTATCTGCCTCCTTTTCCCTAAAATCCTTTCTTGCTTTCTTCTTCTTCTTTTTTTCCAATGGCGGTGCCTCCTCTCTCACCTCGGGATCACCCTTTATGCTCCCTCTTTTTCCTGAGTTCCTTAACCTCTTGCTCTAAAGCGTCTTTACAAGTCTTCACTTTAGAGATTCTTCTTCTTTCTTCTTCTCATTTCTCTTTTCCTTCTTTTTCCTTTCTTTCCTCTACTTCTTTTCTTTTTTATTTCTCTTCTTCTTCTTCTTCTTCTTCTTCTTCTTCTTCTTCTTCTTCTTCTTCTTCTTCTTCGTTTTCTTCTTCTTCTTCTTCTTCTTCTTCTTCTTCTTCTTCTTCTTCTTCTTCTTCTTCTTCTTCTTCTTCTTCTTCTTCTTTCCTCTTCTTCTTTTCTTTTTTCTTTCTTTTCTTCTTGTTTTTCTTCTATTTATCCTTTTTCTTCTTATTTGGAGCGACACCCTATCTTATATTCGGGTTCAACCATCTTTTTTTCTTTCTTTTAAGGGTTTTGAACATTTATTCTTTAAGCGTCTTTCCAAGTTTTCACTTCAGGCTTGCTTTTCTCAAAGTGCTATTTCGAGTTTTCATGTTTTCCTCTTTTTTCTCTCTTCTTCTTTAAGCGCATTTCCAAGTTTTCACTTAAGGCTTGCTTTTCTCAAAGTGTTATTTCGAGTTTTCACTTTTCCTCTTTTTTCTCTCCTTTTTTCTTCCTTTTTTATCTCTCTCTATTTTCTTTTCCTTTTTGTTTATTTTCTTCTTTCTCTCTCTTTCTCTTTTGCTATCTTCCTTTTTCCTCTTTCTCTCTTCTCGTTCTTTTCTTTTTTTCTTTCTTCTATTTTCTTTTGCTCTCTTCTTTTTTCTCTCTCTTTCTTTTGCTTTTTTTTCTCTTTCTATCTTTTCTTTTCTTTCCTCTCGTTCTCTTCTTTTTTCTTTCTCTTTCTTTTTTATATTTTCTTTTGCTCTCTTCCTTTCTCTCTCTCTCTCTTTCTTTTTCTTTCTTCTTTTCTCTTTCTCTCTTTTCTTTCCTCTCGTTCTTTTATTTTTTTTCTTTCTTCTCTTTTCTTTTGCTCTCTTTCTTTTTCTCTTTTCTCTTTTTTTCTATGTTATCTTTCTTTCTTTCTAGCGAACTTTTCCTTCTCCTCGGCTAAGCGAGTCCCCTTCCTTAGAAACTTCTTCGAATCTTCATTAGCTGAGTTCTTCTCGTTAGGGACTCATCGTCGAGGAGTTTTAATTCAAAATCCTTTGCATCCTACAAAATATGTCAAAACAATAAAAATGCTTTGATGATATGAGTTAGCATGCTCCTAACCTATGGGTGTCTAACTAAATATGATGCATGAACTGAGTCATTTTTTAGAGCTGTTGGGGAAGAAGCCTCGCTTTCAGGTCGATCATCCTTAATTTCCATGGGTTTTATGTCTTTATCGACTCTTCATTTCTGTCTTGCCTTGGAAGGACATGGTTGACCTGTACTGGTTTGACTGGAATCAGTCACTTCCTAAAGTCCCTCTTTGAAACACTGCCCCACTCACCTTGGGTGTAGCTGTTGTCTTTTCGTTAGCTCTTCATGATGCGCCTTCTTCAATCTCAACGTTGGGGTAAACGCATGACTCTCCTAGGTTTTTCTTACTCCTATAAGGTTCGATATTCATCTTTCTTTACTGAATCTTCCATCTTCCTTCCTCTTGAAATGAGGTGTTGAATTACACTGGTCGGATTTGAATCTGTCATTTGCTGAAGTCCACATTCATAACACTACCCTTGCTTAAACTGGGCGTGGCTGCTATATCCTCTCGGGCTCGTCATGATAAGCCTTCTATAAATTCAACCTTCGGGCGGACTCATGCCCCACAGGTTTTTTGCATTTTCTTCGTCCACAAATCTTTGAATGGTCTGGCGTAGGAGTTCTTGCGATTGTTCATTTATGTCAACCATGCAAGTCCTTGATTTAAAGTTGTGGAGGGAAGCCTTTATCGTCAAGCGTTCGAACAAGTCCGAAATAAGAACATCATTTTCATCAAAAATTCCTTAAGAAAAGGCGATCAAGCCCTAAATCCCTATCAGATCCATCCCCATGACCTCAACCTGACGTGTAGGCAGTCTCCCATGAAAAGATGGCGATATCCCACAATTCAGCATTTAAGACTTTCCCTGAACGTTAAGGCCAACTTTTTTCTTTCGCCCATTATAACTCTTTCTTTTTCTCGACATTAGGGTGATCACATACCTCTAAGTCCTTAGATTCTTTGTCAAATTCAATCTTTATTTTTTGAACCCATCAAAGCATCTTGGCGAAGTTCAGCTTTAGAACCGTGTACCTTTCGGATAGGCATTCATAATCTAGCACCAAAAAGTTCCCTTGTAGGAATTACTTCTCAACCCTCGTTCTTGGGCACAATCTCAGTCTACTTGTTCATTTCTATGCAAGAGACATATCAGAATGGTATGGATAAAATAATTTTATTATATATATATATACATTTTAAAGGAACATGGCAAGCGATGTTTATGGAAACCAAGCTTGGGTTTTAGAAAAAAGATCAACCCAAATAACATTTGTTGTTCAAAAGATCACAAATGTTGTGAAGGTACGTACATGTGAAATTCTTGATGGGCTATTAAGCTTCCGAGAGGAACAACCCCACACCTAATTTCTACCCAATTTAAGGTGGCTCTCTTTAACTCACTAATTCACCGTTCCCCATCTTTCCCTCTTTTCTGATCTCAATCAGGCATTAGAAGTGTGGTAATCCTTGAAGAAAGGTTAACCCCGATAGGCGGGATGTGATATGAAGACAAATTCATCTATACGTGTATGATCAAAATGGTCTTTCAATGCTTGTAATGTAGGCTATGGCTCACGGTTATGAAAGGAAGGGTATATAGGCCCAAATAAGTGTTTAAGGGTAATGAAACCATGGATCATTTCTTCCAACTGAAAGTCTCAATTATGTACTATTTGACCTAGATACACTAATATGACATACTTATTTTTGCTTTTCCTTTTTTGGATCGCTCTAGACTGTCCGCTTTTGGGTTTTCACCCTAGATTTCATTTCCTTTCACTTATTGTATATTCGGATCAACTTACGTCTTTATACTACATTGCAACATGCTTTCATTCAAAGACGATCGATCTTTCAGGGCTGATCTATTTGGATGGATAATTCTTATAGTCTTTTCTCACTTTCACTCTCTTTTCCTTTCCCCTGTCTCTTTTTTCTTTTTTTCATGTTTTTTACCTTTTACAAAACTGCACTTAGTGCTTTCACTTTCAGTTTCCTCACTCTTTTATGTTGGTGATTTTCACCTTGATTTGGGTTAACTCCTTGAGCATAAACTTTTAGTTCTCTGTTTCCTTATTGCCCCCTAATTCATGAGGTGTCATCTTCATAGCATGATCAAACTCAATGTCATTCATTCTTCCATAAACTTTTATCTCTTTTGCCCCCGGTGTGGGGGTGCTTTTTGGTTTGGGTTGAATAAAAAAATATTATTAGGCTCAAAATGGGACATGAATGGATATTTTCTCATTTTCTTTCTTTGAGAAGGGAAATGAAGGAATGTCAAATATCCTCTCATACACGGATATCAAACAGTCTTCATGTGATAGATGTTTTAGGGTTATCACTTTATTCAAGGACCTTAAACAACAATGCCTGAGAGGAAATTTCACTCAATGGGATTGGCCCATTATTCCTGAACACTCATCGTTATTTCTCTCTTGGCCGAAATAGCACAGAAGGTGTTCACATTTGCAGTACCCTTTCAACATTCGGTTTTTAAATATTAAGTCATTCTTACAAAAAGTAGATACATATATGTGCAGAAAAGTAAAAATAAGTTTATAATAATAAAGAATAAATGAAATGTTAAAAAGAAATCAAAGAATATAAGATGCATTCCAAATGAAATGCACATGATTGTCTTTTTCATTGAAATCGAACAAGTAAACATAACGTAAGCCCTCACAAGAGATCTTTGTTACCTTCGGGTGACAATAGCAACATTGGTTCCATGTATTACTTCAAGAAAAAAATGCAACATGCAAAACTTAAACACACCAATTCCCAAAGGAGAAAACCGAGAACCAAAACTTTAAAGGTTGTCTCTTCGAAGGTCATGCTAGGTTGAGCTTTGGGCAAAGGCACCGTCTTGATGAGCAGAAGATGCCCCTTGGGTGGGTTGGATGAGAGACTGATAACAAGAGGATTCTTAAATATCGTGGTGCCCGAGTGGTCTCCTGGTTCTTGAGCAACACTCTTTCCTTCTAGACTGGACTATAGCAGTTGGGATATTCCTTTCATCATATCTTGTTGCGACTTGATGATGGTGTCCCTTAATTCTTGCTGAGTTCGTTCCATTTGACCTCTCGAATCGGCCTCTAGCTTAGAAAAACTTTCCTCCATTTTCTTCTTTTGGTGTCGGGTAAAAACCGAATGTAGAATTTTTTATGGCTAAGGATGCTGTCACGAACCACTTTAAATATCGGCGCGTATAAGGCATCCTAAAGTGTGTATAAATCGTGTTTAAAACGCTATCAAAGCATTTTTTTCCCATGAAGAACAAGCAAACATGGGTCCATAGCTATGTTTAAATGGAATTTGTGTTATGTTGGGAGATTTTTTTGTTGTTGTTTAACTTTCATGTCGTAGCACTGAAATATATCTTTCCACTGGTGCTAAAATTGACGTGTATATGGCATTATAAATGGTGTAAAAATCGCGATAAAGATGCTATCTAAACATTTTTTTCATGGAGAACAAGCAAACATGGGTTCATAAGCATGTTTAAGTTGATTTTGTGGTATGTTGGGGGATATTTTTTGTTGTTGTTTAAGTTTAACGCCGTAGTAGTGAAGCATATGTTTACAATGGTGCAAAAGTTGGCGCGTATATGGCATCCTAAAGGTTGTAGAAATCGCGTTAAAAATGCTATATAGCCATGTATTTTCCCATGAAGAACAAGCAAACATGGGTCCATAGGCATGTTTAAGTTGATTATGTGTTATGTTGAGAGATTTTTGTTGTTATTGTTTAACTTTCACGTCGTAGTACTAAAACATATCTTTACAATAGTGCTAAAATTGACGCGTATATGACATCCTAAAGGGTGTAGGAATTGCATTAAAAATGTTATATAGCCATGTTTTTTTTCCATGGAGAACAAGCAAACATGGGTCCATAGGCATGTTTAAGTTGATTATGTTAAAATTGGTGGTAAAACAAAAAACAAAGTGTTTAGATTGTTAAAAATGCTTCTAGAACATTACATGGAGAAGTACAATTAGTTGATTTGAGGGTCGGTCCTAAGAGGATATTTTCTCTTGTTGTGTCCATTGTTCTTACATCTAGTGCACCGTTTAGGTTTTCCGCTCCGTTCTCGAGGAACCATATCCTCGGCACAGTGAATCCTAGTTGAACGTGGGGACCTTTTTTCCTACGGCGTAGGGAAGGATCTAGGCATATCTTAGGTTCATTTTCAATGACATGACGATCACGTTCATTCCCGATCGGAGGAAACTCGTATCGGTATACCTTGAATGTGTTTTCAAGTCGGTATACCGGATCAACGAGTGTCATGGCGTCAAAATGGATGGATGCACATGTTGCGAAGGCGTGCACACATTAGTACTTGAATTTCTTAAAGACACCATAATCGCACGTTCTTCGGCGCAAATCAACCACGTAATTGTTTTGCATTATTTCTTCAAGCGGTCGTGAATATTCAGAAATCTAAAAGTGATGTTGGCGACGCGAGAAGCATATCACACCCATCGAGATTGCATACGCAATGTATGTTTGAAATTTTTTCGGGAGTTCTCGATAGAACTTATAGCCACCTTCCATCCAGTCCATTGCTTGTTTTCCGAGGGTTGCAAAAAGGGTAGCCAGTCGGTAATATGTCGCCTTGACAACGGACGTGATAGGTAAATGAGGCGTTCCTTTCAGAGATGAATTGATCACATCAGACAAGTTTGTTGTCATATGACCATATCGATGACCCCCATCATAACATCACAACCATTTCTCCCTCGATATATCAACAAGATAGTCATATTCAACTTTATTTCTTTCTCTCAACTCTTCCAGCAGCTCATCAACCTGATCAACTCGGTGTGCATTGCCTATTATAAAACATAGAATAGTTAACGAGATGTAATAATAAAAGCAATGATAATTAAAATTGCATAGAGGGAAATGTGTACCCATGAAAAGAACCATTATGTGTTCATCATCATTCTTATATCTCTCGTAGTAGTTCCCGCAATGTGTCATAAATAGTACCGATGATGTATATATGAGGGTTACCAAGACGCGCCCAAACACGAGATTGCTCCCCTTATCCCCGCACCTCTGTCTGAAATAATACATATCCCCTATTCTCTTTCTCGTAAAACCCAACAGAGGACATATTTTCGCATGTTGGTGAGAAAAAATTCCCAAGAAGGCATATCTTCTTTTTCAACGATTGTGAACGCTATTGGAATGGATTTTCAGTTGTTGTCTTTTGCAACTAGCAACAGGAAGATCTGTGTGTATCTACCATACAAGAATATGTTGTCGATCTGGAGCATCGGCTTGCAGTAGCGAAAAGCCTTCACGCATTGCGGAAACGTACAGAAAAAGTTAAAAATTGGCACTCCCTAGGTATGATACGATCATTTTAGTATTTCAGTACTATTTTCAGTTGCATAATCGTCCCTGGATTTTATTTTTTTCATAATCTTCAGCCATGTTCGCAACTCGTTGTACGATTCCTCCCACTGACCATACAGTTGTTGGATGGCACGATATCTTGCAAACCATGCTTTATCGTATTTAACCGTGTAAGTGTATATGGATTTAATGGCATATATGCATACCAGTACAGTTACACATGTGTTTACTTTCACGAGTGGAAGGATGACATCACAAAGCACGTGCACATCCAAGTTAGGATTATCTTGGCTTAGGCTTCCCATAGAGCATGTATGAGGTCCGTTGTATCTCGTTATTTTCCAGAGGTTGTTCAGCCTCTTCAATTACATCCCTCGTACATGTGGGGACATTATGCAATATATTTGTTTGCCTCAATTTTCCTCACGGTGGACGTAACTGAGCGTCGTATGTTGTAATGCTTAATCACAGCCTCCGTGAGTTTTTAGTCCTGAAGACCATTCCACGCTGCAGTTCACCCTCATTTCGTTCGTTATACTGATTCAACTATGGGAATTCTAGAAATTCAGTAGCGTTGAAGCCTTCCATATCCACTGTTGTGAAGTGGGATAGTGGATTGTAATACGATGAGAAATTGCCCACTCTAGTAAAGTTAGGCGAGGGCAACTTATTCCTCCTCATCTTCAACCGCATCGTCCTTGTAATCAACCTCCGCAACAGCGTCTGCGTCATCCTTTGCATCGATGGGCTCGGCAAGGTCTGTTGGTTCTTCCAGAAATACACTCATCTCATCACCATCGGGCCCAACCTCCTTATGCGGTTCTTCGTCAGAATTATCCCCTTCAAACCTGAATAGTTCTAATTCATCAAAAACTTGTATATTAGTAGGTTTTACAGTCGTAACTCGATCATGAGACCGCTGACAAGGCATATCTAGGTCTACAACAACAACGCTTGAATGTCTCCCCATAGATGAGAAATCATCTACGTTCTGCTCACTAGGAATATAAGTTGAGTGTCGTCCGATTGAGAAATCATCGAACGGGTTAAACTCTTCATGGTAAGACAGCCACATAGATGATGACGCCCCTGGACCCTCACCGTATGGATTGCACATTGATTGTTGAGTTGGTGGCATGTTCAAGTCGAACCAGACCATGCAAGAATGCCTTGGCCTCGAAGTAGAAGATGATGAAGCTTGATCATTTCTCGTATTCAGTAGGTTGAAGCCATGACGCAGACTTGATATTGGACTATTGGTGTTTGGTTCAAAGTCAAGATTTGCTCGTAGCCAATTTGAAGCCACATTATGACCTCCGACATGACCTTCAAAAAATGTTGCAAAGAGCTCTACGTCTCATCCCATTGAATACTCAGTATGGGTAGCTATCATCAATTCCACAGCACCATCGTCCTAAACATCAAATATTGCAAAATACAATGGTTCTAAAGATGTATGACATCGATACTTAAATGACTCCAATTCCATCTCGGATGCATGTGGAACATTCTCTAATATTGTGTCCTTCAGCGTTTGATATGTGGCTCGCCTCGGGAACTTTATCTTAACAGTGTTGGGGGACTAAAATAAAACACCGAGATATGCACCAGGGATCATCTGACCATCATAGTATACTACAACCATCACTCTTCTTGCCATTGTTAAGAATAACAGAGCAGTCAATCTTCTTCACACGTTTTTCTGTTAGTGATTGTTAGAAAGAAAAAGTTTCAATTGTGACATGTTTTCGCTGCGTACTCCTTCATTCTTTATAATATGAATTGATGTATCATAGAAGCTACTTAAACTAGACTTTGGCCCAACGCGAATTCTACCAGCTTTTATAGGTCTCCCGGCGTACCAAGAGAACTCGCATCCTACCAAATGCAAATTCTAAAAAGCAATTATGACATGACAGTATACAGATAAACGCGAGTTTAGCGATAATTCAGGCTATAAATTCCACATGAGTAAGGTTTACACCACTCAAACAATTTCTACCTACAATAATTTTCCAGCGTACAAATATAAATTATGGCGTGATTTTCTACTACTATTTTTTTTGTGGAACCTACTTCTACACTTCATTCAACGACAAAATAAAAAAAACGATGATTTATTTGAGTTGATTTCAACACGAGTTAGGGAGTCTACAAGCTCAAAAATTTCTGCCTTGCGTGTCAAAGTGCCAGTCAATGAGCTCGGCCTAGAAGAACACTACATGCTAACACTATCCACTGAGAAATATATGCAGAAGATGTTTCGGGCATACAAACGTGCTGGGGGTATGAACATTTAGCTTAGTATAAAATTTGATGAAGGCTCCAATTTATCAACCAATGCGTTAACAGCCCCCTATTGTCTAGACGGGGACGCGGTCTCTACACGAAATTATAGGAGACGACATGAGAAAGAACAAATAATTGAGGAACTAAACTTAACATCTGACATAAGTACTGACTACGACGACAGCGAATCAGATTCCTCTTCCACTTATTTTAACTAGGCTTAGTAATTAATGTTGGTGTAGTTATTTCAATTAACTATCATGTAGTATGTTTGGTCAATATAATTTTTTGCATCTATTCAATTTAAATTTCTTGCTTACATTAAATACTTTTTTCACATCATAAATAACGTATGAATCATCCAATTACATTTTCAAACTGTTAACAATCAGAAGATATGTAATTAGAAAGACGTATGAATCATCCAATTACATTGGAACAACTGGCATGTATGAGGTCCATCGTATCTTGTTATCTGCCACACGTTGTTCAACCTCTTCCTTTGTGATACACGGATCCTCCAGTTACAATCGTGGTCCTTTTGGATACATTCTGCAATATAGTTCTCCGCACTCGTTTTCTTCACTGTTGAAACAACGGATCAGCATATGTTGTAGTTCTTAATTACATCCTTCGTGATTTTCTTTATCGTGAATATCATCTCAACTTCTAGTTCACCGTCACCATCGACATCAGCATTGTGAATCTCATCTACGTTTTTTGTCATTATAGAACTTGAACGAATGAAATGGACTAAGAGAAATATTTAGCAAATTACAATGAAAGAAAATGTGTGAGTTTTTTAGGCTTAAAGGGTTGTAAATGAACCAGTGTTCGTTCATTTATTTTACAAACTATTCGTTCATATATTTTTATAGGTGTTCGCTCATTTTATTTTAGAAATTGTTTGTGTTAGTTTGGCTCTAAACATGTAAAATGAAGCCCTAATCATGCTAATAAAGAGTCATATAAAAGAAAGAAACACGCGTAGATTATTATTGTATTTATAGTAGACATTCTACAAACATAAAAGATCTTCAACTTGTTTTGCTCTATTGGTCTCATCCTTATTCAAGTTGTACAATTGTACCCCCCCTAAACACGTGATTCTCTTCTTCAAGCCTAGGTTGGTATTTGAGGTTGATATCGGCTTACTTTCAGGGTTGAAGAGTCCATCAAGTTTAAATCCTTGGGGTATGCTTTATTCGTAGTCTTCTTCGTTAACATACCCCAGTCCATCAACAAGAGCTATAGTACCCCTAAACATGGTTTCATGAAGTGGGCATATGACCAAGCTTCGTGGATTTCGTGAGCCCACTGAGAGGGCCAATTCTTCCCACTAATCGTGTACAATGACCATGGTAGGGGCTTTGACTCCGGTTACATGCGGGGTCTTAACCTAGCTTCCAAAACACCCACGAAAATATAAGTTACATGTGACCTCGAACAAAAGGTCAAGACCCCTGCATGCACTTCAAAAAGACCTCGATTTTTTGGATATTGTGATTTGTCGTTGTCGTTCCTCGTGAACAAAAAAATTGAATAATAATCTGACCAAAAACTGGTAACCTACCAACATCTACTCATCATATAAATGCAACTACAAATACTGACAAACCACAATATACGTGAAATTTCTTTGCAAAAGAATTTTCCAGATACATGTTTTGTTGCCATTAGTAGATACAATACAATTGAAATCTTAAAGCCCTACAACGAAATTTATTTTTTGCTTCAAATCTATGTGGCGTATGCTTCACTGGTATGGTGTTTATATACCGCGTTTGGGAAACAGCCAATTCAACCCTGTGTCAGTGAACTCGTGTTTATCTGGACGCGAGTTCCTAATGACATGTCAGTTTTGATGTGTCATGCCAAGACAAATTCATGTTTAGCAGGACATGAGTTTAGTCCAAATATACAAAATTCTTCTGTCGTTCATATTTACTGCGATAAATTTGCGTCGTTTCGTCACAATATCTCGCGGAACTCGAGCCCTGATAAGCGTGAGTTCATTTAATCGAATATTTAAAAGATGCAACGGATAAAACATGTCACATTAGATAGAATACATGTCCTGCTTAACACGATTTCTGAATTCGCGCCTTGTGGAATGCGAGTCGTTTCTACGTGTACCAAATGGGGGGTATTTTTCCAAATGATTTCAAAAGGGGGTATTTGTCCAATTTTTTACCCAAATGGGAATATTTAAACAAATTCGCCTAAAACATTGCTCTTTGTACTTCTATTTCTTCTCATAGGGAAAGTCTAAAAATACCCACTAAAATGTGATCAACATAAATTCTTACAAAAACAGTAAAAAATTATGTAGGACTAGGTAAAGATTTCAGTTCTACTAAAATTCTTACTGAATGAGTAAGAATTTGTGTAACTACATAAATTCTTACCAACTGAGTCAGAATTTGTGTAGATTTTGCGTTAGTTATATTATAACTTAAATTCTTACCATTAGGGTAAATTTTTGTGTAAATTGTAAGAATTTGTGTAATTATACAATTTTTTACCAACTAAATAAAAATTTATGTAAGATCGCCTCATTTTAACCGTAACGTAAGGGTAGCTCACCCTAGAACTACCTCTTCACATAGCTTGGTTGAACAAACGTTGTTTGAACAACATCCATCCCTCTTCGTTTCAAATGATTCTGATTCTTCAAACCTCTTGAGAGCTTTCATTGTCCCCTCTCACAATCGAATGACTTGTAGATGTTCTTCTTACATCTTATGACAAAGGGACCCACTCTTCCCACAAACAGTACACTCCACATTTCTTCCCGTGAAACACAACATTGAGCTTTTCCATTTTGTTATCCTCTATATTCTTTCCTTCAAAATGTATCAACGAGAGGATGGATTTATTTTGAAGAAAAAATAGAAGCTAAAATATCAATAATTAAGGGTTTGGTACATTAGGAAGGGATTAAACTTTTAAAAATCTTCTCATTACCTAATATTACTATTAATCCCATCCATCCGTTTCACTCATCCAACGATCCAAAAAGTAAGGAATTAATCTCATCCATCCGTTTCACTCATCCAATGATCCAAAAAACGTGTAAAACTTAAAAAATTTACACTGTGTAACTGGATCCTATCCCATATGGGTTAGGATCAACTTACACAGTGTAAAACTCTTTAAGTTTTACACATTTTTTGGATCATTGGATGAGGGAAATGGATGGTTGAGATTAACTCCTTACTTTTTTCACAAGTGATAATCTTCACATATTCTACTGTTAATCTCATCTATCTGTTTCACTCATCCAACGATCCAAAAAACGTGTAAAACTTAAAGAGTTTTACACTGTGTAACTGGATCATATCCCATATGGGTTAGGATCAACTTACATAGTGTAAAACTCATTAAGTTTTACACGTTTTTTGGATCGTTGGATGAGTGAAACAGATGGCTAAGATTAACTCCTTACTTTTTTCCCAAGTGATAATCTTCACATATTCTACTGTTAATCCCATCCATACGTTTCACTCATCCAACGATCCAAAAAACGTGTAAAACTTAAAGAGTTTTACACTGTGTAACTAGATCCTATCCCATATGAGTTAGGATCAACTTACACAGTGTAAAACTCTTTAAGTTTTACACGTTTTTTGGATCGTAGGATGGGGGAAATGGATGACTGAGATTAACTCCTTACTTTTTTTCTCAAGTGATAATCTTCACATATTCTATTGTTAATCTTTGTTGTCACTAAATTTTCACTTCATTTATTTATTTCGTTTATCTATTTATTTTACTATTTTTTAAAAAAAGGGATAAAAAATAAAACATTTTTAAGATCCATCCTATTTTAATAAGGGTTCATTCAAACCCATTTTCTTTAAAATAAAAGGATCCATTTTAATAAAGTAGAAGCCCAAAAAATAACTAAAGGAGCCCAAACTAACTCATTTTGTGTTTTTTTCAGGTTTAATCAGCACCGTTAGATCTAGGGCTGAAGAAATGGACGGATTGGATCGAATGAAAGAGAAAAAGGGGGAAAGGAGGAGTGCCCGCATCGCCACGCGCCAGCACGTGTGCTGCACGCGTGCGTGATCATCCCCCCTAAAATTGTTCAGCTGTTGCGCGACCAGTCGGCTAACGTCCATGGCTGCGCCGTCCTTGGGTCATGGCGGCCGCCGAGGCTGGTACTGTTCGACTCACCTCGGCCGGCTGAGTCCGATGCCGCCGACCTTGTCCCTTGTCGTCGTCGTTTGCTCACCGATTAAGGAAGAAAGGGTTTCCAACCCTAATTAAATTGGGTGGCAAAATTCCCCGAATTGGAGCCAAATCTGTTGAAATTCTGATAGAATTTCAATGTAATAATGTTGGCTGATCAAAAAGATGATTTTTAGGGGGAAGAATTTGGCAATTTTGTCCTTAATAGCATTAAAACCCCCATCCCAAAACCCTATAAAAACCTCAAAATGCTTCATTGTTGAACACACCAAAATTCATCCGAAAATCACCTCTGAAAATTCTTTGAAAATTGTTGGAAATTGTTCAAGTTTGGAATGGCTTTGGTTAGAATTTTTGGGTTGGAAGCAAACGTTTTCCGGTGGATATTGGAATCGGTTCGAGTGGCGAAAGTTCGAGGTTTCTACAATTTCAGTAATTTCCTTTTTCCTTTTCTTTATTTTTAATTTTATTTTTCTTGGTTGAATTTTTGTTTGTTCATGTTCCTAGGTTGCGATTCGGATTAGAGGATCAAAGTTGATTTTTGGTAAAATTTCTTTTCTTTATTTTGTTTTAATCCTTTAGATTCTTAAATTAAATAAAATATTGTTTGTTGAAAAATTGTGAACTTAAAAAATGAAATGTTTGTCGTTTGATCCATTTGAGTAGATAGGTGAAGATTTAAAAAATGTTTGTTGTTACGAATTTAAGATTAGTGGCTAGATTTGAAAAAATAAAAATTAGGTTTAAAATAATAAAATTTTAATAATAAGAGGGTTTTTTAGGAATAAAATGAGTGCTTTTTTAAATTAAAAAAATAAAAAGGTTTTCTTAAGAAATTTAAAAAGTTTAGAATTAGGGTTTCTTGATAATTTCGTTTTAAAATAAAGGTGGCTTTTTTTAAAAAAAAATAATAAGGGTTTTGAAAATAAAAGAGAATAAAAGATGAACAAAATTGTTTTAAAAATTTTGAAAAGAAAAGATTTCTAAGAACATGAAAGAACAATAAAAGTTTGAAAATGTTTTAAAAAAATATAAAAAGTTTTGATTTTGAAAATAAAGGTTTAAAAGAAAAATTAAAAAATGATAAATGGTTTGAGAAATTCGAAAAATAGTGGAAAAGATTTTTAAGATTTAAATAAAACTTTTAAATAAAATGAGTTATAAAACATAAAACATAAAAAAATAAAAAAATGTAAAAAAAAAGGAAAAGAAGGGTCTTGGTTTTAAGAAGTAAAAAAAGAAATAAAGGTTTTAAAGAAATAATAAAAAGAAGAAATACACAAAAAGAACAATAATAAGTTGTTTGCTTGTTTTTTCAGAAATAGGTTAAAAGTTAGGGTTGTGGACTAAAACTTAGATAGAGACATGTTCTGTTGAAAAACGTTCTTCACAAAAATAAAGTACACTTAAGCAAACTTAAACTTTTAATTTGGAATAAAAGACTTAGATGTTTTTAGGGTTTTCTTTATAATCGAACTTAAAGTAAAAATAAAATGCTCAACGCACTAAATTTCTATGTTGTTTGAAAAAGTGAAAATAATTCAATGCGGTGTCTTATCAAACGGGAATGACAGGTTAGAGCCAGAAGTGTTGGCGGTGATTAAAGTTCATCTCCCAGACGATAAGACCGTTAAAATAGACTAATATGCATTAAACGGACATGTAAAGTCGAATCTTTTTGAACTTACAAATTATAGTTTTAAAAACAATTTTAAAACCAATTAGGTACCAATTTTGGGCGTCGTGGGGGTGCTAACCCTTCCCCACGCGTAACCGACCTCCGAACCTGTTTTCTGATTTTTCACAGACCAAACCCGTTGTTTTATTAAAACGAAAACGTTTTATTAAAATAACATTGTTTTAAAGTGATCAAATCACACTTTTCAAAAAGATTGGTGGCGACTCTGTTGATTTTTTTAAAGTGTTTTCCAAAAATTCGAAGCCTCCCTAAAAAGTGGTTGCGACAGCTTGGTGACTCCACTGGGGATGTGTTTTTGTTTTTTAAAATAAAAACAAAAGAGGGTCGAGCTACAAATTGGTTTTAAATGGTTTTCAAAAAAAGTTTTTTAAAAAATATGAAATTTGCAAGTTCACAATAGGTTTAACTTATTTGTCCGTTTAAATGAATATAACTCTATTTTACGCATTTAAGACTTAATTCCAAGCTCTATTCTCGAGCTTTGTCCCATTCGTTTAAGTGGGGGGAACACGCTTATCTCATGTAAGAATATTGATTCTTCGTATGACCTTAGCAAGTACCTTCGGGACTCATTCCCTTTGCCTTCGTAAAGATATTGATTCTTCAAGAAGGTTTCGGTGGTGAGTCCTCCTGAGTTGAACTCGATTCGTTTGTAGCCTATGATGGGTGAGAATCGAGGGCTTTGCTACCTTTAGTAGAGGACATAAAGGATAGCTCGAGTATCCTTTTAGAACCAAACCAAGTTTGAGAATTTAGAGCCTACCCCAATAGAGCCATGCGAAAAGCCTAGGGTGTTGAGTCTGGTCAGAATCGCAAGAATAATCCGTGGAGACATGTCCTAGAATGTTGGAATGACTGCCCAAAATTATCATGCAATTAAATTGTTTTGAATCTTTTATGTTTTATTTCTATTTTCTTATTTAAAAGTTTACTAACCTTTTTGTGTGTGAGTTTTGTTTTGTTTTTGTAACATATTACCAACCTTTGTGTGTGTGTGATTTGTTTTTGTAGCATATTTATTTGTTATTAATCTTTTTGTGTTGTTTTTGTAGCATGATTATTACTAATCTTTTGTGTGTGGATAGTATATTTATTGCATGCATCCCATATTTAGAAGGGGTTGATTCTGGAAATTTGTTCAAATTATGAATGGAAAGCTCTTTAAAAAGGGAGGAGAACCAAGCACGTGACAATATTGGCGACTGAAGCTGCAACTCTTTGTCGGTACATCAAGCCCGTTGGAGAAGTTGGACCAAGGCCCATATGGCTAGTTGAAGAAATCAGGGTGTTAGGCGTTCAAGCAGAAAAATATTTGTAATTCAAAAAATTGTAATAAAAGCTTTAATAAAGAGTTTCCTTTCGTGAGCAGATTTTTAATGGAATTGATGGCCCTTCGACTGCATTCATGCATTTGCACTGTTTTGCTTGCTTCGTTGTTTGCTTTTGTGAATTCGTTTGTGCACACATATATTTGTTTCCATGCATTTGTTTTTGTTTGCATCAAATAATGTTTTGATCATTGCATTCATACATGTATAATAAAAAAGAGTAATTTTCAAAAATTCCATTTAAGTAGCAAAGATCCTGCGCAAACACGACTCGAGCCATGAACACTGAGGAAAGATTGATAACTTTGGAAGCAAATCAGAAGAGCATTTGTGACAAGCTTGAGAAGATGGTAAATAATCTGAAGAAAGAGATTGAGATATCACACCAGAAAATAGTCAGCCAAATCGTAGCCATGTTAGGGTTTAAAAAACCAGAAATGAGTGAAGACACCAACACTTTCTCGGGGATGGCCTTCCTACAAAAGGAAATGGCTTCACGTAAAGTCACTGCCCATACTGAAGATAACACCGATGAGGTTCGCAGCCCTGAGAGGCCTGATCTCAATAAAGAAATTGACATGGCAAAGGTCGAGAAGAAATGGGAAGATCGTTACAAGAAGCTGGTGGAAATGATTGAGTCTTATCAAGAAGGAATCATTTATGGTGGCAAGGATGCTAGAGACTTGAGTCTAGTTTCGGACTTGGTGGCACCTCCAAAGTTCAAGGCCTCTGACTTCGAGAGTATAATGGAAATACATACCCATTGGCACACTTGACTATGTACTGCCGGAAAATGTCACCGCACTTAGAAAACGAGAAGTTGTTGACCCATTTAGAAAACGAGAGAGAAGAAGATGATGAGGACGAGCGCGTTTAGAGTTTTGGCACGAAGTCGTTGGAGGCAAGATTGGCCAGGATTTGTGCTTTCATGGAATAAAACTTAGTTTTCTCTAGACAGTTGGGATCATGCTTAAGAACCAACCCTCTTTCTTTTTCCCACGAGCATTAGGGATCTTTTGTAAGGGCATCTATGTCAATTTACTTGTTTAAAGATACTTTTTTTTCAAGTGGCAAACGTTTCTCATTTTTGTTTCATCCTTTTCCCTTTTTGAATTTCTTTCCAAGCATACATCTTCTTTGCAGAATCCATATTATTGATTGTATGAATAATTCTTGAATCTAATCCCGAGATAGGGGCAAAAATGTGAGTTCTGGATAAATTGGGAAATCCCATATACAGATTATGAGTGTATTTTCCTCTCAGACATTGCTGTTAGGATCCTTGAATGAAGTGATAACTCTAAAACATCTACCAACTGAAGACTACTTTTCTTCGACGATATTTGTATGTGAAATGACATTTGACATTCCTTCATTTCCCTTCACGAATAAGAAAAATCCATTTGTTATCCCCATTTGAGCCTGATATTATTTTTCTTGTGATTTAACCCTAACCATGGATCACTCCCTACGCTGGGGGCAAAGAAAATGAAAAACTGATTGAAGGAAACATGTTAGATTAAGTTGAATGTCCTAAACTCTAAATGAAAAAGGACACAAAAAGGAAAAACAAGAAAAAGGATAGAAAAAGGAAAAAAGAGAAGAGTAAAGAAAAGAAGAAGAAAAAGATAGAAAAAAAGAAAAGAAGAAATGCGAAGGAAAATTTAAAATCCTTCAAACGAGATTGTACCAGAAAAGGATATGAACTCTAGGATGAAAACTCAAAATGGGCAGTCTAGAGTGATCCAAAGAATAAAAGAAGAAGAATAGAGATTTCATCAGGAAAAGTTGATCCTTGGTTTAATCACCCTTAAAATATGAATTTGAGCCTTTATATCATTTCTTTAGCAACCCAAGCCTAGCCTACATTACAAGCCTTAAAAGACCATTTGGATCACACATGAATATTTGAGAAAAGGAGTTCGTCTTCAGAACACGTTCCGCCTAATTGAGTTAACCTTTCTTTAGGGACTTCAAGCTTCTAATGTATGATTGAGATTAGAAAAGTGGGAAATTTTAAATTCGGGGTGTAACCCCCTCGTCCCGGTCTAGCCGACAGACCGGTCCGAACGGGTTACACGGGGAAAACTGAAGCGAAACCCGCTAAGGCCTCACTTCGATTAGCAACCCAGATTTTTTATTTATCTTGTCTACATGCTTTGTTTAATCCTACGCGAGTTTTCCAAACAGCGGAAAAGCAATCACGAAATCAACCCAAGCAAACCAACACTAAAAGGCACAAATTATTAGCCATTTAACTAAGGCCGTATCGATACGGCAAGGACCGTATCGATACGCCTTTAACGGTCAACCAACCCCAGAGTCAACCTTGGGGACCCGTTTCGAAACCCTCCAAAGCAGGTATCGATACGCTCCCAACGGTCAAATTCCAAAGTCAAAATCAGTTGACCGTATCGATACGCCTAAGCCCGTACTGATGCCCTCAATTTCTCGTCAAAATCTCAGATTTCCAGTAGCAAAAATGGTATGGATACACTTGGCCTGAAACAAGAAGGTCGTATCGATACGGACCTAACCGTATCGATACCCCTTACTCGATCAAACAGATTTTAGCTAGTTAAGGCATAAAGGATGCTTCAAAACACCAACCTAGGACCTCTAGACATGCATACATACATTTTAAAAGCAAGGGTACCCTAATCACATCATTTAGCATACATTCAAGTAAACAAAAAGATCTCATGCCTAAGGCTCACATAATCACTTGGATTCAAATCATTAACATGTCAACACAAAGCATTTCATACATGACCACATTAAACCTCAACATAACATAACTTCAACTTTTAAAACATGCTCAAAACATAAACAAACCATAGCAAGGGAGTTTGAACACCAACTCCATAACAAGCCTAATATTCCCATTGTCTAAGCATTATTACAAAACATAAACCATACTTGAACTACCCGAGAACACTGAGGAACTCCTTCCTTGCCCACTTGCCTCCCAAGCCACTAATGATATGCATTGTTGAAAAGAAGAGAGCGTAAGCGTAAAGCTTAGTGAGCGAAGCTCTAAAACACATCAATAATGCAATTTTAAAAACATATACTTAGGTTTAGGCAAAACCATTTAAGAATCACAAAAAGAAACACAATCATCACAATTACATGGTATGCACATGCATAACCAAGACACGGTGGGACCATACATCACCGTTCAACTAGTAGTTTTCCGATGGGACCACACATCCCCATACTCTTCTACTAGTCACTACCGGTGGGACCACACATCACCGTAGTAACGAAAACCATCACGTGAGATTCCACACCAACAACAACTACACAACAACATCAAACGGAAGTGAAGACAATCCTCAATTCACACAATATCGCAACAATTATTTGTACACCAACACTTGACAATCAAGGTAAAATTAGTAAACTTACACTTGGGGTTTAGGTTTGCCCTCTAGGCTCCACCCAAACCCCCAAGACCCCATTTCGAAATCAAATCAAGTTTCATAATGTTTCCACTCACCGGTGAAATCCAAACGGAAGCCGAAACACTGATCTCAAGCCTCCAAATTTCTCAGAACCGAGCCCGAAGCTTCTCCAACGATTTCCCTTGGTTCTAATCAATCAAAAACAACAATTTACTCAACAATTCAGCCACAGAACCGCTGTCACAATCAAAACACAATCTCAAGACCCATTTACTACATTTCCAAACCATGAAATATCCAAACTTCTTCATTTTCGTAATCCCACACAACCCAGCAGAAAACTAACAATTTCAACCCTCAAATCATCGTTAAACACTTTCGAAACAACCCTCAAGCAACAATATAACATCAGCCCCACTCTCCAACACCAACTACCTCAAAAACCCATATTTTCACCGTCTTTAAAACACCCACAAAACCTATTTCGGGATTCTTGATAAAACCCCACCATTTTCATATATAATACACATTAGGGCAAGACTAAAACATAAACAAAATTTACAAATCAAGAGCTAAACCAAAAACCCTTAAATTTCTCCCTTTTTCCCTAAAGTTTGAAAACTTCAAAATCTTCAAAGGTGATGTTTATGAAAACTAAAACTATAGAAACGTTAAGGACAATGAGGAGAAGTCAAAAATATAATTACCTTGTTGAAAGCACTTGAAATGGTGGAAGGATTTGATGGAATAGTAACCAAGGCTTTAGGGGGTTTTGACGTGAAAATTTGGGTAGAGGGAAGAAGATGGAGACTTTTTGCCAAAAGGCTCTTTTTACTCATCCTTTTTCCCTTATTTAAAAAATTACCAAAATGCCCTTAATGAACTACAAACCTCTTTTAATTAAAACCAAAGCCCAATTTAATTTAAAACGAGCCCACGACTCAAACCAGATTTACTCATGTAACACCTGACCCTTAAACCCGGGGCGTTACAACTCGCCCCCACTTAAGGAATTTCGTCCCCGAAATTACCTGACGGAAAGAGGTATGTAAACTGTTTCTCCATGTCCTCCTTTCTCTCCCAAGTAGCCTCCTCCACACCTCGGTGTCTCCACAAAACCTTGACTAACTCGATAGACCTTCCACGCAACACTTTCTTGTTCGTAGCAAGAATATCAACCGGCTCTTCATCATATGACAAATCGGGGTTCAACTCAATCTCTTCCACCGACATTACTGAGACGGATCCGATATATACTTATGGAGCATCGATACATGGAATACATTGTGGATCTTCTCTAACTCAGTCGGGAGTCTCAATCTACATGCAACAGGACCGATCCTCTCAACTACCTCATAAGGTCCAATGAATCTCGGACTCAACTTACCCTTCCTACCAAACCTCATCACCTTTTTCCAAGGTGAGACTTTCAAAAACACCTTCTCGCCCACGGCAAACTATATCTCTTTCCTCTTCAAATCGGCATACAACTTTTGTCAGTCTAAAGCTGCTTTCAAACGATCACATATCAACTTTATCTTCTCGGTAATGCCCTTAAGCAAATCGGGCACCGGTACAAGCTTTTGTCCAGCCTCGGCCCAACAGATAGGTGTTGTACACCTCCTACCATACAGAGCTTCATACAGTGACATCTGGATACTAGCCTGATAACTGTTGTTGTACGCAAACTCTACTAACGGTAGGTGCTTCTCCCAAGACCCCCTGTGTAACGCCCCGGTTTTGGGCTTGGAAGTTTTGGGTTTGGACCGGACCGGTCGGGTTGCGGTTTGAATATATAAAGGTGAAATTAGGAAAGCCTAGTTCGGGTTGCATTAAAAATATGGAAAAATGTCCTAAAATCCTCTTTTAATATATATAAGTGAACTGTGAAATCAATTTTACAAAATGAGATTGGGAAGGGTGACATTTTGGCTAGTGACCAAAATGTAATTTTTGAAAGTTGCGTGACTGTTTTAGAAAGGATTGAAACTTTGAATCTTTAAGGAGCTATTTACCCAATGGGAGTTTCTCCAGATTTTTCTAAAATATTAAAGGTTTATTAAATGGATTTTAAATAAAAGAAAAGTGGAGGGAAGATATTTTGTCATTTTCTAACTAACTTTTCTCTCAATCTTCTATTTTCTTTTCCCTCATTTTCTCTCAACCCAAACATCTTTTCTCCAGAGATTTTCTTCTGATTTTGTCACCTAAACATCTCTTTTCAATTCTCTTTTGATCTCTAATCATTTCTTCAACAAAACCTCACCATTTGCTAAGTGGAATTTTCAAGATTTTGGTTCCAAAAAGGGAGAAACTCATGTTTGGAGGTAAGAACGTCCTTCTCCTCTAAACTCTCAGTTCTTTACTGAAATTCCCAAGTTCTCAATCCTTGAATTATGATTTATTAAAGGTTTTACAATGGTAATCTTGATTGTGGCTTTAAAATGCAAGATTTGGTGATTTTTGGTGAAATTTCGTGAGATCTGTTTGGGCAGTGTTTTGGGGTGTCAAATTGATGTTAAATGAATGTTAAATTGATAAGGAATTGAGGTTTTATCAATGCAATCCCGAATAGGTTGAATTTCCTAAGTTTTGCTTGATGTTTTTGGTTGTTTTTGGGGTGTTTTTGATGATCTGTTATAGCTGGAGGTATAAGGACGTGATTGTGATCATTTTGGATGTTAATTGATGTTTAAAAATGGTTAGAAGTGATGGATCTTGGCTGGGTTAAGTTTCGGAAGTGTTTGGTGGTGATTTCGGTTGTGTTTGGTAGCCGAAATGTTGGATTTGTGATGAGCAGCGAGTTTAGTTGTGTTGCTGGTGTTTTTAATGCATAATGATGCATTAATCTTCTGTTGTTATGTGCTTGAAACAGGGGAGGAAGATCCGTGAGCATTTGAGGTGGTGTGGAAGGTTTCGGATGCTTGGAAGGCTTGTTGGCTAGCCTTGTTTTGTGTATCGGTGAGTGAAGTTGGGTTTTCAGCTTTTAAACCAGGGTTTGAAGGTTTGGGAGCTTAGTTTAAGTCTAAACAACTTTGCTAAGCTCAAGAGTAAGTAAATGGATTTTCGCTCTTGGTTCGTGTTGTGAATTGGCTTTTTAAGCAATTGTGATTGATGGTTGCAATGCATATGATTTGCATGTTTTAAATTCTGTTTGGAAGCATGTTTTAGCATGGTTTAATGCTGGTTTTGAAAGCCATATGTGAAGGATGCTCAAGGTAAGAGATCCTTGGTTTTGTACATGGAAATTGTGGTTTTGATGCATGGTGTTGCATGTTGTTTAATGGCTTTGTGTAATGCTTTAAAAACAGTGAATTGATGATGGTAAAGGATGAATTTTGCATTACGGCTATGCATGTGAATTAAAGGATTAATGTGGTAAGATGGATATATTGGCAAGTGATGTAAGTGGTTCTTGGTTCTTTGATCGGATATAGTTAGCCGGCTATAGGATTGGGTGCACCGTGAATAAAGTCGCCTTGGATGTGGAGTGGTTAAGTGTGAACCGGTAAACTCCATCCAAGTATCCTAACGAGATGGTTAAGGTTATAATGGTGATTGGAATCCCATTCGAGGACCTTGGGTAAGCAAAGGTAATAATGGTGGTTAAAATTCCATTGGTGGACCTTGTGCTTGTTAAGATCACAATGGTGGTGTAAAGTCCATGTGTGGATCTTGTATAGGGTGTCCCGGATCTCGTTAGTGATGTTATACAACTACCAATCGGTGATGCTAAGGTTATATGGTGTTTAAAAGTCCATATATGGGAACCTTGTGCATGTTAAGGTTGTATGGTGGTTAAAAGTCCATACATGGGAACCTTGTGAAAGTTAAGGTTGTATGGTGTTTAAAAGTCCATACATGGGAACCTTGTGAAAGTTAAGGTTGTATGGTGGTTAAAAGTCCATACATGGGAACCTTGTGAAAGTTAAGGTTGTATGGTGTTTAAAAGTCCATACATGGGAACCTTGTGAAAATTAAGGTTGTATGGTGTTTAAAAGTCCATACATGGGAACCTTGTGAATGGTAAGGTCAAATGGTGTTTAAAAGTCCATTTGGGGACCTTGGATTGGTAGGGTGTATGAAGCGTGGGGACAACGCTTGTGATCCGCGTATCCGATTGGATGTTGAGTTGAAAAGTGGATTTGGTTGATCACTTGGAAGCCAATATAATGTCCTTGAATATAATGAAGCATGAGATGCTTGAATTGATGCATGGTTGCATGAGATTTGCTTAATGTATTATGAATGCATGTGTACTTGTTAGTTTGAACAAGTGTTGATTATCTATTGAGGATGGTGCATGTGTGCATGAGATCTCTTTAGTGCATTGAAGTCTTGCTAAGACTTGTTTTTAAAGGCATATGATGTAAATGTTGATGATGTGGTTCATTTGTGCATCTATTTAATGCATGTGTTGGATTGAATGATTAAAAGGTTTTAAAAGGCTTCTTGCTTGAAAAGATAATCAAGTATAAGGAAGGTATGATGTGAAGTGGAAGTGGGTTCCAAGGTTTTGAATTTAACTTTGCATTTGATGTTTATGCATGGAATGGTTAAATTGATGGGTTTGCAAGTTTATGTGTTGAAAAGGCTTGCTTAGCTTTCTAAGCTAAGGATTGGTTTTCATGATTGAGCAATGCATGGTTTTAAGCACGTTGTTGAAAAGGGGTTTTCAAACAAGGCTTTGGTTTAAGAAATCGAGTTGCTTTTAAAAGTGGTTTTATGATTCGCTGCATTGATGGTGTTTTGGTTTTGAGCATTCCTCACTAAGCATTATGTGCTTACGCTCCTTTTTGTCCATCAATACAGATATTTGAAGTTTGGACAGCGAGAAGCAAGGGATTCAAGGAGGACTCCATTTGAGATGTATGTCTCGGTTAATAGCTATAGATAATAAAGGCAATGGGGGGAAAGAATCTCTATGTTGATGATTCATGAGATTGTGTATGTTGGACATGTATGGTTTATGTTTTTGAATCATGTGGATTAATGTTGTAATGTTTGAATCATCTTGAGCTTAAGTTGCTATGTTATGCTCTTTGTTTAAAAGCATGATTGAGCTTTGAATGTGTTAAATGTGTTGGTGCACCTAGGGGTGATCATGAATCTAGTTTTGATGCATTTATGTTCCTTATATGTTGAATGGTTTGCTGGTGTGATTTGGTTGCTTTTGGAGCATGTTTGGTGGGTCAATGTTGTGTTTAACCAGCAGGGTTGCTGCAATCTGGGCAGGTCGTTTCGGAACGATCGCTACCGTTTCGGAACAGGGGCCTGTTATGGCCAGGGCGTTTCGAAACGGGAGGAACCGTTCCGAAACGGATATGCTACTGCCAGTCCCCGTTTCGGAACACGTTGCGGAACGGCCCCGCGTTTCGAAACAGGTTCTCCCTGTTTCGGAACACCTGACCGTTGGGGGCTGACATTGGCGGTTATGTGTTTCGAAATGTTTGCGTTTTGGTCCTAAAACATGTTTTTGCAATTGTATGAGTTATGGATGTCCGTTTGAGCTGAAATTTGGCAGTGAAGCATGAAACATGACTAATTTCATATTGGTAACTTTTAATTGGGTTAAGTCCCTGTAATTCCCAGAATTTATAGTTTGGTCCCTAAAGTTGTAATTTGTGCAATTGGGTCCCTGAATGTTCTCTGATGGTTATGATCTTTGGGTATGACGTTGTTGTGAACACACCTAGGGTTAATGAGCATCTAGACAAGTTTAAAAAGAAAAAAAAGGGTCGTTAATCAACGTTGACTTTCGGGTTGACTTTGGTTTTCCCCGTGTAAACTTCTTAATTCGGTTCAACCGTCTGGGCCGGGTTAAGGGGGTTACACCCTGGAAGTCGATAACACAACACCTCAACATGTTCTCCAACACCTGAATCACCCTCTCTGATTGACCATCTGACTGCGGATGATACGAAGTACTGAAGTTCAACCAAGTACCCAAGGCACGATGCAAACACTCCCAAAATCTAGTTGTAAACCTCGGATCTCGGTCTGACACAATCGATTTCGGTACCCCATGCAACTTCACTATCTCTCTGATATACAGATCGGCCAACTTATCTAAGGTGTAGGTAGTATGAACAGGGATGAAGTGAGCACACTTAGTAAATCTATCGACTATCACCCACACTGAATTTTTTTCGAAGGAGTCAACGGTAAACCTGACACAAAGTCCATGGTGATACGTTCCCACTTCCATTCCAGAATCTTCAACGGCTGTAACAAACCTGAAGGAAACTGATGCTCGGCCTTAACTCACTGACAAACCATACACTTACTCACAAACTCGGCCACATCCTTCTTTAACCCAACCAATAATACTCTTCTTTTAAACTGCGGTACATCTTCGTACTACTCGGATGCATAGCAAAAGGACTGTTATGTGCTTCATTCAAGATAGCACGTCTCAACTCGGAATCTTCCGGAACAACTATCATATCCTTATAACACAGGATCTCATTCTCACCAAAACAAAAATCTGTGGGTTTATCCTCGGCTATATCTTACATGTGAGGTGCCAACGACTCGTCTTGCAACTGTTTCTCTCAGATCAACTGAGCCAACGACGGTTCAACTTGCAACTCGGCAATCAAACCACCATCTTGTGACACACTCAATCTCGCAAACATAGCTCGCAACTCAACTGCCACTTTTCTACTCAAAGCATCGGCCACTACGTTTACCTTACTCGGATGGTACTCTATCGTGAGGTCATAATCCTTGAGTAGTTCTATCCACCTACGTTGCCTAAGATTCAACTCTTTTTGAGACATCAAGTACTTCAAACTCTTGTGGTCGGTATAAATAGTGCACTTCTCACCATAAAGGTGATGTCTCCAAATCTTCAATGCAAATACTACTGCGGGTAACTCAATATCATGAGTAGGATAGTTCTTCTCATGAACTTTCAACTGTCTCGAAGCATAAGCTACAACCTTACCTTCTTGCATAAGCACACAACCTAAACCTACATACGATGCATCACTGTAAATCACAAACTCTTTTCCTAGTTCCGGCTGAACCAAGATAGGAGCTTCGGTCAAAGCTTTCTTCAACTTCTCAAACGCTTGTTGTCTTGCATTAGACCACTCATACGGGACATTCTTCTAAAGCAACTTAGTCAAAGGAGTCGTTATCTTTGAAAATCCCTCGAAAAATCTCCGATAATATCCCGCCAAGCCTAGGAAGCTACGGATCTCTGTCGCTGACTTCGGTTGCTTCCAATCCACTATTGCTTCGATCTTCTTGAGATCCACACTAATCCCCTTGACCGAGATCACATGACCTAGGAAGACTACCTCCCTAATCCAAAACTCACATTTACTCAACTTGGCATACAACTGATTCTCAAGCAGAGTCTGAAGCACTAACCGCAAATGCTCATCGTGCTCTTCCTCGGTCCTAGAGTACACTAAGATGTCATCTATGAACACTACCACAAAACTGTCCAAAAACTCATGAAACATGCGGTTCATCATATCCATAAAAGCAGCTGGAGCATTAGTCAAACCGAATGGCATCACCAAGAACTCATAGTGTCCATAACGCATACGGAAGGCTGTCTTCGGTATGTCCACATCTTTCACCTTCAACTGATAGTAACCATATCTCAAATCAATCTTTGAAAACATTGAAGCACCTCTCAACTGATCAAGCAAGTCATCAATCCTAGGCAAAGGGTACTTGTTCTTCATTGTTATCTTGTTCAACTGCCTATAATCTATACACATCCTCATACTACCATCCTTCTTCTTCACGAACAAGACCAGAGCACCCCACGGAGAAATACTAGGCCTAATGAAACCTCTATCGGACAACTCCTGAAGCTGTGTCTTCAACTCTTTCGGTGCCATCCTATACGGAGCAATAGACACGAGTGCAGAATCGAAATACGTCTCAATAGCAAATTCAACTTCTCTATCTGGAGGCAAACCCGACAACTCTTTCGGAAAAACACTCGGAAAATCACAAACTGTCCTGATGTCTTGCGGTCTAACCTCACTCATATTTGGATTCATCACATAAGCCAAATAAGCCTAACAACCCGAATTCAACAACTTCTGAGCTTCCAAAGCAGAAACAACATTGGACAAGAACCTAACTTTCTCTCCAACTACCATGACCTCAAAGTCATCTGTAAGCTTCAAGGAGACTCTCTTGGTCTCAAATTCAACCCTAGCTCTATGCTCTACGAGCCAATCCATGCCTAAAATTACGTCAAAACCATAGAACGGTAACTCCATCATATCAACCGGAAACACGTGGCCCTGAACCATCAAGGGACACCTCCTATACATCTTCCTAACTACCACTGTATCACTGAAAGAGCTAGTAACATTTATACCTACATCTAGCCACTCACATAGTAACCCTAATAACCTTGCATGCTCACCAAAAATGTATGAATGTGTCGACCCCGAATCTATCAAAGAAAGCAATGTCAAAGACTGTAATGAGAAATTACATGCAATAACATTCGTGTCATTCCCAGCCTCTCACTGTGCGTACACCCTAGCCGGTCCTCCACACTCGGGCTGAACTGTCACTACATGAGCTAAGTTCCTCTGAACCTCGTTCCTTGGCTGAAAGTTACCACGACCGCGCCCACGGCCTCTCTAATGCTCAAAACCCCTAGCTGGAGCCGGTCCGCCCCTAGCCGGGTGTGGACAGTTACGCCTCATATGATCTCGGGAACCACAGTTCCAACATGGCCCAAAGGTACCCGTACACACGCTCTGGTGGCGTCTCCCGCATCTAGTGCACTCTGGAGTGTGTACAACAGCTCCTTGGCCCTGATGGCCCCGTCCATAGTTACCACCCCCTATGTCTCGAGTCGGGCTGATACCTCCTATCCCCATGCCTTTTGGCATGGTCTGTATCCCAATCCGCGTGCCTCTTCCCAAAATCGGACCCACTAGAACGGGCACTGGAGCCTAAGTTATGCTCAATATCCTTGGCCCTAGAGACCAAAACATCAAACTCGGTGTAGTCAGAGGCAAGCATGTAAGTCTTCACATCTCTAGTCAATCCATACCGGAAGCGCTCACATCGTTCCCCTTACTAGGAACCAACTCAGGTGCATACTGGCTCAATCTCACAAACTGAACCTCATACTCAGACACGGTCTTGCTACCCTGAACCAAGGCCATAAACTCTCTCTTCTTCTCATCCAGATACCAAACTCCGAGATACTTTCTCTTAAAGGCATTTCTGAAGAACTCCCATGTGATTCTCTTCGGCCATACCCGAAGTAACAGTGGTCCACCAAGTGTACGCGTCCCCCTGAAGCAAGGAGACAATGCAACCCAGCTTACGAGTGTCTGAGCACTCCATCTGACCCAGGATGCGTGTAGTACTCTCGAACCAAACCTCTGAACCCTCGGGCGTCAAACCACGGAACTCAACTCTGCCCAAACTATAGAGCCTCTCTAGGGGTAATCTTGTCCCCGCACCCTGAGGTGGTGCTGCAGCTTGCATACCGGCCAAAGCTGTCTGAAAAACTCCAGCTATGGTCTGAATCAAATGGGTCATGTCCGCACCTACCTGACCCTGACCCGTCTGGGCTCCATTACCTCCAACATTAGCACAAGCCTGAGGCCCATTACCATCACCTCCGACTTGCGCACCCGCCTGAGGCACATTACCTTCGCCATCCACTCCATTATCATCGAGAGCAGGAGGAACAGGAGGAACAGGAGGCTCACCCCCGGGTGCCTGGTCACCCGCTCTAGGTCGTCCCCTCGGTCTCACCATAATGGGATAAAATCTAAAACAAACAACACATCACACACAAAAGAAAACATGAGGTTAGCAAGGGCAAGGATTCAAGTTCTTGGCCATTTAAACCAAAATCTTTTTTCCGATAACAACACCTAGAAATGGGAACACTTGACTAGACTCCAACCAACAACAAGAACATTTAAAAGCATGCTTTCATACATCGTGCAATAGCAAGCAATCATACAACCAACTTACCTGACTTACCTTTCCCATGAGACCTCGTAACCGAGGCTCTGATACCACCAAATGTAACCCCCTCGTCCTGGTCTAGCCGGCAGACCGGTCCGAGCGGGTTACACGGGGAAAACCAAAGCGAAACCCGCTAAGGCCTCACTTCGATTAGCAACCCTATTTTTTTATTTTTCTTGTGTACATGCTTTATTTAATCCTACGCGAGTTTGGCAAACAGCGAAAAAGCAATCACGAAATCGACCCAAGCAAACCAACACTTAAAGGCACAAATTATTAGCCATTTAACTCAGGCCGTATCGATACGGAAAGGACCGTATCGATACGTCTTCAACGGTTAACCCACACAGAGTCAACCTTGGAGACCCATTTCAAAACCCTCCAAAGCAGGTATCGATACGCTCCCAACGGTCAAATTCCAAAGTCAACATTAGTTGACCGTATCGATACGCCTAAGCCCGTACCGATACCCTCAATTTCTCATCAAAATCTCAGATTTACAGTAGCAAAATGGTATCGGTACACCTTCCTGAGTATCGATACGCTTGGCCTAAAACAAGAAGGTCGTATCTATACGAACCTAACTGTATCGATACCCCTGACTCGATCAAACATATTTTAGCTGGTTAAGGCACAAAGGCTGCTTCAAAACACCAACCTAGGACCTCTAGGCATGCATACATACATTTTAAAAGCAAGGGTACCCTAATCACATCATTTAGCTTACATTCAAGTAAACAAAAAGATCCCATGCCTAAGGCTCACATAATCACTTGGATTCAAATCATTAACATGCCAACACAAAGCATTTCATACATGACCACATTAAACCTCAACATAACATAACTTCAACCTTTAAAACATGCTCAAAACCTAAACAAACCATAGCAAGGGAGTTTGAACACCAACTCCATAACAAGCCTAATATTCCCATTTTCTAAGCATTATTACAAAACATAAACCATACTTGAACTACCCAAGAACACCGAGGAATTCCTTCCTTGCCCACTTGCCTCCCAAGCCACTGATGATATGTGTTGTTGAAAAAGAAGAGAGCGTAAGCGTAAAGCTTAGTGAGCGAAGCTCTAAAACACATCAACAATGTAATTTTAAAAACATATACTTAGGTTTAGGCAAACCCATTTAAGAAGCACGAAAAGAAACACAATCATCACAATTATATGGTCTGCACATGCATAACCAAGACACGGTGGGACCACACATCACCGTTCGATTAGTAGTTTTCCAATGGGACCACACATCATCGTACTCTTCTACTAGTCACTACTGGTGGGACCACACATCACCGTAGTAACGAAAACCATAACGTGAGGTTTGACACCAACAACGACTACACAACAACATCAAACGGAAGAGAAGACAATCCACAATTCATACAATGTCGCAACAATTATTCGTACACCAACACTTGATAATCAAGGTAAAATTAGTAAACTTTCACTTGGGTTTAGGTTTGCCCTCTAGGCTCCACCCAAATCCACAAGACCCCATTTCGAAATCAAATCAAGTTTCAAAATGTTTCCACTCACCGATGAAACCCAAACGGAAGCCGAAACACCGATCTCAAGCCTCTAAATTTCCCGGAACCGAGCCCGAAGCTTCTCCAACAATTTCCCTTGGTTCTAATCAATCAAAAACAACAATTTACACAACAATTCAGCCACAGAACCGCTGTCACAATCAAAACACAATCTCAAGACCCATTTACTACATTTCCAAACCATGAACTATCCAAACTTCTTCATTTTCGTACTCCCACACAACCCAGCAGAAAACTAACAATTTCAACACTCAAATCATCGTTAAACACTTTCGAAACAACCATCAAGCAACAATATAACATCAGCCCCACTCTCCAACACCAACTACCTCAAAAACCCATATTTTCACCCTCTTTAAAACACCCACAAAACCCATTTCGGGATTCTTGATAAAACCCCACCATTTTCATATATAATACACATTAGGGCAAGTCTAAAACATAAACAAACTTTAAAAATCAAGAGCTAAACCAAAAACCCTTAAAGTTTTTTCTTTTGTCCCTAAAGTTTGAAAACTTCAAAATCTTCAAAGGTGATGTTTATGAAAACTAAAACTATAGAAATGTTAGGGACAATGAGGAGAAGTCAAAAATATAATTACCTTGTTGAAAGCACTTGAAATGGTGGAGGGATTTGATGGAATAGTAACCAAAGCTTTAGGGGGTTTTGACGTGAAAATTTGGGTAGAGGGAAGAAGATGGAGACTTTTTGTCAAAAGGCTCTTTTTACTCATCCTTTTTCCCTTATTTAAAAATTTACCAAAATGCCCTTAATGAACTACAAACCTCTTTTAATTAAAACCAAAGCCCAATTTAATTTAAAACGAGCCCACGACCCAAACCCGATTTACTCACGTAACACCCGACCTCTAAACTCGGGGTGTTACACGGGGAGTGTGTGAGGAAAAGAGAGCCACCAAAATGGGGCACTGTCCGGTTGATGGATTCTTGAATCATTCATGCTTTGAATTTTGAGGCATCTGACTTTGCCCTTTTCTTGTGTTTGCCATGACTATTTTCTTGATATCCCTATTTTTAGCCTTTTCTTGCGTTTGCTATGACTTTTTCCTTTGAACTATCATTTTTAGCCTTTTCTTACATCTTACAAGTAGGCTGACATAGATTAATGAAAAGCAAAAGATTTCTCGGTATTGATCTCAATTGTAGGAGACCATGAACGAATGTTTTCATCACTTCAGAAAACAATTGAACCTCAGTTTGAATGGGGGCATCGCCTTGCATGAGAAGGTGAAAAGGAAAAGAAGAAGCACATGCGTTGAAGAGTTTGAAGTGGGTCGTGTTATCAAGAAAAGATCCACATATAAGATGAAAAAGCTCAAAAGTATGAAGAGAGATAGAATTGCACTTGATAAGCAAATGATACCATCAGATTGGGGCAGTCTACAGGCCCTCAGTATTAATAGGCGCAAGAAGAAGAGATTGAAGTGGCAACATCATTTGAAGGTATTCAAGGTAGAAATAAGCTTTGCTGCAAGGATTTACACGCAAGCAATTCAAGATGTCTTGCAGGGGCAAGAATTTGAGAATTCACATGAAGCATTGGAGATGATTGATAGGGGGCATATGAAGACTTGAAGTATTCAAGACCACATAAGGAAGCTTGTCACTCAACATTGATGTATCAACTACAATGATAGTAGATCTTGATACATTTGCCTACGAAGATTGAATGTTTCCAATGAAGCAAAGAGATATGAAGAATGGGAATGGTGAAGCAGTGACAATTGAAGGAGTTTTTCCTTCCAACATAGAATGCAAGATCACTGGATTAAGTGAGCAAAGTTCAGATGTTTTCCATGAGTCGGAAAAAATAGAGAAAAGTACAAATGCTTATTTGGATTTAAGCGAGTAAACATGTGGAAAAATCAATTTTGAGAAAAAGAATTCAAAACCCAAAAGAAATGAGACATGCATTCATGTTTTAGGGGCATGCACATCATAATTGCATCAAGTATTGCATTTTTCAGGTACACGAAGGACCTTTCAGTAAAAGAACCCACCTATCCGTTCGGGCATTTGGAGAATGGAACATGCTCATTCATCCAAGCGTAAGGTGGATGAAACACTTTTTGTGAACCTGCTTATTCATCCGAGCATGAGGAGGATGGAGCCTTTTTTTAGAACCCGCTTATTCATCCGAGTATAAGGATGATGAATTTTTTTAGAAGATTCGCTTATCCGTTCAAGCGTAAGGAGAATGGAGTTCCCTTATTCATCCAAGCATAAGAAGGGTGAAATTTTTTAGAAGATTCACTTATTCGTTCAGGCGTAAGGAGAATGGAGTTCGCTCATTCATCCAAGCATAAGGAGGATGAATTTTTTTAGAAAATTCGCTTATACGTTCACGCGTAAGGAGAATGGAGTTCGCTTATTCATCCAAGCATAAGAAGGATGAAGTTTTTTAGAAGATTCGCTTATCCGTTCAGGCATAAGGAGAATGGAGTTTGCTTATTCATCCAAGCATAAGGAGGATGAAATTTTTTAGAATATTCGCTTATCCGTTCATGCGTAAGGCGAATGGAGTCCGCTTATTCATCAAAGCGTAAGGAGGATGAAACACTTTTTTCGAACCTGCTTATTCCTCCGAGCATAAGGATGATGGAACCCTTTTTTAAACCCATTATTCATCCAAGCATAAGAAGGATGAAGTCTTTTGAAGTTTGTTTACTTATTTATCCGAGTATAAGGAGGATGAAACCTTTTGAGGTTTTTCTTATTCATCCAAGCATAAGGAGGATGAAATTGTTTGAAGTCCGTTTTTTTATTCATCCGAGCATAAGGAGGATGAAGTTTTTAGAAGAATTTGCATGTTTGAGTATCTGGGAGAATAGAACCCAACTCAACAATTTAGGCATTTGGGAGAATGGAACCCAGGTTAGCTATTCGAGCGTAATGAGGATAGAATCAGCCTATATGTTTGAGCGTGGAACCCATCTCAGCTATTCAGGCATTTGGGAGAATAGAACCCAGCTCAGCTATTCCAACATAAGGAGAATAGAATCAGCCTATCAGTTCAGGCGTTTGGAAAATGGAATCCGTTCATCTATTCGGGCAAAAGAAAAATAGAAGAAGCCTATCCGTTCGGGCATTCGGAGAATGGAACCAATTTGAAAAGTCGGTGAAAATTAGTGCCTTTTGGTCTTTGCTTTATCCCTGTTGCACAAAGATAAGCAAAGAGGGGCAGCTGTTGTCACTAAATTTTCACCTTATTTATTTATTTTGTTTATCTATTTATTTTATTATTATTTTTAAAAAAGGGATAAAAAAATAAAACATTTTAAAGACCTATCCTATTTTAATAAGGGTTCATTTAAACCCATTTTCTTAAAAATAAAAGGACCCATTTTAATTCATTAGAAGCCAAAAAATAACTAAATGAGCCCAAACTAACCCATTTTGTGTTTTTTTCAGGTTTAATCAGCACCGTTAGATCTAGGGCTGTAGACATGGACGAATTAGATCGAATGAAGGGGGAAAACCCCACGCCGCCACGCGCCAGCACATGTGCTGCACGCGCGTGAGATCATCTCCCCCAAAATTGCCCAACTGTTGCGCGACCAGCCGGCTGCCGTCCATGGCCGCGCCGTCCTTAGGTCACGACGGCCGCCGAGGCTGGTACCGTTCGACTCGCCTCGGTCGGTTGAGTCCGATGCCGCCATCCATGTCTCTTGCTATCATCGTTTGCTCGCCGATTAAGGAAGAAAGGGTTTCGAACTCTAATTAAATTGGGGGCAAAATTCCCAGAATTGGAGCCAAATCTATTGAAATTCGGATAGAATTTCAATGTAATAATGTTGGCTGATCAAAAAGATGATTTTTAGGGGGAAGAATTCGGGGATTTTGTCCTCAATTGCATTAAAACCCCCACCCTTAAAACCCTATAAAAACCCCTAAATGCTTCATTGTTGAACACACCAAAATTCATCCGAAAATCACCTCTGAAAATCCTTTGAAAATTGCTGGAAATTGTTCAAGTTTGGAATAGCTTTGGTCAGAATTTTTGGTTTGGAAGCAAGCTTTTTTTGGTGGCAATTGGAATCGGTTCGAGTGGCGAAAGTTCGAGGTTTCTACACTTTCGGTAATTTCCTTTTTCCTTTTCTTTTTGTTTTAATTTTATTTTTCTTGGTTGAATTTTTGTTTGTTCATGTTCCTAGGTTGCAATTCGGATAGAGGATAGAAGTTAGTTTTTGGTAAAATTTTCGTTCTTTATTTTGTTTTAATCCTTTAGATTCTTAAATTAAATAAAATGTTGTTTGTTGAAAAATTGTGAACTTAAAAATGAAATGTTGGTCGTTTGATCCATTTGAGTAGATAGGTGAAGATTTAAAAAAATGTTTGTTGTTATGAATTTAAGATTAGTGGCTAGATTTGAAAAAATAAAAATTATGTTTAAATTATAATTTTTAATAATAAGAGAGTTTTTTAGGAATAAAATGAGTTCTTTTTTAATTAAAAAAATAAAAAGGTTTTCTTAAGAAATTTGAAAATTTTAAAATTAGGGTTTCTTGATAATTTCGTTTTAAAGTAAAGGTGGGCTTTTCTTTTAAAAATAATAAGGGTTTTGAAAATAAAAGAGAATAAAAGATGAACAAAAATGTTTTGAAAATTTTAAAAAGAAAAGATTTCTAAGTACATGAAAGAACAATAAAAGTTTGAAAATGTTTTAAAAAATATATAAAAAATTTTGATTTTGAAAATAAAGGTTTAAAAGAAAAACTAGAAAATGATAAATGGTTTGAGAAATTCGAAAAATAGTGGAATTTTTTTTAAGATTTAAATAAAACTTTTAAATAAAATGGGTTATAAAACATAAAACATAAAAATAAAAAAAAAAAGGTTAAAAAATGTAAAAAGGGAAAGAAAGGTCTTGGTTTTAAGAAGTTAAAAAGAAATAAAGGTTTTAAGGAAATAATAAAAAGAAAAAATACACAAAAAGAAAAATAATAAGTTGTTTGTTTGTTTTTTTAGAAATATGTTAAAACTTAAGATTAGAGACTAAAGTTTAGATAGAGACATGTTTTGTTTAAAAATGTTCTTCACAAAAATAAAGTACACTTAAGCAAACTTAAACTTTTAATTTGAAATAAAAGGCTTAGACGTTTTTAGGGTTTTTTTATAATTGAACTTAAAATAAAAATAAAATGCCCAATGCACTAAATTTCTATGTTGTTTGAAAAAGTGAAAATAATTCAGTGCGGTGTCTTATCAAACGGGAATGACTGGTTAGCACCAGAAGTGTTGGCGGTGATTAAAGTTCATCTCCTAGGCGATAAGGCCGTCAAAATAGACTGATATTCATTAGACGGATAGGTAAAGTTTAACCTTTTTGAACTTGTAAATTCCAGTTTTGAAAACGATTTCAAAACCAATTAGGTACCAATTTTGGGCGTCGTGGGGGTATTAACCCTTCCCCACGCGTAACCGACCCCTTAACCTGTTTTCTGATTTTTCGCAGACCAAAACCGTTGTTTTATTAAAACAAAACGTTTTATTAAAATAACCCCGTTTTAAAGTGTTCCAATCACACTTTTCAAAAAGATTGGTGGCGACTCCGTTGATTTTTTAAAGTGTTTTCCAAAAAGTCGAAGCCTCCCTAAAAAGTGGTTACGACAATCCCATCCATTCGTTTCACTCATCCAACTATCCAAAAAACGTGTAAAACTTAAAGAGTTTTACACTGTGTAACTGGATCCTATCCTATATGGGTTAGGATCAACTTACACAATGTAAAACTCTTTAAGTTTTACACGTTTTTTGGGTCGGTGGATGAGGGAAATGGATGGCTGAGATTAATTCCTTACTTTTTTTTTTCCCAAGTGATAATCTTCACATATTCTACTGTTAATCTAATCCATCCGTTTTACTCATTCAGCGATCCAAAAAACATGTAAAACTTAAAAAAATTTACCCTGTGTAACTGGATTCTATATATATATATAATTCATACGAGAGATCTAAAATCCGATGGGAGGTCAAATTTTCAACTATTAAACTCTAAACCAAAAAAAAACAAATAGATATTTCAAAAATCCAAACTTAGATATTCTAGATACAAGACATATCCCTTTCCGACGATAAATGTTGGAGGAAATTCTGGGAAGTAGTGCTCACCAAGTAACAATGAATTGAATCAAAGTGACTGATTACGATTGCAACAATGCGATATAGATTTCCGAAAACAAAAATTATTACTTTGATCACTCTTGTTCCCTTTAACAATATGACACATTTTGATGTAGTTTTTACAAGTGAATATTTGATCGAGTTGAATTAAATAAATTTAGGTCAGTCGATTTGACAAGTTATTTTATAATTCAAACTTTATTTGAAATTTTTCGAGTTGAGTTTATAAAATTTAAGTCGAGTTATTTGAGTTTCTGTTCAAATATATTTTTAAACATGTATATTGTTAAGGTACCAATTAATTTCATTTTAAACGACTTTTTATAACCTAATACAATACTCATATATATTTCTTTCTATTTTCTCACACATATATGGGGCAAAATTTACAAACTCGACTTAAAATTTAAAATTTAATCCACTAATTATTAAAAATTTACCTTACTTTTTCTAAAAATAAATAAAAATTGATAGTCCATAAGTGTTCCAATCTCTATCCTTTTGTCAAAATTGGGTGGCAATAATAAAGGCTCTACTATGTAAACAATCATGTAGGAATAAAGTGGGAAGATATTTCTTAATTTGTTGTCTTTGGTAATGCTGTTGACTTGTTTCATGTAATGGATGTGTAGGGCACTATACATCTTCTAGAAGCAATCATCATTGTGCCCTTTAAACAAATAGACATTAAGGCATAGTGAGGAACAGATAAGTACTGAATTCCAATTGTTTGTACTTACCTTTCTTCAGCCTTTGTAGGTCCTCCTACCCTACATACATACATCCCACCATTGTCTAACAAAACTTAGCATGTACACACACCTTTATCCCCCCTAATAATCATATAACAAAAAGAAAACTTGTTTATTATCAAGTAAATAAAGTTGGATTCTCACAAAAAAAAACTCACTTAAAATTTCTAAAAAAAAATACAATTTCAATTTATCAAACTCTCTTGGTATTGGCCTTGCAAATGGTTCCCATCTTAAAACCAATGTTTAATCATTCAAGATCAAAACTTTAATATTTTAAATTATTTTATAATTGAATAAAAAATAAAATAATAATTGAATTAGATTATTCAATTTAATTAATAATTTTAAAGTAAAATATATCTTTTTTAAAAGTTAAAAATGAATGTGTAATTGCAGCATGCTTATGTGTATGTAATGAACAATTTATTAAGAAACTATAAATTAAACTATAAAAGAGTGTATGCTTACATTAATTTAACTATTTTACCCAGAAAGTCATTGGAATGTGGTGAATTATAAACGTATGAAGTTAGTTTCTACAATATGTATTTTCCTTTTATAAATATTAATACACATCTTAATAACTTATATATAACAAAGCCGGTTAAGGATGAGGCTTGAATGGGATTTGGTTTGGATCTTTTAAAGTTATACATATCTACGATTAATTTTTGTAGTAACGGCAAGCGAAATGAAAACAATATAAAACGAGTTTGTAGAAGAAAAATAAAAGAATCGTGTTAAAAGGCGATATGGTGGGGGTGTCAAACCTAGTGGCTATAGTCCAATAACCGAAAGTGTCACTAATTTACTCGAGTAGCATGGGGCACGTGAAATTTTGTGAATAAAATAGGGCCACCTCTTAAAGTAAAATATTTCAGAGTAACCGATAATAAAATAGTATCACGAGAGAAGTGTGAAAAACCATCCAGAAGTGAAATATAGCATTTAATGTCTTTTTTTCTTGAGAATCGAGATATTTTGTTACGGTTTCATTTGTGATTTCGATTTTTTTAATAGTTTGATGTGATTACATATAGTATTTGTTTATTAATTTAGCACATTGATAACACACCATGCGGATAAGCTTAAATTCGAATCTCCTAAGAATAAAGCACGTGAAAACGAGTTTTTAGAAGAAAAATAAAAGAATCGTGTTAAAAGATGATATGGTGAAGTGTCAAACCTAATGGCTATAGTCCAATAACCGAAAGTGTCACTGACTTACGAGTAGCATGGGGCACGTGAAATTCTGTGAGTAAAATAGGACCACCTTTTAAAGTAAAATAATTCAGAGTAACAGATAATAAAATAGTATCACGAGAGAAGTGTGAAAAAAACCGTCGAGAAATGAAATATAATATTTAGTGTCTTTTTCTTGGGAGTCGAGTTTTTTCTTACGATTTCATTTGTAAATTTGACTTTTTTAATATTCGGGCGTGGTAATATAATGTTTATTGATTTAACACTTTGATAACACACAACATGCATATGAACCGCTCGAATCCAATTATTCTAGGATACAACATTCCATTCTCTGCTACAACCAATTGATTTTAAATTCTATTTTCTATTTAAAAGAAAATAATGAAATGTGTGCATTAGAAATGAATAATTATGATTTAATCCAATATAGTTTAAGATTATAAAAATATAAATTCATCAAATACAAATAAATATTAGGGATTTCAAAATAAATTACTATAACTTTGTTAGATGCCTATAAATGTTAAAATTTTAAATATTTTGTAGCAATGGATGAAATATAAAATGGAAAATTGTCGGTTTTAGATTTGCACATAAAAATTGACAAACAGAAAAAGGAAAATCGATTTGCCAACTGAGAATAGAAACTTCACCGCACAATTTCAGAGCTAGTAGCGTTAATTAATTAAGCTTAACAACGAGCAAACTGGTTTTCCTTTAGTAATTATGATTTTTTAATAACTGTGAAACAAAAACAGTACAATGGAAGGATTTATCTCTTTATGCATGATTCAGCAGCGCCAGCCAACAACAACAACAACAAAAAAAGGGTCTGATTTCTCCACCAAAACCCACCGCTCGTTGATTAGCCAGTCAGTTTCCTTTAACAGAGATATGCACCGACTAGCTGTACAGATTTTATGGAAATTAAAATAAAAACGCTAATGAGTTCAACCTCCAACTCAGTAGCCTGATGGAGTGAGTCAACACATTTACCAGCACTGATCGGTCTCCCAACTCCTCCCCGTATAATATGAAAAACTAGAAGCCGAAGTCAACGGCCGTTGGAATCTCCAGGTAAGCTTTCTATCATATACGGCTCGTTTCTCGGGATCCGATAAGGTGCTATAGGCTGCATGGATCTTCATGAACTCATCGGCCGATGAGTCTTTCCGGTGGATTGCCGCCACGTCGGGATGGCAAATCCTAGCCAATCGGCGGTACGCGGCCTTGATTTCCTGGCTCGAAGCGCCGACAGAAATCCCTAACACCTCGTACAGCGACGTGCAGGCTGCCATTCCTGGACGGCTAAGATAACCGCTCGGCGTCGAAGCTTTTTCTTGCTTTGAAGTAAAAGGGGAGGTGGCGGCGAGAGGTGGCCGGAATCTGACACGGGGAGATGAAGGAGGAGAAATTGAATAAATGGGGAAAGAAAGGGGAGAGAGCATGGTACGAGTTTTTGGGATATGGAATCTCTTTGTTTCGAGAAACCAATGGTGACGGATAGGGGAATATATAGGGAGAAGAAAAGTAACGGAAGGTTTTAAGGTTTTATGTTTTTTTTTGTTTTTTTTTGAAAAAATGTTCTATTTTTTAAAGATTATTATTTTGCGAGAAACAAAAATAATGTAGCTTTTATTTGTTTTTTTGGTTAACTACTGAAATAGTAACTTATGTTTTTTTTTTCAGTACAGAGTTCGTCACCGATTTTGAAAAACGACCAGTAAGGTCAGTTACATTTTCGGGGCGTAAACTTTTGGTCACCCAGCCGTTTGTTGCCGTTAAACACTGACGGATTGCTGACCTGGCAACGAAAAATAAGGGTAAATTACTGCAATGGCCATTAAAGTTTATCTCATGTACATTTTTGCTCCCCAATTTAAAAAATAAACATTATAGTCACTAATAAAAATATTTCTTTACAATTTCACCCTTAAATTTTTAAAAATTCATTTTTTCAACCCTAAAACTTTACAATAAATTAGTACAATAATATTATAAATGCTTAGATGAAAAATAGGTGCCCAAAGTGTACCCTTTTTAAACTTAGGTGCCCAAATTGCTCATATTTAATAACTAAACTTTCAAATTGCTCATATTTTTTTACTCTAAATTATTTTTATTATTATAACATGTCATTTTATTATTTTTAAATTAAAAATGATTTTAAAATAAAATTATTTTTATTTTTATTATTATTAAATTTAAAATATTTTAAAAAAATATTAGTTTTTAAAATAATTTAGGTGCCTAAAGTATTTTTTTGTAAAAATTGGTCCCCAAAGTTTCTATAGGTACAATTTTAGGTGCCCGGTTGTTAAATGGGTGTTAAAAATTTGTCAACCAATCGGTGCTTGACACCTGGCATTAATTTTATTTTTTAAATTTTTAATGGAAAATACTCAGAATTTTCAAATTATTATAAAATCACAGAATTTTACAAACTTCACAAAACAATCCTTAAATCCCTAAAAATTCCCAAACTTTCGTCGTCGACTACGGCTGCCGGTTGTCGTCGCTAACCGTACCCACTTGGTCGCCGGGCCAAGGCGACAATTTTCCCTAATACGACGTCACCAGAAACGCCCAATGGTGTGTAGCCGAACGTCAAACGCGAACGTCGATTTCGTGTTTGACATTTGGTTGCACGCCGTTGGGTGTTTCTGACTACGTTGTGTTGGGAAAATTGATCGCCTTGGTCCGACGACCAAGTGGGTGCGGTTAGCGACGACAACTGGCGGCGGAAGTTTGGGAATTTTTAGGGATTTAGAGACTGTTTTGTGAAGCTTTTCTAATTTTGAGATTTTATAATAATTGGAAAGTTTTAAGTATTTTTCATTATAAATTAATAAAATTAATGACACGTGTCAAGTACCGATTGGTTGGAAATTTTTTTAACACTCATTTAACAATCGGACACCTAAAATTGTAACTATGGTAAATTTGGGCACCTATTTTTACAAAAATACTTTAAACGCCTAAATTATTTTAAGAAGTAATATTTTTTAAAAAATATTTTAAATTTAATAATAATAATAACGATTTAATTTATTTTAAAATGATTTTTAATTTAACAATAATAAAAAATGTTATGTCATGTTACAATAATATTAAAAACAATCCAGAGTGAAAAAATAAGAGAAATTTGAAAGTTTAGTTATTAAATAGGAGCAATTTGAGCACCTAAATTTAAAAAGGGTATACTTTGAACACCTACTTTTCATTTAAGCTTTTATAATATTATTATACTAATTGATTGTAAAGTTTTAGGGTTGAAAAATTAATTTTTAAAAATTCAAGGGTGAAATTATAAAGAAACATTTCCATTAGTGACTATAATGTTTATTTTTTAAAATTGGGGAGCAAAGATGTACATGAGATAAACTTTAATGGCCATTGCAGTAATTTACCCTTATTTTTTCATTGCCAGGTCAGCAATCCGTCAGTGTTTAACGGCAACAAACGGCTGAGTGACCAAAAGTTTACGCCCCGAAAACGTAAGTGACCTTAATGGTCGTTTTTCAAAATCGGTGACCAACTCTGTACTGGGGGAAACATAAGTGACTATTCTACTAGTTAACCATTGTTTTTTATATGTTTTATTAGTAATTTATTTTTATGATTTTTGTTTTATTCATAATATACATTAACATAAAATTATTGGTAACGTATATAAAGACGAAAAAGAAAGCATATGAATTGTATTCGTTTATGAGGCTTTTATGCTTTCGAAGAAAAAAATCAATGTAAAACTTATGTTTGATTTTGATATAATTAAGTTGTTAACGATTAAATTGAAAACTTGAAATTGATTTCTAAGTCCCTTTAATAATTTATAAATCACCAACATTTTAAACTGATTTGAAAAATTCAAACTCCAAATATTTTCTAAGTGTTCCAAGGCCAAAGTATTGAAAATCGTCCAGGTGTATCGATACGCCTCCAGCCGTATCGATACCTTTTTTTACAAAGTTGGCTACTGGAAAGACGTGTTTCGATATGCTCTTTACGTATCGAAACAATGTATCGAAACAGATTCAATATGTATCGATACACCCTTTGCAAAAAATGAAGGAGTTTGAATGGTGTACCGATACGGCTTAACCCGTATCGATACGGTTTTAATTGAATTTTTAATTCGAAGTGTTTTAAATGTTTTCGACCGTTAGTGTCAGTCGTTCAGTAACTAACATTTAAAGTGGCCGTTGTCTCGTATCGATACGGTGTACCCCCGTATCGAAACGGAGACTTCCAGTGAGCTAAGTTGAGAAAAAGGTATCGATACGGTCTCTTTCGTATCGAAACGGTCCTTGTCCCGTACCGATACGCTTACGAGCGTTTCGATACGCCCTCTTTATTATGTACAACGGCTCTTTCTGTTTTGAGACATGTATCGATACGGCTCCCCGTCTACCGATACGGATAGCTGTAGAAGTGCATTTATGGTGGGAAGAGAGGGTCCTAACGGCTATAATCAATACCCTAACCACCCAAACGGCTAGAATTGATAGAGAATGTATAAATTGAAGCTCATTGAAGACTATCAACAACTATTGCATTAAAGATAAACATCCAAGCAAAAATTCAACCTCAAGTGTGCTTATTTTCCAATTTCTTGTAAACCCCAAATTGAGTTGTATTCAATTCTTATTCTACCTTCAAATTTGGGTTGAGTGTTGTACTTCAAGGGACAATATTGTATTTGAGAGATATATTTTTTGTCCTAATTTCTTCTTTGTTTATTTGTGAGAGTTTGATCAAATTTTGGGTAGAAAATTTGACCGGTTGTGTAAAAGTTACCTCCTAAGCCTTGAAAAGGGGAAGAACAAATTAGTGAATTGTTGAAAATCCTTAGTGGTAGCTAAGGTAGTGGATGTAGAGTTCATTTGGAACTTGAACCACTCTAAAGTCCTTTGTTCTTCATTTTTAGTTATCCATTCACTCCTACAAAGTTTTAAAATCCCAATTCACCCCCTCTTGGTCTTGATCAATCCATCGATCCACTCAACAATTGGTATCAGAGCCTACCTCTTTGAAGGATTAACAACCACAAGAGGAGTTCCTAGGAAGAGTGTGATCATCCAAAAATCAAGATATGGCATCTACCTCCGGATCTAGCATGTATGAGTCTCAATCCACTACAAAACTGGCATTCTTCAATGGTGACAACTATCCATTTTGGAAGAACCAAATGCGCCTCTTCATCAAGTCCAACGATTACTTGGTTTGGGATGTCATTGAAGATGGTCCCTACATTCCATTGAAGAGAGATGATGATGGAAAGATTGTTCTAAAGAAAAAGATGGAGATGAAGAAGATCCAAATAAATGACAAAGCTCTACACATGCTCTTTTGTTCTTTCGGTCCCGACATCTACTCCAAAGTCTCCTTCATTGAAAGTGCCAAGGAAGTGTGGGATACTCTAGAGACCGCCTATGAAGGAACCAATGATGTGAAGGAGACCAAGATTGGAATTCTCAATCTTAGTTATGAGAATTTCAAGATGGAGCCCGACGAAACGGTGTCAAAGATGTTCGATCGCTTCTCAACCATCGTCAACAGGCTTAAAGGCTTTGGAGAGACTATCCCGGAAGACAAACTTGTCCGGAAGCTACTCTACTCACTTCCCGAATCTTGGGATGGGAAGAGAACCGCCATCATAGAGGCCAAAAACTTGAAGACTCTAAAACTTGATGGGCTAGTGGGTTCTCTCCTTACTCATGAAATTATGAAGTAAGGAAGGGAAGAAGAAAAAAAGAAGGAAGAGAAAAGAGTGGAGAAGCTAGAGGTAGAAAAGAAGAAGAAAATGGGAGTGGCTCTCAAAGCTTCATTACTTGAGGAAAGCACTTCTAGTGAGGAGGATGATTTAGAAGAATTGGCTATGATAGCCAAAAGATTCTCACGATTCATGAGGTCCAACCGAGGAAGGAAGATTCAAAGAAAGATGGACTTCAAGGGTAAAAACAAAGAAGAAGAGAGAGATCAAATCATTTGCTTCGAGTGCAAAAAGCTCGGTCGCATTCGTTCGGAGTGCTCTCAACTCAAGAAGAAGGGCTTTGAGAAGAAGAAAAAGCTCAAAGCCAAGCTTGCTACTTGGAGTGATGAGGAGTCATCCGAGGATGACGAACAAGAAGTGGCCAACCTTTGCCTCATGGCACTTGAGGAGGATTACTCCATGGTAACCTATAACTCATCATCTTTTGACTTTACATTTGATGAATTAAATGATGCATATGATGAGGTGCAAGAGGTTTATGATGAGTTAGTTGAGAAATACAAAGAGTCGGTCATTAGGAATAGGAAAATTATTTCGGAATTAAATGATAAAAATGACTCACTCTCTCAAGCTAACTTAAAATTTAAGATAAAGATTTTAGGTTTGAAAGATGAACTTAAATTTTTCCAAGATGAAAATGTAGAACTAAATAATCTTCTTTCTCAATGCAATAGTAAACACCAAAAGGTGTTAGGTGAGCTTAACAAGCTCAAAGAGTCTTTTAAATATGTTGGTAATGTGAAGCATGAAAAAGGTGAATCATCTAAAACAAATCAACCTAGGAGAAAGACTAATAACTACAAACAAAGTAGCTTCCCTAGACATAATAGAACTAAAAAGATTATAAGTGTATGGGTTCCTAAGGAACTTGTCAAATCTAATAATATTGTTGCTATGTCACCTTGGATTCCTAAGGGAACCAAGCTATTGGGAGCTAACACTCGTGGACTCAAAATGATTTGGGTACCAAAAACAAAAGTTTAATATCTTTGTTTGTAGGGGGCATTGCTGCAAGGCCAAAGCACAAAGTCAAAATTCTTGGTACCTTGATAGTGGATGCTCGAGGAATATGACCGGAGACAAGAGTAGATTCATGGACTTAAAGCCAAAAAGTGGAGGAGTGGTGACATTTGGTGACAACTCCAAAGGCCACATTAAAGGTATTGGCTCCATAGGTAATCACTCTACCATTCTTATTGAAAATGTCTTGTATGTCGATGGTCTTAAACATAATTTGTTGAACATAAGCCAATTATGTGATAAAGGATTTAATGTTTTATTTGATAAAAATGGGTGCAAAATTGTTGACATTAAATCTAATAATATTATGCTCATAGGTCATCGCATAGGTAACATTTACATGGTGCATTTAGATGACATACATACATCCCATGCATGTTTGGTAGCTCAAAATGAAAATGATGCATGGCTAGGGCATATGAAACTAGGACATGCTAGCATTAGTGTTTTAGAAAAATTAGTTTCCCTAGATCTAGTTAGAGGTTTACCCAAAATTAAGTTCTCAAATGATAAAATTTGTGATGCATGATCTAAGGGTAAACAACATAAGTCATCCTTTAAATCCATTAAGGATGTTTCTACAAGTAGGTGTTTACAACTTGTCCATATGGATTTATTTGGGCCTATTAGGACTATGAGCTTGGGTGGTAAATTTTATGCATTTGTACTAGTTGATGATTTTTCTAGATTTACTTGAGTTCTATTTTTAAGTACTAAAGATGAGGCTTTAGAAAAATTCATCACATTTTCAAAATTAACTCAAGATGATCTTGAACTTAGAATTTCTCATATTAGAAGTGATCATGGAACCAAATTTCAAAATCTAGAGTTTGAAGAGTTTTTAAATGAAAATGGCATTAGCCACAATTTTTTTGGCTCATCGAACTCCTCAACAAAATGGGGTAGTTGAGAGGAAAAATAGAACTTTACAAGAAATGGCTAAACCATGCTTTGTGAAAACAATTTACCTAAATATTTTTGGGCGGAAGCCACAAACACCGCTTGCTACATTGTAAACCGAGTAATGATTAGGCCAATTTTAAAGAAAACACCATATGAGATTTTAAAATCTAAAAAGCCTAACATTAGCTATTTTCATCCCTTTTGTTGCAAGTGTTTTGTTTTAAATAATGGAAAAGATAACTTAGGTAAATTTGATGTAAAAAGTGATGAAGCTATTTTCATAGGATATTCTTTAAACTCTAAAGCCTATCGTGTATTTAACAAGAGAACTTTAGTAGTATAAGAATCTATACATGTTGTATTCGATGATAACCTCCTTCCAAGGAAGGATTCTTGTGATGATGATGATGTAGGAATCATTAATGCCTTTGATGGAGGACAAACTTCAAAGGAGGATGAGATTCCAACAAAAGAAGAGGATACACAAGATCCACCTCTTGAAGCCTTGAAGGATTTGGCTCTTGAGGAAAAGGAAGTGAGCTACCCAAGGGAGTTCAACTATGTTAAAGGTGGTGAAATCTTGGGTGATCCATCCAAGGGGGTAACCACTAGATCTTCTCTTAAACTTATGAACCATTTTGCATTTATCTCATGCATAGAGCCTAAGAATATAAAAGAAGCATTAAAATAGAGCCTAAGAATATAAAAGAAGCATTAAAAGATGATTTTTGGATTATGGCTATGCAAGAAGAGTTAAATCAATTTGAGAGAAGTAATGTTTGAACATTAGTTGATAGGCCTAGTAATCAATCTACTATAGGAACTAAATCGGTCTTTAGGAACAAACTAGATGAGAGTGGTAACATTGTAAGAAATAAAGCTAGATTAGTAGCACAAGGTTACACTCAAGAAGAGGGAATTGATTTTGATAAAACCTATGCTCCCGTAGCTAGAATGGAAGCCATTAGGATGTTGATTGCATATGCATGTTATCATGATTTCAAGCTTTTTCAAATGGATGTTAAAAGCGCATTTTTAAATGGTTTTATAAATGAGGAAGTGTATGTGGAACAACCACTGGGTTTTGAAGACTCAAAATTTCCAAATCATGTTTTCAAACTTACTAAAGCACTTTTTGGTTTAAAAAAAGCTCATAGAGCTTAGTATGAAAGACTTTCAAATTTTTTAATTGAAAAAGGTAAGGTGGACACTAAACTTTTCATAAAATGGTATATAAATGACATCTTAGTAGTACAAATTTATGCTGATGATATTATTTTTGGATCTACTAATGAATGTCATTGCAAAGAGTTTGCTAAGTTAATGCAAGGTGAATTCGAGATGTGCATGATGGGGGAGCTCTCATTCTTTTTGGGACTCTAAATCAAGAAAAGGAAGGATGACACCTTCATCAATCAAGCAAAGGACATCAATGATATGCTCATGAAGTTTGGCTTGGAGAATGCAAAGCCTCAAGCCACACCTATGAGCTCATCTACAAAGCTTGACAAAGATGAAGGAGGTAAGTGTGTTGACTCTAAGCTTTACCGTTCTATGATTGGATCATTACTTTACCTTACCACAAGTAGATCGAATATCTTGTTTAGTGTTTGCTTGTGTGCTAGGTTTCAAGATAGTCCTAGAGAGTCTCACCTTATAGTCTTTAAGAGAATCTTTAGGTACCTTAAAGATACTCCTTGTTTAGGTCTTTGGTACCCTAGAGACTCCACCTTCAACCTTCATGCTTATTCGGATGCGGATTATGGGGATGTAAAATCGATAGGAAGAGTACTTAGGAAACATGTCAATTCTTAGGTAGTATGCTCATATCTTGGTTCTCTAAGAAACAAAATAGTGTAACCTTATCTACCACCGAAGCCGAGTACATATCCTTAGGGAGTTGTTGTGCTCAAGTCCTTTGGATGAAGCAACAACTCTTAGATTATAGTATTAAAGTTGAAACCATACCTCTTAAGTGTGATAACACTAGTGTCATATGTTTAACAAAAAATCTCATCCAACACTCTAGAACCAAACATATAGAAATAAGGCATCATTTCATTAGAGATCATGTCCTTAAGGAAGATGTTGTTATAGAGTATGTTGACACCTTAAACCAACTAGCGGACATCTTTACAAAGCCTTTAGATAAAGAGCGTTTTTGGTCCCTTAGGAGAGAGTTAGGTCTAACTAGCCTATCTTGACCTTTTAGGACCCTTTTTGTGCTTAAATTGCTTGATCTTGTGAAATTGCATGTTAATGTGTTGTAACTCTTGAAAATATCCATGCTTATAGCTAGGGGAGTATGATTATGTTAAAATATGCTTAGAACTGCTCATTCATCATTTGCATTCATTTAGGAGATGTTAGAATGGAGCTTTTGGTTGTTCTTCAAGCCTAAAATGTATTTCTGGGCATAGGGTATCGATACGGCCTTAAGCGTATCGATACGAGTATTGTATTAGCTTCCCAAATTTCATTTTGCCTTAAACGGGTATCGATATGGTTAAAACCGTTTCGATACGAGCAACAATCGTTTCGATACGGATTGCGTCCGTTTTGATACGATCCTTCAACGGGCATTTTTATTGAAATTACATTTTTACCCCCTATCGATACACCCTCAGGCTTATCGATACGTGATTGCGCAGACAGCTATCAATTGGCATTTAAGAGTTCAACTTTTACCAAAATTAAAATTTCTCAAAACCCTAAAAACCCTAGCTGTTTTCACTCTATAAATAGCCTCTTCTTCCCTCATATTTTCACATCACAACTCAAATTCTCAAGAGGGTTTTCAAAATCAAGCAAAGCTCTAAGGCTTTTCATCAATTGGGTGCTAAGCTTTTCTTCCATTCCTCTCTAATCGATATCAAGGTAAAACTCTTTCTTTTTCTTTTAATTTTTTTTATTTTTGTTTCAAAGTTTCTCTTGTTTTGTTTTTATTTTATCTTCTCAAACCTAACTCTCTTTTCAAAATTGGTTTTAAATTTTTTTTACCTTGATTATTGGTTTCTAATGAGTTGAATGAAGAAATCTTAATGCATACATTTTTTTTATCTAGTTCATGGCACCTTCTAGGAAGAGAACACACACTAATGAAGCCGGTGAAGGATCCAATACCGGAGGTGGTGCTCGTTCGAATCTTACTCATATCTATCAACTATCTTTTCAATCCCCTGGAGCTCCACTTATTTTCGCCAATTTCAAAACTATAAGATCCGTTCGGAGAGGGTAATCTCTATTCCTTTTCTTAACTCGGAGTGATTCAAATTTGAATATCTACCTTTGCTCCAATAATGGAAGTTTATGGATTTTCTCACTATTCCCGGGTTTTACTTTCGCATTTTGGTTTAAATCTTTTATGCTAATACCAAATGTTGTGCCAATCGAGATGGTGTTGTTACGGCAGTTAATTCTCATCTTATGGGTAAAAAGATCACTCTAGATGTTCAATCTATTTGTGATGTGTTCAATTTGGAGGATGAAGGCTATGATGATGAGAATGCCCTTTGCCATGTTCTAAGTGGTTCCGTCACCGCCCTAAATGCTCAGGATCGGATCCTCCATTTGATGGTCTCTTGGTGGTTTAGGCCCTCGAGAGGGAAGTATTCAATTATCCGTCAAGTGGATGACTTTTGGATTCGATGCTTCCGTGAGAGAAAACGTCTGAACCTTGCTCGTATCATGTTTGCGGAGATCGTCTATCTCGTGCAACATCGCCACACCACACTTGTCACTTCCTTCACCTATGGCACGGCCCTAAGTTAATTCTTCCAACAAAAGGAGATTGATTGCTCGCTCGCATGACTACCCAACTCCCCTCACTGATCCTATCGATGAACGCTCTCTTGCAAGGGGTAAGTTCCATTACTTTAACGGTAATTGGCTATGTCTATCCGAGCTCCCTAGTGAGGCCGCGGAGCAATTTGCTAATCCTCAAGTTGAACAAGTTCCTCAAGCTCCACCTCCACCTTCTATGGACTCCCTCATGACTTATCTCAATGAGCAATTCACGGGTTTGCACACGGGAATGGCTTCAATTGATCAAGTTATGAATTCGAGCTTTACTTCTATTGATAAAAGGTTTACAAGCTGTTGAGTGGATCGAAAGATCGATATGAACCAAGAGGGGGGTGAATTGGAAATTTAAAGTTTGTATGGTGGAAATTTGCAAATAAAAAGATTGACAAGAGATTTTAGAGTGGTTCAAGTTCTCCAAATGAACTCTACATCCACTACCTTAGCTTCACTAAGGATTTGCAACAATTCTACTAATTGCTCTTCCCCTTTTCTAGGCTAAGGAGGCAACCCTTACAATTTCAGTTGATTTTTCTACCCAAAAATCAACCCAATCCTCACAACAAGAGAACAAAGAAATTTGTTGGCTAAAGAAATATCTCTCAATATAAATGATAGCCCAATTACAAGCACTCAACCCAATTGAACAAGATATGAATGAAAAATACAATTTGGGTTTCTAGACAAATAGGAATTTTGGTACAATTGCTTGGATTTGATGAATAGATGTTTTCTTGAAGATCAATAGTTGTTGCTGATGCTTTTAGATGTGTCTTTTATACCTCCTCATTGATTTCTAGCCGTTTGGGTGGTTGGGCACATAAATGGAGCCGTTGGAACCCTCTCTTACCACCATAAATGCACTTCTGCAGCTATGCGTATCGGTACGCGGGAAGGAGTATCGATACCTGTCTCAGAAAAGAAAGAGCCGTTGTGTGCAATAAATAGGGCGTATCGATACGCGCGTAAGCGTATCGGTACGAGGTATCGAAACGGTAAAGGCCGTATCGATACCATTTTCTCAACTTAGCTCACTGCCGATATCTGTATCGGTACGGTGGTTATGCGTATCGATACGAGTCAACTACTTTTTAAAGTTTGGTTACCAACCAACTGACACCAACGGTCATGTTTTTAAACCGACTTAATATTTAAAAATTATAAAGACCGTATCGATACGAGGGTTTGCCGTATCGGTACTCTATTCAAACTCTTTGAATTTTAACACATGGGTGTATCGATACTAGGGTTTGCCGTATCGATACGTGTTCCGACAGTAACCAAGTTTGGCAAAATGGTATCGATACGCTTGGGAGTGTATCGATACACCTGAACGATTTTCAATGGTTTTGCCTTGGAACACTTAGAAAATATTTTGAGTTTGAGTTTTATAAATCAGTTTTAAAGTGTTGGTGTTTTGAAACTTATTAAGGGACTTATAAAAACAATTTTAAGTTTTACAAGTTGATCCTTAAAGATCTAATTATATCAAAATCAAACATAGGTTTTACAATCTCCCCTTTTTTGATATAACAAAACCAAAACTTAAAATTTTTGACATTTTTGAAAAACCTTTACAAAGTTAACTCCCCCTTAATATAAGCTTGGTAACCTTTGAGTTAAAATCAAAATATTTGAAGTGTGAGCTAGTTTCTTCTCCCCCTTTTTGTTAGATCAAAAAATTCTTTGAGACAATTAAGTGCATAAGGAAATCAAAGGTATAATAATAATAAGCAACATAATTTTATTCATCATAACATCAAACTTGAAATCCAAACAAAAGCAAAAAGAAATCAAAGCATAGGTTTTAATCCTAAAACAAACGTAATCCTAAGAACATAAAACATAGGTGCATAAAATAGAAAATCCTAAATAATATGAATGATATGCAAGAAGAAACGTCTAGGCATTGTCTTCGTCATCTTCATCATCTTCATCATCAACTCCCGTTGGCTCATTATCCCTCATGCTATTACGCCATTCATCATGGAAAGTGGCAATGGAAATATTGAAAGACTTGTGCCCGCTTTCAAGGGAGGTGAGGCGATTCTCCATACCCGTCAACCTTGTATCAAAGGTAGTTTCCATGGAAGTAAGACGAGTATTCATGTCCGTGCGCAACCCGGTAAATTGCTCATTGAGATAGGTCATGAAAGCATCCATATTGGGTTGTGGGACTTGAGGAGCTTGAGGAGCTTAAGGAGCTTGAGCCTCTTCAAGTAAGGCGGCGGCTTCAGGAGGTAGCTCGGCAAGGCGTACCCATTCACCATTAAAATATGAAAACTTTGCCCGAGCGAGAGATCGCTCATCAATGGGATCGGTGAGAGGAGTTGGGTAATCATAAGAGCAATCAATATCCTTTTTAGTAAAGAAATAACTCAAAGCCGTACCATATGTAAAGGAGGTGACGTGAGGTGTGTGACGATTTTGCACGAGGTAGACGATCTCCTAGAACATAAGACGAGCTAGATTTGGTCGCTTTTTCTCACGGAAGCACCGAATCCAAAAATCATCCACTTGACGGATGGTGGAATATTTTCCTCCAGATGGACGAAACCACCACGACACCATCAAATGTAAGATCCGGTCTTGAGCATTTAGGGCGGTGATGGATCCACTAAGAACATGCCCTAAAGCATGCTCGTTGTCAAGGCCTTCATCCTCTAATTTGAAAACCTCGCAAATGGATTTGACATCAAGAATAATTTTCTTCCCCATGAGGTAAGAGCTAATGGCAACAACTTCCCCATCACGACTAATACATCTGGCATTAGCATAGAAAATCAAAACCAAAAGGCGATAGAAAATACCGGGAATAGAGATGAACTCTATGAAGTTCCATCAACGAAATAACGAAAGATATTCAAACTTAAAACGCTCGGAGTCGAGAAAAGGAACGAAGATAACCCTTTCGGCACGGATCTTATAGTTCTCATATTGACGAAAGTGAGTTAGACCCGAATTGCCTTCAAAGCATTGCTCATAGATGATAGAGTAGTTTGGACGAGCAATTGCTCCAAGGGTGGAAGATTCACCGGCTTGAGAAACCCTTGTACGCTTCCTCGAAGATTCACCGGCTTGAGAAACCCTTGGAAGATTGAGGAAAGACTAGCACAAAAGATGAGAGAAAGAGCACAAATCCTTGCTTGATTCAAAAACTCTTTTAGAATTGAGTTGAGGTGTGAAAAATATGAAGGAGGAATGACCTTTTTATAGGCAAAAAACGGCTAGGGTTAATTAGGTTTTGAAGAGTTTGAATTTAGGTAAAAGTTGAACTCATTAAAAGCTAATTTAATGTCATCAGCGCAGTCGAGTATCGATACGGGGATAGAATTGTCTTTTCCACCAAAATGCCCGTTGGAAAGTCGTATCGAAACGGAGGGGTCTGTATCGAAACAACTCGTATCGATACGAGTTTAATCGTATCGATACCCGTGAAGCGAAGTGAATTCTGGGAAACAGAATGAAGAACAAGTATCGATATGCGTAGAGCCGTATCGATACTGTATGCCCAGAAATGCATATTTGGTTCAAAGAACAACCAAAGGCTCGAACTTAACATCTCCTAAAGGTATGCAAATGATGAATGAGCAGTTCTAAGCATATTTTAACAGAAGCATACTCCCCCTAACTATAGGCATGGATGAAATTAGAAGTCTAAGCATACAAACATGGCATTTCACAAGATCAAGCATATTTAACCATAAAAGAGGTCCTAAAAAGGTCAAGATAGGCTAGCTAGACCTAACTCTCTCCTAAGGGACCAAAAACGCTCTTTGTCTAAGGGTTTTGTAAATATGTCCGCTAATTGACTCAAGGTGTCTACATACTCTATAACCACATCTTCCTTAAGGACATGATCTCTAATGAAATGATGCCTTATTTCTATGTGTTTGGTTCTAGAGTGTTGGATGGGATTTTTTGTTAAGCATATTGCACTAGTGTTGTCACATTTTAGGGGTATGGTTTCAACTTTAATTCCATAATCTAAGAGTTGTTGCTTCATCCAAAGGACTTGAGCACAACAACTCCCTAAGGATATGTACTCGGCTTCGGTGGTAGATAAGGCTACACTATTTTGTTTCTTAGAGAACCAAGATATGAGCATGCTACCTAGGAATTGACACGTTCCCGAAGTACTTTTCCTATCGATTTTGCAACCCCCATAATCCGCATCCGAGTAAGCATGAAGGTTGAAGGTAGAGTCTCTAGGGTACCAAAGACCTAAACAAGGAGTGTCTCTAAGGTACCTAAAGATCCTCTTAACGGCTATAAGGTGAGACTCTCTAGGACTAGCTTGAAACCTAGCACACAAGCAAACACTAAACAAGATATCTGGTCTACTTGCGGTAAGGTAAAGCAATGATCCAATCATAGAGCGATAAAGCTTATAGTCAACACACTTACCTCCTTCATCTTTGTCAAGCTTTGTAGATGAGCTCATAGGAGTGGCTTGAGGCTTTGCATTCTCCAAGCCAAACTTCTTGAGCATATCCTTTATGTATTTTGCTTGGTTGATGAAGGTGCCATCCTTCTTTTGCTTGATTTGGAGTCCCAAAAAGAATGAGAGCTCCCTCATCATGCTCATCTCGAATTCACCTTGCATTAACTTAGCAAACTCTTGACAATGACATTCATTAGTAGAACCAAAAATAATATCATCAACATAAATTTGAACTACTAAGATGTCATTTTTATACATTTTTATAAAAAGTGTAGTGTCCACCTTACCTTTTTCAAATCCTTTTTCAATCAAAAAATTTGAAAGTCTTTCATACCAAGCTCTAGGAGCTTGTTTTAAACCGTAAAGAGCTTTGGTAAGTTTGAAAACATGATTTGGAAATTTTGAATCTTCAAAACCCGGTGGTTGTTCCACATACACTTCTTCATTTATAAAACCATTTAAAAATGCGCTTTTAACATCCATTTGAAAAAGCTTGAAATTATGATAACATGCATATGCAAGCAACATCCTAATGGTTTCCATTCTAGCTACGGGTGCATAGGTTTCATCAAAATCTATTCCCTCTTATTGAGTGTAACCTTGTGCTACAAGTCTAGCTTTATTTCTTACAATGTTACCACTCTCATCTAGCTTGTTCCTAAAGACCCATTTAGTTCCTATTGTAGATTGATTACTGGGCCTATCAACTAATGTCCAAACATTACTTCTCTCAAATTGATTTAACTCTTCTTGCATAGCCATAATCCAAAAGTCATCTTTCAATGCTTCTTTAATATTTTTAGGCTCTATGCATGAGATAAATGCAACATGATTCATTAATCTAAGAGAAGAACGAGTGGTTACCCCCTTGGATGGATCACCCAAGATTTCACCATCTTTGACATAGTTCAACTCCCTTGGGTAGCTCACTTCCTTTTCCTCAATAGCCAAGTCCTTCAAGGCTTCAAGAGGTGGATCTTGTGAGTCCTCTTCTTTTGTTGAAATCTCATCCTCCTTTGAAGTTTGTCCTCCATCAAAGGCATTTATGATTCCTACATCATCATCATCACAAGAATCCTTCCTAGGAAGGAGGTTATCATTGAATACAACATGAATGGATTCTTCTACTACTAAAGTTCTTTTGTTAAATACTCGATAGGCTTTAGAGGTTAAAGAGTAACCTATAAAAATAGCTTCATCGCTTTTTGCATCAAATTTACCTAAGTTGTCTTTTCCATTATTTAAAACAAAACACTTGCAACCAAAATGATGAAAATAGCTAATGTTTGGCTTTTTAGATTTTAAAATCTCATAAGGTGTTTTCTTTAAAATTGGCCTAATCATTACTTGATTTACAATATAGCAAGCGGTGTTTGTGGCTTCCGCCCAAAAATATTTAGGTAAATTGTTTTCACAAAGCATAGTTCTAGCCATTTCTTGCAAAGTTCTACTTTTCCTCTCAACTACCCCATTTTGTTGAGGAGTTCGAGGCGCCGAAAAATTATGGCTAATACCATTTTCATTTAAAAAATCTTCAAACCCTAAATTTTGAAACTCGGTTCCATGATCACTTCTAATATGTGAAATTCTAAGTTCAAGATCATTTTGGGTTAGTTTTGAAAATGTGATGAATTTTTCCAAAGCCTCATCTTTAGTACTTAAAAATAGAACCCAAGTAAATCTAGAAAAATCATCAACAAGTACAAAAGCATAAGATTTACAACCCAAGCTCATAGTCCTAATTGGCCCAAATAAATCCATATGGATAAGTTGTAAGCATCTACTAGTAAAAACATCATTAATGGATTTAAAGGAAGACCTATGTTGTTTACCCTTAGAGCATGCATCACAAATTTTATCATTTGTAAATTTTATCTTGGGTAAACCTCTAACTAGGTTAAGAGAGACTAGTTTTTCTAAAACACTTATGCTAGCATGTCCTAGTTTCCTATGCCACAACCATGCATCATTTTCATTTTGTGCAACTAAGCATGCATGAGATTTATGTATGTCATCTAGATGCACCATGTATATGTTTCCTATGCGATGACCTATGAGCATAATATTATTAGATTTAATGTCTACAATTTTGCATCCATTTTTATCAAATAAAACATTAAATCCTTTATCACACAATTGACTTATGCTCAATAAATTGTGTTTAAAACCATCGACATATAAGACATTTTCAATAAGAATAGTAGAGTGATTACCTATGGAGCCAATACCTTTAATGTGGCCTTTGGAGTTGTCACCAAATGTTACTACTCCTCCACTTTTTGGCTTTAGATCCATGAATCTACTCTTGTCTCCGGTCATGTGCCTCGAGCATCCACTATCAAGGTACCATGAGTTTTGACTTTGTGCTTTGGCCTTGTAGCAATGCTCCCCCTACAAACAAAGATATTAAACTTTGGTTTTTGGTACCCAAATCATTTTGGGTCCATGAGTGTTAGCTCCCAAAACCTTGGTTCCCTTAGGAATCCAAGATGACATAGCAATAATATTATTAGATTTTACAAGTTCCTTAGGAACCCATACACTTCTAATTCTTTTAGCTCTACTATGTCTAGGATAGCTACCTTGTTTGTAGTAGTTAGTCTTTTTCTTAGGTTGGTGTGTTTTAGAGGATTCACCTATTTCATGCTTGACACTACCAACATTTTTCAAAGACTTTTTGAGCTCATTTAGCTCAACCAACACCTTTTGGTGTTCACTATTACATTGAGATAAAAGATTATTAAGATCAACATTTTCATCTTGAAAGAATTTAAGTTCATCTTTTAATCCTAATATCCTTTTCTCAAATTTTGAATTAGCTTGAGTGAGTGAGTCATTTTTTCTCATTTAGTTCTAGAATAATGTTTTTATTCCTAATGACCGACTCTTTATATTTCTCAACTAATTCATCATATACCTCTTGTAACTCATCATATGCATCATTTAATTCTTCATATGAAAAATCTAAAGTAGATGAGTTAGAGGTTACCATGGAGGAATCTTCCTCAAGTGCCATGAGGCAAAGGTTAGCCACTTCTTGTTCGTCATCCTCCGATGACTCCTCATCACTCCAAGTAGCAAGCTTGGCTTTGAGCTTCTTCTTCTTCTCAAAGCCTTTCTTCTTGAGTTGAGGGCACTCCGAACGTATGTGGCCGGGTTGTTTGCACTCAAAGCAAGTGATAGGATCCCTTCCTTTTTCTTTGTTCTTGCTTTTGAAGTCCATCTTCCTTTGAATTTTTCTTCCCCGGTTGGACCTCATAAAACGTGAGAATTGTTTGGCTATCATAGCCAATTCTTCGAGTTCATCCTCCTCACTAGACGAGCTCTCTTCACGTTGTGAAGCTTTAGCTTTGAGAGCTATACCCATCTTCTTCTTCTTCTCAACCTCAAGCTTCTCTACCCTTTTCTCTTCTTTCTTCTTTTCTTCTTCCCTTCCTTTCTTCATGATCTCATGAGTAAGAGAGAACCCACAAGCTCATCAAGCTTCAAAGTCTTTAAGTTCTTAGCTTCAATGATGGCGGTTCTCTTCCCATCCCAAGACTCGGGAAGTGAATAGAGTAGCTTCCGTACAAGCTTGTCTTCCGGTATGATCTCTCCAAAGCCCTTTACCCCATTGACAATCGTGGAGAAACGATCAAACATCTTTAACACCGTCTCATCGGGCTCCATCTTGAAGTTTTCATAACTAAGATTGAGAATTCCAATCTTAGTTTCTTTAACATCGTTGGTGCCTTCATAAGTAGTCTCGAGAGTGTCCCACACTTCTTTGGCACTTTCAATGGATGAGACCTTTGAATAGATGTCCGGACCGAAAGAACAAAATAGCATGTGGAGAGCTTTATCATTGACTTGAATCTTTTTCCTCTCCTCTTCACTCATCTCCACTTTCTTCTTCAAAACCATCTTGCTTTCACTATCTTGCTTCAATGGAATGTATGGCCCATCTTCAATGACATCCCACACTAGATAATCATTTGACTTGATGAAGAGACGCATTCTATTCTTCCAAAAAGAATAGTTATCACCGTTGAAGAAAGGAGGCTTTGTAGTGGATTGTGACTCGTACATGCCCGAACCGGAGGTTGAAGTCATCTCTTGATATATGATGATCACACTCTTCAAAGGAACTCCTCTTGTGGTTGTTAATCCTCAAAGAGGTAGGCTCTGATACCAATTGTTGAGTGGATCGAAAGATCGATACGAACCAAGAGGGGGTCAATTGGAAATTTAAAGTTTGTATGGTGGAAATTTGCAAATAAAAAGATTGACAAGAGATTTTAGAGTGGTTCAAGTTCTCCAAATGAACTCTACATCCACTACCTTAGCTTCACTAAGGATTTGCAACAATTCCACTAATTGCTCTTCCCCTTTTCTAGGCTAAGGAGGCAACCTTTACAATTTCGGTTGATTTTTCTACCCAAAAATCAACTCAATCCTCACAACAAGAGAACAAAGAAATTTGTTGGCTAAAGAAGTATCTCTCAATACAAATGATAGTCCAATTACAAGCACTCAACCCAATTGAACAAGATATGAATGAAAAATACAATTTGGGTTTCTAGACAAATAGGAATTTTGGTACAATTGCTTGGATTTGATGAATAGATGTTTTCTTGAAGATCAATAGTTGTTGTTGATGCTTTTAGATGTGTCTTTTATACCTTCTCATTGATTTCTAGCCGTTTGGGTGGTTGGGAACATAAATGGAGCCGTTGGAACCCTCTCTTACCACCATAAATGCACTTCTGCAGCTATGCGTATCGGTCCGCGGGAAGGAGTATCGATACCTGTCTCAGAAAAGAAAGAGCCGTTGTGTGCAATAAATAGGGCGTATCGATACGCGCGTAAGCGTATCGGTACGAGGTATCGAAACGGTAAAGGCCGTATCGATACCATTTTCTCAACTTAGCTCACTGCCGATATCCGTATCGGTACGATGGTTATGCGTATCGATACGAGTCAACTACTTTTTAAAGTTTGGTTACCAACCAACTGACACCAACGATCATGTTTTTAAACCGACTTAATATTTAAAAATTATAAAGACCGTATCGATACGAGGGTTTGCCATATCGGTACTCTATTCAAACTCTTTGAATTTTAACACAGGGGCGTATCGATACTAGGGTTTGCCGTATCGATACGTGTTCTGACAGTAACCAAGTTTGGCAAAATGGTATGGATACGCTTGGGAGTGTATCGATACACCTGAACGATTTTCAATGTGTTTGCCTTGGAACACTTAGAAAATATTTTGAGTTTGAGTTTTATAAATCAGTTTTAAAGTGTTGGTGTTTTGAAACTTATTAAGGGACTTATAAAAACAATTTTAAGTTTTACAAGTTGATCCTTAAAGATCTAATTATATCAAAATCAAACATAGGTTTTACACAAGCCTTAAAGATCAGATGAAGAACGTGGAGACTCGACTCTCTTCTCTTGAAGGCGGTCACAACTCAATGAATAATTCTCTCACCGCTTTCCATGACGAGTGGCGTCAAACCTTGAGGAATGATGATCCAATTGAGAAAGATGATGAAGATGATGAAGAAGGCGATGTAGATGCATAGTAGCCTATCTTTGCATACCATTCATATCATCTAGGATATATACTTTATGCACCTTTGCTTTATGTTTTTAGGATTAAGTTTAAATTATTCTAAAATCTATGCTTTGATTTTTCTGTTATTTGGATTTTTAAGTTGATGTTATCCTTTATTTGAACTTAATGATATTGTGTTGCTTGCTTATTTATACTTTTTGCCTATTTATGCACTTTACATTATGTCTCGATTATTTTTTATCTAACAAAAAGGGGGAGAGGGAAGCTCACACTTAAAAATTTTGATTTTCAAACTTAAAAGTTACCTAGCTAATATTACGGGGGAGTTATTTTGCAAAGTTTTTCAAAGTATAAAAAATTTCAAGTTTTAGTTTGGTTATATCAAAAAGGGGGAGATTGTAAAACCTATGTTTGATTTTAATATAATTAAGTTGTTAAGGATTAAATTGAAAACTTGAAATTGATTTCTAAGTCCCTTTAATAATTTATAAATCACCAACATTTTAAACTGATTTGAAAAACTCAAACTCCAAATATTTTCTAAGTGTTCCAAGGCCAAAGTATTGAAAATCGTCCAGGTGTATTGATACGCCTCCAGCCGTATCAATACCTTTTTTTTACAAAGTTGGCTACTGGAAAGACGCGTTTCGATACGAAACAAATTCAATCTGTATCAATACGCCCTCTGCAAAAACTGAAGGAGTTTGAATGGTGTACCGATACGGCTTAACCCATATCGATACGGTTTTAACTGAATTTTTAATTCGAAGTGTTTTAAATGTTTTCGACCGTTGGTGTCAGTCGTTAGGTAACTAACATTTAAAGTGGCAGTTGTCCCATATCCATACGGTGTACCCCCGTATCGAAACGGAGACTTCCAGTGAGCTAAGTTGAGAAAAAGGTATCGATATGGTCTCTTCTGTATCGAAACGGTCCCTGTCCCGTACTGATATGCTTACGAGCGTTTCGATACGCCCTCTTTATTATGTACATTAGCTCTTTCTGTTTTGAGACACGTATCGATACGGCTCCCCGTGTACCGATACGGATAGCTGCAGAAGTGCATTTATGGTAGAAAGAGAGGGTCCCAACGGCTATAATCAATACCCTAACCACCCAAACGGCTAGAATTGATAGAGAATGTATAAATTGAAGCTCATTGAAGTCCAGCAACAACTATTGCATTAAAGATAAACATCCAAGCAAAAATCCAACCTCAAGTGCGCCTAGTTTCCAATTTCTTGTAAACCCCAAATTGAGTTGTATTCAATTCTTATTCTATCTTCAAATTTGGGTTGAGTGTTGTACTTCAAGGGACAATATTGTATTTGAGAGATATATTTCTTGTCCAATTTCTACTTTGTTTATTTGTGAGGGTTTGGTCAAATTTTGGGTAGAAAATTTGACCGGCTGTGTAAAGGTTACCTCCTAAGCCTTGAAAAGGGGAAGAACAAATTAGTGAAGTGTTGCAAATCCTTAGTGGTAGCTAAGGAAATGGATGTAGAGTTCATTTGGAACTTGAACCACTCTAAAATCCTTTTGTTCTTCATTTTTAATTATCCATTCACTCCTACAAAGTTTTAAAATCCCAATTCACATCCTCTCTTTGTCTTGATCAATCCATCGATGCACTCAACAATCAATATAACTCATAAATTAATTTTATATTTAATATAGCCCTCTAATCGAAAAAATGGGCAGCGCCTGTTACAATATTAATGCGACAATTCATGATGTTAACATTACGATACACTATGAATATTTGACAAAAATGTTTGGTTATTTTTTTTAAAAGTTTGAGTGCTTAATTTATTTTTGTAAAGTTGGATGATTTATTTATTCTTTAAGCAAAAATTTACAAATTATTTCATATTAAAGTATTAAAAAGTAAAAAAAATTGTAAAATTAAAATAACTAAAATAAAACATTATTAAAAACTTCAAAAATAAATAAAAATTAAATAACATGAAGTAATAAAATAAGAAATAAAAATTATTAAAAAATAATAATTTTAAAATTATTTATAAAGCATTAAAATTAACTTTTTTTTATTAAAAAGATCTTTGGTTATCTTATGTCAACTTAAATTCATTATTAATCCTTGAACATAGAAATAAAATTTCTTATAGAAGTTCTATATTTCTATATAAAAGTTGGGTGTGTGTATATCTATATCTATATCTATATCTATATCTATATCTATATCTATATATATATATATAATAATAATCTACAAAACTTGTATAAAAAGTGAAAAGAATGAGTTTTTTTTTCATGTTGTAACATACTCTCTCTGTCTCACTAAACTGTCACATTTGAGTCAAATCTTTTTAAGTTTGACTTCTTATTATTTTAAATTTATTATTGATAAAAATATAAAAAATATATATTTTTTGAAAACCTTGAATCAAGTAGTTTTTAGATATATATTATTTAAATTTTAATTAATTAAAAATTTTAAATAAATTATAGTCAAAGTTAAAAAAAAAATTGACCAACATGTGATAGTTTAGTGGGACGGTAAGGTGATTACAAGGTAGTATATGTTCATATTTTTTCTTAACCTTCGATGTGCTACACACCTTGTAGACAAAGTGGATTGAACTCGAGTCTCTAGGATGAATAGCATCCTCTTTTCCACTAAGACCACTCGTTGGGTTTCAGTAATTATATTTCTTAATTAGGAGAGTTGGTTGAGTGAACTAAAGTTTCACATTAATAATTCATTGTACTAGTCATTTGTCGGGATGCATAAGCTAAAATTTTTCAATCATGTGTCGGCACTAAAGACTATGTAATCCTTCTAAAACTTGGGTTGAACCAAAATTGGAGGCTCGGTCAAAATTGTTTTTAATGTCTCAAAACTAGAATGTTGGGCCTCAGACCAAACAAAAGGGGCATTCTTCATCAAAAGTCTCGTTAGTGGATCCGCCAAGATGGAAAACTTCTCGACGAACCTCCAATAATACCCCGCTAAACCCAAGAAGCTACGAATTTTGGATACATTCTTAGGTTGCTTTCAATTGATAAAATCCTTGATCTTTATCGGGTTCACACGAATACCCTCAGCTGAAATAATGTGTCCTAAAAATACCACCTCTCTAAGCAAGAACTCACACTTGTTGAACTTAGCAACAACAAAAAAATTAATCCTCCCTCAAGGTCTAAAGAAAAATCTTCAAATGATCATCATGTTCCACCACAGTCTTAGAATAGATCAAAATATCATGTACGAACACCACAACGAACTAATCTAAGTAAGATTGAAACACCCAATTCATCATACCTATAAATGTGGTTAAGGTATCATTCAAACCGAATGATATCACCAAGAACTCAGAATGATTGTACCTAGTATGAAAAGTTGTCTTAAGAACATAAAAAACACTAACCTTAAGTTGGTAATAGCCTGAATGCATTTCAAAGTTGGAAAAGATAATGGCTTCCCTAAGCTGGTCAAACATATCATCAACATGAAGTAGAAGGCAAATGTTCTTTATCGGCTGCGTATTCAGATTTTGATAATCGATGCATAGTCTCAAGGTCTCACCATTCTTCTTAACAAACAAAATTAGAGCTCCCAAGGTGAAACAATAGGCTAAATGAAACCACGATCAAACAGCTCATATAACTGGACTTTTAACTATTTTAACTCTTTAGGTTTAATGCGATAAGGAGCCATGGACACCAATGTAGCATCCTCACAGGTCTCGATTACAAACTGGACATATTTGTTAGGCGGTAGACTAGTCAATTCCCTTAGGAAGATGTCTGAAAAGTCCCTTACGGTACAAATCTATGACACCACAGAATTAGAATTCCTTGAGTCTATGATATAGTTCAAAAATAAGTTTCACCCTTCTTGATCATTTTCTATGTTGCAAGAGTTGTAATAACATTAGTTAGAAACCCTCTATGCTCGTCTACTAGTGTAACTTCTCGATCATATGAATTCTTCAGGATTTCCTTCTTAGCCTCACAATCAAGGTTAACCATATGCTCGATCAACTAATCCATAACATGAATAAGGTCAAATCCCTCAAAGAAAGCTACATCAAGTGAGCTAAAAATATCTACTATGAACCTCAAGAGGACATCTCCAATAAAATAAACCCATTAGTAGGGAATGACAATGAAGCTATGAACGGAAACAACTAAAATACCTAAATTTCCAACCACAACACTTGAAATATATGAATGAGTGGAAGCATTATCAAGAAGCGCAAAGGAGTCAAATGAATAGTTACAGTACATGTGATCACATCTAGTGTGTTGCACTCGTCAAGGCTCCAAGATGTATAAACCAAGCTTGGTTGTCTAACCTTACATCTAGTAGGGCCCTTACGCTAAGCTAGTCGTCCCATATTAGTAGAACCCGTAGAAAAATAAGATAAAACAAGCCTATCCTAACCTCGATCTTTGGAAGACGTCTACATTGTACTCTGTTATCTAAAATGTGCTTGAGATGGGGCCTTAAAGGACAAGAAAACAATAAAAAATTTCTTAAACTACCCATATCTGAAACATGAACTTGACTTCCTTCTAAACACCCCAACAAGCGGTCATCCACATTATAAACACATAGCCACAAACCTAACACTAAAAGAGACTCCAAAACTAGTTTTAAAATTCATTTGAATCACATATCTAAATCCATACTGACTCAACTGAGGATCTCCAGCTCTAGACGTTAGGCTCAAATACGATTAATCGATAGGTTCAAGTGGTGGTGAACATGCTTTTAAAATTTGGTGGAAGAAAATCTAAGGGTTAAGTGGTTCGACTTCTCAACTAAATCTACTTCTACTATCTTAGTTATTCATACAAATGATTTTTCGCAAATTCACTAATTTGTCTTTCTTTTGAGGAAAAGGGGATAACCTTACAACTTAAAAGGTTTATACCCAAAACCTTGTCTACCACTCTCCCAAAGAGAAATTAAAAAAAATAGCAAACTGAAGAAAATCTCTCAAAGATTAAGTATTTGAAAAATGAAGCTCTCGCCCAAAAGAACATTTGAGCAAATTGATAATGAAGCTCACAAGTGTTTTTTCAAAAGAAATTGATTTTAAAGAACAAAAATAAATTTCTTTAAAATTGAATTATGGTATATGTGAGTATCGATACGGGTGATGGCGTATCGATACAACCTTGCATAATTGGGCTTGATAAAACAAAGCGTATCGATACACTATGGGGTGTATCGAAACACAAATTGACAGTATGGTCTATGTAATTAATTGGATCGATACGACCATTAAGGTGTATCGAAATGGTCAATGAGTATCGATACGGGCATAGTGGTATCGATACAGGTCAGCTGGGAAAGGTCAAACTTGGTCAGCCTGTATCGGTACGAGTGATGGCGTATTGGTACAGAACCTGACAGAATCATTGCAAGCTTTAAATCAAGTGTACCTGTATCGATACGGTCTTAAGTGTATCAATACAGGGTTAGTAAACTTTGTTAAAAAGGCCTTAAAGAAAGTTTAAGGGGTTTATAAAATGGTCACTAAAATTGGGATAAGCTTTCTGAATAGGTAAATGACCTCGGTCGATGATGAAATTTCACAGGCTAATAATTAGTAAGTATACTTATAGGTTATTAAAAAGAAATTTCGATAAGAACCCCTAATTTCTAAAATTTATTTTTGGTCTCCAAATTTGAAAAAGATTAAAATTGACCCTGAATCTCCGTTATGTTTTTCGGTAGCACTCTCCAACCCGGTTCTCTACCAGACTAGGAAGAGGGCGTTACAAAGACAAAAACACTTAGAAAATATTTTAAAGACATTTTTCAAGTTGAATGGACTTATAATTATTTTTACAATTTTAAAATAACTCTAAAAACATCTTCACATAAATTGTTATATGAAAATATTTATCTCAACCATAGCCTTATTACCAGTGAAAAAGAAAAAACCCGAAGGGTCTAAAGAACTAATGGGCCTCCTAGAGCGCTCCTTATCTTTCCTTTTATGCTCTTCACCTACTCTCATTCTAGCTCGTAGCTTATCTAGAACCCTTTCCTGAAGAGAAGTCGCGTGAGATCTAATAGTAATTCGAAGTCTATACTCAAATCTAGCACTCTTATCTTTCTATGAAGGAAACATGCTGACGACATATTTATTAAGCCTAAAAAACTCAAGCTTATATGTAATCATTAACATATGCCTCTACTTAAGATCAAAGAAATCTTGACGTTACTCCTCAAGAAACCTCTCACCAAAGTATCTCCCCTAAAGCAAATTTTAAAAATTCTGTAAAGTTTTCTGGTTAGAAGGGGTGTTCCTCTAGACTGATAGCCACCAACGATAAGCATCACCTTTCAACAATGAGGTATAAGCCCGAAGTTGTTGATTCACCATCTAATACATCTCAACGATGACTTGGTTAATATCATAACTTTTCCCCAATATATGCTGCCCTATTAATTCCATGAAAAATGCATGCTTCGATAGCTCAGAGTCTCTATAATATAGTAATATTAGGAGCATCTAGTTGTAAGCCACCAAACCTCTAAATCATCTTCAAATAGCAAGATAAAATGCTACCTCATCAAGTTCATTCATCATGGGGGTATGGAGCTTAAACTTGAACAAGAAGTGCATCAAACATATTCTAAATGTAACCCCCTAGACCCGCCTATGCGTTACAACGGATCCTAGAAAGTCACATGAGGGTCACAACAGCGACCCACAGTGAAAATACACATAAAAACATTTTTTTGAAGCACTTATTAAACCGTAAAATCAACTTCTATTTAAAATACCATTTCAGGAAGTCATTTAAACACATAACAAAAATTTCAGAAAATCTTTTACAGACACTATCATAAAACAATACATGTCATACATGCCCACTAACTATACAATACCGTACTCTAGAGGCAATGCCGAGGGAACTCCGAACACTGATGTCAAACATTATACCATTCTATAATCTTTTAACATGTGATGGTAAAAACAACGTGAGCTTGGAAAAGCTCAGTAATACAAAACTACCAAAAGATGCTATAAGCTCATGCAGATATACGGTAGGCATAACATTTTCATGATGTTCCAAGCAGTAACAGTCCTCATTTCCTTTCCGCTATTTCAGGGTAACGTTATACTTGAGAATAACAGTACTTGTTCTTTATTCAGTCATCGAGTAACAAACGAGAATTATACAAATTGATAGCTTACGAAGATGAAACAAAGAGTTTAGTGTCTAGTGTGTTCCAATAAGTGCATATCAAATAGGCATAAATACATACTAGCCATATCATAAGAACACGTAACAATTCAATGCAAATGCTCAAGTACATACAAGGGTTTACTAGTAACTACCCTCCAACCTTACACCAATATGCAGTCCCTCAAAACTGCATCCATAAGGACTTACCCTAGGCTCGATGGGCATAGGTGCCACCTAAGGGGCTGCCTTAGGTCCATAAGGATTTACGCGTGCTAAAGCATCGGAACCTACCCAAGGGGAGACCTTGAGTCCACAAGGATTTACCAGCTGGATTAGGGCTGCACCTGCAGAAACTTCATAACATAACCCAACAGTATACCCCAGATAGTAATCGGTGTTCAGATTCCAAACATGAGTAACAGAATACATGTGACAGACATGTTATATTCAGAGTATCAAAAACGGAAGATTCATGATTTTGACAGATAAATTGGCATACCATTGAGCAGAGTAGATATTTTCATCATTCATCATGCAAACATATTGTACCATCATAGGTCAAGCTAACAGATCATGCTATCAAATTCATCAGACAGCCAGGCAATACCATCACAGATCAAGCAATCACATACCAAGTATACAGATTGAGCAGACATACATCAGGTAGGCAGAGAATGTCATCATATATCCAGTTCATCATTTCATTTCATTTTCTAACATAGTGATGCAATCTCAATAACAATTGAACATTCATCAAACATAACATTTTTCATGATTAAATCGTTAGATTGTTTACTAATATGTAATCATTATACAATTCATTCAATAGAATATAGCACACATGGAACACACTAGATAGAACATTTTATTTCTTGAAGATACTCAAAATTTAAAGAAGGGAACACATTAAACTTTTGACAATTTGAACAAATTTCATAAACGAGGTCCATATTAAAAAGGGGGGATTTGTATTAACGGTTCAACCCAGATATTCAGGAGTTGATGCATCATGATCTTTGAGAGTTTAGATATATCATGAGTACTTTAGTCATTTAAGCCTACAAGGGCATTATGGTCATTTTATCATACATGGGCGTTTTTGTAATTTATACCAACGAGGCATAAACAGTCGCTCAAAAAATTCTATTTGCTCATCAGGTTTCCAACCAGGCATTCAGAGATTTCTATGTCAAGATTTTTCACGATATCAGATACATTCAGAGCTATTTTGATTACTTTGGCCAACGAGGGCATTTTGGTCTTATAACTATCATGGGTGATTTTGTAATTTAGCCCAATAATGATAAAATGACGATTTACAATATTTAATATTTCCAAAAGTTTTTCGAGCCTCCAAACCATTTGAACTAACATATCCCAACCTTGTAGTATTAACCAACCCTTTTAATGTATCCATCTGTATCGTATATAAAAAAGGTTGCTTTCATATTTCACACAGGACTTGTCACGAAGTAGACGAACTTATATTCTGTGCGGAAAAACTTCCAACCTCATATTGATATCGGGAGTGATTGACGTACATGAGTCATTCTTTAACCCTTAGGGGCATTTTAGTCATTTTTAGTTTTATTGGCATTTTCAGAATTTTATCAGAGGCAATGTACTTATTCCAGTCAAAGGGGTATTTCAGTCATTTTGAAGCTCAGGATATCCACCATTCCTGTCAATTGAACCATATAGTATTCCAATCGTTTAAGTACTCGTGGGTGTTTCGGCCATTCGCGTAATTTCGGTACCTCCAACCACTTCATTCACTTTCAGAACTCAAAGGTTCACCCATCATTACAGTTAATTTGCAACCCTCGTTGTCTAAGGATACTTCAGCCTTTTTGGTCAATACGATCATTTCGATTAATTTATCCATAACAGTATTTCCAATACTTTGTCATTTCAGTCAATTCAGTATTTTGAGCCGCTTGATTAATTCAGAGGTATGGATAGTTTCCCGTAAATCTATATTCGGAAATTCTTTCCAAATTCAAGGAAACTTAACACCTTACAATCTCGAAGGTTCAAATCTTGTTACCATGACTTTCCAGGTAGTTCGAGGTTTTCATATGAATCAGGTTTTTTACCATATCTAGCGTAGATTTCTATATCACTTCCAATTCCAAGGGTATTTTAGTCATTCTCTTACCTAAAGGGCATTTTTGTAATTTCCTACCCATATACTTTTCACATTTAATCATTTGATACTAATAATCGGATTTGGAGATTAACTGCCTTATTAAATTCTTATTATACTCCAGATCCTTCTGATTTATTAATCTTCTCATTCGAGCATTGCAATCTTATATACGTTATCATACTCATTTTCATATCTGGTTTGACTTGAGCAGAATTAACAGTACTTGTCATCAATATTATGTATGCATAAACAAATACCAACATGTTCATAAAGCATACAAGAGGTAGTAATGTATTACCTTAACTCCGAGCTACATCATTCGATTCATGATACGATATTCGAATACCCTCGAACCCGAATTCGACATTCCTCAGCATCGTGTATCCAAGGAACCGAGAATACCTTCAATTATACAAATTCCAAGATCAGACCTTGCTCACAAGCTCTTAACCAATTAATTAAGTACATAAACAAGTTTGGGTTCAAGGTCAGATTAAGAGGCTTTCCGATCATAAATTTTCAAAATGGACTTCAAAAACGGACTCAGGACGTCGAAAAACATAAAATAGGAGTTTTCGAAAAAGTTGACTTTTTGGTCAACGGTCAAAGTCAACGCTGACGTCAGCAGGTCAATGCTGACGTCAACGGTCAACGAGGTTAGAGTCAATGCTGATGTCAGCAGGTCAACGCTAATGTCAGCAGGTTAACGGGTTGAGGTCAACTGAGTTTACTCGACTGACTCATTGTGTTGACTCGAGCTGAGTTGACTCAGTGGCTGACTCGGACTGAGTTGACTCGACAGACGGGTTGGGCATCGGGTTCGGGTCAGACACGGGTCGGGTACGAGTACGGGTTGGGTCAGAATCGGGTCTGGGTCTGGGTCACGGGTTCCACCGGTTTAACCAGTCTAGCCGGTTCAGTCAGTTTGAACCCGGTTCACTCACCCTAGGTTTCAGGTCACCGGACGACCACCGAAAAAACCACCAGAGACGCCAAACACCATGGTTTCTACCGAAAAAACATAACTTGTCAGTCAAACAACCCAACACAACCCAGACTTCAACGAAACAAACCGAAAAATTGGCCGGATTCTACCTGAAATCCCAAGGGACGGTTGGAAAGCAACGAAGCCCCGACGAGGGTTTTAGCGACGGCGGATCAAAGTTCGGCCACTTGGGCTTGACTCGTCTCAGAGCTGGAAACTCACTGGAGGCGACGGCGTAGCAAACGGATGGTGGACGGCGATGAAAACCGGCAAAAACCGTAGAGGCGATCTAGGTTTTTGGCCGAGACATTGAACAAGTTTTACCGGTGAAAAGTGGCTCAGATACGCGCGTGATGGCCAAAGGTGTGGTTGGGACGGCGCGGCAATTCTGCTGGTGCTGGCGGTGGTGGCCACGACGCGACGGTGGAGGCAGATCGGGCGGCCGGACGAATTTTGGGGAAGGTGAAAAGTTTGGAGAAGCTTCCCGATTTTTGTCTCTTCATATGCAGGTGCCATAATTGTGGTTGAGGTTGGTTCGAATTATTTTATTTTTGGTCCAACCCGAGAAACATAAATCACATAAAAACTGAGTGAAACTAAAACTAAAATAAAGACTTAGCTCAGATGTTTTAGCCTCGTGTACACCAACCCAAAGGTCATGGGTTCAAACTCTATGATACCCATTTCTTTTTTCTTTTTTTACATACATTTAAATAGCCAATTCATGGGTGTTACACTAGTAGACCGTAAGGGAGAGGATGAAGGTTCCTAAGGCGTGTCCCAGTTGGTAAAGGTAGCTCTATGAGGTCGACCTTGAATAGGTCAAGAATCTCTAGGAGCATCTATCAAAATTACCAAATCTTTACAATAGAACAAACAAAAACTATAGTTAGATTGGTATGAGTCTCAACTTCAAAGGAAATTTTAATTAAAAAATGTTGTGCGTTTTTTAGAAGAGAAAAGGTTTAACCATAACCTAAAATAATTACAATCCATGGAAAATATTTGTACTTTCAAATTTGATTTTAGTGAGCCTCAAAGTCTGAGTGTTAAAACTTGAGGCTCTAATACCACCAAATGTGATACCCTCAGTTATAACCAAGTCCAGGGATTCAATGTTGGAAGGGGTAAGAGTCTATTAAGCCTTTAAATTTAAAAATTGAGAGGGACAAAAGTCTTATTTAATTAGCATTTAAACTAAAAGGGACTAAAAATGCATAAGTTTGAATTAGTGTAAATTGTTTGTCTCCTTAGTCAATTAATTACTTCTCTTATACTTAATACGCATGTATTAATAATAGTTGATAATTCTAAGGAAATGAAAACAAAATATACACGTCATAATTGAGTAAAATTCATATACTCAATATAAAGTTAAAATCCAAGTCTCAAAGCATAAAAATTTATTGTCCATTATATATAAAAAATTTCAAATGAACATCCACACAACTATAAACAAAAAATACCAAAATTTTGTCGATAGAAATATACTAAAATGAGCAAGTTAGTCGATCCTCTAGTACCAACCAAGCCTAACTTTATCAAGGATATAAAAAATGGCTTTTTGACTTTAATTTTTTTAGGCAAGCAAAATGAGGACAATAAGTAGAAATGAAATGAGGAGAAAAGAAAACGAGAGAGAGTCAAAATAGGCATTACTAAAACGATCCATAGCGGTCTTCACGATAGAGTTGATTTGGGAACGTGAATTTGTGGAGTTTGTGACTTTGTTTTAACAATAAAGGGATCATTATAGTAAGGGAAGTTCATTGGGGTTTTAAGGATTAAAATAGGGCAATCCATGACTTTGTGCAACAACGAACAATGGTAGGAGCAAAATTGAGAGAGAACGGGGAAGGGCTTCGAATGGTGTTGGAGAAAATAGTTATTAGGGTTCATTCAGTAAGTAAAAGTGGAATCTATAACCTAACATAATGGGAAAATTTTAAGGTGTGACCCTACACTTTTCTAGGGTTCATAAAGTGTACTTCTTCTCCCAAGTTCACTTTAGTCCATATTTTCCCAAATTCTTTCAATTAAGCCATCAAGTTCTTATTTCATTCAGCTTGATCCTCTAGATTTATGTTTTAATTCAATTAGTTCGCCAAAATTCAAATTAAACCTAAAATTGATCCAAATAAACTTCTACAAAAGTTTTAGCCCTTGATTCAGGATGTGACATGTTACATCTCTCCAAAGTAATTCTATCTCATAATTATAATACTTTAGAATTATTTCTTGAAAATAAAAAACTTCTTGCCCACCAAGAAACCTTATTCCATAAAGCTTCTTAACTAAGTTTTAAGTATACTTAATTATTGGGTAATTTTCAACCACTAAAATTACAATAAAATCCAATTTGATTAAAATTATAATTTTAGTCAATATGTAAAAGTTAAAAATTAATCACGTTGTAGATGAAAAATATATTATACAAAAACATTTCTATAAAACTTTATTCAATGAATGATCATTTGTGAATTGATGGAGAATCTTGTTTATAAATTCATTGGTCATAGTTTTTATCCTTAATTAAAAAAAATTAAAAGTAATAATTACAATATATTAAATACAAGATAAAAACAATCAACTTTACCTAGATTAAGTAATTTATGCATGTCAACTGAGTATTAACTTGATTGATATTTTTGTTATTCTTAGAGACGATAAAATCAAACATGTTTAGCTGCGAAGTTACATTCAATCTAAAAATTTAAAGAGACATTATAGATAGTTTTCCTATTGTTTAGAAAAAAACTTAATAATATTTTGATGGATGATGTTTAATTGCATATTTTTCTTTTGAAAAATGGTTAATAACATTACCATGGTATCACATTTCGTATTACAATTATTCCAAACACCGAATTGATTTTTCAACACACAAGGAGCATGCTGCATGCCACACTCCCAATCATCTTCAATCCATTTTCCCCGCACGACCATAAAATTTGCTTCGATACATGAATCTAGAGGCTTCCCATACAAAAAATTTTTTATTTGTTTGACCTACTAAGGGAGAAAAAACAAATTGAAAATCATCAATACACCATACATTTCGTACAATCTAAGAAGTAATCCGTTCCAACTTCATCTCATGACAATACTCACAACAGTACTATCTCAATAAATCTTGGACATATTTTTTCTTTGCCGTAAAAACCAACCCACATGTGTTCCATGACAGTACTCACATTGTCTCCTGCTATTGTGCTTTCTTGTGACTCGCAATGAATCCGAGCTATGTCCTTTATGTAACGACCCGGAATTCAGGTTTGTAATTCGGGTTTTAGACCCAAGTTATGAGTCGTTATATTGAAAGAATAAGTTACGAGCCTTTAGGTTTAGGCCCATTAATTTAGAAGAGAATGTTTGAATTTTAAATAGATGTTGTTGGTGGTAAAAGAAAGAAAAAGTTTTAAGGAGGAAGAGAGAGAAAAAGAAAAAAGTGAAAAGTGGATGGAGAGAGAGAAAGAGAAAATTTTAGGGGTGGAAATTCAAACTCCGATCTACGAAGATTCGACTGTCAATTGCCGACACCTCCACCAATATTGTGTTCATCTCGCCGAGACGAGTTCACCGGTACCAGCGGGGTCGTCGTCGTTGTTCGTCGGGGTGAAAAGAGTGGAAGTTTCGGGTTTTCAAGATTGAGGGGTTAGAGTGCTCAGAACGGAAAACCGAGGCCACCATCGCGTTCACCAGCTCAAGAACAGTCGGCCAGTGAAGTTTGATCGCTGGAAGCCGCTGGAATCTGCCGCACGCGCCACCGGCCGTGAGTGGGCTTCGTTTGAGGCAGTTGGAGCCATCTGAGCCAAGTCGAGTTGGAGTTGAGCCGCCAAGCCGAGTTGACCCGAGCCGTCTAAGCCGATTGACCGAGCCGTTAACTTTTTCCAGGGACTCTACTCGAGGGTTTCTCGACGTTTTGTGTCTATTGGCGCAGTCCGTCTTACCAAATTTGAACTCGGAAAGTTGTTTTTATGCATTTGAACTTGTGAATTGAATAGGGGATGCATGAATTAATGCAGTTTCGTATTCGTTGGAATACGAGGATTATTCGGGATCAGATATCGGGTCAAGTGGAATATTCGGGAAGCTTGGATGATGATTTTAACGATATTTGCTTAAGGTTAGTACACCTTGAACTCCTATCACTTCATGAGCAACATAAATGTGATTCCTTTGCGTGCTAGTGTATGCAAAATATGTTGTTGATAAATACGCATATTGTGTACCGATAGTATGAGACTTGTATGTATGAAATGCATGATGATGCCATGAATATGATGTGACTTGTGGAGGCTTTAGAGACTGGGTAGGGTCGTTCAAAATGCTCGTATGATTATTCGATGATTGATTAAAATGATTAAAATTATTGATTAAAAAGTCAGGTTCATCATGTGAGAAACCAGATTTGCATTAGTCACAAGGCGTGGTCACGCCTTATCGAAGACGAGCTTTTGTCCAGTTCTAATTTCTTCCAAACGACTTGGTTTTCACATGGGAAGCTAAAAACATGCCTTTGAGCTGATTTTCACCATTGCATCCATACATCACCTCCTAAATCAAACAAGCATAACTTCCACAATTAAAAAGATATTATAACTATAATATTAAGCGTTTAATCACACCAAAGTGTATACTTATAACCTATCAGTCTCCATCTATGGAAAATCTTAATTTGGTGTTAATAAGGTTTAAAATGATAGGTGTAACGCCCCGGGTTTAGGGTCTGGGAGTTCGGACCAAGACCCGAGAAAGGTTTGTAAATCGAGTTTTGGGGTTTGGGTTGTCTTTAAATGAAAAGGGTTTCATAAGAGAGTATTAAAATTAAATTGAATTTTTAAGGATAAATACAAAGAAAATAAGGCAAGAAAGGATTTTTGGTTAAAAAGAGAGTTTTAAAATAAAAGGGAAAATAGTATTTTTCAAAAAGAAAAAAATATCTACTTTCTTCTTCCCTTCCCTTTTTCCTTTTCACGTTAAAATTTTTTCTAAGTCTAGCCACCATTCATTTTTACCAATCTTCACCATTTTGAAGGATTCAAAGACGTAAACAACTTGGTTTTCACTCTTCTCTTCATTTCAATCTTGCTTGTAGCTTTTTCCTTCCAAAAACTTGGTGATTTCTCAAATCTCCTCATTTTGGGTAAAATGAGTTTTTGAAGGGTTTAAGAAAATTTAGTTGAAGCAGTGATTTGGGTGAGTTATAAATCACATTTTGAGTATAAAATAATGCTAAGATGATGGGTTTATCAAGAAATCCCGAAATTAAATAAATGGGTAAATTTTGAGTTAGGGAAATATGGGTTTTTTGGTTGTTTATGGTTGGAAATGGTTCCTTAGGGGTTTGTGGAAGTGTATTGATGATTTTGAAGCTTTCGGGTATGTTTTGGATGTTAAATTGATGAATTTATGGCTGATTTTCTGTTAGAGTAGAAATGAGAATGGTTTTGGTTAGTTTCAGGTAGAAATCGGGAATGATTATTGTCGAATTGTGATAGGTTGATTTCAGTGGGTTTGATTGTTAAAAAGTGTGTTTACTCCTTGTTTTGATTTGGGTAGAAGCAGCGGATAGATATTTGGGTACTTCAGACGCGATACCCGGTGTTACGGAGGCTTGAAATCGGTGTTTCGGCTATCGTTGGATTCTATCAGTGAGTGGAAATGTCTTTGAGAGTTTATGTTGTGCTTGAAAGGCCAACCTAAGCTCGAGAGTAAGTAAATGTTTACGTTTTACTTTTCTGGAATTTTATGCTTCAATCTTGTTATGCATTGTTGATATGAGATGAGATAAATGTGTGTATTTGATAAATGAGTGTGGTATTGTTATGGTTGGATTACATGGTGTATGAGTATTGGCAAGTATGAGAGTCTTACCAGGTATAATTGGTCGACCATAAGGTTAGAGTGCACTAGTAAAATTTGCGCGTGGACCTAGTGATGTAAAATGCCATTAGGGAGGAGTACAGTGATGTAAGATGCCACCAGAAGCTTTATTAATAGACCTCGGTGATGTAAGATGCCATCGTGAGTCTTGTTATTCTTATAGATTCGGTGATGTAAGATGCCATCGAATCCAATCCGCGTATCCGAGTAATGTAACCATAGTTTCCAATATACTCATTGTGCTAGAAGATTGAATTTTATCATGTCAGTGGTTGAGAGCTATGCTATGTTGTTATATGTTGATGCATTGCTTGATGTAAGATGCCAAGCATATGTAGGATTGTTGATAATCATGTTGATGGATTTTCGTGCTTGTGGATTTTCGTTTGTGGTTTTGTTTCTCAACTCATAAATGGTTTTATTAAAACTACGTTGTTGTAGTTGTGGTTTTGAGCACCACTCACTAAGCTCTTATGTTTACGCGCTCCTTTCTAACAATGCAGATCGTTAGTGATCCGGGAGGCAAAGGAAGGCGAGGGAAAGGTTCCGGTGATCGTAGCTTAAGCTCAAGTATGGATTTTAAGTTGTAATAATAAATTAGCAATGGTAATACTTGCTTTTATGGTTAGGGAGGTTGTTGTAAACTCCCATGTGTTTGATCATGTTGCTACATGTTTTAAATGATGAAATCATGCTATATTGAGGTTTTCTTTGGCTTTTGGTTAAATGCCATGTGTTTTAGCTTGCTGGTGTTTTGAGTTAAAGTGTTTCTTTTGAGTTTTAAGTTTGAGATCCATGCTTGTGTGTGTGCATGTTTAAAACCTGTTTTTAGGGTGTTTTGCCTCTAGATTGGTTGCTCAATATGTTGCTTGTGGTTTGTGCTCTTTCGGGGTAAGTTTGGGAACGTTTGGGGATGCCAAAACGATATTTTGAGACCCATCTATGCCCAGGTGTTTCGATACACCTGGTATGGTTTCGGAACGACCAGGCCTTTGGGGTACCTGTATCGGAACGGGGCTGGTGTCGTTTCGGTACGTTTCGCCTCTAGAGACCCTCGTTTTGAAACCTAGATGAGCTATTTCGGAATAGCCTAGTTTTGCTTTTTGTTGAGAGCCCGCGTTTTGAAACGGGCAACCCCTATTTCGAAACACAAGTAGTTAAAACGGTTAAAGGGTATCTCCGAAGGTTTCCATATATTGTGTTTTTGTCCCAAATGCTTGTAGTCTTCCTAAATGAGTTTATATGTCTCGTTTGAGTTGGTTTTGCCTCGTGTGCTTGAAATTTGACTAATAAACTATTTGGTAAGGTTAAGATTACCTTTTTTCCCCTGGTTTGTGTGGTTTTGCAAAATGGTCCTTCGTGACTGTTTGAGCCCAATTGGACGTCCAATCGATGTCCAATTGAGACGTTGTTTCTTCCGTTGTGACCCTTAACACCTTAGGATCTCTAAAATGCATTTAGACAAATAATTCTTAATCTAGGGTTGTTCACCGGAGGGAAATTCTCAGGTTTTTCTCTGGTTATCCTTGTGTAACTCTCCTGATTCGGTCTTGCGACTAGACCGGGTAGAGGGGGTTACAGTAGGAAACCACTTAAACTATCTTCCATAAATTGTAGGTTTGATTTGGGATCTTGCCTTTGGGTTTTGGGTGACTTTTTTGTAATAGCAACCATAAGGGTCCTTGGTAGATCATGTGTGGTTACGCGCCAAGTAAGAGCATTTGTGTGGTTGGGTCTTCTTGATTGATGGGATCCAGATACCCAGAGAAAGAGTGTTGCAACACCATGGTTAGAGATGCCAAATATATGTTCCTGAAGCTGTGTGGCACCATGTCTCATTCGAAGATGCTCGACGAGAGATTTTGAGCATGGATGTACGTTCCCAATGTTGTGTAGCACCGAGTCTCATCCAAAGAGTGTATGTTCCCGAAGGTGTGTGGCATTGGGCCTCACTTAGAGTGTACGTTCCCGAAGTTGTGTGAGATCCCGAGTATGGTTGGGGCTTGTGGGCCTTGTATGATGATTGCTATGTTGAGAGCATGAGTTTAGGCAACTAGTGGTAGTGCCACATGTTTATTTATCTATCCTTATTGCTCGTACTAGCTTGCATGCCTATGTTTATGATTAGCATGGAGTATAGTAGAGTAGTTATGTATCACTAAGCTTTGTAAGCTCAGTGCTCGGAATCATTGTTTTCGTGCGTAGGTTGATCGTCAAATCGTGGGTTCGAGGAGCGCTATCAGTACGAGATTCCACAATGTAGAGGTTTTTAGAGTACGGTACTTGTATTTAGTGGGCTATATATTCATAGAACCTTACGTGGTGGAGTTTGTAACTCTTATTATTTTGAATTGTATTAATCAAACTGAATGTTTAAATGTTTTAAATCTAAATTGAGGCTTTTTGTATCGTTTTAATTATTGATCTATATTGTCAACTATTGGTTTTAAATGTTTTTGGAAATTATTTTATTTGGGCTAAAACCAATTTTAGAATTTTATGGTTTTTGGGTTGGGCTTGAGGACCAATTGTGACATCCGGGTCAAGCGTGTTGCACTTTACTATATCATCTTCGTTTCAACTGTTGTCGCCCCAATTAACTTTCCCAAATCCAAAGTCTCTCGATCCTCTCGAAATATCTTTTTTGCCTATTCAGAAAATCTGACGCTGACAACAATCCATTCATTATTTGTTAATCTCTTTGTAAAATTTTTCGCGGAGGACCCCTACCTCTTTTTTGTAATTTTTTCTCTGTTGCAAAAAATAGAACTAATGTTTTGATATAATAATTGAAAAATATTTTGGACAAAGTTAAAAAGAATTCAAAACCATTTCTAAGTCCAAACAACTTGAAACTATGTTTATGGGATATTTCAAAAGGGTTTTAAGTGTTTTCAAAGCCAAATTCAACAAAACCATCCAGGCGTTTCGAAACACCCCTAGGTGTTTCGACACGGGCCTTTATAGTGGCAAAATGTTTTAAAACGGGCTTTAATTTGGGTGAGATTTTTGCATAGCGTTCGATACAACCTCTGTCGTTGCAATACGCCTATGTGACATTGACCTCAACGATCATAAACCCCCAACGACTATTTCCCAACTACCTTTTAAATGCAGAGCATTTCGATACAAGAACAAGTGATTCGATACGCTGTTTCGATACGGCCAAGGGCGTTTCGATACGGGTGCGGAAATGGCTCTTTATATTTCAAGAGTGTTTCAAAACGGGGTCGAGCGTTTCGAAACGGGGAGCTGCAAAATTGCATTTACGGTGGGAAATGAAGTCTCCAATGGCTCCAATTCAACCCCAACGACTAGTAACGACTACAAACTCATTAAGGGGTATAAAAGGGACCTCCAAGCATCTAGTAATGGTTAATGCTTCAATTGTAATACAACATATGATCAAAATGTGTCGTAGTGCTTAAGTGTCAATTCTTTGTATAGACAAACACTAGTGAGCCAAAATTGTTAGATTTGCTCAAGTGTTTTAGGATTGGGTGAGAGCTTAATTGTACAAACAAATACCTATTAGAGGGATTTGAGTTTGCTTATCTTTATCTCTTTGTAAAGAGGGTTTGATCAAGGCTTTGGGTAGAAAGCTTGATCGGTTTGTAAGAGTTTCCTCCTAAGCCTAGAAAAGGGGACGAATAGTGGATTGATTGGAAATCTTTAGTGGGAAGCTAAAGTAGTGGATGTAGACCTTGGTTAGAAGGTTGAACCACTATAAATCATCTTGTCTTTATTCATTTTAGCTTCCACACCTCTTACACCCAAAATTCCACTTCTCCACCACTTGGCGAACAAGAACGGTTGAAGGAATCGAGCATCGAAAAACCCAACACACAACATTCCTCAAGCATAAGGAAGCTTAACACATCTTCAAATACCTGACTTACTTTCGTAGTGCCCCATTGTATGAACTTTGGGGGCCATTGTATTTTGGTTTGTGCCCCAACCTGATCATAATCCTCAATCGAATTCCCTAGTGTCAATGATCCAATCGGAGTGCTCGTCTCCCTATCAACAAAACCTACCTCCTCCTCTCTCAACCATGCACCTGAACCCTCCGACATTTCAATCACTCGCATATCCTCTTGTTGTCTGTCATCTCACGTTCTATTATCCATTCAAACCATCGACTATCCTCATAATTCGGTATCATGCCCCACAGTCGCAAGGGGCTAAACCTCAATCAACCAATTCTACTCTTTTTTTCTCATGAAAGTTTATAAAAATCTTTTAATTGGATTTTATTTAAAAAAATTTAACATGATATTAATATAGTATAAAAATAAACTGTTATGTGAGATTGATTTTTCTCCACAAAAGGAATGATATATTTTCTTGTACTTTAAAATGTTGTTATTTGTTTAAAAAATGTGGGGGTGGGGGAGGTCATATTCTATCCAAATATTGGGTATATGGGTCAATTTAGGGGTGAGCCTTCGATCGAGTCGAGTTAAAAAATTTCGAGTTATTCGAGTTGACGAGTCATATTTTACAACTCAAACTTTAATTGAAATTTTTTCGATTCGAGTCGAGTTTAAGAAATTCGAGTCGGAGTTTTTGAATTCCTATAAAAATTTAACTGTAATTATTTATCATGTTATTGTAGGGTTTGATTCCAATTTAAACTCTTTTCTCTAATCATATAAGATATGCACATATATATTTTTTCACATGTGACAATATTTCTTCATATTTTTATATATCAGTATGTATATATCATAAAAAATAGAGGGACTCGTCTCGAACTTAAAAATAAATCCACTAATTACTAAAAATTTCGAGTTATTCGAATTTCCATTTTACAACTCAAACTTTATTTGAAATTTTTTCGAGTTATTCGAGTTTATGAAATTTCGAGTCAAGACGAGTCGAGTATTTTTGCCTCGAGTCGAGTTTTGCTCACCCCTAGGTCAATTGTATCCAAATATTGGGTATATTTATGCATTCTACCCCACCATGATGGCCACTTTGCAAATTAAATATAAATAAATAATATATTTTGGTTGGGATTATTGCAAAGAAGTCATTATTTGAGTATTATTGTTTTGTATATATTGCCTGAATGAATATATTGAGTAGTCTTTTTTTATTGCAAACTAGTGAGTGTAGTGATCGGCACTTGCCATGTCTATTTGTCTCCGGTCCTTTCTTCCCATCAACCCATTAGGGGTGTGCAAAAAAACCGAAAAATCGAAACCGATTCCGAAACCCGAAAAAACCGAACCGAAAAATTGGTTAACCGAACCGAAAAATTCGGTTTCGGTTCGGGTTTTTATTTTTTTTAAAGAAACCGGTTCGGTTACGGTTTACGGTTTTGGGATAAACCGGGTAACCGAACCGACCGATTATATAATATATATTATTATATTATATGTTATTTTATTATTTTATATTAAAAAATTAAATTTTATTTTATTTTCTCATTCCCCAAAAGTAAAACCATAATTCTATTTTATCAAGTTTAAGTGTTTAACTTGCTAGTATTAGAAAAGATAATAATATCATAAGTCGATTTTAAAAAGTATGTACTTTTTTATAACATATTATTAAAATTTATATTTTTAATAAACAAAATAAAAAACCGTTACCCGAACCGAACCGAATTTTTCGGTTAACCGACTAAACGGTTAACCGGTTAAATGGATACGGTTTAGGGTCGAGAATTTAGTGACCCGAACTTATCGGTTAACCGAAATAATTTGCTAATGGTTAACCGAACCCGGTTTTGCACACCCCTACAACCCATCATCTCTCTTTTACTGTTAGATTTGATCTTAGATTCCCTTTACTTCTTCATTATCCAAACAATTAAAAAAAGTCACAAAACGTGCTTCGCCTTTGCTTATTCCGGCTTTATCACTTTAATCATTTACTAATATATTATTAGTCATTTCATCCTGCCGCATTTTATTATTGTTGTTGTTTGTAGATGTTTTATGAGTTTATGGTAAATTTCACAAATCATCACTCAACAATTTTTTTATTTTTATTTTTGTCACTTAACTTTCAATTTTTTTTATTTAATAACGGAATTTTATACATTGAACATTTTTTGGCACTCACGAATATTTTATTATTATTTTAGCATGACATGACATTTTTTATTATTATTTAATATATAAACAATTAAAAAAACAAATTGTCCGTCAGCTACCATTTGCCGCCATCGCCGACGATCGTAGATGGTGGTCGTTCAGTCCCATATTTCACCAGTCACTTTGTCTCACTTCCCCGAGTCCGAATTCGACCTCTATTTTGTCAGAAGTTCTCCGAAATCTATGAAAATGAGGTCGAAAATGAGGAAACTAAAACATTTATATCGAGATTTGTGAGTTTTAAGATATTTTCCGGTGAAACAACGACCAGATTCGGACTCAGCTTGTCAAAACGAGTCTCCCGGTGCAATTTGAGGTCAAACGGCCGCCGGTGATGACAAGCAGCGGTGATTATTTTAAATATTTTTAAAATTTAATAATAATAAAATAATATATTATAATTTAATTTAAATTATTTTTATATTTAATAATATTAAAATTTTTGAAAATAATAATAAAATATTCGTGAGTGACCAAAAACACAATGTATTTCAATTATTAAATGGAAATTTTGAAAGTCGAGTGACCAAAATAGGAGTGAGAAGATTGTTGAGTGATGATTTGTGGAATTTACCCAATCATTAAAGTAGATAGAAAGTTTAATCAGGACCGGCGAAGAATTTTATGTTAGTGGTTTGATTTTTTATATTTAGTAAAATTATATGAGATTTTTAAAATCACAATGGTGCAAAATTAGATTATCAATATAAAATATAAAGAAAATTTTAAAAATTATATGAGAATTTAAAAATTACAAAATACAAAATTATACCATTAATATAAAATATAAATAAACTTTTTAAAATATATGAAAATTTAAAATTTTCAGAGCTTCCTAACATCACTCTGTCTATTCTTGGTATAATATTCATGTGAGTTAGAGGAGTGTTGAAACTTGTATTATAGTTTAGCTATAATATTAAAATCATAAAAGGAAAACGAGATAACTTAGACAAATAGTAAAGTTTTTTTATAAGAAAAAGGAAGGAATTATTTGGAATTGAACTTAATACTTAACATAGATAATAATACATATATATGGGTATTTATACATGATATTTAGGATATTAATTTGGAAATTATTAATTGGGCCAACCGTCTAGTCATGTTGGCATGTTAATATGCTTAGTGATCAATTTGTTGATTCTAAAACTTTTGGGGTTTTTTTAACTATTGGTATTCGATTCATTGGTCGATTAATTCAGGACAGAATTTTGCAGAGGTCCGTCATGGGGGAGACCATCCCAACTTACTTTTTTTTTCTATTCACAATGTTAGGGTTCGAACCTTTGATATTACTTAAGGGACTTAAGGCATCTTTCGCTAGACCAACGAGTTGTTGATAAACTTCTAGTTTTTTAGTATAACTACTTGTATATGATTCATTAGTTAATTAATTAAAATTGGGTACAATAAAGATTTATTCTAGGGTTGACATTTCTAACTCACTTTGTTCAATTTATAACCTCAGGAATCGAATATATGTTCTTGTTTAAAAGATCTAACATTTTATGAAGCTAAATCAACTAATAATATTATTACTTGAGGGTTTTTTTTTTTACAATACCACTAATCACCTCCACTTTGCCTTTTAGAAACGCATAGATATTAGGTTACATCCGGAAACCTAAATTTCAACATTTGCTCTAATTATTATTATATTTTTGAAGTCAATCATACTTGATTTCAACTGTGGTTTCATCGTGTCTGGCATACGCTTGTTTAGCAAAACAATATATTATTATTAATGAAGAGACGTAGACAATAGATAGTCAAGGATTAAGTAATAAAATAAATGAGTTAACATAGTTTTCTCAGGCTTAGCTATAGCCTACAGGGGCAACCAAGAGTCGCATATTATATCATAATCGATGCACTTAGTGTACATTTAATTTAGTAGTAATATTTTAATAATATTGCAGAGATGTCCAAGTTGCCTATGGCCGTCTCTTTAATCCTTTTCAAGCAAATAAGTTTGGTCCCCCATTTGGCAACTTCCACTCCCCCAGGTTGGACCAGAGTCGGCTAGATGGCAGTCGCCCCTTAAAAATTTTAAATTTATATATAATTTATATTTTTTATATATTTTTTATTAAAAAATTATTTTTGCCCCTCTTAAAAAAATTTAAGTTAGCCCCCTAGAATTTTATATTACCCCTCCTAACATAAAATCACGTGTCCTTCCCGACTCCTCCTATTCTCCACAAAACATGTAATCAAGACAATACATATATGTATATCGTATGAAAGAGAGCGAAAGAGTTTAATTTTGTTGAAATTGTTACTACTTCAACAATTTAGAAAATGCGGATTTAGATGTTTAAATTTTTTATTTAAAAATTGGTTTAAAGATATCATTATTCCTTAAGTATATATTTTTTATCAAGTTGTCCCCTAAAATATTTTTTTGAGATGTTTTGTTCTTTTAACTTTACAATGTTGCTTATATTTTTCAAATTCTAAATTAGTTATAAAAAAGTCTTCGTAGACCAATTAAAATAAGCGATGTAGCACGTTGAAAAGTGACTGTCATTCTGTAACGCACCAATCACATACAATCTCTGACCATTTCCCTTTATTAGTTGACACGAACATACACAACTTTCAAAGCAGAAGATGCAGTAGAGATTGCTTTCGTTTTGATGCCAACTAGAAACTAGAAGGTGATGTGGAACAAGTTATTAAAAGTTGCTGGGAGAATTCTAATGAAAATGTGCCCAATAAGCTTCACAGCTTGGGAAAGTCACTAATGAATTGGGGTCGAAACAAGATGTTGGAGTCTTCTGGGCGCAAGCATGCTTTACAGAATCGTTTGAAAGAGGTATCCAACTTTGACCCTGATGAGGAAGTTCTCCAAGAGTTGATTGAAGTTAAGCTTGCCCTCAATCTGGAAGCCGACAAAGAAGAGCTTTTTTGGGAGCAAAGAGCCCACTCTAATTGGCTCCAACATGATAAAAAAACACTTCTTTCCTCTACAACCTTGCATCATATGGGATGAAAAATAATACAATAAAGGGATTGTATGATTCTCATGGAAACTAGATAACTGGTGTCATTGACCTTTTGTCTTTGGCTAGCAACTATTTTATGGATCTCTTCCAGTCTTCTATGCTTACTAACGGCTCTGTTATTTTTGAAAAAGTGTAGCCCAAAGTTTCAACTGCTATGAATGACAAGTTGCTTGCACCATTTCAAGCTGAGGAGGTATGGCAGGTAGTGAAGAACATGGCTCCCCTGAAAGCTTCAGGCATAGATGGGTTCACGAGTTTGCTTTATCAAAAGTTCTGGCATATGATTGGAGATAATGTATTCTCATTTTGTCAATCAATTTTGAATGGGAACTCGAGTTTGGAGGTGATAAACAACACACATATTGTCCTTGTGCTAAAAATTAAACAACCCGAAAACATGACACAATTTAGGCCAATAAGCCTTTGCAACATGTTATACAAGATAATTGCAAAGGTATTAGTTTGCAGGTTTGCTCAAGCTCTAGATGATTGCATTGATAAGTCTCAAGGTGCTTTCATACTAGACCGAAAAATTTCAGATAATATAATTCGTGCCTATGAAGTCTTGCACTTGATGCAGCAAAAACGTGTGGGGAAACAAGGCTCATTTGCCCTCAAAGCTGATCTAAGTAAGGCCTATGATAGAGTTGAGTGACCTTTCTTTGAAGGAATGTTGTTAAGACCGGGTTTTGCTGAAACTTGGGTGAACCTAGTGATGAATTGTGTTCGAACTGTATCATATTCAGTTGGTCTTAATGGTATTGTTGGAAAATGTTTTAAACCTGCTTGTGGCTTAAGGCAAGGGTGTCCTTTGAGTCCCTACCTATTCTTGGTGTGTGCTGAAGGACTTTCGGTTCTTTTGAATGCTGCAAACAAAGATAAGTCTGTAAAAGGTGCTACAATTGGTCGAGAAAGACTGAAAGTTGGCCATCTACATTTTGCGGATGACATCATATTGTTTAGTGAGGCAACCAGGTTGGGAGCTGCAAATCTAAAAAATATCCTGATCACCTATGGAGATGCTTCTAGCCAGAGGGTAAATTTTGAAAAGTCTTATATTTTTCAGTACTAATGTTGACAATGATGTTAGAGACCAGATTGGGACGTTGCTTAGGGTGCAGGTATCATCCAACCCTGAGAAATACTTGGGGCTGCCAACAATGGTAGGGAGAAAGAAGAAGAAAGTATTTAGATATTACTTTGATAGGTTCAACAAGAAAATAGATAATTGGGGGGTTCGTTTTCTTTCTATGGGAGGAAAAGAGGTGCTAGTTAAGAGTGTCCTCCAAGCAATGCAATATTTCTTGTTACCTACAACTTTATGCAGATCATTGGACCAGATTATGTTGAAATTGTGGTGGAGGAATAGTGGTACAAAAAAAGGAATTCATTGGTGTATATGGGCCCAATTGACACGCCCTAAGCAATGTGGAGGACTCATTTTTCGCGATCTCTCTCATTTTAATATAGCTTTACTGGCAAAACAATGTTGGAGACTAATCACACAACCTCAAAGCTTTATTGCGATGGTGATTAAGGCTAGATATTATCCTAAGGATGATTTTCTCAGATCTAATTTGGGATCGTATCCCTCATATATTTGGAGAAGCATATGGAGTGCAAGGGGCTTGATTGAGAACGACATTGATTGGCGTATTGGCTCGGGTCAAAAATTAAATATATGGAATGATCCTTGGCTTCCTGGTGATGGTAGATTAAGAAGCCAACATATTAATGTGAATTATACAATGGTTTCTGACCTTATACATGCACCCACTACTTCCAGAAACATTGATGTACTGGAGGAACTATTCGATAATAACCAGGTTCAAACAATAGTTGTTATTCGTTTATCTAAATCAAGTCTAATTGATGCATTAGTCTAGAGCCCATATAACTCGGGTGTATACATTGTGAAAAGTGGTTATAAGCTGTTACATGAGGACACTGTCATGGGCACTAGTATGATCCCTCCTTACACTCATATACTGTTATCAAAAAAAATTTCTCAGATGTGGGTTGTCAGCTTACCTGCTAAGGTTAAAGTAAGTATATGGAGGGTAGCAAACAATTTTTTGCCTACTCTTTTGCTAATCTTCATAATAGAAGACTGGTTGTGGTTAATAGATGTCCTTTTTACAATGATTCGTCTGAAAATGTTGAACATATCATGAGAGATTGTTCGTTTGTCACCCAGATCTTAGATGCCCAAAGAGTGAACATGCCTGTTAGTTCTTCGAATGATATCTGGATTGAATGGCTAGCTCTATTTTTCTGTGATCTTAGTTCTAAGGAAAGAGTTGTGTTAATGGTCTCCTATTGGGCAGTATGGTATGCACGCAACAGGGTGGTCCATGAGAATATTGTGCCCTCTGTTTACGAGTCCCTTTCTTTTGTTGAGGCTACATTAAGAGAAAATGACACCCTTGATGCTACCATATGCCTCAGTCCTACGTTGCCTCAAGATAGATGGCAGGCACCAGGGTTCAACGTTGTCAAGCTAAACTTTGATGCGGCATTTAATGGTCAAACTAAAGAATCATATTCTGGCGTCATTTGCAGAGATAGTGATGGCCTGATTATGACAACTTGTGTAACACCCCATTCGCATGTGGTAGATGCTTTTGTTGTTGAAGCATTATCTTGCTCACAAGTTGTGAACTTTGCAAAAGACCTTGGCTTTTTCAAAAGTGGTGGTGGAAGGAGACTCCTTTACAATGATAAAGAAGTTGGGCTCGACGATATCTGATAGTTCTATAATCAGTCTGATTATTTTTTATTTTAGACAAGTTTAAAAAGGTTTTGACAGTATTTCTTTTTGCTTTGTCAAGCGTGAAGCAAATAATGTGGCTCATGTCCTAGCTCGTGAAGGCAAATCATTTTATTATCCAAGGTACTAGATTGTGGAAGCACCACCAAACGTGTTGTTAGCCACTGAAAGGGACAAGAAAAACCTCATTTCTGTCTAGAGCACACTATCGACGGTTCACAAAGCAGTGATGTATGGGATGCATGAGGCTTTCTTCAGCAAGTTTTTCGGATTTATTCTTATTTGCATTTTTAGATGCACTTCGAGTCCTCTTAGTTTGATATAGCCGGTTTTGTTCATTTAGGGTTGTGTTTAGTCCTTTAGGAATGAGTTTGTTTTGATTACATGTTTGAACTATTTGGTTGTATGATGTTTCTCATTCCCTTTATAAAAAAACAAACCAGTTGTCTAAAATAAAAGTGACTGCTTTTAATTAAAAATGGTAAATTGTATGTTGAGTTTTTCAAGTTTTATTTTTGTTCAATTTAGTTCCTATAAATACTTATTTAATCTAAAATTGACCCTATTTTTTATTTTTTATAATTTAGTCTAGAACTATTTTATAATATAATATTTGTTTATTTAATATATTAATATCATCCAATACTATGACGTTGTGTGGTGTTATCTTATTTTTTAATTTAGTCTTTAAAAATACTTATTTAATATAAAATTAACCCCTGTTTATTTCTAATTTTATAATGTAGCCTTAACACTATTTTATAATATTATATTTTTATTTCTATATAGTGTATTAATACCATCCAATAATATGACGACACACGACATTATCTTTATCGGTGGAAAGGTAGAAATAGGAAAAAATTGAACAGGGGCTTTAGCTATGAAAGGCAAACCCTATCCACTCCACCAAGTTAGTAATCAATGTAATAAGCCTTCTTCTAATAAATAAATAGTTTTAAGGATGATTCTACAGTAAACGTCATGTACCGTTATGTACCACTAATTATGTGTACCGCAATGATTATTTTAATTATTTTTAAGGTAAAGTACATAAATCATCACTCAACTTTTCGTCCATACCTATTTTGGTCACTCAACTATCAAAACGTGCAATTTGCTCACTCAACTTTGCACATCGAACAAATTTCGTTACTCCTCCATTTTCCGTTAACTTTCTGTTGATGTGGATTAATTTAATACTTTTTATCCACGTATGAATTAATTATTTTAAGGGTAAATTACATGATTAATCACTTATCTATCTTCTCACTCCTATTTTGGTTAATTAACTTTCAAAGTTTTCAATTTAAGAACTGAATTTTCGAATTGCTCTTATTTTAGTCACTCTAAATTATTTTATTAATATTTGTACAACATGTCATATTTTAGTATTACTAAATTATACAAATAATTTAAAATAAAATAAAAAAATAATTATATTTTATACTCAAACCTTCTAAAACCCTAAACCTCAAATTATAACCCCACCTTCTCCTTCCTCTCTGATCCCTATCCCCAAACCAACCCCCTCTATTACTCCAGTCACTAACACCTACCACTCTTACCTTTAACTGAAATGGGGCTTACTTGGAATGTTATACCTTTTAATAGTATGCTTTGCTTGTAATTCATGAGATTTGTAGAAGACAGCCAACAACACTAATTGCACAACAGAGCAACGGGTTGTAAATTGTAATTGCTTCCTTCTCGAGCACTTTAGCTCAGTTGCTCAAAAATAATAATCTGATTCGTCCCAACTCTGCAGCAATGGTACAAGCATCCAGACTGACAAATCCATATATAATTTAATCTTGCAAGGGATAGAGCTTTATTTTACTGGGTGCAATATAGTTCATGTCAATAAGGTTTTGCTTGGTATAAAGGGCGGAAATGAAAAATAATGAAAATTTTGTTAATCAAATGGTAAAGATTCATAACCATTTTTTTACTTTAAATTTTAATCATTTGATTAACAAATGTTTCATCCTAAACATAGGTTCATGGTAGAGTGCAACGGAAGCGTTCATGCAGCTCGTCCTCACTCCAAACGGAAGCGTTCATGCAGCTCGTCCTCACTCCATCGCCATTGTTGTTGCTGGAACCATTACAGACTCTACTCTTCTGAAAAACCCTCAATATTTAACCAAAGAATTTTTTGACTCTTATCAATTTCCCATATCGAATCAGTACTGTTCCAATTAGAAACTTGCAAATCATGAAACCCCTTCAACTAATTCTGCAAATTAATAACCTCAATTTGCCATCCAAACCTTTCATATATATGAAACACCTTCAATACACTTGCTAATGAATTACAAGCAAAGTACAATCTATGGTATTTTTCTTCCAAATATTTCTGCTGAAGGGTGTTTTCTTCCACACCATATCATCTCCATGTAATATGGTATTTTCTTATCTTTTCCAAGCAATGCTACCTCGTATTGCATTTTGCCATTGCCATTCTCCACAATTTTTAACACTCTCCATGGGTATAGGTCACCGTCTTTCCTTCCATGCAATTCAGCACCCACAAACATATCTTGCTGCAACTTTTTAGCTATTAGATCAGCAAGATCTCTCAATGATAGCATACCTGCAAAAAAGCCACATGTTATTTGACAGTTGAACAAGAGTAGGAAAAAGATTAAGGGGAAAATAGAAGTTAGAATGAATAAGAAAAACAACTGAAAATACTAAAACTGCATAAGATAAATACAATCTAAAGTGCAGGTTTGGAAAGATAAGGGAGAGAGTTTTGCAAATATAAATACTAAAAAGCCACATGTTTTTTTCATTTTCCACTAAAACATATATTACATTGTCTATTTTATATCACAAATGGCCACTTGGTTTAGTGGCAAAACTTGCATCATTTACTCCGAGGAGACTTAGGTTTGATTCTCATTTAAGCTAAAAGTTCTATTTGTTTTATTTTTCACATCCAATAATGCGATGATACGTGTCGTTACCTAATTTAATGATTAATTTATTTAATTAAATTAAAATTAGAATCAAATTGATAGAATATGTAACTAACATGGACCAAATGTGTAGTTATACAAATTTTCATTAACATCCACATCACCCCTCCGTTAGATTTTAACGACTAATGGTTAAAATATGTCCAATTAAATAATTGAGTGGTCAAATTTTCAATTTTTATAGTTCGGTAGTCAAAACAGATCAGACCAAATAGTTGGTTGGTCACCTAGGTAGTTTACTTTTTATTTTAATGGTGTTAGAATTTGGGGGCGTCTAAGCCTTAAAATTTTAAAGGATTATTAATAGTTTAGATATATAGAAGTTATTCAATGTATAAAATTTAGAGTATACAACATCGTCTATTTTAATCTTAAATTTGAATCCTTTAAATTATAAATTTTAAATCTTAAATTCTATACTTAATTATCTAAAGTCCTAAACCATAATAAGAACAAATGACACTGATATTAGGGATATCAATTGGGCGGGAAGGATACGAAGGGTACTCTTCCCACACTCATCTCTGTCAAGGATTTTCATCTTCATCACCGCCCCACGACCCGCTGCGATTATAAAATCAAATCCATACCCCCACAACCTGCAAGACTATAACCATTACCGCCCCATCACCCATACAGGTCATGAATCCCACATAATCATCTCTTTACCCGCCCCATGACCCATCATGGAGTAATATATAAATCAAATTTGTTATGAAAAAGTATAAAATATATGTCATTCGGATTCCCACCATATACATGACATTATTTCAATTGTCTCTTTTTTTTTTAAAATAATATACGAAATTAAATATTTTTGTATAACACAAAAGTTTGGACTAAAAAAATATACTAAAGTCTATTGTAAAAGACAAGAAAATAACAAGAATAACATGTAAAATAATATTTTAATTGTCGTAATAAATAAACAATATAAAAAGAATTAAAGAGAAAATAACAATGAAAAAATAACCTTCTAAATAATATACAATATTAGGAAAATAAAATTTAAAAAAGTAGAAGAATAACATATAGGTAAAATACTTAAATCCACACTCAACTTTGCTCTCAGACTTGTTTTGGTCAAGTTTCAAAACGATCAATTTACTCACTAAACTTTATTTTTTGACCTATTTTTGTCACTTTGAATTATTTTATTAATATTTTAGTATGATATGACATATTTTATTATTATTAAATATAAAAATTAATTTAAAATAAAAAAAATTATATTTTATTATGATTAAATAAAAAATTAAAATAAAAACTTAAATCTCTCAAACCTCAAAACCACTTTCACCCTCACCGGCATCCACCCCTTCACCGGCATTCAAACATCGCTAAAAAAGATACTAACAGCTTTCCAATATAAAACGAGCTCAAGTAACGACACGTGTCTTTGTTTCGGAGCATTCCATTCCTGGAAATGCAAGAGCTTCTACAATTGATTATTTGATTCTTAAACAGATCATAGTGAAATAAACGCAACCAAGAAATTGCAAGCAGAAAATGAAAATTACGAGGAATAAAGAGGGAGAGGCACGTCCAAAAGGGGCGAAGAGATTTGGGAGGAAAATTAGCAAGAGAAAAAGAAAAAACGCCGCAAATGCGCTTCTTCGAGATTGATGAATCTGGTGATTGTAGTTGTATGGCTGCCTCATTCTTTCCTCTTTTTAAGTGTGAGTGTGTCTATAGTGCTAAAAACCCTAACCCTAATTCTATAAAAATCAAAATACAAAAAGGGAGGTTCTAGTGAAATCAGAAATGGCGGTGAGGGTAACGCAGGGTGAATGGCCGGTGAGGGTAACACCAGCGAAAGAGTGGGTGGTTAGTGAGGGTGAAAGTGATTTAAGGTCTTGAGTATTGGGGAATTTGAGTTTTTATTTTTATTTTTTATTTGATAATAATAAAATATAATTTGTTTTTATTTTAAATTAATTTTTATATTTAATAATAATAAAACATACCAAGTTATATCAAAATATTAATAAAATAATTTAAAGTAAACAAAATAGGTTAAAAATAAAATTTTGTGAGTAAATTGATCGTTTTGAAAGTGCAGTGAACAAAATAGGTCTGAGAGCAAAATTAAGTGATGATTTAAGTACTTTAGCCATAATATATCTATGGTGAGGACTGAAGAGAAGAAAACAAACCTTAAAAAGAAGGCTTAAATGCATGCAACATTAAAGAAGAAATCAATAAACATCAATATTATATATGTATATATATTCATAAATATTCTAAGATAAGTCATTATAAATTATCTTGTGTCATATATATATATATATAAATTATCTTAAATTTTACTCTGTATTTAAAAAAAATATATTTATATATTTGATCTGATCAATCTCAATCTCAAACTCAATTATATATAATATATATTGAACTTCTCAATCCCAAGACAAGTCGGCATAAATTACATTAAATTTGACTACGATTCAAATTGATATTATATTTATAATAATATGTTATAGGATCTGTTGGGGCGTGGCCGGTGGGGATGATGCAAGGCGGATGGGTTGGGGCGGGTACAAATACATATTCACGCCTTCCCCACCACCCACGGCGAATCTAATTTTTATTTTTATCTCCGCCCTACAGCCCACAAAATTTGTAACCATCCATACCCAATTAAATGCGAAGTGGGGCGAATCTCTGCAAAACCCGCCCCACTGACAACCCTAATTGATATAGATAAAATTGTGTAGTCTGAATTTTATACAACATGGACATCAAATAATTTTGGGTAAAGTAAAAAATGGTAACTAAACTTTGTTTGAAAGTTTAAAATGGTAACCAAATTTTCAAAAGTCACAGAATGAAAATTAAACTTTATGTTTTGTAACAAAATAGTAACTCGAACATTAAAAGCTGTTAAGTGAGGTTAATGTTGGAATTACGAAAATTTTGAATAATAACACATTTAGTCCTCTATATTTATAGATTCAATCAATTTAGTCATATTTCAAACAAAAACCCAAAATCTCTCATACTTCTCTGAAATTTCATCACCTTTATCCCATAAAAGGAATAACTTTTAACGGAAGTAGAACCCCTTAATGCTCAATCTAACATTGGACAAATCTGAGATTCAAAACCTAACAATGCTTAGATAACGACATTATGTAGAAAAATAGAAAATAATAAGAAAGAAAACAAAGCTTGAAAAGATGTTGTGAAATGGAAAAGTAAGGAAGAGGACAAAGAAACAAAGAGCAGTGGTTGGGGCCATGGGTGTCTGATGAGAAAGGAAATACATATAAAACCAAAAACCATATGGGATTGGGTTTCAATGTTTGATAAATATGTACAATATGGATATAAAAATTGCCTATATGGCTCACTATGCATGCTAGCAAAATATATAAGATTTCGGGTTTCAATTAACAACAAATCAAAAGTGGTGTAAAGATAGAAAAGAAGATAAAAACTGATAACGACTCAGCTACATGTGAAATTATAACAGTTCTGAAACACAGGGAAAACAATACTAAAATAAAGGAAATTTGATGTGGTTGCTTCTACTAACTGATAAAAATAGATTACTGCCATTAAACTAAAGATCCTAATTCAAAAACATAATCCATAACAATCATATTTCCATATTTACTCTGTCCATGATGCGAGCATGGTATTGAAGCTTGAAAGCTTTGTTGATTTAGGGATTTGTCGATTTGGGAATTTTCGAATAGAAAGAAAAGACTCTGACTATCGAATGCTTAACAGAGAATTCAACAAAGGCAAGAAACGGTGCGTTTTATTCAAGATGATTAAAAGTACATTAGACCTTGACTTATATATTAATCAAGATCTACTATCAAGATTTACAACTAATGAAACTAACTCTACAGCTAATATAACACGTGTACAAAGTTTGTTAGCCCCCCTCAAGTTGGAGCGTATATGTCATGTACGCCCAACTTGAAAATTAAAAGAAAAGAAAAAGTGGGCAAAGCTTTAGTAAGACAGTCTGCAAGTTGACGTTGAGAGGAAACTGGAAGCAAGACAATGAGTCCTTGATGAATCTTCTCCCTGATCAAGTGACAATCTAATTCAATATGCTTCGTACGCTCATGATGGACAGGATTTTCTGCAATTTGAATGGTAGATAAATTGTCACAAAACAAGTTAGCAGACTGAAAAGGTATATGAAAAGCTTGAAGAAGATAAAAAATCCATTGAAGTTCACAAGTAACAGATGCTAAGGCACGATACTCAGCCTCACTAGAGGACCTAGAAACAATTTGTTGTTTTTTAGATTTCCATGAAATAAGAGAAGATCCTAAAAATATACAAAATCCAGTAATGGACTTCCTGGAATCAGGGCAAGAAGCCCAGTCAGAATCAGAGAAAGCCTGCAATTTCATATCATTGTCAGCAGCAAAGAAAAGACCTTGACCAGGAGTTCCTTTTAAGTATCTTAAAATCCTATAAGCTGCTTCCAAAAGTACAGTAGTAGGACATGAAAGAAATTGTGAAAGCTGCTAAACAGAAAAGGCAATATCAGGCCTAGTATTAGTTAAGTATAGCAGCTTCCCAATCAGTCTTCTATAGGCTTTAATATCCTCTAATGGACTACCATCATTTTTAGATAATCTCTTAGACCCTCTAGTAACAGCAATATGAGTACTTACAGGTTTAGATTCAAGGAAATTTGTATCCTTAAGAAGTTCCAAGGTGTATTTCCTTTGACAAATGTTAATACCAACACTGGTTCTAGCAAACTCAAGTCTTAAAAAATATTTTAGATTTCCTAGATCCTTAATTTTAAAGGAATCATGTAAAAAATTTTAATAGAATCAATCTGTTCTTGATTAGGACTGGTTAACAAAATATCATCCACATAAACAGCTAGGGCTATAAAATTTTCATTTTCTCCTTTAGTAAAAAGACTAGTGTCAGAGGAACATTGTTTAAAACCTTGAGTTATCAAAGCAAGAGTAAGTTTCTCATTCCACTGTCTGCTAGCATGCTTTAGACCATAAAGTCTTTTGTTTAGTTTACAAACTAAAGTGGATTCATTATTGACAGAAAAACCAGGGGGCATCTCCATATAAACTTCTTCATGCAAGGATCCATGAAGAAAAGCATTATTAACATCTAACTGTTGCAATTTCCAATTTTTTGATGCAGCAAGAGAAATAAGAATTCTGATGGTGGTCATCTTAGCAACAGGGCTAAAAGTACTTAAAAAATCAATGCCACATTGTTGGGTATACCCTTTAGCTACTAGTCTAGCCTTGTATCTATCTAAAGATCCATCAGACTTAAACTTAGTCCTAAAAACCCATTTGCAACCTATTGTTTTCTTATTAGGAGGTAAGGGTACTAAATCCCAAGTTTTATTGGATTCTAAAGCAAAGATTTCCTCTTGCATAGCATTTTTCCAACACTCATGTTTTATAGCCTGTTTATAAGTTTTGGGAGTAGCTATAACATCAATGTTATTAACAAAAGACTGGTGTTTGGAAGAAACATTTTGATAAGAGAGGACATTAGCAATAGAATGAGATGAAGTATGAGGTTTAGGTAAGGTTACCTGATAGTCTTGAAACTTTTGAGGTAATTTAACCTGCCTAGATGGTCTAGTAGACACAAGAGGAGCAGGTTGAACACACTGATCTTGCTGATCAGTGGGAAAAACATTTGGAGACTGACCTGACAGATTAGTATCACCTTGTACATGTTGATCAAAAGAATTTTTACATTGTGAACTATAAGCATGATCATCATACACAGGAACAGAATTACGGGATAGAAAAACAGGATCAGAATCAGAGTTTTTGCGGAAAGGGAAAATGGATTCATTAAAAGTGACATCTCTGGAAATCAAAACAGTTTTTGTTTCCAAATTGTACAATTTATAGCCTTTTATGTGTTGGGGAAAGCCAAGAAAGGCACATTTTATAGCCTTAGGATGCATCTTAGTGGTAGACTTAGGTAAGAAAGAAGCATAGGATATGCAACCAAATATTTTAAGATTATCTATCTCAGGCAGAGTATTATATAAGATTTCATGTGGTGTTTTATTAACTAAAACAGGAGTAGGAGTTAAATTAATCAAAAAGCTAGCATGTAGGATGCAGTCAATCCAAAAAGACAAAAGCAAGGAAGCATGAATCCTTAGAGACCTAGCAACAACCAGCAAGTGTTGATGTTTTCTCTCTACAACACTATTCTGTTGTGGAGTGTAAACACAAGATGTTTGGTGTATTATCCCTTTGCTTTTAAAAAAATCAGCCATTTTAAACTCTTGAGCATTATCAGTTCTGAAACATTTTATTCTCTGTGAGAATTGAGTATCAATTAGAGTATAAAAATCAATAATAAGTTTTCTAACTTCAGACTTATGAATCATGGGAAAAATCCAGACATGTCTACTTTTATCCTCAATAATAGTGAAGAAATAATTGTGGCCATATATGCTCTTAACTGGGAAAGGACCCCAGACATCTAAATGCACAATGTCAAAAAGATTTTCAGAAACAAAACTGCTAACAGGAAATGGCAAACGTTTATGCTTTGCAAGATGACAAATATCACAAGAAGATACATTACCAGATGGAACATTTTTATTCAATTTTGAAAAGAAAGTCATCCTTTTACTAGAAAGGTGACCTAACCTAGCATGCCATATATGCAAAGAATGAGAAGAAGAGACATTACAGACTGTAGAAGCAGAAGGTGCACAATCTAAAAACTGATAAAGACCTCTGACCAGCTTAGCTGAACCAATCATCTTCAAGGAAAGAGGATCCTGAAGAATACATTTGTTGTCAGTGAAAATAACAGATACATTTGTATTTAAAGTAAGCTTACTGACAGAAATCAAATTAAAACCAAAGTGAGGTATGTAAAGAACATCTTTAAGAATTATACCTTTACTTAAAGAAATATTTCCAATATGCAAAACTTGAACCAGATTACCATTTGGAAGTTTAACAAATTTGTTTTTAATATCATAATAACTATCAAAAATAGACAAAGAATTAGAAATATGATCTGTGGCTCCTGAGTCTATAATCCATGAAATGTTAACAAAAGTAAATGCAAGAGAACAAATAAGAACTGTACCTGAATCAGTACTGGTTGCTGGAGCAGTTGCAAAGTCAGAAGATAAAGCATTGACAGCAGGTTGAGGGGCATGGACAGAATTAAAACTAGATACTCCTTTCTCTTGAAGTAAAGAAAGTAACCCTTCATATTGATCTTTAGTAAAAGAAACAAACTGATTTTCTGACTTATAATCAACAGACATCAAGGAATCATTTGCATTAGAATTTTCATTTTGAGAGAAACTGACAAGGTTGGCTTTACTAACAGGTATCCTAGATCTATAACCAGGAGGGTAACCGTGCTTTTTATAGCACTTATCAACAGAGTGCCCTTGAAGACCACAGAAAGAACAAAGAGGCCTTCGAGATCCAGTGTTAGAAGAAAAAGATTTCTTTTGAAATTTTCCAGAACTGATATTTCTATCAACAACAAGAACACTGGATTCAAAAGGAATAGCAACAGATATTGAACGTTCATGTTGAACAATGACAGAAAAGATTTCATGAGTTTGAGGAAAAGGCTTAGTCATCAGAATTTGGGATTTAAGGATTGCAAAAGATTCATTTAACCCTCTAAGAAATCTAAGAGCGAAATCTTGATTTCGGAATTTAATAGCATCACAATAACACGAATTTAAAGTACGCAAAGCACATAATTCGTCCCAGATAACCTTCAATTGCGTGTAAAAGGTAGTAACAATGTTAGTACCTTGATTTAAGGAATAGAATTCCTGTTGGAGATCGGAAACCCTCATGAGGTCTCCCTGACTGAATCTATCGCGCAAATCCGCCCAGAGTTCGTAAGCAGTGTCGAACCACAAAATGGATTGAGCAATCTCCGGACTCACCGCTCGCTGTAACCATGATAGAACGAGGTTGTTACACTTGACCCAAGGGAAATAGGCATCATCATCTTCAGGGGGCTGCTTCAACGACCATTAACAAAAAGAAACTTGTTCTTGCTAATCAGGGCCATCCGCATAGATCTTGCCCACGAATGATAGTTTCCACCGGTAAGAAGAACGGAAGTCAACACGAGCGACGGATTCTCGTTAGGATGTATGTAATACTCGTCAGAAGGATCGATATTTTTGAATCGAGTGAACGCGGAAGCTTGAGCATCGGAAGAATCTCTGATACCATATTGAAGCTTGAAAGCTTTGTTGATTTAGGGATTTGTCGATTTGGGAATTTTCGAATAGAAAGGAAAAGACTCTGACTATCGAATGCTTAACAGAGAATTCAACAAAGGCAAGAAACGGTGCGTTTTATCCAAGATGATTAAAAGTACATTAGACCTTGACTTATATATTAATCAAGATCTAATATCAAGATTTACAAATAATGAAACTAACTCTACAGCTAATATAACACGTGTACAAAGTTTGTTACATGGATCCACCCAAAGTCGATTCAATCAAGCTTCCACAAGGGCCGGTCACTCGAGCAAGAGCCAAACAATTCAAGGAAGCTCTTATAGGATTAGTTGAACAAGCTTTGGACATTGGACTTGTGCCATGCAATCCATGCAATTTGTTGCATGTGAATATATTTGTGTGAAAATGGAACATTTTAATTTATTTGAAGCTACATGTTTTTAATTGTTGTTACATTTTAATTAATTTATTTGTTGCTACATGTTTCTTATATTTTTTTGTCACATTTGCATGCTTTCATATTTGTGTCACATTTACATGTTATTTTCACCTATTATTAATATGATTTTTGTGTTCACAAATTATGTCCTAGATGCATCCTACATGGTCGGCCACGTCAAGCTTGGAAGAAAGACTCTTGGGATGCTACATGCACATTCACTACAGTAAAACAGATTTTTAACCGCAATTTTAGTGGTGTTTACTCAAAAAATAGCGCTAATTTTGTACATATCGCGGCGTTTAAACTACAAACACCACAATTGACAGTTATAAACTGGTATAGGTGGCATTTTTGTTAAGAAAATGCCCCTATAAACAGGTATAAGTGGAGTTTTTAAGAGAAACGTGGCACTTGTGCTTTAGTAGCGTTTAATTTTATCAAACGCCACAATCAAAGAATTCATTTGACCCTTTTTTAATCACAATTCCTTTATCCCTAATTCCCAAATATTTCCCTCGTGCCGCCCTCCTCTCACCGTCTCTACTACTGCTCGTGTCCCCCTCTTCCTCGTTGTCTCTGTTGTAGCTCATGCCCCTAGCCTCTCTGTTGTCTCTGTTGTTGCTCATGCCCCTAGCCTCTCCGTTGTCTCTGTTGCTGCTCGTGCCTCCTCCTCCATGCCGTCTTTGCTGTTGCGTTGCCATTGCCTCTGCTCGTCGCCGGACTCTTCTCCTTTGGGGTTTTTGTTTATTTTAGGTACATCTCCATTCCTTGCTTTATTACAGATCTGTAAATGTTTTACTGTTTAAAAAAAGGTTTGAAAGTTGATGGTCTTGTTGCATGTTTTCTATTTCTAAAACTTCATTTTGTAATTAGATAAATTTCTGTGTGTGTGCAAGCAAAAGTTAACACTTTCCAATTTCCATATTTTCTAAATTCACTCTAGCATACTGTTTTCTTTAGTCTTGTAATGGTACCCACTCTTCAGTTATAAAATATTTTAATTTCAAGCTATGAATTGCATCTATGCCTAGCTTTAACCGAGTGTTTATTTTGGACTACTGATTTCCCCTTATGCTTGAGCTTGAAATAAGTTGACACTTAATTGCTGCTTGATTGTTTCAGGAACGCCACTGGGCTTCTCTGGGATGGTTGCAGTGCTACAGGCTATAAAGAACATGTCTCAATATGCTTGATTGTCTATATTGTTCTTTTCTTAAAATATCAGAAACGAAAAGAAAAAATAATGAACTTGAGTGGATAAAAATGAAGCATAATGATGTACCTGCGACACTACTTTACGATCTAAAGGAAAGCTTATAGATGGATTACTAGTTAATCTGTTTGGTGCAATGCTAATCTACTGGTGGCTTTTTTAAGCATTCAGTTTATCCTGCTCATATTCTTATGTTAATACACATTTTTATGAACTTAAAATTTCACTTTTCCTTGAATTTAATACTTAGTACTATTCAAATGTTGGTTACATTGAGTAAGTAGATCATGTTGTTGCAGCGGCAACTCTTGATTTTCTATATGTAAAAAAGAAGAAACTTCTTATTTCTTTCCCCAACTTACTACCTCAAGTATGATCAGCAGTTTTTGTTGATAAACATTATGCTTTATAAAAACATTAAAGACTTGAGATACTTGAACAATTTGTGTTGTTTGGAAAATGTTTAAGTTTAGAAAAAAAATGATGTTATTTATTTTATTTGCCTAAATATATGTTTTTATTTTTTTTTAACTAAAGAACATGGAATCTAGTATTTATCCATGTGTATATCATGTTAATATTCTTAATGTGTTTGTAGTTTTTCCCTTTGCTTCTGAAGCTGATTGCATGGAATGGAGTAAAGTAAGTTTACCTACCTAAGTTTTTCCCTTTGACAGGACTGCCATTCAGGGGGAGACTTACAGGGAATTTCAGTCCTTGTGTGATCTACAACCTTTTTCTCTCTTGCCTATCCTTAATGGTGAAACCACTAGTACTTCAACACAACCAACACAATCTTCACGACAGCCTGGTCCCTCGAATGAAGTTGTGGTTGTTGTCCCTAATAATCCAGTAGATGCACCTTCCCCACAACAGCTTAGTCTTTTGCAAAGTTCCAGTTCTCATACAACACCTCCTCTAACTCTTAAAGCCATATCACATTTATCCCCAAATTTTTTGACTCCTCAAATTGCAAACAAACAACTTAGTGTTTATACCAGAAAGAAAAGAACTCTCCCTAAAGCTATTATTTAACCTAATACTTGCCAAGAGCTAATTTTGAGCCCTGTTATCGTCAAAACATGAGGTAATGATATTACTCAAGACTCTACTACTATTGCTTTAGATTATTTTCCCATTGCTATTACAAAGGGAGTAAGGAAATGCACTGCTCATCCCATTAACAGATTTATGGCCTATAGAAATCTGTTATCTGGTTTTAAAGCTTTTACAGTTAGTCTTGACAGTGTACAAATCCCCAAGTCAGTAGCAGAAGCTCTTGAAATTCCTGAGTGGAGGAAGGCAGTAGAAGAAGAGATCAAGGCACTGCAAAAGAACAATACTTGGAGCCTAACTAATCTATCAGAAGGGAAAAGAGTTGTTGGGAGCAAATGAGTGTTTACAGTGAAGTATAACTTAGATGGAAGTGTTCAGAGATACAAGACGAGGCTTGTAGATAAGGGATTTACTCAATCTTATGGAGTGGACTATCAAGAAACTTTTGCGCCAGTGGCCAAGTTAAACACCATCAGAGTATTACTTTCAGTTGTTGTTAATAAAGACTGGAAGTTGCACCAACTGGACATTAAGAATGCATATCTTAATGGAAACCTTGAGGAGAAAGTATACATGGAGGTTCCACCAGGTTTGAAGGAAAAATCAAGAAAGATGACAGTATGCAAGTTAAATAAATCCTTGTATAGATTAAAGCAATCCCATGGAGCTTGGTTTGATTGATTTACTAGGCCTATTGTTCAAAATGGATTCCAGCAAAGTCAGGCAGGCCATACCTTGTTCAAAAAGGTAGGATCAAATGGTAAGATAACCTTTCTAATAGTTTATGTTGATGACATAATTATTGCTGAGGATTTTGTGGAAGAGATATAGAAATTGAATGTTGAGTGGATCAATGGATTGATCAAAGCCAAGAGGGGGTGAATTGGGCTTTTAAAAATTTGTTGGAGTAAATTGATAGCTAAAAATGAAGAACAAAGGATTTTAGAGCAGTTCAAGTTCCAAATGAACTCTACATCCACTACCTTAGCTACCACTAAGGATTTCCAACAATTCACTAATTTGTTCTTTCCCTTTTCAAGGCTTAAGAGGTAACCTTTACACAACCAGTCAAATTTTCTACCCAAAATTTGACCAAACCCTCACAAGAGAACAAAGAAGAATTTGGGCAAGAAAGATATCTCTCAAATACAAGATTGCCCATTTAAGTACAAACACTCAACCCAAATTTGATGATAGGATAGGAATTTGAATACAACACAATTTGGGGTTTACAAGAAATTGGAAAATAAGCACAATGAGCTTGGATTTTTGCTTGGATGTTTATCTTTGATACAATAGTTGTTGCTGGTCTTAAATAGCTTCAATTTATACATTCTCTATCAATTCTAGCCGTTTGGGTGGTTAGGGTATTGATTATAGCCGTTGGGACCCTCTCTTTCCGCAATAAATGCACTTCTGCAGCTATCTGTATCGGTACGCGAAGACCTGTATCGATACATGTCTCAAAATAGAAAGAGTCGTTGCACAATAATAAAGAGGGTGTATCGATACGTGTGTAAGCGTATCGGTACGGGACAGGGATCAGTTCGATACGGATAAGACCGTATCGATACCTTTTTCTCAACTTAGCTCACTGGAAGTTTCCGTTTCGATACGGGGTACATCGTATCGATAAAGGACAACTACCACTATAAATGTTAATTACCTACTCGAATGACACCAACAGTCAAAAAATTAAAGGCTTTCGAATTTAAAAATCCATTAAATTCGTATCGATATGGGTGGAACCGTATCAGTACGCTAATCAAACTCTTTTAGTTTTTACATAGGGGCGTATCGATACAGATTCAATCTGTTTCGATACGATGTTTCGATATGCTAAGGGGCGTATCGAAACGCGTCTTTCCAGTAGCCAACTTTGCAAAAAAGGTATCAATACGGCTGGAAGCGTATCGATACACCTGGACGTTTTTCAACACTTTGGCTTTGGAACACTTAGAAAATATTTGGAGTTTGAGTTTTTCAAATCAGATTAAAGCCTTGATGATTTATAAATCATTTGAGGGACTTAAAAATCTATTTCAAGTTTTCAATTTAATCCTTAACATACTTAGTTATATCAAAATCAAACATAGGTTTTACAATCTTCCCTTTTTTGATATAACAAAACCAAAACTTGAAATTTTTGATACTTTGAAAAACTTTGCAAAAATAACTCCCCCATAATATTAGCTAGGTAACATTTAAGTTTGGAAATCAAAATTTTAAGTGTGAGCTTGTTCCCTCTCCCCCTTTTTGTTAGATTAAAAATAATTGAGACATAATATAAAGTGCATAAATAGGCAAAAGATATAAATAATAACCAAGCAACATAATATTGATAAACATTAAGTTCAAATGAAAGATAAGATCATCTTAAAATCCAAATAAAAGAAAAACAATGCATAGGTTTTAGAATAATGCAAACTTAATCCTAAAAACATAAATCAAATGTGCATAAATAAATATCCTAAATGATATGAATGATATGCAAAGATTGGCTGTTATGCATCTCCATCGCCATCTTCATCATCTTCATCATCCTCCTCAATTGCATCATCATTCCTCCTAGTTTAACGTCACTCGTCATGGAAAGCTGTAACACTCGCGTTTAGGGGTCAGGAGAAAGTAATATTTTAATATTATTTTGGGTTCGGTTTTATAATTAAAATAATGTTTCGGGTCTTTGGTTTCAAATTAATTAGTTGTGTTGGGTATATTTTGAAATTAAACCCCAAATAGCCATGGATTACATGCTCTTGTGAATATCTCATTTCATTAAGGGTAAAATAGTCTTTGGCTTTTAAATTTAAAACTAAACAATTAAAACACCCATTTCTCATCATCTTTTACTATTCACTCTCTTCTTCAACGTGAAAAGAGAGAGCTCTCATCCCCTCCACTATTCCCTCACAAAGCTCCTTCATTTCAACTCGTTTTTGAAAGGTAATATCATTTTTGACTTGTCCTCAACCTCCTCTCTTCAAAAGTACAAATAGTTTTTATTTTCATCAAGGTTTTAGAAATGGAGTTTTTGGAGATTTTGATTAAAAATGATAACTTTATTATGTTTAACTTAATATTTCGATTTAATGTTGTTAGTTATGAAGTCTATGAGTCAAATGATGCAACATATATGAATTTTACATAGTTTTGAGCACATTCCCAAAATTGGGTTTAAAGGGGGGTTTTGGAAGGGTTTTGGGTGAGTTTTGGAGGTTGTTTTAGGTTGGAATTGGTGGGCTAATGTTAGTACTATGGTTGGGGTTGCTTTGGGATCATTTGTGGGTATAAAAAGTGTTGGAAACATGAGTTTTGAATGAGGTTTATGGGCTGCACGAGTTTGGTAAATTTGGGGTTTGTTCATGGCTTGAAATGTTGAGTTTGATGTTTGAATTATGTTCCGGGTTAGTTACTTTGATGCTTGGGCTGATTTGAAGTTGTTTGGATTGTGTTGAGGTTGTTTAGAGGCAAGAGCTTGTGTTGGTGAAGCATCGGGAGCGAATCCGGAAGCTTGAAGTTGGTTGCTTGCTTGGTAAATTGAGCTTGGAAGTGAAGGTGAGTGGTTAATGTTTTCTAAGTGTTTTCTAAGTGGTTGGTTCGAGCATGTGGACTAGGTCGGGCTTGGTAGACCCACCTAGAGTTAGGATTAGGGTGGTAGCCTAATCCTAAGCGTAAACTAGAGAGATTGGTTGAACTCTTACTTGATGCGTATGCCTTGTGATGTTTATGATATGTTGAATTATGTATAATGTGTTATACATGTGTGATGAGGCATGGTTGTGATGCATTGTGACATGCATGTGGATTGTTCATGATTGTGATCATGGTGAGTACGTGCTAAGCACGGAATTGGTTGTAATTGAATGTGGATTGGGTTAAATGTTGGCACTAGTATGCTTGATTACAAATGATCGATCATTAGGATGTTAGTGTGCACACTTGATTACAAATGATCGATCATTAGGATGTTATATGTGCTTACATATGTTGTGGAAATGAGCTTGTTGAGCATGACATATTATTGGATATTGTTCATGCATCATTGACATTTTGGCTCTTGAGGATCGAAGGTATGGTCTTGCATTTACCTTGGTTGAGATCGTGCTTGGACCCTGTATTATTGAGGTTTGTTTTTAAAGAGCTTACCCTCACTAAGCTTTATTGCTTACGCTCTCTTTGTTCGACAATGCAGATCAGTAGCTCGTGGGTTGCCAAGTGCAAGAAGAGGCCTCCAAGTGTGTGTGCTTTGTGGTGCTAGCTATCAAGTATGGTTTTTAGTTATGATGTAATGGTCAAGCAATGAGACATGTATTCGTGCTATGATCCTTTTGAAGTATGATGTGGTTGTTTAGGAGCATGATAGACTACTCTTATGTGTTTGTTAAATTGGCTTTTGGGATGTATGCCTTGCTTGTAAATCATGTTGGTATTTTGCTTACCTTAATTTTGACCAAGTGTTTGACTATATGTAAGCATGAACCTTGAATGTTTAAGTCTTTGAGATGCATGATCTTTGAATGGATGTTCCCCTTGTATCCTCGTGTATATCGAACTTGTTGCTATAGGATGCATGCCTCTAGAATGTGCTTGTATGAATTTTATGCTTCGTGTAGTTGTTTCGGACGTTTGGAACCACTAGGAGATGTCTAAAAATGATTTTGGAAGTTTGCTGGCAGCAGGTGTTTCGAAACGGGTTGTCCTGTTTCGAAACGGGTATGGTTCCAGGGCCCTCGTATCGGAACTCGTTTCGATACGTTTTGGCCACTGTGAGCCCCTGTTTCGAAACCAGTTTCGAAACACTTTTGCTACTGGAGGTGCTTGTTTCGAAACTAGTATCGAAACGACAAGGCAAATCAAGACCCTGTTCCGAAACGGGGTGGATGCGTTTCAAAACGGGCGTCTGGCTTTTTAAATTGAAGCTGGTGTTTCGAGACGGGCTTTGACCGTTTCGAAACACATGCCTGTTTTTGGACTTTATGACATCTCTAAGGGGTTTCAAGAGTTGGGCTTAGGCCCGGTTTGTTGTTGGGCTTCCGCTTAGGTCTAATTGATGCATTTAGATAATATAAAAATGAAAATTTTCTCTAGGGTCGGTAACCGAAGTGGAGCCTTAACGGGGTTCATCTCGGTTATCCCCGTGTAGCTCACTCGGATCGGTCAAGCGTCTGGACCGGGACGAGGGGGTTACAAAAGCGGTAAGGGATGTGTTCATTGAGTTGTGACCTCCTTCAAGGGAAGTGAGGCGAGTCTCCACATTCTTCACTCGATCTTCAAGGCGTGTAAACCTTGTGTCAATTGTGGTAAACCCCGAATTCATCACTTGATCTATGGAGGAAATTCCCGTGCGTAAACCCGTGAATTGCTCATTGAGAAAAGTCATGAGGGATTCCATAGAAGGTGGAGGAGGAGCTTGAGGAACTTGATCGACTTGAGGATTAGCAAATTGTTCCGCGGCCTCACTAGGGAGCTCGGATAGACAAAGCCAACTACCATTGAAGTAATGAAACTTACTCGTGCAAGAGATCTTTGATCGATAGGATCGATGAGGGGAGTTGGGTAGTCATGTGAGCAATCTATCTCCTTTTGTAGGAAGAAATAACTCAAGGTCATACCATAGGTGAAGGAAGTGACGAGTGTAGTGTGGCGATGTTGCACGAGATAGACAATCTTCGCAAACATAATTCGAGCAAGGTTTGGAAATTTTCTCTCACGGAAGCATCGAATCCAAAAATCATCAACTTGGCGGATAGTGGAATACTTCCCTCCCGATGGCCTAAACCACCAAGAAACCATCAAATGTAGGATCCGATCTTGAGCATTAAGGGCGGTGACGAAACCACTTAGGACATGGCCAAGAGCATTCTCATCATCATAGCCTTCATCCTCCAACTTAAACACAACACAAATGGATTGAACATCGATAGTGATTTTTTTACCCATTAGATGAGAATTAACGGCCGTAACAACACCATCTCGATTGGCACAACACTTGGCATTAGCATAAAAGATCAAAACTAAGATGCGAAAGAAAAATCCGGGAATTTGGAGAAAATCCATAAACTTCCATTCTTGGAGCAAAGGTAAGTAATCAAATTTGAAACGCTCCGAATTAAGAGCTTTGCTTGATTTTGAAAACCCTCAAGAGATTTTGAGTTGTGGTGTGAAAATATGAAGGATTGAGAGGCTATTTATAGAGTGAAAAACGGCTAGGGTTTTTAGAGTTTTGAAAAATTCAATTTTAGTAAAAGTTGAACTCTTTAAATGCCAATTTGAAGTTTTTTGCGCAATCACATATCGATACTCCTGAGGGTGTATCGATGCGGGGGTAAAATCGTAATTCCCTTTGAAACGCCTTTTGAAGGTCTGTATCGAAACGGATGCAATTTGTATGAAAACGATTGTTGCTCGTATCGAAATGGGGTTAACCGTATCGATACCCGTTTTAGGCAAAATGTAATCTGAGAAGCTAATACAATACTCATATCGATACGCTTAAGGCCGTATCGATACCCTATGCCCATAAATACATTTTTAGGCTTTAAGAACAACCAAAGGCTCGATTTTAACACCTCCTAAATGAATTTAAATGATGATTGAGCAGTTCTAAGCATATTCTAATAGAAGAATACTCCCCCTAGCTATAAGCATGGATATTTTCAAGAGAAACAACACATAAACATGCAATTTCACAAGATCAAGCAATTTTAACTTCAAAAAGGGTCCTAAAGGGTCAAGGAAGGCTAGTTAGACCTAACTCTCTCATAAGGGACCAAAAACGCTCTATATCTAAAGGCTTTGTAAAGATGTCCGCTAGTTGGTTTAAGGTGTCAACGTACTCTATAACAACATCTTCCTTAAGGACATGATCTCTAATGAAATAATGCCTTATCTCTATATGTTTGGTTCTAGAGTGTTGGATGGGATTTTTAGTTAAGCATATGGCACTAGTGTTATCACACTTAAGGGGTATGGTTTCAACTTTAATACCATATTCTAAGATTTGTTGCTTCATCCAAAGGACTTGAGCACAACAACTCCCTAAGGATATGTACTCGGCTTCGGTGGTAGAAAGAGCTACACTATTTTGTTTCTTAGAGAACCAAGATATGAGCATACTACCTAAGAATTGACAAGTTCCCGAAGTACTCTTCCTATCAATTTTACACCCCTCATAATCCGCATCCAAATAAGCATGAAGGTTGAAGGTTGAGTCTATAGGGTACCAAAGACCTAAACAAGGGGTATCTCTAAGGTACCTAAAGATTCTCTTAACGGCTATAAGGTGAGACTCTCTAGGACTAGCTTGAAACCTAGCACACAAGCAAACACTAAACAAAATATCTGGTCTACTTGCAGTAAGGTAAAGCAAATATTCAATCATGGAGCGATAAAGCTTAGAGTCAACACACTTACCTCCTTCATTTTTGTCAAGCTTTGTAGATGAGCTCATAGGTGTGGCTTGAGGCTTTGCATTCTCCAAGCCAAACTTCTTGAGCATATCCTTGATGTACTTTGCTTGATTGATGAAGGTGCCATCCTTCCTTTGCTTGATTTGGAGTCCCAAAAAGAATGAGAGCTCCCTCATCATGCTCATCTCAAATTCACCTTGCATTAACTTAGCAAACTCTTTGCAATGACACTCATTAGTAAATCCAAAAATAATATCATCAACATATATTTGTACTACTAAGATGTCATTTTTATACCTTTTTATGAAAAGTGTAGTGTCCATCTTACCTTTTTCAAAACCTTTTTCAATCAAAAAGTTTGAAAGTCTTTCATATCAAGCTCTAGGAGCTTGTTTTAAACCATAAAGTGCTTTAGTAAGTTTGAAAACATGATTTGGAAATTTTGAGTCTTCAAAACCCGGTGGTTGTTCCACATAAACTTCTTCATTTATAAAACCATTTAAAATGCGCTTTTAACATCCATTTGAAAAAGCTTGAAGTCATGATAACATGAATATGCAAACAACATCCTAATAGCCTCCATTCTAGCTACGGGTGCATAGGTTTCATCAAAATCTATTCCATCTTCTTGTGTGTAACCTTGAGCAACTAATCTAGCTTTATTTCTCACAATGTTACCACTCTCATCTAGTTTGTTCCTAAATACCCATTTAATTCATATAGTAGATTGATTACTAGGCCTTTCAACTAATGTCCAAACATTACTTCTCTCAAATTGATTTAACTCTTCTTGCATAACCATAATCCAAAAGTCATCTTTTAATGCTTCTTTTACATTCTTAGGTTTTATGCATGAGATAAATGCAACATGGTTCATAAGTTTAAGAGAAGATCTAGTAGTTACCCCCTTGGATGGATCACCCAAGATTTCACCACCTTTGACATAGTTGAACTCCCTTGGGTAGCTCACTTTCTTTTCCTCAAGAGCCAAGTCCTTCAAGGCTTCAAGAGGTGGACCTTGTGTATCCTCTTCTTTTGATGGAATCTCATCGTCCTTTGAAGTTTGTCCTCCATCAAAGGCATCAAGGATTCCTACATCATCATCATCACAATAATCCTTTCTTGGAAGGATGTTATCATCGAATACAACATGAATAGACTCTTCTACTACTAAAGTTCTTTTATTAAATACACGATAGGCTTTAGAGTTTGAGGAATAACATAAGAAAATAGCTTCATCACTTTTAGTATCAAATTTACCTAAGTTATATTTTCCATTGTTTAAAACAAAACACTTGCAACCAAATGGATGAAAATAGCTAATGTTAGGATTTTTAGATTTTAAAATCTCATATGGTGTTTTCTTTAAAAGTGGCCTAATCATTACTCGATTTACAATGTAGCAAGCGGTGTTTGTGGCTTCCGCCCAAAAATATATAGGCCCAAAAATATTTAGGTAACTTGTTTTCACAAAGCATAGTTCTAGCCATTTCTTGTAAAGTTCTATTTTTCATCTCAACTACCCCATTTTGTTGAGGAGTTCGAGGAGCCGAAAAATTGTGGCTAATACCATTTTCATTTAAAAACTCTTCAAAACCAAGATTTTGAAATTCGGTTCCATGATCACTTCTAATATGAGAAATTTTAAGTTCAAGATCATTTTGAGTTAATTTTGAAAATGTGATGAATTTTTCTAAAGCCTCATCTTTATTACTTAAAAATAGAACCCAAGTAAATCTAGAATAGTCATCAACAAGTACAAATGCATAAGATTTACCACCCAAGCTCATAGTTCTAATAGGCCCAAATAAATCCATGTGAATAAGTTGTAAACATCTACTTGTAGAAACATCATTAATGGATTTAAAGGATGACTTATGTTGTTTACCCTTAGAGCATGCATCACAAATTTTATCATTTGAGAACTTAATTTTGGGTAAACCTCTAACTAGATCTAGGGAAACTAATTTTTCTAAAACACTAATGCTAGCATGTCCTAGTTTCATATGCCATAGACATGCATCATTTTCATTTTGAGCTACTAAACATGCATGGGATGTATGTATGTCATCTAAATGCACTAATTAAAATATTACCTATGCGATGACCTATGAGCATAATATTATTTGATTTAATGTCAACAATTTTGCACTCATTTTTATCAAATAAGACATTAAACCCTTTATCATATAATTGTCTTATGCTCAACAAATTATGTTTAAGACCATCGACATATAAAACATTTTCAATGAGAATAGTAGAGTGATTACCTATGGAGCCAATACCTTTAATGTGACCTTTGGAGTTGTCACCAAATGTCACTACTCCTCCACTTTTTCGCTTTAAGTCCATGAATCTACTCTTGTCTCCGGTCATATGCCTCGAGCATCCACTATCAATGTACCATGAATTTTGAATTTGTGCTTTGGCCTCATAGCAATGCTCCCCCTACAAACAAAGATATTAAACTTTTGTTTTTGTTACCCAAATCATTTTGGGTCCACGAGTGTTAGCTTCCAAAAGCTTGGTTCCCTTAGGAATCCAAGGTGACAAAGCAACAACATTATTAGATTTGACGAGTTCCTTAGGAACCCATACACTCCTAATCTTTTTAGTTCTATTATGTCTAGGGAAGCCACTTTGTTTGTAGTTATAAGTCTTTCTCCTAGGTTGGTTTGTTTTAGATGATTCACCTTTTCCATGCTTCACATTACCAACATTTTTGAAAGACTTCTTGAGCTTGTTAAGCTTATCTAACACCTTTTGGTGTTCACTATTGCATTGAGAAATAAGATTATTTAGGTCTACATTTTCATCTTGGAAGAATTTAAGTTCATCTTTTAAACCTAAAATCTTTTTCTCAAATTTTAAGTTAGCTTGAGAAAGTGAGTCATTTTTATCATTTAATTCTGAAATAATCTTTTTATTTCTAATGACCGACTCTTTTTACTTCTCAACTAACTCAACATAAACCTCTTGCAACTCATCATACGCATCATGCAATTCATCAAATGTAAAGTCAAAAGATGATGAGTTAGAGGTTAACATGGAGGAATCCTCCTCAAGTGCCATGAGGCAAAGGTTGGCCACTTCGTGTTCGTCATCCTCGGATGACTCCTCGTCACTCCAAGTAGCGAGCTTGGCTTTGAGCTTCTTCTTCTTCTCAAAGCCCTTCTTCTTGAGTTGAGGGCACTCTGAACGAATGTGACCGGGTTTTTTGCACTCGTAGCAAATGATTTGATCCATCTCTTCTTTTTTGTTTTTGCCCTTGAAGTCCATTTTTCTTGGAATCTTCCTTCCTCGGTTGGACCTCATGAATCATGAGAACCTTTTGGCTATCATAGCCAATTCTTCTAGGTCATCCTTCTCACTAGAAGTGCTCTCCTCATGTAATGAAGCTTTGAGAGCCACTCTTACCTTCTTCTTCTTTTCTACTTCTAGCTTCTCCACTCTTCTCTCTTCCTTTTTCTTTTCATCTTCCCTTTCTTGCTTCATTATCTCATGAGTAAGGAGAGAACCCACTAGCTCATCAAGTTTGAGTGTCTTCAAGTTTTTGGCCTCAATGATGGCGATTCTCTTCCCATACCAAGATTCGAAAAGTGAGTAGAGTAGCTTCCGGACTAGTTTGTCTTCCGGAATTATCTCTCTAAAACCCATAAGCACGTTGACTATTGTTGAGAAGCGATCGAACATCTTGGACACAGTTTTGTCGGGCTCCATTTTGAAATTCTCATAGCTAAGATTGAGAATTCCAATCTTGGTCTCCTTCACATCACTAGTTCCTTCATAAGTGGTCTCTAGTGTATCCCACACTTCCTTGGCACTTTCAATGGAGGAGACTTTGAAGTAGATTTCGGGACCGAAAGAGCAAAATAGCATGTGAAGAGCTTTATCATTGATTTGGATCTTCTTTCTCTCTTCTTCACTCATCTCAATCTTCTTCTTTAGAACAAATCTTCCTTCATCGTCTCTCTTCAATGGAATATAGGGACCATCTTCAATGACATCCCATACTAGATAATCGTTGGATTTGATGAAGAGGCGCATCTGGTTCTTCCAAAATGGATAGTTATCACCGTTGAAGAATGATGGTTTTGTGGTTGATTGAGACTCGTACATGTTTAACCCGGAGGTAGATGCCATGGCTTGATTTTTGAATGATCACACTCTTCCTAGGAACTCCTCTTGTGGTTGTTAATCCTTCAAAGAGATAGGCTCTGATACCAATTGTTGAGTGGGTCAATAGATTGATCAAAGCCAAGAGGGGGTGAATTGGGCTTTTAAAAATTTGTTGGTGTAAAATGATAGCTAAAAATGAAGAATAATGGATTTTAGAGTGGTTCAAGTTCCAAATGAACTCTACATCCACTACCTTAGCTGCCACTAAGAATTTTCAACAATTCATTAATTTGTTCTTCTCCTTTTCAAGGCTTAGGAGGTAACCTTTACACAACTGGTCAAATTTTCTACCCAAAATTTGACCAAACCCTCACAAGAGAACAAAGAAGAATTTAGGCAAGAAAGATATCTCTCAAATACAAGATTGCCCCTTTAAGTACAAACACTCAACCCAAATTTTATGATAGGATAGGAATTTGATTACAACACAATTTGGGGTTTACAAGAAATTGGAAATTAAGCACAATGAGCTTGGATTTTTGCTTGGATGTTTATCTTTGATGCAATAGTTGTTGCTAGTCAGCAATTAGCTTCAATTTATACTTTCTCTATCAATTCTAGTCATTTGGGTGGTTAGGGTATTGATTATAGCCGTTGGGACCCTCTCTTTCCACCATAAATGCACTTCTGCAGCTATTTGTATCGGTACGCGAAGACTTGTATCGATACCTATATCAAAATAGAAAGAGCTATTGCACAATAATAAAGAGGGCGTATCGATACACCAGGATCTGGGCTTATTTTCAGGAAAAGCCAAGACATAGCAGTTAAAATTACACAGACTCAAGCTGGGCAGGTGAATTGACGAATAGAAGATCTGTAAGTGGTTATTGTACTTTTGTATGGAGTAACTTAGTCACTTGGAGAAGCAAAAAATAGGCTGTGATATCTAGAAGCAGTGCAGAAGCAGAGTTTAGAGCCATGACTCTTGGTATATGTGAGAGAATATGGATTAAAAAGCTTATTACTGAACTAGAACTAGATGAAAAAGCAGAGTTTGAAGTTCACAGTGACAGTCAATCCGCAATGAGCATAGCAAAGAATCCAGTTCAGCATGACAGAACGAAACATATTGAAATAGATAGACATTTTATTTATGAAAAGGTCAACAGTGGGACTGTGAAGCTCAACTACATTCCTACCACGAGTCAAATTGCTGATGTTTTCACCAAGGCACTTCCAAGAGTGACCTTTGATGGTTTTTTATCCAAACTGGGTGTATATAACATATACACACCAGTTTGAGGGGGAGTGTAGGTTAGTACGTGTAAGTATGTGAATATATTATGTATCTTGTACTTATGGAAAGTTACTTTTAGTAGAATATCTTTAGAGATCATATCTAGGGTAGTATCTTATAAATTAACTATAGAATCTTTAGTTACCTAGAATACTAAGTCAGTCTTTTGTATATATATTTCTACTCTTCCATGAATAAAATTAAGAGAGAATTTCATACAATTCTACAACGAATTTTGTCTAAGCCTAACTTTAACCGAGTGTTTGTTTTGGATTACTGATTCCCCTTATGCTTGAGCTTGAAATAAGTTGACACTTAATTGTTGCTTGATTGTTTTAGGAACGCCACTGGCTTCTCCTGGTGTGGCTGCAGTGCTATAGGCTGTAAAGAACAACCCTCAATCTTATAGGTTGAAGAAAATACTCAATATAGCACCTCGGCTTCTTGATGCTTATTTTACTATAGCTTTGCGTGATGCAAATAATTGTATGCATTATATCATCACTAATTTGGTTGATATCCAATTTTATTTCATGTTAACATTGCGTAGATGTTTGTGTAGCATGAGTTTGGGGAAATAGATTTGTAATGTTGGAAGTTATTTTAAATGTATACTTTTTTATTTGCATAGATGTTTGTGTAGCATAAATTTGCATAATATGCTTTTTATTTGAATTCTTTTGGAAACATGGTGTTATTCATGGTGTCTGTAAACACAAACTCCACCAAAGAACAGTTATTCGCGACTTTTTTAAACACAAACACCACTAGATAACATATTCGCGCAGCGTTTGTGTAAATAACATGTTTTTACGGCGTTGTCTACACGCACCGTTATAGCCCATAACTTTCGGCGGCATTTTGATAATCAAATGTTGCTATATATCTTGACATTTTACGGCGTTTTATGCAAACAAACATCGCGAACTATTGTGACCTTTCCATAGCGTCGGGGAGTTTTTAGCGGCGCTTAAAAACACTACTATAGGGCTAAATAATACCACTAAAGAGTTGTTTTTCTGTAGTGATTCATGAATAAGTGGGAAGATTCAAGGCATTAGATCCATACATTCATTCACCAAGACCATTTAATCATCTTTTAAAGCATACATGTACGAAAAGGGAGAGTTTCTTGGATGTTTCTTGTACTTGGAGAATATATTGAAGATCAAAGATAAATTCAAGCCCTTCACCTCCCAAAACAAGTGCATTGGATGGCACAAATGAAGATTTATATACCATACACATTGCCTTTTTCATCCACTTTTCTGTTCATATGCCTTAGCCTTAGCCTATAAATAGAGGCTTATTTCACTTTTGTAAACACAACTTTGATTTTCATAGAATTTGAGATTGTTCTCTTCCTTTGTTCTTAATTGAACACCAAGAGACTTATCAAGAATATTGTATGGCGTCAACCTCTTTCTTTCGAACTTATCACTATCTTTAGTGTGGCGTTCAACCCCTTTTGATATCGTTGGTTCCTATCTCCATATAGATAGCGGGTCACGATCCTATTACGTTGTTATTAGTTAAGAAATCGTATAAGTCTAGGGTCAACATTACATATAGTGTTGGTTCTCTCTTGGTTCCCCTTAGCCGATTTCAAGCCTATCTACCACCATCATTTCTATAATTCTTTTCTTTTCAATCATACGATCGTTCCAAGCCCATTTGCAAACTGCAATTATTATCATCAGGAGTACATTGATTTCGATCAAGAAATATAAACGACTCGAACTCATACTCGAGGATGAGCACCCATCAGTCCAGGTCCCGTCTAATAAAGCATAAATTCAAAAGACTGATTATTCAGTGTAAATAGAGAAAACCATATAAAATTACAGCACTGTTACAACTAAAATCTAATAATTTCAGAGAAATATGGGGAGATTATGGATTTTTATTTGAAATGGGACTAAATTTATTGAATCTATAAATATATAGTACTAAATGTGTTATTATTCAAATTTCTATAATTCCAATGTTTCCTACTTAACGACCTTTAGCGTCTGAGTTACCATTTTGTTACAAAACATAAAGTTTAATGGTCATTCTGTAACTTTTTAAAGTTTAGTTACTATTTTAAAATTTTAAACAAAATTTAGTTACCATTTAGGTCTTTATCCAATAATATTTCTCATATATTTTTGACAAGTGCCAAAATTGTCAAATAAATATATTCATATTCTCAATTAAATATTAAAAATAATATAGAGAAGTAGGGTCAGTCCACAGGGACTAAGGAAATTCTGATGTCACTTCTTTGTTTTAACCTTGATTATTGTGAAAATAAAAAGGGGGTTTAGAAATAATTGAGTAAAAATAAAATATAAATTAAAGAAATAAATTGTAAAGAAAGAATTCAGTGATGATGGTTTAGCCTTATGCTTTTCTAGCCTCAATTTCGATCGTTTATCGAAATAATTTTCCCTTTTAGATAGTATGTTGGTTACAGTCAACAGGGCCCAACCCATGCAGCTAATTCTTCTCTCCGATTAATCGAGATTTCTAAGTCTATCTCCAAAATCTGATCCTTGCCAGTCTAACCACGTCTTTCGTCGTTAGCACGAAGCCACCTTGAGTATTAGAAGAGCCCAACTCGAGTTATGGTGTCTCACAGAGAATCGAACTCGATCTTGATTCCCCTTAGCCGAAAGTCGCTAAGTTTGTTCACAGAAAGCCGAATTACGACCAACCGATCCGTCTCCCAAACTGCAAGTCAAAACACCTTTCAAATCAACGACATCTTTTTGAGTTGAAGATGTAGTAACTTTAAAGGAATGGCCGATTGCCACTCCTTGTTTCCAGAGAATCGAATAATACTTTTCGAAATTATGAAGTGCAACTCAATTCTCACGATTAGAATTGAGTCATCGCAAAGCTTTAGGCTAAGTGGAAATTTAGCTAAGCATAGATTGGATCATGCTTAGCATTTTTATGATGGAAAAAATAAATGAAGTAAAAATAATGGAAGAAAATAAACTTCAATTATTGAAATGAAGAGAATACTCAAATTCTAATCCGAGTTCAAGTGTTGAACCTAGGGGTATTTATACCCGAGAATCCTAACAAGGTAAAATAACTAAAAACCCTAATAAAAGATAAAAGATAAAGCTAAAATATTCAAGTTAAAAATCTAAAATTAAATCTAGAGGTTTATCACAAAAGATAAAGATAATAAATTTAAATCGTGTGGCACTGGTTGAATTATGCTTTATCTTCTGGATAATCTCATATTTGTCTTTCATGCACTTATCTTCAAGATAATTATGAATTTGACTTCGAGATAATGTTGATCTGTCTTTTAAAAGATGTTGATTGTACCCCGAATTCTGCTGCATCGGACTTGAACTGTATTGTGCCTCAGTTCATGCCCACGACTCCTGCCATGACATCTAGCGAAAATTTAAATTTTGCCTTTTAATTGTTGGTTTTGGGCTGACATTGTCCAATGAAGCTCCTACCAAAGTAAAGCTAAAAAAAGCAATTTAAGAGTATATATTTCAAGAAAATGGAGAATAAAACACATTAAAATATGCAACATTCTACACTAAACAAATTTTATAAAAAATATATGAAAGAAAATCAAATGTATCGAGTATATGAAGTGTTCATATTTTTGCGAAGTAAAAACTCGTAAAATTTGAAAGTTCACCGTATAATGATGGGTAGTTTTAGTAGTGAACTACCGATTTGATATCAACCAGATACTGTGAGAATGACATCATAGTGACCGGAAATAGAGATGAGCGGCAATAAGCGTAAGTGAGGAAGGTGAACGGTGGTTAGGGCTGTAAATGAAGCGAATATTCAGCGAACCGTTTGTGAATTGTTCGACTGAAAGTTTGTTTATGTTCGTTTATTTATTAAACGAACGGACAAGAACAAGATTTTTTGTTCGTTTAATTACATGAAGGAACACGAACAAAGGACTTATTCGTTCATTTATGTTCGTGGACGTTCGGTAATTCGTTCGTTTATGTTCGTTCGTTTATGTTCATTTATGTTCGTTTATGTTCATTTAAATTTATTCACACATGTCTAGGGGTGTTCATTATTCGGTTAGACTGAACTAACCGACCGAACTAAAACAAAATTGGTTAATCTATTAGATAATTTTAGGTTTCGGCTAATGATTAAGAGTTTTTTCAAATTTCAATAATCAATTAATTCGGTTTAAAATCGGTTAATTATCTGAATTAATCGAACTAACCGAAAATATTAAATATTTAACAAATTATATATGTTCATTTATGTTCGTTTATCATTTAAACGAACGAACATGAACGAACACGAACAAGCTACATTCCTTAACGAACGAACAATTTTTTTTTGTTCATTTATGTTCGTGTCCGTTCATTTGTTCGGTTAAAGTTAAACGAACGAACATGAATACACCATCGTTCGTGTTTCTTCTGTTCGTTTACAGGCCTAACCGTGGTTAGTGATTTATTAATTAATATAGATCTAGAATTTTAGAGAATAAGATCAGTTTTTTTTACAAAATGAATTACAATATTTGGGTCAAACTGTTGCGGATTACGATCGTCGGATAGAGCAAAAACGCAACTGATAATTTGAGAAAATAACAATGAAGATAAAGGAGACACAAATTTTACGTGGAAAACCCCTAAATAATATAGGGTAAAAACCACGGACAAAGGTAGAAGAATTTCACTATGAGAAAATAGGAATTACAACTTCTCTCAATCTAACAAGGAGAAAACAATGACAATTCTCTCTTGATAAGAAAGGAGAAAACAACTCTATGAAAACTCTCTAATTTCTCTAGTATTGGGAGGAGGTTAGAATGATTTGGGATGTTTTCAAATGGCAAATGGCTAGGCTATTTATAGTTGAGCTTTAGGGACTAACTTATAAATAACCTAAAGTTTAGGGACCAAAAATCAATTTCCCCATTCCACATTTTCAACATTTGCTGCATCAATTTTCTCCATTTGCTGCACCTACCATTGAAATTTCCATTGTTGAAATTTCAATGCAACATGTGCACCGAATCTACAATCTCCCACTTGAAGATTTGATTGGAACAATCATATCTTCACACCATTCTTTCTACCTTGTACTTTCCATGTTGCTTACGTCTCTAACAAGCCACAAGAGGATCGACACCAAGTAAACTTATCAGTGTTGATTGCTTTTGTCATGAAATCTGCTATGTTGTCATCGGTATGGATCTTCTGCATATCTATCGTCCCTTCTTCCACTTTCTCACGAATGAAGTGGTATTGGACCCGAATGTGTTTTGTTCTTGAGTGAAAAGCAGGATTCCTTGCAAGATGCAAGGCGCTCTAACTGTCACAAAACAAAGAGACATTCTCTTGTTTGTGCCCGAGCTCTTCCAATAGCATTTTCAACCATATTGCTTCTTTACTGGCTTGTGTAGCTGCTACATATTCTGCCTCCGTTGTTGACGTAGCCACAACCGATTGCAGTTTTGAAACCCAGCTTACAGCTCCACCAGCAAGTGTAAACACATACCCTGTTGTAGATTTGCTTTTATCCAAATCTCCTGCATAGTCAGAATCGACATACCCGCTGATAAGAAAGTCTGATCCTCCGTAACATAATGCAACATTTAAGGTCCCTTTGATGTATCTCAGGATCCTTTTCACAGCATTCCAATGCTCTCTGCCTGGATTCGCCATGTACCGACTAACCACTCCCACTGCTTGTGCAATGTCTGGTCTTGTACAAATCATAGCGAACATTAAACTTCCCACTGCTGATGCATACGGTACTCGAGACATCTCCATCCTCTCTTTTTCACTGCTAGGACTCATACTGGAGGATAATTTAAAGTTAATAGGAAGAGGGGTAGAAATTGGCTTACAATCTTGCATGCTGAATCGTGACAAGATCTTTTTCAAGTAATTCTTTTGTGAAAGCCAAATCTTCCTACTACTTCTGTCTCGGTGAATTTGCATCCCTAGAATCTTGTTTGCTGGTCCCAAGTCCTTCATTTCAAATTCCCTAGCCAGTTGTGCCTTTAATTCTTTAATATGATCTTTGTTGGGGCCTGCAACCAACATGTCATCTACATACAACAGCAATATAACAAAGTCGTTTTCACCAAACCTCTTGAAGTAAGCACAAGGGTCTGCATTAAGTCTGTTGTATCCAAGGCTCATGATGAAGGAGTCAAATCTCTTGTACCAACACCTCGGCGCCTGCTTTAAACCGTACAGAGATTTGTTCAACCTACAAACCAAGTTCTTCTTTTCTTTTTCTTCAAAACCTTCAGGCTGGAGCATGTAAATCTCTTCTTCAAGATCTCCATGAAGAAAAGCTGTTTTAACATCTAGCTGCTCTAGATGTAAATTCAATGTAGCACACATTGCCAGGACAACTCGAACCGTTGTTAGTCTAACCACAGGAGAAAAGATTTCATTGAAATCAATACCTTCTTTCTGAGCATATCCTTTGACCACCAGTCTTGCACGATACCTCTCCACTTGATCGTCACCATTTCTCTTGATTTTGAAGACCCATTTGTTACCAATTGGCTTCCTTCCTTGTGGTAGTGGCACAAGTTCCCATGTATTATTTTTATGAAGGGCTTCGATTTCTTCTTGCATTGCCGCCATCCACTGCGAAGCATATGAGTTGTTCATTGCCTCCTCGAATGTTGATGGCTCACCGTCCTCCGTTAAAAGGCAGTATGCAACATTACCTTCTATAACATAATCTGAGTGCCAATTGGGGCGTCTTCTCACACGATCTGATTGACGAGTTGTTGGAGCTTCAGAATTCTCTGGTTCTGGTTCCTCGAGCTCTGGTTCTGCTTCAGAACAATCTCTCTGTTCAAACTCATTTTCAACATGTATCTGTGTAGTCTCTAGCTTTTCTTTATCAGTGCTATCATCTTCTTCTTTTCTTTGTAGCTTATCTTCTACAAAGATAACATCCCTGCTGATAATCACTTTGCGGGCAGTGGGATCCCACAAGCGATACCCCTTTACTCCATCAGCATACCCCAAGAATTTACATTTTCTGGATTTTGGATCCAACTTTGAAATTTCTTGGGCATTGTACATCACGTACACAATACTTCCAAATATATGGAGGTTTGAATAATCAACTGGTTTACCAGTCCACATTTCCATCGGTGTCTTCAACTCAATTGCAGTTGATGGAGCCCGATTCACCAAATAACAGGCGGTATTGACTGCTTCTGCCAGAAAGCTTTTTCTAGCCCTGCAGCTCTCAACATTGCTCGTGTTCTTTCTAACAGAGTTCTGTTCATCCGCTCTGCCACTCCATTTTGTTGAGGAGTGTATATTGTTGTGAACTGTCTTTTGATGCCTTCTTTTCTGCAGAAGTCATTAAATTCATCACTTGTATATTCACCTCCATTATCTGATCTGAAACACTTGATTTTATTTCCAGAATCAAGTTCCACCCGCGCTTTGAAAACTTTGAAGGTTGAAAACACATCTGCCTTCTTCTTGATAGGATACACCCAACATCTCCTAGAGTAGTCATCAATGAAGGAGACAAAATACTTTGCTCCGCCTAGGGATGTAACCGATGCTTGCCATACATCAGAATGAACCAATTCTAGAACAGCCTTGCCTCTAGAATTTGATGTGTTGAATTTTAATCGATGCTGCTTACTTGTAATACAATGTTCACACAAAGGAAGTGATACCTTTGTTAAACCCGGAAGTAGCTTTTGCTCCACAAGGACTTTCATTCCCTGTTCTGACATGTGTCCAAGTTTCCGATGCCATAACATGGTAGAATCTGAACTACATGAGGCAACAGAGGCTTCAGCTTCTAGCAAAGTCTCTCCCTTCAGCATGTACAAATTTGCAGCTATCTTTTCACCTTTCATCACCACAAGCGCTCCATGGAACACCTTCATGATTCCTTTCCGTGTTTCAATCTTGCTTGCATTATTATCCAACAATCCGTAGGATAATAAGTTTTTCTTCAAGCCTTTCACGTGTCGCACATCTCGAACAACTTTGGTTGTCCCGTCATACATCTTCAATTTGATGGTTCCAACGCCAACAATTTCCAAGGCATGATTATTGCAGCTGTACACAGATCCTCCTGAGATAGGTTCATAATTATAGAACCATTCTCTTCTTGAGGTCATGTGATATGTGGCTCCCGAGTCAATAAACCATATGTCTGCAAATCTTTTTCTGCCTTCCATGGCTGTTGCTGCTTCACAACAGAGAGCATCTCCATCATCTGAAGTGTTTGCCATATTTCCTTGAGGATTGGAGTTTTTAGGTAAACTCCAACAATCCTTCTTCATGTGACCCTTCTTTCCACAGTTGTAGCACTTTAAATTCTTCTTACTCCTTGACTTTGATCTACCATGATTGTGACTGCTACTTTGGCCATGTTTTGTTGATCTTCCTCTCATCACCGTTAAGGCCTCTGCTTGTTGCAGATTTCCTTGTCTGTCTTCCTTGTTCTTGCGCCGATTTTCTTCTTCCAGAATAGCAGCTGCAACGTCATCGAAGACTAGATCACTTGTAAGGTTGTTGTTTGTCAAGTTGATGATGAGTTGATCATACGAATCAGGTAGACTTTGAAGCAGAAGTTCAGCACGTTCTTGTGACTCTATTTTATAGCTTAGGGATGTAAGCTGAGAAAATAGAGTATTCAACGTGTTTAAGTGCTCTGTCACTGAAGTAGATTCTGACATCCGAAGAGTGTACAATTTCCTCTTAAGGAAAATTTTATTGTGCAACGATTTGACCTCGTATAATTTTGCGAGGTGATTCCAAATCTCCTTGGCTGTCTTCTTCTCCTCGATGCTTGATAGTACTTCATCTGCTAATGCTAAATGAAGGTCTGCAATAGCATTCTCGTCCATCTCATTCCATTTCTTGTTATTCGTAAAATCTGCCGGCCTTTCGCTGATAGCCGCTAGACATCCGTTTTTTCTTAGGATGGCCTTTATCTTCAATTTCCACAGTGAGAAATTTCTCCCATTGAACTTTTCAATATCAAATTTCGTTGCCATAGCTTCTATTTCAGATAGCTCCCACTATTTCACCTTTTTGATGTGAATAGTGCCCACCACCTTCAATGAATGAGTAATATCTAACTTACTTTCTTATGATGGAGGATCCACTTTCCAGTGGCAACCAACAGAGAATACGGTAAGTAGATATACGCACCCAAATCTGGTTCTGATGCCAATTGTTGCGGATTACGATCGTCGGATAGAGCAAAAACGCAACTGATAATTTGAGAAAATAACAATGAAGATAAAGGAGACACAAATTTTACGTGGAAAACCCCTAAATAATATAGGGTAAAAACCACGGACAAAGGTAGAAGAATTTCACTATGAGAAAATAGGAATTACAACTTCTCTCAATCTAACAAGGAGAAAACAATGACAATTCTCTCTTGATAAGAAAGGAGAAAACAACTCTATGAAAACTCTCTAATTTCTCTAGTATTGGGAGGAGGTTAGAATGATTTGGGATGTTTTCAAATGGCAAATGGCTAGGCTATTTATAGTTGAGCTTTAGGGACTAACTTATAAATAACCTAAAGTTTAGGGACCAAAAATCAATTTCCCCATTCCACATTTTCAACATTTGCTGCATCAATTTTCTCCATTTGCTGCACCTACCATTGAAATTTCCATTGTTGAAATTTCAATGCAACATGTGCACCGAATCTACACAAACTAGGGTTATTAGCTCATTACTTGCATTAGGCTTGTATATCCTAAATCCAGCTAAGTCAACAAACTAATAAATAATCTTCTCACATATTTGGTAGATTTTATATTTATATTTTCATATAAAATGTATGGTTTAAAGATTAAAAAATGATAAAATGTTAAAAAAATTACTCCCAAAAATCTTAAAAGGTCGGATTGAAGTGTTTTTTATGAATTAGAAAATTAAACCTTGATTTTTAATATTAAAAATGAAATTAGTGAGACTCAAATAAGCAGTTGGGTAGTAAAGGTATGCCTTTTACAACCTTTATATATTTACCTTATTTCATTAAAAAATTAACAGTTGAATTTGAATATACTATTTGATAATACTAAAAGTTGAATTATATATATATATATATACCTTTATTTTTGTTTTATTCCAAATTAAATTAAAATTTTACATTAACATTTGATATGAATCATCATCTTCAACATTAAAAACTGATATTTTTTTAGAGAAATTATAGGTCATTATCAACTTTAAAAAAATTAAAAAAAAAGTTGATTTTAAATGTTTTTATCAGAGTATTAACGAGCATTACATTATGAATAGAGCAATTAAGTTGAAAAAATTGCTCTTATAATAAATCTCTACAATACTTGATACAAATTAGTCAGTTAATATATTAAATACAGAAGGATATGCTTAAAAAAATTGTATCCAAAATTTCAATTAACATCCGTCTCAAATTTTATAATCGAACAATAAAATCCCGTCCCAATAAAAAAGAATTAGGCATATGTAGCACGTATAGCAGCACTAGCACCATAGAAAGACAATAAATGAAGCTGATTACCACTATTATGGGTTTGAGTCGTGCAGTGATTAGACCTTGCCGATTGTAGACAATGCTCCAGAACCTGATCCCTGCAAATGGGACAATGCAAAGACGGAACCTGAAGCCATTCTTCAATACAGTCCTTGTGGAACATGTGCTTACACCTCGGCAACACCCTCACCTTCTCTCCCTGCACGTACTCTTCCAAGCATATAGCGCAGCTTTCGACCTTGGACTGCAACCATGGCGCTGTCGATTCTCCGTATACGAGGACAGTAATCTGCTTGAGTTCGCTGTCGACAGACGGTCTTGGATCGGTGGGATTCTCGTCCGAAGATCGGTTCGATCGGCAAAAGCATTTGAAGAGTAGGAAAACGATGACACCGAGGCTTATTACGGCGACCATGATTGTGAAAACCATGCGGTCGAGTATTAAGTTTCTGTAACAGTCATTGTGATCAGGTGAGATACGTTCACTCAGCAGAAGTCTGTGTCTGTTGAGTGTGGAGCTATTGGAAGGCTCCATTGGGGCTTGTTCGGAGAGGATCGGTGATTCAGGAAAATAATTGCTGCCACTTAAAAACACATTGGCTTAGCCTCGAAGAAATAGTAATTAGGCAGGAAACAGCTCATTAGTCATTTATGGAAAATTACTCACCCGGGGTTATTCATTCAAATTTAATACGACGCGGCGATTTGATTTTTCCATATAGTTAATCTTTTCTTTTCTTGGCCAAAAAATGAAACATTTTGAATTGGCTTACCATTATGTGATTAGTGATTGGTGATGTGGGCTCAATTTTCCAAATTAATATGAAAAGAATAATGTTTGCTTTGGCCTTTCGAGTAAACAACTCTCACTTGGTTTCTCTTGAAACAAATATGAGCTGAATTTAGACATGTCAATTTTAATTTGAATTCTAAAAATCTTAATTAATCAATAAATATGATCATAAATATCAACAATTCAAATTCATGCATCCTAAACCTAAACTAAATTGAGCATGAAACAATTTAGATTCAGAATGACCCAAAAGAAAATAGGTCAAACTACTCTTATAGTAACTTAACTATGATTGGCGCTGCGGTTTTGGCTTGTGTTACGCTCTTTGAAATTGATGTCGCATATAGGGTGATAAATTGTGTTTGTTTTACTCATATAGGATGCATTGGCAAGGAGAGAAGTTGACCGAGTTTATTGGTTTCATGTCAGGCTATAGCCCTCTGCTGGGGCTCGAGTGTTTAGCGATGTAGAGTGTTGTTTTCTTTTTGTTTGGTGCTTCGTTGGCGTATGTAGGGTGGTGGCAGCTTGGTTCGATTGGATTCCTAAACACTATCGAGGAGTACTCGTTTTCTCCATTTAGGGTTAAAGTAATTTTTAATGAGGCGATAATAATATATGTATGATTTTCTTTAATAAATCATACCCAATAATAAAAAAAAACTTAACTATGGGAGGTTCTATTTTAACCATTGATCTTTTATTTTTTTCAATTAAACTACTTAACTATTTAAATTATATCAATCAAGCCACTAACCATAAAATTTTAACAGAAATATTTATTTGACAACTAAACAAATTAGTATAATTACATATTTAATGCTCATTATTTAACATTCTACCAGTCTAGTCCAAATTTTATTTTAATTTAATAAATTTAATCCTTCGATCATGATATAAGAGTACATTACCACCAAGCCAATTCCAATACTTGGGTAAAATTGACAACAGATTTTATACATATTAAATTGTAGTTAACTATTAAATATTTCATTACTAAATAATATTATGAATAAATAAATATATTTTTAATAATAATAATATTAATATATTATTTAAAAATATGTTCAATATTTAAAATAGTAATATATAGTAATAATATTATTTTGTTATGAATATTTATCTATGTGGATGTCTATCATGATTAGAACTTTATCTAAGGAGTTTGATTTATTTATTATTAGGAATATTATCTCTATTAATTAGAGTTTAATGTATTATGTACTTCTTATGCCTATAAATAAATGATTCATTGAAGGCATTGGATACACAAGTCTATATTTGGAAAAATTATATTATGGGTGATTCCCACCACGTCATCCATGGGACCAACCAATGGAAACTACCCATTTCACCATGATTTTTCCATGTCATTTTTTCCAACCAATGAATCTTCACTAAAATTTAAATAATGATGAAGTGGGTGGTTTCTATTGGTTGGTCCCATGATGACATGGTGGGAATCATCCATGATATAATTTCTCCTATATTTGAGAATAATACAAATCTCTCTCTTTCTCACATCTCTTTGTTCTTCCATTCTTGTTCTTTGTTCTTATTATTGTTCTTTGTTATTTTATTCACAACACGTTATCAGCACGAGTTTGCTCGAAAGATTTTGGCGCTCTTTGTTTGAATCCCAAAGTAGTTACCGAAACAAATTTGATTCTACGTTGAACCGAAGATAAGTTTTTTTTTTCCACATTTTTATTATTGGTTACTTTTATCTTAATATTTTAACTTGGTATTTATTTTTGAAAAAGTATGGTAACATGTTTTGAAGGCTTGAGCGAACCATGGAATCTCGCCCAATTACCCTGGTTCTTGTTGGTGATTCTCGAAAAGATTTCAATTTGATATTGGCGACCACATGTACCATATATTCAATTTAGCTTGGAAAGTCTGGTATGTTACCGATTTATTTTATTGCTTCATTCTATCATTCGTACTTCTCCTTGGTTAATAATTTTATTTTCTAAAGCATACTAATGAGCAGACGTGTCTCGCACTCCCAGAAGGTTTCAACATAGGAGAGCACATGTCTATGTAAATGTTATATATTTTTATAGGTAGAATCGTTGAAATTTAGTATAAAAAAACGTTGAAATTTACAATTTTAAAAAAAGTGATTTTAATGACATATTTTCTTTAATGAGGATTTAATCACGTATAGTAAATCAAAGTTCTTAGATTAATATGAAAGAAGACTTTTAATTTTGAAAAATGCTTGTATGCTTACCTCATCTGCGTACAAAATTTTAAGGAAATATGTTATAACATGTTCGATCCTCTTCCATTTTAATGTCTTTAGTTCATAACTAAAGATTAATATTTGTTTCATGATAGTTGATATTTTTAACCGTGTTTTGAGTTTTACATGTGTTTAAATGGCTTGAAAAGAGACGTGATATAAAGAGATTATGGGAAGATGTCTCGGTCATTTGCTATGTCTCCATCGTCCTCAAGAGAAAAATTATTATCGGTAAACTTTATTTTTTTTCTCTCTCTTTAAATTATGATTTTAATGTGCGATAAATCATGATGAATTTCAATCTATAAAAAGATTGTTATAAAGTCTATATTTGCTCGAAAGCAACATTTCTTCTTCGTCGAAAAACTCGACCATAGACTTCTCCTAATTTCAAGTTACGAAAATTCGTCTTGATCCAAAAGTTTTATGGGAGGCATTCCCTGAAATGAATGCAAAGCATGATGTTTATTTCATGCGATTATCAATGATGGGGCATTCCCTGAAGCGAATGCAAGCATGTTGTTTATTCCATGCGATTATTGGATGTAACCCTCTCGTCCCAGTCTGGCCGGATGACCGGTCCAAGTGGGCCACACGGGGAAAACCGAAGCGAAACCCGTTAAGGTTCCCCCTCGGTTAGCAACCCTAATTTTTTTCTTTTAATTTAATCTTTTCTAAAGGCTCGTTCAAATCCTATGTGATCATAACAGCGGAATAAGATGTGGAAGACAAACATCAGAACCCAAAACAACATTTAAACAGCCTAAATTTACTTCATTAGGCAGGCCGTTTCGAAACACCATTAAGGCGTATCGAAACCCCTTTGCCCAGGTCAACTGTCCCAAGCCATACGAAGAGGCCGTATCGAAACGGAGGTCAACCGTTCCGAAACACCCTCAACGGTCAACTTCTCGTGGTCAACAAGATTTTGACCGTTTCGAAACCCTTAGACCCGTTTCGAAACGCTTTCGTCTCGGCAATTTCTCATATTTCCAGTAGCTAAAATGTTCCAAAACCCGTATCGGAACAGGGGCTCACAGTGGCCAAACCGCATCGAAACACGTTCCGATACGGGGTCCCTGAAGCCTTACTCGTTCTGAAACGGCACAGCTTGTTTCGAAACACGGGCTGTATGCAACCCTTGAAAACCAGACTTAGGCGTTTTTCAACAAATCTAAAGGTCCCAAACGACCTCTAAAGGCACTCAACACAAGCATACAAGGTCTAGAGGCATACATCCTATGTCAAGCATGTTCAAACACACACAAGGCATATATTGAAACATTCATTCATGGCATTTACACATTAGCAACATTTCATTATAAGGCATGCTTGAAGACATTAAATGCCAAAAGGCACAATTCAACTCAAATAGGTATTCATGTCATTCAAAAGCAAATTAAACATCCATAAGGCATACCATCACACAAGCATTTGGCAAGTCATCACAAGTTTACAATCAAGTCAATCCTAAAACATCAAACCATATGTGAGTCATACATAGCTCATACAAAACACACTCTTGCCACATTGCTAAACTACTACATAATTGTTAAACCGTACTTGAGCAACAAAAACTTGGAAAGCCCCTTACGCCTTGCTCCGAGCTAACACCACGCTAATGATCTGCATTGTTGAAAATGAGAGCGTAAGCTATAAGCCTAGTGAGGATGCTCTAAAATCGAAAACATCAACAATGTAGGGTTCAAGCATGAAATCCCTTAATCTCACATACAACATACATAGGTAAATCAACAAGTAGACCTAGCTAGTCTTTCAAGAGTCATAATATGGCATCTCACATCATACTAGGCTCAAATATCACATATCAACATCATACATCGCAATCGTGTGAACAAGTTCAATTGGCCACTATTAGTTTACCCGGATGTGCGGATTTAATCTCAACAATCACTTTACCTCGGTGGGATTTCACTCATCACCGGACCTTGCATGGGCGGGATTCCACTCATCACCACATGCCCTACGGATGGGATTCCACTCATCATCCCGTAGAATATATATAAATTTCCGGTGGAATGTTACATCACCGTACTCCTCCTTGATGACTCAACGCCATCAAGGCCACATACGTTTTGACTCAATTTGTGTGCACACTAATCCTAATGGTCGATCATTTACACCCGGTAAGTTAATTAGTGCCAATTTCATATACCACATCACATATCCACCATTCACATCACATACTCATCACATTCATATGTCAAGATACACATGTACATATCAAGCCACATTTCACAAGAGCAAATAGGCAAAGCATAAATAACATTTAATGGAAATCAAAGAGCTAAGTTACCAAGTTAACTCCACATAGAAATGGCCTACCAAGCACATTCCAACTCATACACTACACACACTTGAACCAACTTTAAAACACATTTAAAGTCACTCACCACCCTTCCTTAGCAACCAAAGCAAGCCTCCTACAAGCCCGGATTCGATCACGTTGCCTCTCCAACGTCTCTTTTTGCTTCTAGCCAATAAAAAACACCTCCATTACTCTCAATCAATGCTAAAACTCAGTCATCAACTCAACTCTTAAGCCCAAGCCAAACTTCAACAATTTCAAATCAAATCAATCCCCCAAAATGCCCATTTTCGTGCTCCTTCAAAGGCTAGCTGAAATTCCTATTTTCAAACACCCAAATGGTCCCAAAACACCTTCCTAACATACTAAACCATCAGTCCTTCAATTTAATCCTAAAACCCACCAAAAACCAAGTTTTAGACACTTTAAAATTGGCCACAAGAACCCATTTCGGGTTTTCACCCAAACTTACCCATTTTAACATATTATATGTATTTTAAGGTGGCTAAATCAAAACCCAACCTAACATTTCAAAACGAGTTGAAAAACTCCATAAAAATCCATTCTTTGATTAAGCCCTAATTTCCAAAGGTTGATAGTTTGAAAATCTATAACCATGTAAAGATAGAGAATGAAGAGGAGAGTCCAAAAATATATTTACCTTTGAAAAAGACCTTGAGATGAAGAAGCAATCTAATGGAATAGTAGATTTTGTGTTGGGAGAGTTTGAATGGGTTTTGGGGGTTTCCAATGGGTGAAAGGGAGGAGTGAGGATGATCACTTTTTTTTGTTTTAAAAAAGGTGATCCACTTTTTCCTTGTTTTGGGAAAATTACTAAAAGGGCCCCTCCTCTTTAGTTAAAACTCAATTAGATCCAAATTAGGGTTAAATTGATTGAAATTAATTTTTCTGACTCGGACCTACAAACCCGACTAACTCCTAACCCCAAAACACGGGTGTTACAACTCTCTCTCACTTAAGGAATTTCGTCCCCGAAATTACCTGACTGAAAGAGATACTGAAACTGCCTTTCCATATCCTCCTTCCTCTCCCAAGTGGCCTCGTCCACACCTCGACGTTGCCACCGCACCTTTACTAACTCAATTGATCTACCCTACAACACCTTACTGTCAGATGCTAGGATCTCAACTGGTTCTTCCTCATAAGTCAAATCCGGATTCAATTCAATCTCCTCTACCGGCATAACATGTGATGGATCGGACCTATACTTACGGAGCATCGAAACATGAAATACATCGTGTATCTTCTCTAGCTCGGATGGCAAACGCAACTGATAAGCAACCAGACCAACCCTCTTCACAATCTCATACGGTCCTATGTACCTCGGACTCAACTTCCCCTTTCGGCCAAATCTCATTACTTTCTTCCATGGAGACACTTTCAAGAACACCTTCTCACCCACTGAGAACTCAACTTCCTTCATCTTCAAGTCGACATAGGACTTCTGCCTATCCGAAGCAGCCTTCAATCGATCACAAATCAATTTTACCTTGTCAGTTGTCCCCTTGAGCAAATCCGGCATGGGTAACAACTTCTGTCCTAATTCGGCCCAACAAACTGGAGTTCTACACTTTCGGCCATACAAGGCCTCATACGGAGCCATCTGAATACTCGACTGGAAGCTATTATTGTAAGCAAACTCAACTAGAGGCAAATGCTTCTCCCACGTACCCTGAAAGTCAATGATGCAACAACGCAACATATCCTCTAAGATCTGAACAACTCTCTCTGACTGACCATCTGACTGAGGATGATAAGACGTGCTGAAGTTCAAATGGGTACCCAAAGCTGTATGCAGACACTCCCAAAATCGAGATGTAAACCGCGGATCTCTATCTGACACAATAGACTTCGGCACACCATGCAGTCTAACAATCTCACCAATGTACAAATCGGCCAATCTATCTAGAGTGTAAGTAGTATTGACTGCCAAGAAGTGAGAACACTTCGTAAAACGATCTACTATCACCCAAACTGAGTTCTTCTTCGTAGGAGTCAAAGGCAAACCCGAAACAAAATCCATGGTGATGTTCTCCCATTTCCATTCCGGAATCCTCAACGGCTGTAACAAACCTGAGTGAACCTGATGTTCCGCATTCACTCTCTGACATACTAAACACTTACTCACAAAGTCGGCTACATCTCTCTTCAAGCCAACCCAAAAGTACTCATTCTTCAAATCACAGTACATCTTCGTACTACCAGGATACATAGCAAACGGACTACTGTGTGCTTCTGTCAAGACTGTACGTCTCAAGTCACTGTCCTCTGGCACAACTATCCTATTTTTGAAACACAAAACCCCATCGGTACTGAAACTGTAATCTGAAGATCTACCTTCGGCTATATCTTGCACGTGAGGTGCCAAAGATCTATCTAAGAGCTGCTTTTCTCTAATCAACTGACCTAGAGTAGGTCTAACCTGAAGCACGGCTACCAAGCCACCATCTCCGAACAAGCTCAATCTAGCAAACATGGCTCTCAAATCCACGACTATCTTTCTACTCAATGCATCAACCACTACATTAGCCTTACCCGGATGGTACTCAATGGTAAGATCATAGTCTTTTAGCAACTCTAACCACCTACGCTGTCTAAGGTTCAAGTCTCGCTGAGTCATAATGTACTTCAAACTCTTGTGATCGGTGTACACTGTGCATTTCTCACCGTACAAATAGTGCCTCCAAATCTTCAGAGCAAACACAACTGCAGCTAACTCTATGTCATGGGTCGGATAGTTGCGCTCATGGGTCTTCAACTGTCTTGAGGCATAAGCCACCACTCTCTTGTCTTGCATAAGAACACAACCTAGCCCTACATAAGAAACATCATTGTAAACTACATAGTCCTTCCCGGACTCTGGCTGAATCAAGATCGGTGCTTGGGTCAAAGCTTCTTTCAATCTCTCAAAGGCTCTCTGTCTTGCATCTATCCACTCAAACTGAACACTCTTCTGAAGTAACTGTGTCAATGGAGCGGCTAACTTAGAGAAACCTTCTACGAATCTTCTATAATATCCAGCTAAGCCTAGGAAACTACGCACCTATGTCACTGACTTTGGTTGCTTCCATTCAACAATGTCCTCTATCTTCTTCGGATCAACTCTAATCCCATCAGCTGACACTACATGTCCTAAGAAGACTACCTCTCGGATCCAGAATTCACACTTGCTCAACTTCCCATACAACTGATGATCTAGCAAAGTCTTCAAAACTAGTCTCAAGTGTCGGTCATGGTCTTCTTCAGTTCGCGAATACACCAAGATGTCATCTATAAAAACAACCACAAACTGATCTAGGTACTGATGAAAAACCCTATTCATCATATCCATAAAAGCAGCCGGTGCATTAGTCAACCCAAAAGGCATGACTAAAAACTCATAGTGACCATACCTAGTTCTAAAGGCCATCTTCGGTACATCAACCTCTCTTACCTTTAGCTGGTAGTAGCCCGATCTCAAGTCTATCTTCGAAAAGACTGATGCTCCTCTCAACTGGTCAAACAAATCATCAATTCTAGGCAAGGGATACTTATTCTTCACTGTTAACTGATTCAACTGTCTGTAGTCAATACACATTCTCATGCTTCCATCTTTCTTCTTCACAAACAAAATTGGTGCACCCCAAGGTGACGAACTAGGTCGAATGAAGCCTCTATCTGTCAACTCTTGCAACCGAGTCTTCAACTCTTTCAGTTCTTTTGGTGCCATGCGATACGGAGCAATCGAAACAGGAGCTGAATTAGAATAAGTCTCAATAGAGAACTCTACCTCTCTATCCGGTGGTAACCCTAGCAACTCTTCCGGAAACACACTAGGAAAGTCATACACTGTCCGGATGTCTTGAGGTCTAACCTCACTCATGTTAGGGTTCATCACATAGGCCAAGTATGCCTCACACCCCAACTCGACCAACCTCTTAGCCTCTAAAACCGAAACTACATTGGACAAGAACTTCATGTTCTCACCTACTACTACAATCTCATAATCATCTGTGAGCCTCAAGGAAATCCTCTTAGTTTCAAAGTCTATCCTAGCTCTATGCTCCGTGAGCCATTCCATACCCAGGATTACATCAAAACCATAGAAAGGAAGCTCCATCATATCCACTGGGAACACATGTCCCTGAACCATCAACTGACACCTTCTGTAAATTTTTCAAACAACTACTGTGTCCCCAAAAGAACTAGTAACACTAACTCCTACCTCTAACATTTCACAAGGCAAGTTCAACGACTGTGCATGCTCACTCAATATGTAGGAATGTGTAGACCCATAGTCAATCAAAGAAAGCAAACCCAAAGACTATATCGAGAAGTTACCTGCGATCACATTAGTGTCATGCTGATCCCCGCGCTGAGCGTAAACTCTGGCCTGACCTCCGCCCTCCGGCTGAACTGCAACTACATGTACTATGTTCCTCTGACCATCATTCCTCGGCTGGAAGTTACCTCTACCGCGCCCGCGGCCTTTCTGGAAGTCATTGGCTCTAGCAGAAGCCTGAGCTGGTGCCTGTCCCACCTGATGTGGACAGTCACGTCTAATGTGGTCTCTAGCTCCACAACTCCAACACGAGTGGAAATTTCCCTAACACTCACCGGTGTGGTTCCTCCCGCAAGTAGCATATGTGGGCAACTTCCCACCAGTCCTCTAGCCCTGTTGGCCCCTACCGTGGTTACCGCCACCACGCCTATGATCATAATGATGCATGTTGTCCCGATGCCTCTTGGCATCACCTCTATCAAAGTCACTGGACCTCTTACCCGAACTAGAACCACCAGATCGTTTGGTCAAGCCCAAACGGTGCTCTAAGTCCTTGGCCCTCGCGACCAAGACATCAAAAATCAGTGTAGTCTGAAGCTAAATTGTACCTCTTGATCTCTTCATTCAGTCTATAACGGAAACGGTTACAACGTTCCACCTCAGTAGGAACAAGCTCAGATGCATACTGACTTAGTCTCACAAATCGAATCTCATAATCGGTCATAGTCATACTCCCCTGAAGCAAAGCCATAAACTCCCTCTTCCTCTCATCGAGGTATCGCGGACTCAGATACTTCTTACGGAATGCTGACTCAAAGAACTCCCAAGTAATCTCGGCCTCATCCATACCCGAAGTGATGGTGACCCACCAAGTGTAGGCATCACCCTGAAGTAAGGACTCAACACATCCTAACTTGCGCTCACCAGTACACCCCCTCTGTGCGAGGATACAGACAGTCTTCTCAAACCACAACTCAGATCTCTCCGGAGTAGACCCTCTGAACTCTTCGGCCCCTAAACCACGGAGTCTCTCTAAAGGCAAACTGGTGCCCTCTCCCTGATGATGTGCTGCTGCCTGTCCCCCAGCTACTGCAGCCTGAAATGCCCCGGCTATCGCCTGAACCAAAGGAGCTAAGTCTATTCCGGCCGGTCCTTGGCCACCTTGGCCTCCCTGAGGCCCCTCTCCTTCGGCTCCGGCCTCGCCTTCTGCTCTTGGAGGAGGAGGTGGAGGTGGTGGAGGAGCTCCAACTCCAACCACAGGCTCTCCCACTTGAGCCTCAGCTCTAACTACTGGCTCAACTCCCGGAGCCTCTGCTCGTGGTTCCGGTCGAACCATCCTAGGCCTCCCACGTGGTCTCATGGTACAGCTAGCAAGATAATAACTACAACAACAAACAGATAAGGATTACGTTAGCCAAAGCAAGGGTCCAACAGTGCTCAAGTACTCCCTTTACTATAAAATCTCTTTTTAAATTAAGTAATAGTAGCAATGGGCACTCACTCCACACTAAACGCAACGACTCATGCTTCAAATCATCATGCGAACAGTCAAACAATAAGATTTCATGGCAAGACATGCATCGAGCAATACAATCACTTAACATATCAAGCTTACCTCACTTACCTGCCCGAGGTCTCGGTAACCTCAGGCTCTGATACCAACAAATGTAACCCCTCGTCCCGGTCTGGCCGGATGACCGGTCCAAGTGGGCCACACGGGGAAAACCAAAGCGAAGCCCGTTAAGGTTCCCCCTCAGTTAGCAACCCTAATTTTTTCTTTTAATTTAATCTTTTCTAAAGGCTCGTTCAAATCCTATGTGATCATAACAGTGGAATAAGATGCGGAAGACAAACATCAGAACCCAAAACAACATTTAAACAACCCAATTTTACTTCATTAGTCAGGCCGTTCCAAAACACCATTGAGGCGTATCGAAACGCCCTTGATCAGGTCAACTGCTCCAAGCCATACGAGGAGGCCGTATCGAAACGGAGGTCAACTGTTCCAAAACACCCTCGACGGTCAACTTCTCGTGGTCAACGAGATTTTAACCGTTTCGAAACCCTTAGACCTGTTTCGAAACGCTTTCATCTCGGCAATTTCTCAGATTTCTAGTAGCCAAAATGTTCTGAAACCCGTATTGGAACAGGGGCTCACAGTGGCCAAACCGTATCGAAACACGTTCTGATACGGGGTCCCTGAAGCCTTACCCGTTCCGAAACGGCCCAGCTCGTTTCGAAACACGGGCTGTCTGCAACCATTGAAAACCAGACTTAGGCGTTTTTCAACAAATCTAAAGGTCCCAAACGACCTCTAAAAGCACTCAACACAAGCATACAAGGTCTAGAGGCATACATCCTATGTCAAGCATGTTCAAACACACACAAGGCATAGATTGAAACATTCATTCATGGCATTTACACATTAGCAACATTTCATTATAAGGCATGCTTGAAGACATTAAATGCCAAAAGGCCCAATTCAAATCAAATAGGTATTCATGTCATTCAAAAGCAAATTAAACATCCATAAGCCATACCATCACACAAGCATTTGGCAAGTCATCACAAGTTTACAATCAAGTCAATCCTTAAACATCAAACCATATGTGAGTCATACATAACTCATACAAAACACACTCTTGCCACATTGCTAAACTACTACATAATTGTTAAACCGTAGTTGAGCAACAAAAACTTGGAAAGCCCCTTACGCCTTGCTCCGAGCTAACACCACGCTAATGACCTGCATTGTTGAAAATGAGAGCGTAAGCTATAAGCTTAGTGAGGATGCTCTAAAATCGAAAACATCAACAATGCAGGGTTCAAGCATGAAATCCCTTAATCTCACATACAACATACATAGGTAAATCAACAAGTAGACCTAGCTAGTCTTTCAAGAGTCATAATATGGCATCTCACATCATACTAGGCTCAAATATCACATATCAACATCATACATCGCAATCGTGTGAACAAGTTCAATTGGCCACTATTAGTTTACCCAGATGTGCGGATTTAATCTCAACAATCACTTTACCTCGGTGGGATTTCACTCATCACCGGACCTTGCATGGGCGGGATTCCACTCATCACCACATGCCCTACGGATGGGATTCCACTCATCATCCCGTAGAATATATATAAATTTCCGGTGGAATGTTACATCACCGTACTCCTCCTTGATGACTCAACGCCATCAAGGCCACATACGTTTTGACTCAATTTGTGTGCACACTAATCCTAATGATCGATCATTTACACCCGGTAAGTTAATTAGTGCTAATTTCATATACCACATCACATATCCACCATTCACATCACATACTCATCACATTCATATGTCAAGATACACATGTACATATCAAGCCACATTTCACAAGAGCAAATAGGCAAAGCATAAATAGCATTTAATGGAAATCAAAGAGCTAAGTTACCAAGTTAACTCCACATAGAAATGGCCTACCAAGCACATTCCAACTCATACACTACACACACTTGAACCAACTTTAAAACACATTTAAAGTCACTCACCACCCTTCCTTAGCAACCAAAGCAAGCCTCCTACAAGCCCGGATTCGATCCCGTTGCCTCTCCAACGTCTCCTCTTGCTTCTAGCCAATCAAAAACACATCCATTACTCTCAATCAATGCTAAAACTCAGTCATCAACTCAACTCTTAAGCCCAAGCCAAACTTCAACAATTTCAAATCAAATTAATCCCCCAAAATGCCCATTTTCGTGCTCCTTCAAAGGCTTGCTGAAATTCCTATTTTCAAACACCCAAATGACACCCAAATGGTCCCAAAACACATTCCTAACATACTTAAACAATCAGCCCTTCAATTTAATCCTAAAACCCACCAAAAACCAAGTTTTAGACACTTTAAAATTGGCCACAAGAACCCATTTCGAGTTTTCACCCAAACTTACACATTTTAACATATTATATGTATTTTAAGGTGGCTAAATCAAAACCCAACCTAACATTTCAAAACGAGTTGAAAAACTCCATAAAAATCCATTCTTTCATTAAGCCTTAATTTCCAAAAGTTGATAGTTTGAAAATCTATAACCATGTAAAGATAGAGAATGAAGAGGAGAGTCCAAAAATATATTTACCTTTGGAAAAGACCTTGAGATGAAGAAGCAATCTAATGGAATAGTAGATTTTGTGTTGGGAGAGTTTGAATGAGTTTTGGGGGTGTCCAACGGGTGAGAGGGAGGAGTGAGGATGATCACTTTTTTTGTTTTCAAAAAGGTGATCCACTTTTTCCTTGTTTTGGGAAAATTACTAAAAAGGCCCCTCCTCTTTAGTTAAAACTCAATTAGATCCAAATTAGGGTTAAATTGATTGAAATTAATTTTACTAACTCGGACCTACGAACCCGACTAACTCCTAACCCCAAAACACGAGTGTTACATTGGAACTGTTTCATTCCCTGAAGTGAATGCAAACATGGTAAATCATTATTCAATTAGAGACATAATTTCGATATAATCCAAGTATATTGGCTGGACATCCCGTTCTGTGAGGCTACTGGTCTCAAAGGAGGTTTTTAAAGGACCTTGTGGATAGGTTCAACAATGTCGCGTACGAGGATTATATCTTTGTTCTCTGTGATAAGGATATGTGAAAAAGGTTTTAAAGGCCCACTGGCTCTACTCCATTCCCTGAAGTGAATGTGAGATTATATTATGGAAGGAATAAAAACCACATTAGAAGTTGTGGTCGTGGTCGAGGCTATGAATATAAATATGAAAAATATGGTCATTTTAAGAATACTTCTACCCACCGGTAGTGAGGTTATAAGAATAACAAGTGTGATAAAGATCATTCTATTGAAGTAATACTCTTCTTATTACCAATGCGATGTTATAAACTATTGGTCTCGTACGTGTTGTACATTGAAAAATCAAGAATCGTTGAATGATAAAGGAAAGAAAATAGAAGTAAATTTTGTTTGCGAAACATGACGAAGATGATACTGGTTCAACTTTATTTGGACATTGTTGGTCCAACTCTTTTGGACGTTGTTGATTTTCTTATAACCCTCGAAAGGAATAAATCATCTTCTAATTATTCTCATAACTTTGAAGAAAATTATTTATTTATTTTTATTTATTTTACTTTACGTTTATTTATTTTACACACATTAATTATTTACGTTTTATATTTATATTTATATATTATCATATTATTTATTTTGTTTAACATGATTACTTGTCAAATACAATCTATGGTGACGATTTATGCTCAACATAAGCATAATATATATTTTCCCATTTAAATGCAAGGGAATAATGTGAGTACTATATCTCAAAGGACTAAAAATATTGATGCTCTAGAAGCGCAATAAATTCTTGAGAGAAAGCACATTATGAAAAGTGCAGAATTGCGATTATTGCAATAATTATCGCTAATGGTAATAATATCGTCACCACTATAAGTGGAAATTTTAAGAGAGCAATATGAGTTCGCAAAATATCCCTTTGGGAATTATAGATAATATATGTTATCAATTGACATTTGAAATAAGCCAATATGGATATAAGTTCTGGTATCCAAAAAGTCAGTTGAAAGCTCTAGAAGAGCTATATATTGCTACCAAAAGATAATTTCAATTGAAAGCTCCGAAAGAGCTAAATATATTCCTATTTAAAGGAACAATTTTGATGGTCATACTAGACATGTACGAGTGAGATTGAATTACATGTTATGGTAAACAAGAAGTTTACAAATTCAGAGATATATACACACATACACATAGTTGACATGATTGGTTAGACCATCATGATCAATAATGGTGCAGAAATTATTGAGATTTACATGCACATGTATCAAAAGAACATGTAGTTCTTGTGGTGCTTATTCTCAAAGGAATGGATTAAATTTCACTTATTAAAGAACGTGAAGTTCTTGTGTTGCTTAAAGGAATTGATTAAATTCCACTTACTAAAAGAACTTGAAGTTCTTGTGTTGTTTGTTCTCAAAGGATATAGATGATCCCACTTATCAAAAGAATTAGAACTTAAAGTTCTTGTACTGAAGTTGCGACTGTATGTCTTGCATATCTGAACGAAATATGGGCCCATATATCCACAAATGTGGAAAGTTTTATATGATTTTAGTAGATGCATCTACATTTTTTTATCGACTTACAACGAGAAGATTATGAGATTGATTCCAAAAAGATTCAGATTATGCAATTAGACTATTTGTCTTGAAAAGCTAGTGAGTTTATATTTTAGGCTATATCGGTTGTTACAAAGCCTATTGATTATGAAAAATACGGTTTAGCAAATTTTTAATTGGATGCCTCCTATTTAATAGCTAAACTGTGAGAACAAAACATTTATTATTTATATGGTATTTCTATATAGCAACACTTATACGCATCAAGCCAATGAGTTATAATAAACTCCCCATTATGATTTGACTTTTGGTCAGAAGCCATATTTCTCATTTTTTTGAATTTTTGAATGTGCGATATATAGTTGAATTGCTCCACCATAACGCACAAAATGGGCAAGTAAAAAGGGTTGAGAATATATATTGAGTACGAGTCTCCTTTTATGTTTAAATTCTTAAACATTAATTGGAGAATCATTTATGACATGATTTTTCTCAACATCATGGGGAGATAATAATCAGCTGGATAGAGGAAAATGAATTATCATTATCTAGATCCTCGTATATGAACTATAAGTTCATAAAATAATTCATGTTATTACATGTCAACTGCCAGACATATTTACTGACCTAATGAGAGTAATTAAGTCTCATATACCAGCTGAAATGCTCTAAGTTTAAATTACATGTTAGAGCGAGAGAATGTAAATCATGCATGAAGCATGATAGTTGAAATGGTTCCAATGATCAAAATTCTCGTAAATAGAAAGTAATATTAGATGATCATATATTGGAGGCGGGTGCTCCTGGAGAGAACCAAGACATAACTAATAATAAAACTCTTGAAGAGTTTCAGGTACCTGAAATAAAGATTGAAATCTTGAAGAGATCTCGATGAGTTATGTCATTACGGGAATGGAACCAGAAAATTGAAAAGTTGTCGACAACGATTTTACAAACAATTTTTCATAAAATACTTCTATAGAAGTAAAGAAAGAAATCGAGGATCTTGTATAAAATCTATCCAGAAGTATAGATAATGAATTGGCCGATGTTGGAAGACGCTTTGAACATCTAAAATAAAAGTATTTGGACCAGCAGTCCAAACACCTAAAGGTGTACTGCAAGTGAGGCACAAATAAGTAATCGTAAATACGACTTGAACTATGATTTATGAAAAATTTTAATTACTTTATGGTGGATGCAATTACTTTGACAGTTATGAAAATTTTACATGCGTCTAATAATTTGTGGATCCATATTTATCCTTGAAGGATCTAAAATGCTATAAGCATTTGGAAATTTCTGAGGAAATTTATTTAGACATGTCTCATGAATATTTTGGCACATTTGGTATAATCGCCTTAGTGAATACTAATTGAGAAAATACTATAAGAATGATCAAATTTCCTTATGTATTTTATAAAGGAATTTGGATTAAGATCCATTATGACAATTTTAGAACTCCTAAAGAGCTTCAAATTGGAAACTCATGAAGTACTTTCAATACAAGTACTTGAATCTTGACATCAAGTTTATCTCGACTTGAAGATCGAGCATTTTTATATATTTCTTTTGTCTATGAATAGACATAAGCTGAAAGAATCTTAAAGAAGATTCAATATGAATAGAGCATATCTATTGAGTATCCCAATAGTTGTAAGATTGTTGGATATGAATAAAGATAATTATATCTTTTCTTGGTTTTGAAGCACCATATATTAGTTGGTCAAGCAATATCCATGGATATACAAAGATCATTACATTTAGATCTTCAAACATTCGTTGATGCCTCCTCAAATGTCGTAGAAATAATTGTTATGCACGAGGCAAGCCAAAAATGTGTTTGGCTAAGATCATTGACCCAACATATCCAAAAGATATGTGGATTTACTTTTACAAGATATGGTAAAAGCTACCTTGTGTGAAGATAATGCAAGATGTATATCTCAGTTTGAAAGTGGATACATCATGGAACATATTACTCCAAAGTTTCATCCCTCACGATCTTTAGAAAAATAATATTCAAGATTGAATTATGAAGATTCAAAGATCTTCTGTGATGTTTTCATGAGGGGGAGTAAATACGCGTTGCACTCTTTTTCCCTTAACCAAGGTTTTGTCCCAATGGGTTTTCCTGGTAAGGTTTTTAATGAGACAACATGTTATGCGTATTAAAGATGTATGTACTCTTTTTCCTTCACTAATGAATTTTTTTCCCACTGGATTTTTATCTTAGTAAGGTTTTAACGAGGCACATTATCTTCATAGACATCCAAGGGGGAGTGTTATGAATATTTATCTATGTGGATGTCTATCATGGTTAGAACTTTATCTAAGGAGTTTGATTTATTTATTATTAGGAATATTATCTCTATTAATTAGAGTTTAATGTATTATGTACTTCTTATGCCTATAAATAGATGATTTATTGAAGGCATTGGATACACAAGTCTATATTTGAGAATAATACAAATCTCCCTCTTTCTCTCATCTCTTTGTTCTTCCATTCTTGTTCTTTGTTCTTATTATTGTTCTTTGTTATTTTATTCACAACATATTTAATATATTTACTAATAAATATTTAAATTTAACATGTATTTATTTATTAATAATATTTTTATGAACATATTAATAAATATATTTTAAAATATAAAATAAAATTATATTATGAAAAGAGTAATAAATAAATGAGTATTTCATTATATAATGCCAAAATTAGGTCTCATTTGTTTCATTAATCACATGGAGAGCTGTTGGCTCTTTTCCTGGTTTCTGACATACTCCCTGTTGAATGCAATCCAAGAAAAAAAGGGGATAAATATCATACCATGAACCATTGGCAAATATCAATTGCATGTTCTGTCAACTAACTACTAACTACTAAGCATGTATAAACAGGCGCAACCTCAACAATCAAAACTTAGATGACCACCAACAGAAAGTAGCTTTCAATCCAACTACATGCTTACATCTAATCTACACAAACTTAGCTATGTTCTTACAGGATGTAGAGCAGGTTACTACTCCCTCTACTGCTCTACATCATGCTCCTCAAGGCCACCACATAGAATATGATCAATTCTTGTCCCATAATTGAATTCTTCAGCACCAGTATTTGACGGAGGATATACCGGCGAAGATGGTGATCACAAATAAAACAAAAAATAAACAATACCAAGATTTACATGAAAAATCACGGGCAAAGGATAAGAGCCTTCACTATGACGAAAAAAAATTACAAGTAGTTTGTGTCTTAGCGCTCTGTAGAATGTATTCTACTTGTATTTAGTGTTGTGTCTATACCCCTAATCCCTAACATGTTTACAAAGTAAACTTGCATAGAAATCGATATTTGTTTCTCATGAAATTTAACATGTGGCTTGATTGTTAAATCTAGCATGCTTTTTATCAGTTGGTGCAACTTATCGTGTTACAGTATTGTCACTTGTCATTTTCAAAAATTTTATTTTATTTAAAAATTTATTTAAAAGTTCTAAAAATTCTAAAAAATTTATAAAAGTTATAACAAATAGTTTGTAACGCCCGGGTTTAGGGGTCGGGTGAAAATAATATTTAAATAATATTTTGGGTCTCGGTTTTCTAATTAAAAATAATAATATAATATTTGGACCTTGTGAATTCTAAGAAAACATTTTTGTGTGGGACTAAATTGAATCCGTAAATAGTGAAACTTTATTTTAAAACCCTTTTAATTAAAAGAAAACATTGTCTTCTTCCTTCACCCATTTGCAATTTGAACGACCAAAGAAGCTCTCATCCTCCTTTCACTATTCCATTCCTTACTTCTTCATTTTAGCTCGGTTTTGAAAGGTAAATACATTTCCAACTTGCTCTCATCTTCCTCTCTTCAAAAGTACAAGTAGATTTCATTTTCATCCAAGTTTTAGAATTTGTGTTTTTGGAAGATTTGAGTAAAAATGGTAACTTTATTGTTTTTAACTTAAGGTTTTGATTTAATAATGTTAGATATGATGTTTGTGAACCAAATGGTCCAACATATATGATTTTTACATGATTTTGTAAACATTCCCGGATTTGGGTGTTGTGGGGGGGGGGTTGAAGGGTTTTGGAAGGTTTTTTGGGGTTGTTTCATGTTGGATTTTGAGGGCTGATGATAGTATGATATATAAGGGTCACTTTGGGTGTGTTTGATGATAGTTTGGATGTTTGAAATGGGAGATTTCAGTGGGCTTTGAGGGCTGCTTGGGAATTCTGTTTTGGGCATGATTTTAGGTGTTAGTTTGTTTGGAAATTTTAATCCGGGTTGTTTCCGACGACTAGTAATTGATTGTGGATGTTTTGTTTGTATTTGGGTTTGATTAGAATCAAGGTTCGACATTGGTGAGACCTCGGAAGTGAATCCGGAAGCTTGAAGGTTTTGGGTTGCTTGGTAGTTGAGCTTGGAAGTGAAGGTAAGTAGTTAATGTTTTCAAAGTGGTTTTTAAGTGTTTGGTTCAAGCATGTGGACTAGGTTGGGCTTGGTAGACCCACCTAGAGTTAGGATTAGGGTGGTAGCCTAATCCTAAGCTTTAGTTAGAGACATTGGTTGAACTCTTAACTTGTTGTTTTTGCCTCATGGTGATGTGTATTTATGATGGTTATGTATAAATGTGTTATACATGTATGTTGAGGCATGTAACACCCCAATTTTGGGCTTGGAAGTTTAGGGTCTGAACCGGACCGGTCTGATTTTCGGTTCGAATATAAAAGGTGGTTTTAGGGAAAGCCTAGTTCGGGATGCTTTAAAAATATGGAAAAATATCTAAAAATCCTCTTTTAATATATATAAGAGAGTGGTGAAATCAATTTTACAAAATAAGGTTTGGAAGTGTGATATTTCGAAATAGTGACTAAAATGTAATTTTTGAAAAGTTCAGTGGTGACTATTTTGTAAGGATTGAAACTTTGAATCTTTAAGGAGCTAATTTACCCAAGGAAGGATTTCTCCAGATTTTTCTTAGTTTTTAATGATTCATTTAATGTTTAATTAATTAAAGGAAAGTGGAAAAACCAATTTTGAGATTTCATAACTAACTTTCTCATCTCATTTTCTCTCAAAATTCCCTCAGCCAAACACATTTCTACAGCAACATTTCTACTGATTTTCACACTAAATGATGAGGTTTCAATCATTAATTGATTCCTAATCCTTTCTACATCAAAACCTCTTGATTTGCTTATTGAATTTTCAAGGATTTTGGCTCTAATCAAGGAGAAATCTACATTTAGAGGTAAGGATGTTCTTCTCCTCTAAATACTCAGTTCTATACTGAAATTCCCAAGTTCTCAACCCTTAAATTAAGTTTTATAAAAGGTTTTAATGTTGTGATCTTGATTTTGGCTTAAAACTCAATATTTGGAACAAATCTTGAAGAAATTCGTGGTGATTGTTTGGGCTCTGTTTTGAGATGGCTTTTTAATGTATTTTGGATGTTTAATAATGTGTAATTGGGGTTTAATCAATGCAATCCTGAATAGGTTGAATTTCCTAAGTTTTTGCTTATGAAAATGGTGGTTTTGGGGGGTGATCTTGGTGTTCTGTTATAGCTGGAGGTATAAGGACGAGTTTAGGTTCTTTTTGGATGTTAATTGATGTTTAAGAATGTTTAGAAGTGATGGATCTTGGCTGGGTAATGTTGTGGAAGAGTTTGGAAGTGATTTCGGTTGTGTTTGGTAGCCGAAATGTTAGATTTGGTGAGAGCAGCGAGTTTAGGTGTAATGGCTGAAGATTTTAATGCATGATGATGCATTAATCCTCTGCTTTGATGTGTTTAAAAAAGGGGAGACATCTTCGGATCCTTGTGGTTTTGATCCGGAGGCTTGAACGGCGTTTCGGCAAGCTTGCGAAACGGAATTGGTGAGTGAAGTTGGGATTTCCAGCTTTGTTATGAATGTTTGAAGGTTTGGGAGCTTAGTTTAAGTCTAAGCAACTTAACTAAGCTCAAGAGTAAGTTTTCGGGAAAACTCTTTCTCTTGGATGAACCATGAGATGGTTGGGTGCATTGTATTTAATTTGCATGTTTAAATTCTGTTTTGAAAGCATGTTTTAGCATGATTAATGCTGGTCTTGAAAGCCATGTGTTGAAGGATGCTCAAGGTAAGAGATCCTTGGTTTGTTGGATAAATGTGGTTTTGATGCATAGTGATGCATGATGGTTTAATGGCTTTGATTAATGCTTTAAAACAGTGGATTGTTGATGATAAATGATGTATATTGGCAAGTGATGTGTTGGTTTTAAAGTACTTGAATCGGATATAGTTAGTCGGCTATAGGATTGGGTGCACCGTGAATAAAGTCGCCTTGGATGTTGAGGGGTTGTAATTGTACTGTAAACTCCATCCAAGTACACTAACGAGATGGTTAAGATCATAATGGTGGTTAAAAGGCCATGTGTGGATCTTGTGTTGTGTGTCCCGTGTTCTCGTTAGTGATGTTATACAACTACCGATGAGTGATGTGGAGGGGTTGTGATTGTACCGTTAAACTCCATCACGGGTGTTGAGGGGTTGTGATTGTACCGGTAAACTCCACCTTGTGTGTTCGGTAGTGTGTATGAAGCGTATGGGACAACGCTTGTAATCCGCGTATCCGATTGTGTTTTATGTTGAAAATGGTTATGGATTATCACTTGGAAGCCAATATGACATGTTGATGTTATTGAAGCATGAGATGCGTGTTGTGTATGCATTGTTGCATAAGAAATGATGTTTATGAGTTTAAAGGCCTTATGAAAGGTGTTTTATAAAATGCATTATTATGTTGTTTCTTTGGAGCATTCCTCACTAAGCAAATGTGCTTACGCTCTCTTTCTTGAACCAATAATGCAGATAATTGAGGTGTTTGAGGGCAGCAAGGAGGCTAAGAATCCAAGGGAAAGCTAAGCTCATGTATGGTGACTTTTTCACACATTATTAGTTTTTGGTATTTGGCAATGGGCACCTAGGTTGTGTTTTGGGAGATGTTTTGGACTCCCTAAGTGTGGCATTATGCCTTTGATGTTTTGGACTTGTAAATGGCCATTTTGGTGTTTGTTTTGATGCTTTGATGATTGTTTGGTTTTGGATAATAGGATGCATGCCTATAGACTTGTGGATTTTCCTATTTGATGTCATGAATGTGTTTTGATGATACAAACATGTACCTAATATGTATGATGACTTGTTGGCATGATTAGGAGGTCGTTAGAATGTGTTTGAATGGATAAATGTGTGTTAAACCAGCAAATTCTGCACTTTCTGGGCAATCCGTATCGGAACGGGCACTAGCATTTCGAAACGGGGGCCTGTAATGGCCATCGTGTATCGAAACGGGTAGAGGCCATTCCGAAACGTTTTGGCCACTGCCAGGGCCTGTTTCGATACAGGTCTCGAAACGAACCCGCGTTTCAGAACGGTCAACCCCGTTCCGAAACAGTTGACCGTTGGGCACTGATTTGAATGGTTTTGTGGTTTGCAAGTTTTACGTTTTAGTCCTGAATATTGTTTTTGCAATTGCTTGAGTTTGAGATGTCCAATTGAAGTGAAATTTGACAGGGAATCATGTAATATGATTAATTTCATATTGGTAACTTAAAAATCAGTTAAGTCCTCCATCTTTCCAGAATTTACATTTTGGTCCCTAATAGTTGTAATTTGTGCAATTGAGCCCCTTAACGTTTTCCGATCGCTGTGCTTTTCAAGTATGCTCTTCTCAAGGGCATGCTTAGGATTAATATGCATCTAGACAAGATTAAAAAGAAAAAAAGGGTCGTTAATCAAGGTTGACTTTCGGGTTGACTTTGGTTTTCCCCGTGTAATCTTCGTAGTTCGGGTCAACCGTCTAGGCCGGGCTAAGGGGGTTACAAGGCATGTTGTGAAGCATTGTGATATGCATGTGGATGACTCATGATTGTGATCATGGTGAGTACGTGCTAAGCACGAAAGTGGTATGAGATGTTGTGGATTTTGGTTAATGTTGGCACTAGTATGCTTGGGTACAAATGATCGATCATTAGGATGTTAGTGTGCACACGTGAGTCAAATGCGCGCGTGGTCTTGATGATGGTAGTCATCAAGATGGAGTACGGGTTCGCCCGAAAATTCTTCTTATATTTATGTTAGTCGATGATGAGTGTAATCCCATCGACGAGGCGTGAGGATGAGTGGAATCCCCTCTGCGAGACCGGTGATGAGTGTAATCCCACCGAAGGTAATGGTTGTGTTAGATGTGAGTTCCAACGTGTTTATCCGCGTATTCGAGTCATAGCTAGGTGCCAATATGAATTGATATGTGTATCAATGTGTTATGAAATGTGATCCCTATTTGGATGATTATATGTGTTTACATATGATGTGAATTGAGCTTGTTGAGCATGACATATTGTGAATAATTGTTCATGCATCATGTATACTTTGGCTCATGTGGATCGAAGGTAAGGACATGCATTTACCTTGTTGTGCTCGTGCTTGGACCCTGCATTGTCGAGGTTTGTTTTCAATGAGCTTACCCTCACTAAGCTTTGCGCTTACACTCTATTTTGTTCGGCAATGTAGATCCTTAGCTCGTGGGTTGCTAGTGCAAGAAGGGGCCTCCAAGTGTGTGCCTTGTGGTGTTACCGTAGCTTTCAAGTATGAACATTTTAGTTATGGTGTAATGGTCAAGCAATGGGACATGTATATGTTGTTTGAGCCTTTTTAAGTATGTTGATGTTGGTTTGTTTAGGAGCATGATAGACTCCTTTCATACGATATGTTGATTTAGCTTTTGGATGTATGCCTTGCTTGTAAACCATGTTGGATTTGCCTATCTTATTTGTCTATGTGTTGACCTTGTTGAAGCGTGATATCTTTAAGGCCATGTTTAATCTTTGAATGGATGTTCTACCATGTAACCTTGTGTTTTATGAGTATGTTGCTATAGGGTGCATGCCTCTAGAATGTACTTGTATGATTTGTATGCTTCGTGTAGTCGTTTCGGACGTTTGGGATCAATTGGAGATGTCTAAAACTGATTTTAAGAATTTGCAGATAGCAGGTGTTTTGAAATGGGCTATCCTGTTTCGAAACGGGTGTGGTTCCAGGGCCCCCGTATCGGAACTCATTTCGATACGTTTTGGCTACTGTGAGCCCCTGTTTCGAAACCAGATTCGAAACACTTTGGCTACTGGAATTGCTTGTTTCGAAAAGGGTATCGTAACTGCAAGGCAAAACGAGACCCTGTTCCAAAACGGGGTGGATATATTTCGAAACGGGTGTCTGACTTTTCAAACTGGGGTTTGTGTTTCGAAACGGGCTTTGACTGTTTCGAAACACATTCCTATTTTTGGGCTTTTTGACATCTCTAAAGGGTTCCAAGTGTTAGGCTTAGGCTCTGGTTGTTGTTGGGCTTCCGCTTAGGTTTAATTGATGCATTTAGATAAGATAAAATGAAAAAGTTTTTCCTAGGGTCGGTAATCGAAGTGAAGCCTTAACGGGTTTCATCTCGGTTATCCCCGTGTAATCCGCTCAGACCGGTCAAGCGTCAGGACCGGGACGAGGGGGTTACACTTGTTCGTATCAGAGCCTAAGGTTTTCGAGACCTTGGGCAGGTAAGTGAGGTAAGTTGTGTTTTTATGTTGAAATGCACGGTGTTTGCTTGCCATGTAAGCATGTTTGCATGTTTACCATGTATGCTTGTTGTTTTGCTCGAAGCATGATGTTTAGAGTCCCATTGCTACAATTACATCGGAAAAAGGATTTTTACAGTGAGGGAACATACTTGAGCCACTTGGAGCCCTTTCCTTGCTAACCATATCTTTTTTGTTTTCTTGTTGTGGTTGTAGTTGTTGTTTGTGAGCGATGTCGAGGCCGAGGGGTAGGCCAAGAGTGGTTCGTCAGGAACCACGCGTTGCGGCTCCTGTTGAGCCGGTGGTTGGGGTTGAGGATCATGTAGAAGAGCCTGCTGCTGCTGCTGGAGTTGGAGCTCCTCCACCACCACCACCTCCTCCGCCCAGTGAGGGAGGCGAGGCTGGAGTCGAGGATGAGGGACCTCAGTTTGGCCAAGGTGGCCAAGGTCCGGCCGGAATAGATATGTCTCCGCTTGTGCAAGCTATAGCGGGAGCATTTCAGGCCGCAGTCGCCGGGGCTCAGGCTACAGGTCAGCCTAGAGGGGATGATAACTGTTTACCGTTGGAGAGGCTATGTAGCTTAGGGGCCGAAGAGTTTAGAGGGTCTACACCCGAGAGATCCGAGTTATGGTTAGAGAAGACCGTTCGCATCTTAGCTCAGATGGGTTGTGTGGGTGCTCGCAGATTGGGCTGTGTGATCTCTTTGATACAGGGTGATGCCTACACTTGGTGGGTCACCATTACTCCCGGAGTTCCAAAGGCTGAGATAGGTTGGGATTTCTTTGAGTCTGCATTTAGAAAGAGATACTTGGGACCGAGGTATCTAGATGAGAAGAAGCGAGAGTTTATGGCTCTTGTTCAGAGAGATGCTACAGTGACTGAATATGAGATTCGTTTTGTCCATTTGAGTCAGTACGCTCCAGAGTTGGTTCCGACTGAGAGGGACTGTTGTAACCGTTTTAGATATGGGCTGCATGAAGAAGTTAAGAGGTACACTTTAGCTTCTAATTACTCAGACTTTGATGTCTTGGTTGCTAGTGCCAAGGACATTGAACATAGCTTGGGGCTGACCAAGCGTTCTGGAGGATCTAGCTCTGGTAAGAGACATAACAACTTCGACCGTGGGGATGCCAAGAGGCATAGAGGTGGCGAACAACAGTTTGACCATAGACGTGGCAGTGGCCACCATGGTAGGGGCCACTAGGGCCATAGAGGAGGAGGGCGATTGCCCGAGTGTACACGATGTGGGAGACAACACACTGGTGAGTGTTGGGGTAACTCCCATGCCTGTTGGAACTGTGGTTCGAGGGACCACTTTAGGAGGGAGTGTCCGCACCAGGCGGCACAGGCACTGAACATAGCACAAGCTCCTGCGAGAGTGAATGATTATCAGAGAGGTCGTGGGCGCGGCCGTGGCTACTTCCAGCCTAGGGCTGATGCTCCTAGGGTAGATGCTCAGAGGAACCTTGCTCATGTGGTGGCAGTACAGCCAGAGGCAGGTGGACCAGCGAGGGTCTATGCTCAGAGAGATGCCGGGAACAACACTAATGTGATAGCAGGTAATTTTGAGTTACAGTCTATGTCTTTGCTTTCTTTGGTTGATTCGGGTTCTACGCATTCCTACATTTTGAGTGAGCATGCACGGAAGTTAGATATACCTGTTGAGATCTTAGATGTAGGCATGCATATGACTAGTTCTTTTGGTGAGACAGTTGTGGTTAGACGTATGTATAGGAGGTGTCCGCTGAAGATTCAGGGTCACGTATTTTCTGTTGATATGATGAAGCTTCCTTTCTATGGGTTTAATATTATTTTGGGTATGGACTGGTTAGTTGAGCACCGAGCTAGTGTGGATTTTGAGACGAATAGGATTTCCTTGAAACTTTCTGATGACTACGAGGTAGTAGTAGTAGGCGAGAACATTAAGTTCTTGTCTAACGTTGTGTCAGCTTTAGAGGCTCATAGGTTGATGGATTCCGGTTGTGGGGCTTACTTAGCTTATGTGATGAATCCAAATATGAGTGAGGCTAGACCGAAAGATATTAGAACAATTTGTGATTTTCCGGATATGTTTCCTGAAGAGTTACCAGGTTTGCCTCCTGACAGAGATGTTGAGTTTGTGATTGAGACTGTTTCATGGTCTACTCCAGTTTCGATAGCTCTGTATCGTATGGCTCCGAAAAAGTTGAAAGAATTGAAGAGTCTGATGCAAGAGTTATTAGACCGTGGTTTCATTAGGCCTAGTAGTTCTCCTTGGGGTGCTCCTGTTTTGTTCGTAAAGAAGAAGGATGGCAATATGCGTATGTGTATTGACTATAGATAGTTGAATCAGTTGACTGTGAAGAACAAGTATTCGTTGCCTCATATAGATGATTTGTTTGATCAGTTGAGAGGTGCTTCAGTGTTCTCGAATATAGACTTGAAATCGGGGTACTATCAGTTGAAAGTAAAAGAGTGTGATGTTCCGAAGACAACTTTTAGGACTAGATATGGTCACTATGAGTTCCTTGTGATGCCGTTTGGGCTCACGAATGCACCTGCAGCATTCATGGATATGATGAATAGAATTTTTAGAGACTATCTAGACCATTTTGTAGTTGTCTTCATAGATGATATTCTTGTGTACTCGAAATCAGAAGAAGAGCATGATGAGCATTTGAGATTTGTGTTACAAAGATTGTTGAGCAACCAGTTGTATGCGAAGCTTAGTAAATATGAGTTTTAGATTCGAGAGGCTGTATTTCTTGGCCATGTTGTTTCGGCCGAAGGTATCCGTGTTGATCCATCAAAGATTGAGGCTATTGTTGAGTGGAAACAACCTAAGTCTGTGACTGAGATTAGGAGTTTCCTAGGATTAGCCGGTTACTATAGGAGATTTGTAGATGGTTTCTCTAGAGTAGCTGCTCTTTTGACTAAATTGTTGCAAAAGGGAGTTAAGTTTGAGTGGTCAGATGCAAGACAGAAGGCCTTTTGGAAATTGAAAGAAGCTTTGATAAATGCTCCAGTGTTAGTGCAACCAGTGTCAGGTAAAGAATTTGTGATCTATAGTGATGCTTCCTACATAGGTTTAGGTTGTGTTTTGATGCAAGAGAGAAGAGTTGTTGCCTATGCTTCCCGACAGTTGAAGATTCATGAGAAGAACTATCCTACTCACGATATAGAGTTAGCTGCAGTTGTGTTTGCATTGAAGATTTGGCGTCATTACTTGTATGGTGAGAAGTGTATAGTTTACACCGATCATAAGAGCTTGAAGTATTTGATGACACAGAGAGAGTTGAACTTGAGACTAAGAAGATGGCTTGAGCTATTGAAAGACTATGATTTGATCATTGAGTACCATCCGGGTAAGGCAAATGTAGTAGTCGATGCTTTGAGTAGAAAAGTTGCAGTTGAGTTGTGAGCTATGTTTGCTAGATTGAGTGTATCCGATGATGGTGGTTTGATTACTGAGTTGCAAGTGAAGCCTTCTTTGATTCAATTGATTAGAGAGAAGCAGTTGCAAGATATGTCTTTAGTTCCTCATGTTCAGGACATAGCCGAAGGTAGACCGACCGAGTATAGTTTCAGTGGTGAGAAATTGTTGTGCTTTAGAGATAGAGTTGTGGTACCGGAAGATGTTGAGTTGAGACGTCAGATTCTGAGTGAAGCACATTCGAGTCCTTTCTCTATGCATCCGGGTAGTACCAAGATGTACCGTGACTTGAAGAATAATTACTTATGGGTTGGTTTGAAGAAGGATGTAGCCGAGTATGTGAGCCGTTGTATGGTTTGTTAGAGTTAAGGCAGAACATCAGGTTCCTTCAGGTTTGTTATAGCCTTTGAAGATTCCGGAATGGAAATGGGAGAGGATCACCATGGACTTTGTGTCGGGGTTACCGTTGTCTCCTTCGAAGAAGAATTCTGTTTGGGTGATTGTGGATAGATTCACTAAGTGTGCTCACTTCCTAGCAATGAACACTACGGATTCTTTAGACAAGTTGGCAAACTTGTACATTCGTGAGATTGTGAGACTTCATGGAGTTCCGAAGTCTATTGTTTCAGATAGAGGTCCTAGATTTACTTCGAGGTTCTAGGGTTGTTTGTATAGTGCTCTAGGTAGCCGTTTGCATTTCAGTACTTCTTATCATCCTCAGTCCGATGGTCAGTCAGAGCGAGTGATACAGATTTTAGAGGATATGCTTCGTTGTTGTGTGATTGACTTCCTAGGTTCTTGGGAGAAGCACTTACCTTTAGTTGAGTTTTCTTACAACAACAGTTATCAGGCTAGTATTCAGATGGCTCCCTATGAGGCTTTGTATGGTAGACGATGTAGGACTCCGATTTGTTGGGCTGAAACGGGTCAGAGATTGTTACTTATGTCAGATTTGCTTAAGGGGACTACCGACAAAGTGAAGTTGATTTGTGACCGTTTGAAAGCGGCTTCCGATCGTCAGAAATCTTATGCAGATTTGAAGAGAAAAGAGATTGAGTTCTCCGTGGGTGAGAAAGTGTTTCTGAAAGTATCTCCGTGGAAGAAGGAGATGAGATTTTGCCGGAAAGGCAAGTTGAGTCCGAGGTTTATAGGTCCGTATGAGATAGTTGAGCGGATTGGGCCAGTAGCATATCGTTTGAGATTGCCTTCTGAGTTAGAGAAGATCCATGATGTTTTTCATGTGTCGATGCTTAGGAGATATAGATCAGATCCTTCTCATGTTATGCCTGTTGAGGAGATAGAGTTGAATCCGGATTTGTCTTACAATGAAGAGCCTATTGAGATACTTGCTTCTGATAGCAAGGTGTTGCGTGGCAAGACCATAGAGTTGGTCAAGGTGTTGTGGAGACATAGAGGTGTGGAAGAGGCCACGTGGAAGAGGAAAGCTGATATGCTTGAGCAGTTTCCATACTTGTTTCCGTCAGGAAATTTCGGGGACGAAATTCCTTAAGTGGGGGAGAGTTGTAACGCCCGGGTTTAGGGGTCGGGTGAAAATAATATTTAAATAATATTTTGGGTCTCGGTTTTCTAATTAAAAATAATAATATATTATTTGGACCTTGTGATTTCTAAGAAAACATTTTTGTGTGGGACTAAATTGAATTGTTTTACATCTTCCATGGAAATTGTGAATAGTGGGATTTGCCACCTCATTAATGGCAAATCCGTAAATAGTGAGACTTTATTTTAAAACCCTTTTAATTAAAAGAAAACATTGTCTTCTTCCTTCACCCATTTGCAATTTGAACGACCAAAGAAGCTCTCATCCTCCTTTCACTATTCCATTTCCTTACTTCTTCATTTTAGCTCGGTTTTGAAAGGTAAATACATTTCCAACTTGCTCTCATCTTCCTCTCTTCAAAAGTACAAGTAGATTTCATTTTCATCAAAGTTTTAGAATTTGTGTTTTTGGAAGATTTGAGTAAAACTGGTAACTTTATTGTTTTTAACTTAAGGTTTTGATTTAATAATGTTAGATATGATGTTTGTGAACCAAATGGTCCAACATATATGATTTTTACATGATTTTGTAAACATTCCCGGATTTGGGTGTTGTGGGGGTTTTTGAAGGGTTTTGGAAGGGTTTTTGGGGTTGTTTCATGTTGGATTTTGAAGGCTGATGATAGTATGATATATGAGGGTCACTTTGGGTGTGTTTGATGATTGTTTGGATGTTTGAAATGGGAGATTTCAGTGGGCTTTGAGGCTGCTCGGGAATTCTGTTTTGGGCATGATTTTGGCTGTTAGTTTGTTTGGAAATGTTAATCCCGGGTTGTTTCCGACGACTAGTAATTGATTGTGGGTGTTTTGTTTGGGTTTGGGTTTGATTAGAATCAAGGTTCGACATCGGTGAGACCTCGAAAGTGAATCCAGAAGCTTGAAGGTTTTGGGTTGCTTGGTAGTTGAGCTTGGAAGTGAAGGTGAGTGGTTAATGTTTTCAAAGTGGTTTTTAAGTGTTTGGTTCAAGCATGTTGACTAGGTTGGGCTTGGTAGACCCACCAAGAGTTAGGATTAGGGTAGTAGCCTAATCCTAAGCTTTAGTTAGAAACATTGGTTGAACTCTTAACTTGTTGTTTTTGCCTCATGGTGATGTGTATTTATGATGGTTATATATAAATGTGTTATACATGTGTGTTGAGGCATGTTGTGATGCATTGTGATATGCATGTGGATGATTCATGATTGTGATCATGGTGAGTACGTGCTAAGCATGGAAGTGGAATGAGATGTTGTGGATTTTGGTTAATGTTGGCACTAGTATGCTTGGGTACAAATGATCGATCATTAGGATGTTAGTGTGCACACGTGAGTCAAATGCGCGCGTGGTCTTGATGATGGTAGTCATCAAGATGGAGTACGGGTTCGCCCGAAAATTCTTCTTATATTTATGTTAGTCGGTGATGAGTGTAATCCTATCGACGGGGCGTGAGGATGAGTGGAATCCCCTCCGCGAGACCGGTGATGAGTGTAATTCCACCGAAGGTAATGGTTGTGTTAGATGTGAGTTCCAACGTGTTTATCCGCGTATTCGAGTCATAGCTAGGTGCCAATATGAATTGATATGTGTATCAATGTGTTATGAAATGTGATCCCTATTTGGATGATTATATGTGTTTACATATGATGTGAATTGAGCTTGTTGAGCATGACATATTGTGGATAATTGTTCATGCATCATGTATACTTTGGCTCATGTGGATCGAAGGTAAGGACATGCATTTACCTTGTTGTGCTCGTGCTTGAACCCTGCATTGTCGAGGTTTGTTTTCAATGAGCTTGCCCTTACTAAGCTTTACAATTACGCTCTCTTTTGTTCGGCAATGCAGATCCTTAGCTCGTGGGTTGCTAGTGCAAGAAGGGGCCTTCAAGTGTGTGCCTTGTGGTGCTATCGTAGCTTTCAAGTATGAACATTTTAGTTATGGTGTAATGGTCAAGCAATGGGACATGTATATGTTGTTTGAGCCTTTTTTAAGTATGTTGATGTTGGTTTGTTTAGGAGCATGATAGACTCCTTTCATACGATATGTTGATTTGACTTTTGGATGTATGCCTTGCTTGTAAACCATGTTGGATTTGCCTATATTATTTATCTAAGTGTTGACCTTGTTGAAGCATGATATCTTTAAGGCCATGTTTAATCTTTGAATGGATGTTCTACCATGTAAACTTGTGTTTTATGAGTATGTTGCTATAGGGTGCATGCCTCTAGAATGTACTTGTATGATTTGTATGCTTCGTATAGTCGTTTCGGACGTTTGGGATCAATTGGAGATGTCTAAAACTGATTTTAAGAATTTGCAGACAGTAGGTGTTTCGAAACGGGTGTGGTTTCAGGGCCCCCGTATCGGAACTCGTTCCGATACGTTTTGGCTACTGTGAGCCCCTGTTTCGAAACCAGTTTCGAAACACTTTAGCTACTGGAATTGCGTGTTTCGAAATGGGTATCGAAACGGCAAGGCAAAACGAAACCCTGTTCCGAAATGGGATGGATACGTTTTGAAATGGGTGTCTGACTTTTCAAACTGGGGTTTGTGTTTCGAAACGGGCTTTGACTGTTTCGAAACACAAGCCTATTTTTGGGCTTTTTGACATCTCTAAAGGGTTCCAAGTGTTGGGCTTAGGCCCTGGTTGTTGTTGGGCTTCCGCTTAGGTTTAATTGATGCCTTTAGATAAGATAAAATGAAAAAGTTTTTCCTAGGGTCGGTAACCGAAGTGGAGCCTTAACGGGTTTCATCTCGGTTATCCCCGTGTAATCCGCTCGGACCGGTCAAGCGTCCGGACCGGGACGAGGGGGTTACACTTGTTTCACCCGACCCTAAATCCGGGCGTTACATAGTTTTCTAAAAAATTGTAAATGTCACATTACAGAACTGTAGTGTGTCACGTGGCAGTAATATTTAGAAAAAAAATGTCAAAAATTAATGGTCAAAATTGGTCAAATGGCTTAATTGATTCAATTTATTGATTAAGAGATTTAATTGAATGAAAACAAATTCAAGAGCTTAATTAATTTTTTTTTTCAAAAGTTCAAAGACTTTTTTTAATTAAATTGTGAGGTATTACAATTTCTTACTGGAATTCAAACTCATACAAGATGATGTAAGATGAGCATCCTTGGGATCTTAGCCACTAAACCAATTAATGGATCTCAAAGTTCAAAAATTTTAAATACTCTTAAATCTTCAATTTTGTTGCTATTTTAATCGTCAGATTAAGCATTAAATTATAGGTTGGGTTTGACGTGGACATTTAAAACATGTACTCGTTTCGTCTCACTAGTAGAGAATTTAGAAAAATATAATCAATTAGAAGTATAAATTTATCTAAAAATATATATATTTCTAAAATTTTAAAATTTCTTTTATTATTTACATCTTTATTTAAATAAAATCGATGTATTTACTAAAATAATTTAAACTTTCATTTATAACTTAATTGATTTGTCAAAAATATAAGTCATAAGAATGTGAATTTAAATTTATTTATTTAAATATTATCTTCTCTAGTAAGATTTAATAAAAGAATAATTAAAAAACATATTATATTTTTATTATTTTTAAATTATTTTTTTCTAAAGACATTGAGAATGAATTTTTAATTTTTATCTTAATTTTGATTGTTTTTTTATATATTTTATCATCATTATATATTATGGTAAAACGTGAACTACGTTTGAGAAATTCAATTTTAAAAAACATTTAATTAATTAGTAGCAAAATTATGTTTAAATTATTTTTATTAAAAGATAATCATTTAATATTTATAAAATGTAATGAAAATATAAATAATTTCATTTTCGTTTTTTTTTCTTTCTATTTTTACCTTTTATTTTACTTAGGCTTTATCATGAATTAATTTAAGGCTTAAAATTGAACTAGATTTCTATATTAAGCCATTTCCTTCTTTTTACTTATCCAAAATTTAATAATAATAATAATAATAAGAAGAAGAAGAAGAAGAAGAAGAAGAAGAAGAAGAAGAAGAAGAAGAAGAAGAAGAAGAAGAAGAAGAAGAAGTAGAAGAGAATTTTTTGGGCATGGGTGGGCCAAGGCCTAAGCCTAGATCTGCCCCCGTGTCCCACAAAATTTGACATTTTTCGATTTTTTTACGTAGTTTTAGGAAGATAAATATTTGTGTAAAAGATTTGTTGTAAAATAATTATGTCATTTTCATCTTAAAAAGTTAAAGTTTATTTTGATGGAAAACTGAAAAACGATAGAAAATGAAATATGACTTGTAAAAATTGTTCAATGGGACAATTTTAAAACACAAAAGGGACAAATTTTATGGGACATGGAATATATTAAATTTGAAGGCTTAACTATAAAATAAATACCCAAACTTTGCCATTTTTTTGCAATAGGTGCCTAAACTATTTTTTTGGCTAAAATAGGTGCTTAACTTTTTTTGTCTAAAATAGGTGCTTAAAGTTTCATCCCGTTAATGTTTTAAGATAACGCCGTTAAAAAAATTTAACATCCAATCAGAATTTTACACGTGTTTTTATTTTATTTTATCGATTTTTTCAAAAAATTGAAAAAAAAAATATTTTTTAAAAAATTAGAAATTTTTCTAAATTTTCAAAATAGTCCCGAATCCAACCTAAATTCTAAAATTGGTGTCATTGTCGCTGTTGATAGTCTCGCCAGACCTCACCACCGCCATCGGCGGAGCCCCCCATCCATTACCCCAACCACCCATCGATGGTAACCAGCGGGAGGCATGCTAATCGAATGTCGAACAGTTGGAGCCTTTCGCATTCGTTGTTCGTCGTCCGATTGACGTGCCTCCCGTCGGTTATCGACGATAGGTGGTTGTGGAAAATGGGCGGGGACTCCGGCTACGGTGGTGGTGAAGTCCGGCGAGGCTATCAGCGGCGACAATGACGCTAATTTTGAAATTTGGGGTTTGGAGTTTTAGGGATTTAAGACTATTTTGTAATTTTTAGAATCTTGGAATATTTGAATTCATTTTATTTTCAGTTTGTTTTTTAAATAAAAATAGAAAAATAAAAGCTGTCAAGCTATAATTGAATGATAATTTTTTTGATAGATTAACTTTAAAACGAACAAAATTAAAATGTTAGTTACTTACTTCAGCCAAAAAATAATTTAGGCAAATTATTGCAAAAAAAAAAAAAGGGCAAAGTTTGGTCGCCTAAATTTTAAATGACTTACTTTGAAGCGAAACTAGGGACATGGCCTTGGCTCCCAAAATGGTGAAATCGTTTTCCAAATCCCTTTAAAATTATGAAATGCAAGTTGGTGCAATAGTAAAATTGCACTTTGGCTCCCAAAAAATTATAACTCAATTTGGCCACTCCTTTTTTTTTTCTTTCTAGCCTGCTCTCTGTCTATACTAGTTTTTTTTTTGAACGAAGCTCTCTGTCTATACTAACTACGTAGACAACTTGATCTTAACATGTTAAAAAAATAGATGGTAGCATTAAAATTTAGCGTTATTTCTTTTTCTTTAAATATGTTATATTTAAGTTGTCTATTTGTTGATTACACATTTAAAATTTGATCTACGTATTTTAAATATACTTATTCTCATATTCAAGTTAGCATTTAGTACTTGAATTTATTTAGCTTACAACTAACCAAATGACTTAATTGATACAATATTGAGGATTTGATTAGAATATTTTGAAATTTGGGACCAATTTCGAATCCATTCCAGAGTTTGGAATGTATGGTATAATTAACCCTATAACATTTTCAACAGGTCAATTACATTATAGATCATTTAACTTAATTTCAATTCTCCTTTAGATCACAAACATTTAATTTAATCAAATTACATCATTTAGCTTTAATTAATAATAAATTAAGTCATTTATACAAACACAATTAAATAATTTATCGAAAAAATTGATATCGACATTTTTACTTAATATAGTTTTTCACATATCATCATCAAATGATGTTTAATTGATAATCTAACATATTTTTTGTTAGATTTTTTAAAATATTTTATTTAAATAAATTTCAAAGAAAAAACAAAATTTATATAAATTCTAACAAAAAATATTTAAATTTTCAATTAAATATTATTTGATGATGATGAACGTACCAAATTTATTTTTTGCTAGAATTATTTAATGGTGTCGGTATAAGTGACTTAATTTATTATTTGAAAAGTTTAGTGATGTAATTTGATGAAACTAAATATCTGTGATCTAAATAAAAATAAAAAATAAGTTTAGTGATCTAGAATATAAATTACCCCACTTTCAACCAATGAAATTAAAAGTCAAATGAATCCGGTATGCTAACCACTTGAAAAATCTGTCCTTTAGTGGATTTAATTAAATCTGACAGGCCCAAGGAACAGGTTTTGGCACGTGGAGAACACGAGTTAGTGCTGTGGTGGTTAAGTTTCGAATTCGTTCTCCACTTACGATTTTTTCTTGTTTCTCAGAATTCACCGAAAAAGAAAAAGGTTTGGATCGTCGGCTTCAATCTAAAAGAAAACCAGTGTTGAACCCTAGCTCCGAGCTTAATAATAGTAAGGTGAAAGAAATCAGGAATGGAAACCCAAGTTTTTCTTTCCTTCTCTGTCTTCTTTCTTGCTTATTTCACCGTTTAATTTTCATACTTATTTAGTGTCTAAAAAAAGGAAGTTTTTTTGCAGGAAATGGAAGGTAAGGATTAATTCAGTATCTGGAAGGAAAGCTCAGAAGGCAGAGCGTGAGAAATTGAGGAGGGACAGGCTGAATGAGTTGGGTAAAATTATGCCAATTCATTAGTTGTTAGGTGTTACTAGCAAAACTCGGCCTTTGGATTCGGGGTCTTTAGTGCAGTAACAATTTGAAGTTCAGTGCTGATTCGAGTAGCTAACGGATCTCTAAACCTTTGAACGCCTATTGGCAAGAATTGTCTGAGTTTGTTTCAGATACTTCAACTTTGGAAACATTTTCCAATTATACTTGGTACTTGGTGTCAGTGTCCTCTTAGGCATAATTGCTGAATCTTAAGTTTTTGATTTACGAGAATGCACAATTTGAAATGCAGACCCTGATAAAGTAACCGTACTTGTGGATACCACCCAAATGCTTAAGGATTTAACAGCTGACTCAGGAGAAGAAAAGCTGATAAACATTCAGTACCACCAAAGGCTTAGTGTCATGTTCCCATGGACTGGTATTGATCCTGCAGTTGTTGTTGCCAATCCATGCTCAACCTTCATGCCATATTCAACCACACCACATCCTCCGATGGAACAGCCCTCATCGCAACATGCATCGTCTTCAGACCTTTCATTCCGAAGGGATATTGGAAGCTAGATGATGTTTCAAAGTGCAACAAGTAAATAATTGTTTGAATTGGCTACACTGATATTCTGAGTTGAGTTCAGCTTGAGCATGTGTTAAATTCCAAGTACGAAACAAGGGTGTACTTTCTGCTTACCGCCATATTCGTTGGCATACGATCAGGAGATGTTCCATTTATGTCTTAAAGCAGAAATTCTTGTAAATGCTGTTAAAGTTGTCGTAAATTAACCATCAGTGATGCTCAGGCAGACCTGAATGATTCCATCATCTAGGAGTTTCAGAAATGCAAATTCGCTGTTGTTAATACCAGTTAAAGAAATGCAAATTATCATTCTCAAAATTGCAACTTTTTTTTCTTTCTTCTTCTGGCCATCAATAATAGTACATAGAAATCCATAGAACTGGACACTAAACAAAAGCTGGTCCCCTTGCATAGGCCCACCTGTCGTAGTGAGGGAATGGTCTGAACCATGCAATTATTGCAATGGCCATCCAACATGCGACATGTTTGACTATTAGCCATGGCTTTCCTTTTCTTTGCTTCCAGATGAGAAAAAGTTGCATGAAACTCGTATTGTCAATTCAATGGATTTCCACACCTAAAAAGAAAAGAGACCCTCCCCACGTGAATACAGTTTGACATGCAACGTTGTTGGCTACATGGCATAGAATGTAACAGAGGCAACCAAGCTAGTTTAGATTCAGAATAAACAGGAAACTTTTTTTCACTAGTTATATTGCTCACACCACTGCACATAATGATAATAACCCCGATAGAGACGAACAAGATACTATAAACACACCAGCAAATTCGGATGCACCATATATTCATTCATAAATTACTCAGTCACATGTTACAAATTTGGGGGGGGGGGGTAAATATACACAGAATGACCATATACCTGGAGCTATCTTGCTACCAGAGAGCCAATATCAACTCTTACTATCCAAAACCTCTATGAGTTGAATTCATTGAAACAGATGTCATCTAACAGAATTCGAGTTAATAACGTTCTATAATGCTGATGGAGAGAGGTAGATAGACCGACGCTCCGCCACAGATACAAGCAAGCACAAAATCTGGAAAAGAATCTCCATTCTCCTTGCTCTCTTTTTGTCTCTCCACTGATCAACCCTCACAAAATTCTGTTATAAACTATAACCTACGAGTATTCCGCTGATCAGATGAACTCGGTACATTACGTGAACTAATGCTTGCAGTTCGTAAAAGTCGGCGAAATTCTGAAAGGCTTATTTTTCCATCTTTATCGATGTCAGCCTCCTCGAGCAAAGGGTCAATGGAACCTCTTAAGCCTGTGTGCTGCAAAACGCACAATATGAATAAGAGAACAAAATATTACACTAGTAACATTCATCACACAAAAAGTTGACATAGAAATAAAGTCTTTCGCAAGCAAAAAGGTACTCCACAAACACATGAATTCAAGTTTTTATATATTAAAAAAATCAAACCTATTGTTTGCTTAATTTTGCAGGGTTAAACACTTTTTCCTTTGTTGTGAGACGAGAAATATCACCAGAAACAATACTTACCATTCTAAGTTCTTCCGGAGTTATAAACCCATCTCTATCTACATCAAATTTCTCAAAAGCAGCTTGTGAACGCAGCTGCCATTTATCACAATCATGTTCTTCCATTTGATTCACACGTAGAGCTGCCGCAACAAACTCGGTGTAATCAACAAGCCCGTCTGTGTTGCTATCAATCTGAAATCATAGGAAATAAACAATTCGACACCAATCAAACCCGCTGACAGGAGAAACTAATTACAAAAGAATGAACTCCAGATGAATAACAAGAAATCTGTACTCACCGCTTGAAGAATCTCAAGGACACCTGATTCCTTCAGCTTCCAAGGAAGATCTTTGGCTAGAGCCTGCACCGCAACCATCTTTATCAGGACAAAAACAAAGAAGCTCAGTCCAACCAAATAGAAGCTATGGGTACCAGACAGGTTTACCTGTCGCATCTCTTCAAGACTAATAGAACCATTCTTATCCACATCAATTGCATCAAACTGATCCCGAAGATCAGCTATCTCCTCTTCATTAAGTGTACTAGCCAATGCCTACACGATAATAATAATTATATTTAACAAGACAAACAATGGAGATAACAATAGCCTCTTATGCACATAAATAATCCGCTAATATTTCAAAAGGAAGAAAAACCATGTTACCCTCAGAGCAAACTGCTTCAACCGACTATACTTCACAAATTGCCGCAGGTTGTTTAGGACAGATATATCAACAGGAATCTCAGATGCATTTCCTCCTTCTCTAACCCATGGATGTGCTGGAGAAATTGAAAACAATCAGAGATTCATTCTAGAAACAATAGAAGGATGAAATGATAACAGAATAAGAAAATTTGCTTTACTAGCTAATAGCAAACTTTCAATGAAACATCCATTTCCTTGGAGCTTAAAAAACGGGAAAAGTTATATGAAGAGAGATGCAAACACATACACAGTGCCTGAGCAGCTGTCAGTCTGGCATGAGGATCCTTCACCAATAACTTCTTCACAAAGTCTTTAGCACTATTGCTGATTGTTGGCCATGGTTTACGACGAAAATCAGGCTTTTTCTTCAGAACCTGAGTTTGTTGACATTTGCACATGAATTCTCCAGAAAATAATAACATTAAATAAATAAAACCAGAAGATGGTATATCTTTGACATATATAAATGATCAATGTATTTAATAGGAAAAACATAATTATTCAGGGAACACAAGAAGACAGTTTAAGTAACTTGTAAGACGAACAAAATATCCAGTTTTTTCCTCATGGATAAACGAAGAACAAGATCATAAAGGATTACGAAGAGCATCAATTCATAGAAATGCCCAAGCATAGTACGAAAATGAACCACACCTCCTTAAATATACCATCCTCAGTCTTATCCCAAAAGGGTCGCTTCCCACAAAGCAAAATGTAGGTAATTACACCAATACTCCAGACATCTGATTCAGGCCCTGACCTTCTTTTCAATACTTCAGGAGCAACATAGTAGGCACTGCCAACAATATCATGAAACCTCTTCCCTGCATATAGGAAGTCAAAGTTAAGAATTGTATGGCTTGGATATTTGCAGCATGAGCATAATCTAGCAAGCACGGACATGGCACACAGATACATCAAAACATGTACACAACAATACGGGAAATTTTAAAAATAATATGGTCATGAAGTACCAAGATGCGAAAAACATTTACATTATATTTCAATACTAACGAGTTTTTAAAATAAATATAATTATAAAACATTTTATAGAACATAAATTATTAAGATTGTTAAATTACCTTGCAAATATATTTGTAAATAGGGTGCAAAAGCCTTAAATATCAGATGCTAAATATGTTAAGACCAGATTTTTTTGCCATATTGGACATATTCCAGCACGTCCTTGTCAAAAACAGGAACAAAATTGATAAGCAGGGGATGTGGTGTGTCCATGGCAGTGCTTCATAGATAATAACATTAACAATGTGAAGAGAAAGCAAGTGCAATGACAAGAGTTTGAAAAATCAAATTACACAGTAGATGGATCATTGTGCTTTCTTTAGTACATGGTTACTTCATAAGCAATGACAAAACCTCTACATGAATCAAATGCCACTCACCAGGTCTGATAAAGTCTGACAAACCAAAATCTGTAGCCTTAAGAAGCGAGTCCTCTTTGGTTGACTTAAATAGGAAATTCTAGAGGCAAGAAAATAAGAGAATCATTAGCAAGTGGCGTGACTGTGACTACCTAAAAAAGAACAAGTACACCATGCTAATGTAGTTCAGCATACCTCCGGTTTCATGTCACGATGAACCAAGCCATTCAAATGACACTCAGCGGCAACTTTGAGCATCTGCCGCACAACTATTGCTGCGTCTTTTTCACTATAACGGCTGTCCTTTCTGATAGAAAATGGTAAGAATATGTTACCACTGGTTATGACACTATCAAAAACATCCATTGAAGTAGAGCACTAATTAATTACTACATTTGGACCATAAGTGTACAAAGATTAACAAAGCACCCTTACTTGGCCAATATACGGTCCAGCAATTCTCCACCTTCACATAGCCTAGCATCAGGCAGAGCCAACACATAATATAGTCAAGATATAGAAGGATTGATACATTAGCATATAACCAAGGCTAAGATGTTTGACCAGCTAAAAACACCAGTTTTTACAAAACTAAATATCAGAAGACTATCTATAAAACTTACTCCATAACAATGTATACATATGAATCATCCTCAAATGCATCATAAAACTGAACCACATTCTCATGTCCTTTCAAGGCTTCCAATATTTTAACCTCCCGCTTGACGTCCTCCACAGCAACCGGAAGAACCATCTGTATCGCACCACGAAATTAAAGCACAAGAGAAATTAAACTTAGCGAATTTAGAAAAGTTAATTGAGTGGAAATACATCATCTTCAATTATATATTCTTCTATGCTTCTATTGAATTCACTGTCGGTTAGAAACACAAAAATATATTAGATTGCAGGTTGCAGCAACGCATTGAGCTCAACTAAAATGATAGTCAAATCATGCTATCACAAAATTGCTATTACCAGATCGCCATACCAATATTTCAAAACTGTTATAAGATTGTGGAGCCGAAGAAGAATGGATGCAAAATCCTCACAGCTTAACAAGGTTGCCACAGATCCATACCTAATTTTACAAAACTTAAGACGATGATGCTTCTAAGAAACTCTGAACATTGGATTGCAAATCAGAGAAGGGAAACGCTCCCACAACCATGTTTCATGTTCAAGACCAAGCAAATTAACACGGGAAAAAACCAATAAGGAATGAGAAGTAGTAGCCAAAAAGTCCCACCGAGAATACGAAAAACAATGGATATAAGTTATAACCATAAAGAAAAGTAAACCAAAATGATCCGAAGAACCCAGAAGCACAAACAAGAAAAGGATGACAGAAACATAAAAAAGATACCTTATTTTTCTCAATTTTCTTAACAGCAACACGATCCCCGTTTGCTTTGTCTGTGGCAACGTAGGTGTAACCAAATTGTCCATGTCCCAACAACTTCCCAATGGTATATCGCTTATCAAAATCTTTATTGTACCCAAAATCAGTACGTTTTCCGCATGGGATGATCCCAGTTTGTTTCCTGGAACCTGGTTTCCCTTTGACCTTTAAAGGTTGAGAAGTTCTCACCTGCTGTTTTTTTGGCTTTTGAGACTCTTTCTTCGCATTGGTGGTTGCAGAGGATTGATGTTGTTTTCGGTGGTGGGCGGTGGCGTTGCTGCTCGAGCCAATGACTTTGGTGGTGGAGAGACAGGCCCCCATGATACTAACTAATAAAGAAGAAGATACTAAAGGAAGGAATTGCTGCCTGAGGTGCTAACTGCTATGGTCAAAAGAAAAGTGGCTTCTATTTTGTAATGATTTTAATTTTGGGCATAAAAGTTTACCCAACTAAATAGCAGCCCCTAAATTAAGTTCTTTCCGACTGAATTCCTCAACTTATGTTTTATCAAAATAAATCAGGTGATTATAAGGCTATAAATATTTATATTTTTTTAATTCTTTGATAAAATATATATACCTTATACATAAAGTTATTTAAACTCGAGTTTATCAAAATAAATAACATCTTCTTTTTCTAGTGGTATCACTTGTTGGTTCAAACTATGGGCTTCTTTTCTTTAAGCACTTAAACTGCTTTTTTGCTTAAAAACAAGTATTTAAATCTTTGTGAAGGGCGTCAATGTCTCATTGGTCAAAAGAAAATTTTCTAACTAGATAATTAAAGGGACTTGAAGTAATTATATGTGCTAATTTAGGGATTTATTTAAAAAAAAAAGTTTAGCTAACTTAAAAGAAGACGAAAAAACATAATATTGGGATTTTCTATAATTGAAGCTTTAATTTTATGACCAAAACGCAAACATTATAAACATTTAATATAAAATTAAAATCACTCCTTAATTTTAATTGAATAGTCATTTTAATTTTTTATTATTTTTTAAACATTTTAGCTTTCAATGTTTTAATTTGGTTAAAATGACCATTTTTAATGAAAATGTTAGTTGACTAACAGTCAAATACGTCGCCACATCAGCAAAAAAATTATTGTTGTGTCGCATCAGCTAATAAATTAGTGCTCTTCAATAAATTGATGATATGTGTTACTATTTTATTGGAAATAAAAATTATGTCCTTTTTCGATACTCATATTTATGTCCTACAGTAAAAATTTTAAGTTTAGAGTTTAGGGTTATAGTTTAAAGTTTGGATTTAGGGTTGTGATTTAAAGTATTATGAGTTATATGTATTTTTTAGGGTTTATAGTTATACTTTAGAATTTAAGATTAAAACTTAAAATATATTTTTTAATGTTTGAACATAAATTAAAAAAAGGTACATTGAAAAAATCAGGGATTTTTGTTCACTTTATTAGTTAATTAAAAATGAAAACTATTTTGTTCACTTTATTTTGTGAAAGAGAAGTTGAACCCTAAAAAGGGAATCCAATATTTAACCATTAGACCAAAAAAATTATAAATTACAGTTGAAATCAATTACGTATATTTATGAAAATATATTAGACCTGTTTGGCAATTAGCGGTTAATTGATAGCAGATAGCGAATTACATTAGCTGATAGCTGATTGTATTAGATGATTTGACTAGCGGATTGTATTAGCTTATTGTATAAAACTGTTTGGTAAAATTAACTGATAACCGATAGCTGTTAGATTATTTAAACAAGCAAAATAACATATAAGGACATGATTATATTCAATACTTGTTTGAATACTTTATTAGTTATCAATATTTTGTATCTAATTATTATTAATTAGATCTATAAAATTATTTTTAATATAACTTTTCTAAACATATTCAAATTATTTATATATTAATTTATTATTTATATAATTATTTTAATATAATTTAATTAATTAATGAATTTAAATACACATACAAATATGTGATAATAAATAAATAGGGTGAGAAAATATTTAATTTAGGTTATTTTGAGATTTTTGGTAATTGGTAAGGGTAAAATAGTCTTTACAACTCTAATATCAAACCTCTAATCTCTAAAAGCTCCTATCATGAGCTTTTTCAAAATTAGCGGTTTCACCCAAATCCGCTCTTTCAATCCGCTGTTTACCAAACAACAATATTAGCGGATTTGACTGGTCAAACTTCTAATTATGCCTCAAACCTTTAATTTTTGCCCAAATCCCACTTTACCAAACATGGCTATTAATTATTACATAATTTATAAAGCATTATAAAAATATTTATGACATCAATTAAAATATAAATTAAAGAATATTAATTTTATAAAAATATTTTTTTTACAAAACTAAATGATTAATGATGAAGAGTAAAAATAATAATGATACATTAATTATAACATGAATTATGAATATATTATTATAACATTTTTGTCATTTATGTCATAATTTATGAAAATATACACTATGTTAATTTTATTAAAGTATTGTTCAAATTAGGTGAATTGACAAATACTAAAAATTTGGTGCGAGTGATATTTTCACCATTTTGACTAAAAAAATGTTATTGTGATAATGTTTTTTTCTCATATGGGAATCAAAAGGAATGAAATTATGAAAAAGGTTATTGTATTATTAATAATTATTTTTGTGAACCAAACGTTTCCTTAGAGTAAATTTTGTAACTTTTAGGTTCAATTTCTAGGAGTTGAAATGTTATATTATTATTTTTTTTCTTTTTATTAATAAGGAGATACTACCATATGCCTCATTAAAATCTTCTAAACCTAGTTAGAGGAAAATAGTACACATGGTAGCATTACACGTATAGTTAGAGATGAACCTTAACTCTTTGTGATCAACTTGCATGTAGACTCCTCACCGATATGAATTGCATTGAATGACGCGGGAAAGAAAGATCATCATTAAAGAGGCTTCGAGCGCTAGGGTTTCTAAGCCCTAGCTTTGTCGCCTATATAAAGATAACTTGGGCTACAAACAAAGGAGAATGAGACTTATACAAATATAAGAAATCGACAATGATGATGACTTAGCATTTGTGACTGACGATCTCATAAAGGTTCAAATTAGTAATAAAAATTCATTAGTTGATATGATGGTGAAAACACTACAAATTATTTTTGTCTCTCCTACAGAGCAAAATAATGTTAAAACTACAAGGACGATGAGGATGAGTAAAACTCTTAATCAAATTTATATTCTTTATTGGTGGTGTATTAACCTACATAATAATCTTAATGGCTTGACCTATATGAGTGTGAAGTGGGCATATGCTTCTATTGTTGGAAAAATGTTAGGAAAATAGTAATTTTGAGCCATATTTTGAATGTGTAAAGGTGGAGATTCGAATAAGGATTCGTTTGGGTCTTATTATACTCCATGGGACCTTTACAACGGTATCTCATATGCTCAAAATGGTTGAGTATTGAATGAGAAATTAATGCTCAAAGTAAGGTAGTTGTGAATTGAATAAGGAAATGAAAAATCCCAATCCCACATTGATGGGATAAATGGAATGGGAAGTGTTTATACTTACCCAATTTGTGGTCATTGAATAACTTGGATGGAAATTGTGCCTCGTGCGCAGGGGTGCAAATTAATCCCATTTGGGTTGGGGCGCACTTACACGACGTGGGTGATGCGAATGTTCGGACTAGTCAGACCCTTCATAGGCCTGTAGATATTTTACCCACTTCGAATAATTTTTCTTTCCTTACAATTGGTATATCTTTTAAATATTTTGAATTAAATAGGATAAATTTTTGCTTTCCATTTAAATTTGGATATTAAATAGGTATTGAGTACAATTCACGTGAATATTCCGTTTTAATATGGCATTAACTGAGATTTCTGAATTAATTCAGATATATAATTAATGGCCATTATTTTTGGAATATTTGTTTCTCACAATTTTAACCTAATTCTCCCCTATAAATAGAATGCCATTCTTTTTCTTTACACACAACTCAGAAATCTTTTCTCTTTTAAAACTGCATTGTGTTTTCGGTGATTGTCAAAGGTAAATTTCTGTTCGTGATCTCTCTGGTAGTGCTGCTGTTGAAGAACATCCTCTGTTGTATCCTGGGAGACTGGCGACCTAAGATCTCTAGCACCGAAGAGTGGTCGAATTTTTCTTAAGGAAACTACGTTTCCGCAGGCCTCAGCCATCCGATTTTGGTTACTTCCAATATGTATTTTGAATTAAACTGTTTTGTTTATTTTATTATTTTATTTGATTTATTAATTTATTGGTTATTTCGAATTTATTGGTTATTTCGAATTAACCTGGTTTCCTCCAACAATCTTAAGACAGAATTCCTTTTACAAGGCGATTCGATTTAATCAAGGTTCTGAGAAAAGCAAATAAACTCATTTTTTGGAGTAATCCCGCCGTATTAAACGAGTTTACTTGAATCTAAAAAAACGAGACAAATCTGTTTTACAGAAATTATTGTTGGAAGTAACTGAGGTTACAAAGAATAAACGAAATTAACTTTTCAGTTAATTGAAATTATGAATTCCGAGTTTGTTTTTTGTTCTTTTGAACAGAAACAATGACTAGGGGAGATATTACCAACTTACCCAAATCGTCCGCACAGATGGTGGGACCAGGACAAATGTCCAAAAGGACAAATCAACCCTTGAACCCGTGTGTTGTGATCTTTGAAGTCAATCTAGTTGACTCCAACCCAAGAGAATGGTGGCTAGACACTAGAGCCACACACAGGGCCGGCCCTGGGCAGGGGTAATAAGGGCGCCCGCCTAGGGCCCATCGCTAAGAGAAATTAAATATTATATATTTTTTAAATTATATTTAAAGATTTAGTTTTTTTCTAATATTTGTTATTAGGGCCTATTTTTTAATATTTGTTAATAAGGGCTAAGATTTTTCTAATATTAATTATTAAATATCTACTCTTAATATTCATTTTTTTCTAATGCTTGTTATTAGGGGCCTATTTTTTTAATATTTTTTATTAGGGGTTGAGTTTTTTTCAATAATCATTAGTAGGGGTCTACTCTTAATATTCAATTTTTTTTCTAATACTTGTTATTAGGGGCTGAGTTTTTTTTTCTCGATATTTATTATTAGAGATCTACTATTAATATTCAATTTTTTTTTCTAGTACTTGTTATTAGGGCTCTGGTTTTTTTCAATATTTGTTATTATGAGCATAGTTTTAAGGTAAAATCTTGATATACATGCGGCTAGGTAAAACTAATTTTACACAAGCCTGCATATTTACATTATAAAACTCAAATTCTAAATTCTAACCCTAACCCAAAAAAACTAAACCTTAAAGCCTATACCCTAATTCTAAACACTAACCTTAAATTCTAAATCCTACAACTTAAACCCTAAACTAAAATCCTAACCCCTAAAACTAAAAGGCACATGTAAACTAAAGTTTACACGGCCTGTGTATCAATTTTTTTCATAGTTTTAAAATTTAATTTTTTCAATACTTGTTATTAGGAGACTAATTTTTTCAATACTTGTTACGATGGACCAACTCTTAAAATTTAATTTCTTTCATATTACTCACTATTTGGGACAAATTTAAACAGCGGCATGCAACCACAAAAATGATCCTTATATGACGGTAGTGACATTATTTAAAACCGCGATACATGCAACCATTATGTCCACAATAGCATATGTTACTAAAAAATTTCATAACCGCAATACTCGCAATAAACAAAATAACATCTATTATATCCGCAATCATGATAAACACAACACAACTGAAAATACGACTGTAACTATAATTACAATTTAAATCCTCAATTTAAGGCCCATTTTTTAAGTTTGCCCCGGGCCTCCAAAAGCTCAGGACCGGCCCTGGCCACACATCATATCTACTGTGACGAAAATTCATTTGCTAAGCTGATACCTAGCGATGATGGGGAGAAGCTTTACATAAGAAATGCTGCGACTTCTAAGATCAAGGGGAAGGGAACTGTAGTCTTGAAGATGACCTTCGACAAGGAACTCAAGCTACATAATGTGTTATATGTACCTGACATATGTAAAAACCTTGTATCTGGAACACTCTTAAGTGTCTATGGCTTTAAAATGGTTTTTGAATCTCAAAAATTAATTCTGTCTAAGGGGGGATGTTTGTAGGCAGAGGATATGTATTGAATGGAATGTGGAAACTCAATGCTATCTCTGTAAAATCAAAGAACATGAATAAGAATGCAGCTTCTTCTTTGTTTATATACTCGAGTCTTTAAATTTATAGCATGGTAGACTCGGACAAGTTAATTATGATGCTCTACAGAGATTAATTAACTTGGAACTTATCCCTTTGTTTCATATTGATTATAATAATAAATGTGAAACATGCGTTGAAGCAAAATTAATAAGGTCTTCATTTCAAACTATTGAAAGAATGACAGAACCACTTGATCTAATTCATAGCGATGTTTGTGATTTGAAATTTATTCAAAAGAGAGGAGGAAATAAATTTTTTATTACCTTCCTCGACGATAGCATAAAATATTGCTATGTGTATTTTCTTAAAAGAAAAGACGGGGCTATAGAGAAATTTATACTCTATAAGTAGGAAGTCAAAAACCAACTTAATAAAAAGATTAAGATGGTAAGAAGTGATCAAGGTGGTGAATATGTTAGTCCATTTGGTGAGTATTGCTCACAACATGGTATTATTCACGAAGTAACACCGCCACATTCTCCTCAATCTAATGGAGTAGCCGAACGGAAAAATCAGACTCTAAAAGAGATGATGAACGCTTTGTTAGGAAGCTCTGGGTTATCACAAAACATGTGGGAGGAAGTTGTCCTTTTAGCTAATTACCTTTTAAATAAGGTTCCTCGAAAGGAAAATGATAAGACACCATATGAGCTATGGAAAGGTCGGAAACCTTCCTACCAACACTTGAAAATGTGGGGGTGTCTTACCAAGGTAATGACCCCATTGCCAAAACAAATGAAAATATGTCCAAAAACTGTGGATTGTATTTTCATTGGCTATGTGGAACATAGCAATGCCTATCAGTTTCTTGTGTATGAATAAAAGAATCCTAAGATTCACAAGAACACAATAATGGAATCAAAGAATGCATCCTTCTTTGAAAATGTATTCCCTTGTAAAAGGAAAGAAGTCGATCGAAGTTCAATGAAACAAACTTTAGAAACTATAGATGAAGATAACACAGAAGATCAACAAGAGATTGAACTTGAAATAGAGCCACGTAGAAGTAAACGAGCAATGGTAGAAAAATCATTTGGATCAGATTTTCTAACCTTTATGCTAGAGGCTGAACCTCAAACATATAATGATGTTATACTTTCATCTGAAGGCACCTTATGAAAAGATGCCATTAAGAGTAAAATTGATTCCATCATGCAAAACCATACATGAGATTTAGTGGATCTTCCTCTGTGAATTAAACCACTAAGTTCTAAATGGATTTTCAAACGGGAAATGAAAGCAGATGGATCAATTGATAAGTACAAGGCCAAATTGGTAATCAAAGGTTACCTAAAAAAGGAAGGCCTTGACTACTTCGATACATACTCTCGTGTATCAAGGATAACCTCCATAAGGATGATACTTGCAATTTCCGCTTTGCGGAATCTAGAAGTACAACAAATGGATGTTAAAACAACCTTTCTTAATGGAGACCTTGATGAAGAAATATACATGGAACAACCTGAGGGTCATGTAGTTTCAGGTCAAGAAAGGAAAGTATGTAGATTGGTGAAGTCATTATATGGACTTAAACAAGCACCAAAACAATGGCATGAGAAGTTCGATAGTGTCATGATAACAACCAACTTCAAAATAAACGAGTGTGACAAATGTATATATGTCAACACTATAGACATTAGATATGTCATCCTATGTTTATATGTTGATGACACACTCATTGTTGGAAGCATCAATGAGATGGTAAAACGTACCAAAACCATGTTAAATTCGAGATTTGACATGAATGATATGGGAGTAGCAAATACGATTCTAGGGATCCAAATCAAACGGTCATATGAAGATCTCATATTGACTCAGTCACACTATGTGGACAAGATACTTGAGAAATTTGGCAAGGATGATTTTAGTATAGCCAAAAATCCAATAGGCATTGTAACCCCCTTAGCCCGGCCTAGGCGTTAGACCCGAACTACGAAGATCACACGGGGAAAACCAAAGTCAACCTGAAAGTCAACCTTGATTAACGACCCTTTTTTTATTGTTTTATCTTTTCTAGATACACATTAAGCCTATGAGAATGCTCAAGAACCTTGGAAGAGAAAAGTGCAGCGATCGGAAAACGTTTAAGGACTCAATTGCAAGAAATACACATTTAGGGACCAAAATGTAAATTTTGGAAAACATAAGGACTTTGTAGATTTTAGTTTTACCGAACCTTAATTAATCATATTACAAGCCTCCCTGCCAAATTTCATCTTAAAAAGACATCTCAAGATCAAGCAAATGCAATTACAACTTTCAGGACTAAAATGTAAAGCATGCAGACTTCAAAGCAATTCAAATCTGTGTCCAACGGTCACCCGTTTTGAAACACTGGCAACTATATCGAAACAACCGTGTCGAACGCCTGTATCGAAACGGTGTTGACCGTTTTGATACGTGGGTATGTTCCGAAACTAGTTCCGAAACAGACACTTCCAGTAGCCAAAGTGTTTCGAAACACTTCTAGCCGTTCCGAAACGCCCAGGCCATTTCAGGCACCCGTTTCGAAACAGCTAAGGGTGTTTCGATACACCCTGCCCAGAAACAGCAGAAACTTCTGGTTTTTCACTTCAAAACACCATCAAACATACTTAAAATCATTCCACAACATAGCAACAACATGCTAAGCATTAAAACCATCATATTGCATCAAAGGCTAGATACATTACAAGCATTAAGCACACCTACTCATTTATCACATTAAACACATGATCTTACCTTTAAAAAAAGAACATAGCTATATAAAAATATGGAGAAGAAGATCCAAATATCACGAAACAATCATCAACAAGTATCAAACGAAAAACCGAACTTGCTCAAGATAAACAATCTCATCACACATCAACGTAAAAGACTCTCCCCCATTGCCTTTATTATCTATAGCTATAAACCAAAACATACTTCTCAAGTGGAGCTCTTCTTGAATCCCTTGCTTCATGCTGTCCCAAATTCATTTATCTGCATTGATGGACAAAAAGAAGCGTAAGCACATAATGCTTAGTGAGGAATGCTCAAACCAAAACACCATCAATGTAGCAAACCTTAAAACCCTTTTCAAAAGCAATCACACCTTTATAAACCAAGTATTGTTTGAAAACCTCATATAAAACATCAACACCTTATAAATAAGCATTACTTAACATAGAATCAACATTAAACTCAAATGCATTAAGCAACTCAACCCCAAACAACATTCTTGCAAAAACTTCCACCTAAACCATTTCATGCAATAGCGGTTAGTGCAAAGTTTAAACCAATTTCCTTGGAAACCATTTCCATTCCACACTCTTCCTTTCTCATACATGAAAACCATTTCAAAGCAAACACCATTTGAAATCTCATGTATCAAATATCTATCTCATGCATTCTACCAATGCTAAACTCATGGCAAAGCCACACATGCGGGTTACTCAAAAGCATTCCATGAACTCAAATCTCCATTTGAAAACCACATGTACCATCTAGCTATCCCATGCATACAACCTATGCAAAACTCATGGCAAAGCCACTCATGCTTGTTACACAAAAGCATTTCATAATCTCACTATCTCATATGCAATTCTCATTATATAAAACATTTCAAGCATTGGTACATGTGACACACATTCTCATATATTGGCATTTACATACTTTATTGTACACGGATATGCAGACAACTCACTAGACACTTCCGGTGGCATCTACCATCACCGTACTCACCCGTCTAGAACATAATCTTCCGGTGGCTTGCACCACACCGTACTCTCATGGCGATTCTACTTTCGCCAAAAGCTTGAGTATTTCATCAAGTCCTACCCCGATGGTATGCCCCTCATCAGTCTCATGGCAATAACTCTTGTTGCCAAAAAGCTTGGATGTTTCACCAAGTCCTACTCCGATGGAATGCCCATCATCGGTCTCATGGCAATAACTCTTGTTGCCAAAAAGCTTGGATATTTCACCAAGTCCTACTCCAATGGAATGCCCATCATTGGTCCCTCTCTTTGGGATGAATCCCAAGAGCACGTACGAATTTTATTTTATAGTGCACTCTACATCCTATTGATCGATCAATATATCCAGTAATCTTTACATCATCTATGCCAATATATCATGTTAAAATCATCAACACACTCACTGTTTTTAAAGCATGCAACACCTTTAAGGCCAAAATGCCGAACATTGCCTTAAGATGCAAACTAACAACACATACTCTCAAGGAATATTAATTTCATGCATCCTTCTTCAAACCAAGTTTGACAACCAACTCACATGCTTTAAAACCATGCTCAAACATCAAATCAAACCATATTTTCAAATCAATCACATCAAAACCCATTTTGATAGTTTTCAAAACAATAATAGCACAATTGAGAGAGAATTCCACTTTACTTACTTCTGAACTTAAACCGGCATTTCAAGCCTAAATTTAAGTTCCCAAACCTCTTTTCAAAATCATTCCAAAGTTGGAAAACACGATATCACTCACCGATACACAACACCATGCTAGCCGACAAGCCTCCCAAGCGTTCGAAACCTCCAACGCTACCTCAATCGCCTCCGGATCACTCTCCCCTATTTTTAATACATAATAGCAAAGGATTAATGTACCATCATGCATTAAAATCACCAGCCATACAACCCAACTCGCTGCTCTACTCAAGAACCTCATTTCGGCTACCAAAAACAACCGAAATCACCTCCAAACTCTCCCAAAAGATCTATCAATTCTAAACATTTCTAAACATCAATTAACATAAAAAACAACCCTACACTCGTCATTATACCTCCAGCTATAACAGAACACCAAAACCACCCAAAAAACCACCATTTTCACAAGAAAAAACTTAGGAAAAACAACCTATTCAGGATTGGATTGATAAAACCTCATTTCTAACATCATTTAACATCCAAAATACATTATAAAACCATCTCAAAATAGAGCCCAATCAATTACCACGAAAGTCTTCAAGATCTCTTCCAAAATCTTGAGTTTTAAGCCAAATTCTTGTTTCCAACATTAAAACCATTCATAAAAATTTAATAAAGGATTGACAACTTGGGAATTTCAGTAAAGAACTGAGTATTTAGAGGATAAGAACAAGCTTACCTCTAAAAGATGATTTCTCCTTGATTTGGGCAAGTTTCCATGAAAATTCAATGTAGAAAACAAATAGATTTGATGAAAGATTGATTAGGAATCAGTGAGTGATGGAATTCTCATCAAATGAAGTGGAAATAAAAGTAAGATTTGCTGGAGAAAAAGTGTTTGGTTGATAGGATTTTGAGAGAAAATGAAATGAGAGAAAATTAGAGAAAAGTGGTTATGAAAGTCAAAGGTAGTTTATCTCCTTTATTTTATTTAGGGTAAACTACATAAATGACCACCATACTATTGGAAAAGTCGCGATTTGACCACTTTACTTTTTTTCGAAGCAATTAAACCACCATACTATTAAATTGGGTGCAATGCGACCACCAGCCGTTAGAGGTTAACGGTAGGGTGACGTGGCAGTTAAAAAATTAAGGGTATAATTACACATTTGGTCCTTACTATTTATACATTCTTTCAATTTAGTCCTAATTTTAAACTAATAAAATAAATTAATTAGGTAGTGACACGTGTCAATACCTTATTGGAAGAATTTAATTATTTATATTTGATTAATAAATTATTTTCTTCCTCCAATCAGGTGGTGACACGTGTCACCACCTATTTAGAGGAGAAAAATAAAATTCCCAAACATGCTCTAGGTGGGAATCGAATATGGGTTTAGCAGGTTTAAAGAGCAACACCTTAACCACTGTACCAAGCACATGTTTGTGCTATAAATCATCAATTGTATTATATGGAGTATGAGAAATTGTCCTCACTCCTTAGTAATTCCAATCGCTAATTAGTAATTTCCCACCAGAAATTCATTTGAAGAATCGCAGAACAAAGCTTCCCAGATCTCAGTGAAAGCATCCACAATGATCCGATGATATTGCTTTGAATTCAAAGAAAGAAAACACAGCAAAAGCTGCTCCAAATCTTTGGATTCAAACATATGTTTCTCCATTATCATTTCCAGCATCAATCTCTTGAAGTCTTCATAAGGATCTTTCGATTTCTTCACCACCGCAACGCTCTCTGTCACCTTCTCTTCTGCCGTGCACGGCGGTATCATCATCATCATCGTTTTTTTCAAAGTCGAACTTCTCCATGGAGTTTCATTCTCTGTTGACGATCCTTTGTATTTTTTTGACCCATAGCTTCCTAGTCTCTTCATGATCTTCTTGCCGTTAACTTTTTTCTTGTTCCTTTTGATTCCCATGGGAGAGTCTCCGTCAGCTAGTGACTGGTCCAACTCAAAAGATGAATCATCCGAGAAGGTTCTTGAATTAGAAATTAGGGTTTCGGTCTCTTCGTCTTCATCACCTAATTCGCTACTGAAACTGAAACATCCATTGTCAGTTGACGACACAGTCGCCATTGCCTTTACTTTCACCTTCTTCCTCTCCTTCTTGTTGACCTTGTATAGTTTATGGAAAACACAGAATCCATATGATTCTTTGTTGATATACAATCTAGAAATGGTCCATGAGAACAACTTGTTTAAATTCAAACTGTATAGTAGATAATATCAGTATTATTGACACTTACAAATTACAAACCTAATAATAATCATGGAGGAATCTATTCCATATAAATTTATGATCCTCTTGAGTTTAGTTGAATTCAAACGACAAAGAAATATACTTCATAAGGATCATCCATTGTCAGTTGACGACACAGTCGCCATTGCCTTTATTTTCCCACCTTTGAATGGTAACAAATAATAAGACATATAATACAATTGGTGGTTTTCAGCACAAATATGTGCTTGGTGCAGTGGTTAAGATGTTGCCCTTTAAACCTTCTAAACCCAGGTTTGATTCCCACCAATAAGGTGTTGACACGTGTCACTACCTAATTAATTTATTTTATTAGTTTAAAATTAGGACTAAATTAAAAGAATGTGTAAATAGTAAGGACCAAATGTGTAATTATACCTTTAATTTTTTAACTGCCACATCACCCTACCGTTAACCTCTAACGGCTGGTGGTCACATTGCACCCAATTTAATAGTATGGTAGTTTAATTGCTTCGAAAAAAATTAAGGTGGTCAAATCGCGACTTTTCCAATAGTATGGTGGTCATTTATGTAGTTTACCCTTTTATTTAATTAAATCATTAATTAAATCACCCAAATTAAGGAAAAATCTGATGAAAACATTTTTGGTAAATTAGCTCCTTAAAGATTCAAAGTTTCAATCCTTTACAAAACAGTCACTCCTAAACTTTGTAAAAACTGCGATTTGGTCACTACATCGAAATGTAGTATTTCCAAACCTTATTTTGTAAAATTTATTTCACCATTCACTTATATATATTAAATTATGATTTTTAGATATTTTTCTATATTTTTAAAGCATCCCGAACTAGGTGTTCCCTAAAATTCCCTTTTAGATTCGAACCGTTTTCCAGACTGATCCGGTTCAGACTCGAAACATCTAGGCCCAAATTTGGGGTGTTACAGGCATATACCAACATTTGTTCAAAAACAAAGGCCAAAGTGTTGACCAAGTGGAATATGCAAGGGTCATAGGCAGTCTAGTGTACCTCATGAGCTGCACTAGACAAGATATTGCTTTTACTGTGAGCAGTCTAAGTAGATTCACAAGCAATCCAGGTGAAAACCATTGGAAAGCAATTGTGAGAATATTGAGGTATCTCATATATACTTGAGATTACAGATTGCATTATTCCAAAGATCACGCTGGTTTAGAAGGATACTTCGATGCCAATTGGATATATGATATTTAAGATACCAAGGGCACAAGTGGACATGTATTCACTTTGGGAGGAGGAGTCGTGTCGTGGAAATCCTCAAGACAAACAATCATAACCAGATCCACAATTGAATCTGAGTTTGTTGCTCTAGATAAATCCGAAGAAGAAGCAAAATGGCTAAGGCAATTTCTTGAAGATATTCCTGAATTACCAAACTTGTGCCCACAATATGTATATACTGTGACAACCAAGCAACGATTGCTAGGGCACATAATTGTATGTACAACGGTAAGTCGAGACACATACGTCGCTGACATAATACAATTATTCAACTGATCTCAAATGGAGTTATCTCTATTGATTATGTAAAATTAAAGGATAACATTGCAGATCTGCTAACCAAAGGGTTAAATCGAGATCAAGTTGAGAAAACATCAAAAAGGAATGGGACTGAAGCCCATGGAAAACAAAGGTGCTATGTGAAGGAAAACCCTACCTAGTTGTGTTACATCCCGAAAACCGGCCTAGTCGGAATTAGGTTTCGGTGATTGAAAAATTTGAATCTGATGTGTAAAATGTTGTAATGAATGACCTTTGTACCCCTCTTTTGTAATGGAATTTCATTTTGATCCTATTTGGATAATTAAGTCTCGTTGTATGCATTTCAAAGCCAAAAATGCCAATTCTAAGCAATGCGTATCAATACTGCCAAGACAGTATTGATTTGGCCCAACTACAAATAACTAACTTACCTGTTATAGCGTAACAGTATCAATACGACCATCAAGGTATCGATACGAGTCTACTGTTTTGAATCTGTTCGAAGCAAATTGAAGGGGAAATTAAGCAAGATGCTTACTCACCTCCTTGCTTGACCACCCCCATGTGAAGTCATCAGAAAAGTGGCTAAAAGCAAGGTAAAAAGAAGAGGTTAGCTGATGGCTTTGAATTGACCAAACCCTTGCCCAAGGGAAATGCTTTCATTGGTTCAAACTTTGGTGGACAGTAATTGAAGGAATTGATGTGGTTTTTATATAAATAATGAGGAGAGAAACTTTCATCTTTCCATCTTTGAACTTCCGGTGAACAACCCACCCTTTGTTTCTCCTACCAAGCACACACCACCATCTTCATCTTCTACCTTGAGCTAGGCAAGAACCTTGGTGCAATCTTCAATCTTCTTTAGTAATCGATACTCCATTTGAAAGCTTTCGTCTCGGTAAGCAAAACCCCTAATTCAATTTAATGATTCCAATATTCGTTGGAGCTTAATTTTGAAAATAGGTTTTCTTAATTCAAGTAGGAACCCATGAATTAAGGGTTTGATTTTGCTAATTCAATGTTTTCTTTGAGCTTTGGTAAGCTTAAACTACAATTGCGAACTCCCCGATTAAACTCTAATATGACCCTTAATTTGTTCTAGCTCAAGTATTAGAGAAAGACCCCTTGTCATCTCCGAAGGAAGCTAGGCACGTCAGAATTTCGATTCGAGAGCCTCGTAATCAAGGTGAGTGTAGTCGTGTCAAGGGATAAGCTCGGTGCCATCCCCTTTGCATTCGATTTGTGGTTTTGATGATAATGTGAATTCTTATTGAAAGCTCATATAGAGCAATGCTTGTGTGGATGCTAAAGGTGAGCATGGCAAGTCTTTAATGTGTTGTTACGTCATGAATATTTATGTGATGATCAAAACATATTACATATGAAATTGATATGAATACCATACAACACGATATGCTAAATTATGAACACTATGATATGTGATGCGAAATTGATATGGGTACATTATGATACGATGAAGACATGTGATATGATATATTATGGAGCTACGTCTCACTTCCGTTTCCGATATGTTATGGCCTACGGGCACCATAGTAAGAAATACAATGACATATGTGAACCATGACATTTGTGAGTTTTGGATACAATTGACATACCATAGGGTTATTTAAGCTCGTATAAGTAAGAGTGGACTATGGTCCGGGGCTACGACCTATATGTGGGGGAAATAAGGAAGGATTGTATAAGAGACTTTCCGGAGCTACGGCTCAAGGCTATAACCTATCTTCCGTTATATGTGTTGGTGTAAAGAGAAATCCGCGTATCCATTTGTTACAATGTCCAAGGGATTGATTTATGTTAAATAAACTATAAAAATATGAAAATATGTTAATTGGGATTAAGCATGAGACTTATGTGATTAAAGATATGATTATGATACTTAAATGCATTGTTATGCAATTCATGTTGAAAGATTTCTATTCCTGCCATTTTGTTGTTTTATTATGACTACCTCACTAGGCTAAGTAAGCCTAACATTTGAGTGTCTCATGCATTTCAGGACCTTGAAGCTTCCCAAGTTCGATCGTGTATTTTGCGGTTGCAAGTCACCTCTTCCGAGCATATGTATGTTTACTTTTGTTTCCAAACTTCTAGTAAGGCGGCGTAAGGTCTTAAAGTGTTATAATAACTTATTTTGATGTGATTGTTTAAGCCTAACAATAACTAGGTTTGATATGGCTTAAATGGTATGTTTGGAAATGGTTAGAATGGTTAAAATAAGCCTAAATGCCCTATTTGGTAAAATCATAGTAAATGAATTCAAACCACTTTGAAATTTGACATACGGTTAGAATTATTGTTTTAAAGGTTGCTGGTAAAATTTGATTAACGTTTGGTTGGGTAAATCAAATAAAAACCAGTAAAATTGTATCATTATAGGTCATGACGTACCGATACGGGTGATGGCGTATCGGTACGGTTAGGCATAAATTGGATTAAGGAAACAGGGCATATCGATATAGATAGGGTGTATCAATACAAAAATTGGTCACTGGAATCTGGTTTGGAAAATTGTATCAATATGGTCTTAGGGCGTATCAGTATAGGGTCAACGCGGTCAACGCGTATCGATACAGGCTTAGCTGTATCAGTACAGGCTTGAAATCCCTTGAATCTGGAATTCTAAATTAGGCTTAGTGTATCGATATGACCCTTAGGGTATTGATACTATGACAGTTACATCTGTTATAAAGTATAAAATAAAGAATTAGACAGTTTACAAAATGATCACTAATAATTACTTGGCATAATTAGTCTAGTAAACGATATCCGATAGAAACGAAACCCCACAAAGTAATAATTGTTAAGTTTAATAACAATTTGGTAATCAAGAAGTCTGATCAGGACCGCTAATTTATAAAGTTTACGATTTAGTCTTTTAAGGTTTAACAAGTTTAAAATTGCCCCATGATTCCAATAAGATTAGTAACGAATAGGGTTGCTAAGCCTTAAGAATGAATAATAAGATACTCAGACCAAAATTTGAACTCTGATTTCGTATCCGAACCTTCGATATGTTTTTCGATGACATTATCCGACCCAAATCTCTACCAGACCGAGAAAGGGTGTTACAATTCTGGTATCAGAGCCTAGTTTCAGTCGATTCTAAGACTAAACTGAAGTTCGTTACGAGTCCGTATGTACTTATGCCACCTAGAAGTTTACTTGTATATGTTATCTGTGACTTGAAGCTTACACGATTCAATCTCGCTGTGTGATTAGATTTGAAAATGGTCACACCCACATATAGAAGTGTGGTGAATGAACCTAATCCCGACTCCTCCTCGAAACACGGGGGTAATCCGAGGGTCGAAAACAGGCCTGGACACATGGAACAGTATGACCCACCTCGACCTCCTCCGATGCCGTCTGCTCAGCAAGAATATTTGACGTCGATGGCAGACATGTTTAGACATGCCTCTTAGGCAAGAATCACTCCCCCAGCCTGCTGAAGCACCTCTACCTGCATCAAGAGCTCCTATTGATAAGCTCAAGCAGTATCCGGTATATACCTTCACCGGCCAAGACTTGGATAATCTTGAGATCGCATAATACTGGCTGAGAATATTCTGAAGGTGCTGGACAAACAAATGAAATGGCCTGAGGAGCACAAGCTGGAATGTGCGCTATCTCTAATCACCGAAGAAGCCCAAAGTTGGTTGGATACTATAACACTCACCGTACCCGAGCATTGAATTACGTGGGACTTCTTCTTTTAGGAGTTCTGCAAGAAGTATGTTAGCAATCACTACATCGCTGAGAGGCGTAAGAGATTCCTCCATCTGAAGCAAGGAGGAAAACTGGTGGAGCAATACATCCAAGAATTTTGCAAGTATGCAAGATACGATGCAGAGATTATTCACACGGAGAAGGAGAAGTGCTGAATGTTCATTGATGGCCTCTGTGATGAGCCGCGTCCTCTCTTCACTAACTTGGAGTTAGAAGACTTCTTGACATTGGTTAATCGAGCCATCACTGTTGAAGTTTCCCAGGAGGCTTTTGAAAGGAGAAAATGGAACCAAGCCCGATCAGATAAGAGATTCCGTGATGATTCCAAGCCTCATGTGTCTCCGAAGAAAAGAAGACAATGGGACCATAAATCTTTTATCTTTCAGCAAATTCCACGATATGGCTATGTGCTACAAATCCAGTCTGTAGGAACATCTGTTGCTCGTACAACCTCAGTTGATAGTTAAGGCAGCTCCGCAAACGGTTCTCAGATTCCTATGTGTAACTTCTGCTAGAAGAGGCACCCAGAGCAATACCGCAGATAGTTTGGATCCTACTATCTCAGTAGTGAGTATGGACACTTCATTCGACAATGTCTGCAGAATCTGCATGCTTCTACATCTGTAGCATCTTAGAACAACCCTAATAAGAGGAGGGGAGCAAAGCCAATGTTGTCTGGATTCGTAGAGAGACCTCGCAACACCAATGCCCCTTCTGTTGGTCGTGATCCACAAACTTTAGCCCAGATGTATCATGTCTGAGGTCGTGAACAAGAGGATGATCCTGATGTGATTGTAGGTATGGTGGAGCTATGCTCTGATTATGTTTATGCTTTAATAGATCCAAGATCTACACGCTCTTTCATTAGTGAACCATTGATTGCAAAGTATGCCTTAGAATCAGAATTGATCACTTTCGAGATTGTTGTTTCGAATCCGTTAGGGGATAGTGTAATCATTCAATGGGTTTGTAAATCATGTCCTCTAAGGATCCAAGGGATCCTATTTCCGGCCAATTTGATGGCCTTACCTTTTTGGGAGTTTGATCTTATCCTAGGTCTTGATTGGTTAGCTGAACATCAAGCATGGGTGGACTGTTCGAAGAAGAAGTTATACCTCTATGGACTCGGTAAGGAAAGCATAACTTTGATGAAAATCGAGCCTGAGCCTATGGCGACTTTTATGTGTGCCATGGAGTCTAAAGAAGATACCAAGGTTGAAAATGTGCCAGTGGTGAAAGAATTCTCTAATGCATTTCCCGATGAACTTTAGAGACTCCTTCCCACCTGAGAAGTGGAATTTGGGATAGAACTGCAACCTAGAACTACTCCGGTCTCTATTACCCCATATAGAATGGCCCCGGTGGAGTTAAGAGAGCTTAAAGCCCAAATCCAAGATCTGTTGGATAAGGGATTCATCCGACCGAGTTCCTCACCCTAGGGAGCACAAATTTTGTTTGTTAAGAAGAAAGATAGATTGATGCGTCTATGCATTGACTATCAACGGTTGAATAAGGTCACGGTCAAGAACAAGTATATGTTGCTCAGAATCGATGACCTTTTCTATCAATTGAAAGATGCCTCCATTTTCTCAAAGATAAACCTTAGATCCGAATACTATCAAATGTTAGTGAAAGAGTCTGACGTTCCAAAGACTGCCTTCCAAACTAGATATGGTCATTACAAATTCCTAGTAGTGCCATTTGGGCTTACGAATGCACCTGTTGCTTTTATAAACCTCATGAACCGTGTGTTCCAACCTTATCTAGATAAGTTCATGGTTATGTTTATAAATGACATTCTGATCTATTCTAAAGACTCTACCGCTAATGAAGAACACCTTGGATTATACTTCGAACTCTCTAAGAGAAATAGTTATATCCCAAGTTTAGAAAATATGAATTCTGGCTATTTGAAATATTCTTTTTGGGATACATAATATCTTATGCGGGAATTCAAGTTGACCCAAAGAAGATTCAAGCAATCATTAATTGGATTCCTCCAAAGAATGTTAGAGAAGTTCGCACCTTTCTGGGCCTTGCAGGCTACTATCGTAGATTTGTTAAGGGGTTCTCTTTGATTGGTGGCCCTTGAAAAAGCTTCTCCACAAGGACACTCCTTTCATGTGGACTATAAATCAACAAAGAAGTTTTGATCAACTTAAGCAAGTTTTAACCCATGCTCCTGTTGTAACCCCCTTAACCCGGCCCAGACGGTTGAACCGAATTAAGAAGATCACACGGGGAAAACCAAAGTCAACCCGAAAGTCAACCTTGATTAACGACCCATTTTTTTTCTATTTAATCTTGTCTAGATGCTCATTAACCCTAAATATGATCACGCAAACATCATGCTCAAAGATCACAACCATCAGAGATCATTCAGGGACCCAATTGCACAAATTACAACTTTAGGGACCAAACTGTAAATTCTGAAAATTACAGGGACTTAACCCGATTAAAAGTTACCAATTTGAAATTAGTCATGTTTCATGCTTCACTGCCAAATTTCAGCTCAAACGGACATCCCGAATTCATACAATTTCCAAAACAAGATTCAGGACCAAAACGCAAACATTTCGAAACACATAACCGCCAGTGTCAGCCCCCAACGGTCAGGTGTTCCGAAACAGGTTCACCCTGTTTCGAAACGCGGGGCCGCTCCGCAACGCGTATCGGAACAGGCACAGGCAGTAGCACAAACGTTCCGAAACGGGTCCATCCGTTTCGAAACACCCTGGCCTTTTCAGGCCCCCCGTTCCGAAACGGTAACACGCGTTCCGAAACGCCCTGCCCAGATTGCAGCATCCTTGCTGGTTAAATGCATCTTTGACCCACCAAACATGATCCGAATGCAACCAAGACACACCAGCAAGTCATAGAACATACAAGAGACATATATGCATCAAAAACTAGATACATAACCACCCCTAGGTGCATCAACTCATTAAACACATTTAAACCACAATCATGCTTTTAACGCAAGAAGCATTGCATAAACACTTTCGCAATAAGAGATCCAAACGTTGCAACATTAAACCACATGATTTAAAACCATAAACCAACTTGTCCAACATACACAATCTCATTTAACAACAACACAAGAGATTCTTTCCCCCATTGCCTTTATTAACTATAGCTATTAACCGAGACATACATCCCTAATGGAGTCCTCCTTGAATCCCTTGCCTCTCGCTGTCCAAACTTCAATTATCTGCATTGATGGATAAAAAGGAGCGTAAGCACATAATGCTTAGTGAGGAATGCTCAAAACCAAAACACCATCAATGCAGCGAGTCATAAACCACTTTTAAAAACAACTCGATTTCATAAACCAAAGCATTGTTAGAAAACCCTTTTCAACAACATGCTTAAAACCATGCATTGCTCAATCATGAAAACCAACCCTTAGCTTAGAAAGCTAAGCAAACCTTTTCAAAACATAAACTTGCAAAACCATCAATTTAACCTCACCATGCATAAACACCATATGCAAAGTTAAATTCAAACCCTTGGAAAACACTTCCAATTCACAACATACCTTTCTCATACTTGATTATCACTTTAAGCAATAAACCCTTTAAACCATTTTCACATTCAACATAACAAATGCATTAACATATGTAACGTATGAACCACAACATCAATATTTGTAACTCATGCCTTTAAAACAAGTCTTAGCAAGACTACGATGCACTAAAGAGATTTCATGCACACATGCACCATTCTCAATAGATAATCAACACTTGTTCAAACCAACAAGTAAACATGCATTCATAATACATTATACACATCTCATGCAATCATGCATCATTACAAGCATCTCATGCTTCATTACATTCAAGAACATTATATTGGCTTCCAAGTGACCAACCAAAACCACTTTTCAACTCAACATCCGATCGGATACGCGGATCACAAGCGTTGTCCCCACGCTTCATACACACTACCAATCCAAGGTCCCCAAATGGACTTTTAAACACCATTTGACCTTACCAATCACAAGGTTCCCATGTATGGACTTTTAAACACCATACAACCTTAACTTTCACAAGGTTCCCATGTATGGACTTTTAAACACCATACAACCTTAACATTCACAAGGTTCCCATGTATGGACTTTTAAACACCATACAACCTTAACATGCACAAGGTTCCCATGTATGGACTTTTAAACACCATACAACCTTAGCATCACCGATTGGTAGCTGTATAACATCACTAACGAGATCCGGGACACCCTACACAAGATCCACACATGGACTTTACACCTCCATTGTGATCTTACCAAGCACAAGGTCCTCAAATGGAATTTTAACCACCATTATTACCTTTGCTTAACCAAGGTCCTCGAATGGGATCCCATCAACCATTATGACCTTAACCATCTCGTTAGGAAACTTGGATGGAGTTTACCGGTTCACTCTCAACCACTCCACATCCAAGGCGACTTTATTCACGGTGCACCCAATCCTATAGCCGGCTAACTATATCCGATCAAAGAACCAAGAACCACTTACATCACTAGCCAATATAACCATCTTACCGCATTAATCCATTAGTTCACAAGCATAATCAAAATGCAATAACCGCCACGAACTTTAACCAAGAACCAACCATGGACTTTTAAACACCATGTTGTTCTTAAATACACAAGGCTCACACAAGGACTTTTAACCACCTTTGTGACCTCAACAACCACTTGCCAATATGCATCATTAACAACATTAATCCACTGTTTTAAAGCATTACACAAAGCCATTTAACAACATGCAACACTATGCATCAATCCCACAATTTCAATGTACAAAACCAAGGATCTCTTACCTTGAGCATCCTTCACATATGGCTTTCAAAACCAGCATTAAACCATGCTAAAATATGCTTTCAAAACAGAATCTAAAACATGCAAAACATATGCATTGCAACCATCAATCACAATTGCTTTGAAAAGCCAATTCACAACACAACCAAGAGCGAAAATCCATTTACTTACTCTTGAGCTTAGCAAAGTTGTTTAGACTTAAACTAAGCTCCCAAAACCTTCAAACCTTGGTTTAAAAGCTGAAAACCCAACTTCACTCACCGATACACAAAACAAGGCTAGCTAACAAGCCTTCCAAGCATCCGAAACCTTCAACACCACCTCTAATGCTCACGGATCTTCCTCCCCTGTTTCAAGCACATAACATCAGAGGATTAATGCATCATAATGCACTAAAAACTCCAGCAACACAATTAAACTCGCTGCTCATCACAAAATCATCAATTCGGCTACCAAAAACAACCGAAATCACACTCAAACACTTCCAAAACTTAACCCAGCCAAGATCCATCACTTCCAACCATTTTTAAACATCAATTAACATCCAAAATGATCTCAAACTCGTCCTTATACCTCCAGCTATAACAGATCACCAAGATCACTCCAAAAACAACCAAAAACTCAAGCAAAACTTAGGAAATTCAACCTATTCGGGATTGCATTGATTAAGCCTCAATTTCTAATCAAATTAACATTCAATTAACATCAATTTAACACCTCAACACACTGCCCAAACAGATCATACGAAAATTTCACCAAAATCAAGCAAATCTTGCATTTTAAAGCCAAAATCAAGATTCCAATTGTAAAACCTTTAATAAATCATAAATCAAGGATTGAGAACTTGGGAATTTCAGTAAAGAACTGAGAGTTTAGAGGAGAAGGACGTTCTTACCTCTAAACTTGAGGTTCTCCCTTTTAGAATCAAGTTTTCATGAAAATCCACTTAGCAAATGGTGAGGTTTTGTTGTAGAGATGATTAGCAATCAATAGGTAATTGAAAAGATGAATTTAGGTGACAAAATCAGAGAGAAAAGCTCTGGAGAGAGATGTTTGGCTTGAGAGAAAATGAGAGAAAATAGTTGAGAGAAAAGTTAGTTAAAACTAAAATATCTTCCCTCCACTTTGTTTATATTAAAAACCTTTTAATTAATCATTTAATATATTTAGAAAATATGGAGAAACTCCCATTGGGTAAATAGCTCCTTAAAGATTCAAAGTTTCAATCCTTTTTAAAACAGTCTCACAGTTTTCAAAAATTACATTTTGGTCACTAGCCAAAATGTCACCCTTCCCAACCTCATTTTGCAAAATCGATTTCACAGTTCACTTATATATATTAAAAGAGGATTTTAGAACATTTTTCCATATTTTTAATGCAACCCGAACTAGGCTTTCCTAATTCCACCTTTATATATTCGAACATCAAACCCGACCGGTCCGGTCCAAACCCAAAACTTCCAAGCCCAAAACCGGGGCGTTACAACTCTCCCCCTCTTAGGAAATTTCGTCCTCGAAATTTCAACTGGCGAATTGAGCACAACCAAACTCCTCTAAGCAAACCGCAAAGCAACACAGGAGACTTAACCACCACTGAACACTCTCTTCACAAAACCCTCACGAACTCAACACCACCACATACTGTTCACGAATTCCAGAACACTCAAAGATAACCACAACTTAACCTTTCACATTTCCGGACTGTACACAGCCCCAACAACAACCTGAAGAACTTCAAACTTTTACAGTATACAACACTTCAACACACAACTCCCAAGACTTGTTCACACAGTGACACCAACCAATTCAATTCAGCCACTATGTAACCCACAACCTTTGCTGCTTCCAAAACTCTTTGCAAACTCCCCAACCTCTTTCAAAAATTCTCAATAAGCAAAAATTCTTAAGCATCAACTGCTTACCCAAACTCCTCAACATAAAGCTGACATACCTTCACATCTGCTGCTGTCGTTGCCATCACAACTCACCAGGGCTACTCACACAAAATCCAAAATTTACATCACAAAACCCCAACCTTGACTCCGCTAGCCGTTCCATACACCACCAACTGACTTCAAAAGAAAATTCACTTACTCACAACCAACCAACCACTTCCCACAAGAACTCATTCAACCAACAATGGCCTTCCCTCTTTCATTGCCTTTCCACCACAAGCTTTGACCACAACACTTGCCTTACTAGAACACCGCCCAACCTGAACATACATACCATCTTCTCAACTCCTCGAAGGTTGCTACGAACCTTCACCCACATAAACAACCCTTCTATTACAACATCCATGCCAAACTACCTCAGCACTTTAGAAACACAACCACTAACCTGCAACATCACTTAACACCAAGGAACCACCTTTCTACTAGCCATTCAAAAACCACTTGACCGATTCTAACTTCAACCGGTACTCCTCACTACCAAACCACTAAACTCTTTAAGCCTCAAACACTTACCTTCTACCAGCATGCTATACCGCACTCACCGTTACTAGCAACTAGCTTAATACCCTCCATTACTTCTATCCTTTCACTCAACACCAAAACAACCTCTAAAAACCCATCATCCAACTTAACCCCACCACAACACTAACAGACTCGATCAGTTATTGGCGAGTGTGAACATTCGTATGCATGGTCACCAATATGCTCTATCAATGCCTGATGTACATGTATGCAAAACCTCTAATGTCATGCCACATGTATGCATGGACCAATACATATATAATATAGCATATAACAATGATTTTAACTGTGCATGAATGCCGGTTCACACCCCCCCAATAACATCCTCAGAATCTGTCTAAGAACAACCCCCATATCTCACTTCTAATTGGTCTAACTATAACATTCTAGCAACTTACTATCCACAAGATACTCACTAAAGCCCTCTTCACACTAAAGATGTTTCCAAACAGCAACAACAACTACCACAACCTGCTAACAACAAAACCATACCCACTACGCAAGAAAAACCAAACTAAGATAACTAGAGCAAAGATTACTTAGCAAGGTTACCTGAAAACACCTCACTGCCCCGGAGCTTCAACAGACGGGCTCTCTTCCTCGCAGAACCACCATCCTCCAGCCGCACCGCTGCAGCATCAACTAACACACTAAGATCACCACCATCTCCTTGCGATAAAGAACCCTGGCGATTCCTAGCCAACATCAAACAATCACGTCGCATGTGTCCAACAGACCCACATTTCCAACATATTTCATCTTCCAAACTCTTCACAACTTTCTGCTCTTTCTGCCACCTTCGAACTTTGTCACGGCCGTTCCCACGACCTTTCAGAGACCCTTTGGCTACCACAGAAGCTAACTTCACCCCAAGAGGACAATCTCGCTTCACATGCTCTTTAGAACCACAGTTCCAACAAGCACCTGCGCCCCAGCAGCCTCCAACATGGCGCCTTCCACAACGATCACACACCGGTAGCTGAGCCTTCACTCCTTGATCAAGCAACACTTGCCCCAGGTCTGCTCTACCTTCAACTTGCTTAACCCTTGGGAATTTCTCCCCAAGATACCTTTCACAAAAGGCAGACACAAAGAAATCCCAATCAATATCATGGATGTGCGATGCCACCGCCACAGATGTCCACCAGGCACAAGCGTCCTCCAACATCAAAGAAACAACACTCCCCAGCTTATAGGCATAATCACAGCCTTCCTGATCCAAAATCAGAATCACACCGGCCAACCAGGCCTCAAACGTCTCCGGTGTTGAACCATGATACTCCACAGCACCCAAGTCAAACAAATGCTGCCTCGACAAACCCACACATCCCACCGCCAGCATATCCATTGACTTTACCTTCGCTACAGCCTGAGATGCTCCCGACACCTCCTGCACAACAGATGATGAACTCTTCATCACAGAACCAACTTTTTCCTCCTGCCTTACTAACTCAACTCCAGGCACAGAAGACTGAGACGAAACACCTCCACCAAAGGGTGAATTCCATGCCTTAACAACCTGCCCTAAGGAGGCAACCATCTCACCCAACAACCATTCTTTCATCGACTTCGCCATACTATTAACAACAAGCAATCACAACAAAACAAACAAAACCATTAGACCAGCTTTAAGCAAGGATTCAAACTCCAACTCCCAAAATAACACAATAGCTATATTAATAAGGCAATGGGTATCCCGAATCCTCCCCTTTTACATGACATCACAGTCAACATAAACATGGATATCACCACATCAAGCATATCAACAACATATTCGATCATGCTTACATCAAACAACATCCACTTGCAACAGCATAAAACCAACATATCATGCCCAACACACTTTCATCATGCATAAAACTAACTCACCACATCAGCACAAACCACATGAGCTCAACGAAGATTCATAACCATAAAACATGCTTAAAACATCAACAATTTGCTCAAAAACACATGTTTCAACCAACTTTCAACCATACATCAGGATAAACATCAAACACATATCACAACAACTTATCATTTTCCCCAAGCTTTCGCAACTTAGCTCTGATACCACCAAATGTAACCCCCTTAACCCGGCCCAGACGGTTGAACCGAATTAAGAAGATCACACGGGGAAAACCAAAGTCAACCCGAAAGTCAACCTTGATTAACGACCCATTTTTTTTCTATTTAATCTTGTCTAGATGCTCATTAACCCTAAATATGATCACGCAAACATCATGCTCAAAGATCACAACCATCAGAGATCATTCAGGGACCCAATTGCACAAATTACAACTTTAGGGACCAAACTGTAAATTCTGAAAAATTACAGGGACTTAACCCGATTAAAAGTTACCAATTTGAAATTAGTCATGTTTCATGCTTCACTGCCAAATTTCAGCTCAAACGGACATCCCGAACTCATACAATTTCAAAAACAAGATTCAGGACCAAAACGCAAACATTTCGAAACACATAACCGCCAGTGTCAGCCCCCAACGGTCAGGTGTTCCGAAACAGGTTCACCCTGTTTCGAAACGCGGGGCCGCTCCGCAATGCGTATCGGAACAGGCACAGGCAGTAGCACAAACGTTTCGAAACGGGTCCATCCGTTTCGAAACACCCTGGCCTTTTCAGGCCCCCCGTTCCGAAACGGTAACACGCGTTCCGAAACGCCCTGCCCAGATTGCAGCATCCTTGCTGGTTAAATGCATCTTTGACCCACCAAACATGATCCGAATGCAACCAAGACACACCAGCAAGTCATAGAACATACAAGAGACATATATGCATCAAAAACTAGATACATAACCACCCCTAGGTGCATCAACTCATTAAACACATTTAAACCACAATCATGCTTTTAACGCAAGAAGCATTGCATAAACACTTTCGCAATAAGAGATCCAAACGTTGCAACATTAAACCACATGATTTAAAACCATAAACCAACTTGTCCAACATACACAATCTCATTTAACAACAACACAAGAGATTCTTTCCCCCATTGCCTTTATTAACTATAGCTATTAACCGAGACATACATCCCTAATGGAGTCCTCCTTGAATCCCTTGCCTCTCGCTGTCCAAACTTCAATTATCTGCATTGATGGACAAAAAGGAGCGTAAGCACATAATGCTTAGTGAGGAATGCTCAAAACCAAAACGCCATCAATGCAACGAGTCATAAACCACTTTTAAAAACAACTCGATTTCATAAACCAAACCATTGTTAGAAAACCCTTTTCAACAACATGCTTAAAACCATGCATTGCTCAATCATGAAAACCAACCCTTAGCTTAGAAAGCTAAGCAAACCTTTTCAAAACATAAACTTGCAAAACCATCAATTTAACCTCACCATGCATAAACACCATATGCAAAGTTAAATTCAAACCCTTGGAAAACACTTCCAATTCACAACATACCTTTCTCATACTTGATTATCACTTTAAGCAATAAACTCTTTAAACCATTTTCACATTCAACATAACAAATGCATTAACATATGTAACGTATGAACCACAACATCAATATTTGTAACTCATGCCTTTAAAACAAGTCTTAGCAAGACTACGATGCACTAAAGAGATTTCATGCACACATGCACCATTCTCAATAGATAATCAACACTTGTTCAAACCAACAAGTAAACATGCATTCATAATACATTATACACATCTCATGCAATCATGCATCATTACAAGCATCTCATGCTTCATTACATTCAAGAACATTATATTGGCTTCCAAGTGACCAACCAAAACCACTTTTCAACTCAACATCCGATCGGATACGCGGATCACAAGCGTTGTCCCCACGCTTCATACACACTACCAATCCAAGGTCCCCAAATGGACTTTTAAACACCATTTGACCTTACCAATCACAAGGTTCCCATGTATGGACTTTTAAACACCATACAACCTTAACTTTCACAAGGTTCCCATGTATGGACTTTTAAACACCATACAACCTTAACATTCACAAGGTTCCCATGTATGGACTTTTAAACACCATACAACCTTAACATGCACAAGGTTCCCATGTATGGACTTTTAAACACCATACAACCTTAGCATCACCGATTGGTAGCTGTATAACATCACTAACGAGATCCGGGACACCCTACACAAGATCCACACATGGACTTTACACCTCCATTGTGATCTTACCAAGCACAAGGTCCTCAAATGGAATTTTAACCACCATTATTACCTTTGCTTAACCAAGGTCCTCGAATGGGATCCCATCAACCATTATGACCTTAACCATCTCGTTAGGAAACTTGGATGGAGTTTACCGGTTCACTCTCAACCACTCCACATCCAAGGCGACTTTATTCACGGTGCACCCAATCCTATAGCTGGCTAACTATATCCGATCAAAGAACCAAGAACCACTTACATCACTAGCCAATATAACCATCTTACCGCATTAATCCATTAGTTCACAAGCATAATCAAAATGCAATAACCGCCACGAACTTTAACCAAGAACCAACCATGGACTTTTAAACACCATGTTGTTCTTAAATACACAAGGCTCACACAAGGACTTTTAACCACCGTTGTGACCTCAACAACCACTTGCCAATATGCATCATTAACAACGTTAATCCACTGTTTTAAAGCATTACACAAAGCCATTTAACAACATGCAACACTATGCATCAATCCCACAATTTCAATGTACAAAACCAAGGATCTCTTACCTTGAGCATCCTTCACATATGGCTTTCAAAACCAGCATTAAACCATGCTAAAATATGCTTTCAAAACAGAATCTAAAACATGCAAAACATATGCATTGCAACCATCAATCACAATTGCTTTGAAAAGCCAATTCACAACACAACCAAGAGCGAAAATCCATTTACTTACTCTTGAGCTTAGCAAAGTTGTTTAAACTTAAACTAAGCTCCCAAAACCTTCAAACCTTGGTTTAAAAGCTGAAAACCCAACTTCACTCACCGATACACAAAACAAGGCTAGCCAACAAGCCTTCCAAGCATCCGAAACCTTCAACACCACCTCTAATGCTCACGGATCTTCCTCCCCTGTTTCAAGCACATAACATCAGAGGATTAATGCATCATAATGCACTAAAAACTCCAGCAACACAACTAAACTCGCTGCTCATCACAAAATCATCAATTCGGCTACCAAAAACAACCGAAATCACACTCAAACACTTCCAAAACTTAACCCAGCCAAGATCCATCACTTCCAACCATTTTTAAACATCAATTAACATCCAAAATGATCTCAAACTCGTCCTTATACCTCCAGCTATAACAGATCACCAAGATCACTCCAAAAACAACCAAAAACTCAAGCAAAACTTAGGAAATTCAACCTATTCGGGATTGCATTGATTAAGCCTCAATTTCTAATCAAATTAACATTCAATTAACATCAATTTAACACCTCAACACACTGCCCAAACAGATCATACGAAAATTTCACCAAAATCAAGCAAATCTTGCATTTTAAAGCCAAAATCAAGATTCCAATTGTAAAACCTTTAATAAATCATAAATCAAGGATTGAGAACTTGGGAATTTCAGTAAAGAACTGAGAGTTTAGAGGAGAAGGACGTTCTTACCTCCAAACTTGAGTTTCTCCCTTTTATAATCAAGTTTTCATGAAAATCCACTTAGCAAATGGTGAGGTTTTGTTGTAGAGATGATTAGCAATCAATAGGTAATTGAAAAGATGAATTTAGGTGACAAAATCAGAGAGAAAAGCTCTGGAGAGAGATGTTTGGCTTGAGAGAAAATGAGAGAAAATAGTTGAGAGAAAAGTTAGTTAAAACTAAAATATCTTCCCTCCACTTTGTTTATATTAAAAACCTTTTAATTAATCATTTAATATATTTAGAAAATCTGGAGAAACTCCCATTGGGTAAATAGCTCCTTAAAGATTCAAAGTTTCAATCCTTTTTAAAACAGTCTCATAGTTTTCAAAAATTACATTTTAGTCACTAGCCAAAATGTCACCCTTCCCAACCTCATTTTGCAAAATTGATTTCACAGTTCACTTATATATATTAAAAAAGGATTTTAGAACATTTTTCCATATTTTTAATGCAACCAGAACTAGGCTTTCCTAATTCCACCTTTATATATTCGAACCGCAACCCGACCGGTCCGGTCCAAACCCAAAACTTCCAAGCCCAAAACCGGGGCGTTACACCTGTCTTGGTGCAACCCGAGTCAAACAAGGATTTTACTATGTATAGTGATGTGTCCCACATGGGATTAGGTTGTGTACTGAGGCAAGAAGGCAAACTCATAGCCTATACTTTACATCAACTCAAACCTCACGAGCTAAACTATCTGACCTACGATTTAGAGTTAGCCGCAATTGTATTTGCTTTGAAGATTTAGCGGCACTATCTGTACGATGAGAAGTTGTACATGTACTGTAAAATCTATGTTTGATTTTGATATAATTAAATTGATAAGGATCAAATTGAAAACTAGAAATTGTTTTCTAAGCCCCTTAATAAGTGTTAAATCACCAACACTTTAAAACTAATTTGAAAAACTCAAACTCCAAATATTTTCTAAGTGTTCCAAGGCCAAAGTGTTGAAATCCGTCCAGGTGTATCGATACGCCTCCAGCCGTATCGATACCTTTTTTACAAAGTTGGCTACTGGAAGGATGCGTTTCGATACGCCCTTAACCGCATCGAAACAGCGTATCGAAACAGATTCCATCTGTATCGATATGCACCTCTATAAAAAGTTAAGGAGTTTGAATGGTGTACCGATACGACTTCACCCGTATTGATACGATTTTAATTGAATTTTTAATTCGAATTGTTTTAAATGCTATCGACCGTTGGTGTTAGTTGTTAGGTAACCAATATTTAAAATGGCAGTTGACCCGTATCGATACGGTAAACCCTCGTATCGAAACGGAAACTTCCAGTGAGCTAAGTTGAGAAAAAGGTATCGATACGGTCTTATCTGTTTCGATACACTCCCTGTCCCGTACCAATACGCTTACGTGCGTTTCGATACCCCTCTTTATTATGTACAACGACTCTTTCTTTTTTGAGACATGTATCGATACGGCTCCCCGTGTACCGATACGGATAGCTGCAGAAGTGCATTTATGGTGGAAAGAGAGGGTCCCAATGGCTCTATTCAATTCCCCAACCACCCAAACGACTAGAATTGATAGAGGAGGTATAAATTGAAGCTCTTTGAAGACCAACAACAACTATTGCAATAAAGAAAAACATTCAAGCAAAAATCCAACCTCAAGTGTGCCCAATTCAGAACTTGAAAAGGGGAAGAACAAATACTGAATTGTTGAAATCCTTAGTGGTAGCTAAGGTAGTGGATGTAGAGTTCATTTGAAACTTGAACCACTCTAAAATCCTTTGTTGTTCATTTTTATTTGCCCATTCCCTCCCACAAAGTTTTTAAATCCCAATTCACCCCCTCTTGGTCTTGATCATTCAATCGATCCACTCAACAATTGGTATCAGAGCCTACCTCTTTGAAGGATTCACAACCACAAAAGGAGTTCCTAGGAAGAGTGAGATCAACAAAAAATCAAGCCATGGCTTCTACCTCCGGTTCAAGTATGTATGAGTCAGAATCTACTACAAAGCCACCATTCTTTAATGGTGACAACTATCATTTTTGGAAGAATATGATGCGCCTCTTCATCAAGTCCAATGATTATTTGGTGTGGGATGTCATTGAAGATGGTCCTTACATTCCATTGAAGCAAGACAATGAAGGAAAGATGGTCTTGAAGAAAAAGATAGAGATGAGTGAAGATGAAAGGAAGAAGATTCAAATAAATGACAAAGCTCTTGATATGCTTTTTGCTCCTTTGGACCCGACATCTATTCCAAAGTCTCATCCATTAAGAGTGCCAAGGAAGTATGGGATACTCTTGAGACCACCTATGAAGGAACCAATGATGTGAAGGAAACCAAGATTGGAATTCTCAATATTAGCTATAAGAATTTCAAGATGGAGTCCGACGAAACGGTGTCCAAGATGTTTGATCGCTTCTCAACCATTGTCAATGGGCTCAAAGGATTTGGAGAGACTATTCCGGAAGACAAGCTTGTCCGAAAGCTACTTTACTCACTTCCCGAATCTTGGGATGGGAAGAGAACCGCCATCATAGAGGCCAAAAATTTGAAGACTCTAAAACTTGATGAGCTAGTGGGTTCTCTCCTCACTCATGAGATTATGAAGCAAGGAAGGGAAGAAGAGAAGAAGAAGAAAGAGAAGAGAGTAGAGAAGCTAGAATTTGAAAAGAAGAAGAAAATGAGAATAGCTCTCAAAGCTTCACTACTTGAGGAAAGCTCTTCTAGTGAAGAGGATGACCTTGAAGAATTGGCTATGATAGCCAAGAAGTTCTCTCGATTCGTTAGGTCCAACCGTGGAAGAAAAATTCAAAGAAAGATGGACTTCAAAGGTAAAAACAAAGAAGAAGCAAGGGATCAAATCATTTGCTTCGAGTGCAATAAACCCGGCCACATACGTTCGGAGTGCCCTCAACTCAAGAAGAAGGGCTTTGAGAAGAAGAAGAAGCTCAAAGCCAAGCTTGCTACTTGGAGTGATGAGGAGTCATCCGAGGATGACGAACAAGAAGTGGCCAACCTTTGCCTCATGGCACTTGAGGAAGATTCCTCCATGGTAACCTCTAACTCATCATCTTTAGATTTTACATATGATGAATTAAATGATGCATATGATGAGTTGCAAGAGGTCTATGATGAATTAGTTGAGAAATACAAGGAGTCGGTCATTAGGAATAAGAAAATTATTTCGGAATTAAAAGATAAAAATGACTCTCTTTCTCAAGCTAATTTAAAATTTGAGAAAAAGATTTTAGGGTTGAAAGATAAACTAAAATTCTTCCAAGATGAAAATGTTGACCTTAATAATCTTATTTCTCAATGTAATAGTGAGCACCAACAAGCTCAAAGAGTCTTTTAAAAATGTTGGTAGTGTGAAGCATGAAATAGGTGAATCTTCTAAAACAAACCAATATAAGAAAAAGACTAATAACTACAAACAAAGTAGCTCTCATAGACATTGTAGAACTAAAAGGATTAGAAGTGTATGGGTTCCTAAGGAACTTGTAAAATCTACTAATATTGTTGCTATGTCACCTTGGATTTCTAAGGGAACCAAGTTATTGAGAGCTAACACTCGTGGACCCAAAATGATTTGGGTACCAAAAACAAAAGTTTAATATCTTTGTTTGTAGGGGGAGCATTGCTACAAGGCCAAAGCACAAAGTCAAAACTCATGGTACCTTGATAGTGGATGCTCGAGGCATATGACCGGAGACAAGAGTAGATTCATGGATATAAAGCCAAAAAGTGGAGGAGTGGTGACATTTGGTGACAACTCCAAAGGCCACATTAAAGGTATTGGCTCCATAGGTAATCACTCTACTATTCTTATTGAAAATGTCTTGTATGTTGATAGTCTTAAACACAATTTGTTGAGCATAAGTCAATTGTGTGATAAAGGATTTAATATTTTATTCGATAAAAATGGATGCAAAATTGTTGACATTAAATCTAATAATATTATGCTCATAGGTCATCGCATAGGTAACATTTACATGGTGCATCTAGATGACATACATACATCTCATACATGTTTAGTAGCTCAAAATGAAAATGATGCATGGTTGTGGCATAGGAAACTAGGACATGCTAGCATTGGTGTTTTAGAAAAATTAGTTTCCCTTGATCTAGTTAGAGGTTTACCCAAGATTATGTTCTCAAACGATAAAATTTGTGATGCATGCTCTAAGGGTAAACAACATAAGTCTTCCTTTAAATCCATTAATGATGTTTCTACAAGTAGGTGTTTACAACTTATCCATATGAATTTATTTGGACCAATTAGGATTATGAGCTTGGGTGGTAAATCTTATGCATTTGTTCTTGTAGATGATTTTTCTAGATTTACTTGGGTTCTATTTTTAAGTACTAAAGATGAGGCTTTAGAAAAATTCATCACATTTTCAAAACTAACCCAAAATGATCTTGAACTCAAAATTTCCCATATTAGGAGTGATCTTGGAACCGGATTTCAAAACTCAGGGTTTGAAGAGTTTTTAAATGAAAATGGTATTAGCCACAATTTTTCGGCTCCTCGAACTCCTCAACAAAATGGGGTAGTTGAGAGGAAAAATAGAACTTTACAAGAAATGGCTAGAACCATGCTTTGTGAAAATAATTTACCTAAATATTTTTAGGCAGAAGCTACAAACACCGCTTGCTATATTGTTAACCGAGTAATGATTAGGCCAATTTTAAAGAAAACACCTTATGAGATTTTAAAATCTAAAAAGCCTAACATTAAGTATTTTCATCCTTTTGGTTGCAAGTGTTTTGTTTTAAATAATGGAAAAGACAACTTAGGTAAATTTGATGCAAAAAGTGATGAAGCTATTTTCATAGGATACTCTTTAACCTCTAAAGCCTATCGAGTATTTAACAAGAGAACTTTAGTAGTAGAAGAATATATACATGTTGTATTCGATGATAACCTCCTTCCAAGGAAGGATTCTTGTGATGATGATGATGTAGGAATCATAAATGCCTTTGATGGAGGACAAACTTCAAAGGAGGATGAGATTCTAACAAAAGAAGAGGACACACAAGATCCACCTCTTGAAGCCTTGAAGGACTTGGCTCTTGAGGAAAAGGAAGTGAGCTACCCAATGGAATTCAACTATGTCAAAGATGGTGAAATCTTGGGTGATCCATCCAAGGGGGTAACCACTCGATCTTCTCTTAGATTAATGAATCATGTTGCATTTATCTCATGCATAGAGCCTAAGAATATAAAAGAAGAATTGAAAGATGATTTTTGGATTATGGCTATGCAAGAAGAGTTAAATCAATTTGAGAGAAGTAACGTTTGGACATTAGTTGATAGGCCTAGCAATCAATCTACCATAGAAACTAAATGGGTCTTTAGGAAGAAACTAGATGAGAGTGGTAACATTGTGAGAAATAAAGCTATACTAGTAGCACAAGGTTACACTCAAGAAGAGGGAATAGATTTTAATGAAACCTATGCAACCGTAGCTAGAATGGAAGCCATTAGGATGTTGCTTGCATATGCATGTTATCATGATTTCAAGCTTTTTCAAATGGATGTTAAAAGCACATTTTTAAATGCTTTAATAAATGAAGAAGTGTATGTGAAACAACCACCGGGTTTTGAAGACTCAAAATTTCCAAATCATGTTTTCAAACTCACTAAAGCTCTTTATGGTTTAAAACAAGCTCCTAGAGCTTGGTATGAAAGACTTTCAAACTTTTTAATTGAAAAAGGTTTTGAAAAAGGTAAGGTGGACACTACACTTTTTAGAAAAAAAAGTATAAAAATGACATCTTAGTAGTACAAATTTATGTTGATGACATTATTTTTGGTTCTACTAACGAATGTCATTGCAAAGAGTTTGCTAAGCTAATGCAAGGTGAATTCGAGATGAGCATGATGGGGGAGCTCTCATTTTTTTGGGACTCCAAATCAAGCAAAGGAAGGATGACACCTTCATCAATCAAGAAAAATACATCAAGGATATGCTCAAGAAGTTTGGCTTGGAGAATGTAAAGCCTCAAGCCACACCTATGAGCTCATCTACAAAGCTTGACAAGGATTTAGGAGGTAAGTGTATCGACTCTAAGCTTTACCGTTCTATGATTGGATCATTGCTTTACCTTACCGCAAGTAGACCGGATATCTTGTTTAGTGTTTTCTTGTGTGCTAGGTTTCAAGCTAGTCCTAGAGAGTCACACCTTATAGCCGTTAAGAGAATCTTTAGGTACCTTAGAGATACTCCTTGTTTAGGTCTTTGGTACCCTAGAGACTCCACCTTCAACCTTCATGGTTATTCGGATGCGGATTATGGGGGTGTAAAATCGATAATAAGAGTACTTCGGGAACTTGTCAATTCCTAGGTAGTATGCTCATATCTTGGTTCTCTAAGAAACAAAATAGTGTAGACTTATCTACCACCGAAGCTGAGTACATATTCTTAGGGAGTTGTTGTGCTTAAGTCCTTTGGATGAAGTAACAACTCTTAGATTATGGTATTAAAGTTGAAACCATACCCCTTAAGTGTGATAACACTAGTGCCATATGTTTGACAAAAAATCCCATCCAACACTCTAGAACCAAACACATAGAAATAAGGCATCATTTCATTAGAGATCATGTCCTTAAAGAAGACATTGTTATAGAGTATGTTGACACCTTAAATCAATTAGCGAACATATTTATGAAACCTTTAGACAAAGAGCGTTTTTGGTCCCTTAGGAGAGAGTATCTTGACCTTTTAGGACCTCTTTTGTGCTTAAAATTGCTTGATTTTGTGAAATTGCATGTTTGTGTGTTGTAACTCTTGAAAATATCCATGCCTATAGCTAGGGGGAGTATGATTCTATTAAAATATGCTTAGAACTGCTCATTCATCATTTGCATTCCTTTAGGAGGTGTTAGAATCGAGCATATGGTTGTTCTTTAGGCCTAAAAATGTATTTCTGGGCTTAGGGTATCGATACGGCCCTACGCGTATCGATACGCGTACTTCATTAGTTTCCCGGAATACATTTTTCCTTAAACGGGTATCGATACGGTTAAACCCGTTTTGATACGAGCTTCAATCGTTTCGATACGAATTGCATCTGTTTCGATACGATCCTTCAACGGGCATTTTTATGGGAATTACGTTTTTACCCCCGTATCGATACACCCTCAGGCGTATCGATACACGATTGCGCAGACTGCTTTAATTTGGCATTTAATGTCTTCAAATTTTACCAAAACTAAAATTCTCAAAACCCTAAAAACCCTAGCCGTTTTCAGCCTATAAATAGCCTCTTCCTCCCTCATATTTTCACACCACAACTCAAAAACATCAAGAGGGTTTTAAATCAAGCAAAGCTCTAAGGCTTTTTCATCAATTTGGTGCTAGGCTTTTCTTCCATTCTTCTTTAATCACTATCAAGGTAAAACCCTTTCTTTTTCTTTTTTTTTTCTTTTCTTTTTATTTTTGTTTTCAAATTTTTTGTTTGTCTTCTTAACAAAACTTGTTTTTCAAAATTTCTGTTTAAATTTTCTTTTGTAAATTTTTTTACCTTGATTTTTGATCTTTCAATGAGTTGAATGAAGAGATCTTAATGCATACATTTATTTTCTAGTTCATGGCCCCTTCTAGGAAGAGATCACGTCTTAATGAAACCGGTGAAACTTCCAATACCGGAGAGGGTGCTCGTCCGAATCTTACTCAAATCTATCAACACTCTTTCCAAACTCAAGGAGCTCTCACCTATTTTCGTCAATTCCAAAACTACAAGATCCGTCCAGAAAGGGTAATATCTATTCATTTTCTTGACTCGAAGCGATTCAAGTTTGAGTATCTACATTTGCTCCAACTATGGAAGTTTATGGATTTTCTCTCCATTCTCGGGTTTTATTTTCGTATTTTAGTTTTAATCTTTTATGCTAATGCCAAATGTTGTGCTAATCGTGATGGGGTTGTTACCGCGGTTAATTCTTATCTCATGAGTAAGAAAATCACTATAGATGTCAACTCTATCTGTGAGGTCTTTAAGTTGGAGGATGAAGGCCTTGACGATGAGAATGCTCTTGGCCATGTTCTTAGTGGTTCCGTCACCGCCTTAAATGCTCAAGATCAGATCCTCCATTTGATGGTTTCTTGGTGGCTTAGGCCTTCCGGAGGAAAGTACTCTACTATCCGTCAAGTGGATGACTTTTGGATTCGATGCTTCCGTGAGAGAAAACGTCCAAACCTTGCTCATATCATGTTTACGGAGATCGTTTATCTTGTGCAACATCGCCACACCACTCTTGTCACTTCTTTCACCTATGGTACAACCCTAAGTTACTTCTTTATACAAAAGGAAATTGATTGCTCACATGACTTCCCAACTCCCCTCACCGACCCAATTGATGAACGCTCTCTTGCAAGGGGTAAGTTCCATTATTTTAATGGTAGTTGGTTACGTCTATCCGAGCTTCCTACCGAGGCCGCGGCACAATTGGAAAATCCTCAAGGTGAACAACTTCCTCAAGCTCCTCCACCTCATCCTCAACCTTCCATGGATGCTCTAATGACTTTCCTTAATGAGCAATTCACGGGATTGCGTACAGAGATGGCTTCGGGGTTTACAACGATTGATACTCGTTTGACAAATGTGGAGAACCGCCTCACATCTCTTGAAAGCAATCACAATTCTCTCACCGCTTTCCATGATGAGTGGCGTAATAGCATGAGGAATGATGATCCAATTGTGGATGAAGATGAAGACGATGAAGAAGGCGATGATGATGCCTAGTAGCTTCTCCTTGCATTCCATGCATATCATCTAGGATATTTTATTTATGCACCTTTGTTTCATGCTTTTAGGATTAAGTTTACTTTATTTTAAACATATGCTTTGATTTTCTGTTATTTTGGATTTTTAAGTTGATGTTTTGCTTTATTTTAAACTTAATGATAATTATGTTGCTTGCCTATTTATACCTTTGCCTAAGTTATGCACTTTATATTGTCTCAATTATTTTTGATCTAACAAAAAGGGGGAGAGGGAAGCTCACAACACTTAAAAATTTTGATTTTCAACTTAAAAGTTACCTAGCTCATATTAAGGGGGAGTTAATTTTGCAAAGTTTTTCAAAGTGTCAAAAATTTCAAGTTTTGGTTTTGTTATATCAAAAAGGGGGAGATTGTAAAACCTATGTTTGATTTTGATATAATTAAATCGATAAGGATCAAATTGAAAACTTGAAATTGTTTTCTAAGTCCCTTAATAAGTGTTAAATCACCAACACTTTAAAACTGATTTAAAAAACTCAAACTCTAAATATTTTCTAAGTGTTTCAAGGCCAAATTGTTGAAATCCGTCTAGGTGTATCGATATGCCTCCAGCCGTATCGATACCTTTTTTACAAAGTTGGCTACTGGAAGGACGCGTTTCGATACGCCCTTAACCGTATCGAAACAACGTATCGAAAGAGATTCCATCTGTATCGATATGCACCTCTGTAAAAAGTGAAGGAGTTTGAATGGTGTACCGATACAACTTCACCCGTATCGATACGGTTTTAATTGAATTTTTAATTCGAATTGTTTTAAATGCTTTCGACCATTGGTGTTAGTTGTTAGGTAACCAATATTTAAAATGGCAGTTGACCCGTATCGATACGGTAAACCCTCATATCGAAACGGAAACTTCCAGTGAGCTAAGTTGAGAAAAAGGTATCGATACGGTCTTATCCGTTTCGATACACTCCCTGTCCCGTACCGATACGTCTACGTGCGTTTCGATACCCCCTCTTTATTATGAACAACGTCTCTTTCTTTTTTGAGACATGTATCGATACGGCTCCCCGTGTACCGATACGGATAGCTGCAGAAATGCATTTATGGTGGAAAGAGAGGGTCCCAACGGCTCTATTCAATTCCCCAACCACCCAAACGACTAGAATTGATAGAGGAGGTATAAATTGAAGCTCTTTGAAGACCAGCAACAACTATTGCATTAAAGAAAAACATTCAAGCAAAAATCCAACCTCAAGTGTGCCCAATTTCCAATCTCTTGTAATTCCCAAATTGAGTTGTATCCAATTCTTATTTTATCTTCAAATTTGGGTTGAGTGTTGTACTTCAAGGGACAAATTTGTATTTGAGAGATATACTTCTTGTCCAATTTCTTCTTTTCTTATTTGTGAGGGTTTGGTCAAATTTTGGGTAGAAAATTTGACCGGTTGTGTAAAGGTTACCTCCTAAGCCTTGAAAAGGGGAAGAACAAATTGTGAATTGTTGAAATCCTTAGTGGTAGCTAAAGTAGTGGATGTAGAGTTCATTTGGAACTTGAACAACTCTAAAATCCTTTGTTCTTCATTTTTATTTGCTCATTCTCTCCCACAAAGTTTTTAAATCCTAATTCACCCCCTCTTGGTCTTGATCATTCAATCGATCCACTCAACATGTACACTAATCACAAAAGCTTGAAGTACCTCCTAACTCAGAAAGAATTGAATCTTTGTGAACGTAGGTGGATGGAGCTTTTGAAAAACTATGACTTGGTTATTGATTACCATCCCAATAAAGCCAACGTTTTAGTAGATACCCTTAGTCGAAAACTCCCTCTCCGAGGTGTTTGAATGCTCACTTTCGACTTAAAAAGCATGGTAGGTTGTTGGCAGAATTGAGAATTCAGTCAACTATTGTGACTCGAATCAAAGCACTCAAAGAATCTGATGAGGAGTTGCGACCTCTTATTGCCAAGGTCAAGGATAATCCGGATCCAAATTTTGATATAAACTCTGAAGGCCTATTGTGTTTCCGAAATCGCATTTGTTTCCCCGATGATGATGACCTTAAGGTGCAAATTCTAAGTGAAGCTCATTCGAGTCATCTTTTCTGTTCATCCGGGAGCTATAAAAATATATAAGGATCTAAAGGAATTGTATTGGTGGTCCGATATGAAAAATGAGATTACAGACTTTGTGGCTAGGTGTCTGACTTGCCAACGAGTCAAAGCCGAGCATAAAGTGCCTACTGGTCTTTTGCAACCCATTGAGCTTCCACAATGGAAATGAGAGCGTATTACGATGGACTTCGTAAGTGGCTTACCAATGACCCCGATAAAGAATGATTTGTCTGGGTTATTGTAGACCAAGTCACCAAATCTGCTCATTTCCTTCCGGTAAGAATGGATTTAGTATGCCTAAGCTTGCGGATTTGTACATCAGTGAAGTTATCCGTTTACACGGAGTTCCTGCAACACCCCAAAAACTGGTCTAGTCGGAAGTGGATTCCGATGATCGGAGTATTGATATTAAATATTGAAATATTTACTCCTTGCTATAGATTATATTGTTATATTGTTATAGGATTTTAATTAAGCCAAGTCCTTAGTTAAGATTGCTTTATGAATGCTCAAATTAGTGTTTTTGAGTTAGGCGTTTTGATATGACCAGACCCATACCCAAACGACCTAGATAAGGCGTTTCGAAACATTTATAGGCGTTTCGAAATGATTCCAATGGTAATAACTAACTTTTGGACTTTAGCTCAACCGTTTCGATACGGTTCCTCTCGTTTCGAAACGGGTCCCCAATTTCGAATATGTTTAAAGGATTAATTGAAGAGAAGTGATTAGGTGATGACTCACCTAGTTCTTTGCCATCCTCCACGTGACTTCTAATCAAAGAAGATAACTTATAGCCATCTATTGTTTAATTTGGAAAGGATAAAGGAGAGGTAAAAATATTATTAAATAAGCTTACCTTAGTTGGGAGGAAACCTTTCTATTTGTTGTTTAGGAGGTGGCTAATGATTAAGGTCATATTTCCCTTAAATAAATTGATCAAAATAGAGCTTCTCATCTTTTTATTATTTTCACCGAGACTTATTCTTCATTTCTTTGTTTGAGAGAACAAGCAAGCACCACCATTGACATCTTCAACCTTGAGCTCTTAAGCATACACCTCTCCATTTGTAAACCTTAAGCTTAGGTTTTCCTTGTTTTAAGAACATCAATTCGTAGCTATCGATCGGATAAGTGAAAGCCCTAAGTCAATCATTGATCCTCTTGATTATTAGATAATCAATTTAAAGCTTAAAGATAAGCTTTGTTTATAGCAAATGGCTATTCAAGCATCGATATTGTCATATTGATTCTAATAATCCATTATTGCTTATCATAGCTCAAGAAGTGGAAAAGGCTAATCCACCGTCTCCATCAAAAGCTAGGGATAAAGGAATCGCCATCCGAGAGCCTTAGAAGCTGCAGATATTAACGTAAGTGTTGTCACAGTCTCGAAATTGGTCGAGGAGCCTTTCCGAATCCATCGTTATTGATTTCGTATAATTACTAACCATTGAATTAACGAGGCTTTATATAAAGCATCATTGAAAACCATATTGGTAAGTTTGGTAAGTATTGCACTGATTCATCGTACATAGAATTGCTATTATTGTCATGGAAATCATTGAAGCATTGACATATAGAATCATTGACATTAGTTTATTGATATTGCCTATTGTTATGGCTACATGATTATTGAGATATTGTCATTGAATCACTGATATTGAATTATTGTCATTGAACCGTTGATATTGAGCTATTGTTATCGGACCGTGGAATCGAAGTATTGGATACAATTGGCATGCCATAGAATTCATGGGCTCAGTGGTACGAAGATTATACGGTATAGTGGAGGGAAGTGACGTGTGTCAGTCAAAATCGGTGTAGTGGAGGATATTGGACCATATTGTTCATTGTGGTGTAGTGGTGGAATTCGTGTATCCAAATACTATTAAAATCGATCCAAGGAAGTATATTGATTATTGATATTGTCATTGATGAAATAATTATTGATATTGCACTGTCATAAGATTGAGCTATTGCCATGGGTGAATTGATTATTGGTGTCATGATCCAACATGAGTAGTGAATACGATATGGTTATTGTCTAGTTAATGTTAGAATGACATCAAAGCATGAAAGTATACCAAGTGCATTAATTGTTATTGACTGCCTCACTTAGACTATGTAAGTCTAATGCATTCATTGTCTATACATTTCAGGATAAAGAAGTTTCGGATCAGGATCGAAATTAGCTGGAAGTTTGGCAAGTCACCACAGTTTAATGTAAAGTACTTTTGTCTCTTTGAACTCCTAGGATGGTGGCAAAGTAGTTAAAATAGTCGATGATGATGTTTTGATTACATGTATAAAGGCTATGTGTTGAAGGTGGTTAAAGTGCTCTAAATGACTTGTTAAGCTTACTTGAAAATGGCTTAAAATGCATATTTAGCTTAAAAAGGTGAAAACATAGTAAATGTATTAGAATGATGATGAAAATTGGCATGACAATAGTTTATATCATTGGAATATTGTGTATTAAGTCTCACTGTATTTGTAAAATGTTTGATAAAAATTAATAAAAAATAGCAAGAATATGTCATTACAGGTCAGACCGTATTGAAACGGGTGATGGCGTTTCGATACGTGTAACCCCCTTAGCCCGCCCTAGACGGTTGGCCTGAACTACGAAGATTACACGGGGAAAACCAAAGTCAACCCGAAAGTCAACCTTGATTAACGACCCATTTTTTCTTTCTAATCTTGTCTAGATGCACGTTAACCCTAAGCGAACACTTGAGAAACATATACGTGAAAAGCACCGCGATCGGATTCAAATCAGGGGCTCAATTGCACAAAATACAAGTATTAGGGACCAAAATGTAAATTCTGGAAATTAACAGGTCTTAACTGATTTTTAGGTTACCAATATTAAATTAGTCACATTACATGCTTCCCTGTCAAATTTAACCATAATCGGACATCTCAAACTCAAGCAATTGCAATTACAACATTCGAGACTAAAACGTAAAGCTTGCAAACCTTAACACCATTCAAATCAGTGCCCAACGGTCACCCGTTTCGAAACAGAGTAGACCGTTCCGAAACACGGGTTCGTTTCGAGACTAGTTCCGAAACAGGGCCTTCCAGTGGCCAAATCGTTTCGGAACGGCCTCCAGCCGTTCCGAAACACGAAGGCCATTACAGGCCCCCGTTTCGAAACGCCAGTGCCCGTTTCGATACGGTTTGCCCAGAAGCTGTAGAAATTGCTGGTTTTTCATACTTTAAACCACTCAAACACATCCTATTGACTTCCTAACCATGCTAACAAGACATCATAAATATAAGGTACATGTTTGCAACTTCTAAACACATTCATGGCATCAAACATTAAACATCACATGTCTATAGGCATGCATCCTAATAACCAAAAACAAACAACCATCCAAACTCCAAATCAAGCATCAAAAGGCAAATTACAAGTCCAAAACATCAAAAGCATCATGCCACAAACTAGGGAGTCCAAAACATCTCCCAAAACACACTTTAGGTTCCCATTGCCAAATTACCAAAACTAATAGTGTATGAAAACATCACCATACATGAGCTTAGTTTCCCTTGGACTCTTAGCTTCCTTGTTTCCCTCAAACACTTCAATTGTCTGCATTATTGGTACAAAAGAGAGAGCGTAAGCACAATAACTTAGTGAGGCATGCTCTAAAGAAAACAACACAACAATGCCTTTCTAGAAAACACTTTCAACAAGCTTAAAAACACAAGCTTAACTCTTTTCATGCAACCTTGCATACTTTACAAGCATCTCATGCTTCATTACATCAATTCAACATATTGGCTTTCAAGTGATAATTCATACTCTTTTACAACACAAAACACAATCAGATACGCGGATTACAAGCGTTGTCCCACACGCTTCATACACACTACCGAACAACATAAGGTGGAGTTTACGGTACAATCACAACCCCTCGACACCACTCATCGGTAGTTGTATAACTTCCTAACGAGAGTACGGGACACATAACACAAGGTCCACACACGGACTTTTAACCACCGTTGTGACATTACCAAGATCCGCACACGGACTTTTAACCACCGTTGTGATCTTACTTCTCTCGTTAGGATACTTGGATGGAGTTTTCGGTACAATCACAACCCCTCAACATCCAAGGCGACTTTATTCACGGTGCACCCAATCCTATAGCCGGCTAACTATATCCGATTCAAGTACTTTAAAACCAATTCATCACTTGCCAATATACATCAAATAACATCATTAATCCATTGTTTTTAAGCATTAAACAAAGCCATTAAACACCATGCATCACTATGTATCATTACCAATTTAACAACATGCCAAAACAAGGATCTCTTACCTTGAGCATCCTTCAACACATGGCTTTCAAAACCAGCATTAACCATGCTAAAACATGCTTTCTAAATAGAATTTAAACATGCAATTTACAACCAATGCATCATGCTACTTCATAGCACATTCGAGGGAGTTTTTCCGAAAACTTACTCTTGAGCTTAGCTAAGTTGATTAGACTTAAACTAAGCTCCCACAACCTTCAAATAATCGTTTCAAAGCTGGAAATCCAACTCCACTCACCGATTACGTTTCACACGCTTGCCGAAACGCCGATCAAGCCTCCGGATCAACTCCTCAAGTGTCCGAAGATGTCTCCCCTATTTTAAACACATCAAAGCAGAGGATTAATGCATCATCATGCATTGAAATCTTCAGCCAACACACTTAAACTCGCTGCTCTACCCAAAGCCAACATTTCGGCTACCAAACACAACCGAAATCACCTCCAAACTCTTCCAAAACTTAACTCAACCAAGATCCATCACTTCTAACCATTTCTAAACATCAATCAACATCCAAAATAAACCTAAACTCGTCCTTATACCTCCAGCTATAACAGAACACCAAGATCACCTCAAAAACCACCATTTTCATAAGCAAAAACTTAGGAAATACAACCTATTCGGGATTGCATTGATAAAACCTCATTTACACATCATTAGACATCCAAAATAAATTTAAGAATCATCTCAAAACAGAGCCCAAACAATCATAACGAAATTCTTCAAGATTTCTTCCAAATCTTGAGTTTTAAAGCCAAAATCAAGTTCCTATCATTAAAACCATTTACAAAACTTAAATTAAGGATTGACAACTTGGCAATTTTAGTAAAGAACTGAGTATTTAGAGGAGAAGAACAATCTTACCTCTAAATAGTGATTTTCCTTGATTTGAGCCAATTTCGTTGAAAATTCAATGAGGAAATCAAAAGGATTTGATGTAAGATTGATTAGGAACTAATTGATGATAGAAATCTCATCAATTGAAGTAAAGTTCAATGCAAAAGTTGCTGGAGAAATAGTGTTTGGATGATGGAATTTTGAGAGAAAAAGAAAAGAGAGAAAACTAGAAAAAGGTAGTTATAAAATCTTAAAAGGTAGTTTCATTTTTCATTTAATTAATTAAAACATTAATTAATTCACTCAAATTAAGGAAAAATCTGGAGAAATCATTTTTTGGTATATTAGCTCCTTAAAGATTCAAAGTTTCAATCCTTACAAAACAGTCACCACTAAACTTTTCAAAAATCGCATTTTATTCACTACATCGAAATGTAGTATTTCCAAACCTTATTTTGCAAAATTGATTTCACCACTCTCTTATATATATTAAAAGAGGATTTTTTTTTTAGATTTTTTTTCCATATTTTTAAAGTATCCCGAACTAGACTTTCCCTAAAACCTCCTTTTATATTCGAACCGAAAATCAAATCGGTCCGGCTCAGACCCTAAACTTCCAAGCCCAAAATTAGGGTGTTACAACTCTCCCCCCCTTAAGAAATTTCGTCCTCGAAATTTACCTGGAGGAAAAAGGTACGGAAACTGCTTCAACATATCATCCTTTCTTTCCCACGTGGCTTCCTCAACACCATGATGCCTCCACAACACCTTAACCAATTCAATGGTCTTGCCTCGAAGAACTTTACTGTCCGAATCCAGAATTCCAACCGGCTCCTCATCATAGGTCAAGTCTGGATTCAACTCCACTTCCTCCACAGGCATAATATGCGAAGGATCAGATCTATACCTCTGAAGCATAGAGACATGAAACATATCATGTATCTTTTCCAACTCTTGCGGCAACCTCAGCTTGTACGCAACAGGACCCACACGTTCAATCACCTCGTATGGTCCAATGTACCTAGGGCTAAACTTACCCTTCCGGCCAAACCTCATCACCTTCTTCCAAGGCTAAACCTTCAAGAACACACGGTCACCTACCGCAAACTCAATCTCCTTACGCTTCAAATCCGCGTAAGACTTCTTTCTATCAGAAGCTGCCTTCAAACGCTCACAAATGAGCTTCACCTTCTCGGTGGTTCCTTTCAACAAAGACGACATTGAAACCAACTTCTAACCCGTTTCAGCCCAACAAAGAGGAGTTCTGTACTTCCTCCCGTACAAGGTTTCATAAGGTGCCATTTGAATACTTGCCTGGTAGCTATTGTTATAAGAAAACTTCACCAAAGGCAAATGCTTCTCCCAAGAACCCTGAAACTCAATCACATAGCACCTCAACATATCTTCCAGCACTTGGATAACACGCTCAGACAGTCCATCCGACTGTGGATGATAAGAAGTACTGAAATTCAGCCGTGTACCCGAAGCTTGATGCAAACATTCCCAAAAACGCGATGTAAACCTCGGATCTCTATCCGAAACTATAGACTTTGGCACACCATGTAGTCACACAATCTCAGCAATGTACAACTCTGCAGGCTTGTCCAAGGTATACGTAGTATGCACAGGTAAGAAATGCGCACACTTCGTAAGGCGATCCACAATCACCCACACCGAATTCTTTTTCGATGGCGAAAAAGGCAAACCAGACACAAAGTCCATGGTAATCCTTTCCCACTTCCACTCAGGAATCCTCAACGATTACAACAACCCAGAAGGAAACTGATGTACAGCCTTAACCCGCTGACAAACCATGCATTTACTCACGTACTCCGCAACATCCTTCTTTAAACCCACTCAATAGTACTCATCCTTAAGATCACGATACATCTTAGTACTACCATGGTGCATAGAAAAAGGACTACTATGAGCTTCAATCAGAATAATACGCCTCAACTCTGCATCACTCGGCACTACTATCCGACTCCCAAAACATAGAACCCCATCATCGTTAAAACAGAAATCCGATGGTCTATCCTCAGCAATATCCTGAACATGTGGCACCAAGGAATCATCCAACAACTGCTTATCCTTTATCAGCTGAACCAAAGATGGTTTCACTTGCAATTCAGCCACAAGACCCCCATCTCGCGAAATGCTCAAACTGGCAAACATAGCCCTCAACTCCACTGCCACCTTTCTACTCAAGGCATCCGCTACAACATTAGCTTTTCCCAGATGGTACTCAATCGTCAGATCGTAATCTTTAAGCAACTCCACCAATGTCGTTGCCTAAGATTCAACTCCTTCTGAGACATCAGATACTTCAAACTTTTGTGATTCGTGTACACAGTACACTTCTCACCATACAGGTAATGTCTCCAAATCTTCAAAGCAAAGACCACCGCAGCTAACTCAATATCATGCGTAGGATAATTACGCTTATGCACCTTCCACTGACGCGATGCATAAGCCACCACCTTACCCTTCTGCATCAACACACATCCCAAACCCACATAGGATACGTCGCTGTGCACCACAAACTCTTTCCCTGATTCAGGTTGAACCAAGATAGGAGCTTGCGTCAAAGCTGCCTTAAGCTTCTCAAAAGCCTTCTGCCTTGCCTCTGTCCACTCATACTTGACATCCTTCTGCAACAACTTCGTTAAAGGTGCAAAAATCTTTAAAAATCCATCCACAAACCTCCGGTAGCATCCTGCCAAGCCAAGGAAACTACGGACTTCATGAACAGACTTAGGAGGCTTCCAATTCATCACCGCCTCAATCTTCTGAGGATCAACACGGATCCCCTCCGCAGAAACCACATGACCAAGGAAAACAACTTCCCTAAGCCAGAATTCGCACTTGCTCAGCTTAGCATAAAGTTGATTCTCCAACATCGCCTGCAACACAATCCGCAAATGCCCTTCACGCTCTTCCTCAGTACAAGAGTACACAAGGATATCATCAATGAACACCACAACAAACTTGTCCAGGTATTCATGAAACACCCTATTCATCATGTCCATAAAAGCTACAGGAGCATTCGTCAAACCAAACGGCATCACAAAGAACTCATAATGCCCATACCTCGTTCTGAAGACTGTTTTTGGCACATCCACATCCTTCACCTTAAGCTGGTAATAACCTGACCTTAAGTCAATCTTAGAGAACACAGCCGCTCCCTGAAACTGAGCAAAAAGATCATCAATCCTCGGCAAAGGATACCGATTCTTGATAGTCAACTTGTTCAGCTGACGATAATCGATGCACATTCTCATAGTGCCATCCTTCTTCTTCACAAACAAGACCGGTGCACCCCAAGGTGACACACTCGGCCGAATGAAACCACGATCAAGCAACTCCTGAAGTTGCGCCTTAAGCTCCTTCAACTCCTTAGGTGCCATTCGGTAAGGAGTAACGGACACTGGAGTTGAGTTTTCATACAACTCAATTCCAAACTCCACCTCTCGACTAGGAGGCAATCCAGGTAACTCCTCCGGAAACACACCAGGAAACTCCCGCACAGTCCTGATATCTTGAACTCGCAACTCCTTAGAGCTAGGATTCATCACAAAGGCCAGATAAGCCTCACAACCTTGCCTCAGCATTCGGCTTGCTTCCAATGAAGACACCACATTAGTAAGAAACTTCACATTCTCACCAACCACCACCACCTCGTAATCATCCGCAAGCTTCAACGAAACTCGCTTACTCTCAAAATCAACTACAGCTTGATGTTCAACAAGCCAATCCATACCAAGGATTACATCGAAACCATAGAATGGCAATTCCATGAGATCAACAAGAAAAACATGTTTTTGCACCACCAAAGGACATCTTCTATACAACTTCCGTGTCACAACGGTCTCACCAAAGGAACTAGTTACACGCATACCAACATCCAAAGACTCAACAGGTAAACCAAGCAATTGAGCATGTTCACGCAATATGTATGAGTGTGTAGATCCAGAATCAATCAAGGAAAGTAATGATAAGGATTGCAAAGTAAAAGTACCTGCGATCACATCTGTGTCATTTCTCCCCTCACGCTGAGCATACACTCGAGCCTGTCCACCACCCTCAGGTTGAACAGCCACCACATGCGCCACATTCCTCCCACCATCATCTCTGCACTGGAAATTACCACGGTCGCGCCCACGACCTCTCTGTGGTGCAACTACCCCAGGAGCACGTCCCTGACCACCACCGGCCAACAAAGGACACTCTCTCCTCATGTGGTATACCGAACCACAATTCCAGCATGAATTACCGGTCACTGCTACTGGAGCCTGAACCTCCCTTGCTGCTCGAGGACAATCTCGCCTCATATTGCCACGAGATCCACACGTCCAGCACGTGTTATGATCAGCTCTCAACTTGTCTCCCTGAATAGGCGCACCATGTCCTCCACCACCACGCCTAGCAGAAGACTGATACCTCTTATCACGTCCTCTCTTGTTCCGTCCACCACCAAAACTATAATCAGCAGCTCTTTTGCCTGAGCTAGAACCAACGCCTCTGGAAGACAAACCCAAGTTCTGCTCAATGTCCTTCTCTCTACTCACCAGCACATCAAAATCCGTATACTCAGCAGCAAGCATGAAAGTCTTTACGTCTGTCACCAAACCATAACAGAAACGTTCACACCTCTCTCGCTCATCAGAGACTAGCTCAAGTGCGTACTGGCTAAGGCGGACAAACTGGATCTCATACTCAGCCACCATCATGCTTCCTTGCACAAGAGACATGAATTCTCTTTTCTTCTCATCTAGGTATCGCAAACCTAGATACTTTCGCTTGAACGCGTTCAAGAAGAACGTCCAAGTCACATCATTTTCCTCCATTCCGGAGACAGTGGTCGTCCACCACGTATACGCATCATCATGCAACAGCGATACCACACAACCCAACTTCAGTACATTGTTGCAATTCATTTGCCCCAAAATCCTCTTGGTGCTTTCCAACCAAGATTCAGATCCTTCAGGAGATAAACCTCTGAACTCAGTCCCTCCCAGACTGTGAAGACGTTCCAAAGGTAATCTCACGTTAGCATCACCCTGATGTGCAGCTCCGTGAGCTCCTGCTCCTGCTGCCTGAAAGGCTCCCGCAACAGCCTGTATCAGCATAGTCATGTCGGGAGCAGCTTGCCCCTGCACACCTTCAGGTCCAGCGACCCCAGCACCAGCACCAACACCAACACCAGCATTTTCACCTCCAGCACCATCACCGCCAGGTGGTCCACCACCAGGGGGAGGAGGTAAATCTACAACATTCTCAGCATTTTCCTCGTTTTCAATCTGAGCCATAGCTCTCGTGTTCATCCTTATCTCTCTACGATGCCCCATTTATAAAAACAATGCACTGATACAAATGCAATAAATATAATTAGGCTCAACAAGGTAAGTAATCCAAGAACTCAAGCTCATTTTCCAAAAACAATTCCTTTCATTAGTTTTGATATGGCAATGGGTTCCCCTAACATGCTTCAACACAACATAACATCACAATTGCAACCATACATCACAATTCAATCAATCACACATTCACCCAAAAGGCATATCATGAAAATACGCATACATTAACCACACAACAAATCCCAAAGATACGAGAACTAAGCTTTGATACCACCAAATGTAACCCCCTTAGCCCGGCCTAGACGGCTAACCCGAACTACGAAGATTACACGGGGAAAACCAAAGTCAACCTTGATTAACGACCCCTTTTTTCTTTTTAATCTTGTCTAGATGCATGTTAACCCTAAGCGAACACTTGAGAAACATATATGTGAAAAGCACCGCGATCGGATTCAAATTAGGGACTCAATTGCACAAAATACAAGTATTAGGGACCAAAATGTAAATTCTGGAAATAAGAAGGTCTTAACTGATTTTTAAGTTACCAGTATTAAATTAGTCACATTACATGCTTCCTTGTCAAATTTCACCATAATCGGACATCTCAAACTCAAGCAATTGCAATTACAACATTCGGGACTAAAACGTAAAGCTTGCAAACCTTAACACCATACAAACAGAGTTGACCGTTCCGAAACACAGGTTCGTTTCGAGACTAGTTCCGAAACAGGGCCTTCCAGTGGCCAAATCGTTTCGGAACGGCCTCCATCCGTATCGAAACACGAAGGCCATTACAGGCCCCCGTTTCGAAACGCCAGTGCCCGTTTCGATACGGTTTGCCCAGAAGCTACAGAAATTGCTGGTTTTTCATACTTTAAACCATTCAAACACATCCTATTGACTTCATAACCATGCCAACAATACATCATAAATGTAAGGTACATGTTTGCAACTTCTAAACACATTCATGGCATCAAACATTAAACGTCACATGTCTATAGGCATGCATCCTAATAACCAAAACCAAACAACCATCCAAACTCCAAATCAAGCATCAAAAGGCCAATTACAAGTCCAAAACATCAAAAGCATCATGCCACAAACTAGGGAGTCCAAAACACACTTTAGGTTCCCATTGCCAAATTACCAAAACTAATAGTGTATGAAAACATCACCATACATTAGCTTAGTTTCCCTTGGACTCTTAGCTTCCTTGTTGCCCTCAAACACTTCAATTGTCTGCATTATTGGTACAAAAGAGAGAGCGTAAGCACAATAGCTTAGTGAGGCATGCTCTAAAGAAAACAACACAATAATGCCTTTCTAGAAAACACTTTCAACAAGCTTAAAAACACAAGCTTAACTCTTTTCATGCAACCTTGCATACTTTACAAGCATCTCATGCTTCATTACATCAATTCAACATATTGGCTTTCAAGTGATAAATCATACTCTTTTACAACACAAAACACAATCGGATACGCGGATTACAAGCGTTGTCCCACACGCTTCATACACACTACCGAACAACATTAAGGTGGAGTTTACGGTACAATCACAACCCCTCGACACCACTCATTGGTAGTTGTATAACTTCCTAACGAGAGTACGGGACACATAACACAAGGTCCACACACAGAATTTTAACCACCGTTGTAACCTTACCAAGATCCACACAGAGACTTTTAACCACCGTTGTGATCTTACTTCTCTCGTTAGGATACTTGGATGGAGTTTTCAGTACAATCACAACCCCTCAACATCCAAGGCGACTTTATTCACGGTGCACCCAATCCTATAGCCGGCTAACTATATCCGATTCAACTACTTTAAAACCAATTCATCACTTGCCAATATACATCAAATAACATCATTAATCCATTGTTTTTAAGCATTAAACAAAGCCATTAAACACCATGCATCACTATGCATCATTACCAATTTAACAACATGCCAAAAAAAGGATCTCTTACCTTGAGCATCCTTCAACACATGGCTTTCAAAACCAGCATTAACCATGCTAAAACATGCTTTCAAAATAGAATTTAAACATGCAATTTACAACCAATGCATCATGCTACTTCATAGCACATTCGAGGGAGTTTTTCTGAAAACTTACTCTTGAGCTTAGCTAAGTTGATTAGACTTAAACTAAGCTCCCACAACCTTTAAATAATCTTTTCAAAGCTGGAAATCCAACTCCACTCACCGGTTACGTTTCGCACGCTTGCCGAAACGCCGATCAAGCCTCCGGATCAACTCCTCAAGTGTCCGAAGATGTCTCCCCTGTTTTAAACACATCAAAGCAGAGGATTAATGCATCATCATGCATTGAAATCTTCAGCCAACACACTTAAACTCGCTGCTCTACCCAAAGCCAACATTTCGGCTACCAAACACAACCGAAATCACCTCCAAACTCTTCCAAAACTTAACCCAACCAAGATCCATCACTTCTAACCATTTCTACACATCAATCAACATCCAAAATAAACCTAAACTCGTCCTTATACCTCCAGATATAACAGAACACCAAGATCACCTAAAAACCATCATTTTTATAAGCAAAAACTTAGGAAATACAACCTATTCGGGATTGCATTGATAAAACCTCATTTACACATCATTAGACATCCAAAATACATTTAAGAATCATCTCAAAATAGAGCCCAAACAATCACAACGAAATTCTTCAAGATTTCTTCCAAATCTTGAGTTTTAAAGCCAAAATCAAGTACCTATCATTAAAACCATTTACAAAACTTAAATTAAGGATTGACAACTTGGCAATTTTAGTAAAGAACTGAGTATTTAGAGTAGAAGAGCAATCTTACCTCTAAATGGTGATTTTCCTTGATTTGAGCCAATTTCCTTGAAAATTCAATGAGGAAATCAAAAGGATTTGATGTAAGATTGATTAGGAACTAATTGATGATAGAAATCTCATCAATTGAAGTGAAGTTCAATGCAAAAGTTGCTGGAGAAATAGTGTTTGGATGATGGAATTTTGAGAGAAAAAAAATAAAACTAGAAAAAGGTAGTTATAAAATCTTAAAAGGTAGTTTCTTTTTTCATTTAATTAATTAAAACATTAATTGAATCACTCAAATTAAGGAAAAATCTAGAGAAATCATTTTTGGGTAAATAGCTCTTTAAAGATTCAAAGTTTCAATCCTTACAAAACAGTCACCACTAAACTTTTCAAAAATCGCATTTTAGTCACTACACCGAAATGTAGTATTTCCAAACCTTATTTTGCAAAATTGATTTCACCACTCTCTTATATATATTAAAAGAGGATTTTTTTTAGATTTTTTTCCATATTTTTAAAGCATCCCGAACTAGGCTTTCCCTAAAACCTCCTTTTATATTCGAACCGAAAATCAAACTGGTCCAACTCAGACCCTAAACTTCCAAGCCCAAAATTGGGGTGTTACAATACGGGTAAGCATAATTGAGCCCAGGGGTCAGGGCGTATCGAAACAGTTTATGGTCGTTCCGAAACATTTTGCCTCTGGAAATCCTTGTTTCGATACGAGTTCAAAGCGTATCGAAACTGGTCAAAGTCAAAGGTAGTCAACCCGTACCAATACAAGTCTTGCCCGTATCGATACGGTCATAAAGGAAAAGTCAACATGGTTGACCATTGTCCACCCATATCGAAATGGCTCTAGGCATTTCGATACAAGGTTAGTTAAAATGGTTAAAAGTCTAATCTGAAAGTCTGCATAGTGTACATTTTGGTCACTAAGTTTTGCATGAGTAAATTGAATGGGTATATGATCACCGTTATGCATGAAATTTTGCAGTCTAATTAATGTTACTTTGAATTTCATTGGGGTATTGTCTATTGCATATAAGGACATCTAATTTGTGAGATTTTCAGAATAGTCCCTAAAACTTGTAAAAGTTATAGATTGGTCCTAATTGGTTAATGGTGGCTTTCTTATGAATGATTTGTACTAAGATGTGTATTGGTAATGTTTTTTTGTATAATATTGATTAAATGTTGTTAATAAGTTGAAAATTTATCGCATCGATCACCGTACCGGTCACCGGTAACACACTTCGACCCGGTTCTCGACTAGGCCGGGAAGGGGGTGTTACATTTCCTATGTCTATTATCTCCGACTGAGATCCACGTTTTGCATCCCGGTTTTAGAGGACCTTGTATGAGGCGTTGAGAACTCAAGTACACGTAAGTACTGCTTTCCATCCTCAAATCGATGATCAATCCGAAAGGGTTATTCATGTAATCATATACCTTCCTTGGATTCATATGTATAAGTGTTTTGTACCAATTTCGATTCTTCCATGTAGATTCTGAAAGATATGCTCTGAGCTTGTGTTATCGACTTTGGGAATATGTGGGAGAAATCCCTACCCTTAGTTGAGTTCCCATACAAAAATAGTCATCAAGCTTCGATTCAAATGGCCCCTTATGAAGCTCTCTATGGAAGGAGATGTAGAACTCCCCTTTGTTGGACCGAACTGGGTGAAGGCAAGGTGTTAGGTCCTGACTTGCTTCGGGAAACTGAAGATAAAGTGACCATTATCCTTGATCGGCTCAAAGTTGTATTTGACCGGCAAAAAGCTTATGCTGATATAAAAAGGAGAGACATTCAGTACGAGGTTGGTGAGAAAACCTTTCTCAAAGTATCTCCGTGGAAGAAGATCCTTCGATTTGGCAAAAAGAGAAGGCTAAGTCTTCGTTTCATTGGCCCATTCGAAGTGATTGAAAAAGTTGGACATGTTGCCTACCGATTAACTCTTCCCGAGGAGTTAAGTTTAATCCATAACGTCTTGCACGTATCCATGTTATGCAACTACCGGTCAGATCCTTCCCACTTGATCGAACCAGAATCTATGGAAATCTAATCCAATCTGATGTACGAGGAAGAACCTTTGCAAATCCTTGCACGAGAAGTCAAGCGAATTCATAACAAATCTGTGCCCTTAGTGAAGGTTATGTGGAGATGCCATTTTGTTGAAGAGGTGACGTGAGAGCCCGAAGAAGCTATGCGAACGCAATACCCTCATCTCTTTGCTTAAGGTGAAAATTCAAGGATGAATTTTCTTTTGGGGGAGAGTTGTCACATCCCGAAAATCGGCCTAGTCAGAATTAGGTTTCGGTGATCGGAAAATTTGAATCCGATGTGTAAAATGCTGTAATGAATGACAAATGTGAACCTTGGACATTTCTAAGTTTTGGATACAATTGGCATGCCATAGGATTATTTGAGCTCGTATAAGTAAGGGTGGACTACGGTCCGGGGCTACGGCCTATATGCGGGGGAAATAAGGATGGATTGTGTAAGGGACTTTCTGGAGCTACGACTCAAGGCTATGGCCTATCTTCCGTTATATGTGTTGGTGTAAAGAGAAATCCGTGTATCCATTTGTTACATTCTCCAAGGGATTGATTTATGTTAAATAAGCTATAATATTATGAAAATTTGTTAATTGGGATTAAGCATGAGACGTATGTGATTAAAGATATGATTATGATGCTTAAATGCATTGTTATGCAATTCATGTTGATAGTTTGCTATTCATGCCATTTCGTTGTGTTATTATGACTACCTCACTAGGCTAAGTAAGCCTAACGTTTGAGTGTCTCATGCATTTCGGGACCTTGAAGCTTCCTAAGTTTAATCGTGTATTTTGCGATTGCAAGTCACCTCTTCCGAGCATATGTATGTTTACTTTTGTTTTCGAACTCCTAGTAAGGTGGCGTAAGGTCTTAAAGTGTTGTAATAACTTATTTTGATGTGATTGTGTAAGCTTAATAGTAACTAGGTTTGATATTTCCTAAATGGTATGCTTGGAAATGGTTAGAATGGTTAAAATGAGTCTAAATACCCTATTTGGTAAAATCGTAGTAAAAGAATTCGAAATGCTTTGAAATTTGACATACAATTAGAATTATTGTTTTAAAGGTTGCTGGTAAAATTTGATTAACGTTTGGTTGGATAAATCGAATAAAAACCAGCAAAATTCTATCATTACAGGTCATACCGTATCGATACGGGTGATGGCATATCAGTAAGGTTAGGCATAAATTGGCTTAAGGAAATATGGCGTATCAATACAGATATGATGTACCGATACAAAAATTAGTCACTAGAATCTGGTTTGGAAAATTGTATCGATACGGTCTTAGGGCGCATTAGTACGGGGTCAACGCAGTCAACGCGTATCGATACGGGCTTAGCTGTATCGATAAGGGCTTGACATCCCTTGAATCTAGAATTCTGAAATTAGGCTTAGCGTATCGATATGACCCTTAGAGTATCGATACGATGACAATTAAATATGTTATAAAGTATAAAATGAAGCTGTAGAACCCATATTTTGTCCGGGGTAGTCTAGTATTAGTAATTTGATATAAGTAGGACAAAAATATACAAATAAATAAACCCAATAAATAGTTCAAATATCCATAATAAAGTCCATTTTACATCCAAAGTCCCTTTACATATTCAAAGCCCAATACAAAGGCCCGAATCTCGTTCTAAAATCTAATTACAACCCCTTTTCCGCCAATTTTAACCTAAAATATTAGTCTCCTAAGTTTCCCGCCCAAAACTAGTCCACATGGCAGTGTTTTATTCGTCTAATCAAGAGCACACTGATTGTGCTTCTTCTCCCGTGAGATGGCACAAGATGGCGTACACTGATGTCATTATGACGTTAGCAAACCGGGTTCCAATAAAAGGGAAGAGAGAAAAAATTAGAGGATTTTAATGACTAATGATTAAGTATAATAAAAATAATAAAATAATAAGTAAGGTGAGAGAAGTTACCTCTCTCTCGGAAGTAGAACTGTTCGGGAAGAGGAGAAGACGACGTGAAAACCGAAGAGCCGCCAGAGCTTAGTCGTCGCTGGAAGTAGAGGAAACGTCAGAAAGCTAAAACGTCGATTGAGACGTGAACGGTCGCCGAAGACGTAGATCAACGTCCGTTGACCTTCATCGGAGCAACGTCGCGAAGGTATAATCCCTTCGCTGATTCGATTCCAGCAAAAAAGGAAATAAAGTGTGTTAAACTAACATGCAAAGCTAAGTGGAAGATAAATCAAAATAAAAAATAGTAGACGGAGTTGTATCAGAGTGAAATCGAGGAGTTTCATTATCGGTGTAGTTTTAGGCTCGGTCGGAGTAGAAAATGAGGGGCCGATATCGGGTAGCTTAGTTTTAGGTGGTTGAAGATGGGTGGATTCCGTCGAATCTAGGTAGATCTAGGGATTTAGGTGAAGAAATCGGGAAAAATTGAGGTTTTTAGGGTAAGGACGATGGCGAACGACAGCTGGAAATCGCCTTGCGGGTATGACCGGTCACCAGAGTAAAACCAGAGGGTGAAGACTGAACGGAGAAGATAGCCGGAGGAAACAGACGGTAACCAGCTTTGCCTCCAGCGAGCGACAAACACATTGGACAGTGACCAGGGCTAGGGTTTCGGATCAAACTTAAAAAATGAACAACTTTGTTTGAATCCCTTGAAATAATGTGGTTTGATCCATTTTTTGGGTATGCTCTTGGGATGTTTGGTATTTGTGGTGAAAGAGTGAGTGATAGAGAGGTCTGAGGTGTGGAATAGCTGAGCATACTCGGTTTTAGGCTTTTATAGTCATGACTGAACGACGTCGTTTCATGTCGGGTCGAGAAGGTCCGCGCGCGGAGGACTCGGGTCGGGTCTTGGACCCGCGCCCTTCTTTTTAGAGTTCTTAACTTGGGCATTAACTTTGTTCCTTTTTTAATCTGGTCACCTAACGCTTGTAATTTGATTACCCAATTTTCAATTTAATGCAATTTAGCCCCATTTCAGCTTTGATTTATTTATTTAATTATTTATTTGTTTGCATCTCTTTTAAATTGAGCATGTAGTTTCATACCTTAGACAATTTGGTCACTTAATTAATGTAAATAATTAGAGCCTTTAGCCTAGATCTCTTAATTACATAGTTAAATAGGAACGGTCATTGTAGCAAATAAATGAATATTTGAAATAAAATTTGAATATTCAAGATTGGTTAGTATCACATTGTAGTGTGATGTTAATCAATGAATTTTGAAATGGAGATTTCAATGTTTCATTTTAACTTAGAAAATGGAAATAATACACAATTAGATTAATTAAAATTAAAATAGGATTAATGATTAGAATCACTCTAATTAGGGAATATTGTTACTTTTGTACTCATTAAAGATAATGTCCAATATTATTTTGGATGTTATCATTTATGTCCAAAAATTAATAATATTCTTAGAATTTTAAATTAATTAAAATGATGGTGCCTAATTAGGTTTTACTTAAAAGTGACAAGACAATAATTGGTCATGCATTAAATCTTTTGTGTTGAGATACATTTTGAATATAAATTGAAGTGTCCTAATGTAACCCCCTCGACCCGGTCTAGTCGTAAGACCGAATCGGGAGAGTTACACGGGGATAAACAGAGAAAAATCCAAGAATTTCCCTCTCCGATTAACAACCCTAGATTAAGATTTATCTTGCCTAAATGCATTTTAACGATCCTATGGTGTTAAGGGTCATAACGGAAGATACAAAGTCTCAATCGGACATCGATCGGATGTTCAATTGGACCCAAATACTCACGAAGGACCATTTTGCAAAACCACACTAAATAGGGAAAAAAGGTAATCTTAACCTTACCAAATAGTTAACTAGTCAAATTTCATGCGTACGAGGCAAAACCAACTCAAACGAGACATATAAACTCTTTTAGGAAGCCTACAAGCATTAGGGACTAAAACGCAACATTTGGAAACCTTCAAAGATGCCTTTTAACCATTTTAACTACCTGTGTTTCGAAACAGGGGTTGTACGTTTCGAAACACGGGCTCTCAGCAAAAAAGCAAAGCAAGGTCGTTCCGAAACGGCTCCCACTAGTATCGAAACGAGGTCTCCAGAGGGCAAAAATTTCGAAACCTATTTCGAAATAGGGGTCCTTCAGGCTTGGTCGTTCCAAAATGACACCAGGTTTTCGAAACAACTGGGCATAGATTGGGCCGAAAAGACATTTTGGCATCCCCAAACGTTCCCAAACTCACCTCGAAAGAGTACAAGCAACATGACAACATATTGAGCAACCATTCTAGAGGCAAAACACCCTAAAAATAGGTTTCAATCATACACACACACAAACATGAATCTCAAACTTAAAATCCCAAAAAGAACACTTTAACTCAAAACACCAACAAGCCAAAACACAAGGCATTTAACCAAAAACCAAAGAAAGTCTCAACATAGCATGGTTTCAACATTTAAAACATGTAGCAACATGATCATACACTTGGGAGTTTACATCAACCTCCCTAACCACAAATGCAAGTATTCCCATTGCTAATATATTATTACAACTTAAAATCCATACTTGAGCTTAAACTACGATCATTGGTGCCTTTCCCTCGCCTTCCTTTGCTTCTTAGATCACTAACGATATGCATTGTTGGAAAGGAGTGCGTAAGCATAAGAGCTTAGTGAGTGGTGCTCGAAACCACAACAACAACAATGCAGTTTTAAAACCATTTTTGAGTTTGAAAACAAAACCACAAGCATGAATTCTCATCAACATGATTATCATCAACCCTACATATGCTTGGCATCTTACATCAAACAACAACATATATCAACATAGCATAACCCTCAACAAAAAAAAACATGACAACATTCAACCTTTCAGCACAAAGAGTATATTGGCAACTATGGTTACATTACTCGGATACGCGGATTGGATTCGATGGCATCTTACATCACCGAATCTATAAGAACAACAAGACATACGATGGCATCTTACATCACCGAGGTCTAATAATAAAGCTTTCGGTGACATCTTACATCACCGTACTCCTCCCTAATGGCATCTTACATCACTAGGGCCACGCACGGATTTTACTAGTGCACTCTAATCCTATGGTAGACCAATTATACCCGGTAAGACTCTAATATTTGCCAATACACAAACATCATGTAATTCGACATAAAATACCACATCCATTAACCAACTATACACATTCATCTCATATCACAATGCATAGCAAGATTGAGGCATAGAAATTCGGGAAAAGGAAAACGTAAACATTTAATTCTTACTCTCGAGCTTAGGTTGGCCTTTCAAGCTCAACCTAAACTCTCAAAAACATTTCCACTCACCAGCACAATACCAAAACAAGCTAACGGTCCACCTTCACACTTCTTCAACTTCCGGTGTAGCGTCCGAAGAACCCAAATTTTTATCCACTACTTCTACCCAAATCAAAAAAAGAAATTAACACACTTTTCAACAATCAAACCCACTGAAATCAACCCTATCACAATTCGACAACAACCATCTCTGATTCCTACATGAAACTAACCAAAACCATTCTCATTTCCACCCTAACAGAAAATCAGCCATAACTTCATCAATTTAACACCCAAAACATGTTCAAATACCCCGTAAACATCAACCCAACACCATCAAAACATTGGAAGTCTTTCCCTACCATTTCCAATCCAAAAACCTAAATATCCCCTACCCAAAAATTACGCATTTTCCAACTTCCAGGATTTCTTGATAAACCCATCATCTTAAAATTATTTTATACTCAAAATATGGTTTATAACTCACCCAAATCATCGTTTTAACAAAATTTGCTTAAACCCTTCAAAAAAACCCATTTTCTTCCAAAAAGGAGAACTTTGAGAAATATTTCAAAGTTTTGAAAGGAAGTTATTAGAAAAATAAGGAAATGTGAAGAAAATGTTAGGAACAAAGCACTTACCTTGGTGAGTCTTCAAAAATTGTGAAGGTTTGATGGAGAGGAGAAAATAATGTGAATAGGGTTTTTTATTGGAGAAGAATAAGTGGGTAGTTTTTGAAATAGGATATTTTATTTTAATTTAAAAATCCATTTCCATAAAACCTATTTGTTACTCATTTTTAAAAAATCCCTTTAAAACCTTTTTTGTCCAAATCGAACCCGAAAGACCCAAATCACGTTTATTAACCTACTTTGGACTCGATAGCCACCCGGACCCTAGTCTTAGGGCGTTACAACTCTCCCCCACTTAAGGAATTTCATCCCCGAAATTTACCTGATGGAAAGAGATACGGAAATTGCTCTTCCATGTCCACTTTTCACTCCCAAGTGGCTTCTTCCACACCCCGATGTCTTCACAAAACCTTGACTAACTCAATGGACCTCCCACACAAAACTTTACTATCCGTAGCAAGAATCTCAACTGGTTCTTCATCATATGAAAAATCCGGATTCAATTTAATCTCTTCCACTAGCATCACATGAGACGAATTTGATCTATACTTTCGGAGCATCGAAACATGGAACACATCATGAATCTTCTCAAGTTCGGATGGCAATCTCAACCTATATGCAACAGGACCAATCCTCTCAACTATCTCGTAAGGACCGATGAATCGCGGACTCAACTTCCCCTTTCTACCAAACCTTATCACCTTCTTCACGCGGAAACCTTCATGAACATTTTATCACCGATAGCATACTCAATCTCTTTCCTCTTCAAATCTGCATACGATTTTTGTCTATCTGAAGCCACCTTCAAGCGATCACAAATCAGTTTTACCTTCTCGGCAGTTCTCTTAAGCAAGTCTGGCATAGGTACAAGCTTTTGTCTGGCTTCGGCCCAACAAACAGGTGTTCTACATTTCCTACCAAACAGAGCTTCGTAAAGTGCCATCTGAATATTAGCCTAATAACTGTTATTGTACGCAAACTCTACTAGCGGTAGGTGTTTTCCCATGAACCCTAAAAGTCGATGATACAACACCTCAACATGTCCTCTAACACCTGAATAACTCTCTCTGACTGACCATCTGACTGCGGGTGATACGAAGTAATGAAGTTTAGCCAAGTCCCCAAGGCACAATGCAAACACTCCCAAAATCTAGCTATAAATCTTGGATCTCTGTCTGACACAATAGACTTCGGTACACCGTGCAGCCTCACAATCTCACTAATATACAACTCGGCCAACCTGTCTAAGGTGTAAGTAGTATGAACAGGTATGAAATGGGCACACTTAGTGAATCTGTCAACTATTACCCATACTGAATTCTTCTTTGAAGGAGCCAACGATAATCTCGACACAAAATTCACAGTAATCCGTTCCCACTTCCATTCCGGAATCTTCAACGGCTGTAAAAAAACCTAAAGAAAACTAATGCTCGGCCTTAACACGCTGGCAAACCATACATCTACTCACATACTCAGCCACATCTTTCTTCGAACCAACCCAGAAGTACTCATCTTTCAACCCACGGTACATCTTCGTAATACTCGGATGCATAACAATAGGATTGTTATGAGATTCATTCAAAATAGTACGTCTCAACTCGGCATCTTCTGAAACAACTACTCTATTCTTGAAACATAAAACCCCATTCTCACTAAAGCAAAAATTTGTAGGTTTACCCTCGGCTATATCTTTCACGTGAGGTGCCACAGATCTGTTTTGCAATTGTTTCTCTCGAATCAACTGAACTAACGAAGGTTTAACCTGTAGCTCGGCTATCAAACTGCCATCCTAAGACACACTTAATCTCGCAAACATAGCTCGCAAATCAACTGCCACCTTCCTACTCAAAGCATCTGTCGCTACATTTGCTTTACCCGGATGATACTCTGTTGTGAGGTCATAGTCTTTAAGAAACTCTAACCACCTACGCTTTCTACGGTTCAACTCTCTCTTAGTCATAAAATATTTCAAACTCTTGTAGTCGATGTAGACTATTCATTTCTCACCATAAAGGTAGTGTCTCCAAATCTTCAAGGCAAAGACCACAGCCGCTAACTCTATGTCATGGGTGGGGCAATTCTTCTCGTGAACCTTCAACTGTCTCGAAGCATAAGCTACAACTCTTCCTTCTTGCATAAGCACACACCCTAAACCTACATACGACACATCACTGAAGATTACAAACTCTTTCCCTGGTTTAGGCTGAATCAAAATATGAGCTTCTGTCTATGCTTTCTTCAACTTTTCAAACGCTTGTTGCCTTGCATTTGTCCACTCATACGGAACATTTTTCTGTAACAATTTAGCCAAAGGTACAACAATCTTCGAGAATCCCTCAACAAACATTCGATAATACCCAGACAAACCTAGAAAACTAGGGATTTCGATCACTTACTTCGGTTGTTTCCAACTCACCATTGCTTCTATCTTCTTGGGATCCACACTAATCCCATCAGCTGAGATCACATGACCTGGAAAGACTACATCCCTAATCCAAAACTCACATTTTCTCAACTTGGCATACAACTGATTCTCAAGCAAGGTCTGAAGTACGAATTGCAAATGCTCATCATGTTCTTCCTCGGTCCTGGAGTACACTAGAATGTCATCTATGAACACTACTGCAAATCTATCCAAAAACTCGTGAAACACTCTGTTCATCATGTCCATTAATGCAACTGGGGCATTAGTCAAACCGAAAGGCATTACCAAGAACTCGTAGTGCCCCTATCGTGTACGAAAAGCTGTCTTTGGTATATCCACGTCCTTTACCTTCAACTAGTAGTAACCCGATCTCAAATCAATCTTCGAAAACACTGAAGCAGCTCTCAACTGACTCATTTCTTTTATTTTTATTTTTTTTATTATTTTTTGTTTTGCATTTTTCCCCGCATCATCATTGCATAAAGGTATTGATTCAAAAAGTGGTTATCAATAGAAGAAAGTCATGATAGATGAAGGGAATTGTAATCCGATAGAAGAGACTACAAATATGAGGTAGTATCAAAGACGAGTCACATAAGAAATGAAAGGCAGTTCATCCAAGTATCATATATCTGATGGTGATAGTGTTGATTCTAACAAAAATGAGGTGCAAGAACTGAAAAGACAAATGGCTGAAATGATGATTATGATGACGGCTATGGCCAAAGAAAAAGGGCACACTGAACTGAAAGAAGAACTGAACAAAAACCAAAACATGTATAAACTACTAGGTCCGAGCACCGATACAATCCGCAATAATAAACCAACTGGAGGTAAAAGTAGGATAAATTCTGAAAATGTAATGATAGATCTGAAAGAAGCCCGATTGAAAGGAAATGAAGAGTCTTTTAATTCAATCTCGATGACATATGCAAACTTACTCTTGCTTTTGGTAGAAAAGAAACTTGTGAGCCCAGTCTGCTCCAAGCCCAAAGAATTTTCTTATTTGAGAGGTTACAACGACAATGCAATATGTGATTATCATTAGAACAGTTCAGACCACACTACTGAGGATTCTGAGGTTTTGAAGAACAAGGTTGAAAATCTTATCAGGGTAGGCCTATTGAATTTTGAAGACGGAAAGCCTGAATTTCCTGGAAGCCTGACGATTAATAGAACGTCTAGAGATGCAAAGGTGAAAGAAAATTCTAGTCTATCAGAATCAATTCAATGTCCAGGTCAAGGTTCGAACTTTAGTATCCCTTCAGCAGATTACCAAAAGGCAAGAGATTACAAGTTTAATTTTGATCCATCCCTATTTCATACAAAGAATTGTATCATCAGTTGCTAAAAGCCCGAATGGTGACCCCACAATTTGTCACACCCTTGCAACCTCTGTATCCAAAATAGTATGACGCCAAGGTTCAATGTGAATTTCACGATGGAGCTCAAGGCCATTCCATTGAAAATTTTATCGCATTCAAATGTCGAGTTTAGGTTCTCTTGGAGCATGGAAAATGAAAATTCAAGATGGAAAACCACTCTAATTCAATGGCTTAATGGGAGACACATGATTTAAGGACGCAGAAAGAGGGGCATATGTTCAAATATGAGATTCAAATAAGGAAAGTAAGGCAGGAGAAGGATAATATGGATGAAGATCCGAAGAGTTTCCAATTTGATTATCAAGAAATTTGTTCAATACTTAAGAATGCTTGTTTAGGTGTGACCGTGGAACAGTCAAAGATAAGAATTAAAGAACTAAAGTGTGAAGCTGAATATTGGAAAAGAAAATGTAAGGCAAATGAGAATCAAGTTAACACGCTCTCATGTGATCTACGGGCAATGGAATTACAACACAATACTTTCATGGATGATTTGAGGGTTAGCCAAGCAAAGCGCGAGATGTTGACTAAGTACGTGTAGATGTATGAGGATACTGCTATCAAGTTGAATGAAAGTCATGCTGAAAATGAGGCACTAAAGAAGAAGGTAGATGAGTACCTCAATCTCACACTAAAGTAAAAGGATCTTACAAAGGACATCAAGAAAGACTGTCAGGAAAGTGAGGAAAAATGGCATGTCCAACTTCAGAGATCGAGAATAAAGATACGAGAAAAGACAATGACATGAAAGATGTCATAACCCAAGCGCGAGTAGTGGCTCAAAAAGTAGCAGACTTAGCTGATGTAGCAATAGCACTAAGTCAGAACGTTGAAGTAGCATTAGATCACGGTGGGAAGCTGACTTGGCTCTTAGAAGAAGCAAGGAAGTTGGGAGTTAGAGCTCACCAATATTTTTAGAATCTAATATCTGATAAAATGAATTCTTTTATCTCAGTGAAAGTGGTTCTATGATGATCACCTTGTAGAATCAATACCTCATGCATTCTTGCATTCATGAATTCTTACATTCATGCATCTTGCATATATTTCATATTTCATTATCATCATGTATGTTGCTGATGGAGAATAATTTGCATCCTTGAAGGAAGAAGTTAGTCTGAATCCAAGAAAATGATTTCTCTTCAGTATAGCTTTGGAAGCATGAATGATTTAGTGGCTATAGTGGACAAGCTTGAAGAATGCCAAGAATAGTTAATTCAAATTTAGAAAGAAATGATGGAGTATATGAGGAAGTTCCAAGATGAAACAAAGGGGCAGATTAATGAGCTGATGAGTATTATAATTACCAAAACCTAAGAAAAGGGTTTGACAGAAGATTCTTTCATGCAAAAAGACATTGGAAATACAAGTGACAATTGGAACAACGACTTCGTAACATAAGAGACTTTAACTGATGAAGACCAAGCTATTATCATTCACTATGAGATGGTTTGCACTACCTCGGAATGCCCTGCTGAAGTGATATTGAATAGGATCGAGGACTCTCCTTTGAAAATCCTATCTTCACCTGTTAGCAAAGACTTGGATAAAATGGAACCGGAAGTTGGGGAGAATAAAGAATGCAACAAGAAGATGAAGATGACAGTTGCTTTGAAGTCCGAATCGTCACCTCACTCAGCACAAGATAAACCTTTGATGTCAACAATTTCAAAGCCTCATCGGTTACTAGTTGATCAAGTTTCGGGTCTTCAGAATAAGAAAGAGAAAATGAAGGACTTCAAATTTAGTCCTACTCCTTTCACATATCAAGAATTGTTTTGCAAGTTGCTACAAGCTCAACTAGTTGCACCATGCTTCGTCAAACCACCATTGTCGCCTTATCCAAGATTGTTTAAGGAAGAAGATCATTGTGATTTCCATGCTGGTATTCAGGGCCATTCTATCGAGAAATGCATAAGTTTTAGATGCAAAAGTCAGCACCTCTTGGATCTCAAGGTAATGGAGTTTGAGATGGCAGTTTCGGGTCTGAAGATCATTTATCCAGTTATAATCAGCCCTGTGAAAACAGATAAGGATCAAAGTAATGAGGACAAGAAAAAGACAGGACTTTTTGATGGGTTGGTGAGATGACAGTTCTAGGTATGAAGATCAATTATCCAGATATAATTAGTCCTGTAAAAATAGACAAGGACCAAAGTAATAAGGATAAGAAGGAGATGGGTCTTTCCAAGAGGGCCAGACGTAGAGCTAGGTTACCCGAAAGGAAGTGTTTACAACAAGAAAATTTTTAGGAGGAGACACATCTCGAAGTTTTCCAAGTGTCTATCTCAATCTTACTTCCTTATCTGATACAAGGGCAATACCTCGTCCCTAAGCCGATGGAGGAAATGTTAGATCCCTTGCTTTTCAATTACAATCTGGATAGTATTTGTGATTTCCACATGGGAGCATCAGTGCATCCTACTAGAAGATGTTGGGCCTTAAAGTAGGAAATAGAGAAGTTGGTTGCTAACAGAACATTGACGCAAGTATGGTAAAGCAATGGATTGGAAAACGATCAGGCGAGCTGCCACAACCGTTGAAGAGTCAGAAAAGACAAATTCATATTCCTGGGATGGTTTGAATTTTGGATGCACGAGTCTTTCTCCCTACCTATGTCCTCCATGTTAGAAGTTGATTGGTTCAAATTTTCTCACATTCTAAGTTTTCTTCTAGAAACGATACAAGGAAATAATTCTGCTACTTTTTACCTAAAGTAGTAGATATCATTTTCTAGGGCATATGTCATATTTGATGGGTTTCATTTCAATGAATGGATTTTTTAATCAATGAATATATGTATATTCTCTTCTCACCCTTGTAGGCCACTGATGCCAATTGCAAGGTGCGATACTGATTCTGGTACGAAGAACGATTGGATGTTGCGAAGACAATGAAGTGAGATTTATTTCTTAGTCTACCCAGGCCAACAAAGTAAGAAAAGGCCATATTATAGCACTTTTGATGATGTTCGATGACAAATCCTTGAAATTCATAAACAGTGAAGTAGACTAGACGATTTTAACCAAGTAGAGTTGCTTGAAATTGAAGTTCTAAGCGTAGTCTTCTATACCCTAAAAGACACAATAAGAACGAGAAAGAAAAAGAGAAGAAAATGAGAGAAAAAAGAAAAAGTGGGAAAAAGAAAAAGGGGAAAAAGGGAAAAAAGAAAAAAAGAAAGAAAAAGAAGAAAAAAGAAAGGAAAAAAGGAAAAGGAAAAAAGAGAAAAGAGAAAAGAAAATAAGAGTGGAGAAAGAAAAATAGAAAAAAAAATGGGAGGAGTGAGGTAATGAACTATTGAATAAATAAGTCTCGGAACATCTTGATGGAGATTTGGGGATGTCGACAAATCTAATAAGGGGCTACGCTCCACCTGCCCAATACCCAAGCGTCAGAGATGTATCTTTGAAGGCATGTGCATAATAATTTAATAATAAGTACTAATAACAGTCAGAAGCACACACATGCACTTATAGAACTCTATTCTTAGAATGACATTTTTGCACTCTACTAGTTAAACAAGCCTGGAAAGCTTGAACATATTTATGAATGGAAAAAGGATGAAGAGAACAGAAAAAGAGTTGTTTTCTCGCTAGATCGAGAAACACAGTAATCATAGGGTGTGAACCGAGTGATTTGGAAGAAATTTCATAACCTCAAACGTTTCCACAACATTCATGTGTTATGCTACCCATGGGAGGGTTGAATCTAAAATGCTCTTGCACTTGATATCTAGGGCATCCTATTATGTTTTCTTTCCTTACTAAAATCCTAATTTCCCAGGCCTAATAAGGCGCCCTCTGTTGAAATGACGATCAGCAAGCTAGCATTTTTTTCAAAAAAAAAAGATTTCCTTACATTGCTTCGGAAATAAACTTCAGTATGCAAGATCATGAGTGCAAATGGTAAAGATATGGATGAGTACGAGACACTCATCTATTCGATAGTCTTATGGTCAAAGAGAAGAATCACTCATCAAGGGTCATGGTGAGAACAATGACAAGAATGCATATATCAGGAAGATAAAGGATCTAAAGTGTGTTTCTACCTCTGATTTTTGAATAAGTCTACGGAATGAATTTGAAGAAAGTTTAGGGACTTGAAGAAAGTTTAGGTACTAAAAATTCGGGGACTTGTGGCATTTGTTCGCCCTAAATAATGAAAGTGGGGGCAAAATCTACGTGATGAGGCAAGAAATAAAGAGACCAGTGGCATTATTGACTGTGAAGATGATATTCTTGGGGGCATAAGAATACAAGTTTGAATAGATCAGAAATGATGCAGAGCTTGAAAGAATTCGGCCACCAAAGAAGTCAGGATCTGCTCAGGAAGAAAATGATCCCAACAACAAAATTTTAGAGCAAATGTTGACAAAGCTTGAAGATAGTAAGAGATTTAGAAGGGCAAATTGATTAAGATTTGACGAGAACAATTTAAAGAGATAAGAAGAAGAAAAAGAGCTTAACAGTGAAAACTCTGGGGCAAAGTTTTCCAGAACAAGAAGCGCAAAATCTTAAAGTTTGTCAGAACAAGAAGATAATTAGAGTTACAGATGAAATTCAAGTAGATCAAGCCAAGTCAGATTTGAAAAGAGCAGGTGAAGTACCATTGCAGCAGAAACATAAAGCTCAATAAAGAAGCAAAGAAGATCAGAGCTTATCCAAGTGGTTTTTAGTTGACACAACCCATGCATCATATAGCTAGGCATCCATAAGATAGGAGCATTCTAATGCATGCATTCAAAGCATTTTTATACATTTTTCAGGAATATGCAAGAATCAACAAAAAGCAAACCAGATTTCAATCTACAGTTTCAAGATTTAGGAAGAAGAATTAATAAGGAACTGCAAAGATCACAACAAAGATTTCAAACGTTTGAAGAGACAGATTTCAACAAAGATTTCAACCCGTTTGAAGAGACGGGTCATTAAAGATTTCAACCCGTTTGAAGAGACGTACCTCAACAAAATCCGTTTGAAGAGGCGAACTTCAACAAGATTTTATGATTGTATGTACAAGACAGATAGTGCATTACAATCTTAAATCCTTCGGGTCTTCAGTAAGTCCTTCGGGCATGATGTTAAATCCTTCGGGTCGTCAGTAAGTCCTTCGAGCATGATGTTAAGTCCTTTGGGGAAGCACTATAAATATCAACCTTAGGATCAAATAAGAAAGATGTGCAATATAATCATTCAGAATTTCAGGGTTTCTTGTTACAAATAGTGGAAAGAGATGGACTTATAAAGAAAGAAACTAGAGACTTGATATGAGTTTCAGATTGAAATATGGAGATACTCTTGACAGAAAGCATTGACTTTAAGGATCTCAGTGCTCCAAGATGGGAATTGAGGATGTTTCATACTATTCCAATTTAAATTATTATTAACCAATAATATTTCTTTCTGCAGGTTTTGGACCTTTTCCCTAGAGACAAAGACCTTGTTTGGCAATTAGCGGATAGCTGATAGCAGATAGCGGATTACATTAGCTGATAGCTGATTGCTGATTGTATTAGCTTATTTGACTAGCGGATTGTATAAAAGTGTTAGGTAAAATTAATTGATAGGTGATAGCTGTTAGATTAATTAAACAAGAAAAATGACATATAAGGACATGATTATATTCAATACTTGTTTGAATACTTTATTAGTTATCAATATTTTGTATATAATTATTATTAATTAAATCTATAAAATTATTTTTAATATAACTTTTCTAAACATATTCAAATTATTTATATATTAATTTATTATTTATATAATTAATTTAATATAATTTAATTAATTAATAAATTTAAATACACATATAAATATGTGATAATAAAAAAATAAATAGGATTAGCTTATAAATAGGGTGAGAAAATATTTAATTTAGGTTATTTTGAGATTTTTGGTAACTGGTAAGGGTAAAAGAGTCTTTACAACTCTAATATCAAACCTCTAATCTCAAAAAGCTCCTATTATGAGCTTTTTCAAAATTAGCGGTTTCACCCCAATCCACTCTTTCAATCCGTTGTTTACCAAACAACAATATTAGCGGATTTGACTAGTCAAACCTTTAATTATGCCTCAAACCTCTAATTTTTGCCCAAACCTCTCTTTACCAAACAGGGCCAAAGACATTCCGCTTATAGAGGCGAATCTCAAAACATTCCATTTATAGAGGCGGGTTTCAAAACATTCTGTTTACAGAGGCAGTTTTCAAGACATTCTGTTTACAGAGGAAGATTTCAAGAAGTTCCGTTTACATAGGCGAATTTCAAGATGTTCCTTTTATAGAGGCGGATCTCAACAGCCCGTTTGAAGATGCGGACCCCGGAAAAGATGTTAACCTCTTGGAATTTCAGTTAAAAAAAAGAGAATGGCAAATGAGATGATCGACTTTGAACCCAAATGAAGGGGATTCGCAGTTTAACCGATCAAAAGTTTCTCATGGCCATGTGATTTCCAAACATAGAAAAGATAGACCAATAGAGAAGATGACAAGAGATCTGATACGAGTTTCAGATTGAAAGATCAAGGCACAAAAAGCAGAAAAGGTAGTGATTTTAAAGATTTCAATGCTTCAAACAGAAAATTGAAGATATCTCGTATTACACCAAGAAGAAGCCTTATTAATTGATGGTATTTCTTTTTGCAGGAATGGAGAGCTTCTAATGAGAAGAGTTCGCCCAACAAAGAAGGATTCCTAATGAGAAAAATCCACCCCAACAAAGAAGAGCTCCTAATGAGAAGAGTTTGCCCAGAAAAGAAGGATTCCTAATGAGAACAGTTCGCCCAGCAAAGAAGGATTCCTAATGAGAAGAATCCGCCCCAGCAAAGAAGAGCTTCTAATGAGAAGAGTTCGCCCAGCAAAGAAGGATTCCTAATGAGAAGAGTTCACCAGCAAAGAAGAGCTCCTAATGAGAAGAATCCGCCCCAGCAAAGAAGAGTTCCTAATGAGAAGAGTTCGCCCAAAAAAGAAGGATTCCTAATGAGAAGAGTCCACCACAGCAAAGAACTCGTAATGAGAAGAGTTCACCTAGCAAAGAAGGATTCCTAATGAGAAGAATCCGCCCTAGTAAAGACAGGGTTCTTAATGAGAAGAATCCAACCAGCAAATAAGAGCTCCTAATGAGAAGAGTTCGCCAGCAAAGAAGGATTCCTAATGAGAAGAGTCCGCCTTGACAAAGACATAGCTCCTAATGAGAAGAGTTTGTCCAGTAAAGGAGAAGAGTCTGCTCTAACAAAGACAGAATTCCAAATGAGAAGAGTTCACTCAACAAAGACGGAACTTCTAATAAGAAGAGTTTGTCGCTTGAAGAATGATGAAGTTCCTAATGAGAAGAGCTTGCTTATTCGACGCCTTTGCAAAGAGACAAATCCATGTTTTCCATAAGAATGAAGAGCTCCTAATGAGAAGAGTTCACCGTTTGAAGAATGAGGAAGTTCCTAATGAGAAGAGCTTGCTTATTCGGTGCCTCTACAGAAATGTGGACCAGCAAAGAGTGAGGAATGAAGAATTTCACAATAAGAAGAACAACTTTAGACCTCAGAAGATGAAGAATTTCAAGGAGTAATACTAGACCTTAGAAGATGAAGAATTTCATACTGAGAAGAACAGCTTCGGACTCAACGGTTTGGTAGGAGATTGAAGAATCTCATAACCAGAAGAACATCTTCGAGCTTCGGTGGTCAAGTGGTTCAGACAAAATTCGTGTCCTCTTAGTCTTTGCCATATTCTTGTTCCACATCAATGAGAGAAGAGGGGCAGTTGTAGAATCCATATTTTGTTCGGGGTAGTCTAGTATTAATAATTCGATATAAGTAGGACCAAAATATTCAAATAAATAAACCCAATAAATAGTCCAAATATCCATAATAAAGTCCATTTTACATCCAAAGTCCCTTTACATATCCAAAGCCCAATACAAAGGCCCAAATTTCATTCTCAAATCTGATTACAACCCATTTACTGCCAATTTTAACCCCAAATATCAGTCTCTTAAGTTTCCTGCCCAAAACCAGTCCACATGGCAGTGTTTCATTCGTCTAATAAAGAGCACCTGAATTATTCTTCTTCTCCCGTAAGATGGCACTAGCCGGCGTACGCCAACGTCAGCAAACCGGGTACCTATAAAAGGGAAGAGAGAGAAAGCTAGAGGATTTTAATAACTAATGATTAAGTATAATAAAAATAATAATAAGTAAGGAGAGAGAAGTTACCTCTCTCTCAGAAGTCGAACTGTTTGGGAAGAGGAGAAGACGGCATGACAACCGAAGAGCCGCCGGAGCTTAGTTGTCGTCAGAAGTAGAGGAAACGTCGAAAAGCTGAAACACCGATTGAGACTTGAACGATCATCGGAGACGTAGATCAACGTCCGTTGACCTTCATCGGAGCAACGTCGCAAAGGTATAATCCCTTCACCGATTCAATTCCTGCAAAAAAAATAGGAAATAAAGTGTGTTAAGCTAACATGCAAAGCTAAATGGAAGATAAATCAAAATAAAAAAATAGTAGCCAGAGTCGTATCAGAGTGAAATCGAAGAGTTTTATTGCCGGTATAGTTTTAGGCTCGTTCGGAGTATAAAATAAAGGGTAGGGATCGAGTAGCTTAGTTTTAGGTGGTTGAAGATGGGTGGATTCAGTCGAATCCAGGTAGATCTAGGGATTTAGGTGAAGAAATTAGGAAAAAATTAATGTTTTTAGGGTTAGGACGACGGCGGACGGTGGCCGGAAATTGCCTTGCGGCAGTGACTGGTTGCCAGAGTAAAACCAGAGGGTGAAGAGTGAACAGAGAAGACGGCCGGAGGAAACGGATGGTAACCTGCTTCGCCTCTGGCGGCCGGAAAACACATCGGAGAGTGACCAGGGCTAGGGTTTCATATCAAACTTAAAAAAATGTAGAACTTAGTTTGAATCCCTCGAAAAAGTGTGGTTTGATCCCTTTTTTGGGTGTGCTCTCGGGATATTTGGTGTTTGTGGTGAAAAGTGAGTGAGAGAGAGGTCTGAGGTGTGGAATAGCTGAGCCAACTTGGTTTCAGGCTTTTTATAGCCATGCCAAACGACAATGTTTCATGCCGGGTCGAGAAGGTCCGCACGCGGAAGACTCGAGTCGGGTCTTGGACTTGCGCCCTTATTTTAGAGTTCTTAACTTGGGCGTTCAACTTTTTTCCTTTTATAATCTGGTCAGCTAATGCTTGTAATTTGATCACCCAATTTTCAATTTAATGCAATTGTAACGCCCTGGTTTTGGGCCTAGATGTTTTTGACATCGGATCGGACCGGTCGGAAATGGTTCGAATCGTGTTTGGTGATTTAAGGAAATTAAGGATCAAGATAGGATAAAAATATGGTAAAAATTGCTAAAATCCTATAAAATCATGTTTAAGAGGTTGGTCAGATCAATTTTACAAAATTGACTTTGGAAGTGGTACATTTTGGGTAGTGACCAAAATGTAAAGTTTCAAAACTATGGAAAAATGTAATTTTAAAAGAGGAGACAAAATCTCATGTTGTAGCAGTTCGGCATGAGGGAGGCGGTCCTATAAGGGTTTATGCTCAGGCGAGGAGCGCAACGATACCGATGTCATCGCAAGTACCTTTGTTCTTTGGTCTTTATCATTGTTGGCTTTGATTGATTCTGGATCCACACATTCTTATATCTTGAGTGAGCATGCGCATTTGCTTGATATACCTGTTGAGTTGCTTGAAGTAGGAATGCAAGTGACTAGTTCTTTTGGTGAGACTGTAGTCACTAGGAAGTTGTATCGAAGGTGTCCCTTGTCTGTTTAGGGTCATGTTTTCCTTGTGGATTTGATGGAGTTGCCCTTTTATGGTTTTGATGTAATCCTCGGTATGGATTGGTTTTCTGAGCATAGAGCAGTGGTGGACTTTGATGTTAAATGAATCACCTTAAAGCTTGCTGATGATTATGAAGTGGTGGTAGTAGGCGAGAATGTGAAATTCTTTTCGAATGTGATTTCGGCTTTGGAAGCAAGCTGTATGCTGAGGATGGGTTGTGAGGCTTACCTTGCCTATATAATGAATCCTGGTACAAAGGATGTATGTGTGCAAGACATCAGAACCATTTGCGATTTTCCGGGTGTCTTTCCGGAAGAATTATCGGGGTTGCCGCCAAACAGGGAGGTTGAGTTTGGTATCGAGTTATATGAGAATACGACTTCGGTGTCCATCGCTCCTTATCGCATGGCACCTAAAAAGCTGAAAGAGTTGAAAACGCAACTTCAGGAGTTGCTTGATTGAGGGTTTATTCGGCCGAATGTGTCACCTTGCGGTGCACCGGTCCTGTTCGTAAAGATGAAAGATGGGACAATGCGGATGTGTATAGATTATCGGCAACTGAACAAGTTGACAATCAAGAACAAGTATCCTTTGCAAAGGATTGATGATCTCTTTGATCAGTTTCGAGGAGCTTCTGTGTTTTCCAAGATTGACTTAAGGTCAGGGTATTACCAGTTAAAGGTAAAGGATGTAGACGTACCTAAGACGACTTTTCGGACAAGGTACGGACATTATGAGTTCTTAGTAATGTTGTTTGGTTTGACCAACGCACCTGCTGCATTCATGGACATGATGAATCGTGTGTTCCATGAGTTCTTGGATCAGTTTGTGGTGGTGTTCATCGATGATATCCTTGTGTACTCTCATACCGAGGAGGATCATGATAGACACTTGAGGATAGTTTTGCAAGCGTTGTTGGAGAATGTAACACTCGGGTTTGGGGGTCGGGTGAATTAAATAATTAAAATAATGTTCCGAGTTTTTGTTTTCAAAATAAATTATGTTGGACATATTTTAATTTGAACCAAATAGCCATGGGTTTCCTTCTATTGTAAATACCTTATTTCATTAAGGGCGAAATGGTCTTTTGGCTTTGAAAAATAAAACACTCATTTTATTCACTCATCTTCTTCCTCTCTCACATTCAAAGTTCACGACAACATTCCCCCTTCACCTTGAGTTACTATTCCGTCACCATTCTTGCTTGAATTTTGAAGATTTTTCAAAAGTAAACTCGATTCTATGTTGTCCTTTCCATTTCCTATCTAACTCTAGTCTTCATTTTTCATAAAACCCATGTTTCTATATTTTGGGTTTTTCAAAGATTTTGATAAAGGTTGTAGCTTTATGGATTTTTAACTAAGCTTTTGGTTTATTGTTGTTAGATAAGTTGTTTTTAAACCATAAGGTCCAACATATCTAAATTTTGAATGGTTTTATAATGATTCCCGGATTTGGGTTTTAGAGAGGTTTTAGGGAGTTCAGATGTTGGTTTTTGGGGCTGTTTGGTGTTAGAAATTGTTGGCTGATGGTTGGTTGATAGTTAGGGGTCGTTTTGGAAGCTATTAGGTGTGTTAAAAGTGTTGAAAACAATGGGTTTTGGTTGTGCTATAGGGCTGCTCGGAAATCAATGTTTTGGGAGTGTTCTTGGCTAGTTTAATTGCTTGAATGGTAAACCGGGTTTGCTCCAGTGTTTGATGTTGATTGTGGTTGCTCTTGTTTGTGTTTGAATGACTAGAACCAAGGCTTCGTGTTGGGGAATCATCGGGAACCAATCCGGGAAGTTCGGAAGTTTGTTTTGGCTTGGTGGATTGATCAGCTAGAGTTGTTGAGCTTGGAGTAGTCGGTGAGTGGTTCTATGTTTTTAAATTGGTTTTCAAACGTTGGTTCAAGCGTGTGGACCTAGGTTGGGCTTGGTAAACCCACCTAGAGTTGAGATTAGAGTGGTAGTCTAATCTCAAGCTTAGTTTAGGAGACCTTTGGTTGAACTTCTAAATGTATGATATGCCTCTTGATTCATATTCATTGTGATTAATGTTGAATTGTATATTGTAATATACATGTGTGCTGAGGTATGATGTGTGATGCATGTGGTTGTGGAATGTGGTTTGTGCATGATGGTAAATCATGGTGAGTACGCGCTAAGCACGAAAAATTGGTAAGAAAGGGTGAGGTTGATAAATGAAATGAGTTAAGTATTGGCACTAGTATGCTTGGGTACAATGATCGGTCATTAGGATGTTTAGTGTGCACACGAGAGTCGAAATGCGCGCGTGGTCTTGGTGATGGTAGTCATCAAGATGTAGTATGGGTTTGCCCGGAAATCTTCTTTTATATGTTAGTCGGTGATGAGTGGAATCCCATCGACGGGGCGTGAGGATGAGTGGAATCCCCTCCGCGTGAAACGGTGATGAGTGTAATCCCACCGTAAGATAATGGTTGTGTTGTTGGATGTGAGTTCCAACGGTTGTTATCCGTGTATTCGGATCATAGCTAGGTGTCAATACGTTGATATATGTGTTTCCATATGGTTGTGTTTATGAACTTGTTGAGCATGGCATGATAGTGGTATTATGTTCATGCATCATGTATAGTTTGACTCTTGTGGCTTCGAAGGTAAGAAATCATGCATTCTTTCTTGGTTGTGTTGTTTGTGCTTGGACCCTGCATTGTCGAGGTTTGTTTTATGAGCTTACCCTCACTGAGCTTTACGCTTACGCTCTCTTTTGTTCGACAATGCAGATCCTTAGTTCGTGGGTTGCTTGTGCAAGGAGAAGGCCTCCAAGTGTGCTAGTTGTGCTTTTGTTCATCAAGTATGAATTTTTAAGTTATGGATGTAATAGATGAGCAATGGGATTTATGTTGATGTTTTGTGTTAGGAGCTTGTCTAGACTCCTTGATATGTTGGTGTTTTGGTGTGGCATGTTGATGCTTTATTTTGGATTGTAAACCATGTTTAAGTTGCATGTTATGAATGCTTATGTGTTTTGTTTCTAAGACATGAAACTTTTAAATGCAATGTATATCTCTTTATGGTAAATGTATGATTCCTTTGATTGTATGCTCCTTGTTCGTTTTAAATGACTCGTATGTTGTTTTATGGATGTTGAATGTTGTATGTATGTTTGCTTGAAGCTAGGTGAGTCTTAATTTGCATCTAGAATCGAGTCTTGTTGCATTTTGCTGCAAATTTGAGTGCTGCAGTGCAGGGCGTATCGGTACGCCCAAGGTTGTATCGATTCGGTCCTACACTTTGGGACTCAAGTTTGGCCTAGCGTACCGGTACACGGGGGTGTATCGATACGCCAAAACCTCTCTAGAAATATGAGATATTAACGAGATTTTGGCGTATCGGTACGGGTCTAGGGTGTATCGGTATGGTCTTGTATCGTTGACCGTGAGAAGTTGACCAGTGAGGGCGTATCGGTACGGTCAACCAGTGTATCGATACGGTCTCCCTGGGTTGACCTAGGGCTATTGACCTAGTCAAGGGGTATCGATACCCTCTTATAGTGTATCAATACGGCCTGCTTTAAAGGCTAAGATGGGCTGTTTTAAATTGTCTGTTTGATTGTCTCGCCTCGCTTGTTGCTTCCGCTGTCGTTGATTCACGTAGGATGTATTAAAGCATCTAGACAAGTTAATAATTAAATGAAAAAGTTTTCTCAGGTTGTTAACCGAAGTGGAACCTTAACGGGTTTCGCCTCAGTTTTCCCCGTGTAGCCCGCTCGGACCGGTCAGTCACCCGGACCGGGACGAGGGGGTTACAGAGAACCAGTTGTATGCCAAACTAAGTAAGTGTGAGTTTTGGCTTAAGGAGGTGGTCTTCCTTGGGAATGTTGTATCAGCTGAGGGTATTCGCGTTGATCCGCATAAAGTAGAGTCTGTGATGAGTTGGAAGGTGCCTAAGTTAGTGACGGAAGTACGAAGCTTTCTTGGTTTAGCTGGGTATTACCGCATATTTGTCGAGGGTTTCTCAAAGATTGCTGCACCTTTGACCAAGTTGTTGCAGAAGAATGTTCGCTTTGAGTGGACGGATGCGAGGCAGCAAGCTTTTGAGAAACTGAAAGAAGCTTTGACGCAAGCTCCTGTCTTGATTCAACCTGAGTCTGGTAAGGAGTTTGTGGTTTATAGTGATGCGTCCATTGTTGGTTTGGGTTGTGTGTTGATGCAGGAGGGTAAGGTAGTAGCCTATGCATCTAGGCAGTTGAAGGTGCATGAGCGTAACTATCCTACTCACGATCTTGAGCTTCCTACTGTTGTGTTTGCCTTGAAGATCTGGAGGCATTATATGTATGGCGAGAAGTGTGTGGTGTTCACGGATCATAAGAGCTTGAAGTATCTTATGTCTCAGAAGGAGTTGAATCTTAGGCAACGTCGTTGGGTGGAGTTGCTTAAGGATTATGATCTGTCGATCGAGTATCACCCGGGAAAGGCCAATGTTGTGGCTGATGCTTTGAGCAGGAAAGTAGCTGTGGAGTTGAGGGCGATGTTTGCTCGCTTGAGCATATCGCGGGATGGTGGTCTTGTTGCTGAATTGCAAGTGAAACCATCTCTGATTCAGTTGATTAAGGATAAGCAGTTGCTTGATAATTCTTTTGTCCCTCATGTTCAGGACATTGCGGAGGGTAAGCCTTCGGGTTTCAGTTTTAATGATGACGGTGTTCTGAGTTTTGGAAGTCGAATAGTGGTGCCAGATGATGTTGAGTTGAGGCGCACTATTCTAACTGAAGCTCATAGTAGTCCTTTCGCTATGCACCCTGGTAGTAAAAAGATGTATCGTGATTTGAAGGATGAGTACTACTGGGTGGGATTGAAAAAGGATGTAGCTGAGTTTGTTAGTAAGTGCATGGTGTGTCAGCGAGTGAAAGCTGAATATCAGGTACCTTCTGGGTTGTTGCAGCCTTTGAAAATTCCAGAATGGAAGTGGGAAAGGATCACCATGGATTTTGTGTCTGGTTTGCCTTTGTCACCATCGAAAAAGAATTCAATTTGGGTGATTGTTGATCGCCTTACGAAGTGTGCACATTTCTTGCCTGTGCATACTACGTATACACTGGATAAGCTAGCAGAACTGTACATTGTTGAGATTGTGCGGCTGCATGGAGTGCTAAAGTCCATAGTGTTGGATCGGGATCCGAGGTTTACATCGTAGTTTTGGGAATGTTTGCATCAAGCCTTGGGTACACGGTTGAATTTCAGTACTTCTTATCATCCTCAGACGAATGGACAGTCGGAACGTGTGATCCAGGTGCTTGAGGACATGTTGAGATGTTGTGTTATAGATTTTACGGGTTCTTGGGAGAAACATTTGTCGTTGGTTGAGTTTGCGTATAACAATAGTTACCAGGCAAGTATTCAAATGGCTCCAAACGAGGCTTTGTATAGGAGAAAGTGTAGAACCCCTCTTTGTTGGGCAGAAGCTGGGCAAAAGTTGATTTCGATGTCGGCTATGTTGAAAGGAACCACCGAGAAGGTGAAACTCATTTGTGAGTGTTTGAAGGCAGCATCGGATCGGCAAAAGTCTTACGCGGATCTGAAGCGTAAGGAGATCGAGTTCGGGGTTGGCGAACGTGTGTTCTTGAAAGTATCGCCTTAGAAGAAAGTGATGAGATTTGGGCGTAAGGGTAAGCTTAGCCTGAGGTTTATTGGACCTTATGAGGTTGTGGAGCGTGTTGGTCCTGTGGCATATCGGTTGCGGTTTCCTTCTGAGCTGGAAAAGATACATGATGTGTTTCATGTCTCGATGTTGCGGAGGTACAGATAAGATCATACGCATGTGATGCATGTTGAGGAGATAGTGTTGAATCCGGATCTGTCATATGATGAGGAACTAGTGAGGATTCTGGATGTGAGCAGTAAAGTTCTTCGTGGCAAGGCGATAGAGCTTGTGAAGGTGTTGTGGCGACACCGAGGAATTGAGGAGGCCACTTGGGAAAGCAAGGCGGACATGCTGAAGTAGTTTCCGCACCTTTTTCCATCAGGTAAAAATTTTGGGAACGAAATTTCCTAAGAGGGGGAGAGTTGTAACGCCCTGGTTTTGGGCCTAGATGTTTTTGACATCAGATCGGACCGGTCGGAAACGGTTCGAATCGTGTTTGGTGATTTAAGGAAATCAAGGATCGAGATAGGATAAAAATATGGTAAAATTTGCTAAAATCCTCTAAAATCATGTTTAAGAGGTTGGTCAAATCAATTTTACAAAATTGACTTTGGAAGTGGTACATTTTGGGTAGTGACCAATGTAATGTTTCAAAACTGTGGACAATGTAATTTTAAAAGAGGAGCCAAAAACTTAGAATCTTTAGGGAGCTTTATGGCAATTTAGCCTTTCCTTAATTTGACATGTGTTTAAAATGATTTTCAAGCTAATTGATTTTAAAAGGCTTTTATTTATTTAATTAATTGGAAATTGAGAACTCATTTCACGTAACTAACTTTCATATCAACAAAATCAATCTCCCAACTCTTTTCTCCAGACTTCTTTTCTCCCAAACACTCTCACTTTGATTTCAAAACAAATCTCAAGAGTTCTCTTCAAATTCTTCAAGATTTTTTAAGGAAAACTTGTCAATCATTGAGGAAGTCATGGATTGGAGGTAAATCCCGTTCTCAACCTTCAATCTAGGTTCTTTATTGAAATTCCCAAGATCTTTAGTTCTAAATGTTGTTTTTGGCTAAGTTTTCATTATAGTTTTGATTTGAGATCAAAATCTTGCAAAATTGTGTTTTAAATCTTGATTTTCGGATGAGTATTGAGGAGCTCTATTTTGGATTGGTTTTAATTGTGTTTTGAGTTGATTATTATGTTGAAAAAGGGTTTTGATAGTATAGATCCCGAAATTCTTGAGATCCTTAAGTTTCTTGATGGTTGTAGTTGGGTTTTTGAGGTGAGATGTTGATGTTATGCTTGTTGGAGGTATAAGGGAGGGTTTAGGTTGTCTTTAGATGTGTTTTGATGTTTTAAAATGGTTGAAAGTGATGTATGTTGGCTAGTCATGGTTTATGAAGCAATCGATTGAGTTTTCGGTTGTTTTGGATGGGTAAATTGGTGTAGTTTTGGTGAGCAACGAGTTTGTGATTGGTTGCTGGTGTTGAAATGCATTTTAATGCATTTGGATCTCTATTTTGATGATGTGAAAACAGGGGATCTTGATCCGGTAACGAACGAAGCATTTTTGGAGGCTTCGGAGGGGTGATCTTCGCATTGGCTAGCGAGGTTTCGTGTATCGGTGAGTGGAAATGGATTTTCCAATTTTGTAACGCTTTGAGCGAGGTCTTAGGAGCTTAGTGTAAGTTTGAAACACTTAGCTAAGCTCAAGAGTAAGTGATCCGAAAGTCTCTCTCGGAATGTGCTATGTTTTTGTTGGAAATGCACTTGAGTTGAATGTGGTTTTGATTACTATTTTAAAGCATGTTTTAAGCATTGTTAATGCTGGTTTTTAATGTCATTTTGTTAAGGATGCACTTGGTAGGTGATCCTTGGATTTATGAGATATATGCATTTGACTTTAAATAAGTTTATGCTTGTGAAAATGGCATTGTGAGTTATGCTTGTAAAACATTGAAATAATGATGTTGAATGATTATAATGGCAAGTGGTGGAAATGGTTTTTGGTTACTTAAATCGGATATAGTTAGCCGGCTATAGGATTGGGTGCACCGTGAATAAAGTCGCCTTGGATGTCGAGGGGTTGTGATTGTGCTGTAATCTCCATCCAAGTACCCTAACGATTGAGGCTAAGATCACAACGGAGGATGGTTTAATCCTGTGTGCGAGTCTTGTAGTATGTGTCCCGCACTCTCGTTAGTGGAATTATACAACTACCAATGAGTGATGTCGAGGGGTTGTGATTGTGCTAGTAATCTCCATCACGGTGTTGGGGGGTTGTGATTGTGCCATGTATCTCCACCTTGTGTAGTCCGAAAGTATGTATGAATCATGTGGGACAACGCTTGTAATCTGTGTATCCGATTGTGTCAATTGTGTTGGTTTTGATATGGTTTGAGATTAATCACTTGCGAGCCAATATAATGTTGATGATTAAAGATTAGGCATGATATGCTTGTGAATTATGCTAGAATGCATATGATGCTTGGGGTAAGCATGAGCAAATGATTTTGTTGTTGTTTATAATGATGCAATAAGCATGTGGTTTTAAAAGTACATTGATGCCTTGAAGGGCATGTTTTAAAGGAAGGCATGTGTTTAAAAATGATGATATGTTGGTTTTATAAATGCATTGATGAATGTTTGGTTTTAACGATCCTCACTAAGCTTTATGGTTACGCTCATTTGTTTTATCAATGCAGAGATTTGAGCAATCAAGGCGGTCCAAGAGCAAGTGGAATCCAAGCATTTTGAACTAAGTAATGTATGTGGTTTACCTTAGTGTAATAAGAGGCAATGGGTGGGATTTCTACTATTGGTTTTGTTGGTGATGTTTAACACCTTAAGCATGTTTTGGCTTTTGATTTTGGATTGTAATAGGCCTCTAATTGGTTTACGGTATTGCTTTTAGCGTTTTTTCTATGCTATGTCTAGTTTCCTTAAGCATGCTTGAGTAGCTTATGATTCACTATGGTTTGATGTGCTTGGTGAGTATGTTATACTGTTTGATGATGCTTACATGTTTAGTAGATTGATTATAGCTTGTATTCATGATCTAAGCCTGTTTAGATGTGAATAAATGAGTTAAAACGACTTTTGGAAATGCATCTCTGGTATGCGTATTGATACACGGGGACGAGTATCGATACGCTAAGGCCAAAACCAAGCTTTTAGCTTAGGTTACCGATATGATTTACCTGCGTATCGATATGCCTAGGCTTATGTTTGAAGGTTGTTTCGATACGGGCTTGGGCGTATCGATACCTTCTTCCCAAAGGTTGCTACTGTCGATTTGCGTATCGATACATGGAGAAGTGTATCGATACAGGTTAGTTATTTTTAGTTAATGGAATCTTTTAAGTTCTGAATTTATGCATTTTGGTCCTTGAATAATGTTTGTTCAATTAGTTAAGTTTAGATGGTCTGTTTGGAATGAAATTTGATATTCTGTCATGTTACATGACTAATTATGGATTGGTAACTTTAAAAATGGAAAAGTCCTTGTATTTTCTGTAAATTACATTTTTGTTCCTAAAAGTCAAAATTTGCAAATTGAACCCCTAAATGAACTCCGATCGTTGTGTCGTTTTCTTTTAAGTGCTTTGCTGAACACATAGGATAATAATGTACATCTAGAGAAATTAAAAAGAAAAAAAAGGACGTTAATCGAGGTTGACTTTTACGAGTTGACTTTGGTTTTCCCCGTGTAATCTTCTTAGTTCGGATCGGGCGTCTAGGCCGGGCTAAGGGGGTTACAGCAATTTAGCCCTATTTCAGCTTTGATTTATTTATTTAATTATTTATTTGTTTGCGTCTCTTTTAAATTGAGCATGTAGTTTCATACCTTAGACAATTTGGTCACTTAATTAATGTAAATAATTTGAGCCTTTAGCCTAGGTCTCTTAATTACATAATTAAGAAAGGTCATTGTAGCAAATAAATGAATATTTGAAATAAAATTTGAATATTCAAGATTGGTTAGTATCACATTGTAGAGTGATGTTAATCAATGAATATTCAAATGAAGATTTCAATGTTTCATTTTAACCTAGAAAATGGAAATAATACACAATTAGATTAATTAAAATTAAAATAGGATTAATGATTAGAATCACTCTAATTGGGGAATATTGTTACTTTTGGACTCATTAAAGATAGTGTCCAATATTAATTTGGATGTTATTATTTATGTTCAAAAATTAATAATATTCTTAGAATTTTAAATTAATTAAATTGATGGTGGCTAATTAGGTTTTACTTAAAAGTGACAAGACAATAATTGGTCATGCATTAAACCTTTTGTGTTGAGATACATTTTGAATATAAATTGAAGTGTCCTAATGTAACTGGACGTTTCATAATTATATTCGTCCAAAATGTATTTTCTTACAAAAGGATACCCCCATTCGGAATAAAATTCATTTTATAGTTAAAAGATTTAGTTAAATTCAGATTAATGTTCGAAATGCCAAAATGCCACGTGTAATTAATGAGGTACCGATAATGGGCGCTTGTAGGGGTGCTAACCCTTCCCTACACGTAACCGACTCTCGAACCCGAACTTTTCAAAAAAGAATCTCTGGTACGTTTTTATGGTGTCCGGCCTACCAAAGTGGCCGATGGCAACTCTAAAACAATTTTTAAGCAAATAAAAGGGATTTTGATTAAAAAGGGAGAATTAATTAAGTACAAGATAAAATTGATTAAAATCCCGATTTTCAAAGATTTAAATCGACAGGCTGTTTCTTTATTCCAATCTTAAAAAGCAGGTTTTTCTAAAAAAATGGTCGCGACAGAAGTTTTAGGCAGTTTACAAAATGGTCACTAATAAATACTCGACCTAATTAGTCTAGTAAACGATATCCGATAGAAACGAAACTCCACAGAGTAATAATTGTTAAGTTTAATTACAAGTTGGTAATCAAGAAATTTGATCAGGACTGATAATTCATAAAGTTTATAATTTAGTCCTTTAAGGTTTAAAACGTTTAAAATTGACCCCTAATTTCGATAAGATTAGTAACAAATAGGGTTGCTAAGCCTTAAGAATGAATAATAAGATACTCAAACCAAAATCTGAACTCCGATTTCGTATCCGAACATCTGATAAGTTTTCTGATGACACTATCCGACCCGGATCTCTACTAGATCGGGAAGGGGTGTTACAAGTTGACTAGGGATCCCAAGATCTAAGTTCAAAGGGGTAACCTAATTGCATAGAATTGTGCGGTCACTATGGGGTTTTCTCTCTCAAGTTTGTTCCTATGATGTAAACAATGACTAAAATGGAATAGGCTAAGCAAAAGCTTTTAATGACCATTGTGTGCTTTAGTGAGCCAAGCAACATAAGTCACGTATGTGAAAGTGAAGTGGGACCGCTTCAAGGAGACTATTGGATATAGTTCTCTCAAACTCTTGCAGAACCAGGCGATGTCCACAGCCATATGGACATAACCATGAGAACAAATACTCTTATCAGAGAGGTAGTTGTGTGGAGTATATCATCGTTTACACAAACAAATGAATAGTTTAAAGACATCACATCTACTAGATAGAAGTAAAGTAAATATACTTTCACAAAGGAAGGTTCAAGGGTGGATACCTACCTATCCTATCCAACTATCAATCGTAGAAGTATCACCACATCGAGCCAAAATGTTTTGATAAAAATCATCAATTTCATTCATGTGGGGGATTGTTGGAAGATGTGAGGAAAATGGTAACTTTGAGCCATATTTTGAATGGGTAAATGTGGAGATTTGAATAAGGATTCTTTTGGGACTTATTTTACTCCATGAGACCTTTACAACAGTATCTCATATGCTCAAAATGGTTGAGTATTGAATGAGAAATTGGTGCTCAAAGTAAGGTAGTTGTGAATTGAATAAGAAAATGGAAAACCTCAAACCCACATTGATGGGATAAATGGAATGAGAAGTGTTTATATACACTTACTTATTTTGTGGTCATTGAATAACTTGGATGGAAAGTGTGCCTCGCGCGCAGGGGGGTGCGAATCAATCCCATTCGGGTTGAGGTGCACCCACATGACGTGGGCGACGCGAATGTCCTGACCGGTCGGGCCCTTCGTTAGCCTGCGGATATTTTACCCACATCGAATAATTTTTCTTTCCTAATAATTGATATATATTTTAAATATCTCGAATTAAATAGGATAAATTTTGGCTTTCCATTTAAATTTGTATATTAAATAGGTATTGAGTACAATTCACGAGAATATTCTGTTTTAATATGGCATTAACTGAAACTTCCAAATTAATTTGTATATAGAATTAATGACCATTATTTTTGGAATATTTATTTCCCACGTTTTGAACCTAATTCTTCCCTATAAATAGAATGGCATTCTTTTGCTTTACACACAACTCAAAAATCTTTTCTCTTTCAAAACTGCATTGTGTTTTCGGTGATAGTCAAAGGCAAGTTTTTGCTCGTGATCTCTACGGTAGTGTTACTGTTGAAGATCATCCGTTGTTGTATTCTAGAGACTGACGACCTAAGATCTGTAGCACTGAGGAGTACTCGAATCTGTCTTAAGGAAACTGCATTTTCGCAGGCCTCAACCATCTAATTCTGGTTATTTCAAATATGTATTTCGAATTAAACTGTTTCATTTATTTTATTATTTTACTTGATTTATTAATTTATTAGTTATTTTGAATTAACCTTGTTTCCTTCTACATCTATGAGATTCATGACAGGGTCACTAGAGTATTCATGAAAAATCAGGCGCACACATGACTTAAATATGCACAACCACGTTGAAAAAAAAAATATAATATGATTGGTGAGAATTTTAATTTACAATTATTTGTTCATATTTCACCAATTATCTTATAAGTTATGTCTCGTTCTTTCTTGTTCTGGTTCATATTCCCAAAAAAATACCAGAATCGACGCATTAAATAGATATGGAAGATACTCAACAAAACTTAATCTCTAGTTCTTTTAAAATATGTGCAGGGTTACTATAAGATACAAGTATTTCAAAAGAATTACATCTCACTAGAGTACCCACGAGAACCTTGTTTTTAAGTCATTGTACATGATTAAGCTTATTAAGAGCCAAGATAGGGTGATGGACTCGCGTACACAAAAATTGAACTCGATTTAAATTTACAAAATTTGTGAGAGAGTCAAAAAATAATAAATAACTTAATTAATAACTTTTAAATTTAGCCAAAATAAGAATACCTTAACCACTAATGCCATTTTTAACTTATTTTTTTTAGATGAAAGGGAGATTACTACCATGGCCTTGTTAAAAACCTCCCTAAACCTAAATAGAGAAAAATAGTACACATGGTAGTAATTAAAGTCTAAAAAACATAAATAAATAAATAATCAACTAACAGCAACAAACTATACTCACACAAGAACCCAATCAGCTAGGTGCCAAATGGTCGATATCTCCTAACAATAAAGGAACCATCACTTGCGGAGGAGAGCTATAATGAATAACGCCAAAATCAATAGACAAAGCTAACTTTGCAAGTGCATTGACCACTTGGTTTGCATCGCGCCGAAGATGACTTAACTTAACCACCCAATCACGCTTTCGAAGTTCCTCAATGTGTAACAATAATGGATACTTCCCGATCCATGAAGGAGTGCCCAGCAAGATCCGAAACACATCCATATTGTCCACCTCCATAACCACACGTCGGTAGCCCGAATCCCATGTAGATAGAAGGCCAATATATGTGCCCCACAAATCAGCTTTGAATATTGTACATAAATCGAGAAACTTCGAAAACCCTCCTTTCCAATTGCCAAGATGATGGTGGATAACTACCCCATACGAATCTTACCCATTCGCATTGCATCGAGCACCATCCGAATTAATTTTAACCCAATCCAGATTAGAACCAGACCATCGGATTGCACCTGCACTTGTAGTCACGTAAGACTAGACTTGGGCAGTCTTGCATCGAGCGCCCTGATGGATAAATCACACAGTCGCCGGCTTCTATCAAGTATCGACCCATCCCCATCCAAAGGACTATCGAATACAAATGAATTCTGAAACAACCAAATATTCCATAAAATAGCTTTAAACAAAAGATCCCAACACCTATCATCATAAACAAACATCAACGGCTTTGTAAGGTTAGTCATCACCCATTCCATAAGCTCCATAGAAAAGAAAAGATCTAACCGATCCGAACGGACAACGCTATGCCAAATCAAGCACGCTAAGGGATAGAACCGCGGAAGACGATCAACGTTTTCCAGCTCTCTATGACAAAGCAGACAGCTTGCATCCGACGTCAAATGACAACGAGAGCGCTCCATATTAGTCATCAATTTTTGTTTAAGAATGAGCCAAAAGAACACATGAATCCTTTGCAATCCCCGATACCTTTTCACCACTCACCAAACCTTATGTTCAGCCACCTCATTCTCATGTCGACGCAACTTGTATGCTGATTTCACCGAGAAACAACAGTCAGGTGAACCGTGAACCACTCCACCCCATAGCCGCATCATGAAGCTCAGGTGAGGGTCCTTTTAATAGCCGCAATTTGTAACAAAACTTCAATGGGCAGCAAAGGTTGCAATCTTTACCATTCCGATCGCCATTTTCTAGCACCATCTCAACAACCAAAATTGGCCAAATATTGTCCACCCTATCATGCGGAACATACTGTATAAGTGAACCAAGATCTCTCACCCAAGAATCATGCCAAAAGTCCACATCTCGACCATGGCTTATCGTCCAGTGAACGATGTTACAAACATCACCCTAGACGATTCTAAGACCCTTCCAAAAGCGAGAACAATTAGTGGATCGAATAGATTCCAGAATTACCCTAACACATTTATACTTGGCTCGAAGGAAACGGACCCACAACGCATTCGTACGAGTTAACAATTGGAAAGTGAGTTTCATTAAAAAGCTTCATTATGCACTAATAACTTCTGAAAATCGAGACCCCCATTTTCCACAGGTTGACATACATCCTCCCACTTGACAAGATAGACACCTTCGCGCTCAGTTGTACTTCCCCACACGAACTGCCGAATCAAAGATTCTAACTCCTCACCAGTTTTCTTTGGAAGAAGAGTGGACTGCATAGTATATAAAGGTATCGCATCTAATACTACTTTCGCAAGAGTGATACACCAGTGATAGTGATTTCGCTTTCCAAACGGTTAATTTTCGCTTCACCATCTAAACCAAATAACCGTATGAAGCCGAAGTTACCCTATTATGGAATAGCGGCACTCCCAAATACTTCCCCAAATCATTCACCACACTGAAACCAAAGAAGGCACTAATCTCGCTACGTAAACATTATGGCACATTTTTAAAGAAGAACATAATTGTTTTCTCAACACTAACTTTATGCCCAGATACATTACTGAAAAGATCCAAAACCCCTTTACTACATGCATTTGATCAGTCGAGGCATTAGCAAAGAGAATCATATCATCCACAAAGAAGAGATGTAAGATCGATGGAGCATTCTTAGAAGTGCGAAAAGTCTTTCACAAACCGCTATCATATGCACCTTGAATACATTACGCTTGTCACACCCCGAAAACTGGTCTAGTCAAAATTAGATTTCGGTAACTGAATTTTTGTACCGTTGTGTTCGGACAATGTAATTGTACGATCTTATACCCAGTTTGAAACAATTAGGAGTATTATTATTATTATTATTATTATTATTATTATTATTATTTAAAAAAGTAGCGTGAGTGGGGGGACCCACGACCAATTCCAAGGAATTGCCGTGAATTCCCCACGTTTAGGGAGTGATTCGGCATGGTGTCCCAACGTGGCCGAATCCAAAAGGTCATGCCTCTCAAAGCATGCCACGCTCCACATACGTGGAGATTGAGTTAGCCGGCATCTTCAAGTATAAAAAGGGGGAGGGGGAATTGTTGTGGATAGAGAGGGAAAACTATAGTGATGATGAAAATGAGATGAGAAGCGAAGAAATGGTTCATTATAGGGTTGGTAAGCTCGAATTTTTGGTTTAGTAATATCGAATCTCTGCTATCATTGGGGTAAGCTCAAATCCTTGATTAATCTAAGTTTTGATATCGATTTTGATATTTCTATATTAATTCAATATCGTTTTGTCGATTCTAACCAATTACTATTGAATAACTTGGGCTCAAGGGGTTGATAAAGAACAACCTGTAACGCCCTGATTTTGGGCCTATAAGTTTTAGAGTTTGAATCGGACCAGTCGAGAACGGTTCGAACCTTTAAGGGAGATTTAAGAAACACCTAGTTCGGGATGCTTTAAAATTATGGTAAAATATCTAAAAATTCTCATTTATTATATGAATGATTATGGTGAAAACAATTTTACAAAATAAGGTTTGGAAATACTACACTTCGGTTTAGTGACCAAATCGTAATTTTTGCAAAAGTTTACTAGTGACTGCTTTGTAAAGGATTGAAACTTTGAATCTTTAAGGAGATAATTTTACCAAAATGTTTTTAATCAGATTTCTCTTTATTTTGGGTGTTTTAATAATGATTTAGTAAAGGGAATTAAAAGATAAAAATCTATTTTGACTTTCATAACTACTTTACGATCTTTTTCCCTCTTTTCCTTTTCTCTCAACTTCCACTCAGCCAAAAACATTTCCTCCATCAATTAGCCTCTGATTTTCATTCCTTTTGATGAGATTTCAATCTCCTTTTGATTCCTAATCTTTTCCTCATCAAATCCTCTTGTTTTCACTTTGGATTTTCAAGGAAACTTGCCCAAATTAAGGAGAAATCAACCATTAGAGGTAAGCTTCGTCCTTCTCATCTAATGATCAGTTGTTTAATAAAATTCCCAAGTTATCAATCCTTTGTTAATGATTTTTGAGTTGCTTTAATGTTAGAAACATGAAATTGTGTCAAAATTCAAGGTTCTTGGTGAGATCTTGATGATTTTCGTAACTATTGGTTAGGCTCTATTTTGAGGTTGATTTCTAATGTATTTTGGATGGTAATTGATGTTATAAATGAGACTTTATCAATCAAATCTCGAATAGGTTTGGATTTCTAAGTTTTGCATGCTAGATTGGTGGTTTTGGGGTGGTTTTGGTGTTCTGTTGTAGCTGGAGGTTTAAGGATGAGTTTATGGTGATTTTTGGTGTTGATTGAGGTTTAGAAATGTTTAGAAGTGATAGATCTTGGATGGGCTTTGTTTTGGAAGAGTTTGGAGATGTTTTCGGTTGTTTTTGGTGGCCGAAATGATGCTTATGGGTAGAGCAGCGAGTTTGATTAGTTGGCTAGTGATTTCAATGCATGATGATGCATTAATCCTCTGCTCTTATGTGTATTAAGTAGGGGACATATTCGGACGCCTTTGGTGTTGATCCGGAAGTGCCTGGAGCTTAGATAGCGTTTCGGCGAGCAAGCGAAACGTAATCGGTGAGTGCGAACGGTTTTAGAAGTCCTTGAGGGACAAAGAAACAAGGTTTGGGGATTTAGGATTGGTTTGAAACATCATCCTAAGTCCGGAAGTAAGCATGGCTAGATTTGCTCTCAATTATGTGGTTATTGCCCCTAAAATGCTTTTACATGCTCTTGTTTTTTTATAGACAAATTCCTACTGTTTTATGCATGATTTGTAGCACGAGATGATGCTTTGTAGAGATTTCATGAGATAGCATGTTGCATTGAAGAGTTTTGAGATTTTGATTTAATGCAAAGCATGTGTTATGATTTTGAAATGATATGAGAAAGATTTGAGAAATGTGCATTAAAAACAGTAGGTGAGATGATGTTTTTGACATAATATATTGGCTTAGAAGATGAGATAGTTACCGGATAAATTGATCGATTAATAGGATGAGAGTGCACTATAAACTAAAATTCGTACGTGCTCTTAGAGTTGGGCAATGGGGGTAGTTCCATCCCAATCCAAAGTGAGAATCTGATGATGAAAGATACCATCGGGGTAGGACTTGGTGAAATACCCAAGCTTTGTGGCGATGAGAGATACCGCCATGAGAGTCCGGTGATGAGAGATTCCACTGGGTAGGACTTGACTTTGGGTCAAGTTAATCCGCATATCCGAGTAAAGATGAAATGTGAAATACCAATATAATATATGAAAATGTATTTGATTCACATGTACCAAATGTTGAGATTATTTATGCTATGAGAAATGCAAATGAGATTTGAATATGAAATGCTTTAGTTTTCACAATCATGTGTATGGCTTTGCCATGAGATTTGCATTGGTTTTAATGCATGAGATAGAATAAGGATACATGTGTTTTCAAATGGAGATTTGCTTTAAAAAGGTTTTCAAGCATGAGATAGAATGAGCATGTTATAGAAAATGGTTTTTGAGAAAGTAATTTGAACAATGCATTGTTGTGTTGGTTTTCTTTAGAGCATGCCTCACTAAGCAAACATGCTTACGCTCTCTTTTACCAACAATGCAGATAATTGAAGTGATTTTGGGCAGCAAGAAGGTTGAGAACATCCAAGGAAGTGTAAAGCTCATGTATGGTGATGTTTTTACATACTTTAGTTTTGATATTTGGCAATGGGGCTCCAAGGTTGTATTGGGAGATGTGTTTTGAACTCCCTATCTTTGTGGCAAGTTTGTGTTAGCTTTTGAAGTTTGTAAATGGTCTTATATGGTTTGTTTGAGGTTTGAAGTCTATATTTGGTTTTGTGACTAGGAAGCATGCCTTTAGACTCAATGGTCATTTGTTGGATGCTATGCCTTAGCCTAGGCTTCTTAAATATGTTCTTTTATGCCTAATCATGTTGCTGGTATGTTATGATATGATTTGGGTTATGTTTGAGTGTGAAAGGATGTGAAAAAACAGAAAATTATGTTGTTGTAGGGCAGGGTGTATCGAAACACCCTTATCTGTTACGAAATAGGGGCCCGAAATGGCCATAGTGTTTCGGAACACTTTGGCTACTGGAGAGGGCTGTTCTGATACTGGTCTCGGAACGCACCCAAGTACCGAAACGGTTAACATCGTTTCGATACGGGAGTTTCGATACGGAGACCAGAGTTCCGAAACGGCTGACCATTAGATTGCAAATTTGAATTGTTCAAGTTCTCATGTTTTACATTTTAGTCCTGGATGTTGTGCATGCAATTGTTTGAGCTTGGAATGTATTTTTAAGCTGGAATTTAACAGAGAAGCATGTAATATGACTAATTACATAATGGTAATCTTAAAATATGCAAAGTCTTTATATTTTCCAAATTTTACATTTTGGTCCCTAAAAGTGTAAATCTTACAATTGAATCCCTATTTGATTTCCGATCGCTGTGCTTTTCTCTCCTATGATTCTTGAGTAATCACATAGACTTTATGTGCATCTAGAAAAGATAAAAAGGAAAAAATGGGTCGTTAATCAAGGTTGACTTTTGGGTTGACTTTGGTTTTCCCCGTGTAATCTTCGTAGTTCGGGTCAAGCGTCTAGGCCGGGCTAAGGGGGTTACACAACCGTAATCTCCTCAGAAAACTAAAAATAAAGGCGTCATTATCCGAGAACCATAAAAGCATCGAATTGTCAAGGTGAGTGTAGTTGTGTCAAGGGATAGGCTCGGCGTCGTCCCGTTGCATTATGGTTATGTTTACATTTGTTAAGGGCTCACGTAGAGCCACTATGTTCGAATGGCAAATTTGGTAAGTTCCTTGCATTACTTTGATATGCTCGAATATGACTACGATATGCTACATGTGTGTGATATATGAAAATAATATGAAATGCTACATGATATGGAGCTACAACTCATCTTGTTATTTGATATAATATGATCTGAAAAATATAGAATTTGTGAATCTGTGTAATTACTGACATTTGATACAATTGGCATGCCATAGGATTATTTGAGCTCATAATGTAAGGGAGGACTACGGTCCAAGGCTATGGCCTATATGTGGGAGAAATAAGGGCGGATGTGTAAGGGATATATCTCCGGAGCTACGACCCACTCTTCGTTATATGTATTGGTGTACATGGGAATCCGCGTATCCAATGGTACCTAATGTGATATGTGCCTATGAATTGTTCTATGACATTATGATTATGATATGAATGTGTGAAATATATATATATATATATATATGAATATGAAAGCATGAAAATAAGTGGAATAAGCCCGAATTGTGTATAGTGTGATATGACTACTTGTATATTTGATTATCATGCATTTCATAATAGTGATAATTTATTGTAATTGTTATAACTACCTCACTAGGCTATGTAAGCCTAACATCCGTGTGTCTCATGCATTTCAGGACCATAAGAATTCTGGCATTCGATCGTGTTGTTGCGGTTGCAAGTCACTTCTACAAATCATATGTATGTTAATCTTCTGCCCTAAACTCCTAGTAAGGTGGCATATGGTCTAAACATGTCATATATGTGCTTTTTGATATGTGTATGATAGTCTAATGTTGTGCAAGGGTTAAATATGATATTTTTTTGGCATATTTGTGAATGGTTAAAACTAGTAAAATTAGCTTATATGTGCTAAAAGGTGAAAACTCAGTAAATTGATTCGAAACACCTTAGAACTTGACCTGCTATTAGAAATATAGATTTCATACTTGCTGATAAAATTTGGTAAGGTTTTGAAAATCGTTTGATATGTTAATTCGAATAAAACATATTTAAATATTTTACAAAATAGTCACTAAATATTGTATCGTCTAATCGGATAGATAAATGACCTCTGTTAGTAATAAAATTTCACAAACTAATAATTAGTAAGTTTAATTTTTGTATGATAACATGAATTTCAGATAGGGACCCCTAATTTGTAAAATTTACAAATTAGTCCCTAAGTTTGAAAAAGTTTAAAATTGAGTCCAATTTGAGTAAGTAGTTAATAAGTTAATGTGTTAAGTCTTAAAAGAGAATAATAGTTTATTCGAATAAGTTTCCAGACTCTGATTAAGCTTTTGATCTATGAATATGTTTTCCTATAACACTTTACGTCCTGGTTCCCTACTAGGCCAGGAAGGGGGTGTTACAATTGTGGTATCAGAGCCTAGGTTTAGTCGATTCTAGGACTAACCAGGCATCCGTTATGTGTTTGTGTCTGCATATGCCACCTAAGAGTTTATTTGTATATGTTATTCGTGACTTGCAACCAACACGATTTAACCTTTTCTGTTTGATTAAATTTAGGAATATCTGCGCTCAACGATAGACATATCGCAATAAAACCACATCTCGTTTCTACACAATCCTTTATTAGTGAAGCATTTATTTGGAAGTATACCTTAGAATCGAAGCCTTTCACTTATGAGATGGTTTTCTCTAACCCACTAGGAGATATTGTGGTTATACGTTTGATCTATAAAGCTTGTTCTCTGAGGACCCAAGGGATCCTATTTCCAACCAATTTGATGGCCTTGCCTTTTCATGAGTATGATCTTATCCTAGGTCTTGATTGGTTAGCCGAACATCAAACATGGGTAGACCATTTAAAAAAATTTTATACCTTCATAGACTCGATAAAGAAAGCATAACCTTGATGAAAACCAAACTCAAGCCTAATAAGACTATCAAGTATGCTATAGAGTCTAAAGAAGATTCAATACTCGAAAACGTGCTGGTGGTGAAAGAACCCCCTGATGTATTTCCTGATGAACTTCCAAGACTCCCTCCAACCCGAGAAGTAGAATTCAGAATCGAAGTGCAACCTGAGACTACTCTAATTCCCATTGCTCTATATATAATAGGGCCCCGTTGAATTAAAAGATTTGAAATCTCATATTCAATATCTTTAAGACAAAGGATTTATCCAACCAAGTTCCTCACCCTGGGAGCACCAGTTTTGTTTGTTTAAAAAATGAATCGATGCGTCTGTACATTGACTATTGTTAGTTGAATAAAGTAGTGATTAAGAATAAGTATTCATTACTAAGGATCGAAGATCTTTTCGATCAATTGAAATATGATTTTTTTTCTTTCTAAGATAGACCCACGATTCGAGTACCACCAAATGTTTGTAAAGGACTTTGATGATCCAAGGACTATCTTCCAAACTAGACATGGTCACTACGAATTTCTAGTGATGCCTTTTGGGCTCACAAATGCGCCTGCAGCCTTCATAGATTTGATGAACTGCATATTCCAGCCTTATCTAGACAAACCCATGGTCGTGTTCATAGACGACATTCTAATCTATTCCAAAGATTTTGTTACCCATGAAGAATATCTCCGAATTATACTTCAAACCCTCAGAGAGAAACAACTATATGCTAAGTTCAGTAAGTGTGAATTCTGGCTATCCGAAGTATCCTTTATGGGACATGTATTGTAATTTCTTCTGCAAGAATTCAAGTTGACCCAAAGAAGATTCAAGCAATCCTTGACTAGACTCCTCCGAAGAATGTTGAGGAAGTTCGTAGTTTTCTGGGCCTTACAGGCTACTATCGTTGATTCGTTAAAGCGTTCTCACTAATTGTTGCACCCTTGACGAATTCGTAAAGAAACTCCATGTTTTATTGTAACCTGAGTCAGGCAAGGACTTCATTGTGTACAATAATGTATCCCATTTGGGATTAGGCTGTGTACTAACGCGAGAGGAAAAATTCATAGTCCATGCCTCACGTCAGCTTAAACCGCACGAGCTGAACTACCTGACACATGATATGGAGCTGGCTGTTGTTATGTTTGCCTTTTTGGATGCATTATCTCTACGGTGAGAAGTGTTACTTGTACACATTGATCACAAAAGTCTAAAATATCTCTTAACTCATAAAGAGTTAAATCTCCGTCAACATCGTTGGATTAAGCTTTTGAAAGACTACGACTTGGTTATCTAGTAAGGCCAATGTTGTAGCCGATGCCTTAGTCGAGAACCTATCCCTTCTCCGAGATGTTTGAATGTTCATTCCGACTCAAGAAGCAATGCAGGTTGTTAGCTAAATTGAGAGTTCATTCAACCATTGTATCCCGAATCAAGGCACTCCAAGAATCTGACAATGACTTGTGAACCCTTATTCCTAAGATTAAGGACAAAACAAATCCTGACTTTGCTATGAATTCTGAAGGGTTGATGTACTTTTGAAACTGTATTTGTGTCCCCGATGATGATGGTCTTCAGCATCAAATTTTGAGTAAAGCTCATTCAAGCCTTTTCTCTGTTCATCCTGGAATTATTAAGATGTACAAGGATCTAATGGAGTTATTTTGGTGATCTAGTATGAAAGGTGAAATCACGGACTTTGTAGCTAAGTGTTTGACCTGCCAACGAGTTAAGCCCAACACAAAATGCCTACTGGTCTCTCGCAGCCCATAGAGCTTTCACAGTGGAAGTGGGAATGTATTACGGTGGATTTCGTAAGCGGCCTACTAGTGACACCGAAGAAGAATAATGATATTTGGGTCATTGTGGACCGATTCACCAAACTTGCTCATTTCCTTCCAGTAAGAATGGACTTCAGCTTATCTAACCTAACTGGTTGAGTTGTATATTCGTGAATTTGTTTGTTTGCACGAAGTTCTTGTGTCCATTATTTCCGAACGCGAGCCACGTTTCGTGTCTCGATTTTGGAGGGCCTTACATGAGGCTTTGGGAACCCAAGTGAACCTAAGAACTACTTTTCATCCACAAACCGATGGCCAATCTAAAAGAAGCATTTAGATAACTCTATAATTTCCTTTGATTCGTATGTATAAGTATTTTGTACCAGTTCTGATCCTTCCTTGTAGATTTTGGAAGATACGAGCCTATGTTATCGATTTTGGAAATACGTGAGATAAATCCCTACTCTTAGTGGAGTTTGCATAAAATAATAGTTACCAAGCCTCAATTAAAATAACCCCTTATGAGGTTTTTATGGAAGAAAATGTAGAATCCCTCTTTGTTTGAACGAGCTTGGTGAAGGCAAGACACTAGGGCATGACTTACTTCGGGAAACCGAAGAAAGGGTAACCATCATTCGTGATCGACTCCGAGCAGCATTTGATCAACAGAAAACCTACACAGATTTGAAAAGAGGGACATTCAGTATGATGTTAGTGAAAAAGCCTTCCTTAAGGTGTTAAGTCCTACATAGAAGATCGTTTGTTTAGGCAAAAGGGGGAAGCTAAGTCCTCGATTCAGGCCCGGCCCTGGGCAGGGGCAACAAGGGCACCCGCCCAGGGCCCATCGCTCAAGAGAGTAACATGTTTTAAATTTTATTCGAATTATATTTATTTTAATAGTTTTATTTTTGTTAATACATGTTAGTAGGGCCTAATTTTTTAATAGTTTTAATAGAATTTTAAATTTTTTCTAATATTTATTATTATGTGACTATTCTTAAAATTTAACTTTTTTTTAATACTTGTTATTAGGGGCCCAATTTTTTTTGATATTTGTTATTTTAGGTATACTCTTAAAATCCAATTTATTCAATTTTTGTTATTAAGGGCCCAATTTTTTAATACTTGTTATTATGGATATACTTTTAAAATTAATTTTTTTTCGTTACTTACTATTAGGGACAAGAATTTAATAACGGTATACAACTGCAACAACGATCGTTACATGACGATAGCGGTAGTGGTGGAGGCGTGGAGTCATGATTTTCTTATAGTGAGGTCATGAGTGAAGCATGAGGTATTGATGATTTCTATGCCACTAGAATAAGTATTGTTATCCCCGAACCCCAACAAATTAAGTGGGGTCAAATCTAATATTTCTTATGAAAAAATCTATATTGCCTCCTTGAAAACCTCGTACTCCAACAAATCAAGTGGAGTCAATTGCACCTCCAATTTATATGCTACATCCGCCCATAGGTAGCGGCACAATCTGGAACCGCGATACCCATAATTGTTATGTCCACAATAACATATGTTATTAAGAGATTTCACAAACGCGATACTTGCAGAGACCGAAATAGCAATTATAATGCCCGCATCCACAATAAAACCTAACATGATTGTAAATATGATCGCAACCGCAATTTAAAATTTTAATTTGGGGCCCATTTTTTGTATTCGCCCAGGGCCACCAAAAGCTCAGGACCGGCCCTGCCTCGATTCATAGGCCCTTTTGAGGTGATCGAGAAAGTTGGACCTATTTCCTACCGACTACCTCTTTCCGAGGAGTTAAGTCGAATCTATAATTTTTTTCATGCGTCTATACTACGGAAGCACCGATCAGACCCTTCCCATGTGATCGAGCCAGAGTCTGTGAAAATTCAGTCCAATCTGACATACAAGGAAGAACCAGTATAGATCATCGCACAAGAAGCCAAAAGTCTTCAAAATAAATAAGTACCCTTAGTTAAAGTTCTTTGGAAAAGTCATTCGGTGGAAGAAGCAACATGAGAGCCATAAGAAACAATGCATAATCAATACCCTCATCTATTCGGATAGAATGAAAATTCGAGGACGAATTTTCTTAAGGTGGGAGAGTTATCACACCCCAAAAACTGGTCTAGTCAGAATTAGGTTCCAATGACCGAATATTTTGTATCGTTGTGTTCAGATGATGTAATTGTACAATCTTGTACCGAGTTTGAAACATTTAGGGGTATAGTTGTTGTTGTTGTTATTATTATTATTATTATTATTATTATTATTATTATTATTAGTTAAAAAAGTGGCGTGAGTGTGGGGACCCACGACCAATTCCTTCAATTGAAGGAATTGCCGTGAATTCCCCCACGTTTGGGGGTGATTCAGCATGGTGGCCCTACGTGGCCGAATCCAAAGAGCCATGCTTCTCAAAGCATGCCACGCTCCACATACGTGGAGATTGAGTTAGCCGACATCTTCAAGTATAAAAAGAGAGGAGGGGGAATTGGTGCGGATAGAGAGGGGGAAAATATAATGATGATGAAAATGAGATGAGAAGCGAAGAACGGTTCATTATAGGGTTGGTAAGTTTGAATTAGGGTTGGGAAGCTCAAATTTTCAGTTTAGCAATATTGAATCCCTGCTATCGTTGGGGTAAGCTCAAATTTTTGATTAATCTAAGTTTTAATATCGATTTTGATATTTCCGTATTAATTCGATAACGTTTTATCGATTCTAACCAATTCCTATTGAATAACTTGGGCTCAAGGGGTTGATAAAGAACAACCGCTATCTCCTCCAAAAACTAAAAATAAAGGCGTCGTTATCCGAGAACCGTAAAAGCATCGAATTGTCGAGGTGAGTGTAGTTGTGTCAAGGGATAGTCTCGGCGTCGTCCCGTTGCATTATGGTTATGTTTACATTTGTTAAGGGCTCACGTAGAGTAACTATGTTCGAATGTCAAATTTGGTAAGTGCTTGTATTACTTTGATATGTTCGAATATGACTATGATATGCTACATGTGTGTGACATATGAAAATAATATGAAATGCTACATGATATAGAGCTACGACTCTTCTTGTTAATTGATATAATATGATCGGAAAAATATAGAATTTGTGAATCTGTGTAATTACAGACATTGGATACAATTGACATGCCATAGGATTATTTGAGCTCACAGTGTAAGGGAGGACTACGGTCCAAGGCTACGGCCTATATGTGGGAAAAATAAGGGCGGATGTGTAAGGGATATATCTCCGAAGCTACAGCTCAAGGGATACTTCCCATTCTCCATTATATGTATTGGTGTACAGAGGAATCCGCGTATCCAGTGGTACCTAATGTGATATGTGCCTATGAATAGTTCTATGACATTATGATTATGATATGAATGTGTGAAATATATATGTGAATATAAAAGTATGAAAAATGAGTGGAATAAGCATGAATTGTGTATAGTGTGATATGACTACTTGTATATTTGATTATCATGCATTTCATAATAGTGATTATTTATTGTAATTGTTATAACTACCTCGCTAGGTTATGTAAGCCTAACATTCATGTGTCTCATGCATTTCAGGACCATAAGAATTTTGGCATTCGATCGTGTTGTTGCGGTTGCAAGTCACTTCTACAAATCGTATGTATGTTAATCTCCTGCCATGAACTTCTAGTAAGGTGGCATATGGTCTAAACATGTCATATATGTGCTTTTTAATATGTGTATGATAGCCTAATATTGTGCAAGGGTTAAATATGATATTTTTTGGCATATTTGTGAATGGTTAAAACTGGTAAAACTAGCTTATATGTGCTAAAAGGTGAAAACTAGGTAAATTGATTCGAAACGCCTTAGAGCTTGACATACTATTAGAAATATAGATTTCATATTTGATGATAAATTTTGGTAAGGTTTGGAAAATCGTTTGATAGGTTAATCCGAATAAAAACATATTTGAATAATTTTCAAAATAGTCACTAAATATTGTATCATCTAATCGGATAGATAAATGACCTCTATTAGTAATGAAATTTCACAGACTAATAATTAGTAAGTTTATTTTTTGTTTGATAACATGAATTTGAGATAAGGTTCCCTAATTTGTAAAATTTACAAATTAGTCCCTAAGTTTGAAAAAGTTTAAAATTGAATCTAATTTGAGTAAGTAGTTAATAAGTTAATGTGTTAAGTCTGAAAAGAGAATAATTGTCAATTCAAATAAGTTTTTGGACTCCGATTAAGCTTCTGATCTATGAATATGTTTTCCGATAACAATTTTTGTCTTGATTCCCTACTAGACCGGGAAGGGGGTGTTACAGGGCTAACCTTTCCATGCGTAATATAAATATATAAGGAGACAAAGGGTCACCTTGTCGAATACCTCTAGTCGAGAAAAAAGCATCTGACATAGATCCGTTCCACAAAACATTCCTAGACACAGACGATATGCAGTTCATAATAAGCATTCGAAGCGAGCCAGGTAAACCAATATCAAGAGGCGTATCGTTAATAAAGTCCTACTCCAATCTTTCATAAGCTTTTTCAAGATCGATCTTCATTGCTATCCAACCTTGCTTTCCCAACTTCCTTTTCATTGAATGAATGACATCTTGGCTAATAATGATATTATCAGTGATGGATCGCCTAGGGACAAAACTTGTTTGATTCTCGGACACCCAACTAGGAAGGAAAGGTTTCAATCGGTTAACAATAACTTTCATAATCTCTTTGTAGATCACCGTACAAATACTAATAGGATGAAATTACGACATACGCTCAGGGATAGGAACCTTAGGCAACAAAACGAGTAAAGTGTGATTAATAGATTCCGGAACGATACATGTTTCGTATATCTCCTCTATAAACTTCCATACCGAATCACCTACAATCTCTTAATTTTTCTGATAAAACTCAGCGTGTAACCCATCAATTCCAGGCGCCTTCCAAGGACCCATATCAAAAAATGCTTGCCGAATCTCCTCCCGAGTAAGCGACCTACCAAGCATATTATGTGTCTGTGTTGAAATAGCATGAAACAAGCCTTGAATAGGGAATTGTCGTCACTCACTAGATTTTGAGGTGAATAATGTTTTAAAAAAACACAAAGCTTATTGAGGAAGTACCTCCTGTTAATCACACCACATACCATCTACAAGGGTTAGAGCTGAAATAGTGTTCGCTCAACGTTTTGCCATAACAGAAGCATGGAAAATTTTGGTATTTCTATCCCCATCAAAAACCCACTTCGAACACGCCTTTTGTCGCTAGAGACTTTCTTCATGTTCTAAAACAACATCCAAATCCAATCGTAATCTCCCAGCAAGTGCACAAAAGGACTCAAAATGATGCACCGAAAGAGCTCGCTCAATACCTCGTAGTCTCGCAATGATACGTTTTTTCCTCATACCAATATGACCAAAGACCTCAGACCTCAGAATTCCATTGCACCTTGCCCATTTTGAAATTCAATAAATTTTACTCAAGACCCCCGTCAGCCGTCCAACACTTTTCCAAAGCATCTGGAAACTCAAGATGACCCTACCAAGCTTATAAGAAACGAAACGGATGCCCTTATGCACCTCTACAATGTCGTCAAGTTTGAGGAGAAGTGGCCGATGATCCGAACCAATTTTGTCAAGGTGAATCACATTACTACGGGCAAAAAATTGTAGCCACTTAGAATTGGTCAAACGTCTGTCTAAAAGCTGACTCAAATTTCCACGTGACCAAGTATAAGGAACACCTCTAAATCCCAAATCCACAATGTCAACTATCACCAAAAAATCTGCAAATAAACGACTACCACCCACATGAATATTCGAGCCACCAAACCTCTCATCAGCCGCAAGAATAACATTAAAATCTCCCTCAATAACCCAAGGATGCTCATCCCCAAGATGCAAAGCTTCAAGATGACGCCATAAGTATTTATACTTAGCCATAGACAGACTAGCGTAGATTGCAATGAACTGAAAACCTACATAAAAAACAACAGACTTGACAAAACCGTTGATAAATTTGTTAGAAATATCCATTATATCAATTATAGCAGAATCATCCCACCATAACCAAATACCACCCCCAAAACCAAGAGCCTCCACATGAAAAGAATTCGGTAGACCTAGCTTCGCAATAACACGATCCGCTATTCGCCCACTAATCTTCGGCTCAAAAAGTGCAACCAAGTTTGGGCCATTCGCCCGAACAACAGACTTGAACATACATCTGAAAGCGTGACTGGACGCTCCCTTACAATTTCAAAACATTGTGTTAATCATTAAAAAAATGCAAAAACAAGGTTGAACCTAATGATCAACAACCCCATCCAGGGCATTCGGAATTGACACTCCTAATGTTACCACAGTCGTGGAGATTGGAAGCTCACTGGACTCGATGGTTCTCTAAACCATGTTCTTCACCGGAACAACTTGCAGTCTAGAAAAACCTTAGCCCTCCGAACCAGCTCCTAGCCCTTTGTCAAGTTTAGTCGAAAACATATGTGCCCATTCAATGGCATTCGGTTTCCCTCGTGCCAGACTATCACCAGACTTGTGCGAAGTAGCTTTCTGAACTAAATCCTTACCATTCTTCTTTGCTGCAGCCACTCTTGCCTTAATAGCCTTGAGCCCAGCATGATCACGCCTTACCTCCCTTTCCTCCATAATCACGACAACTGCATGGGAACCTTCCTGAATCCCGATGTTATGGTTAATCATTGTAGGCGACGAGCATTCAACCACAAGAATTACCATAGATGACTGGTTTGACTTCCCCACTGTTGAAAGAGATGATGTTGTATAAGAAACTAATAGAAGAATAGAAGAGAATTTTATTTCATCTCATACAAGAAGCTTGAATACAACAAATGGGAATGAATCCTTTTATACACAAAGATAAGCTGATAACTAAAGACTGTTGATGACTGTTACAATTGGTTACAAACCATAATCACTTATAACAACCTAACTGCTACTCCAACTCAGCACAGCTTCATTGGTTAACATTCATTGTACTTTCTAACTTCTGGAAACACATCTTCAATTCCAAAAACAAACAACTTGCTGCGAAATTCTTCAAAGCATCGAATGGCAAGAGGCTTGGTTAACACATCGGCAACCTGACTATCTGCTGGAATATGATTGACTTGCAGCTCACGCATGGCAATCTTCTCTCGCACAAAATGCAGGTCAAGTTCAATGTGTTTGGTCTTTGCATGAAGAATGGGATTGGCAGCCATTGCCACTGCACTGGTGTTGTCACACCAAATCTTCGAAACACCAGTCAACCCTACTCCCAACTCAACAAGTATAGCTTTGAGCCAAGTAACTTCAGCAGCAGTATCAGCCAAACTTCGATACTCAGCCTCAGCTGTGGATCGAGCTATGGCACGTTGCTTCTTGGAGCTCCACGTGAGAAGATGACTACCGTTAAACACACAATAGCCAGACACTGACCTACGATCATCAACATCCCCTCCCCAATCAGCATCTGAGAATGCTGTGATCTGAACACCATCTTGAATTTGTGCAGGAAACCATAAACCAAAGCTCGATGTACCTTTTAAGTAACGCAAAATACGCTTTACAGCAGACCAGTGTAAGTCAGTAGGATGTTGAAGGAATTGAGCAACCTTATTAACAGCAAACGAGATGTCTGGACGAGTATGAGTGACATATTGAAGAGCACCTACCACACTTCGAAATTGCTGAACATCCGAGAGTGGTACCCCATCATACTTGCTGAGTTTGACTGAACTTCCCATAGGTGTACTAGCAAAATTGGAGTCCTGAAGCTGCACCTTGCTTAGAAGCTCCAAAACAAACTTTCTTTGACTTAAAAACAGACCCTTCTCAGATCGATGTGCTTCAATTCCTAGGAAGAATTTGATGGTACCCAAGTCTTTCAGAGAGAACCTTTCATGAAGCTGTTGAATCACATGTTCCACAACAGACTGAGCACTCCATGTGATGATGATATCATCGATATACACAGCAAGGTATGTCACAGAGGCTTCACTTTTAAGAATAAAGAGTGAAGAATCTGCCTTGGATGAGATAAACCCCAAGCTGTACAAGAATTCTTGGAGTTTAAGAAACCAATTACGTGGAGCTTGCCTTAAACCATACAAGGCCTTCTTTAACTTTCATACCAACCTTTTTCCATTGCCTGCATCCTCCTCGAAGCCAGGGACAAGTTGCATGTATACATCTTCATGCAAATCCCCTTTGAGGAATGCATTGTTAACATCAACCTGTCTTATTTCCCAACCATGAGTCACAGCCAATGAGAGTAGCACATTAATAGTTGCAAACCGAACCACTAGGCTAAACGTGTCCAAGAAATCAAATCATGGCACTTGAGCAAAGCCTTTAGCAACCAACCTGGCTTTGTACTTGTCGACCGAGCCATCTGCCTTAAGCTTCACTCGAAAAAGCCATTTACACCCCACTGGCTTTCTACCAGGAGGTAACTCCACAATTTCCCAAGTATTGTTGCTCAGCAAAGCTTCATACTCAGCCATTACAGCATCATTTCACTTAGGATAGCAAGAGCCTGATGAACATCCACAGGGGTCTCATGAAGCTGGACATTGAAGATTTTTTGTTTGCTGATTCCATTCTTCCTCCTGGTAATCATAGGATGAGTATTGCTAGAACTTGTAGAAGCTGAAGAAAGTGACATGACCATTGTGTCATCTAATCGAGGTTGTAAAGAAGGCACAACTTCAGAAGCTACATTGTTGAAACCCTCCTGAATGTTAGCATTATCGCACGCACCCTCATTACCATGTAAGCCAGCAAGATCATCACAATGGAGCTCATTATCACCCTGCAAATCCCCAAAGGAATCAGCATCACATGAAACACGAGCCTCATGTTCCTCAGGATCTAAGGAAAATATTCGATCCCTAGAGGTAGAAGGCTCCTGAGCAACACAATAATCAGAATCAATAGGCACATCATCCTGAGGAGCAAGCCCACCATCATTATCATTAACTATAACACCTTGACTACCATGCTCACCACCAGTGTCATTGGAGCAAGGGGAAGATGTATGCTCATGATCAACATGCACACCACCAGAATCATCAAGATCAGCACACGTGGCAAAAGAAGAATCACGTACAGCACTGTCTGCATGGGCTGCATGGCCAGAGGTATCATCACGTGCCAAGCCCGTGTTGCTAGAAGTACCACCACTAGAAGAATGAACGGGCACAGGACAAGACCTGGAATTCCCAGTAGACAAACCATCCGCAACATCTGCATTCACAAATGGGAAAACACTTTCATCAAACACAACATTTCGAGAGATGAAAACTTTCCCATCCTGCGAGAGACACATATATCCATGATGAAGAGGGGAATAGCCAAGGAAGGTGCAAGGTGTAGACCGAAGTTCCATTTTATGCTTGTTAAATGGTCTAGTGTTAGGGTAACAAAAACACCATAAAGCTTCTGAAATGGGGAAATGCCATCAAGAACACGTGTGGGCATCCTGTTAATAAGAAACACTGAGCTCAATGCAGCATGTGACCAGAATTTTAGTGGCAAACCAGCTTGTGCCAATAGAGTTAGCATGGTCTCAACAACATGCCTGTGCTTTCTTTCAACAATCCCATTCTGTTGAGAAGAATGAGGACAAGTCTTGCGTAGATTGATTCCCAATTGAGGAGCAACAGTTTCAAGAAAACGAAACTCTCCACCTCCATCGGTTTGCAGTGACACTATCTTTGAATCAAATTGAGTGTCAACCAATTTAACAAAAAATTCAAAAGCTATCGAAACATCACTTTTATTCTTGAGAAGATACATCCATGTATTTCGAGAATACAAATCAAAAAAGATGACAAAGTAACGAAATCCATTCGAGCTTAAGGGTGCAGGCCCCCAAATATCTATCTCTACCAGCTCGAATGGTTTACTATACACTGTTCTAGAAGAAACATAGGGTAACACATGACTCTTGCCTAATTGACAGGCCATGCACACATTAATGCTGGAGGATGACACAGCTTTATTGTAAACTTTCTTAACCACATCTTGAGAAGGATGACCCAGACGCCGATGCCAAAGCCAAAACTCTGAATCATTCTTCACATTTGCATGAAAACACAGAGGGAAGGTTTGTCCATTGAGGCTGCTGAAGCTATACAAACCACCATCCAATTGACCCCGAAGCAGCTCAGCACGAGTTTTTGAATCCTTAACACAACAAAAATCGTCATGAAATTCAAAGAAAACCTTATTATCTTTAGCAAATTTAGCTACAGACATGAGATTCTTTGTAATTTGAGGAACATATAGAACTTGATCAAGACATAAAGACCTGCCACTAGCATCCAAATACGACTGACCAACATTCTCAATACACAAATCACTGTCATCCCCTAACTGAACTTTGCCATGACCACTGTATCTATGACTAGAGGTTAACAAGGTAGACTCACCTGTAACATGGTGTGTAGCACCTGAATCTGGGAACCATTTAGAAAAAGAAGTCGTACCTGCAACAGTAAGAGAATGAACTTGTGCACCTTCTTCTACTCCTTTAGTCGAATCATCCCCAGCACATGCAATATAGGGACTATAAGAAGTTTCCTTCGAAGAAGAGCAACACGTGCACACATTGGCCTAAGGCTTTGAGCCATTGTTGTCATCCCTGGACTGAGCAAAAACACCCTTGAAACCGTTGTCAAACCTATGCCAACACCGATCAACCAAGTGACCAACTTTGCCACAGAGTTGGCATTGAGGTCGAACTTTACCCTTGAACGAGTTGGAGGAATTAACATGATTCTTGCGCTCTTCATCTACATTTCCTGAGGAGCTAGACTGTTTATTTGCAAACTTAGTATAGTTGATGCCAACTGGGAATCTAGAAGAATCTTCAAGCCTTATTTCAGCATCAACAAGAATTGACACTACATTATCCACCGTGTAGGCCATCTTGCTAGTTGTAATGGGTGCAACTGTGGGTTCATATTCAATAGGCAACCCGTTCAGAATTGTGGCTATCTGTTCAATCTGAGAAACAGAAATCCCACAAGAACCTAACAGGTCACAAATCTCCTTGATAGCCATCGTATATTCACGCATCGTCTGTGATCTTTTCTTCAAAGATCGAAGCCTACAATGAAGATTCATGATCTTTGTTGTCGAAAGAGTTGAATAGGCACTTGTAACAGCATTCCAAATCGCCGCCGTGGTTTCCGATCCTACTAGTTGAGGAAGCACCGACGAGCTCATTGTTGAAAGCAACCAAGAAGCAAGAGAGCTGTCTTGTTTGACATACTGAAGATAAGCTGGATTAAGAACAGTTTCCCCAGCTCTGTTGTGAGCAATCTTCGAAGGGATCTTCACCGAACCATCCAGATAATCCTCGAGACCTGTAACCCCCTCGTCCCGGTCTGGTCGGATGACCGGTCCGAATGGGTCACACGGGGAAAACCGAGTGAAAACCCCTAAGGGTTCCCCCTCGGTTAACGACCCTAAAATTTCTTTTTACTCTAATCTTGTCTAGATGCACATTTAATTCCTAAGTGGAGCATAACAGCGGAAGATACAATCAACGGAACATTCACCGACCAAACAAAGCATAAACAGTCCATTTTTCTTCATTACAGCAGGCCGTTTCGAAACGCCCCTAGGGTGTTCCGAAACGCCTTGACTTGGTCAACGGCCCTGGGTCAACCATAAGGTGACCGTTCCGAAACAGGGGTGACCCATATCGGAACGACCTTGACGGTCAATATCTCGTGGTCAACGAGATTTGACCGTTTCGAAACACCAAAGGCCCGTTTCGGAACGGCTACATCTCGCCAATTTCTCAAAATTCCAGTAGCAAAATCGTTCCGAAACGCCCTCATCCGTTTCGAAACGGCAGGCCATTTACAAAGGGAACGTTCCAGAACAGGGGGACCCGTTCCGAAATGCCCCCTGTCTGCAGACTCGTCTGGGCTGTTTTGAGGCACAAGGGTGCCCCAAAACACCATACAACAGCAAAACAACATACATAGGGGATAACAACAATACTAGCATGCTTCAACATGATTTGAACATGTCCAACACCAAAGCAACAATCCACAACATGCATTCATTTAAACAACATTCAAACATATGTAAAACTCTTAAGGCATAGGCTAATATCCAAAGTAAGCAATTAGGCATGACTTACAAATCATCATGGCAACACAAACCATGCAAAAGAAAGATATAAGGGAGTCCATACATGCTCTCAAACAACCAACAACTACTCATCAAAGCCATACATGTCCCATTGCTCAAACTATTACATGTCTAACATTTAAAAACCATACTTGATGAACTCAAGCCAAAAACCACACTTGGAGCCTTCCACTTGCGCGAGCAACCCACGAGCTAAGGATCTGCAATGTTAAACAAAGAGAGCGTAAGCAATGATGCTTAGTGAGGGTAAGCTCTAAAAACAAACCTCAACATTGCAGGGTCCGAGCACGATCTAACCAAGGCCATTTACACAAACCATGAGTCCACAAGGTATAGATGCATGAGAAATATATCACATGTATGCCATAATTATGAGCTCAATACTACCATACATGTAATCACATATAAACATCCAAACAGTTCATATATCTCAACACAGTGATACACATATCAACAACATTGGCACCTAGTTAAGACTCAAATACGCGGATAACCGTTGGAACTCACATCCAACAACACAACCATTACCTGACGGTGGGATTACACTCATCACCGGTCTCGCGGAGGGGATTCCACTCATCCTCACGCCCCGTCGATGGGATTCCACTCATCACCGACTATGTTTAAATACCATTTCCGGGCGTACCCGTACTCCTCCTTGGTGACTCAACGCCACCAAGGCCACGCGCGACTTTTGACTCATGTGTACACACTAACATTCTAATGATCGATCATTTGTATTTAAGTTTACTAGTGCCAATATTCATTCATTTCATCTTACTCATTTCAATCAATTCCGTGCTTAGCACGAACTCACCAACAACCATCATCATGCATGTCTCAAGCATCATAATTCATGTCTCATCTCACATGTACAACACAATATACATAGCCATTCATACCACAATTCATACGAGACATACACAACCATATAATGAGTTCAACCAAAGGCTCTAGATCAAGCTTAGGATTAGGCTACCACCCTAATCCTAACTCTAGGTGGGTCTACCAAGCCCAACCTAGTCCACATACTCGAACCAACCAATTTAAAACCGTTTAAAACAATTAACCACTCACCTAAACTCCCGAGCTCAAGACCAAGCAAGTAAATGTCTTCAATTCTCTGGATTCACTTCCGATGCTTCACCGATGCCCAAACTTGATTCTAATCAATCCCAAACACAAACAAAACATTCACGATCAATATCTTATCATCGAAACTAACCCGGATTACATTACCAAGCAACCAACACTCAAAACAAGACCAAAAACAGGATTTTCGAGCAGCCCACAAGACCCACTGAAAACTCTCATTTCAAGCACCCAAACAAGCATCAATTGCACCCAAAATGATCCTCATACATCATACTACCTATAGCCCCCAAATTCCAACCCTTAACAGCCCCCAAACCCACATTAAAACCCTCCAAAAACCCTCTCAAGCCAAAATCCGAAAATTGATTAAAATCATTCGAAATTCATATATGTAGTATCATTTGGCCTCCATACATCATTACTAAACATATTAAATCAAAACATTTAACTTTGCAACATAAAGACACCATTTTTAATCAAAACATTCAAAACCTCCACTTTCCAAAAACTTCATGAAAATGAAAAAGAATGGTACTTTTATGAAGGGGAGGATGAGGGGAAGTCAAAAATACTCTTACCTTTCGATTTGGGGTTGAAATGAGTGAGAAATGGGATGGAACAGTGATTTGGGTAATGAACTTGGGTTTCCCGTTGGTGAGTTTTGAAGGGAAGATGAATAGTAGAGAGAGATGGGTGTTTTATTTGACATGTGGTATAATTTGAGGCTCAAAAGTCTAGTTTACCCCTAATGAAATGGAATATCTACAAGGGAGGTAAATCCATGGTTAAATGTGGTTTAATCTTAAAACGTGATTAACCCCAAGTAGATTAATTTTGAAAACAACTCGAAATATTATTTAGAGTATAAAACCGAGCCCAAAACAATATTAAAATATTATTTCTACCTGACCCCTAAACCCGGGTGTTACAACTCTCCCCCACTTAAGGAAATTTCGTCCCCGAAATTACCTGGTGGAAACAAATACGGAAACTGCTCAACCATATCTGTTTTTCTCTCCCACGTGGCCTCTTCCACACCTCTATGTCTCCACAACACCTTGACCAACTCTATGGTCTTGCCACGCAGCACCTTGCTATCAGAAGCAAGTATCTCAACGGACTCTTCATTATAGGACAAATCCGGATTTAACTCTATCTCCTCAACGGGCATCACATGAGAAGGGTCCGATCTATATCCCCTAAGCACAGACACATGAAAGACATCATGGATCTTTTCTAACTCAGAAGGTAACCTCAAACGATAAGCTACAGGCCCTATCCGCTCAACAATCTCATACGGACCAAGGAACCTCGGACTCAACTTGCCCTTCCGGCCAAACCTCATTACCTTCTTCCACGGAGATACTTTCAGAAATACTTTCTCACCCACTGAGTACTCAACCTCTTTCCTCTTCAAATCTGCATAAGACTTCTGACGATCGGAAGCTGCTTTCAAGCGGTCGCATATCAACTTCACTTTATCGGTAGTTCCCTTAAGCAAGTCTGGCATAGGTAACAATCTCTGACCTGTCTCAGCCCAACAAATCGGAGTCCTACACCGTCTACCATACAAAGCTTCGTAAGGTGCCATCTGAATACTAGACTGATAACTGTTGTTGTAGGCAAACTCAACCAACGGTAAGTGCTTCTCCCAAGAACCTTGAAAGTCAATCACACAACAACGAAGCATATCTTCTAAAATCTGTATCACTCGCTCTGACTGCCCATCGGACTGAGGGTGATACGATGTGCTGAAATGCAAACGGCTACCTAAAGCACTATGCAAGCAACCCCAAAACCTCGAAGTAAACCTAGGATCCCTATCTGAAACAATAGACTTCGGAACTCCATGAAGTCTCACAATCTCGCGGATATACAAGTTTGCCAACTTGTCTAAGGAATCCGTAGTGTTCACTGCTAAGAAGTGAGCACACTTAGTGAACCTATCAACAATCACCCAAACTGAGTTCTTCCTCGAAGGAGACAAAGGCAACCCCGATACAAAATCCATGGTGATTCTCTCCCATTTCCATTCCGGAATCTTCAAAGGCTGTAGCAGACCTGAAGGAACCTGATGTTCCGCCTTCACTCTCTGACAAACCATACAACGGCTCACATACTCGGCTACATCTCTTTTCAAACCAACCCAGAAATAATCATTCTTCAAATCTCGGTACATCTTGGTACTACCCGGATGCATAGAAAAGGGACTCGAATGTGCTTCACTCAGAATCTGACGTCTCAACTCAACATCTTCTGGTACAACAATTCTATCTCTAAAGCACAACAGACTCTCACCACTGAAACTGTACTCAGTCGGTCTTCCTTCGGCTATGTCTTGAACATGAGGGACTAAGCTCGCATCTTGCAACTGTTTCTCTCTAATCAACTGAATCAGGGAAGGCTTCACTTGCAACTCGGTGATCAAACTACCATCATCGGACACACTCAATCTAGCAAACATAGCTCTCAACTCAACGGCCACTTTTCTACTCAAAGCATCGGCTACTACATTTGCTTTACCCGGATGGTACTCAATGGTCAAATCATAGTCTTTTAACAACTCTAGCCATCTTCTCTGTCTCAAATTCAACTCTTTCTGTGACATCAAGTATTTCAAGCTCTTGTGATCGGTGTAAACTATACACTTCTCACCATACAAATAGTGTCGCCAAATCTTCAATGCAAAAACAACTGCGGCTAGTTCTATATCATGAGTAGGATAGTTCTTCTCATGAATCTTCAACTGCCTAGAAGCATAAGCAACAACTCTCCTATCTTGCATCAACACACATCCTAAGCCTACGTAGGAAGCATCACTGTAGATCACAAACTCCTTACCTGAAGCAGGTTGCACTAACACTGGAGCATTCGTCAAAGCTTCTTTCAATTTCTCAAAAGCCTTCTGTCTTGCATCTGACCATTCAAACTTGACTCCTTTTTGCAACAACTTAGTCAAGGGAGCAGCTACTCTAGAGAAGCCATCAACAAACCTCCTATAGTAACCGGCTAATCCTAGGAAACTCCTAATCTCGGTCACGGACTTAGGTTGTTTCCACTCAATAATAGCCTCAATCTTCGACGGATCAACACGGATACCTTCGGCTGAAACAACATGGCCAAGAAATACGACCTCTCGAATCCAGAACTCATACTTGCTAAGCTTCGCATACAACTGATTGCTCAACAATCTCTGTAAAACAAATCTCAAGTGCTCATCATGCTCTTCTTCTGTCTTCGAGTACACAAGTATATCATCAATGAAGACAACCACAAACCGGTCTAGATAGTCTCTGAAAATTCTATTCATCATGTCCATGAATGCTGCTGGTGCATTCGTGAGCCCAAATGGCATCACAAGAAACTCGTAGTGACCATATCTAGTCCTAAAAGCTGTCTTCTGAACATCACACTCTTTCACTTTCAACTGGTAGTACCCGGATCTCAAATCTATCTTCGAGAATACTGAAGCACCTCTCAACTGATCAAACAAATCATCTATACGAGGCAACGGATACTTGTTCTTCACAGTCATCTGATTCAACTGTCTATAGTCAATGCACATGCGCATACTACCATCTTTCTTTTTCACAAACAACACGGGAGCACCCCACGGAGAACTACTAGGCCTAATGAAACCACGGTCTAATAATTCTTGCAACTGACTCTTCAATTCTTTCAACTCTTTCGGAGCCATGCGATACGGAGCTATCGAAACTGGGTTAGACCCTGAAACCGTCTCAATCACAAACTCAACATCTCTGTCAGGAGGCAAACCCGGCAACTCTTCAGGAAACACATCTGGAAAGTCACACACTGTTCTGATATCCCTCGGTCTAGCTTCACTCATGTCCGGATTCATAACATAAGCCAAATAGGCCCCACATCCAGAGTCCATCAACCTATGAGCCTCTAAAGCTGACACCACATTAGACAAGAACTTAATGTTCTCGCCTACTACCACTACCTCGTAGTCATCAGAAAGCTTCAAAGAAATCCTCTTGGTCTCAAAATCCACACTAGCCCGATGCTCAACCAACCAATCCATACCCAATATAATATCAAAACCGTAGAAAGGAAGTTCCATCATATCAACTGAAAACACATGACCCTGAATCTTCAGTGGACACCTCCTATACATACGTCTAACCACAACTGTCTCACCAAAAGAGCTAGTAACATGCATACCTACATCTAAGATCTCTACAGGAATATCTAACTTCTGTGCATGCTCACTCAGAATGTAGGAATGCGTAGAACCCGAATCAACCAAAGAAAGCAAAGACATAGACTGTAACTTGAAATTACCTGCTATCACATCGGTGTCGTTCCCGGCCTCTCTCTGAGCATAAACTCTCGTTGGTCCTCCCGCCTCTGGCTGCACAGCCACAACATGAGCAAGGTTCCTCTGGGCATCTCCCCTAGGTGCATCAGCCCTAGGCTGGAAGTAGCCACGACCGCGCCCACGGCCTCTCTGAAAATCGTTACCTCTCGCAGGAGCCTGAGCAATGTTCGGTGCCTGAGCTGCCTGACGTGGACAGTCCCTCCTAAAGTGGTCCCTCGAACCACAGTTCCAACAAGCATGGAAGTTACCCCAACACTCACCAGTGTGCTGCCTCCCACACTGTGCACACTCGGGCAAACGCCCTCCTCCTCTATGGCCCTGATGGCCTCTACCATGGTGGCCACCGCCACGTCTCTGATCAAACTGATGTCCGCCACCTCTGTGCCTCTTAGCATCTCTACCATCAAAGTGGTTGTGCCTCTTACCCGAACTGGAACCACCAGATCGTTTGGCCGCACCTAAACTATGCTCCAAATCCTTGGCCCTCGCGACCAATACATCAAAGTCTGAGTAGTCGGAAGCTAGCGTGTACCTCTTAACCTCTTCATTCAAGCCATAGCGGAATCGGTTACAGCGTTCCACCTCAGTAGGAACCAACTCTGGGGCATACTGACTCAGACGGACGAAACGAATCTCATAATCAGTCACAGATGCATCCCCCTGAGTGAGAGCCATGAACTCTCTCTTTTTCTCATCTAGGTACCTCGGTCCCAAGTACCTCTTCCGGAAAGCAAACTCAAAGAATTCCCAATCTATCTCGGCCTCTGGAACCCCGGCAGTAATGGTGACCCACCAGGTGTAGGCATCACCCTGAAGCAATGAGATCACACAACCCAATCTACGTGCGCCCGCACAACCCATCTGAGCTAAGATACGAACCGTCTTCTCCAACCATAACTCCGACCTCTCCGGAGTAGATCCTCTGAACTCCTCGGCTCCCAAGCTACGGAGCCTCTCTAACGGTAGACTAGCGTCATCATACCTAGGCTGAGCTGCAGCCTGAGCTCCCGCAACTGCGGCCTGAAACGCTCCCGCTATCGCTTGCACTAGCGGAGTCATATCAATTCCAGCTGGACCTTGGCCACCTTGGCCACCTTGAGGTCCATCTCCTCCGGCTCCATTTTCACCTCCAGCTCCAGGTGGTGGTGGCGGAGGTGGTGGAGGAGCGCCAACTCCCGCGGCCCCCGGTTCCTCTATGTGAGCTCCCGCACCAACTACCGGCTCAACAGGAGCCACAACTCGCGGTTCCTGACGAACCAACCTCAGTCTACCTCTCGGTCTAGACATTGCTCTCACAGATATTAACTACAACCACAGCATACAAACATACAAGTTGGGTTAGCAAGGCGAGGCTCCCAAGTGTCCAAGTATGTTTCCTCACTTAAAAAAAATCATTTTCAAATGTAATAGTAGCAATGGGACCCACACACACATGCTTTAAAATAAAACAATCAGCATACTCATCACATAAGCAACCATTCTTGCAGAATAAGCAAACACCGTGCAATTCAACTTAAAAACTTAAACTTACCTCACTTACCTGCCCAAGGTCTCGGTAACCTTAGGCTCTGATACCAACAAGTGTAACCCCCTCGTCCCGGTCTTGTCGGATGACCGGTCCGAATAGGCCACACGGGGAAAACCGAGTGAAAACCCCTAAGGGTTCCCCCTCGGTTAACGACCCTAAAATTTCTTTTTACTCTAATCTTGTCTAGATGCACATTTAATTCCTAAGTGGAGCATAACAGCGGAAGATACAATCAACGGAACATTCACCGACCAAACAAAGCATAAACAGTCCATTTTTCTTCATCACAGCAGGCCGTTTCGAAACGCCCCTAGGGTGTTCCGAAACGCCTTGACTTGGTCAACGGCCCTGGGTCAACCATAAGGTGATCGTTCCGAAACAGGGGTGACCCGTATCGGAACGACCTTGACGGTCAATATCTCGTGGTCAACGAGATTTGACCGTTTCGAAACACCAAAGGCCCGTTTTGGAACGGCTACATCTCGCCAATTTCTCAAAATTCCAGTAGCAAAATCGTTCCGAAACGCCCTCATCCGTTTCGAAACGGCAGGCCATTTACAAAGGGAACGTTCTGGAACAGGGGGACCCGTTCCGAAACGCCCCCTGTCTACAGACTCGTCTGGGCTGTTTTGAGGCACAAGGGTGCCCCAAAACACCACCAAAACACCATACAACAGCAAAACAACATACATAGGGGATAACAACAATACTAGCATGCTTCAACATGATTTGAACATGTCCAACACCAAAGCAACAATCCACAACATGCATTCATTTAAACAACATTCAAACATATGTAAAACTCTTAAGGCATAGGCTAATATCCAAAGTAAGCAATTAGGCATGACTTACAAATCATCATGGCAACACAAACCATGCAAAAGAAAGATATAAGGGAGTCCATACATGCTCTCAAACAACCAACAACTACTCATCAAAGCCATACATGTCCCATTGCTCAAACTATTACATGTCTAACATTTAAAAACCATACTTGATGAACTCAAGCCAAAAACCACACTTGGAGCCTTCCACTTGCGCGAGCAACCCACGAGCTAAGGATCTGCAATGTTAAACAAAGAGAGCGTAAGCAATGATGCTTAGTGAGGGTAAGCTCTAAAAACAAACCTCAACATTGCAGGGTCCGAGCACGATCTAACCAAGGCCATTTACACAAACCATGAGTCCACAAGGTATAGATGCATGAGAAATATATCACATGTATGCCATAATTATGAGCTCAATACTACCATACATGTAATCACATATAAACATCCAAACAGTTCATATATCTCAACACAGTGATACACATATCAACAACATTGGCACCTAGTTAAGACTCAAATACGCGGATAACCGTTGGAACTCACATCCAACAACACAACCATTACCTGACGGTGGGATTACACTCATCACCGGTCTCGCGGAGGGGATTCCACTCATCCTCACGCCCCGTCGATGGGATTCCACTCATCACCGACTATGTTTAAATACCATTTCCGGGCGTACCCGTACTCCTCCTTGGTGACTCAACGCCACCAAGGCCACGCGCGACTTTTGACTCATGTGTACACACTAACATCCTAATGATCGATCATTTGTATTTAAGTTTACTAGTGCCAATATTCATTCATTTCATCTTACTCATTTCAATCAATTCCGTGCTTAGCACGAACTCACCAACAACCATCATCATGCATGTCTCAAGCATCATAATTCATGTCTCATCTCACATGTACAACACAATATACATAGCCATTCATACCACAATTCATACGAGACATACACAACCATATAATGAGTTCAACCAAAGGCTCTAGATCAAGCTTAGGATTAGGCTACCACCCTAATCCTAACTCTAGGTGGGTCTACCAAGCCCAACCTAGTCCACATACTCGAACCAACCAATTTAAAACCGTTTAAAACAATTAACCACTCACCTAAACTCCCGAGCTCAAGACCAAGCAAGTAAATGTCTTCAATTCTCCGGATTCACTTCCGATGCTTCACCGATGCCCAAACTTGATTCTAATCAATCCCAAACACAAACAAAACATTCACGATCAATATCTTATCATCGAAACTAACCCGGATTACATTACCAAGCAACCAACACTCAAAACAAGACCAAAAACAGGATTTTCGAGCAGCCCACAAGACCCACTGAAAACTCTCATTTCAAGCACCCAAACAAGCATCAATTGCACCCAAAATGATCCTCATACATCATACTACCTATAGCCCCCAAATTCCAACCCTTAACACCCCCCAAACCCACATTAAAACCCTACAAAAACCCTCTCAAGCCAAAATCCGAAAATTGATTAAAATCATTCGAAATTCATATATGTAGTATCATTTGGCCTCCATACATCATTACTAAACATATTAAATCAAAACATTTAACTTTGCAACATAAAGACACCATTTTTAATCAAAACATTCAAAACCTCCACTTTCCAAAAACTTCATGAAAATGAAAAAGAATGGTACTTTTATGAAGGGGAGGATGAGGGGAAGTCAAAAATACTCTTACCTTTCGATTTGGGGCTGAAATGAGTGAGAAATGGGATGGAACAGTGATTTGGGTAATGAACTTGGGTTTCCCGTTGGTGAGTTTTGAAGGGAAGATGAATAGTAGAGAGAGATGGGTGTTTTATTTGACATGTTGTATAATTTGAGGCTCAAAAGTCTAGTTTACCCCTAATGAAATGGAATATCTACAAGGGAGGTAAATCCATGGTTAAATGTGGTTTAATGTTAAAACGTGATTAACCCCAAGTAGATTAATTTTGAAAACAACTCGAAATATTATTTAGAGTATAAAATCGAGCCCAAAACAATATTAAAATATTATTTCTACCTGACCCCTAAACCCGGGTGTTACAAGACCCAATCCCCTGATCGTAAGCACCACTTGCTGCTTCCATAGGAGGTAGTTCGTCTCGTTCAAACAGACGTTGACACGCTTGTTGGAAAACAATTGAGCTTCAAGAGCCTACTCTTCATCAGCAGTAATGACTGGAATCTCAACTGGCGCCATGGGAGAGAAAAATTGAAAGAAGGCAAGAAAGAAAGAAGATTTGGAGAAGCCAAAAACAAGAAAGACCAAGAACGATTAACACTAAGCAACTGATACCATGTTGAAAGAGATGATGCTCTATAAAAAACTAATAGAAGAATAGAAGAGAATTTTATTTCATCTCATACAAGAAGCTTGAATACAACAGATGGGAATGAATCCTTTTATACACAAAGATAAGCTGATAACTAAAGATTGTTGATGACTGTTACAATTGGTTACAAACCATAACCACTTATAACAACCTAACTGCTACTCCAACTCAGCACAGCTTCATTGGTTAACACCCACCACCTTTGATTTTCGCCCCAGATTTGAAGCTATATAAGCATCATTAAGCTTAAAATATGGACCTTCTACTTCCGTATTCCCCGTAAATAACTCTTTGCCTTTAGCGGCGTTATCCACCAACGAGTCTGCCACTGCCTGAATCGAAGCATCTTCCACGGCATTAGAACCCTCATATACATCCAAAACCTGAAAACGAGAACCAGTAACCTTGCCTTTGCCACCATCCAATCTAACCGATTGGTTGCTCTTTCTTCTACGATTCTCAATTAACATCGAGGGACCAAAAGGTTCTTTCTCCGGGTTCGACATTTTCGCTGCCAGTTGACTCTATGATTCAACTGAGTTAGGCTCAGGATTGCTACCACTCACAATATCGGTGTTACCGCACATTTCTTTATAGTGACCATAAATACCACAAGCAAAACAAATTTGTTGTAATCCTTCATACTCAATGGTTTGCCCTTTACAATGAATTCTAATTGCGGACAAAAGAGGTTTAGCCAAATCAACCAATTTTGCAAGCCGCGCAAACTCGCCTCTATCAGCAGACTGTGTACTATAATCTACTTTCACAACTTGCCCAATTACCGAAGCTATATGCCGAAACAACGCTTTTGAATAGTACCTAAACGAAAGACCCGATAATCGCACTCATACCATAACTTGGGAAGGATGTTTTTCAAATGTAGAGAATGCACGACTCTAGGGTTGTACCGTCAAATAACCCCATAAATTGTCCAAGGACCACCCGTGAGAGCCTTAGTATAATCTTGTTCACTAGAGAAACGCACAATATAATAATTGTTATCCAAATTGATCACTTAAGACTCTCCAATCGGCTTCCATAATGCTTGAATTTTAGTAGAAAGGGCCTAAACCCTATCGCTCGACCCAAAAGACGTACAATGATTACTGTAACCCCCTATTTTGACCTAGGGTTTTGAAATAAATTGAATTTGGCGAATTGGAAACTTTCCCCTCAAGTAAGATCATTTATGAAAAACTGTACCAAAACTATTATTTAATTATAATAGTTATTGTTTACTGTTTCGTTTTAAAACAAGCATATTCAAAATAGTTATCAAATCCAAATAGTAATAAATGTCCAAAGTCCACGTTTACAACCAAATACTGAAAATATTTAAATCATTTAATAAGTCTGAAACGAAACATACTGATAGATAATATCAAATACTGTTCGTACGTAGTCCTCCAAGTACCGAAACCTAAGTCTGGAAATCTGAAATAGATACTAAGGGGGAGTCAGCTATAAAGCTCAGTGTGTCTCTAAGGTGCATAACAGAAATCAATCAAACAATAATATCACAGTCAAGAATTAACAGATATTCTGAAATAGTACAAACAATGCATACAGATGCCATGACATGATATGCACCCATCTACATCACCGTCCGAAGAGTGAAGTTCCCCTGAACCACTCTACCCTACGTCACCATGTCCGAAGCAGAACTCATCCCGAAGGATGGAACTACTGATCCGAAGCGAAGTTCATCCCGAAGGATGAAGTCGCTGAGCTTCCTCCGTACAATATCCCAACCCAATGATATGACATGTAATCCGATGTCCGAGTCCGAATGCAATCTTGTTAAATAACTAAGATGCATGTACATAATAATCCGATTCCGATATGTGTTACATAACATGATCATAGTATCCGAGTATACATTATTCATCCGATAACAGAGCAGAATGACATACAATTAAGTCATGCAATATTCATCAAATAACAGTGTAGAATAGCATACAAGTATTTCTCAAACAGATTCACGAAATCATGTAACACATAAAAATGTAGCACAAAACAGAGAACACACCTTAGGCAGCTAAATAGTCAACGTCGATAGTGACGTCTCCCACGCTCAGCTCTAACGGAAGGTCGGACAGAATCAGTTCCTAACAATACATGACACTATGTTAGATTTCCTACTATGCCACATCCGAATAAATTACTCTTAATAAATATCTTACTAGCAGATCTCGAAGATTGTGCCACCGGAGGTTTGCCTGACGGTGGAGGAGGTAAAATCTCGGGATCTGAGTCCATGTCACCTGAACACGAAATTATCTGAGTCAAATTCCGATTTAACACTTTACTGAAAATCTGAGCTCAATATATAAAATTGATCCAAAACGGCACTTCGGGTTCGAATTTGAAGAAACGGACAGCGCCAATGGAACCGGGACGTCGAAAAACATAAAAGTGGGCTCGGTCGAAAAAGTTGACCAAAAGTCAATACTGACGTCATCGCTGACGTCAGCATGACTGTGATGACGTCATCGCTGACGTCATCGCTGACGTCATCGCTGACGCCAGTATGACGTCATCAGTGCATCAGCCAACCAGACCGGTTCGGCTCAACCCAGCCGGCCGGTTCACTTCTCCTTGAACCGGTTCGGTTCATCTACAAAATCCCCAAATCAACAAACCCTAACCCTAACCCTAATATCCCTTTCCCCCTCCCCCGACGGCGCACAGAACCCCGACGCAACCCAGCATCCGACGGCAGCCACGGCCTGACAACGGCCACGACTCGACAACCTCGGCCGGCGACGGCGCATGCGAAACCCGACCGAAAATCCGACTCCGACGCTTACCCTGTTCGAAGCGGTTGCAGCGCACACGGAGGACGACGGTGGCGGCGATGTGCGAGTGACTGGCACGGCTCGATCGGGAAGGGGACGGCGGCCACTCTGACGGTGGCGGTGTTGTCCACGGCGCGGCGGTGGAGGATGATGGTGGTGGCCGGTTCGGTTAGGAAAGGGGAAAAAAATAATTATTGATAGATATCAATAATTAGGGAAATAATTCATCCCTAACGTGAAGATCTGATCCCCCTTTAAACAAATCTGATAGTGGAGTGGTTGGGATATTTGTATTATTTAATTAAATATATTTAATTTCGAATCTAAATAAGATTTAAATGGGGTGATTCCAGACCAAGAGCTTACCTAGCTCAATTGGCTGGGCACCCAGCCATGAATCAAGAGGTTGTGGGTTCGATTCTCACAACTCTCAACCTATTCCATATATTTTTTTTCTTTCACTATTTTCATATAAAATTAGGGGTATTACAATTACATTCCGCATGTTGCGATTAATCTGATCATGAACCCTGTCTGAAAACTGTATGGAAGGGATCTGGGATGATCTGTCAATATGAACATCATCTTCCAAAAATATGACATAATCTGCATTAAAAGCCTTTTTTTTATTGAACCATCCGTAGTAACTTTGCTTGCATAGGATTGTACTTCACATGGCTTATCATCCACATTAATTGGACTCATGTCCGACGCACCAAGTACATTAGGAGAAACTCCCATATTGGTGAGCGCGATCCATCCAAAGGGGACGGAAAGTAGGGCGGTAAACGAACCGAACGAACACGAACGAGGGTGTGTTCATGTTCGTTCGTTTAACTTTAACCGAACAAATGAACGAACACGAACATAAACGAACACAAAATTTCTTGTTCGTGTTCGTTCATTAAAGAATGTAGCTTGTTCGTGTTCGTTCGTGTTCGTTCGTTTAAATGGTAAACGAACATAAATGAACATAAACGAACATAAACGAACACAAACGAACACAAACGAACATATATAATTTGTTAAATATTTAATATTTTTGGTTAGTTCGATTAATTCAATTAATTAACCGATTTTAAACCGAATTAATCGATAATTGAAATTTGAAAAAACTCTAAATCATTAGCTGAAACCTAAAATTATCTAATAGATTAACCAATTTTGTTTTGGTTCGGTCGGTTAGTTCGGTTTAACCGAATAATGAACACCCCTAGACATATGTGAATAGATTTAAATGAACATAAACGAACGAACATAAATTAACATAAACGAACATAAACGAACGAACATAAATGAACGAATTACCGAACGTTCACGAACATAAATGAACGAACAAGCCTTTTGTTTGTGTTCGTTCATTTAATTAGACGAACACAAAATCTTGTTCATGTTCGTTCGTTTAATAAATAAACGAACATAAACGAACTTCCCGCCGAACGGTTCACGAACGGTTCGCTGAACGTTCGGTTCATTTACAACCCTAACGGAAAGGCCGCTCTTTCTAAGGCTGGCAGCACAAGAATATTCGGGACGGAGTTCGGTGGTCTCCCACCAGAGCTGCCATGCACAATCGGCACGGGATGACCAAGGGATGGAGCGCCAGAAAACATTAGGGTTTTTTTTTTTCATTTTTAACTTATTTTAAATTATTCAAACTCTTTTTAAACTGTTTTCAAAAAAACTAAAAGCCAAATATTTTATTTTTCTCAACCACTTAACGCTATTTTTAGCCATGAGAAAGCTATAAACACCATACAAGGAATATTCATAAGGATTGTTTCTATTGTCAAACTAGTTCAACTCTCAGCCAGATTCTCCCTTGAACAACATCTAGTGTTTAAATCTTGATGTTGTGAATGAAACAAAATGAATTTAGAGAGTTGTCCTTATAATAGACTTCTACAGTATCTGATTTGAAGTGGTCGATCAATAAATTAAACAACGATAGTCATATTAAAATAACTAAATAAAATTTCTTTAAATGTATCTTAAATATGCAGCGTTATATAACCCTTTCTAAAACATTATTAAAATAACGTTTAATATAGCAAAAAGAGAAAGAAAAAAAGAAGAAGAAATATTCAATTACCTATAGCAAGTTTTAAACAAAGTACTTTGAACCGGATGTAAATCATCTGCCCCCAAAGTATGCCCCCATTTGTGCCCCACTTTAAAATAGTAGGTTTAGGGTTTAGAGTTTGGGGTTTAAGGTTGGGGCTTAGGGTTAGGGTGTAGGGAATTAGTGGTAGGGTGTTTTTTTTAAGGTTTGGGGTTTGGGGTTTAGGATATGAAAATTAGGGTTATGGGGCAAGATTTAATTTTTAAGTATTTTTAGGCAGGGGCATAGAAGGAGGCATGGTTAGGGGGCAGGAGATTTTTACCCCTTTGAACCTATGTGCTTGAGTTTAATTATATTGTGTCAATAGTCTCGAGTGGAATTTTGTATGATGTTTCTTGTTTTTCTTTTAATAAAATAAGTATTAATGATAAGAATCTAGTAATTCTTATAGCAGCTCTTAGGGTTGTATATAGGAAAATCCTATTTTAAAAGATAAATTAAATTAAAAATAAAATAATGTATAAATAATTAATTATATTTGAGTAGTATAAGAAAAATAAAGTCTACAGAAAGATGATATATTAATGGAAAATTCTACAACGAGCGATGAACATTGATGAACACCACTAACGATGAACACCATTAAGTTTTTTTTAAAATTTTAAAAATCTAAAGGATTAAAATTATAATTAAAATTATCTCTTAAAAAATAAAAATCAAATTTAATAGTTATTTTATAATATATTTTTAATAGATTAGAATTAAATATACCTAATTTTTCTAAGCCCTAATAAAATCAATCTCTTTAAAAATAGAAATCAGTTTATAACTAAAGCGGATGCCGGCAAAAGTAAGTGAGCCATTTGACGGATTTCGTTTATTGAGAGATCAATGTGATTCATTTTAGAGGTGGAAAAAGGATCTGATTACATCCCAGAAATCGTTGGCTCCTAGTTAGGCCCGGCCCTAGGCAGGGGCAACAAGGGCACCCGCCCAGGGCCCATCGCTCAAAAGAGTAACATGTTTTAAATTTTATTCGAATTATATTTATTTTAATAGTTTTATTTTTGTTAATACATGTTAGTAGGGCCTAATTTTTTAATATTTGTTAATATAATTTTAATTTTTTCTAATATTTATTATTATGTGACTATTCTTAAAATTTAACTTTTTTTTAATACTTGTTATTAGGGGCCCAATTTTTTTTTTTGATATTTGTTATTTTAGGTATACTCTTAAAATCCAATTTATTCAATTTTTGTTATTAAAGGCCCAATTTTTTAATACTTGTTATTATGGATATACTTTTAAAATTAATTTTTTTCGTTACTTGCTATTAGGGACAAGAATTTAATAACGGTATACAACTGCAACAACGATCGTTACATGACGATAGCGGTAGTGGTGGAGGCGTGGAGTCATGATTTTCTTATAGTGAGGTCATGAGTGAAGCATGAGGTATTGATGATTTCTATGCCACTAGAATAAGTATTGTTATCCCCGAACCCCAACAAATTAAGTGAGGTCAAATCTAATATTTCTTATGAAAAAATCTATATTGGCTTCTTGAAAACCTCGTACTCCAACAAATCAAGTGGAGTCAATTGCACCTCCAATTTATATGCTACATCCGCCCATAGGTAGCGGCACAATCTGGAACTGCGATACCCATAATTGTTATGTCCACAATAACGTATGTTATTAAGAGATTTCACAACCGCGATACTTGCAGAGACCAAAATAGCAATTATAATGCCCGCATCCACAATAAAACCTAACATGATTGTAAATATGATCGCAACCGCAATTTAAAATTTTAATTTGGGGCTCATTTTTTGTATTCGCCTTGGGCCACCAAAAGCTCATAACCGGCCCTGCTCCTAGTCGACAAAAAAATAAGCAAAGTGGAATTTAGGGAAAGGTGAAGGAGGCTCAAGCTGAATCAGTTTATAACTGATTTCTAATTTTTTAAGATATTAATTTTATTAGGGTTTAGGAGAATTGTGTATATTTGATTCTAACCTATATATTAAAACAATATTATAAAGTAACTATTAAATTAAATTTTTATTTTTTTAAGAGATAATTTTAATTATAATTTTAATCTTTTAGATTTTTAAAATTTAAAAAAAAATAATGATATTTATCGGTGTTCATCTTTAATAGTGTTCATCAATGTTCGCCGCACGTGGTAGACTCATCATATACCGATAAGCAATGGGTGTGTGAGAATATGATTAGTAAAGCTGTCCATGTTTAATTTGAATCGTCACTCATCAACGTCATGTATTTATATAATCCGTTCATATTAATCTTACCTGTCTCCCGGAGCATCATGTTAATATATCTCATTTTTCAAGCCCTTAAGTTAATCAATGGGATTTATTGGTTAATTGTGGATCACTGAGTTATTTCGTTAATTTTAGGTTTGACTTTTGAGGCGTGTTTAGCCTCTAAATTTTTAGGGAAAATCAATTAAGTCTTAAATTTTTTTACATCTATATAAGTTTTTTTATTACTTGACGATTCATGTATAAAAATATTATACATGATAAAAATATTTAGAAATTCTAAAAAACTTCAAAAAAATTTATTACAAATATTTTTAGCCTCAATTTTTTTAGGTGAAAATCAATTAAGTCTTAAACTTTTTTACATCCATATAAGTTTTTTATTATGTTAATATATCTCATTTTTAGCCTCTAAATTTCGTTATTTCGTTAATTTTTAACTATTCATGTGTAGTATCACAATGTTATTACTTGATATTTTTAGAATTTTTTATTTTATTTAAAAATATTTAAAAATTTTAGAAATTATTAAAAACTTCGAAAAAATTATTACAAATATTTTAAAAAAATTGTAAATGACATGATAAAAATATATTATTCCACATGATAGTAATATTCGAATGAAAAAATTATTACAATTTAATGATCAAAATTAATAAAAAAAAACTTAATTAATTCAATTTAAAGGTTTAATTAATTTAATTTCTTGATTACGAACACTTAATTAGATGTTCAAGAAGTTTGAAAATTCAATTAATTTTGTTTTCCAAAAGCTCATATATTTAAGGCACCCTTAAATCTAGATTTTATGGCGTGTTGAGAAACGGTAGCTTACCCAATGAGGGTTGTAGTAACTAGTAAGGACTAAGGAGTTTGATATACTTAATAAGTTTTGAGTTTGAGATCTTGTATATATAAGAATTTTTAAAATTAAATGTGGGACACGAATCAATCTAAACTAATCGAGATAAAATTTTGAGAAACCAAAAAGACGAACAAAAAAGAAAATACGGTAGCTTAGATCGCGATCCATCTCCAACCTTTCAAAAGCAGTGACAAAAAACACAACTCACTTTTCAAGTAATAATAAAAACGTTTCCGAATCTTAAAAGACTTATCAAGTGTGAAACTAATCTTAACTTTACCCTCTTTTCCTTCTCTAAACAAATGCAGAAATATAGAAAGCGTTTGCATAATGAAAAGTAATGATATTTCATAGAATTTAATCCGTGGAAGTCTCATATTTGATCTATTAAAACACATATAGGATCAGTTTGACGTTACTTTCAAAAATACGATTAAAAATTATTTTGAAAAAGTATTTTTGTATTGTTTGATTGAAATTTAAGTATTTAAAATTCTACCAAAATGCTTTTAAGTAGATAAAATATCTGTTTCAAATATTGTTTTTAGAAGTATAAAAGAATTGTTGATATAAATTAAGACAAATGAGTAATTTTGTCAAAAAATACTTAAAAAAATAAAAGCTAAAAAAATTCACTTTTTGAAAAATATTTTTATTTGAAGAAATGTGGGCCTTATTAAAAATTGATCGAAAGTCACACGTAGCCAAGAGCCCTCGAATGAGCACCTAAGGGGAAAAGAGTACTCAAATATATATTAACTTGGATGAGAAATAATCTCATTAGTTACAAAAGAATGCAAAAAATCAGGATAATCCGAAGCGAAATAGGTGGACAACATAGTCCTCAAAGCCCTAGAGGCAAGAGTGTGGGCAACATTCTTCGCCACCTTAGGAACAAAAAGAATACGAAAATTATATGCATCGGCAAGCAAAAGACGAGCATGTTCAATAAACGAGCTCAAGATAGACAAATCAGTACGTTGCCAATTTAATTTATTAGCCACTATAGCCAAATCCGTCTCAATGACCATATTAGACCAGCCACGATCGCAAGCAAGAAGGATGCCAACAAGGACCGCTTGTGCTTCGGCCGAGGCAGCATCCACACAGCTGTCCAAAGGGTGAGCAAGCCCTCCTATCACCGCACCGCTAGAGTCGCAAGCCACAACACCCACAAGAGCAACCTTGGTGAGAGGATCAAAGGCCCCATCCGTGCTAACCTTCATGGAATCGTCCTAGGGGGTTGCCATCGCGGGTGCGCAAGGATTGGTACATCAGTCGGCTGAGGGGTGGAGCTGGTTTATTTAGCTGCAACGTAGTCTCGTAGAATGCCCTGGAGTTGAGAATTGTGAGCCAAGGGGGTTGGAGACGATGATTATGGACCCAATCTGATGTGATCCCGGTTGCGGAATAACCGAAATTAATAATGCCCAATCGTGAACGCAGTAAGTATTTGAATGTCGTTTGCCGTGGAAAGTTGGTTGTCGTGAAAACGAGGGTTATAAAGTTTGTCGTGGCAAATTAGTTGTCGTGAAAACTGAGTTTGGTTGCGAAACGAAGGAATAACCAACAGTATATGAAAGTGAAGACCTGAACCTTATAATGCTCAAAACCAAGGATGGACCAACACCCACTAGTTATATAACAACTAGGAACATACGATATTAAAAGATGGAAATAGAATTGACGCCAAAAAGAAATTCCTTGATAAGTCAAATAAGTTCAATGAAGAACAAAGAGATAAAATCTCACACTAAAGTGTATTTTTAAAATCAGAAGTTCTGTCTTTTTACAATAAAAATGTGTGCCTATTAATAGGTGCATAGTGGTTGAATTGAATAGACAAACAACGGATTAAAGACAAATTATATAAGGGTTAAAAGCTCATAAAGCCATTGGTTATTCCCTTTCCAAGTAGTAGTCGAAAGGTTGATGTGGATGAAGATGAATGTGGACATTCTTTGGAATGAACGTGGACATTCTTTGGAATGAACGTAGACATTCATATCGTCCAAGTGAGAAGAACCTCTTGATCTGTCAAGCTTGTTCTGCCGCGACCGTTTTTGAGGCCCGTTGTGGAAAAATAGCCTGACGATTAGGGTTTTTGAAATCAAGGTTTTTTCATTTTTAATCAAATTTCCTTTATTTTCTTAAAAATTGTTTTGGAGTCGCCATCGGTCACTTTGGTAGATCAGACACCATAAAAAGTGGACCAGAGATTCTTTTAATAAAATTTGGGATCGAGAGTCGGTTACTTGTAGGGAAGGATTAACACCCTTACAAACGCCCGTTATTGATACCTTAGTAGTTTCACGTGGCATTTTAGCATTTCTAACATTAATCTGAATTTAATTAATTCTTTTAATTGTAAAATGGATTTTATTCCGAATGTGAGTATCTTTTTGTAAGAAAATACATTTTAGACGAATATAAGTTTTGAAACATTCAAATACATTAGGACACTTCAATTTATATTTAAAATGTATCTCAACGCAAAAGGTTTAATACATGACCATTTATTTTGTTGTCCGTTTAAGTAAGACCTAATTTAGGCACCATTAATTTAGTTAATTAAGATTCTATGAATATCATTAATTTTTCGGCTTTTATGGTAACACCCAAATAATTGAACACTACACATATTTGGCCCAAAAGTAATAATATTCCTAACCTTAGTGTAACTAATTATTTAATCCTATTTTCAATTTTTTAAACTAACTATGTGTAATTTCCATTTTCTAAGTTCAAATGATATATTAAATATTTCACGAAAATACTCCCTTGACTGACATCTCATTGCAATGAGACACTAATCAAATTAGAGTATTAAAGTGTTCATTTAATACTCATTTATTTTCTATAATGATCTAACCTAACCAATTAATTAAATTTAATTAGAGAACTTAGTCCTTAAAGGCTCTAATTTTAATATACTAGGTGACCAAATTATCTAATTAATAAAATTAGATGCTAAATTTAAAATATGCAAACTAATATATGAATAATTAAACAATCAAACAAATAATTAAAGCTGAAATGGGGACTAAATTGCATTAAATTGGAATCTGGAGAGTCAAAATACAAATTTTTAGTGACTAAATTGAAATACGGTGCAAAGTCTGAGGGATTAATATCAGGATTTGCCCAAAATACCAAAAAACGTACGGATCCTACCGCCCGACCCGACTTGTGCGCGTGGATCCTCTCATACCCGGGTCTCTAAACGACGTCGTACATCTCTACCTATATAAGGCCCAAACTGTGTCTAACTCGGTCATTTGGCTGAGTTGCATTCTCCATCTAACCCAAAAACTCTCTCCCCTCTCTCTAAACAGGCGAGCCGGCCACCGTGGTGTGATTCCCATACCCGACTCCACTGTTCCCTTAAACTGACTCCAACAACCATTTTACATTCCCTGCCGAGAAAACAAGATGAACACCGGCCAAACTCTGACTTTGCTTACTTTTTTATTATTTTTGTTGTGATCTTATTCATTTTATGTTTAAATGCAGGAGATTGAAAAGGGAGTAAGATTGTACCTTCTCCGGCGGCCAAAACAGCAATTCTAGAAGCTTTCACGGCGTCTGATACTTTCTCTGTCGTCTTTTTAGATTCCCGGTGACGTTCTGGTGTCTCTTGGACTTTCCACGATTGTGATCGAGTTCCGGCGATGAAGGAAAAAGCTCTCGTGATGTTTGATGATTTTCCGGTGATGTCTCGGTGGCTCTGATGGCCATCAAGTTTCCCGATAGCACGGCTGGCGACCGTTCACCTCTCCGGCGACGATTCAAGTTACCGACGCCGCCCTCATTGATTTCGAATGGTTTGGTTACCGAGGGGTAATTTTCTTTCTCCCATTAAGTGTTTTTTTATTATATTATTATTATTTTTAGTGATAATTATGAGGATAGTAAATTATTATTTTCTCTCTCCTGACAGGTACTTATAGTAAGTGGGAGATGATGTAATGGTTGATGTCATCGTGGGGCTTGATCCATGTGAAAAGGGAATGGACGAATGGGAGGACGCCTTATGTCTTATTATAACCGAAATTTGGGAGGGGAAATTTGGTTTTAGGATCAGATTTGTGTTTCTTTTGGGAGATTTGTGTTTGTTTGAGGGATTATAATATGTGTGATTTGGGCCTTAGGATTTTATCATGTAAATGAGCTTTGTATGCGTAAAATGGACACTAAGGGTATGTTTGGTTCACGGAATATAAGATTATTTTCGGGAATAAGATTTCCGGAATATAATACCTGACATATTACTGGGAATGTTACATTACCTTGTTTGGTTTATTGGGTAGAAATGTAAGATTACTGTGTTTGGTTGGAGGTATATAATGTTATATGGAAGTAAAATTTATTAAACTGTTCATGTGTTATATTTTCTTTTTAACATGTTAAATTTTTAAATATTAAATTAAAAATATCTGCACAAAAGGTAATAAAACTATTTTTTTTACATTATCTAAAATTTGTAAAAAAAAATTTGTCAAAAAAAAAAATTGTAAAATTTGTATATTTATCATATTATTAGTATAATTATTATATTAACTATTCTTTAAAAGAACCCAACAAGTGGCCTCAGTGAAAAAAATGAATGTTGTTCATCTTAGAAGACTCGTGTTCAACACTTTGTCTATAAGATGCGTGTGCATTGTCAAAAGGTTAAGAATATGAATAAATATATACTACCTTGTAATCACCTTTAGACTATTCAAAAAAATATTTTATATTTACTTACCCTCGTTATCCTCTATTAAAATATTTTTGTGAATTTTTAAATGTTAAACGTTTAATATGTAAAAAAAATTATTTTTTTATTACTTGTGACATGTCAAGTAAATTAAAGTAAATAATAAAATAAATCTCAATGTTGTATAATATCGATAATAAATTACATCATAAGTTTAAACTACTAAAATGTTTAAGAAGATAGTAAGCATCTTATAAATCAATGAATACAATTAAAAATATCAACTCTTTAACTTATTAATTTCCAGAGGTTTTTAATGAGACCCATTAATTTTCTAAAAAAGAAATTCAAACAATATACTATCCCAACATATAGCCTATAAACATTATAAATATAATATTAATAAAAATACAATAAATATTAAAATAATATTTAAATATATATAATACCATTTAAATATTAAATTAATATTGAATAAAAATATTTAATTAATTTAAAATATACATATTTAATCATATAATTAAATTCAACAAAGGATCTATACGAACAAAATTTATTAATTTAGGGGCAATATGGTCTATAGGGGAGGGAATTGACAAATACCTAAGAAATACAAGGGAATCACATTCCCACCATTTAATGAAAAAACTGTTACTGTTGGGAATGCAATATTACCCATTCGAGGGAATGCTCTCCAACCAAACGTGGGTATGTGATTCCAGAAAAGATCATTCCCCCAGGTAATAATCTTTTCCACGAACCAAACGCCCCCTAAGGGAATTTGGACTGATTTTTTTGGTTTATTATTTATTATTATTTTTCGTTTTATTTATATCGAAAATATAGTATATATATTTATATATAAGTATACCCGAAAAAAATATGGGTTCTACAGTTGCCCTTCTTTGCTCATTGATGTGGAACATGAATAGGGTAAAGACTAAGAGGACGCGAATTTTGTCTGAACTGTCTCCGAACACTGATGTCAGACATTATACCATGATATATCTTTTAACCTACGATAATAAAAACAACGTGAGCTTGGAAAAGCTCAGTAATACAGAACTACCAAAAGATGCTATAAGCTCATGCAAATATATGACAGACATAACATTTTCATGATGTTTCATGTAGTAACAGTCTCCATTTCTGTTCTACTATTTTAAGGTAGCATTATACTCGAGAATAACGATATTTGTTCTTTATTCAAACATTGAGAATTAGATGAGAATTATATAGGCTGATAACATACAGAGGTGGAATCAATGAGTTTAATGTCTAGTTTGTTCCAACAGTGCAACGTTAATGTATGAAATGTAACAATGCAATAAACCTTTTTATTTCAAATACATTTGCTTCAAGTAGCAGTAAAGTTCATTTTAAATCTTTATTTACCCTCCAACCATACTCCAGTATATAGTTTTCCCAGTACGGTATCATGTACAGGCATTAACTCGGGCCCATTGGGCGTGGGTACCACCCTAAGGGAATACCTTAGAATACAGGCGGCCCTAGCCGAAGCATAGGAACTGAATACGGTCAGACCTATGCGAAACATAGGAACCGAAACGAGCGGACCTAGCCGAAGCATAGGAATCGTAAACGGGAGGACCTAGCCAAAGCATTGGAACCAAAAATGGGCAGACTTACCAATTGGATCAGGGCTGAGCCGTCAGTAACTTTATATCATATCCCAAGTATCCCAGTGAATAAGTTCATCATTAGTTCATTAATCCTTAGTAGTATTTCAGTAATACATTATCCACATAGCATGTTTGTCATATCGAGTACTAAGGTCTATATCAAACATACAATACAGTCATGCTTAAATTCCAAAACATGTCATGTTCATGCGAAAACTGCATATCAGTCATGTGCACATGATCAATATGATAAAACATGTAAAATAGTATGCAAAAACAGTCGTGTAACACACATGGAACACACTAGATGGAACAATTTATTTCTTGAAGATACTCGTTATTTACGAAAAGGGACACATTGAACTTTTGACAATTTGGACAAATTTCAAAAATGAGATCCATATTAAAAGGGGTTCGTACTAACTGTTCAAACCAGATATTTAGGAATTTCTATATCAAGATCTTTCACGATATACGATACATTTAGTGCTATTCTGGTCATTTTGGCCAACGAGGGCATGTTGGTCATTTGACTATCAGGGGTGATTCCGTAATTCCACATACTAAGGACAAATTGGTATTCTGCATACATGAAGATCTCCACGGTTTATCATGTTTCCAAATTCAGTCGAACTTACGGATCCCAATACTGCGATATTTACCAAGTATTCGAACATGGGCAGTACATCCGAACTCAAACCATATTATCGAACGTACCCTTAAACATACTACTCTTACCGTTAACTATGTATATCCTCCAAACAGATCGAATATGCCTTCATATGGTATTCATTCAAATCCACATATATATCAAACGGCCAGCAAACACGAGTCTTAGAGGTATTTTCAGTCATTTCAATGTTCAAAGGTTTTTCAATTATCCTGAGCCTTTCGAATCCTTCTAAATATCCATTCGATTCATGTCTCGAGGGTACATCCATCATTATGGTTAATTTGGCATCAAGTGCCTGAGGACATTTTTGTCCTTTTGGTTATTATACACATTCTGACTAGTTCAGCATTATCACCATTTTCAATCCTTTTAGTCATTTCAGATCAATTCAACTTTTACGCCACTTAGATTAATCTAGAAAAGCGAATACTTTTCCATAGTCTTATCTTCGGAGATTTATTCAGAACTCGAGAAGATTTTAGTATTTTGCAATTTTGAAGGTTTAGGCTTTGTTAACATAACGGCCAGAGCAAAACTTATGTTTTCAGATAAATCGATTGCATTACCAGATCTAGTGAAGATTTCTAGATTGCTTCCATTAACAGAGGTAATTTTTAGTCTTTCTTATACATCAAGGCGTCTTTGTCACTTCTCAATCAAAAATTCTAAGCATTAGACCTTTAATCAAGAAATAGTCTGAATTGGATGTTTCGAAGTGCACTATTTTACCAATTAACCATTGAACTTGGATCACTCACCGATCATCAATTCCTTATTCGCATCATCAAATCTTATTCAAAATAATTATAGAACTGCAGATCTTTTCGATTTATTCATTTTTTTGAATCGAATATGTCATACTTATATGAATTTTCATACTTATTTTTCGAATCTGATTTGACTTAGGCAGATTAACAATATACTTCATCATAAGCATGCATGCTACAACCGAATACCAACACGTTCATAAAGCATACAAGTAGTAGAAAAGTATTACATTAACTCCAAGCTACATCGGCCGATTCATGATACCCCATTCGATTTCACTCGAACCCAAATTTGATGTCACATAATATCTCATATACAGAGATACATGGATACCTTCAATAAAATAATACCCTTAATCAGTTCTCATTTACATTGCTCTTAAACAGAAATTAAACACATAAGCAAGCTTGGATTCAGTGTCAGATTTTGAGGCTTTCGGGTCAGAATTTCACCAGACTTCAAAATCGGACTCAGGATGTCAAAAAAACGTAAAATAGGAGTTTTTGGAAATTTTGACATTTTGGTCAAAATCAATGGTCAACGCTGACGTCAGTGGTCAACGGTAAATGTTGACATCATCAATTGATGCTAACGTCAGCAGTCAACAGTCAATGCCGACGTCATCAGTCAACGCTAACGTCAGTGGTCAACCGAGTTGACTCGGTTGAGGTTACTCGATAGCCTGACTCGAGTTATCGGGTTTTGGGCTTGGGCCGGTTGAACGAGTTGGACCGGGTCAACCTCGAGTTGGGTCAGATAAACGGGATTGGACTTGGGTCTGTCGGTTTGGGTTACCAAAAGGCTAAGCCGGTTTAGTCTAGGGTGGTTCGGTTTTGTTGGGTTCAGACCGATTTAGCCGATTCAGACCGATTCACTTACCCAGTGATACCGAACCGCTAGACAGTCATCAAAATAGTCTTCGGAGGCCCTATTTGCATCGATCCTGCAAAAAAAATGAGAGCTAATCAACACGACTATTTAACCCACTCACAAGAATCACGAAAAAGCCAGAATCGGGCCAAAAATTACCCAAATCGGACCAAAACGGACGAAAAGTACGAAGCTCCGTCGAGGCTTCTCCTGGCGTTAAAATGACGATACGTCAGAGAGGTTTGCTCGTCATGACGTGCAGAACCCAAATCCAGTGGCCGCATTTCAAACGGACAATGAGGGATGCCGGAGACGGAAGGAACCCGAGGGCAACTTTCATTTGGGTTCTTGCTGAAGCTTTCAGGCGGTTCCCACTGTGAACCACGGTGCGACATCGCGAGTGACGATGGTGGTCGATGTCAGGATGGAATGACGAACAAGGTGGTGGTGGCGGTGGTGGACACGACTAGGCGGTGGCCAAGATCGGAAAGGAAGCCGATGTATGCTTTGGGGAAGATGAAGGGTCTGAGAGGATTCTAGAATCCTAAATATTTCTTTAGGCCAATGTTCAAAGCATTAGGGGGTTGTTGGGCTATTTTTAAATCTCGATATAGAGCAGGGAACATCACTCAAAATTTATCTGGGCTGAGATGAGACCAATCTTTAACCTTAGTTCAGTTGGCAGAGGCTTGGTTTACCAAGCAAAGGGTTAAGGGTTCAAAACCCCACAACCACTGTTTTCCTTCTTTTCCTTGCTTATGTTCAAAACCTTGCTTATGTTTGATTGTCTTGAAGAAAGACTTTCTTCTTCCATTGAAAATGTGGCATGGAGTATCACTGACTGAAATTCGATGTTGCACCTTGGTTTTCGAAAGGCCTTATTGGAAGCCTTGAGTACTCGTCTAGTTTTCAGGTACAGTTTTTCATATGTAAATTGATGTTCAACCTAGTAGAGTAATTCAAATTCTAGAGGAGATACTTCAAGGTCGCATGATTGACTTCTGTGGCAGATGAGAAAGATTCTTATCCCTGACTAAGACCATTTAAAATAACAGTTATGAGACAAGTGTTTACTTGGCACCATATGAAGTTCGATATGGGTTCAAATATTGTATGATGATTAGTTGGTCCAAGATGTATGATGGGATGACTTCGGGTCCAAAGACAACCCGAGTGTCTGAGGACACTACCAGATTGATCTGTGACCGTCTAAGAGCCCTGAGAAACAAGGATACTCTAATGGATAGGTTTCAGTATAAGAATGTACAAAATAGAAGTTTCTGTATTTCTCTGACTATGGTAAATTTCGAGGTCGAAATTCTTTTTAGGGGGAGAGTTGTAACACCCTTAATTTAATAAGGTAAAAAAATGAAAATGAAATGATGATAAAGAAAAAGGGAATGGCAGCCATGAGGTTTTGAACCCGTAACCTTTAGCTGTTTGGGCTTGTATCTTAACCAATTGAGTTAAGAAAGCTCTTGGTTATAGGTTGTACCCACTTACTTTTAAGTGGTTCTAGAAAAATAAAATAATAATAATCCTAAAAAAATATCTCAACCACCACTCTTTATGGCACATTTATTGGGTTTATCTACCCCCAAAAAGGGATACACAACCTTCTCTCTCGACTCTTCATCTTCTTCACATAAACCTTCTCCGGCCACCGCTCCGATCTACCCCACCGCCTGGCCGTGGTTCGCACCGTCGCCACTGACCGGAGCGCCCACCTTCGATCGATCAAAACCCCTCCCCCCACTCGTGCATCGGAGCCGCCATTCACCGCGACCAACGATTTGAAAGATCCGCAAATAACACAAGCGCCGCTCTTTGATTCTCGCCACTCTCTTGACCGAACGATCGTCTGTTCGACACCGTTAATGGCATCATCGGAGTATTGCGTTCTTTGGCAGCTCGCTTCTGTTTGGGTAAGATATGGTGTATTTTCCGGCCTTGTTTGTGTTGTTTGAGAATAAATCAAATTATAGGATTTAACAAGCCTTATTTTTCTCGTCAGAATCAACATTTCGACGATGTTCCGGTGACTTTCCGAAGACCGACCGTCAGGCTTGAATTCTTGGTAAGTGAACCGGGTTCAAATCGAATGAACCAGCCTAAATCGATCTGAACTAGCTAGACCGGTTGAACCGGTCGGCTAAGTCCAACCCAACCTGCCTGCCCGACCCGTTAACTGAGTCAACCCATCTGAGTTTAATCAGTGAGTCAACTCGCCCGAGTTGCCTCAGCCGAGTCAACCTGGTTTACCAGTGATGTTAGCCTGATGTCAGCACTGACCTAACTGCTGACGTCAACGTTGACTTTGACCCAAAAAGTCAAATTTTCCGAAAAGCCATATTTTATGTTTTTTGATGTCCTGAGTCTGTTTTTGAAGTTTGTTTCACTAAATTTTAACCCAAAAGCATCTGAATCTAACCTTGAACTCGAGAATGCATGTGTTAGTTTTTTAGGTTAAGAGTTATGTGATCAAGCTAAGGATTGATTACGAATTATGTTTAATTGAAGGTATTCACACATCTTCGTTTTCGAGATGTTGAGGACGTGAAATTCAGGTTCAAGAGTGTTTGGATGTCGTTTCAAGGGGTTGATCGATGTGGCAAGGATTTAAGGTAATACATTACTACCTTCTGCATGCTTTTGAAACATGTTAGTATTCGGTTATTGTTTGCACGACCATGATTGAGCATATAATTATTTCCACCTAAGTCGATCAACTAAGAAATAAGAATAATAATGGCCAAGACAAAGATATTCAAATAAGAGGTTTGATAAATCGAAAGGACTTCCGAGTTCAGTAAACGATTAATACAAACAGTTGAACTTCAAGTCTGGTTGATTTGGCTAATGAATTACAGTAAAACCTTATTAAATTAATACTATTTAAATTAATAAACTCTATTAAATAATAAATTTCTCCAGCCCCGACTTGGACCAATGTAAAAAATCATCAAATTCGATAAGATAATAATATAATATTTTTTTGGAGATCCCCTTTATAAATATAAAGGACCCATCAAAACTATAAATTAATAATTCATAAATATTACAATTACTATTTTGGTAACTTGCAAAAATATGAATCTATTGTAATCTGTTTCTTTTTAAAATTCAATTCTAATTCAATTTCATCTCTAACTTTTCTAATTGCACCCACAAGTTCCGGCGTTGAGGTCTCCAACTGCAGTAAAAAGTTGTGAAGAGTTGTTGCCGCATTCAATGCTTCCTTTCGCGTGACTAGTTCAAGTGGTGTTATTAAGTACATGCATTAGTCTAGTTAGATATAAATAATTTGATACATGAATATATTTAATAACATATACATGAATCTACTTATTTTTAATTAATTGGAATATTATGTACAATTTACAATTTATTTGCAGACAATATCTTTATCAAAGTTATATTTGCTGAATTGAGAAATTTTCTTTTAATTTATAAATTATTAATTTATTGATATATTAATATCTCTCTAAATTAATAAAATTTCATGGTCCCAAGGGTATTAAGTTATAGAGGTTTTACTGTACAAAAATGCCATCGACATATGAAAATGATTAAGATACCCCTATCAATGAAAGCAGTCTGAATATCTACACTAGATCCGGTAAAACAACTAATTCTTTTGAAAATTTTGAAATTTGCTTGGGAAGTTATGGTAACGAGGCTTCACTTTTGAGACGGTAAATTGCTCAGATTCATTGAAATTGAATAAATCCCTGAAGACATTTACGAGAAACTAATTGTATGTTTGAATTAGTCAAAGTCACGTGAAATGTTGAATTGGTTGAATTGACTAAAATGTTTGGAAATAATGATAAGGCTGAATTGATCAGAATATCCATAATGACCAAAAAGGATAATCTATCCTCGACACCAATTGCCAAATTAATCAAAATGATGGATATACCCTCGAGAACTTTAATGAATGAATAGTTGGAAGGACCGAAAGGCTCGGAATAATTGAAACACCTTTGAGAATCGAAGTGTCTGAAATACATTCGAATACTAGAATGCCAAGAAATACCACTGACTGAGATTAAGAAATACCATTAAAGTCAACAAAAGTAATGACTCTAAAAGTGGTATTATGTGACTCATGTTTGCTGGCCGTTTGATATATATATATATATGTGTGTGTGTGTGTGTGTGTGTGTGTGTGTGAATTTGAATGAATACTATATGAAGGCATATTCGATCTATTTGGAGGAAATACATAGTTAACCATAAGAGTAATTTGTTTAAGGGTATGTTCGATACTATGTTTTGAGTTCGGGTGTACTGCCCATGTTCGAATACTTGAAAATATCACTTGAATATATGTTCGATTGCTCATTGTAAGTTTAATGGGTGGTTGGTGATGGCGAGCTATTCTTGTTTTACACTAAAGTCAGTTCTGAGAGATGAATGTTTAAGGTGTACCTGCTCGGTTAAGCTATGACATCGTGTTGATGGGTTAGATTGTTTCAAAATGGGCTCGGAAACTTAATGAACAACTAAAATTCCTGAATTCTGTACATCATCGTCTATTACCTCGTTGGTTTAAATTACCAAATTACCCTTGAAGGCCAGAATGACCATTTTACCCTCGAAATCTCTAATGTTTGAATCACTCACAATATATCTGAAATCTCGCCAATCCTGGTGTGTCAACTTTTGATGTTTGGTTCGAGACATTATTACCGAACTTCCCTTTTTGTAGGGACCCCATTCTGCAACCAGTCCAAATTTGTCAAATGTTCTCATTTTGATAATGATCGAGTGTCTTAGAGGAACGAATTGAACCATGTGGAATGTTTCTTACACAATTATATTCTCTCCGATCTGAAACTAATCCTCTCTCTGATACGAATCATGAATTATGTCTGGCTAAATTATATACATCTATATATGATCTGGAATGCATGCTCTCTGATTTCTGATACTCTGAAAATACATGTATGATTACTATCCTTACCCCGCTTAGTCTGTGTTCACTAAGTTATTCTAATTGGGGTACTTCTGGGTTATGTTATGAAGTATCTGCAGGTTCAGCGCTGGTAATTCCTTATGGACCTGAGATCTCCCCTTGGGTAGGTTCTGATGCTTCGACACATGTAATCCCTTATGAACCTAAGGCAGCCCCTTAGGTTGGCTCCTATCCTCATTGGGCCTAGGGTAAGTCCTTATGGATGCAGTTCTGGGGAATTGCATATCGGTGTATGGTTGGAGGGTAGTTATATTGATACTTAGTTTTCCCTGTTCCCTCTCTAACCTTAGTCAAACTCTATTGTTGTGTGAAATATTTTGTTTATCATTCTTGATCTGTAACTGATGGAACACCCTACACTCTCTAGCTAGATTTTCGTAATCTATGTCCCTTCCGATTACCTGAGTTAGACATCGTGTCTGGTGATCGAGTAATTAATCAGAAATGAATATGTTACTTTCAAGCGTAACAACTAAACGAGTTGTGTTCTATATCTGAAACTTGATAATGCTTGCTTCTATCCTTTTGTCCTGGTACATCTGATACTTAGGTGTGACATGAAGCTTCTTTTGGTAGTTTCGTATTACTGAGCTTTTCGAAGCTCATGTTGTTTTTACCTTCACAAGTTAAAAGATCGACCATGTTGCAGCTATCAACGTCGGTATGGGAGTTCCCTCGGCTTGCTTGCGGAGTATGGTATTTGTATAATTAGGGGACATGTATGTTAAGTTTTGATTTTGTAAAACCGAAACTGATTTTGATATAACACATAAACTTAAGGACCAATTTACAAAACAATAAATTTTTAAGTACTCTTTAAAGTCTCACAAATTGACAAGTATTTTTGAACAAAATAATATTTGAAGACTGGCTCTTAAATATATAAAATTTCCTAAGTCTTTTCCTATGTTTTTCAAGCCTAAGTATGCAAAAACGCCCAGGCGTATCGATACCCTTATGCGTATCGATACCCAATTTTGCCACTAGAATTTTAATGAACATACCGTACCGATACGCCTTGCAACCGTATCGATACGATATTCATCTGGGCAACTGTTTTCATGAAACCGTACCGATACGCCTTGCAACCGTATCAATACGATGTTCATCTGGGCAACTGTTTTCATGAAACCGTACCGATACGCCTTGCAACCGTATCGATACGATAAGCATATCTTTGAAAAATCTGAGCATTTAATTATTTGACCGTTACTTGTCAGTTGGTTGGTTTCCCAATTTCCAAAAGGTCTTTATACCGTACCGATACGTTTGGTAGGCGTATCGATACACTTTTTATGTAAACTTGGCTTGGGATTCTAGTGAGCAAAAACCGTATCGATACGGCCTTGCGTATCGATACGCCCTTTTAAACCGTACCGGTACGCCTTCTATGCGTATCGATACGCCTTGTTTTCAGGCACAACAGCTCTTTCCTCTTTGATGCAGGTATCGATACGCCCTTCCCGAGTACCGATACGTTGGGTTCCAGAGCTGCATTTAATGCTGAAAAATTGCTCCCAACGGCTCTATTGATGATTCCAACTACCCAAACGGCTAGAAATCAATGCAAGGATATAAAAACAAGCTTCATTTGACCAGGCAACAACTATTGAACCCACAAGCAACATCAAAGCAAAAAATCCAAACCCTTGAGCTATTCAAAGTCAAATTCTTGTACCCAACTCTAGTGTCTTTCAATTGTCTATTTGTATTGTGAGTTTGGGGTTATTGAAATTGTAATTGGGTAGACTATCATCCTTTGAGAGGAATCATTTGAGTTTACCACAACCTTTCTTTATAATTTGAGTGGATTAAGCTTTGGGTAGAAAGCTTAATCGAAATTGTAAGGTTACCTCCTCATCCAAGAAAAAGGGAAGAATTCAAGTAGTAAATTGGTTGAAAATCCTTAGTGGAACTAAGGTAGTGGATGTAGAGTTCATTTGGAGAACTTGAACCACTCTAACTACTTGTGTCAATTTTATTTTTCACTCATTTCTTTCCACCAAAATTTTAATTGCCAATTCACCCCCCTCTTGGCCATTTGCAATTGTTCGATCAACTCAACAATTGGTATCAGAGCTACACTCATTGGAAGGATTACAACCCTTTTGAGTCAATTCTAGGAGATTTTGATCAACAACAAGTCAAGCAATGACATCCACATCCAACTATGAGTCCCAATCCACCACCAAGCCACCATTCTTCAATGGGGATAACTATCCTTATTGGAAGAATAGGATGAGGCTTTTCATCAAGTCTACCAACTATATGGTGTGGGATGTAGTTGAAGAAGGTCCATACATTCCCATGAAGAATGATGGAGAAAGACTTGTCCCGAAAGTTAAAGCCGAAATGACGGATGGTGAGAGAAGAAGGATGCAAGTGAATGACAAAGCTCTACATGTGATATTTTGTGCACTTGGTCCGGATATCTACTCCAAGGTGTCTTCAATCGAAAGTGCCAAGGAGGTTTGGGACACCCTTGAGACAACATATGAGGGAACTAGTGATGTCAAGGAGACAAAGATTGGGCTACTCAATCTAAGCTATGAGAACTTCAAGATGGATCCCAAAGAAAGTGTCTCCAAGATGTTTGATCGGTTCTCGGTCATTGTCAACGGTTTGAAGGGTTTCGGCGAAATCATTCCCGAAGACAAGCTAGTGAGAAAGTTGTTGTACTCTCTTCCGGAGTCATGGGATGGCAAGAGAACGGCCATTATTGAAGCTAGAGATTTGAAGACTCTCAAGCTTGATGCTCTTGTTGGATCTCTACTCACACATGAAATTATGAGGAAGGGAAGAGAACAAGAGAAGAAGATAGTGGAGAAGAAGGAAGTTGAGAAGAAGAAAGTGGGAATCGCACTAAAAGCTTCATATCAAGAAAGCGATTCTAGTGAGGATGAAGATGAGGAGATGGCTATGTTGGCCAAACGTTTTACTCGGTTCATGAAGTCAAATCATGGAAGAAAATTCATTAGAAAGGGAGACTTCAAGAGTAAAAGCAAGGAAGAGGAGAAGGACCAAATTACTTGTTATGAATGCAAGAAACCGGGTCACATCCGTTCAGAGTGTCCTCAATTGAAAAAGAAAAGCTTTGGGAAGAAGAACAAGCTCAAAGCACAAATAGCTACTTGGAGTGACGAGGAGTCATCCGAGGAAGAGGAGGAAGTGGCCTATCTATGTCTCATGGCCATTGATGATGAACCTAAGGTAAACTCTAACTTATCCAATTTCGATTTTACTATTGATGAACTTCAAGATGCTTATGATGAATTGCAAGAAGTGTATGATGAGTTAGTAGAAAAATACAAAGAATCCATTTTGAAAAACAAGAAAATCATTTCCGATTTGAAAAGTCAAAATGAGACATTTTCTAAAGCTAACTCCGAATTGGAAAAGAAGGTTTTGTTTTTAGTAAATCTTTCAAATGATCTTAAAACAAAAAATCTTGAACTTGAAAAACTTCTTTCCGATTTTCAAGATTATCACACAAAGAAAGTGGATAATCTTAAAACATCTATTGCTATTGGGAAAAATAACTTTGAAAAAGGAAATCATTCTAAATCCCAATATGTAAAAAGAAAACCTTTTGTACCTAAACAAAGAACTTTTAATAAGCAATCTAGAGGTCAAAAAGTTAGGAGTGTTTGGATTCCTAAAGAACTCATTATTTCTAATGATATAAATGCTATTGCTTCTTGGATTCCTAAGGGAACCAAAATGTTGAAGGCTAACACTCATGGACCCAAAATGATTTGGGTACCAAAAATCAAGGCCAAATTTCTTTGTTTGTAGGGGGAGCATTGCTACAAGGCTAAAGCTTCAAGCAAAAATTCTTGGTACCTTGATAGTGGATGCTCAAGACATATGACCGGTGACAAGAGTCGATTTGTGGAACTAAAGCCTAAAGGTGGTGGAGTGGTAACATTTGGTGACAACTCCAAAGGCCACATTGAAGGAATAGGCTCCATTGGTAATCACTCTTCTATTTTCATTGAAAATGTTTTGTATGTCAACGGTCTTAAGCATAATTTGTTGAGTATTAGTCAATTGTGTGACAAGGGTTTTAATGTTCTATTTGATAAAAGTGGTTGCAAAATTGTAAACATTAAAACAAATCAACTAATGCTCATAGGACATAGAATAGGCAACATTTACATGGTGCATTTAGATGACATCAATGCATCTCATACATGCTTAGTTGCACATGATGAACATGACTCATGGCTTTGGCATAGAAAATTAGGACATGCTAGCATGGGTGTCTTAGAGAAATTAATTTCCCTTAATCTAGTTAGAGGTTTACCCAAACTTAAATTTTCTAATGATAAAATTTGTGATGCATGCTCAAAGGGTAAACAACATAGAAGTTCTTTTAAATCCATTAATGATGTCTCCACTAGTAGATGTTTACAATTGATTCATATGGATCTTTTTGGGCCTATTAGAACAATGAGCTTGGGTGGAAAATCATATGCTTTTGTGCTTGTAGATGACTACTCTAGGTATACTTGGGTTCTATTCTTAAGTACAAAGGATGAGGCTTTAGAAAAATTCATCACATTTTCTAAGATAACTCAAAATGATCTTGAACTTAAGATTTCTCACATTAGAAGTGATCATGGAACCGAATTTCAAAATCTAGGTTTCGATGAGTTTTTAAATGAAAATGGGATTAGCCACAATTTTTCCGCACCTCGCACTCCTTAACAAAATGGGGTAGTTGAGAGGAAAAATCGAACTTTAGAAGAAATGGCTAGAACCATGCTTTGCGTAAATAATTTACCTAAATATTTTTGGGCGGAAGCCACAAATACCGCTTGCTATATTATAAATCGAGTAATGATTAGGCCAATTTTGAAGAAAACACCTTATGAGATTTTAAAATCTAAGAAGCCTAACATTAGCTATTTTCATCCTTTTGGTTGCAAGTGTTTTGTTTTGAATAATGGTAAAGAAAACTTAGGTAAATTTAATGCTAAAAGTGATGAAGCTATTTTCTTAGGGTATTCTTTAAACTCTAAAGCCTATCGTGTATTTAATAAAAGAACTCTAGTTGTTGAAGAGTCAATACATGTTGTTTTCGATGATAACCTCCTTCCGAGGAAGGAATCTTGTGACGATGATGATGTAGGAACTCTTGATGCCATTGATGGAGGACAAACGTCAAAGGTGGATGAGGTTCCAACTAAAGATGAGGATACACAAGATCCACCTCTTGAAGCCTTGAAGGACTTGGCTCTTGAGGAAAAGGAGGTGTCTTACCCAAGGGAGTTAAACTATGTCAAAGGTGGTGAAATCTTGGGTGATCCATCCAAGGGGGTAACTACTAGATCCTCTCTCAAATTAATGAATCATGTTGCATTTCTTTCATGCATTGAGCCTAAAATATTAAAGAAGCTTTAAAAGATGATTTTTGGATTTTGGCTATGCAAGAGGAATTAAACCAATTTGAGAGAAGTAAAGTTTGGACATTAGTTGAAAGGCCTAATAATCAATCTACTATAGGAACTAAATGGGTTTTTAGGAATAAACTAGATGAAAGTGGTAATATAGTGAGAAACAAGGCTAGGCTTGTTGCTCAAGGCTATACCCAAGAAGAGGGAATTGATTTTGATGAGATATATGCACCCGTAGCTAGAATGGAAGCTATTAGGATGTTGCTTGCATTTGCATGTTATCATAATTTCAAGCTTTTTCAAATGGATGTAAAAAGTGCATTTTTAAATGGTTTTATAAATGAAGAGGTGTATGTTGAACAACCACCGGGTTTTGAGGATTCAAAATTTCCAAACCATGTGTTTAAACTAACAAAAGCTCTCTATGGTTTAAAACAAGCTCCTATAGCTTGGTATGAGAGACTTTCAAATTTCTTAATTGAAAAGGGTTTTGAAAAAGGAAAGGTGGATACAACACTCTTCATAAAAAGATATAACAATGACATCTTAGTAGTTCAAATTTATGTTGATGATATCATTTTTGGTTATACTAATGAGTGTTATTGTAAAGAATTTTCTAAGCTAATGCAAGGTGAGTTCGAGATGAGCATGATGGGGGAGCTCTCATTCTTTTTGGGACTTCAAATCAAACAAAGGAAAGATGGCACCTTCATAAATCAAGCTAAGTACGTGAATGATATGCTCAAAAAGTTTGGCTTGGAGAATGCAAAGCCTCAAGCCACTCCTATGAGTTCTTCCATAAAGCTTGACAAAGATGAAGGAGGTAAGTGTGTTGATTCTAAGCTTTATAGATCCATGATAGGTTCTTTGTTTTACCTTACCGCAAGTAGACCGGATATCATGTTTAGTGTTTGCTTGTGTGCTAGGTTTCAAGCTAGTCCTAGAGAATCACACCTAGTTGCCATTAAGAGAATTTTTAGATACCTTAGGGACACACCTACTTTAGGCCTTTGGTATCCTAAAGATTCTTCCTTTAGCCTTCATGCTTATTCGGATGCGGATTATGGGGGATGTAAGATAGATAGGAAAAGTACTTCCGGGACATGTCAATTCTTAGGTAGTATGCTCGTATCTTGGTTCTCTAAGAAACAAAATAGCGTAGCCTTATCTACCACCGAAGCGGAGTACATATCCTTAGGGAGTTGTTGTGCTCAAGTCCTTTGGATGAAGCAACAACTCTTAGATTATGGTGTTAAAATAGAAACCATACCCCTTAAGTGTGACAACACTAGTGCCATCTGTCTTACTAAGAATCCCATCCAACATTCTAGAACTAAACACATAGAAATTCGACATCATTTTATTAGAGATCATGTTTTGAAAAATGATGTTGTTATTGAATATGTTGACACCTTGAACCAATTAGCGGATATATTTACAAAACCTTTAGATAAAGAGCGCTTTTGGACCCTTAGGAGAGAGTTAGGTTTAACTAGCCTTTCTTGACCCTTTTAGGTCCCAAAATGTCCAAATTTGCTTGAAATTGCTTATGATTCGTGCTTGTGTTAATTTTGTTCTATTTGCTTCTATGCATGTTGCTAGGGGGAGTATGTATTAAGTTTAGCCATTAAAACTTGTTCATATGACATGTACATGCATTTAGAGACGTTTCAAATTGGATTTTTGCACTTAAATCTTTCAAATCTGCACAATCTGGTAAAGGTGTATCGATACGTCTGCAAAGCGTATCGATACGGGTTGATAACTGGGAATTTTTGAGGATGAACGAGTATTGATACGACCATGCATATCGATACAGTACAAGTCAAGGGAAATAGTCAAAGCCAAGCGTACCGATACGGCCCCGCGTATCGATACGGTAGTATCGACGAATATAAAGTTAGGGCTAAAGGGTATCTGTAACGGGGGTTTTTCCCGCAAATCATGTTCCCCGCTACTTTTGAAAAATATTCAATTTAATTTGAAAAAGAGGGAGTTTTAAAAATTGATTCGGGTTTAGAAAAATCCCTTTTAAAAAATCTTTTTTTTTTCGGTTTGGAGTCGCCACCGGCCACTAAGGTAGGCCAGACACCGTAAAATATAAAACCAGAGATTCTTTTGAAAGGGTTCGGGAGTTGGTTACGTGTGGGGAAGGGTTAGCACCCCCATCACGCCCGGAAATCGGTACCAAAACAATTGTTGCTTTTAATTGATGGAAATTACTTGAAATTTAAAAAGACTTTAATTAGTGGTTCTTGATTGAAAACCAGACTTTAATTATACGAGCTTTTTCAAATTGGTGGTTCCGAATTGATTCGTCGTTTAATTAAAAAGGATGACGGTACACCGGACCAAAGACTAAACCGACATCATATAAGATTGACTACCGTGTTAGTTTAGGGTTCGGATCCCGTACGTCACCTTTATGCATGATGCAAGCAATTAAAGGACGATGCTATGGTCTTGTTCGTTTTAATTACGGATTTACCTTTAGACGATTCGAATTAATCCGAATATTCGCGGGACATCCAATAAGTTAGGCTAGTCGACCCGAATACGCGAATTAATAGGTATCTCCGTTTTATAATTAAAAATGAATTAATATACAAATTAAAATGCTAAAAGTCACATGAATGACAATAAAAATGCATGTCACAAATATATTCGAACAACATTAAAAAAGCATACAACAAATATATATTCGAATGACATTAGAACAAATAGGCATGCAACATTAAAAAAAACATATATGCACATACTAACAAAAAGCATAATAAACTGCTAATAATAAAAAGGCAAACTGGAAAGGATCAAAACCGCGAATAAACAATTTACAAAATTAATTAAAATGCGAAAATAGGGCAAATTAAAAAGATACGAAAACTTTAAAGGACCGAAAAAGCCATTTCTCCACTCGAAAATCAAATGAAACCAGATTTCGGACGAGATTGAAAACACTGAAAAATGCATAGGAACCACGGGCGTGGTTTAAAAACGCGGAAGCCCTCCCCGCGTAAATAGAGTGACACGTGAGGGCTTAAAACGTGATTAACCCAGTTTTAAAATAAATAAACATATATAAACCCACTTAAAACAGTTTCAGTCCTTTTTTCATTTCTTCAAACCCTAACCAGAGACACTCCCCCTTTTCTTTGTTTCCTTCAGCGCCGTCACCGTTCCGGTCGCCGTTGCCGGCGCCGGAATGCTAAAAAAACCTTCTTTTCCGACCTTTTTCGAACCCGAAAACCAGAAAATCCCTTCCTTTTAACGAAACCAAAACCAAAATCCCTACTGTTTTTATTTTGAAACCCAAAACCCGAATCGAAAAGGAAAACTCTTTGTATTATGAAAATCAAGACAAAAAACCCCCCTCACCGGCTCACATGCATGGCCTCGGGAAGGGCCACAGAGCTTATCGCCGACGAGGACGACGGACGGACGCGAAGGTAAAACCCTTAACCTTTATTTTTTGTATTTTTTGTTTCGAAATGAAATATAAAAACGATATACCTTTGGAAAACCTCTCTCTGCTTGTATTGATCTCTCTGAAGTTTTGTTACAATTGTTTCGAATACAGAAAGCTCTCTGAAAAATCCTTTCGAAACTTCCTATTACAACTTTTTCTCTCTGAAAAAAATCCTCCTCTACATTGCATTCTGCTCGGGTTTATATAGCCCGAATATTACATATTTTCCTTTTCTAAATTATATGTAAATGCTGGAAAATCTTCTGGTTGATTTGTACGATTTCGGTTGTTGATTGCCTCTGAAATTCTGCATTTTTTGTTTCTGAAATTCCTCTGACATTTGTTGTTTGCATGTGACCCGTGAGGAGAGGGGACCAGAGGGCTCGGCTGTTCTGAGGACGTGGAGCCGATGAGGGCTGAATCACGGCCGTTGGTGGAATCTTGACGGCCAGAGGAGGCTGATGGGGACTCGAACTCACGCGCGTGGGAAGCTGAGAAGCCGCGCGTGTGGGCGTGCGGGTTCTGGAACCTTCCTCGGTCGATCTCAACCGTTCGATGTGGATCCAGATCTGACGGTGGATCTGGTGCGGCGCTAGGGCTCGGGAGAGGCCTCTCTAGGGTTTTTGCTGGAGTGTGATCTGAACCGTTAGATCTATCCCAGATCTAACGGTTGGAATGGGGGGCGGCTGCACAAAATATAAGGGGCATTAGGGTTTTCTTTTAGATCAGATTAGGGCTAGATTATTTGGGCCCCAAACAGGCCTTGTATATTTATTTATTTTTGGGTTTTTCATAATGTAAATGGACAATTGGGCTTTATTATTTATGTTAAGGATTATTTATATTATTTATTATATATTTTTTGTGTTTTCAGATTTATTTCAATGATAATCATATTAGGAATGATAGTAAATATAATACGAACGGCAACATTAATATATAATAATAAGATAACCAAATATCAAAATGATAATAGAATAGTGATAATAGTATAATGGATAGTAAGATAAAAATAATAGAATAAATAATACTAATAATGATAATAATATATAGTATATGATAGGATAATACTAGGTAATAAGTAATAACATAATGGATGATAAGTATGGTAATATATTATAATGATGATAATAAATATATGAGGATAAGATAATAATATTTAATAATAAATCATATACTGTTTTTTTTTTGTTTTTTCCTTTTTCCTTTTTTCAGTGCTTTAATTTTTGCCATAACAATATATATAAATATAAAAAAATATAAAGCCCATTACTAAAAGAAAAGGGGACGAGTTTAACACTCCGGACAAAATTAGTGATTACAGTTGCCCCACTTTGCTTATACTTGTAGAACAAGGATAAAGCAAAGACCATAAGCACAAATTTTGTCCGACTCCCCTGTTTGGATTCCGAGTCACCATGCACTTGAACTACTGGCGGTTCGGAAGTAGGTACGGGAAAATGCAACGGTCGCGGAGGCCTGCAATTGTTTTTCTCATTTCAACACTCTTCAACCCTTCGAGGTCCGATCAAACAGATAATTAGCAGAAGCTCCATTCTTCAAGTGCCCGAACGGATAGGTGGGTTCTACTCCGAAAGCCCGAACAGATAGGCGAGTTCTATTCTCTGAAAGCCCGAACAGATAGGCGAGTTCCATTCTCCGAAAGCCCGAACGAATAGGCAGATTCTATTCTCCGAAAGCCCGAACAGATAGGCGGGTTCCATTCTCCAAGAGCCTAAACGGATAGGCGGATTCCATTCTCCAAGAGCCTGAACGGATAGGGGGGGTTCTATTCTCCAAGAGCCTGAATAGATAGGCTGGTTCCATTCTCCAAGAGCCTGAATGGATAGGCGGGTTCTATTCTCCAAGAGCCTGAATAGATAGGCCGGTTCTATTCTCCAAGAGCATGAATAGATAGGCCGGTTCCATTCTCCAAGAGCCTGAACGGATAGGCTGGTTCCATTCTCCAAGAGCCTGAACAGATAGGCGGGTTCCATTCTCCAAGAGCCTGAACGTATAGGCTGGTTCTATTCTCCAAGAGCCTGAATAGATAGGCTGGTTCCATTCTCCAAGAGCCTGAACAGATAGGCGAGTTCTATTCTCCAAGAGCCTGAATAGATAGGCCGGTTCTATTCTCCAAGAGCCTGAATAGATAGGTCGGTTCCATTCTCCAAGAGCCTGAACGAATAGGCGGGTTCTATTCTCCAAGAGCCTGAATAGATAGGCCGGTTCTATTCTCCAAGAGCCTGAATAGATAGGCCGGTTCTATTCTCCAAGAGCCTGAATAGATAGGTCGGTTTCCTTTTACGGGGAAAGCTTTAAAATACCTGTCGAAAGTAGGTAAAAATGGTATGATGATGTGAGTTAGCATGCCCCTAATCCTAGGGATGCCTAACTACAAGTGATGCATGAATTATGACATCAAAATTGCTCGGATGCTTTCTGTCTCCGGATCGGTCAATCTCGACCTTCTTCTTCTTTTCTTCTCTTCAATCTCTTTTGGCTTTCTCATCTTTGCCAAATCTCGATCTCTTGGTCTCTTCTCGAAGACGACTACTGACTTTTACTGGTCAGGATAGACGTAACACTTCTCGTAGTGCACGTTCTCAAAGCATTGCCCCCTATTTAAACCGGGTGCTCATCCATTGTCTCCATCTTTACTTAATGCGACAACTTTTCTCTTCTCAACATGGGGGAAGCACGTGCCCCCAAGTCCCTGAACTTTTTCTAGAGTTTATTTTAAACTGGTCCATCTTGACCTTCTTCTTCTTTTTAATCTCTTCTGGCTTTCGTCCTTGCCAAATATCAATCTTTTGATCTCTTCTCGAAAGATAACTGCTGACTTTCACTGGTCAGACTGGTTATAACACTTCTCATAGTGCTTTCTCTCAAAACATTGCCCCCTACTCAAACTGGGTGCTAAATTATTCTCTTCGTCTTAATTCAACGACTTCTTCTCTCTTCACAAAGTTAGGGGAAGCACATGCCCCCAAGTCCTTGAACTTTTCTCTTAAGTTCACCAAGGTCCAATTTCATCTTCTGATGCAATCGAAATATTTCGACAAAAATTTGCTTCAAGTCCCTGAACTGTAGTATGTAGGAACCTACTGCCGTCCTCACTATGGCCACTGATGACCTACCATTTGTATTCATGGCATTGCATTCTAAACTTTATCCCCGAAGCAATGGGAAATTAATTTGTGTTCAAAAAAGATTTAGATTGCATCTTCTAATTTCAACATGAGATGCATTTTCGAAAATTATACTTTCTTTTCAAATTAGGGATATATCAAGTCAAATTAAATACCCCGAATATCAAGTGCACGAACAACACTACTGTGGCTTACCAAGGATTGCCTCAAGCAACATGTGTCTAGGAGACCTCGAAAGCTAAGCTGATGTCTGAAAATGTGACATACTCTCCAAGTTATTTCGGCTTTTAATCAATTAGATTTATCTTCTGTAGGCTTTGCCTTTATCAATTCTTTATAATTTTGGGGAAGTCAACTCATCACATTCCTTTGGCTCGAAATAAATGATGGAGCAAACAACAAAACCCCGAGCTACTCGGCATTGTCATGATTTGAAAATATTACCATCACTCATGTAGCTAAAGTGAATGGTGCATAGCAACCTTATTGGTCTTTTGCTACAGCGGAGTGCCCAAAAAATTCCACACTCGTATCCGAAGATGCCTATTACCAGGCTTCGAACATTGGAGTGCTTTTGTTACACTTTTATTGTTCTCTCTCTTTTGTCTTCTCTTTTCTTTTTCTCTTTTTCTTTTTTTCTTTTTTTTTTCTCTTTTAGCACGAAAGATTTCTGGTTATTCTCCCGAAGGCCCTAATTCTATGTGTACTTATTTAGATGACCAAATTATCTTGGAGTGTAAGCCACATATTCATCATCTTCAAAGCTTTCGATTTCCACTGGACAAAGGCGGCTCAAAGTCAACCTTTGGGGTCAAAGTCTATGTCCCTTATGCAATTGATATACGGGGACTCAATAGACAAATACATACACATAAAATGAAAAGGCAATTGAAACATAATGCATCATTTCATTGAAATTTAAAAACATGCAGTCTGAGGCCCTTACAAAAAGATCTTTGCTACCTTCGGGCAAAGGGTAGCAAACTGGATTCCACACATCACTTCAAGGAAAAAAAACTAGAATGCAATGAAATGAAAGCAAACAAACTTGGATGCATAAACTCTTGTTACTGCTAGGCTGACCATCCATTCCACCCCTCAAACTTCTTCGAGGAACTCAACCTCCTTATTGTCCATCAATTCCTGGACCAACTACTTAAATTTCGGACAACTCTGAATCTCGTGCCCCACAGTCTGATAGTATTCACAAAAGAATTCATGGCCATCATATGCCTCATTTGGGACCCTTCTAAAGTCGGCTTGTAACTAGCAAAACTTTCCTCCATTTGCCTCCTTTGGCGGCGAGTAAAGTGTAGGTGTGGAATCTTCGGTAGTCACGAATGCTACCATGACCTCGAACAATGATTTAACGATGAAATGTGTATGCAAAACAGAAACAAATGATTGAAGGCAACAAATTAAAAAAAACAGAAAATCGAATGCAAGAAAATGCTGATTCGACGAACATCCTCATTAAACAACTTTTCATAATGGAGATCAAATCTTGTTACAACGAGGTAATAAAATAAATACACAGGATACAATTTTTCTTTTTCCTTTTTTTTTCTTTCTCGTCCCTTTCTTTCAAATTAGGGTCCCGAAAACTTCGTTGCTATGGACTCTTTCTCCCATTGTGAAAGTTTTCAACTTTGGACTGTTCTCGAATCAACACTTCGTATGAGAATACGATGAGTATGCAAAAATAAGCAAAACAAGACAAGAAAGCAACTGGGTTAGTATCAACAATAATGAAGACTGAATAAAACAAGCAAAAGGAAACACATCAAAGCAAATTAACAATGCAAGACCTAATAGCATGAATTCTAATTCTACGGTTATCCGCATGGCTCTAATCGGGGTGGGCTTCTTAAATTCTCACTCATGTGGTTCGGTTCTAACAAGGGTACCCGAACCTATTTTATCACCTACTAAGGTGACAAAAGCCCCAATTCTGGCCCATTACAAGCTTGCGAATTGGTTTCGGTTCGGGGGAAAGCACGACCTAATGACGTGGAGGGCTGCTCACATGTCAAAGGCGTGGATTCCAGAAGTGAATTACCGACCCGTGGAGGGAGACTCACGTGGGTATGGGCGTTTCACTCCCACTTAAGGGACGAAGCTCGGGTATAGAGCCTAATGCGTGATGCAACACATGTCGGTGATTCCTTTGAAATTAAATGAAGAATTAATTTAAGACCACCAATTATCGAAGCTCGTATAATTCAAGTTCTATTTTCGAGGAAGAACCATCTCGCTAAAGTCAAATTAAATTTCAAAAATTTCTATCATTAAAAGCAACAATTATTTTCTTGGCCTAACTCTCTTTTTGTTTTGAAAAACAAAACCTCTCACCAGCGGAGTCGCCAGACTGTAACGGGGTTTTTTTTCCCGCAAATCATGTTCCCCGCTACTTTTGAAAAATATTCAATTTAGTTTGAAAAAGGGGGAGTTTTAAAAATTGATTCGGGTTTAGAAAAATCCCTTTTAAAAAATCTTTTTTTTTCGGTTTGGAGCCAGACACCGTAAAATATAAAACCAGAGATTCTTTTGAAAGGGTTCGGGAGTTGGTTACGTGTGGGGAAGGGTTAGCACCCCCATCACGCCCGGAAATCGGTACCAAAACAATTGTTGCTTTTAATTGATGGAAATTACTTGAAATTTAAAAAGACTTTAATTAGTGGTTCTTGATTGAAAACCAGACTTTAATTATACGAGCTTTTTCAAATTGGTGGTTCCGAATTGATTCGTCGTTTAATTAAAAAGGATGACGGTACACCGAACCAAAGACTAAACCGACATCATATAAGACTGACTGCCGTGTTAGTTTAGGGTTCCGATCCCGTACGTCACCTTTATGCATGATGCAACCAATTAAAGGACGATGCTATGGTCTTGTTCGTTTCAATTACGGATTTACCTTTAGACGATTCGAATTAATCCGAATATTCGCGGGACATCCAATAAGTTAGGCTAGTCGACCCGAATACGCGAATTAATAGGTATCTCCGTTTTATAATTAAAAATGAATTAATATACAAATTAAAATGGTAAAAGTCACATGAATGACAATAAAAATGCATGTCACAAATATATTCGAACGACATTAAAAAAGCATACAACAAATATATATTCGAATGACATTAGAACAAATAGGCATGCAACATTAAAAAAACATATATGCACATACTAACAAAAAGCATAATAAACTGCTAATAATAAAAAGGCAAACTGGAAAGGATCAAAACCGCGAATAAACCATTTACAGAATTAATTAAAATGCGAAAAGGGGGAAAATTAAAAAGATACAGAAACTTTAAAGGACCAAAAAAGCCATTTCTCCATTCGAAAATCAAATGAAACCAGATTTCGGACGAGATTGAAAACACTGAAAAATGCATAGGGACCACGGGCGTGGTTTAAAAACGCGGAAGCCCTCCCCGCGTAAATAGAGTGACACGGGAGGGCTTAAAACATGATTAACCCAGTTTTAAAATAAATAAACATATATAAACCCACTTAAAACAGTTTCAGTCCTTTTTTCATTTCTTCAAACCCTAACCAGAGACACTCCCCCTTTTCTTTGTTTCCTCCGGCATCGTCACCGTTCCGATCGCCGTTGCCGGCGCCGGAACGCTAAAAAAACCTTCTTTTTCGAACCCGAAAACCAGAAAATCCCTTCCTTTTAACGAAACCAAAACCAAAATCCCTACTATTTTTATTTTGAAACCCAAAACCCGAATCGAAAAGGAAAACTCTTTGTATTCTGAAAATCAAGACAAAAAAACCCCCTCACCGGCTCACATGCATGGCCTCGGGAAGGGCCACAGAGCTTATCGCTGGTGAGGACGACGGACGGACGCGAAGGTAAAACCCTTAACCTTTATTTTTTGTATTTTTTGTATCGAAATGAAATATAAAAACGATATACCTCTGGAAAACCTCTCTCTGCTTGTATTGATCTCTCTGAAGTTTGGTTACAATTGTTTCGAATACAGAAAGCTCTCTGAAAAATCCTCTCGAAACCTCCTATTACAACTTTTTCTCTCTGAAAAAAATCCTCCTCTACATTGCATTCTGCTCGGGTTTATATAGCCCGAATATTACATATTTTCCTTTTCTAAATTATATGTAAATGCTGGAAAATCTGCTGGTTGATTTGTACGATTTCGGTTGTTGATTGCCTCTGAAATTCTGCATTTTTTGTTTCTGAAATTCCTCTGACATTTGTTGTTTGCATGTGACCCGTGAGGAGAAGGGACCAGAGGGCTCGGCTGTTCTGAGGACGTGGAGCCGATGAGGGCTGAATCACGGCCGTTGGTGGAATCTTGATGGCCAGAGGAGGCTGATGGGGACTCGAACTCGCGCGCGTGGGAAGCTGAGAAGTCGCGCGTGTGGGCGTGCGGGTTCTGGAACCTTCCTCGGTCGATCTCAACCGTTCGATGTGGATCCAGATCTGACGGTGGATCTGGTGCGGCGCTAGGGCTCGGGAGAGGCCTCTCTAGGGTTTTTGCTGGAGTGTGATCTGAACCGTTAGATCTATCCCAGATCTAACGGTTGGAATGAGGGGCGGCTGCACAAAACATAAGGGACATTAGGGTTTTCTTTTAGATCAGATTAGGGCTAGATTATTTGGGCTCCAAACAGGCCTTGTATATTTATTTATTTTTGGGTTTTTCATAATGTAAATGGACAATTGGGCTTTATTATTTATGTTAAGGATTATTTATATTATTTATTATATATTTTTTGTGTTTTCAGATTTATTTCAATGATAATCATATTAGGAATGATAGTAAATATAATACGAACGACAACATTAATATATAATAATAAGATAACCAAATATCAAAATAATAATGATAATGATAATAGAATAGTGATAATAGTATAATGGATAGTAAGATAAAAATAATAGAATAAATAATACTAATAATGATAATAATATATAGTATATGATAGGATAATACTAGGTAATAAGTAATAACATAATGGATGATAAGTATGGTAATATATTATAATGATGATAATAAATATATGAGGATAAGATAATAATATTTAATAATAAATCATATACTGTTTTTTTATTTATTTTTTTCCTTTTTCCTTTTTTCAGTTTTTTAATTTTTGCCATAACAATATATATAAATATCAAAAATATAAAGCCTATTACTAAAAGAAAAGGGGACGGGTTTAACACCTCGGACAAAATTAGTGATTACAGTATCGATACGCGTGTATAGCGTATCAATACGGCCTCGACGGAGAGGCTATTTAGGGCTGTATGTGTTAAAAATCTTTAAAAACTCAAAAACCCTAGCCGCGAAACCCTATATAAACCCCCTCAATCCTTCAAATTTTACCATCAATCTTCAAAATTCCTTGAGGGTTTTTACTCTACACATCAAGGCAAAGCTTTGGCATTAAATCTTGTGCATTCACATCCCCTCTTTCATCCATTCTAAGATTCAAGGTATAAATCTTCTCTTTTCTATTTTTTTTAATTTTCGTTTGCTTTTAATTGTTGTTTCAACTAATTTTTTGTACAAACCTTGTTTGATTGTTATGGGTTTCAACTTTTTCATAAATTTTTTTCCAAAAATTAATTTTTTTTCATTCGAATATATTTTATATTCGATATTTTTTTAAACTGTTTTTTTAATTTAATTGTGAATATCTCTTTTAAAAAAAATAATTAATTAAATTTTTTTTTCAAATTACCTTGAATTATTAGACTTTATTGGATTAAATAGGATGTTAATTACATACATATTCGAATTCTTTTTGGTGTATTTTCAGGATTATGGCTCCGAAAAAGGGAACTAAGCGTCATCGTTCTTCTTCCAATCCTATTGAGGATGTCGAGGGTAATCCTACACCTAACCTTCCTTATATTATCCAATCTAGTTTTCCCGAGGATGGTGATAGAGAACGATATAAACTTTTTCAAGGAATGAACCTTAGGGAAGAGCGAGTTGTGTCAATCCCTTTTTAAAATTCTGCCCGTTTCAAGTTTCAATACCTATCTTTAATTAAACAATGGAAATTTTTAACCTTTTTGAGCATCCCTCCTATACTCTATAGGAATCTAGTCATCGTATTCTTTTCCAATGCCATATGCATTCATGATGAACCTAGGGAGAATGTCATTGCCATTGAATCTTCTATTATGGGCAAAACTTTTCAAATTGATCAAAAGGTTTTATGTAATGTCTTTGGTTTTGAAGATGTTGGTATTGATGATGAACATTCTTTGGGTACGGGTTTTTTAGGCTCAGCAAAGGTTTTAAATGCTCATGACCGTATCCTTCACCTTCTTATTTCTTGGTTTATTCGTCCATCGGGTGAGAAATATTCAACTATTCGTCAAACGAATGATTTTTGGCTTAAGTGTTTTAGAGAAGGTAAACGTCCAAATTTGTGTCAAATCATGTTTGCCGACCTTGTCTTTTTAGCTCAACATGCTTATACCAAACAAGTCTCATCCTTTTACTACTCCACGGCTTTGAGATTTCTATTTCATTCCCTTGGCATTGATTGTTCACATGATTTTCCCGAAACCCTTGGCCTACCCATCGATGAGCGTTCCCTAGCTCGTTCTGGTTTCACTTATGTTGATAATGATTGGGTTCGCAATGCTCAAGATCCTCCGCCCGTTGCTCCGGTCGATACCTCTCGTGCTTCTTCGAGCTCTCACCGTGCTCCTCTTGATTCCTCCTCCATGGATACTCTCATGACCTTCCTAAATGAGAAGTTCACCGCGATGGATAATCGTTTCACATCCTTAGAGGATCGCGTCCAAGGCATGGAAAAGAAGATAGACACCATGGCCGCTCGCCAAAACTCCATGGATATTTCTCTTACCGCCTTCCATGGTGTTTGGATCAATCAAACCCGAAGGAATCAACCCTCTCAAGAAGATGAAGAAGAAGATGACGAGGACTAGTAGATCATGCATCTCATCTTAGGACATTTAGTCTTTTATTATTGTTATTGCACTTTCGTTTTTAGGATTTGAAGTTTATGCCTATTTTCTATGTTTTTTTAGGATTTTAAAAGTTTGGATTATGATGGTTGCTTTGAAATTTATGTATTTGAAACTTTATGTTTTTTTTGAAGTTTATGCATTTGAACTCTTATGCTTGCTTTAAGTTTAATGAATTATTGTTGCTTTATATTGCTATTATCCTTGTATTCTATTTTGATCTAACAAAAAGGGGGAGAAGGATCATAGAGTCAAATATTTTTGTTTTGAAAATCTATCTTAAAGTAAGGGGGAGAAAGCTTTTCAAAATGTTTCAAAAACTTAAAAATTTATTTATGGTTTTGTTATATCAAAAAGGGGGAGATTGTAAAACCGAAACTGATATTGATATAACACATAAACTTAATGACCAATTTACAAAACAATAAATTTTTAAGTACTCTTTAAAGTCTCACAAATTGACAAGTATTTTTGAACAAAATAATATTTGAAGACTAGCTCTTAAATATATAAAATTTCCTAAGTCTTTTCCTATGTTTTTCAAGCCTAAGTATGTAAAAACGCCCAGGCGTATCGATACCCTTATGCGTATCGATACCCTATTTTACCACTGGAATTTTAATGAACACACCGTACCGATACGCCTTGCAACCGTATCAATACGATATTCATCTGGGCAACTATTTTCATGAAACCGTACCGATACGCCTTGCAACCGTATCGACACGATGTTCATCTGGGCAACTGTTTTCATGAAACCGTACCGATACGCCTTGTAACCGTATCGATACGATAATCATATCTTTGAAAAATCTGAGCATTTAATTATTTGACCGTTACTTGTCAGTTGGTTGGTTTCCCAATTTCCAAAAGGTCGTTATACCGTACCGATACGTTTGGTAGGCGTATCGATACACTTTTTATGTAAACTTGGCTTGGGATTCCAGTGAGCAAAAACCGTATCGATACGGCCTTGCGTATCGATACACCCCTTTAAACCGTACCGGTACGCCTTCTATGCGTATCGATACGCCCTGTTTTCAGGCACAACGGCTCTTTCCTCTTTGATGCAGGTATCGATACGCCCTTCCCGAGTACCGATACGGTGGGCTGCAGAGCTGCATTTAATGCTGAAAATTGCTCCCAACGGCTCTATTGATGATTCCAACTACCCAAACGGCTAGAAATCAATGCAAGGATATAAAAACAAGCTTCATTTGACCAGGCAATAACTATTGAACCCACAAGCAACATCAAAGCAAAAAATCCAAACCCTTGAGCTATTCAAAGTCAAATTCTTGTACCCAACTCTAGTGTCTTTCAATTGTCTATTTGTATTGTGAGTTTGGGGTTATTGAAATTGTAATTGGGTAGACTATCATCCTTTGAGAGGAATCATTTGAGTTTACCACAACCTTTCTTTGTAATTTGAGTGGATTAAGCTTTGGGTAGAAAGCTTAATCGAAATTGTAAGGTTACCTCCTCATCCAAGAAAAGGGGAAGAATTCAAGTAGTGAATTGGTTGAAAATCCTTAGTGGAACTAAGGTAGTGGATGTAGAGTTCATTTGGAGAACTTGAACCACTCTAACTACTTGTGTCAATTTTATTTTCACTCATTTCTTTCCACCAAAATTTTAATTGCCAATTCACCCCCCTCTTGGCCATTTGCAATTGTTCGATCAACTCAACAGATTTATATTCGAGTCTAAACTTGTATTAATAACTTGTATCAAAGTTTTGTTTCATTGTCTGAATGTTTTTTAAAATTGTATTTTAATTTAAAACATGATTTATGATTTTAAATGGTTTAGCAATTTGTTCATTTTGAAATTTTAACGTGGGTCACTCTAGTGGCCCTAATGTGACTTCCTAGGATTCGTATTAACATATAGGCGGGTCTAGGGGGTTACAGTAATTTTCATAGTTGTGCAAGATGCAACCAAATGGCCTATAAAGCCGCAACCGTGACAGAGAACAAGTAGTCATTCATATTGTAGTGGGCAGAGTTCTGGAGTAGACCCAGAGCCTCCTAGTGCCACACATCGGCGCAACGGTTTGGTAACATCCATAATAATCCAGACACGAAGATAATCAACCATGTTCCTGTTAATGAAGCGGGTTTCTGTCCCGACAACTATTCCAATGAATGACCCCAAGGATTGTTCGATGTTGTCTACTATTTGATCATTTTCCATCAAAATGGTCAGAATGCTATGGATTCTAACCAAGATACGCATCTGGGTGAAAGAGTATTCATCATTGGAACACTTCGGATCAAATGGGATTAGAGCAAACCATTCATTCTTGAATGTCCAAGGCCCGCGCTTCAAGATTTCATTCCGCTTTGAAGCCAAGGAGAACTTGATACGAAAGTAATTGGTCTTCAACACCGAGATGGAAATTACTTTGTTGTTTTTCCAAATGTTTTGAAAGACTCGTATTAAGGCTTGACCATCGATGTTTTTGGTAGAAACAATCTTTCCAATGAGAATTAAGTCATCATCATCAGTAGGGGATCTCCAATTGAACGAGAGAGTGAAGATCATCCCTTGTTCTTCCAATGTGAAACTTAAATCTCCCAGTTGGTGTATAAAGGATTCAGAGGCCATTGCTAGTGGAAGGGGGTGACATGAGATTAAGAAGAATGGAGAAGGAAAAGAGTAATATGGACATGGACTAGCACAAGTATGAATAAAAAGGAGAATGAGGGAGATGATTAAAAAATATTTAATATTGGTGCAAAAGGAAATAAGGTTAGTAGAATTAGGAAAAATCACCCTAGTGAGGGAAGTCAAAAGTAATATGGGTTTAGTTTTAATTTGTTTTCGAAAAAGTAATGTAGAGAAATGGGAATTATACGTCAATTTTGGGTTAATGGTGGTTAAAAATAAAAGCATAATTAGAGTTGGTATAAGTGAAGTTATTAACATAAATGTGGAGATTATGAAATAGGACGGTACACCATTACATGAGTTGGAATCGAAAGAAAAGATAGGGAACATAAAATTTGAGTGGTGTAAATGTTGGCCAAAATTAAGGGGGTGAATTAAGAAAGGAGAATAGATAATAATAATAGGGAAAAGAGCTCCAGGTGAGTCAATTATGGTTAAATAGATAAAGAATAGAGAGATGAGATCTTTAATTGTTGAATTGATCTCAAAATTAGAACCACGTATAAACAATATTATCAAAAAAGAGCAAGAAAGAAGGGGGAATTGATTGGTAATTGATTCATAAAAGATATGTTAATTAGGAAATTTAAATTAGGAAAGATGGTGGGAAAATCATAAGGAAATAAGTTCATTCAATAAGTAAGTTGAATTTCAAAGGGAGTGTTTAATACGGTTTTAATGGAGGGTAAAGGGAATAACAAACGTATGACAAAGAAAAAGGAGGTAGATTGGAAATCACTTGAAGTAATGATAGGAGTATATTCACTATGGATGGAGGTGAAAATGATTTTAATAATAAAAGAATGAGGGGGAAACCTCTACCAAATATGTAGTTTCCAAATGACAAAGTGGTGAAAAATTCTTTGCAGGCGAGGTGAGGTTCGACACAACCACCAGAGAATCTCCCTCCACTATCAGACGCCGAAAACCCAGATCATGGCCTAAAGTGACGGTTAACTCGCAAGCTAGGGCTTCCGCATGTTCAACATTACAGACATTCAAATGAGAGCAAGTTCCTGCCGCCATAACAAGTCCCTCTGAATTCCTAAAAATAACTCCTGAGACTGATTTTGATGATGTTGCTGAGAAACTGGAGTCAAAGTTTGCCTTTACAGTATCCTCAATAGGGGGCTCCAGTTAAAATTTTTGGGTCTAGAGACCGTATGGGTAGTAATCTTAGATGCATCGAGTTCCGAAATGTAGGATTTCGAAAAAGCAATTAGATCGGTTGCATATTGTGAGGCACCTTCATGTATAATCTTGTTGCGCGTATTCCATGAAGCCCAAAGCACTACTACTAGAGAGCGTTTCTGGATAGTAGATAAAGTGTCGAAAATATTAGCAAACCACTGCAGAAAACTTAACTCACTAGTCACTGTAGGAACTGAAATATTGAAAGCATATAAAACTTGTTGGATAAAAATGCAATCCTAAACCATATGATGCACATATTCTAGACCAGTCTGACAAAGCACACACTGATCATTAATCTGTATCTTTCTAATTAAAAGATTTTGATAGGTTGAGATCAAGTTATGCACAAATCGCCAGAAGAAGATTCGAACCTTTGAAGGAATAAACAAGGACCAAAAAGTACCACAGAACTTTGAGTACCAATCGTCTTCAAAATCATCAGGATTCCCACTCAAGCCTAGGGAGACATTCACAAGCCACCGATACCCACTGCGGACAGTATACATGCCCGAACCATCCCCTCTCCAGATCCTGCAGTCTGGAATAAAAGAGGAAGAAAGAGGCATACAGAGAATTTTGTGAGCAGTAGAAGGGTCAAAGAGATCATTAATTAAGTCACTCTTCCAGGTATGATTATCAACATTTATAAGATCCGCAACTGTACTAACAGAGTGCTGAACTATAGAAGAATTGACTATACCATTGCCAGGTCCTGCCACCCAAGAATCCTGCCAGATGTTGATTGACCGGCCGTTCCCCACTCTCCATCCGAGACCTTGTTCAAGAAGACCCCGAGAGCACCAGATGCTCTTCCATGTATAAGAGGGGTAAGGACCTAACCTTGTTGACATGAAATCTCCATTTGGGTAGTATTTTGCTTTGTAAACACGTGCCAACATACTAGTAGGGTTACTGATAAGATTCCAGCCTTGCTTAGCAAGTAAGGCTATGTTAAACTTAGCTGACCTTTACCCATGTCAATCGGGAGAGAAATCGAGCTGCCCATCACCTCGCTCAGCTTGGGCTTTCTTCGTCAGAGCCATGCATTTGGATTGAGGAGGTTCCGCCGGCTGTAGAAGTCACGGCAGCGCGCGATAGACAGTGGCTTGGTCCTACGGATTGATCAATGTTTGTGCTTTGGCTTTCTCCCTTGTCTAATCGGAGTTTTCATCACATCTTCCTCTCCGATTGATTTCAAGGTTTCCCCTCTTCTTTGGGTTATCTCTTCCCTCTATTCCGATCTGTTTTTCGGTGCGAAAGAAGGGGTACGGTTTGGCTGGACGATTCATGTTCTTTTCTTTGGTTTTTGTTTCTGTCTTTAATCTTTGTCTGTTTATTTTAGCCGCACGTGTCGCTTGCTGTACTCAGTTTATTTTTTAATAATAAAATCCAGCCGTTCCACTATTCAAAAAAAATATGTAGTTTCCAAAGTTGATTAGAAGGTAGTCTATATTGGAATAATTCCTATGGAAAAATCTTGTAAATTGAAATCCAAGATGGTTAATTGAGGATACAAATAAAGAAGTTACCGATTGAAAGCTAATAAAGGAAGAATTAGCTCCAATAGTGCCAATTAAGGGAATATTAATGTTAATGATAAAATTTAATTTGAAAAAGATATTAAATTTAATCCTCCTTTAGTCAATTATGAAAAAAGGAATTATAATTAAAAGGGAGAAAAAACGGTAATTATTATTGAAAGATTGAGTAATAATTTCATCATTTAATGTGGTGCATTTAGATTGGTGAGAAATTATATATAGGCCCGGCTCGCCACGTCATCCATGGTCCCAACCAATAAAAAACACTCATTTCATTAAATTTTTCTATGTCATCTTTTTACAAAGTGAATCTTCACTCAAATTTACTATAAGTTAAATTAAAAATCACTTTTTACCAATTGTGGATTCACTTAGTAAAAAGATGACATGGAAAAATTTAATGAAATAGGTGCTTTTTATTGGTTGGGACCATGGATAACGTGGCGAGCCGGACGTATGATATAATTTCTCTTAGATTGGTATAAGGATCTACTTGACAAGGGTAGTTACCGAAAATTATAGGTTGAAGTCGATATTGATTATGGTATTAACTTATATCCGAGAAGGAAAGTTATAGAGTATATAATTAAAAGTATGGGAATAAGTGAGGATGGTAATATGGATATGATTATATTGGAGTGTAATTTTGAATTAAATTTATATTCGAGAAGAAAATTTTTAGAATATATAATTATGAGAGTATGCAAGGAAGGTTTAAATTTGCTTAAAAGAGTGAATAACCGGTTATCAAGAATGATTGAAAGAGTAAATATCTCATCGTGATTAAATTTATATAATGTTCTCCTTAGATTTAGCTGTAACTGAAAATTAGGTGTTGATTGTAAAATTAATTTATATCCAATAATTGAGTATGGAAATCTGGGGTGATTATGTTGGAGTTTAATATTGAATTAATTTTCTAAATTAGGGTATATTTTGTAGTAATTATATTGACAAAGGAGTTAAAAGGTAAATATTTGAACGATTTAGGTTTAATTTCCATGAATTCAAAAAAGGAAACTTTAGGGAAGAAAGAAAGAGTAATTAAACCATTATTGTATACAGTGTAGTTGAATATGTGTATAATTCTCCTTAAAAAAGAGAATGATTCGAGTTTTTCATATTATAATTAATGTCATATGAATTTGTAGTTTGTTTCTAAGATTATGGTTTATAGTCAATATAATTGTAATTAATGCAATAGTAGTAGAAGTGAATCTAGTGTTACTTACGTTTGAAATTGGTTTCAAAGTTGGTGTAAAATTATTTGTAGTGGTAATATGTCAATGGAACTTAATTGTGATGAGGGGAGGGGGAATGAATCCATCAGTAGTTCTGTTGTATTTGATTTTATACCATATTCGAATATTGGCATTATGGTTGTTCCGAAGACCGTAACCAACTTGAAACTAAATGAGATTTATCGAAATAAGATTTAATGATAAAATTATAAAAAGATTATCTAAAAATATCTTGAAATAGCACAGTTATGTTGGCATATATTGTGCGAGAAACTCAACTAAGGCCATGAAGACCATAACAAAAGCCTTAAAAAGGACGTAATTGTAGATGTCACAGGGCACCCTATAAACTCTTTCCCCTGATAGGCATAGTGAGATAAGAGAGTAATTTTGTATAAACAAAATGGATTAAGAAAATTATTGTCTATATTCGAATGAATCATGAGAATCGTTCTCGCTAGTAAGTACATGGAATCCTTGGCACGCTTACAAATAAAGGTAAGCTTGTGAAAATTGTGATGGAAAATGAGATGTAAAGGAAACAATATCATATTTAAATTTTTAATAAACTCTATATAGAGATGTTAAATCGTTGGTAACTATCGGAAACCAATCGACAGTGCAGTAAAAAAAATTGTACATATAGCATATTGTAAATAATGATATTATTTAGAACAAGGTGAAGGGCATTTGAATCAAGCACTTGTGAAAAATATCTAAAACTGATATACAGGCTTTTAAGTAATCAAAGGAGCAAACCAATATTAACATCCATACAAGGCCAGCCAATTGGAAGAATTGAAAAGTACTAAGGTGTGATCGAAAAAACTCTTCTCTCAAAACAAAAGGATCACTCCTGATCCGATGGGGTAGCCGGAGGCCATGGAATAGCGACAGCAATGGCACCCAAATCTAACATCCTTGACCCAGCTTAGGAGTAAGTCGAATTAGGTAGTGTTAGAGAACAAACAATCGGCAAACATGTGGCAAGTAGTTACCTCTCAACTAAGAGGTAACCAAAAAATCAGGGAAATTTTAAAACTTTTAGATCACTTTCTAAAGATTCAATAACAAATACCAAACCATGTGGACCCTTTTTAGCTTACACACCCTTGTTAAAAAGTGTAACACAATTATTAGTGCGCAAGTCCTTAGCCAATTTAAGGCATATCCATTAATATAATGGGATCATTCAAGAACCCGTTAAATTATTGCATAACATGAAATTGCACATAGATAAACATTTCGAACTTCGTACAAACTTAGGATCATACTAAACAATTATTTCAAAATAAATAAAGAAAACTTTCTGCTCTTGTGGCACGTTCTCTCTCTGCTCTTGTAGCACGCCTATTTTCTTTTCTTCTTTCGTTTTTCTCTGGTCTTTTTTGTCTTTATTAATGGCCGACGTTGAACACGATCTGGCAAACCTTTCAATCGCTGGTGGTGAAGATGACGGTTTGCAGATTGAGTTGGATCCAACTGATTCCCCTTTGCCTTTTGAGTTCTGTTTTGTGGGCTCATTTCTGACCTCTAGCGTCGTTAATTTCCAGTCTATGCGATCTACGTTGGCGTCGGTATGGCATCCCCCCGGGGGGATCTCGATCTCAGATTTGGGTGAAGGGTGGTTTCTTTTCCGATTGTATCACATATTGGATGTGGATCGGATCTCGAGTGGAGGGCCTTGGTTTTTTAATAGTCATCTCCTGATTCTACATCGCTTGCAGGCTGGGGAGGATCCACTTTCTGTTCCCCTTCATTTTGTGGATTTCTGGATCCTCGTGCATGATGTGCCTTTGGGTTTTATGTCTAAAAAGGTTGCTTGAGTAATCGGAAATTTTATTGGGATGTTTTTAGATTATGATTCAAAAGCGATTGTTTTGGGGTACAAGCGAATAATGAAGATTCGTGCTCGTGTGGATGTGAGGGAACCACTTAAAAGAAAAAAGAAGTTAATTCTGTCGAGCGGAGAGCACCACTATGTTCGTTTTCAATATGAAAAATTGACTCTCTTTTGCTTCCTCTGTGATATTCTAGGGCATGGGGAGAATTTTTGTCCCCTGAGATTTGCTGAAGGTGGAATGGACTTGATTCTGGGGTGGGATGCTACCCTTAGGGCACCTTCCCGGCGTGCGGCTCCGACGCCGAGTAGATGGCTGGTTGAGGATGGTATGAAACGGTCTCAGGTTCTTCACATGATTCCCGCTCAATCACAGTTAAAAGAGAATCTTTCGCCAATTCCTATGCCTAAAGCTTCTGATCAGTTGAATAAGTTGGCAGTTTCTAGGGCGCCATTAGGGGAATTAAACTTGACTGGTGGTCAAAGCTCTAATGTGCACGTGCATAATTCGAATACTGGGCCCGTGATGCATGAGGAGTTGTTGTGGACTTGTCCAATCCGGCATCTCTTAATGTTAATCAGTTGATGGGCTTTCATGCGAATGACGAGTTTGATGTTGAGATGGGCCAATTAGATGAGGATGCTCCCCTTACTAATTGTGATAGCTCAAAGAGGCCTCGCGTTCAAACTCTTTATGTTGTTTCTACTCTACAAGTTGCACATGGAGATCACTCCTCAGTATTGGCAGGTCCCTCGATCGGGGCCAGCCATCCCCAATGAAAATCTTAAGTTGGAACGTTCGGGGCCTGGGGATGGACCGAACCGTTCGTCGTTTTCGCACTGTCTTGCGTGACTTATCCCCGTCGGTAATTTTCATTATGGAATCTAAATTTCCGGCAGTTAAAATGAAGCGTGTGAGGAAATTGTGTGGATATGTTAATGGGGTGGATGTTAGTTCGGATGGTAGAAGTGGTGGTCTTTGTTTAGGGTGGAAGGATAATGTTAGTGTTACATTGCATTCTTTCTCTGTACATCATATTGATGCCGTGGTTACGGAAGGAAATGGTGTGTGTCAATGGAGATTGACTGGCTTCTATGGTGCACCTGAGGTTGTTAATAGGCTTCATTCATGGAATCTCCTCCGTCAATTGAATGATTGCCCAGATTTACCATGGTGTGTTCTTGGAGACTTCAATGAAATCTTGTTCCAGCATGAGAAATCGGGTGGAATTCTTCGACATGACTGATAGATGCGTAACTTTCAGGAAGCTTTAGATGATTGTGGTTTATCAGACATGGGTTATAAAGGGAGCTGGTACACCTGGGAATGGGGACGAACAATAGTAAACAACATTCGGGAACGTTTGGGTCGGGGAGTGATGTCTTCTGGTTGGGAAGAATTGTTTCCTACCTATCAGCTTGATCATCTCCCGCATTCGTTTTCGGATCATTGCCCATTGCTCCTTAATGCTGCCCCTAATTTGTATCAGGCGGACCAAATTTGGCATTTTAAATTTGAAGCGGCTTGGCTTCTTGAAGATACGTGTGAGGATGAGGTTCGCCAGCTTTGGGGTAACTCTGTGGGCTGTGTCCCTGAACGACTGCTAGCCATTAGCTCTGGGCTGGATAGGTGGTTTCGGAGGCTGCGAAAGGCAAAGAAACTCTCTGTTCGTGACCTACAATCTCGAATTACTGAGCTTTCGAATTACTGAGCTTTTGCCCTAAAGCTTGACATGAGTAAGGCATACGATCGGGTTGAGTGGGGATTTGTTGAGCGTGTTATGCTTAAGATGGGGTTTGACCCTACTTTTGTCGACTTGATCATGCGTTGTATCCGATCTGTTTCCTACTCGGTTGTTGTGAATGGTAGTACGAGTGCATATTTTCTCCCGATGAGGGGATTGCGTCAAGGGGACCCTATTATCCCCTACTTGTTTCTCTTCTGTGGTGAGGGATTATCGTTGCTGCTTCGGTCTGCTATCACATCTGGTGGCCTCCGTGGTATCCGTATTACTCGTAGTGCACCGTTGGTGAGTCATATGCTCTTTGCAGATGACCGTGTTATTTTCGGGGAAGCTTTGGCAGGAAGTGCGAGTCACCTAAAAGCCCTCCTCAATGAATATGGTGAGTGGTCGGGACAATTGGTAAATTATGATAAGTCGAGTGTGTTTTTTAGTTCTAACGTTATTGCGGGGAATCGAGAGGATGTATGCCGTATTTTAAATGTCCCGGAAGGTACTTGTCCTGAGAGGTACCTGGGCCTCCAGGCTATTGTGGGGCGTGATAAGAAAATGGTCTTTTGTTACTTGAAAGATAGGCTCGGATGCAAGGTTGTTTCGTTAAGTGCTAAAACACTTTCACAAGGGGGCAAAGAGGTATTTATAAAATCTATCCTTCATGCTATACCTCTGTTTACAATGTCATGCTTCTTGCTCCCAATTACTTTTTGTAGAGACCTTGAATCTATTTTAGCAAGATATTGGTGGCAGAAATCCTCGGTCCGGAAAGGTATACACTGGTGTACGTGGACGGAACTCTGCAGGCCCAAAGAAGACAACAGTATGGGCTTCCGCGACTTAGGAAAGTTTAATGTCGCAATGTTGGCTAAGCACGGCTGGCGGTTGATATCTAAGCCCAACTCACTTGTGGCCTGTCTACTAAAAGCTAAGTATTACCCACATTCGTCTTTTCTTGATTCTCGGTTGGGCTCGTCTCCTTAGATGGTTTGGAGAAATATCTGGAGCTCGAGAAGGCTTCTTGAAATGGGGCTTGGTTGGACAGTTGGGTCTTGGTCCAATGTGTCCATCTGGAACGATTTTTGGCTCCTAGGATTGCCATCGTGCCGGGTCCAATCTCCTCAAGTGGACGGTATTCATTTGGTTTCGGACCAAATTCTTCAGGATACGAACAGGTGGGATCAGCACCTTGTTCGTACAATCTTTACCACCTCAGAGGCTGACATTATTCTAAATATCAAGCTCACTGTTTATCATCAAGATGATTTTTTGTCATGGAAGGGAGAGGGTTCATGAATTTATTCGGTTCGAAGTGGATATAGACTTCTAATGGGCTATTCTACAACGACTGATACTCAGCTATCATGTTTTGATTATATTTGGCGGGTCACTTGTCCTTCGAAGAATAAGATCCTAAACTGGAGAATGGCTAGGGATTTCGTACCTACTATGTTAAACCTAGTCTTCAAGAAAGTTATAACTAACCTAGTATGTCCCAGATGTAATTCTTATGTTGAGAGCTCTTTACATGTCATTAGGGATTGTTTCTTTGCATCAGAAGTATGGTACTTACTTGGTGCACCCGTCAACAATTAGAATCAGTACACAAACGTTCAATCATGGTTACTATATGTATTTAATTCTACATCACAGACGAATCATGTTACGATTTTGATCGCAATTTGGGCTTTATGGCATTCAAGAAATATCTTAATTTATGAAAGGATAGTACAGCGTACGGAGGAGGTTTTTACCTTTATCAAAGGATATTTCCAGGGGCTCACCGTTACCTCTTCACGATTCCAGCATCAGCTCCGCCATGCAGATGCCCAGTGGGCTCCACCACCGGTGGGAATCTACAAAGTAAATGTTGATGCAAGTTTTAGAAGATCTGATAGTACATCTAGTTCTGGATTTCTTATTCGAGACAGTAATGGCTTTCTGATTGGAGCTGGTCACTAGAATAATTTAGGGATTACCTCGGTTTTTGAGGCTGAGGCACTGTCCGTACTCCATGGTCTTCTGTTTGCGCGTGATTTGGGTCTCCGTAATATCGTGGTTGAAGGCGACAACAGAGCAATTTCCCTTAAACTCAGATCATCAGTATAACACCCCTCACCCCGGATTAGGGGCAAGGAGCGTTATGTTAACATGTGACAGAATCGTATTAGGCAGCGAAAGTGGGTTAACAATTTTTTTCGTGTGATATTTTTTTTTATTCGAATACATCTATTCAAATTGCACTAATTTACAATCATTCATGTCACATATAAATTATACACATTTCATATCAATGTTTCGATCAAGGCTTGGTGGGCACATGTAATCCAATCACTTATCTTATGATGTATATAACATAATCTATTTTAATTTCTTTTCACATTCGATTATCCCATGGACATACTTCATCATATTCATAAATTAATTCCATTGATTTCAATTCATTTGGACACTACCCATAATCATTTACATTCGATTTACATGTTATCAATTAAGAGCAATTCTATGGTAATTCTAACCGATTCATTCATCATATATATATATATATCATATCCGATAATATCATCCATAGTGTTTTAGTTTCCCTTAATTACATATCGAAATGTAGGGAAACTTCTTATAAGTTTATACAATACTAAAGAAATAGTTCATGAACATAACCATCAGACCAAATTAAACTAACATGCTGAACGCTAGGCCACCCATCATGAGTACGACAAAGAAAGGGAAAATCACACTTAAGCTTCGTACGAGTAGAATACAGGTAGAGGTCAACGATGCTAGAACCTGAAATTTAGGGGAAGGAAGGAAGGTTCGAGTGGTAAGTACTTCTCGTACTTAGTGAGGAAACCCTATTCTATTCGGTTTCCAATTTAAACATTATGATCAAACAATTTAATTTCACTTTGCACATTAGCTCATTCGAATGATTCAAGCAATATAATCAATCCACAATTAATAATGCACCATAGAAATCATTCGAATATATACACCAAGGAGTCATGTAATTCTATTCGAATACATGCAAGTGATTACATATCATTCATATCATGAATACACATACAAGCCATGAAACCTGAATTAACTTCCAATTATCTAATTATCACAATTAAAGTTTCATAGCATATCAAGAATAGCAAATCATGAAATTCAATATTTCATTCAAATGATCCAACAACCAATTTCATGAATTTACTTTCAATTTTCAGATTTCATTCCTTAAATTGTTCATTTAATTCATTTATCAATGCCTTGGATAGTAGAGTATGCTAGGTAATCAAGTCACGTATAACAGAGGTTGTGAATCAAAATTCACCATGTAATAGGTACCACGTACCAAATCGTATCACATATAACATATCATAATGTCCGCAGACATTAAGCAAGAAGGTACACTTACGTACCACAATATCGAGTACACTAACGTACCGATTTTCTTATTGAGCTCAGACTCTAGGCTAGCCGTACTACCTAAACAGACTGTACACACCAAGGGCTTTGCATTTAAATCTTTAATTTAATCAGATACATAATCAATCAAATTTTCAGAAATTCTTAATTAATCCCTTCGATTAATTGCTTATAATTCCAATTCCAATAACATGTTATCACACATGATCATATAAACATTTACAAGCTCAATTCACACATTTCAGCTCAGCATTCGAACAATCCAAGCTCATATCATATAATTCAGAATTTCATTTCATATTTCAATACTCAATTGAACTTGTCAAACATAATTATAACATGTAAGAGTACTGCATACTCACATACTATATCACAACTTCATTGTTTCCACAAGAAATCAATATCACAATAAATTCCAATAATCAACATGATTAATTCATCCAAAACAGTAAGATTAACCAAATATCAGATTCAGAATCAAACATATCAATCGTCAATTTAATTTCAATCACATATGCAACAAAATCTCATAACACAAGCATAAAATCCAGATTCCATTATTCCTTCTTCCCTTACTAAAATCGAATAATTAATTAGTCCAAATTACATGCTTATCATAACTTAAAATCAAATTAAGGCAGTTGGGACTCTAATCCCAACTCTAAAAATCGTTTCACTCACAATTCGTCGAGCTAGTTTTGAATCCGTATGCCCTTCGCCCGATCCGAAGCCGATCCCGGAGTAATCTCTTCTTCTACCCTTTCGCTTCTAGGATCTAAGGTATTCAAGCCAAGCAATATAACAATTTTTCAGAATTCAATTTATGCAATTAGAGACTGAATTTTGCCTTTTTATTTAAAACAGTCCCTAAACTTTTCGGTTCAAATCGACTAGCTTCCATTTTCCTATTTTCTTTAATTAGCCCTTTAATCCTTCAAATTGACCACCAAAATTAATAAATTTTATATCTTACAGTTTATAACTCAATTTAACAGTACTTCATATAATCCAATTTTGTCAATTTCATAAATCTCAAGTTCAGATTTTTCTTCTTTTCATTTATACTCATTTCTGACCACCTATATTGATTCATTTCGTATTCTTTGTATACAACTCCAAATCGAACAACGTTTGTTCCTAAATTCAATTAACATACTCAATTTTAATATATCAAAAATTAAGATTGAAACTCCTAGTAGATTATTTTCTACAATTTTACAAAGTTCACTGTCCAGCTAGGAGCATTACTGGACAGTTTTACATGCTGTTCGTATTAAGCTTCCAGATTTCACTAAAATGATCAAAACTCAGATTTATAATTTTTCTACCACTTTAGACATGTCAAAGTAGAACATATCAAAAATTCATCACGAAATTCCTACTAATTAATTTTCTATAATTTTTCAAAGTTCACTGTCCAGCTAGAAGCATTGCTGGACAGTTTTGCATGTTGGTTCAAATATGCTTTCCAGATTTTTATACAGCCATTAAAACTCTATTTTACAATTTTTCTACTATTTTAAACATGTCAAGGTAAAACATATCTAAATTTAAGCGTTAGATTCTCATTAGTGATTTTTATATGAATTTCCAAAGATGCATGTCATGTAATCTTAACAAATCTGTCAACATAACTACATACATATTCTTAATCTTTTATATCTCTTAATCCTTAAGGATTCATATGGATCTTTACATTTTCCAGCAACTACCTTTAAAGACACCATCTTCATAATTTTCTAGACACTTCATAACACATGATTTATCACAATTTTTACCATGACTGAATTAAGAAGGGAAGGATCTACTTACTTCTGATTTTCTTCTTAATTTTCTAAGGACTTTACACCACCATGTAAGCTCTTCTTCTTCCCCAAGCTCTCAACTTTCTCTCAAGTTTTCTAGGTTGTATTATTGGTGTGAAAAAGCAAATGAGGTAAGAAAGTTTGGGTTGGGATAGCCGGCTATGTAAAGTGGGAATGGGGGAAAGATGTGTTAATTTGGCTTGAAATTCAAAGCCAAAGTCAAAATTGGCAGGGAGTTGGCATTGTAAATCAATGCTAAAGTCAAGGAAAGCATGCACCGAAAGGATACCGGTTTAAGGGTGTCACAACTCCTCTCCCCTTAAAGAAAATTCGTCCTCGAATTTTACCTGAATCGAACAAATAGGGATACTGGTTTCGCATTGTTTCCTCAGGTTCCCATGTTGCCTTTTCTATCTTGTGATTTCTCCACAAGACTTTAACAAGTGCAACATTTTTGTTTCGAAGTCTTTTAATTTCCCTATCCAGAATCTGAACCGGTTCCTCTTCGTAAGACAAATCAGGATTTAGTTCTACTTCTTCCGGCTCTAAGATATGAGATGGATCGGATCTATACTTTCTGAGCATTGACACATGAAAGACATTGTGAATTTTATCAAACTCACTAGGGAGTGCAAGTCGATAAGCCACTGGGCCAATTCTTTCAGTGATTTCAAAAGGCCCAATAAAGCGAGGACTGAGCTTTCCCCTCTTTCCGAACCGAAACACTTTCTTCCATGGAGAGACTTTAAGAAAGACTTTGTCTCCCACGTTATGCTGGATATCTCTTCGTTTCAGATCAGCATAGGCTTTCTGTCTATCGAAGGCTTGCTTTAAACGAGAATGGATGATTTGAACTTTCTCTTCTGTTTCTCTGAGCAATTGTGGTCCCAAAACTTTATTTTCACCAAGTTCGGACCAGCACAGAGGTGTTCTGCATTTTCTGCCGTACAATGCTTCAAAAGGTGCCATCTGTATAGACGACTGATAGCTATTGTTGTAGGCAAATTCAACTAAAGGTAGGGATTTCTCCCAATTCTTCCCAAAGTCAATAATGCAAGCTCTAAGCATATCTTCAAGAATCTGAATTACTCGTTCAGACTGACCATCACTTTGCGGATGGAAAGCTGTACTTAAATTCAATTTAGTTCCCATAGCTCTTTGCAATGTTCTCCAAAATCTAGAAGTAAATCTTGGATCACGATCAGAAACAATGGAGATAGGAATTCCATGTAACCGAATTATTTCCTGAATATACAGATTGGCCAAGGTCTCCAAACTGTAGTTGATACGAATAGGAATGAAATGTGCCGATTTGGTGAATCGGTCAACAATCACCCAAATAGCATCATATTTTCTGGGAGAACAAGGAAGACCAGTCACGAAGTCCATAGTAATTCGTTCCCATTTCCACTGTGGCAGTACAAGTGGTTGGAGTAGTCCGGTGGGAACTCTATGTTCAGCTTTGACTCTTTGACAGTTGAGACATTTAGATACAAAATCATTGATAGTCGCTTTCATACCAGACCACCAATACAAAGATTTGAGATCTCTATACATCTTAACCGATCCAGGGTGGACCGAAAAAGAACTTTGGTGTGCTTCTTCCAGAAGATCCCTTTTCAAATTTTCATCATTTGGAACACAGATTCTATCTTTGAAGTAAAGGAGACCGTTTGTATGAATACGGAATCCTTCACCAGGCTTTGTATCTAGTTTGGAAATGATATCCTGAAATTCTGGATCAGCTTTCTGAAGATTTTCAATCCTTGAGATTAAACTGGACTGAATTTGAAGTTCGGACAGAAATCCTTGCTTCTGATATACTCGAAGATGAGCATTGATAGCAGTTGGAGCTACAAGAATAAATACTACTTTTTAAAATCAAAACTTTCATTATAAACATTTTATATTTTATTTCTTAAGGTTAAGAGATTAGAGATTTTTACCCAATGTCGGTTTACGACTCAAGGCGTCTGCAACCACATTGGCTTTTCCTGGATGATAGTCAATGACTAAATCATAGTCTTTCAATAACTCCATCCATCTGCGTTGTCTCAAATTCAAATCTTTCTGAGTCAGGAGATACTTTAGGCTCTTATGATCGGTGAACAAGTAACATTTCTCACCGTACAAGTAGTGTCTCCATATTTTGAGAGCAAATACAATTGCAGCAAGTTCGAGATCATGCGTTGGATAGTTCAATTCATGAGATTTCAGTTGGCGTGAAGCATAAGCTATCACATTATCACCCTGCATTAAAACACATCCAAGACCCGCATGTGAAGCATCACTGTATACAATATAATCTTTGCCCGGTTCTGGTTGGATCAAAACTGGGGCATGAGTCAAGGCTGCTTTGAGTTGGTCAAAGCTTCTCTGTTGCTTGTCAGACCATTCAAACGGTTGATCTTTACGAAGAAGTTTAGTCAAAGGTAAGGCTATAGAGGAAAACCCTTTGACAAACCTTCTGTAATAACCAGCAAGACCAAGGAAACTTCGTATTTCACTAACATTTCTGGGAGGTCGCCAATCCATGATTGACTGAATTTTCTTCGGATCAACTTTAATTCCTTCTGCAGAAATTACATGTCCAAGGAAAGAGACTTCCGATAACCAGAACTCGCACTTGGAAAATTTTGCGAATAACTGGCGTTCCCGGAGAGTTTGCAAGACAATGCGAAGATGATCAGCATGTTCTTCTTTGTTGTGAGAATAGATCAAAATGTCATCAATGAAGACGACGACAAATTTATCAAGATAGGGCTTGAATACTCTATTCATGAGATCCATGAATGCTGCCGGAGCATTTGTCAATCCGAAAGGCATTACCAGAAATTCATAGTGGCCATAACGAGTTCGGAAGGCTGTTTTTGATACATCCTCCTCTTTGACTCTCATTTGATAGTATCCAGATCGCAGGTCGATCTTTGAGAATACTGAAGCATCCCTAAGTTGATCAAACAGATCTTCTATTCTTGGGAGCGGATATCGGTTCTTGATTGTGATCTTGTTCAATTGACGGTAGTCAATGCAAAGACGCATTGCTCCATCCTTCTTCTTCACAAATAGAACAGGTGCACCCCAGGGAGAAGTGCTGGGTCGAATAAAACCCTTATCCTGAAGTTCTTGAAGTTGTTTTTGCAATTCTTTTAACTCAAGAGGTGCCATCCGGTACGGAGTGATAGACACCGAATTTGAGCCAGGCTGTACTTCAATCCCGAATTCAACTTCTCTAGTCGGAGGGAGACCAGGTAGTTCCTCGGGAAATACATCAATGAATTCAGAAACAACAGGTATTTCAGACATTCCAAATTCAATTTGATCTCGTAAGACCATGGATGCAAAAATGGAAGTGGGCTTTTTATCAATTAGGAGTATGGATTCCTTTCCTAAACCCTGAAGATACAGTCTTTTATTTTGACAATCTACCCAAGCCTCATGTTTACTTAACCAATCTAAACCCAGAATTAGATCGAACTCACAGGAGGGTAATATGTAGAGATCAATAAGGAATGGCAAATTGCTAATATGCTGTTGGGTTTTTCGGCACGCTCGAATCGATCACCGAAACCGTCAATGAGGGTTGTAATTGCTTGGTGGTTGAATTGGCTAAAACCGAAAATAGTAGACAATATTTGCACGATGATTTTAGAGTGGTTCGACTACTCAACCGAGTCTACATCCACTACCTTAGCACACCACTAAGGATTTCCCAATTCACTCAACAATGAATTCTTCCTTTTGAGGACAAAGGGTAACCTTACAACCCTATCTTTTCAATGGCTAAGATAGAACCACTCTAGTTTTTCTCTCAAGGCTAAACTAGAACCTCTCCTTTTACAAGGGTAGAAAGATGTAAACAAATATACCTCACAAGGTGGGTGTTTACGAGAATTAAGCTCACAAGAGTGTAAAGAATAAAAACAATGAAAACACTCTCTATACAATATATACAAGAGAAATGAAGAAAGTAAAGACTTAAACGCTATTTCTCTTGATCATGAAGCTTGGATATCATCTCTTGCTATCTTCAAGTGTCCCAAGGTTGTATTTATAGTGTGGAATGAGTATCTAGCCGTTTATGGCCGTTGGGGATGTTCCGGAGCCGTTGGAAGCCATTTAAGTTGAGCATTAAATGCTCTCCTGCACAATAGTTTCGAAACCTTTGAGAGGTTTCGAAACCTTAAGAGGGGTTTCAAAAAACTAGCCGTTTTATAGCCGTTTGGAGCCGTTACAGGGCCAAAGTTTCGAAACCTTGTAGAGGTTTCGAAACCTTTGCCTAGGTTTCCAAATTTTTGGCTACTGCCCTGACAAGTTTCGAGACCTTTGTTAAGGTTTCGAAACTTTACTCTAAAAACATGTATTTTGGGCATTTTTCGACTTTTAAAAGAGTAGTTCGATATAGGTATTCAATCGAACTCTTTCAAAACATTTTGTCACGTTTTAAGGACTTTTGAATTATTTTTGAAATCTTTAAACACGTCCCTAAAACAATTTTCACATAATTGTTATATCAAAATATTTCTCAACAATCTCCCCCTTTTTGATATAACAAAACTTCTTTGAAAAATTGTTTTTGACAAAAAGCTCCCCCTTAATTTTTCACTTATTTCTCCCCCTTTTTGTTATATCAAAAATAATTCAAATCTTTATAGTACATAATAACAATGGGGTTTATGTGGGAGTATCGAAACGGTTTGAAAACTTCCTTAAACATAATTTCAAGTTGTTTGGACTTTGGAGATGTTTTAAATTCTTTTTAAATCAGTCCAACACATTTTTCAATTATTATATCAAAACATTAGTTCTTCATATGCAATGAACAATTTCTACATATTAGGTTTATGTTCGAAGTTCCTCCTAAAGGGTTTGAGACTATGAGACTTGTTTTCACATTTTCAGGTTCTAATTTCAACCTTTTTACAACAGATAGACATGTGAATGAATGAGTGGATCCCGAATCTATTAAAGCATAAACATGATGTGAGTTTAGCTCAACGGTACCTACAATCACTTCAGGAGACTCTTCATCATCTCTACCACGAATGTGGTAAACTCTAGCAGGTGCTCGAGATTCCTGATGAGTAGTAGCATTGGAATAAGTACCCTTGCCTTTCTTCTGATAACTCGGCTGGGCTGACTTGGCATTCCTAATCCGATTAGAGGATGTCGGACTAGGAACTGCAGTGTTACGAGCTGGCATAGATTCATGCTTTTGAGGACAATCTTTGATGTAGTGATCATCACCACCACAAGCATAACAGAGATTTGCCTGAAGTCTGCACTGACCTCGATGTGGTTTCTGACAGAACTTGCAAGGAGGAATCTTTTCAGAATTTCCCGAACTATTAACAGACATTGTAGGTACTGAGGATCTGATCATTGTGGCTGGTTTAGAAGTATAATTGCTCCTCGGAGCAGAAGTGAAATTAGAAGACCCTTCTTTCTGAAATTTGGGCTTCTTGAACTGCCATTGAGACTTGTCATCTCGTTTCTGCTTTTTGTCAGGTCTATTGCCCCCTTTTCGCTTTTCAGCAGCTTTCATTCTAGCTTCGGTTGCAATAGCCCGATTAACAAGATTCTGGAAATCATTGATTCCCAAAGCAGTGAAGATTGGACTCAGTTCATCATTCATGCCTTCAATGAACATTCGGCATTTATCAGCTTCAGTTTTGATGTATTCTGCACCATATTTGCAATACTTGCAAAAATCTGCAACGTAATGCTCAATAGGACGGTTGGCTTGTTTAAGGTGCAAGAACTTATTTCTTCTTTCAGCTAAGTACTGTTCACTGATGTACTTCTTTTTGAACTCTTCGAGGAAGAATTCCCATGTCACCAGTTCATTCGGAACAGTGAGAGTAGTGGTTTCCCACCAATTCATAGCCTCATCAGCTAACAGAGCCACAGCACACTCCAATTTGTGGTCATCGGAGCACTGTAATTGTCGGGTTACCACCTTGGTGGTGTTTTCAAGCCAGTACTCTGCATCTTCTGGTCTTTCTTCATTAGCACCAGTAAAAGTGTAGGCTCGATGCTGAGAAAGCTTATCTATCGGAGCTCTGCTAGGTGCAGTAGCGACAGAAACAGCAGGTTGCTCTTGTTTCAGATTTGTCAGAAGTTGATTGAACATCTCTTTCATGCTGAGGAGACACTCTCTTTGGGCAGACTGAACCATAGGGTTTTCAGGTGGAGGTTGTTCAGTATCCTGAACAGGTTCTTTGTCAGATTGCTCAATGTTCTGAACGGGTTCAGTGACTTGAGCAGGCTTTTTAACAATTTGCTCGGAAGTCTGAGCAGGCTCTTTGTTTCTCTCCTTTCTCGGAGTTTCAGTTCGAGCAGGAGAATTGTCACCCAATCTCACACTTTCACCTTCGCTTGAAGATTCGTGCGAGCTCCCATTCTTTGGGTCTTTTGGGTTCTTTATATTCTATCATTCAGTCAAATAACAGAAGATCAGAAAGCTTAGTATAGATATCTTATCATACAATACATGGGTGGCATACCTAAACAATGCAGATGCATACAGACTCGATTAAAATTTTTAGGACTTAACCTAAAAAGCTCTGATTACCACTTTATATAACACCCCTCACCCCGGATTAGGGGCAAGGAGCGTTATGTTAACATGTGACAGAATCGTATTAGGCAGCGAAAGTGGGTTAACAATTTTTTTCGTGTGATATTTTTTTTTATTCGAATCCATCTATTCAAATTGCACTAATTTACAATCATTCATGTCACATATAAATTATACACATTTCATATCAATGTTTCGATCAAGGCTTGGTGGGCACATGTAATCCAATCACTTATCTTATGATGTATATAACATAATCTATTTTAATTTCTTTTCACATTCGATTATCCCATGGACATACTTCATCATATTCATAAATTAATTCCATTGATTTCAATTCATTTGGACACTACCCATAATCATTTACATTCGATTTACATGTTATCAATTAAGAGCAATTCTATGGTAATTCTAACCGATTCATTCATCATATATATATATATATATATATCATATCCGATAATATCATCCATAGTGTTTTAGTTTCCCTTAATTACATATCGAAATGTAGGGAAACTTCTTATAAGTTTATACAATACTAAAGAAATAGTTCATGAACATAACCATCAGACCAAATTAAACTAACATGCTGAACGCTAGGCCACCCATCATGAGTACGACAAAGAAAGGGAAAATCACACTTAAGCTTCGTACGAGTAGAATACAGGTAGAGGTCAACGATGCTAGAACCTGAAATTTAGGGGAAGGAAGGAAGGTTCGAGTGGTAAGTACTTCTCGTACTTAGTGAGGAAACCCTATTCTATTCGGTTTCCAATTTAAACATTATGATCAAACAATTTAATTTCACTTTGCACATTAGCTCATTCGAATGATTCAAGCAATATAATCAATCCACAATTAATAATGCACCATAGAAATCATTCGAATATATACACCAAGGAGTCATGTAATTCTATTCGAATACATGCAAGTGATTACATATCATTCATATCATGAATACACATACAAGCCATGAAACCTGAATTAACTTCCAATTATCTAATTATCACAATTAAAGTTTCATAGCATATCAAGAATAGCAAATCATGAAATTCAATATTTCATTCAAATGATCCAACAACCAATTTCATGAATTTACTTTCAATTTTCAGATTTCATTCCTTAAATTGTTCATTTAATTCATTTAGCAATGCCTTGGATAGTAGAGTATGCTAGGTAATCAAGTCACGTATAACAGAGGTTGTGAATCAAAATTCACCATGTAATAGGTACCACGTACCAAATCGTATCACATATAACATATCATAATGTCCGCAGACATTAAGCAAGAAGGTACACTTACGTACCACAATATCGAGTACACTAACGTACCGATTTTCTTATTGAGCTCAGACTCTAGGCTAGCCGTACTACCTAAACAGACTGTACACACCAAGGGCTTTGCATTTAAATCTTTAATTTAATCAGATACATAATCAATCAAATTTTCAGAAATTCTTAATTAATCCCTTCGATTAATTGCTTATAATTCCAATTCCAATAACATGTTATCACACATGATCATATAAACATTTACAAGCTCAATTCACACATTTCAGCTCAACATTCGAACAATCCAAGCTCATATCATATAATTCAGAATTTCATTTCATATTTCAATACTCAATTGAACTTGTCAAACATAATTATAACATGTAAGAGTACTGCATACTCACATACTATATCACAACTTCATTGTTTCCACAAGAAATCAATATCACAATAAATTCCAATAATCAACATGATTAATTCATCCAAAACAGTAAGATTAACCAAATATCAGATTCAGAATCAAACATATCAATCGTCAATTTAATTTCAATCACATATGCAACAAAATCTCATAACACAAGCATAAAATCCAGATTCCATTATTCCTTCTTCCCTTACTAAAATCGAATAATTAATTAGTCCAAATTACATGCTTATCATAACTTAAAATCAAATTAAGGCAGTTGGGACTCTAATCCCAACTCTAAAAATCGTTTCACTCACAATTCGTCGAGCTAGTTTTGAATCCGTATGCCCTTCGCCCGATCCGAAGCCGATCCCGGAGTAATCTCTTCTTCTACCCTTTCGCTTCTAGGATCTAAGGTATTCAAGCCAAGCAATATAACAATTTTTCAGAATTCAATTTATGCAATTAGAGACTGAATTTTGCCTTTTTATTTAAAACAGTCCCTAAACTTTTCGGTTCAAATCGACTAGCTTCCATTTTCCTATTTTCTTTAATTAGCCCTTTAATCCTTCAAATTGACCACCAAAATTAATAAATTTTATATCTTACAGTTTATAACTCAATTTAACAGTACTTCATATAATCCAATTTTGTCAATTTCATAAATCTCAAGTTCAGATTTTTCTTCTTTTCATTTATACTCATTTCTGACCACCTATATTGATTCATTTCGTATTCTTTGTATACAACTCCAAATCGAACAACGTTTGTTCCTAAATTCAATTAACATACTCAATTTTAATATATAAAAAATTAAGATTGAAACTCCTAGTAGATTATTTTCTACAATTTTACAAAGTTCACTGTCCAGCTAGGAGCATTACTGGACAGTTTTACATGCTGTTCGTATTAAGCTTCCAGATTTCACTAAAATGATCAAAACTCAGATTTATAATTTTTCTACCACTTTAGACATGTCAAAGTAGAACATATCAAAAATTCATCACGAAATTCCCACTAATTAATTTTCTATAATTTTTCAAAGTTCACTGTCCAGCTAGAAGCATTGCTGGACAGTTTTGCATGTTGGTTCAAATATGCTTTCCAGATTTTTATACAACCATTAAAACTCTATTTTACAATTTTTCTACTATTTTAAACATGTTAAGGTAAAACATATCTAAATTTAAGCGTTAGATTCTCATTAGTGATTTTTATATGAATTTCCAAAGATGCATGTCATGTAATCTTAACAAATATGTCAACATAACTACATACATATTCTTAATCTTTTATATCTCTTAATCCTTAAGGATTCATATGGATCTTTACATTTTCCAGCAACTACCTTTAAAGACACCATCTTTATAATTTTCTAGACACTTCATAACACATGATTTATCACAATTTTTACCATGACTGAATTAAGAAGGGAAGGATCTACTTACTTCTGATTTTCTTCTTAATTTTCTAAGGACTTTACACCACCATGTAAGCTCTTCTTCTTCCCCAAGCTCTCAACTTTCTCTCAAGTTTTCTAGGTTGTATTATTGGTGTGAAAAAGCAAATGAGGTAAGAAAGTTTGGGTTGGGATAGCCGGCTATGTAAAGTGGGAATGGGGGAAAGATGTGTTAATTTGGCTTGAAATTCAAAGCCAAAGTCAAAATTGGCAGGGAGTTGGCATTGTAAATCAATGCTAAAGTCAAGGAAAGCATGCACCGAAAGGATCCGGAAAAATAGGTGGAAAAGTGGTTGAAATAGTGCAATGGAATAATTAATTTTTTGGTCCCTAAAGTTTAGGCTATTTACAAGTTTAGTCCTTCATTTGTTTTCTTTTTAATTACTACAATTAATTTCTTAATTCAATTTAATTGAGCCATGATTTAATTATTTAGTAGTAATTATTCTAAGCCTGGTTTAAGGGTGTCACAATCAGAATCAGATTTGTCAAGAATCGGGATTTTAATTCGCGATTCAAAGGAGCTGGGCAGAGAATTTACCTCGTGTTGTTTTGACTTCACAGGGCGTTCTGGCAACCGACCGGCGCATGCGTTAGCGGCGGACGGTCTACGACATGCAGAGGATTGCTACTAGGTTGAGTATGCTCCGTCCCATATCCGGCACTTGGTAGATTGCGACCGACGCTTTGTTGACCCACCATAGCTTTTTCCGTCTATGCTGGTCGATCGGAGGGGATTTATTTGTTTACATCTCTTTGGAGCTTTCCCCTTTCTTTATTTCTTCTACCGTCTTCCTCCATGCCTTATCTCATCGGGTAGAAGGAAAACCATCGGTCATAATGTTTTCTTATGTCTTTTCAGTCTGCTTTATTGTAGCTTTTTCTTTCAGTTTATTTAATTTAATAAAATATGACCGATCGTTACTTTAAAAAAAAGGATCATACTATACTAGATCTAATAGTTCATTACACAAGGTCGGGTAGGATTACTTTCATTTATCAAAATTAATCATTTGAGGATTTAACCAATTCAAACATCTCCTATAAATTTATTTAAAGTAAGATCAATATATAACATAGTTATTCAATCTCTTAAGTTTCACACATGATAAAAGACCCTAACTTGAGTGTGAAGTTATTACAGAAATTGCTAACTTCATACCAAACAAATTAACGACCTTAACCAATTTGCAAGGAACTAGCCTTTCGTGTAATTAATTATGCATTCCTATCTTAGGTAAGAGATTTTGCTTCACGTTCATTTTCTTCTTCTAATCTCCTACCTAACATCAAACCATCCAAGCACACAAATCAAACAATATTTATTATAGAGTGTAACCCCCTAGACCCACCTATGCATTAATACGGATCCTAGGAAGTCACATTAGGGTCACCGGAGCGACCCACGATAAAATTTTAAATAAACAATTTGTCAAACCATTTAAAATCATAAATCAAGTTTTGAACTAAAATACAATTCCAGAAAACATTCAGACAATGAAACAAAACTATGATACAAATTATTAATACAAGTTTCAGACTCGAATATAAACCAAAACATGACATACATGCCCCCTAATTACACAAATACCATACTCCGTGAGCGAGCCGAAGAAACTCTCATACCGACGTTGATAGCTGCAACATGGTCGATCTTTTAACCTTTGATGATAAAAACAATGTGAGCTTCGAAAAGTTCAGTAATACAAACTATCAGGAGATGCTAAAAACACAAGCAGATATATAGCAAGCTTAACATTGCCATGAAGAACTGGGCAGCGTTAAATCTCAAATTACGATTCGAGATTTTAAGGGAAAAATTATACTAGAAGGCAACATAGTTATTCTTTAATTGATCACTCGAACCGTAAGAGGTGAGTCTAAAGCCAGAGATTCAAAAAGATTCAGATTTTCAGAATTTGAATCAAGGAGTTCATAGTGGTCTATTAAGTGCAAATTGTAAATTTACTGAAGGTTCACTTTGATACATTAATTTAGTAAGGGATGTTTCAAAAGAGGTCAGAAAGTTTTATTAATTTACTTAACTACACTCCAACCGAACTCCAAAATGCAATTCCCCCCGAACTGCATACAGAAGGTCTTACCCTAGGCCTGAGGCGTAGGGGCCTACCTAAGGGGATGCCTTAGGTCCAAAAAGACTTACCCTAGGCCCGTGGGCGTAGGAGCTTAGGTCCAGAAGGACTTACCAGTGCTGAGCCTACAAATCATCATTCATATCCCAGATAATATACCCAGATGATTTTAGTTTATATTCAGAAGACAATATTACAGAAAATAGATATCAAATCTATTTTTATACCAGAAGACATATATCAAATTTATTTTATTATCATTATTATTATTTCGCATTCAAATTCATATATATATATATATATATATATATATATATATATATATCTATATATATCAAATATATTTTTCATATCAGAGGTCAGAAATCAGAGAATTGCTTTCCTTTCAAATTACAGTATCATACTTTTAAATTTTAAGCATATGGTCTTGGTTTAGAACATAAAGTATCTATAGATAATGGTACGCGCTTTATGGCCCAATTTATTTCTTAGAGGTACTAGATAGATATCAGAAAGATGACATTTGGCAATTGGACTAATTTCAGAACGAGGTCCCTACGAATAGGGGAGTTCGATAAGACGGATCGAATTAACATCGGAAGTTGATGCATCAGAATCATTGAGATTTCAAATATATCGAGGGTGATTCGATTGCTAAAGCTTACGAGGGTATTGTTGGTCATACTGACCTTCGGGGGGTAATTTGGTAAACTGAACCAACAAGGTATAAACGGTGATGTACCGAATTCAGGAATTCTAGCTGCTCATCAAGCTTTCGAGTCCCTCTGAACTAATTGAAACCATTAACACAAAGTTTGAAATATAATCGGATAAATACATCTTAAGCATTCATTTCCAGAACTGATTACAGCGTAACAACAAAGCAGATCGTCTTCACCTTACATCCACTGAACTTACTACGAGAGATCAAACATGTATCCAAGCGATAATTTTCCAAATTCCTGAACATGTATATAACACCCGAACTCGTTCCATAGCATCGAATTTATATTTTTGAGGAAACATGTTGCTCTTACCAATAACTGAGTACTTTCTCCATATAAACTGAACATGTCGCCACATGGTATCTTTCCAAAATTACGATAGTATCAGAAACGACCAACAAACACGGGCCGTGAATTACCACTTTAGAGTCATTATATTGTCTAGCTTTATTGGTAATCCTTATTCCAGCCTTAGAGGTACCTTCAGTCATTTTCAGCATTCGCAAGTATTTCAGATGCTCCATATCCGAGGGTGTTCCAAAAATTATGAGTCTTTCGGTTTTTCCAACTGTTCATTCCTTTCTGATCTCGAGGGTGTATTCATCATTTCGGTTAATTTTGGCATCTAGTGCCCGAGGGTAATTCAGTCCCTTTTTTTGTCATCACGTTGTTCCGATTAATTTCGCCATATTAATATTTTCATCCTCTTTTTCATTTCAGACGCTTTAGTCAATCTGATAATTACACCATTGGTAGCTCTAGACATGCGAAAAATTCTTGTAAATTTGTCTTTGGAGATTATTCAGAATTCAGGAATAGCTTAAGTGTTTACATTCCCGGGGATGCAAATCTCATTACTAGGTCATTCCAAGTATAACGAGATTTTTCGATGAATCAGTTGTTTATCAGATAAAGAGCAAAATCTCATATCGCATTACTCTGAGGGGTATTTTCATCATCTCTTAACTTAGCATTTCAGAAATTTAAATCATTAACAAGCAAAACCCCAATTTAGGGCATCACAGTCTTATCAATCATTCTTAGATCTCGAAAGTTCTTTTAAGTCACTCATCTTTCTAACCGAGCACTAGTCTCAACTAGTTTACTACCCTTTTCCATATTTGATTAGGCATTAACAGAATTAATCATAAGCTTAAACACAATCATGCATGCATTTACTGGATACCGCTATGTATCATAAAGCACACAAGAGGTAGTAATGTATTACCTCAACTCCGAGCTACACCGGTAGATTCATGATACTTCATTCGATCACACTCAAACCCAAATTCGACGTCCCTCAACATCTCGGATACAAGGAACTGTGAATACCTTCAATCGCACAAATTCCAATTTCAGTCCTTATTCACATTGCTCATAATTGATTATAAAAAAAACAACAAAGAAAAGTTCGGGTTTAAGGTCAGATTCAGAGGCTTTCGGGTCAGAATTTTGCGAAACGGGCTTAAAAAATGGACCCAGAACGTCGAAAAACATAAAAATATGGCTTTTTCAAAAATTTTAACTTTTTGGTCAAAGTCAATGCTGACGTCAGCAGTCAAGTCAACGCTGACGTCAGCATGACATCATCAGACAAGGTCAACGGTCAAGGTCAGTTGAGCCAACTCGGACGTGTTAACTCACCGAGTCAACTGGGACGAGTTAACTCACTGAGTCAACTCAGACGAGTTAACTCAACCGGGTCGGAAGCGGGTTAGACTCGGGTCGGGCTGCTTGGGCTGGACGGTTCAGACTGATTCTTACCCTAAAAATTCTAGGGTCATCGGAATCTTCGTCGGAGGCCCGAAATGTTGCGTTTCTACCGGAAAACAAAAGGATGTTAAACCAAGATTCAAACCCTCAAGTCGAAAACTCAAAATAACTCAAAACTTTACCAGAAATAAGTCTGAAATTGTGATTCTTGGCCGAAAACCACGTAGGTTCTGATGAGGGGCTTATCGGTAACGGATCGACGGTCCGTTGCTCGGGTTTTTCTCGCCTCTACACCGTGAGCACGAAGGTGGTGCTGGTGTCTCGATCGGACGGGGAAGGCTGCCGGAGAAGGTAAAAAGCCGAAGGGTTTTTCGCCGGGCCTTCAACTGAGATTTCACGACAGCGATTGAGGCTTCGCCGCGAGTGGTAGTCACGAGCAGAACCGCGGTGTGGAGCTGGTCACGCCAACGCTGGCGGTGAGGACCACGTTGGCGCGGTGGCCGAGATCGGGGCCAAACAGTGAAAGGGAGACAAAGGGTTGGAGCTCTCGACTCAGGCCAAAAGGGATCCGACGTTTCAGATCCAAAACGTGTGTTAATGTAAAGAAGAATTAGAATAAGCGAAAGCTTAGTGAGGTAGCTTTAAGAGATTAATAGTATAAAGCTGCGATCTACCCAAACCTCAATTTCTATACATCCTACTTCTTTCATTAGAAGAAGTACTAAGCTTGGACAAAAGTTTATCCCATTTAGGGTACAAAAACAAACACATATGATATACAAGGTGATCACATCGAACACGTATGAACCAATACACAAGAATTAACAAGCTTATACTCGCATACTTGATTATTAATTAACAAGCTTATAGTCGCATACTTGATTATTCACTCAAACATATTAAACTATAGTTTCTAATCACCCAAGCTATTCAAACTAGCATTATGTTAACTTTAATACTTGACTTATTAAGCTATCAAAACAACATATGTATAATCAATACATTTGGCACACGAGGCTTTAGACATATCATGTCACATTTATGAAATACACATCCATTTACAAAACATTTCAAGAAAATTTCATTTCTATCAAATTACCCATTGAACATGTATACACACTTATACATTACTAACAACCCTCAATTATTCAATTCAAGTCTAATAGTCCTATAGACATGTATTCACATTTATACAAAGAAAAACATTCCACTTATTTTTATTTCAAGTTAAAACAGTCCCTTTTAATCATACATACTTTCAAACATGTCAAAACAGCTCAATAATGTCACTTATGTTGGGTTTGTAGCACGCTCGAATCGATCACTGAAATCGTCAAGGAGGGTTGTAAATGTTTGGTGGTTGAATAGGCTAAAATTGAAATAAAGGTAGAGAAGTGACACAATGATTTTAGAGTGGTTCGGGCTGTTAACTAAGCACCTACATCCACTACCTTAGCACACCACTAAGGATTTCCCAATTCACTCAACAATGAATTCGCCCCCTTTTCCCGGTTTAGGAGGAAACCATTACAACTCTATCTTTTGGACTTGGCTAAGATAGAACCAACTCTAGTTTTTCTCTCAAGGCTAAACTAGAACCTCTCCTTTTACAAGGGATTAATTTGGGTAAACTTAATACCTCACAATGTGGGTGTTTACACAATTGAGCTCACAAGAGTACAAGAATTTACAATAAAGTTCACTCTCTAAAGACTATGTACAAGAGAATAGTAAAATAAAGATTTAGACTCTAATTCTCTTGACCATGTTGCTTGGATGTTGTCTCTAACCTTCTTCAAGTGTTCCAGCCTTCAATTAGTCTCAATTGAGTTTGGGGATGTTTTGGAGCCGTTGGAGACTTTATTTCCCACATTAATTACAGTTCTGCAGCCTATTGTATTAGTACACGTGGAGGCGTATCGGTACGCCCTTCTCCAGAACTAGTCGTTGGGCTCTTTGTCAGCCTATGCGTATCGATACACTTGAGGGCCTATCGGTATGATATGTCATTTAAAAGACCGTTGGGAAATAGCCGTTGGGGTTGTTAAAACAAGGATCGGTACGCCTAATATGCGTACCGAAACGACCCCTATCCGTATCGATACGGTCTCACCCATATCGGTACGAGTTTTGGCAGATTCAAAACTTAGGCAAAAGGTTATCGATACGGGGTATACTGTATCAGTGCGGGCTAGTTGAAAATCTAGTTTTGACTACTTTAAAGTATTTAAAACTTAGCTAAAAACCTTTTAAAAAGCCTCAAACTTATTTTCAAGTTGCTTGGACTTAAAGACATATTTTAAATTACTTTCAACTTGACCAAAATATTTTTCAATTATTATATCAAAACATTAGTTCTACAATCTCACTCTTTTTGATATAATAAAATCAACTTGAAAAATTGTTTGGGATTTCTCCCCCTTTGTGAAATAAATTTTGAATAAGAGGATTCGGATTTAAAATCAATTAAAGCTCCTCCTTATTCATTTGAAAATTCAATTTTTCAAACCATTTCTCCCCCTTTTTGTTATATCAAAAAGAATTTAAAATACTTTTAAGCTCAAAATAACAATAGAGGTTTAAATTTTAAAAAAAATTAAAAAGTTTGGTTTTTAAAGTGGCTCCCCCTTACTCAAAGCATCATCTTAGGCTTAACAAATAATCGAAGACTTTAAACAAAAGTTAGATAACCAAATGTATAAAATAAAAGCATTAAGCTTAGAGGTTACCCAATCTTCTATAATGTGTGATTTGAGCATTCTTTGATTTTGCTTTGCTTGCTATTGCTCCAACACACCTACAAAAGACATTCACTTGATTTTTGGTATCCAAATTGCTTTGGATCCATTTACGTTAGTCACAATGTCTTTTGTTCCCTTAGGAACCCATACTTGTCTAATCCTATAAGATTTTCTCTTCTTAATAGGACAAGTATGTAAGGAATGACCATGATAATGGCAATGTGAGCATTTTGCCATTATGTGACAAGATGAATTATTAAAAATGATTATCTTTCTTTTGTTAAGCTTTCCAGCTTAACTTTCAAATCAAGATTTTCTTTATTAAAAATATCTTTACTTGTTTTTGAAAACTCTAAATCATTTTTTAAAATTTTATTTTGGTTTTCAAAATCCAATTTTGTTTTCAAAAGAAAATCATTTTCAAATTCAAGTTTTGAAATCATTTTATTAAATTTGGAATTCATGGTCTCAAATTCCAAAAATAATTCATCGAAAGTTTCTTGCAACTCATCGAAAGAGTAAGAATAAAGCTCACTTGAGTTAGAAGATACCTTAGGCTCATCGAGAGCCAAAACACCATCCACCTTTGGATTGGAGAGAAGGTTTGCACATGATTGATCATCACCTTTCTTTTCTCCCTTTTTGTTTCCATAAAGCTTCTCAAGTTTCTCCCATAATTCTTTGGCACTTTTGCATGTGGATATATTCTTGGAAACTTCTTCGTTAAGGCCACAATAGAGAATGTGCATCGCCTTGGTGTTTAGCTTTGCCTTCGTGTCATTGGCACTCATTTGCTTTTCTTCTTCTTTGGAGCTTCCAAATACTCATCTTCAATGATGTCCCAAACCTCATAGTCTTGAGACTTGACGAAGAATTTCATGATATTTTCTCATTGGAAGTATGCTTCTCCTTCGAAAAGTGGAGGACACGAGATAGAGCGACCTTCTTCAAATCTTGCCATTTTCTTGAACGGTGGACTTCGAGCAAATGATCTTTACTCTCGGATGTTAGTCCTTCGATGGAGACGAGGCTCTGATACCAATTGTTGGGTTTGTAGCACGCTCGAATCGATCACTGAAACTGTCAAGGAATGTTGTAAATGTTTGGTGGTTGAATTGACTAAAATCGAAATAAAGGTAGACAAGTGACACAATGATTTTAGAGTGGTTCGAGCTGTTAACTAAGCACCTACATCCACTACCTTAGCACACCACTAATGATTTCCCAATTCACTCAACAATGAATTCGTCCCCTTTTCCCGGTTTAGGAGGAAACCGTTACAACCCTATCTTTTAGACTTGGCTAAGATAGAACCAACTCTAGTTTTTCTCTCAAGGCTAAACTAGAACCTCTCCTTTTACAAGGTTAACCATGTTGCTTGGATGTTGTCTCTAACCTTCTTCAAGTGTTCCAGCCTTCAATTTATAGTTCCAATTGAGTTTGTGGTCATTACTAGCCATTGGGGATGTTTTGGAGCCGTTAGAGACTTTATTTCCCACATTAATTGCAGTTCTGCAGCCTACCGTATCGGTACACGTGGAGGCATATCGGTACGCCCTTCTCCAGAACTAGTCGTTAGGCTATTTGTCAGCCTATGCGTATCAATACGCTTGAGGGTGTATCGGTACTATATGTCATTTAAAAGACCGTTGGGAAATAATCGTTGGGGTTGTTGAAACAGGGATCGGTACGTCTAATATGCGTATCGAAATGACCCCTATCCGTATCGATATGGTCTCACCCGTATCGGTACGGGTTTTGGTAGATTCAAAACTTGGGCAAAAGGTTATCGATACGGGGTATACCGTATCGGTACGGGCTAGTTGAAAATCCTGTTTTGACTACTTTAAAGCATTTAAAACTTAGCCAAAAACCTTTTAAAAAGCCTCAAACTTATTTTCAAGTTGCTTGGACTTAAAGACATATTTTAAATTCTTTTCAACTTGTCCAAAACATTTTTCAATTATTATATCAAAACATTAGTTCTACAACTTATGCTTTCAAAACATTCCTTTTAATCATACATATTTTTAAACATGTCAAAACAGTCCATTAATGTCACTTATGCTTTCAAAACAGTCCTTTTAATCATACATACTTTCAAACATGTCAAAATAGTCCATTAATGTCACTTATTCTTTCAAAACAATCTTTTTAATCATACATACTTTCAAACATGTCAAAATAGTCCATTAGTGCCACTTATGCTTTCAAAACAGTCCTTTTAATCATACATACTTTCAAACATGTCAAAAAAGTCCATTAATGTCACTTGTGCTTTCAAAACAGTCCTTTTAATCATAAATACTTTCAAACCTGTCAAAACAGTCCATTAATGTCAATTATGCTTTCAAAACAGTCCTTTTAATCATACATACTTTTAAACATGTCAAAACAGTCAATTAATGCCACTTATGCTTTCAAAACTATCCTTTTAATCATACATACTTTCAAACATGTCAAAACAGTCCATTAATGCCACTTATGCTTTCAAAATAGTCCTTTTAATCATACATACTTTCAAACATGTCAAAACAGTCCATGTTATTCATGCAGGCCTTTAAAAGATTATATTTCTTTCAAAGAAAGTCTTTTAAGTATCAATGAATATAATATTCTTGAAAATTAAGTTATTTCCAACTTCTTATTTATTTTGGCCTTTACACGTTTACTTTCTTAATAACATAGCCTTGGAATTTGAATTACAGTCTAGGTACACAAATCCTATCCAATAAGTATCAAACAAGGGTACACAAAGTACCAAACGATTCATCATTAAACAAGGGTGCTGGTAGTACCATTAGATCACTCGATCTTTATCAACAAAGGACCATAGTACAACCAAATATGAGCTCAACAGACTCTATGGCATGCCAACTATACCTACGACTGACGCGAAACCAAGGCTTTAACATTAATCATTAACTTTTAAACATGCGACCAAGGCTTATCTTTTAGTGTATCACAATTTCAAATTCTTGCTTCATTCGTACAAATTTTTTATCAAGAGTGCATAATTCCTTTTAATTAATTCAAGGGTGAGCATAGCTTCTAATTCACACAATCACAATAAGTTTGTAATCTTATCATGACAACATGATCATGGTTCATATGATCACACAACAATTTGTAGGATTCTACAACTTCATATACACTTTCTCTTAACATCGAATGGGCAAAACTACACATCTCATTTTAGGCAATTAATCACTTCATCAAAGTTCTCCTTTGCATTCTGAACTCATGTCTATCTTTATCTAATTAATGGTTATTCCATAAGCAATATTCAAATCTATATGATTATGATCAGAATTTCATCACAAACAATCAATAATTCGAGCATTTCATTACAATGAAAACCAATCATATGGGCACTTACCTCATGTCCATGCTTAGCCATAAATTTTCCATTTAACTTTGAAGGTAGAAGACACTAATTCAAACACATAAATTTGGCTCATAATAGGTTTACTCCATTCCGAACTTAAAACTACGCTCACCTTTTATCTCAACGTTATGTGATACCTGAATCCTCAACCTTAACTTGCCACTCGCCAAAACCCTTTCTAGCTTCTTCTTAGTCTATCATTTTACAAGAAATATGATTGGCATATTAGTACCAAATTATCAACAATTCAATATCACTCTAATTTCATGCACACACATGTAATACAAGGTAGCTCACAAGGATGTCAAAACCATCCCCAATCAAATGTTCGACATAATTGTGCTAAAACAGTCCACTAAACAAGCTTTTAGACATCAAGCATTTCAAAACAATCCACGATCGTTCAAACCATTCAAAACAGCCCAAATTTAGAAATGTAATCACGCATGTGCACGGAACAACCTTCATACTCTTAACATACCAAAACAGTCCAAATTTAGGCCAATTACGATTACATTTTAAACTTTAAAAACTGCATTATTAGTGCCTTTTAATCTTGCATCCTAAACCTTCAAACATGCAAAATAACCATTACTTATGTGTACCTTATTGCATAATTTAAACAATCCACAACATTCAAGCATATACCAAAACATGACATTTTAACTTTATACATTATAGAGCATCGAAACTATCTACCAATTTATTCATTTAAGAAAAACAATCATGGTTATTTGTATACATAATTAGACACCTTAAACAGTCTCTTAATCTTTGTATTTAATCAAATCCGCCCTGTTCACATATGTACTCAATTTACACATCAAAAACAGTCTTGTGATCCTTATATTTACTCAAATCTGCCCCGTTAACATATATGCTTAATTTACACATCAAAAACAGTCCTTTTAATTCTACGATGCATTAACAGTGTAGTGTATACATATATAAAATTTCTCCACCGAGTAGTCCAACATTTGTAATACAGTCATATAACAATTTTCTACTCATGAACACTCTAAAACATGCTTGTAAACATCCATTCGAACTGTTTATACCCCTGTTTATCCTAATTTATGTTCGAACATAGCAATGTTACATCCTAATTGGATTAATTCAATATGTATTCAATAGCCAAAAACCAGTTTAACAAGAGAATAAATTCTCAGCATTCAAATAATGGTCACATTCTCCAAACTTCATTCAACTCTATATACTCTTAAGCATCTATATAGGAATCTATTTCAAACAACTAACTTTTCAATTTCGACACTTAGCTCAAGCATATAAAAGGTCATACATACAGCCAATCTTCAACAAAATCTTCAAAATTACCAACTCAATCAAGCATGCAAGAGTAGAAGGAAGAATGTTTTACCTTCTTTGATTTTAAATCGAATAGATCTTCCAATTTTAGCTAAATCTCACTCTTTAATGACTTTTGAATTTTCGACTCTTTCTCTTACCAAGTTTGGTTAAAACATAAGGAGGAAGAAGGTGGTCTTCCTTACCTTGACTGAATGTCCCCTTTCCTTCCTCCACTTAGCTTCTCAAATGTAAGACATGTGGTCATGTCCTTACATTTAAGAAGATTACATGCAAGCTATGATTTATGTTATATATTTATTTTAGTCATTAACATCTAACCACCGATTTCTCCATATTCTCAAAATGATACATTTCTTTCTAATTTATTATTATTTAGTTGTTTTGTACTTAACAAATCCAATGATTTTAATAACATGTAGTCTTTATCATAAGGTTCCCTTTTAATATTCTCCTAGACCCCGATTGAGGATGTTATAATTCTTCCCCCTTAAAAGAAATTCATCCTCGAATTTTTTTCAATAAGGAAAACTTCGCATTATCAGACTCAGAATACTTTTACATATTTTGAATTTTTATCAGGGTAATCAAATTGTATTGGTTGCAAGTTACCAACACGCAATAGAAATTTGAACTCCTAGGTGGCACAATGATATATAATGATGTGATGAGCCCCCATTTAGTCCGAGAATTAATTAAAGCATGCTTTAATACAAATTGTAACATCTCTAACCCAGCTTAGGAGTAAGCCAAATTAGGTAGTGTTAGAGAAAAAACAATCGGTCAAACATGTGGCAAGTAGTTACCTCTCAACTAAGAGGTAACCAAAAAATCAGGGAAATTTCAAAAATTTTAGATCACTTTCTAAAGATTCAATAACAAATATCAAATCATGTGGACCCATTTTAACATACACACCCTTTTTTTAAAAAAAAAAGTGTAACACAATTATTAGTGCGCAAGTCCTTAGCCAATTTAAAGCATATCCATTAATATAATTTACGGGGTCTTGAATGATCTCAATTATATTAATGGATATGCTTTAAATTGGCTAAAGACCTGCACACTAATAATTGTGTTACACTTTTTAACAAGGGTGTGTAAGTTAAAAAAGGTCCACATGGTTTGGTATTTGTTATTGAATTTTTGGAAAGTGGTCTAAAAGTTTTAAAATTTCCCTGATTTTATGGTTACCTCTTAGTTGAGAGGTAACTACTTGCCACATGTTTGACCGATTGTTTGTTCTCTAACACTACTTAATTCGGTTTACTTATAAGTTGTGTTAGGGATGTTACACCAAAAAATAGTAAACTCGAAGTTGTTCAAGAAACGTTTCTGAAGCCAACATCCCAAAATAGAAAAGAAACACAATTGTCGAAAAGAGAGGTAGAGAGTGGCATATCATCAGCAAGGATATTGTGTGACGCTTAAAGGAGGCGGAAAGGGAGAGACAGAAGGAATAGAAGAAAAAAGAAAAGATGAAGGGTTGAGAGAATTTCGAATCACACACATGTTGAATTTTTTTAAAAATTATTGTTCATTGGTAATCACTGGCCGTCAAAAACTACCTTTAAGACAAGACTATTATTATTTTTCTTTCTTTATTTTTTACACTATTTTATATTTTTTTTTATAAATTATAAAATTATTAAATATATTTCATTTATATCAAATTAAAAACTTAAATTATATTCTAATTTAAGTACATGTCAAATATTTAAAATTGAATCATATATTAAATTTGAGATAAATATATTAATTTATTTTTATTTAAAATAAAATATTATTACTAAAAAATGCATGATTAAATTGTGTTCATTATGTCCAAAATTGAGCAACTCTATGCCTGCTTCTTCTGGAAGGGAAGCAACACCCTAACTAGAGGAGCTCGTGTCCAATGGGATCAAGTTTGGTTGAACAAATCTGAAGGTGGTTAGTTAGAATAAAGCATGTCTTTTTTATCCCCTTAGAAAATTTGTAGCTGGTGACTTGGATTAATCATTATATTTAGGGTAAACTACACAGTTGACCACCGAACTATAGGGTTGGTGTCAAAATGACCACTATATTAATTTTCGTCGCAAATGCACCACACAACTATTTAAATGGTGCCACGTTAGCCACACGCCGTTAAAAAAAACGAAAAAGTTGACGAAACTGTTAAAAAAATTGGTATAATTACACATTTGGTCCTCTATATTTATACAATATATCAATTTAGTCCTAATTTTAATCTAATAAAATAAATTAATTATTCAATAAGATGGTGACACGTGTCACCACCTTATTGGAAGTCTTTAATTATTTTTATTTAATTGGAGGTGGAAAAATGAAAGGAATAAAATCCCCCCTTACCAAGACTCGAACCTAAGACCTTTGGGTACACAAGCATCGTGCTTGCCACTGAACCAAGCACACTTTCATGCTATGGTGTCATTAATATATGTATTTAATGATTGTTAATGCCCAGAAAAATTAAAGAGAAGAAAATGCAATTGTAAGGATTCGAACCAAAGACCTCATGGACCAAAGCACATGTGCTTGCCACTGCACCAAATGCATGTTATGTGATTTAAAGTACAACATTTAATATATATGTCTTATATAGATTTTAATGCTTGAGAAAAGGAATGAAATGTGGTTTTAAGAAATTCGAATGTAATATTTTTATGATCCATAATAAAATCTAACTCAATTAAATAAATCTAATAACTAAATTAAAGTTAACAATATTAAATTGTGTTTGTGAGTTTGAATTCGGTAAATGAATTTAATATAATTTGGAGTAGTTTAAGATAATTATATATAATAATTTAATTAATTTTTTAATAAATATTAAAATTATTAATTAAGTAAAAAAATCAATTCAACGATTATATACGTGGAATTATAAAAATAAATCTAAAATTAAAAAATATATTAAATTTAGTTTAAAATATAAAAATTTTAAAATGATATTTATATTGAAAATAATATTATTTTTTTTAAATCGTGCACTAACTATAGTTTAAAATATATTAAATTTAGTTATTAGATTTATTTAATTGGGTTAGATTTTTTATGGATCATAAAAATATTACATTCGAATTTCTTAAAACCACATTTCATTCCTTTTCTCAAGCATTAAAATCTATATAAGACATATATTAAATGTTGTACTTTAAATCACAAGACCTATATTTGGTGTAGTGGCAAGCACATGTGCTTTGAACCATAAGGTCCTTTGTTCGAATCCTTGCAATTGCATTTTCTTCTCTTTAATTTTTCTGGGCATTAACAATCATTAAATACATATATTAATGACACCATAGCACGAAAGTGTGCTTGGTTCAGTGGCAAGCATGTTGCTTGTGTACCTAGAGGTCTTGGGTTTGAGTCCTGGTAAGGGGGGATTTTATTCCTTTCATTTTTCCACTTCCAATCAGGTGGTGACACGTGTCACCCAATTGGATAATTAATTTATTTTATTAGATTAAAATTAGGACTAAATTGATATATTGTATAAATATAGAGGACCAAATGTGTAATTATACCAATTTTTTTAACAGTTCCGTCAACTTTTTCGTTTTTTTAACGGCGTGTGGCTAACGTGACACCATTTAAATAGTTGTGTGGTGCATTTACGACGAAAAATAATATAGTGGTCATTTTGACACCAACCCCATAATTCGGTGGTCAACTGTGTAGTTTACCCTTATATTTATAAGGGGACTGACTTTTGGGAATTAGAAATTAAATCACACTTTAGCTGGACCAAGAAGCTACACTTAAGGCTTCTTCCAGGGTGTCACTTCCTAGTCAGATGTATATAGAATATAATTAGGGACAAAGTGACATCAGTTAATTTGGTTCCAAAACAATAAATAGTGGCTTGGATGGCTTCTAACAAAAGATCAACCGCAGAGAATGGGAATTGAACTCAATCCTATTTGTAACCTTTGTGGTGAAGCTGTGGAGACAAAGGATCATTTATTTTTTGCTTGCTCTTTCTCAAAACAGATCTGGCAGAATCTTCAAACCTGTTCAAGGTTGGGCTATTTCCAATCTCAAAAGAAAATCTTTGCTTAAAACTGTCTTGTGCATCGCTTCAACTGCATATTTGTACAACATTTACATAGAGAGGAATTATAGACACTTTAGAATTGTTATAAGAGACATTAATACCATTTACTTATTGCATACGAAAATCTGTTAGGGAAGAGCATTACTAGAGTAGAAAAAATAAACTAGAATTAATCAGGATCAAGTTGAAACCTATATCCTCGGCATATTACTATAAACATTAACCTATAAACCCTAAATTTTAACCATTACTTTCTAAATCCATACACATAACCCTTAAATTCTAAATTGAGGCACTAAGTCCTAAAACTAAAGCGCTTGTGGAAACTAAAAGTTTTCTGCCGTCAGCGTATTGGATATAAATCATAAAAAATAGTGTTAAAAGAATGTAATTGCTTTTGTGTGGTTAATTAATAAAATTTTAAATTAATAGTTTAAATAAATGAAATATATTTTCGTTCTATAGTGACTTATTGTTGAGTTTTCATTCAGGTCCAGAAAACATACGAGATGGCTCTGGTCAGCATGAGGACCTTGTCTTTTCAATAATAATATAACCAGCACATTTGAATCTCATTCTCAGAGCTGTACGAATAACGGAACATAAGTCATATATACGTAATTACGTATTAATTGGTAAGTATACAGCCATAAATGAATTGGAAAATTAAACCAGATTTAAAAGGGAAAAATTACACTGGTGGTCACCCAACTATTACAGTTTTCTTATTTTGGTCTCCCAATTAATTTCTTTTATCAAAAATGTCCCTTTTGTTACATAACTTACCTGTTTTGACCCCTCCGTTACAAACTTAACAATTTTGCTGACGTATATTTTTAAATATTATTTTATTATTTTCTCTCTCCTCCACATATTATATTTTAAAATTTTTATTTAGACCATTGTGGCGGTAACACAACAAAGAAAATAAATCAGTTTTGAAAGGAGCTGGGATTCAAGTCCGCGTCCCCAAGTGGGCAAGTGAGCATGTTAGCCATTGGGCTAGACACCATATATTGTCATATTTTACCACATATTAATCTTAAATTAAAAAAAAAACGAACCCATAAATTAAATAATTATTTATTTTTTATAAAATTAATATTAGATTATTTAAAAAGGATCTTAGATCATTTAAAAATAATAAATAAATATAATTTAAAAGTTTATATTCTATACTAAATAAATATTATTAATTTAATTTTTAAAGTAATTTAGTATTACTTTTCTACAATAAATAAATAATTATTTAATTAATTTTTGTCATTATCTAACAAAGTGAAAAAGATAAAATTTAGTTTAATTTTTAATTTTAATCACAATTGAGTTAAATATAATTTAAGTTACAAGTATCACAACTTTTTAGTTTAACTTGGTGTTTAAATATTTAAAATTTTATCAATGAGGTTTTGTGTTCGAATCACTCCTCTAGCTTTAATATTTAATTTTGTGTTGTTGATAACTTAATATACGTCAAATATAAATTTTAGTTAAAATAAATCAAACTCCTTGCTTAGCACATTTGGTTTGTGCTTGGCCCTTCCATGCTATGGGGTGTTGGTTTGAATCCTAGTTATTGCAAGTCACTTGTTTAATTATTTTTTGGTTTTTGGGTTCGTTTAATTAATTTAAAGTTAATTTGTGATAACATATGACTATATTCAGGGTTTAACCCGACGACAAATGCACTTGGTTATGTGATTGAGGATGTAGGTTTGAATCCCATCTCCCCTCATATGTGATTTATTTTCTCTTGTTGTGGTGGTGACTGTTACCACCACCACCACCACATTGGTCTGAATAAAAATTTTAAAATATAATATGTGGATGAGAGAGAAAAAATAAAATAAAATTTAAAAACATTTAAAAAATCACGTTAACAATTCCGTTAGGTTTTTAACGGAGTGAGACCAAAACAGAAAAGGTATCTAACAGGAGGGACAATTTTGATAAAAAAAAATTAATTGAGGACCAAAACAGAAAAATAGTGATAGATGAGTGACCACCAATGTAGTTTTTCCTTTTAAAAATTGGGCCAATCAATGGGCATCTCATCTTTATTCACGTATTCCTACATGAGATCATTACAAAGTTCCTAGCCTTCCTATATATATACAAATTAAATAATTTAGTTAGTTAGAATATAATTATATTATATGATAGCTGAGACTGGTTATAGCCGGCAGAATATACCAGACGAAACAAATTCAAAGACTTAATTATTTTTTGGTGAAAAAGAAGAGAGTATCATATCCTTAAGAAGTCGTATTTGGCTCCAGGCCATTACAATCTAAATGCAGAAATAAAAGAGTGTAGGAAAAAACTCATAATCAACGGTACCAATCTTCGCTAACTTGGTCAACTGATCCGTCACTTGATTCGCTTGACGGGGTATATGCTGAATGGAGACTCTCCGATCTCGGTTAAGTAGTGTAATGATAAATATATACGGAGTAAAATTTTATTTATGAAATATTATATTATTTTTAAGAAAAGTATATAACGTCAACAATCTTTAGAGTAAGTGGTTAAAGTTGACAATCATTAGGTGTAAATACTCCCTCTTTCTTCCCAGGTAGAAATTGTTCAACAACAAAAAAAAAAGACATGCTTAAAATATAACATTACCTATATATTATTATGAATGATACATTATCTTCTTCAATATATTTGACAAGAATGTAAGGTTAATATTTGATTTTGATTAGAAAATTGACATTTTCGCTATTTTTAGTGAATAGTTGACAATCATTATTACTACTTTAGGGAATCCTTACAAATTAAACATGAAAATAATTGTTTAAAAAATCAAGTTAATAATTTTTCTATAAACTAAACCCATCCTAAAAATACATCTTAACTTCATCCTTATAACGTTGATGTTCAAAATGATTCCTTCCATTTTTAGTGAGGGTGATGAATTATGAATGAAAACTCAATTTTGTTGTCCTCATGCATATATTCTCCAATATTTTTCCACTCCCCAATTTGACATGTGATTGAGATTTATATATCACCTTGATGGTTCTAATATATATATATATATATATATATATATATATATATAGGGTTATGATCAACTTACATAGTGTAAAACTCTTTAAGTTTTATGTGTTTTTTGAATCGTTAGATGGAGGAAATGGATGGCTGAGATTAACTCCTTACTTTTTTTCCAAGTGATAATCTTCACATATTCTACTATTAATCTCATCCATCCGTTTCACCCATCCAACGATTCAAAAAACGTGTAAAACTTAAAGAGTTCTACACTGTGTAACTGGATCCTATCTCATATATATATATATATGGGATCCAGTTACCCTATGTAAAACTCAACTAGTTTTACACTAATCCATGACTATTGGATGAGTGAAATAGATGGATGAGACTAATTCCTTACTTTTTTTGATCCAGCTACACAGTGTAAAACTCTTTAAGTTTCACACGTTGTTTAGATTGCTGGATGGGTGAAATGAATGGATGAGATTAACAGTAGAAAATGTGAAGATTATTACTTGGAAAAAAAAGATAAGGAAATAATCTTATCCATTTAATTACCATCATCCAACAATCCAAAAAAGGTGTAGAAGTAATTAAGTTTTACACCATGTAAGTGGATCCTAACTAATATGTATATATATATATATATATGAAAAAACGAATTATTTGTGTAGGGTGTAAACTTTTAGGAAGTTATATTAGAACTTTAGGGATGTGAATTTTTTTTTAAAAAATTAAGGGGTGCAATTTTTTTTGAATTGAAATCCGCTAATTTTATTAAACGATGATATATCCGAAATTACAATGAAAGTTCACAATTTAGTAAACAGAACACCTAAAACCAAACATATTCCTAGTAAACAAAACTAGCGTCTCGAGATCATAAGAAGACCATACAAGGAAAAGGTAAGAACTTAACCCAAAGACTCGAAACAAAAAAAGGATACAAAGATCACCAAAATCGACGATGATAGGTAAAACCATCAACAAACAACATAAAAATGCATATTACAATGAAGGTACGTTGACAATAAGATTATTGCAACAACCCAATCGTGAAATAGGAACGGTAGATGTAATCGCGTATCCAATTTCGGTTCGAGGGTCCGAGATAGGGAGATCATCAACATAATGAAAGGAGCGTCATCTTGATCAGTCGTGGCGTCGTCAGATCCAACCCTAATAGAAAATCAAAAGAAAATAGCGTGCCAAAAGGCAGAGAAAAAACGTACCAAAAGGTAGAGTAAAATCGTGCCACAAGAGCAGAATAATTTATTGAAAACTAAGAAACAAAACAAACGAAACGATAAATCTCGGCGGTCGGCAACCAGTATTAAAACTGGTACCGCCGCCGGCGTTTAAAGAAAAAAAGAGCAAACATTTGAGAAGGGAGAGCGGCGCACAAAACTCTACAATATTAAGAGAGCATCGAATATAAAAGTTGAGGTGTAAAATAAGATCATCAATAGAAAATATAAATAAAATACCTAAACTATATGAGAATTGAAAATTTTCACGGATATGATCGTACCCTCTTTAGAACAGCCCTAACCATGACTCAGTCAATATAGAAGATTTAAGATGCCACGTTGGTTCCACATCCAACTAGAACTTTGAAACCAAATTTAGCCCAAAACATTCAATTCGATCTATAAATCAAATAACCCAAAATATAAACATAGTAAGAGTATATAAAGATAATTATAGAAAATAAGGAACTTTGTAGTGCAAAACATTATCTACCTAAATAATAGTAATAGTAGTTATAGACATGAAAATAACGATAAGAATACATAGCCCAATCAAGTACAAATGTTGTACTGTGCAATAACAAAGGTGTTGAAATCTCGCGTTGATAGTGCTCTCTTGGATGTGTCTTGAATCTACTATTTTGCGAATAGAAACATCTAAACATTGAACTTTACAAGCTCAAAGAGACACTTATACTCTGCTATACTTCTTTCAATTCATCAATATAAGCATGGGAGCAGGTACGAGCAGAGAGGTGGGAGTACAATCTTGTGGCGCTTAGATTCAACAACCTATACTATATGTGCTTTTATTCATACAAGCAATAATATCCACACAATAATAATAATCAATAGACCTTGTAAACTTGATCCGAACCTAATTCTCTGAACTTATTCACCCGAACTGAGACTCGAAATAGACTCGAACATGATAATTCAAATTTGATTCGAAATTTGAAACAAATTAAACTGAATTGAAACCAACATGAACTTTAGTTGGACCGATATGGACTCAATCAAATTTTCACTTGAATCGAAGGAAACTCGAACTGAAAGCTACTTGAACCAAAGGTAACTTGAACTGAAAATCAACTCGAAACGAAGGTAACCTGAACCAAAAGCAACTCAAAAAGGCAATCAGAACATAAGGAAAATGTCTCTTAAGCGTTTTTTCTAGTTCAAGATTTTTATCTTGTTCTTGCTTCATTGTGTGAAGGTTTTATTACGTTGTGGCATATTGAGGTGTTCTTCTCCCCCGTCTAGGTTGCCAATGAGAAACATCATTTGAGAGTTAGACGTCCATCTATCTTAGCTCAAAGCTCCCATCTAGGTTGCTAAGATGAAATATCCTTAGAGGGTTAGGCACTTCATCCATCCATATATGATGTTATTAACATAACTTTTGCAGTTTCTTATCAACCACCATCATCTTTCGTTTGTTGTTTCTTCATTGTTGCTCCTACTAAGCCAATACCATCGATAACCATCATTTAGAAAACCCAAACCAAGTGCTTGAAACACAACCAAATGAAACCAAAACATAAGAGGAAACATAAAATGAATACTTATCGGGTTCTCGTATAACCAGTGCTTTAAGTGCTAATCCCAGTAGTGAGGAGGCTCCGTTTGGTGAGAGAAATAATATAGTGCGCATTAGTAACAATCCTAAGCTAGACGAATATAGATCGATTGAAGATAAATTCAAAGGTGTCATGACCGCCGGGAGAGGCTCGAGCAAATTAGGGATTCGATCAGTGAGGATTGGGAATTCTGAAGGCTCTCGTAAGCAATTCGAAGAGAAGCTGGACGATGTCGTGTGGGATTCGGAAAGCGGGCCGAGTATTAAAGTCAAAACGGGCTTCGCGTTTGAGGAGAAGGAGCGGGCTGGAGATGGTTTGGCCCAGTTATCAGGGTATCCAGATCAGAATGAGGCCTAGTCATCTAAATAGTGAAATTCTGTTATGAGTTAGTTGTTAAGAGACAGCTGTAAATAAACAATTTGTCCTTAGGCCAACAGCTATATTATGGATGTACTCAGACAGAGAAAATTTTTATCGTTTGAATGAAATTACAACTTTTCTCTTCTAAAACCTAATCTCTATTCTCTCTGAAATCTCAAAAACTTCTCTTTTCTAGCCTTCACCATTACATTTGGTAATCAGAGCCAGGTCCCTGATCCATCAGTCACGCTGGGAAAACAAAAGAAAACACAAGCCATGGGGGATAATGTGGACTTAACCGCCCTGCAACGCCAAATGGAGGAGATGAAAGCAGACAAGGATAGCTTGAAGGACAGGATGGACAAGATCGACTCCCGTATGGATGAAGTCCAGGAGGATCTGAGAAAGATCGTTGATGCTGTGACAAAAGGAGCAGGAAGCTCGGAACCAGTAACACCTGAAAAGGACAAACAAGCATCAATGGAACATCGGATGAAACAGGAAGGTAAGAAACCTATTCAAGTGACTTTTATTGATGATAAAGAAAGATATTCCATTAAACTAGACGACCCGGGAGTCCTAGGCGCAAAACCACAGGGTAACATGTCGTATGAAGGGAAATGGAATGAAAAAGGGAATACTTCGAACCCCCAGGGAAACCAAAAAATTGAAAGAGAAGGACAGGAAAACTGGTGGAACTCTTTAAATATGAGACCTAAGATAGAACTGAGCATGTTCGAAGGGGAGAACCCGAGAGGTTGGATAAGAAGATGTGAGAAGTACTTTGCCATTTTCAATATACCTGAGAACCACAAGATGGAGATAGCTGCAATGCATTTGAGTGGAAGAGCAAAAACCTGGTTCGATGGCTATATGATGCAGAAATACAGGATAAATTGGCACGAGTTCATAGCTGACCTATGCCACAGATTCTGGAATAAAGCCAGTAGTGATTTGGTGGAGGAGTTTAACAAGCTGACTCAGAGGACAACTGTTGAGGAATATCAGGATAAGTTTGAGGAGTTAAAGCCATATATGCTACAATTGAACTCATCCCTCAGCAAAATTTTTTTTGTATCCAGCTTTGTTAGTGGCTTGAAGGAGGAGTTGAGGCACATAATCAAGGTCCATCCCCCAAAGGACCTCTCGGAAACTTTCAGACAGGCCAAGCTAATTGAGCTATCACTGGATTTTGAGCACAGGAGACAGAAATACTCTACAAAAAGTTTCACTCCAACTAATTCGGCAGGGAACAACAAACCAATAGGAGCACCCCTGAATGCAAGAACTACTCCTCATATGCAGAGCAACAGGCAGACACTGTTAGAATACAGGAGGACAAATAACTTATGCTACAGATGTGGTGAAAAATACTCCACTGGACATCAGTGTAAGGTTAAACAGCTGAATGTGATGGAAGAAGAAGACACAGAAGAATTGGAAACAAAAGAAGAAGAAGAGGAACATGAGGAAGTAGGGGAGGAGAAAACCAAGGATACAGATTTGGAAATCTCTATGAATGCCTTAACTGGCAGCATTGGGCATAACACTCTCAGAATTCCTGGTACTATTAAGGGGAAGATGCTCAGTGTCTTAGTGGACATTGGGAGCACCCACAGCTTCATCACTCCGACATGGGCAAGAGGAGGAGTGGAACTTGTACAGACACCACCATTAGCTATTACTGTTGCAAATAGTGAGAAGCTATACAGCACAGGCAGATGCAACAAACTGAGTTGGAGAATGCAAGGCCAGGATTTCGAGCATGATTTCAGGATCTTGAGACTAGGAGGAAGTGATATGGTCTTAGGAGTAGACTGGATGAGCAAGTACAGTCCTATTCTAATGGACTTCAAGAAGATGACCCTGAGTTTTGAGAAACAAGGGAAGACAGTTGAGTTACAAGGTGGGAGGAAATCAGAGAAGATCAAGGAGATTTCCAGTGATAAAATGTTGAAATTGACAGAAAAAGACCCTGATTGCTTTGGGGAAATATACCTATTAAATATGGAGGGAGAGGAGACAGAAGTTCTTGATAACCTCAAGAGCCTTTCAAGAGAGTTTTCTGATGTTTTTGAAGAGCCTAAGGGACTTCCCCCCACCAGAACTCATGATCATGCCATCATACTCAAACCAGGAACATCACCTATCAACCTGAGACCTTACAGGTATCCCTACCACCAGAAAACAGAAATTGAGAAACAAATAGCTGAGATGCTAGCCAATTCTGTAATCCAGACCAGCAAGAGCCCTTTTGCTGCACCTTGTTTGATGGTCAAGAAAAAAGATGGGAGTTTGAGGTTTTGTGTGGACTACAGACAACTCAATTCAACAACTGAGAAGAACAGATTTCCTATTCCTGTGGTGGAAGACCTGCTGGATGAGTTAAAAGATGCTGGGTATTTCTCTAAGGTTGATCTTAGGTCAGGGTATTGGCAGATTAGGGTCAAGGAGGAGGACATTCCTAAGACATCGTTTAGGACCCACCAAGGGCACTATGAGTTCAAGGTTATGCCTTTTGGGCTAACTAATGCCCCTGCTACACTTCAAGCATTGATGAATGAACTGTTTGAGCCCTATTTGAGGAAGTTTGTGTTGGTATTTTTTGATGATATCCTAATCTACAGCAAGGGGATGAGGGAGCATGAAGGGCATGTCAGAGTTGTTTTGAAGGTGTTGAGGGAGAATAAGTTGTTTGCAAAGAGAAAGAAATGCTTCTTTGGGCAGAGACATGTAGAGTATCTGGGACACATCATCACAGATCAAGGGGTGGCCACTGACCCCTCTAAAATTGAAGCCATGAGAAGGTGGGCCTTACCTACAAATCTCAAGTCTTTAAGGGGATTTCTAGGCTTGACAGGCTACTACAGGAAGTTCATCCGAGACTATGGAGCAATCAGTAAGCCCCTCACCAACATGCTTAAGAAGGAAGGGTTTAGTTGGCCAAAGGAGTCCAAGAAAGCATTTGAGACCCTAAAGGAGGCCATGTGTAGAGCCCCAGTGCTAGCACTACCCAATTTCAACAAAGCTTTTTGTTTGGAAACAGATGCCAGTGCTAAGGGGATTGGAGCAGTACTATCCCAGGATGGAAGGCCCATTGCATACTTGAGTAAGGCTCTAGGTCCTAAAGATGCTGATCTATCCATATATGAAAAGGAGTACCTGGCCATTCTCCTAGCAGTTACTAAGTGGAGACACTACCTAGAGGGGAATTCCTTCATCATAAAGACAGATCTTGAGGCTCTTAAACACCTACTTGAGCAAAAATTGACCACTACCATACAGAAGAAATGGCTCACTAAATTACTGGGGCTAGACTACACCATCCAGTACAGAAAAGGGAGGACAAATGTGGTTGCAGATGCCTTGTCGAGGCAAGAGGAGGGTGATCCTGAGCTAAATGGTCTCACAGTTACTACCCTAGTACCAGAATGGGTCAGGGAGATAGAAGGAAGCTATGAGCAAGATAATTTAGCCCAAGAAGCTATATCAGCTCTTGCTATGTGTCAGAACTACAAACCAGGGTGGACATATTCGAAAGGAGTATTGAGGTTTGAAAATAAAGTCTATGTTGGGGAAGCAGGGGGATTGAGAGTACAACTGCTTAAAGAGTTGCATGAATCCCCACAGGGAGGGCATTCGGGGATCCAGGCCACTCTTTTGAGGTTGAAAAGTACCTTCTACTGGCCTGGGATGAAGAACATTGTTAAAGACTATGTACAACAGTGTGAGGTGTGCCAGAGGACAAAGGGAGAACATGTGGCTAAGCCAGGATTGCTCCAACCTATTGCAGTACCTACTCAGGCCTTGGAAGTGATCACGATGGATTTTATTGAGGGTCTTCCTACTTCTATGAAGTTCAACTGCACACTGGTCATTATAGACAAGTTCACCAAGTATGCCCATTTCCTTGGACTCTCTCATCCTTACACTGCTATGGATGTTGCTCGAGCATACTTGGACCAGGTTTATAAACTGCACGGACCACCTAAGATAGCTATTTCAGACAGGGACAAGGTGTTCACAAGTCTTTTCTGGAAGGAGCTTATGAAACAGGCAGGGACCTTGACCCACTTCAGCACTGCATACCACCCCGAGACGGATGGGCAGAGTGAAAGATTGAATCAATGCCTCGAACAGTACCTCCGAGGCATGTGTTTTCTAAAGCCTAAAGCTTGGGCCAAATACCTACCCCAAGCCGAATGGTGGTACAATACTAGTTACCACACTGCTATATGAGTCACTCCTTTCGAAGCACTCTACGGGTACAAGCCACCTAACCTAGCCTGGAACACTGATACTACTGTCAACAGTGTCCAAGAAGAGAGGGCTAATCGAGAGCATATGGATAAAGTACTAAAGGAGCAATTAGAGAAAGCACAACAACGAATGAAACATTATGCAGACAATCATCGATCAGACAGGCAGTTTAATGTCGGAGATGAGGTTTATTTAAAGTTGCAGCCTTACCGACAGACGACCCTGGCATTGAGGAAGAATCTGAAGCTATCCGTGAAGTTTTACGGGCCCTACAAGGTGATACAGAAGGTCGGGTCAGTAGCGTACAAACTGCAGTTATCGGAAGGGTCCAAACTGCACCCCGTGTTTCACGTAAGCTTGTTGAAAAAGAAGATCGGACACAGGGACGTTACCTCGCTGGAACCACGGGAGACCACGGACGACGGCCAAGTCAAGGTCTACCCCGCCTTAGTGCTGGACAAGAGAATGGTAAAGAGGGACAACCGGGCGGTGACACAACTTCTGATCAAATGGTCCAACTTGGGGGAAGAGAACGCCACATGGGAGGATTTCAGTGTGCTCCAATCTCAATTTCCAGACTTTGATCCTTGGGGACAAGGATCTGCTGAAGGGGAGGGAAATGTCATGACCGCCGGGAGAGGCTCGAGCAAATTAGGGATTCGGTCAGTGAGGGTTGGGAATTTTGAAGGCTCTCGTAAGCAATTCGAAGAGAAGCTGGACGACGTCGTGTGGGATTCGGAAAGCGGGCCGAGTATTAAAGTCAAAACGGGCTTCGCGTTTGAGGAGAAGGAGCAGGCTGGAGATGGTTTGGCCCAGTTATCAGGGTATCCATATCAGAATGAGGCCTAGTCATCTAAATAGTGAAATTCTGTTATGAGTTAGTTGTTAAGAGACAGCTGTAAATAAACAATTTGTCCTTAGGCCAACAGCTATATTATGGATGTACTCAGACAGAGAAAATTTTTATCGTTTGAATGAAATTACAACTTTTCTCTTCTAAAACCTAATCTCTATTCTCTCTGAAATCTCAAAAACTTCTCTTTTCTAGCCTTCACCATTACAAAAGGTTTAGAGGTTGATTTATGATGTTTGGGAGAGTTTTTTAAAAAAACTTGGCCGACAAAGCGCAAAAGGAAAGAGAGAACTTCGATTTGGCGACTTTAGTCATCATAGACAACTTTAGACGACTGTATTGTGATGGTAAGGGTTTTTTTTGTTGAGAGAATAGAAAGATATTTTAAAGATGATGATGAAATGAAAAAAAATGTTTTTACTATATTTATATTTTCACTAAAGTTCATGGGTCAATTAGAAATTAACCTTTTTCGTTAATGTGTCATGCATCAATGTAATGAAAATTAACGTTTGAGAGATCATTTTGTGATTAATAAAAAACATAAGTGATCAAAGTGTGACTTCTAAAATCTGAGGGGTCAATATCAAAGAAAAATAAAAACAAAAGTGATGGATAGTGTAGTTTAACCAATTAAATAAAGAGTAAACTACATAAATAGTCCCCCGATTATAGTCTTTTTTTTCTGTTGAGTCCTTTGACCATGAAAAGTTTTAAAATGGTTTCGTAACTTTAAAAAAGTAACAGGTAGGTCTAGTGTTGTAAAAAAAAATTAACTGCTAATGACGTGACAGTTAGAAAAATTAGTATAATAACGCATTTAGTCCTCTATATTACACATTTAATCAATTTCACCATGTGAAAAATCAATAAGTTTAGTCCTAGCAAGGTGCTAATGTGTAGTATTGGGACTGTTGGAGTGCACGAGCAAGGCACGAAGACGAGCGTCGAAGGTTGTGGGTTGGTCAGAGGAGTGAGGATAGTAGGACGGAAGGGTCGTCGGACGTAACAAAAGTCAGACTGAGGGTCATCGCAACAGGGAGGTGGTGCCATAATGGAGAGTTAAATAAAAAAAGGGTTAAATTGATAGAATAGGTAAATTAAGATGACTAAATTTGTTGATATTTTTGAATTCGGACTAAATTGATTGAATGTGTAAATACGATGACTAAATGTGTTATTATGCCAATTTTTGTTAACTGTCACGTAATCAACTGTTAAATTTTTAACGACATCGGACCTACTTATTACATTTTTAAGTCGAGAATCATTTTGTAACTTTTCATAGTCGAAGAACTCAACAAAAAAGTGCCCTATAGCCAGGGTAGTATTTATATAGTTTACCCTAAAATAAAATTCTAAGAGCATATGTTTTTGTTGTGAACTAAGTATATACTAAGCTTTACTAGTGTTAATGTTTAGGGTTGTAAATAAACCAAACGTTCAGTGAACCGTTCGTGAACCGTTTGACGGGAAGTTCGTTTATTTATTAAACAAACGGACATGAACAAGATTTTTTGTCCGTTTAATTAAATGAACGAACACGAACAAAAGGCTTGTTCGTTCATTTATGTTCGTGAACGTTCGGTAATTTATTTGTTTATGTTCGTTCGTTTATGTTCGTTCATTTATGTTCGCTCGTTTGTGTTCGTTCGTTTATGTTCATTTAAGTTTATTCACATATGTCTAGGGGTGTTCATTGTTCGGTTAAACCGAACTAACCTACCGGACCAAAACAAAATTGGTTAATCTATTAGATAATTTTAGGTTTCGGTTAATGATTAAGAGTTTTTTCAATTTTCAATTATCGATTAATTTGGTTTAAAATCGGTTAATTAACGGAATTAATCGAACTAACCCAAAATATTAAATATTTAACACATTATATATGTTTGTTTGTGTTCGTTTATGTTCATTTGTGTTTGTTTATCATTTAAACGAACGAACATGAACGAACACGAACAAGCTACATTCCTTAATGAATGAACACGAACAATTGTGTTTGTTTATATTCGTGTTCGTTCAGTTCGTTTACGTGCCTAAATACTTAGTCTCATGGTTGAACGTGAAAAGGGGATGAGTGGGCAACAATTAAATCTTTTGTTAAAATAAAGGTAACAATTAGATAATCCCGTCTTCCTTTTCTTTCTCTCTCTCATCGCTTTCAAACACCAAACTCAAAATGAATTTAATTAAATGATTTATATGTTTAAACACGCTCGTGTCAACAATTTCCAAATTATTATAATGAATTGATAACGTATCAATTTGATTAGAATCTAGTCAACTGCTTTTGTTTTTTAGGGAAAAGAACTTATTAGGTAAGATGTTGTCTTAAATATTATGAGCAGTGCACCAAAATGTGATGGTCAAAAATATCAAATAGAATCAAGTTTATTAAACAAGTTAATGCTACAAATCGATAGGATGGAAATCATCTACCCCAAAATATGCCTCCATTTGTGTCTCCACTTTAAAATAGTGGGTTTAGGGTTTAGAGTTTGAGGTTTAAGGTTAAGGCTTAGGGTGTATTTTTTAGGGTTTAGGGTTTGAGGTTTAGGATATGAAAATTAGGATTATGGGACAAGATTTAATTTTTAAGTATTTTTAGACAGTAGCATAGAAGGAAACATGGTTAGGGGCAAGAGATTTTTACCCAAATCGATAAACACATCTCTTTCTTTGCATCATATTCATGCTGCCATTTTGCATTCCCACTTTCGTCTTTTTTTTTTATATAAAATAATTTTTAAAGGAATTAAGGTTATCAGTACCTACGAAAATCCACTACCACGTATCAAGAGACCACATCCTGAGAACGCGTATCACAGGTCAAAGATGGCAGTCCGTCCTTGCGAACCCCCGCAACACCAAACAACGGAACAAGTGGAAATGACTTGCGACAAATGAGCGAGTTGCAAACATATCTAGACAGATAATGTTTGGCGATCATGTGTCAACTGACGTGATCGCTACTAATAACAATGCAAATTTAAGATGTCAAGTCATAGCCGGTCCAATCACCACGCCGTGGTAAACTCGTGGTAACACATATTTAGGTGGTATAAAAAAGGACGCATACAACAAGAAAAACGGGAGATCTTCCGTCCAAGAACACACCAATACAAAACCAAGGAGAAACCATACCTGGGCTGTACCAAGAACCATCGTCGAAGCATCACCGGACTATCGTTCGCGACTCTTGTTCACTTTGTCAGTCCACAAAGGTAAAATACGTTTTTCGTCTAATGGTGGATAACCTTCAACTAATTACATGTTGATAATTAAAAAATGTGATTATAGTTTTATATTTTTCAGCTAAAAATGCTTGTTTAAGTGTTATGACGTTGAATTGAATTTGTCTTTAAAAATTTTCACAAAAAAAATGGATTAGATAGTTTGTAACGCAATAACAAATGGGAAAGAACCATGACAGAGTAAGAGTTGGTAGCTATAGAAAACTCTCAAGTCTTAATAAAATCAGAGATGAATATCATAAATAGAAAAATACAAATTCAAGTTATAGATCATTATCATTAATAAAATAACAAGAATTCCACTTTTGAGAACCAAAATTTGGTTGGTTATGAGCCGCCACCCCCCTCCAACAATAAACCCTACATAAATTTCAATGTTAATTTTATTGTTGTTATCAGGTCGTCTTTTAAAAAAAAATGAATTGTCCATAATATTTCGATTCTTGATTTTTTTTTTCATTTTAAATTTAGTTTTGATTTTTGAACTTTATTTTAAGACAATGACTTATTTTATGGTTTTTAGACATTATTTGCAAGTTTCAAAGTTTTTTTCATGAATATTTAAAAAATGATTTTCAAGTAAATAAAAACAATAAAAAAGTTTATATTATTTTCAGTTATTATAATTGTTTTTACATTATAAAATATAAAATTCATTAAAATTCAAACAAAATATATATTGGGGTTTGTATATATTTTATGTTCAGTTTAAGTAACTACATATTTTAAACTTGTGATGAACCATAAATTGGCAAATTATTACTATTCATATTAATTTTTACTTTCTCGATTTTTTCTTTAACTCTAATATTTTTTTGAACAATGTCATCTGAATTTTATTAATAACCACGAAAGATAATACAATACAATGCATCAAAAAGAGAAAAAATGACAAGTCCACTGAAAAGTGTCTTACAATGGTGCAAATAAAAACTTAAACTTTCATCAAGATTAACATACTAAAATCCAAAAACCTTCCTGAATCTCTTTGTCTTTATCCAAACGAAACGCTTTCCGGAGTGAAAAAGGAGTGGTGAACGAACAAAGCTATCATGCATATTGCTCTGCTACTCAGGTCTGATTACATCGACAACCAACCATCAACCGAGTGGGGATCCATCTTTCTAATACCACCGACAAAATCATGATTAGAGATTAGCGTCGTGAAGATATCTGTACGAGCACCAAACGACTGCTAAGGTATGCTGAAAATCATGCCACAAAGATAGATGAAACAAACCACAACAAAATCAAAGAAAAGCGTGTCACAAGGACAGAGTAAACGTATGCCACAAAGGCAAATATTCTTATTAAAACATAAAAAAATAAAAAAAATAATAGACTCGGTGGTCGACAACCAATACTAAAATTAGTTGCCGACCACCAATCAAAGAAAAAAAATAAAATTACAGGCAACAGAAATTTGAGAGAGAGAGAGAGAAAGAGGGGATAGGTTAAAAAAACTCTACCTTCTTAACCATAATATTGAGTTTGAATGAGTGTAAAATATTAATTTTATACCTTTAAATTTTAATGATAATACACTATTTTATTATTGTCTTAAAACTAAAGTTTTAAAGGATTATTCTAATGTAAGTTAATCAGTTTATTTGGAGAAAGATGATTTGAGTTTTAATTCATCGAGGGGAGCTTCTAGGGTTAAGCACCTTTATCATTAGGCTAAAATTAGGCGTGGGTTACTCAATTTTTTTTATAAAAAAGGTAAGGATTTATATAGTTACACAATTCCTTACAATCAACACAATCCACACATATTCTTACACAAATGGTGAGAATTTAAGTTATCATATAAGTTTGTGTAGTTACACAATAATTATGTAGTTATTGTGTGTAATTAAGTAGTTGCACAAATGGTAAGGATTTTTGTAGTTACGCAATAATTATGTAATTACACAATTTCTTATTCATCTTACACAAATCCTTACTAAATGGTAAGAATTTATATAACTACACAAAAAGCGCCTAATTTTAGACCTCCCCTTCATCAAGCAGAACTTTTGAGTGCCAAAAAGAAGGGTATGATTAGATGTTTTGGGTTTTGTAAAATTAACGGTGAAATCTTCCCACAATCATTTGACAATCCATATGGATTTGTCTAAAAAAATCTTTAATTTAAGGCTAATATGAGACCAATTATTATAGACCATTGAATCCACATCAAGGGATAATAACCATTGGATTAAAAAAAAGGGTTACCCGGTAACCCTAAAATTGAAGGAAAAAAATTGAATGGTTAAAACCCACCAAGCGGGAAAAAAGGTAAAAGCTTGTGTGAGAGCGGGACGGGAGAAAGGAACCAAAAGAACTGAAAGGGTGATTTTGAGGGTTTTTGTAGGTTCGAAAGTAAGAAGAAGAAGTGTTTTGTTGGTTCCTTGCGCGTTTTCATCGGTAATAAAGGGTAAGTGTTTCTTCCATTTGGTTGTAGCTTTGAAATTGTTTTTGAGGTTTCCTACTCTTTTTGTTCACTTTCATTAGAAATATGCTGAGAGTGGAATACACCATTTATTTTTGTGTGTAAAAAATTAGAAAAGTTGGGGATTTTGAGGGGTTTTTTATGGCTTTTGATTGTATGCATTGTTTGGAATTTTTTTATATTAGATTAAAATCCTTTGGATAGAAGATGGGTGGCTTGATTAGTTACGAATCCAAGTGAAAAATGGATGCTCTTGGGAGGTTAAATGCTTAGGCTTTTATGTATTTGGACTATTCATTTTAGCAAAAGTTTTTATGTTCGATATTTTTGTTGGAAACATATGTCAGACAAATTATCTTGATATGATCCTCCAATTATAAGAAAAGGTCTTGATAACATTGCTAGATTTTATTACCATGAATGCATTTTAGCAAAAGTTTTTATGTTCGATATTTTTGTTGGAAACATATGTTAGACTATTCATTTTAACAAAAGTCTTGATAACATTGGTGGATTTTTATATATTTGGACTATTTAATTTAGCAAAAGTTTTTACGTTCGATATTTCTGTTGGAAACATATGTTAGACTATTCATTTAGCAAAAGTCTTGATAACATTGGTAGGTTCTATTACCATGAATACATAAAAATAGAATTTATAAAGTTTGTCGATTTAATTTGTGGTTGTGTCTCTTATGTTTGCAGATTAATGATGAAAATGGCAATTGGGCAAAGCCTTCTTTAAACTGATGCTAACAATGAATGCATAAAGTTTAAATGCATTGTTTGTACTTGCTGGACATACCAAAACTTTAAAATTATAGGCAACCTATAATCCAACCTTCTAACTGAAATGGATATCAGTTTCCTTTTAAAGCAATCCCCTCCCTTTTCCTTTTTTTTTCTTCAGTTTTTGACATTTGCTTAATGGTCCATTGTTCTCTGAGTTTCAGCGGTCAGCTTTAAATTAGCCTTAAATTAGAGGTTTCACCCTAAAATCAGTCGTTAGTTTTGGTTAAAGGTAGATATGAATCTTTTGTAAATTTGATATATTAGTTAATGTTTTGCACATGCTGTAAGTGGTGCAGTAGGATGAGAATAGAATGTTTATTATGTTGAGTGGATCAAAGGATTGATCAAAGCCAAGTGGGAGGTGAATTGGGTTTTTAAAATTTTGGAAGTGAAGTGGAATGAATAAAAATGAAGAACAAGGCAATTATAGTGGTTCAAGTTCCAAATGAACTCTACATCCACTACCTTAGCTCCCACTAAGGATTTTCCAACAATTCCACTAATTGATCTTCCCCTTTTCTAGACTTAGGAGGAAATCTTTACAAAACCGGTCAATTTTCTACCCAAAATTGACCAAACCCTCACTTGGTTACAAAGGAAAAATTGAAGGCAATAAGAATATCTCTCAATATAAATTTGCCCCTTTGAATACAAGCATTCAACCCAAATTGAAATACAAGATAAGAATTTCACTCAATACAATTTGGGATTTTACAAGAAATGAGAATTTAGGCACTTAAGCTTGGATTTTTTGTATGGATGTTTCTCTAGGATTCAATTGTTTTTGCTGGTCTTCAATAGGCTTGTTTTTATACCTTCTCCATTAATTCTAGTCGTTTGGGTGGTTAGGGAATTGATTATAGCCGTTGGAACCCTATCTTTCCACCATAAATGCACTTCTGCAGCCTACCATATCGGTAATCGAGGAAGCGTATCGATATCTATCTCAAAAAAGAAAGAGCCGTTGCACAAATATAAGAGAGCCGTATCGATACGCGTTCAGGCGTATCGGTACGAGTTAGGTAACTATTTCGATATGTGTAAGACCGTATCGATGCAATTTTTCCAACATAGCTCACTGGAGAAAATCGTATAGATACGAGTAAGAGCGTATTGATACTCATTCACCACCTCTTTAAAATTTGGTTACCTACCAACAGACAAGGCAACGGTCGAAATATTTAAAGCTCTGAATTGTTAAAATATTTTAAACCGTATCGATACGGGTGAAACTGTATCGGTACTCGATTCAAACTCCTTGGGATTTTATAGAGAGAGCGTATCGATACGGATGGAATCTGTTTCGATACGGTAAGGAGCGTATCGAAACATTTACCTCTAGTAGCCAAGTTTGTAAAAAAGGTATCGATACGGTAAGGGGCGTATCGATACTCATAGACGTTTTTGAGTAGTTTGGCCTTGGAACACTTAGAAAATATTTTGGAATTTGAGTTTTTCAAACTAGAGCAAAGTCTTGATGATTTGAAACCTTATAGGGGACTTAAAAATTTATTTCAAGTTTTACAAATTGGTCCTTAAAACACTTTGTTATATCAAAATCAAACATAGGTTTTTCAATCTCCCCATTTTTGATATAACAAAACCAAAGCTTAAAATTTTGAAGTCTTTTGAAAAAACTTTGGAAAACAACTCCCCCTTAATGTTAGCTAGGTAAATTTTAAGTTTAAGTTTAAGTGAGCTTGTGAACTTCCCTTTCCCCTTTTTGTTAGATCAAAATAAGAGACATAGGCTATAAAGGCATAACAATAAACCAAGCAACATTTAATAGATAAACATAAAGTTCATAAATGAAAGAAACAACAAACATAAATCCAAACAATAGAAATCAAAGCATATGTTTTAAATGATAAAACTTAATCCTAAAACCATAAAACAAAGTGCATGAAAGTAAATCCTAAGATGACATGAATGATATGCAAAGACAATCTAAGACTCGTCTCCATCACCATCGTCTTCATTTGCATCGGTGTTCCTCCTTGATTGACGCCACTCATCATGGAAGGCCGTAAGAGAGATATTCATCGAATTGTGCTCGACCTCAATAGAATAGATACGCTTCTCCACATTAGTCATGCGATCTTCTAAGCTTGTGAAGTGTGTATCAATGGAGGCAAATCCGAAATTCATGACTTGATCAATAGAACCAATTCTCGTGCATAAGCTTATGAATTGTTCATTAAGATATGTCATGAGAGAATCCATGGATGGAGGAGGAGGAGCTTGAGGAGGTACGATAAGATTTGCAATCTCTTCGGGTATAGCATCACTAGGAAGCTCGGAAAGGCGAAACCAATTACCATTAAAATAATGAAACTTTCCCCGAGATAGAGACCTCTCATCAATAGGATCGGTGAGACTTTTCGGATAGTCATGAGAGCAATCGATCTCCTTCTTAGTGAAAAAGTAGCTCAAAGCGGTGCCATAGGTGAATGAAGTAACAAGAGAGGTGTGACGATGTTGAACGAGGAAGACAATCTCTGCAAACATAATGCGAGCAAGGTTAGGTTGGTTCCTCTCGCGAAAACATCTAATTCAAAAGTCATCAACTTGGCGGATTGTTGAGTATTTTCCTCTAGAAGGCCCAAACCACCAAGTTATCATCAAGTGTAAGATGCGGCCATGAGCATTGAGAACGGTGACGGATCCCCCCAAAACATGTCCACGAGAACCTTCATCATCAATACCCTCATCCTCAAATCCAAAAAACATCACAAATAGCTTGGACATCTACGGTAATCTTCTTGGCCATGAGATAAGAATTAACGGCAATGACATTACCCTCAGCATTGGCAACACATTTAGCATTGGCATAAAAGATCAAAACCAAATTTCGATAGAAAAACTCGGGAATTTGTAGAAAATCCATAAACTTCCATTCTTGGAGCAAAGGTAAATAAGCAAACTTGAAACGCTCCGAATTGAGAAAAGGAATGGAAATTACCCTCTTCGGTCGAATCTTGTAGTTTCGAAAAGATCGAAAATAGTTCAGTTCACCGGGAGTTCTAAAGCACCTTTGATAGATTAGAGTCAAATTCGGACGAGTGCCATCGCGGGGATTTGATCCTTCACCAACTTCGCTTGTAGTGCGTGCTCTCTTTTTAGGTGTCATAGTCTAGAAAAATTGATTAAAACAATGTGTGTATGCATTAATGTTCTCATTCAATCCTATGGATATATCAATAATCAAGGTAGAAAAAATTTGGAAAACAAAAGAAAAGAAAACTTTTAATAAAATCTTTTGGAAGAACAAACAAAACAACAACAAATTTAAAACGAAAATAATAAAGAAAATAGAAAGAAAAAAGTTTTTATACCTTGATATTGAGAGAGGGAGGAATGTATGAAGATTTTGCACCAAATTGATGGAGAGCATTAAGACTTGGCTTGATTTTGAAAAACCCTCAGGAAACTTTAAGTATTGTGATGAAAATATGAAGGGTTGAGGGCCCTTTTATTGATGAAAATCGACTAGGGTTATGAAAAAGAAGTTTGGTAATAGTGGAAGTCTTTTAATGTCCAATTAAAGCTTTTGCGCGATCGAGTATCGATACGCCTAAAGGGTGTATCGATACGGGGGTACAATGGTAATTCCTTGGAACCACGTATCAAGGAACCGTATCGAAACGGAAGATATCCGTATCAAAATGCTCACAACTCATATCGAAACAGATTTAACTGTATCGATACCTGCAAGAGAGAAAATGCAATCTAGAAAGCTAATGAAGTACGCGTATCGATATGTATAAGGCCGTATCGATACCCTATGCCCAAAAATGTATTTTTATCTTTAGAACAACCAATGACTCGACTTTAACATCTTCTATATGTATACATATGATGTATGAGCAGATCTACGCATGTTCTAATAGAAACATACTCCCCTAGCTACAAGCATGGTTACCATCAAGATCAACAACACACAAACATGAATTTTCACAACATCAAGCAAATTTAAACTCAAGAAGAGTCCTAAAGGGTCAAGATAGACTAGTTAAGCCTAACTCTCTCCTAAGGGACCAAAAACGCTATTTGTCTAGAGGCTTAGTAAAGATGTCCGCTAATTGATTTAAGGTGTCAACATACTATATAAAAACATCTTGTTTAAGGACATGATCTCTAATGAAATGATGCCTTATCTCTATGTGTTTGGTTCTAAAGTGTTGGATGGGATTTTTGGTGAGACAAATTGCACTAGTGTTATAACACTTTAGGGGTATGGTTTCTACTTTAACTCTATAATCTAAGAGTAGTTGCTTCATCCAAAGAACTTGAGCACAACAACTCCCTAAGGATAGATTTCATTTATACATCACAATTATATTAAATGGCACAGTTGCTACTGATTTTGGTTACTTTTGCAGGTAGCTGTTGTAGCAGATGCAGGGCAGTGGAGAAGCAGAGCTGGAACACAGGACTGCAGTCGAGAAGAATGACGCTGCCGAGGCCGCTATCGTGGCAGCCAATGACGACAGCTATGTTGAAGGGAAAAGTGAAGTGCAACTCGACAGAAAGAGGAAATTAAGCCGGTCTGTCGTGGAGCACTCTTATATTTTTCTAAGCCCTAGATCAGAATGAAGGACAAGCCCAAAGTTCAAGGAAGAAACCCAAAGCAAGGAAAGAGGACGAATTAAAGACATCTACTCTGAAGATTTAGTCTTTAATAGAGTTGTACTTTAATTTAAACTTGTATTCTTGCCATATTAGAAAACTTGAACCCAAGGCCTATATAAAGGCATGTAATTCGACCTAGGGAATGATATCTTATTCTCTAGCCGTCTTCCCCTAAACCCTAGTCGTTTTCCCCTTTCTCATCATGTTCTAAACTTCCCCTAGGGCTAAGGGTTGATTCTGTAAAGTAGTTGCAAGGATTGCATTGTTTTAGGATTTTTCTCTGTTCAATAAAATAGACTTCAAGTTTGCTTATTCTGGTTTTCAACATCTTGCAAGAGTATCGGGACAGCATTGTGAGACTATACATTTACTTAATATCGGGAGAGTTAAGTATACGAAAGGAATAAGTACGGGTTCTCCAGTTTATGGTTGAACTATCTCGGACCTAGGGATAGGACGAGGTTAAGTGGCTAAGGAAGAATTCAACAACATTGGTGTTCATCCTTCGATTCACGCTGGGAGGTATCATCAAAGACGTGTTCATCGACAAACTTGGACCTAGGGATAGGATGAGTCACGGCAGGGATTCTTGCCAATCTTGAAGTACAGAGTTGTGTGAACACTGCCGCGACAGGAGCAACGACAGAACATGGAGTCCTATACATTGCAACATCTGCACTACTGAGCAAATCAATACAGACCTATTCTCTCTATCCTGAATCCTTTAATCCTTTATCTTAAGTATTCTTTAGTATTCCCTTACAAACAATTAAATTATCTTCTTTTTTTCTTGTGCAGCAATTCAAGGTTAAGGCTATTTCCAGTCCCTGTGGATTCGACATCCGATACTTCGTGTATCAGTTCACTACTTGCGTCGTGTACACTTGCACTCTATTGCGATAGACTCTTTTACACGCAACAAGTTTTTGGCGCCGTTGCCGGGGACTGACAACATATCTTTACCCTACTTTTACTGCACATTTTTTTTTAATTTTTCTGTTTTTATTTGGATTGTTCACCCTGTGCTTTTCACAAGGTTTTTCGTTTGCTTATGCGTAGATCGAGACGAGGCAAGGAACCTGAGTACCCACTAGATCCTGAAATCGAACGCTCGTACAATCTCAGAAACCGAGTCCGACTCTTGATAGCCAAAAACGATTACCTCGAGGAACAATTAGAAGCTATGCATAACGGAAGGAACAACCAAGAGAATCCCGAAGGTTCTGAAGATCCTATTGGAAATGAAGGAAACGGACAGCTTGCCGCTACCGCGGCCGCACGCCGGTCATGCCGTGATTACATGATCAATGATCATGTGGAACTGGAGACCACCTTGCCAGACGTGGAAGCTGAAAATTTCGAGCTGAAACTTGTAATGTTCAATATGATTAATTCCGCTGGCCAATTTAGTGGTGCTGCTACAGAGGATGCCAGAGAACATCTAAAAACGTTCCAAGAAATCTGTGGTTCGTTTAGACTACCAAGAGTAAATTCGGAGATACTGAGGCTTCAGTTATTTCCCCATTCATTGAGAGATAGAGCAAAAACTTGGTGGAACAAACTAACGTCGGGTTCAATACAAACTTGGGCAGATTTAACTCATGAATTTTTATCTTGTTTTAATCCTTCCCATTTATCTGAGCGATTACGTAACGAAATTGCTACTTTTCAATAGGAAGACGACGAGCCAATGCACGAGGCATGGGACAGGTTTACTACTCTTCTGAGGAATTGCCCGATGCACGGATTCCCTGTGTGGAATCAAGTCATCAATTTCTACAATTCTGCCAACCTACAGACTCGCATGAGAATCGATTCAGCAGCCAATGGATTGCTGTTGGATAAAGATCCCGGTGAAGCCATGGTAGTATTAAAGAATTAGGTGAAGAATGAAGAGCAATTTCCCACGTTGAGGAGAGGTAAACGAGTGCTAGTTGTAAAGGATTATGAGGCCGATAACTCCCTAAAGACACAGGTTGCGTACATTACAAAGGCAGTAGATAATTTGCTAAAGAAAGATTCAAAACCTGTCCACTCTGCAGAAGAGGTATGTGAAACGTGTAGTGGGAATCACAGTTTGGAACATTGCCCGCTACAGCTAGAGGAAGGGATGTATGTTGGAAACTACAACAAGCAAAGAAATTATGACTCCAACAATTACAATCCTAACTGGAGGAAAGACCCCAAGTTCTCCTGGAGCAACCCAAACAACGCCCTAAATCCTCAAGTACAAAACACTCAAAATCAGGGGGCACATAGAATTATGACACGGCAGCAACCGCAACAGCAGCCGCAACAGCCGCTGGCAGCCACACCTAGTATACTGGAACATACCTTGGCTACATTCATGTCACAGACAGGAACTTACATAGCAAACATGGATCACTTCGTCAAGAAGACTGAGTCGTTCATAGATAAAACAGAGATGCGAATGAATAACCATGAAGCTACTATGAAATCACTGGAAACACAGATGGGTCAGGTTTCCCAGCATATTAAGCCAAGGCAGAATGGAGGATTCCCTAGCGATACTGAGGTCGCTAGACAACCCACACGTGAGCAGTGCAAAGCTATCACAACTAGGAGTGGGAAGCAATTACCAGGGCCGGAGAAGAAAGTTAAACCAGTTGAGGAACCAGCCCTAGAATCGACTGCCGCGAACACTGCCCCGACAGACGATAAACAGCCTGATGCCGCCACACTTGTCACGAAAGTAGAAGGGACAGAGGAGAAGGATGAAAAACCTAAGCCTCATCAGATCCGAATACCATGGGAAGGACGCATTGAAGATTATCGTCCTCCACCTCCTTTTCCACAGTGGCTACAGAAGCAGAAACAAGAGTTCTAGCTTAAAAAAATCTATGATATTTTTAAGCAGGTTCACATCAATATACCGTTGTTAGATGCCATCAAAGAGATGCACGGTTATGCCAAATTTCTCAAGGATGCTATGTCGAAGAAATCCAGACTTGGGGAATTTGAGACGGTTAAAATGACAAAAGGATGCATGAGTATTCTGCACAGACATCCACCCCAGAAAAAGAAGGATCCTGGGAGCTTCATAATACCGTGCATAATTGGTGATAAATTCGTGGGTAAGGCACTTTGTGATCTAGGTGCTAGTATTAATTTAATGCCAAAATATGTATTTCAAAAATTATGTATTGGACGAGCACGACCCACAACAGTTATGCTGCAGCTGGCAGACCGCTCTTACGTTCAACCAGAAGGGGAGATTGAAGATATCCTGGTAAGAGTGGATAAGTTTATTTTTCATTCTGACTTTCTTGTTTTAGATTGTGAAGCAGATGAGAATGCACCAATCATCCTGGGGCGACCCTTCTTAGCCACAGGCAGATCACTGATTGATGTAGAAAAGGGAGAACTCACAATGAGAGTGAATGATCAAGAGATCAAGTTAAATGTTCTCCAAGAAATAAAACACGATGATGCAGAAGAAGAATGTAAGGCTATCATTGAAGTAACCCTGGACCAACCCTGCATCAGGCCGAGCTGCCATGAAATCAAGTTTTGTCACTGCCACAACAGCCATTTGGAAGACTGTCACGGCAGCGACGACTACAGGAGCTCCTCGGATTCTGACATATCCGACATTGAAGGTCATGAGGAGGTAAACTGGATAGGCAATCGTCTAGGTAAGTTATTCGAGCCCTTAAACTATACCTCGAATGAACACATCATCCAAAAGCCATCAACTGTAGAACCACCTGTTCTAGACCTTAAGCCCCTGCCAGGGCAGCTCAAATATGTTTTTCTTGGATTAAATGATACGTTGCCCGTAATCATCTCTTCCAAGTTGATGCAGGAATAGGAACAACAACTGATAGGGATGCTGCAGCAGCACAAAAAGGCTATTGGATGGACGATAGATGATATCCAAGGCATCAGTCCGGCACTATGCATGCACAAAATTCTCCTCGAGGATGATCATAAGTCAACCATTGATGCCCAGAGACGCTTGAATGACGCTATGAGAGAAGTGGTTCGAAAAGAAATTATCAAATGGCTAGATGATGGGATAATTTACGCCATCTCGGATAGTAAGTGGGTGAGCCCGGTGCAATGCGTTCCTAAGAAGGGAGGAATAACCGTGGTGACCAATGAAGAAAACGAATTAATCCCAACTAGGACTGTGACCGGTTGAAGGGTTTGTATGGACTACCGGAAGCTTAACAAAGCTACCCGGAAGGACCTCTTTCCCCTGCCTTTTATTGATCAAATGCTTGATAGATTAGCGGGAAAGCCTTATTTTTGTTTTCTTGATGGTTACTCAGGTTATAACCAAATAGCCATCGCACCGGAAGATCAAGAGAAAACGACTTTCACTTGCCCATATGGTACTTACGCTTTTCAGAGAATGCCATTTGGACTATGCAATGCACCAGCAACCTTCCAGAGGTGTATGATGGCGATATTCTCTGACATGGTGGAGGATTTCCTGGAGATATTTATGGACGATTTTTCCGTTTTTGGAGACAGTTTTGAAAGCTGCTTAGGCAACCAACAGAAGGTGCTCGAAAGATGCGAAAAAGCAAACTTGGTGTTAAACTGGGAAAAATGTCACTTCATGGTGGATGAGGGGATAGTCCTAGGCTACAAAGTAAGCTGCCGTGGCATAGAAGTCGACAGAGCAAAGATAGAGGTGATTGAAAAGCTGCCACCACCCACCACCGTCAAGGGAATTCGGAGTTTCTTGGGGCATGCTGGGTTTTATCGAAGGTTTATTGCAATTTTTTCGAAGATCACCAAGCCCTTATGCCACCTACTGGAACAGAATCGTCCCTTCGACTTCAATACTGAATGTACTGAGGCATTCAGAATCCTGAAAAAGAAGCTAGTAACAGCCCCAATCGTACATCCACCGGAATGGAGTTTGCCATTTGAAATTATGTGTGATGCCATTGATTACGCTGTAGGGGCAGCACTTGGGCAGAGGAAGGACAAGCTGTTCCACGTAATTTACTACGCTAGCAAAAAACTCAATGATGCCCAAGTGAATTACACCACAACAGAGGAGGAACTGTTAGCAGTGGTGTTCTCGATTGACAAGTTTCGTTCATACATACTTGGAACGAAGGTGGTAGTCCACACAGACCACTCTGCAATAAAGTATATGTTCGCTAAAAGGATGCAAAGCCTAGACTAATACGTTGGATTCTGCTGCTGCAAGAATTCGACATTGAAATCAAGGATAAAAAGGGACAGAAAACCAAGTTTTAGATCACTTGTCAAGATTAGAGAGGGGAAAGAGTCTGCCAACAGACAAGACACACATACTGGAGACCTTCCCTGACGAGCAGGTGTTCGCTGCCACAAGCACTGCCGCGACAGCCATGGAGGTAGGTAAGTTTTTTGAACTCCCCTGGTATGCTAATTTCGTTAATTATATAGTTAGCGGAATATTTCCTCCTGAACTTAATTATCAAGCCAGGAAGAGGTTCCAAAATGATGTTAAGCATTATTATTGGGAAGAACCTCTTCTTTTCAAACATTGTGAAGATAAGATCATCAGGAGGTGTGTACCATAGGATGAGCAGGAAGCTGTGCTCCATCACTTTCATGCTTCACCATATGGAGGACACTTAGGTGGTAACAAAACTGCTGCCAAGGTTTTACAGTCTGGTTTTTATTGGCCCTCAATGTTCAAGGATGCCCAAGCATTCTACAAAAGCTGTGACAAGTGTCAACGGAATGGAAACATCTCAAGAAGACATGAGATGCCGCTGCAAAACATTCTTGAAGTCAAAATCTTTGACGTTTGGGGGATTGATTTCATGGGACCATTCCCAGCATCATGTGGGAATCTATATATCCTCATGGCAGTGGACTATGTGTCCAAATGGGTTGAAGCGATCGCCACACAGAAAAACGATGCCAAGACAGTTCAGAGATTTCTGCACAAAAATATTTTTTTCTAGATTTGGCATACCTAAGGCGATCATCAGTGACGAAGGGAGACATTTCGATAATAGGTTAATAGCTGCTGCCTTGAGAAAATATGGCGTTAAGCATCGAATCGCAACAGCTTATCACCCTCAGACCAATGGACAGGCCGAAATATCCAACAAAGAGGTAAAGAACATTCTTGAGAAGATGGTTAAACCGAGTCAAAAGGACTGGTCCTTACACCTCAATGATGCACTCTGGGCCTACAGAACAACATTTAAGACTCCATTGGGAATGTCACCCTACCGGCTGATATATAGAAAAACATGCCACCTACATGTTGAGATAGAGCACAGAGCATACTGGGCCATCAAGGCAATGAACATGGACTTAGAAAAGGCATGATAGAAAATGTTACTTGACTTGAATGAGATTGAAGAAATTCGAGCAATGGCCTACGACAACGCAAAGATCTACAAAGACAAGACAAAGAGGTGGCATGACGAGAAGTTGCTGCCACGAAAGTTCTGCCCAGGGCAGCTTGTGTTGTTATTCAACTCTAGGTTGAAACTCTTCCCAGGGAAGCTAAAATCTAGATGGTCCGACCCATTCCAAGTTGTGCAAGTTTTCCTCATGGTGTCATCACGATCAAATCCTTAAAAGACGGGTACCAATTTAAAATCAACGGACAGAGACTGAAGCATTATCAGGGGACTGAAGCCCCAAGAATGCAGGAAGTGGTTACTTTAGGAGATGACCCTCAAGGCATCCCTAATTTAACTTAATTTTATTATTATTATTATTATTATTATTATTATTATTATTATATATTTATGTATTAGGAAATTAGAATTAATTTGTTTTTAAGGACTCAGTTTTTTTAATTATTTTTAGGAAATAAGGGAAACAAGGAAAGGAGAAGAAGTGAGCCAGCCCACCATCTCACCAGCAGCCCAAAAAGCCCAAAGGAGGAGTCTGTCGTCACAGCCTATCAACAGCTGTCGCGACAGACGCGAAAAATACAGCCTGTCAACACGCTGTCGCGGTAGACACGGAAACACATAACAGACGCGCAGAAGACACGGAAACGCGTGACAGACGCGTCAGAAATCGCGTAACAGCTGGCCCCGTTATTCGTGCCTGCCGTTAAAGCTACAACGGGCAGCAAACTCTTAATCTATATAAACCCTATTTTACTATTCATTTTTCACCTCACTTTACTCTCTCAACTTACTTCCTCTCTAGATCTCAGATTTTTATTTCTTTTTTTTCTCTACAGTCTTGCAACTATGAGTACCAGAAACACAAGAAGAAGTGCTGCCTCCAGCACTGCCGCAGCAGCAGGCACACCCAGCCACGACAGAATCCCCAACCGTTTTGCTACCTCTGACTCTAATGACCGCTACTACACCTCCTTTCAAAAAAAGGGAGATGTGGGAAGATAGAGAGTTCCACTACGCCAACCGCATAGAAAATTTCGGGCTCGAAACATTCATAGCTAGGAAGATTAAAGCCCTCAAATTGCAGATGTTTGTTGCCCAGCCCGAGGAGATGAACGTCACTTTAGTCCGAGAATTCTACGCTGCCATCGATAGCAGGGATACACAGACAATGACAGTGCGAGGGAAGGAAGTCACCCTTGAGCCAGAATATATCAACACCCTCTACGGCATCTACGTCGGCACAAAGGAAGACGGGCACAGAAGGTTTGTGGTAAGTCTGTCGCCGGCAGACTACGATGTTGTCATGGAAGAAGTCACTGAAGAAGGAACATAGTGGAATGCTGATCTGAAGCACCGTTAGACAGTCAAACGCACTCAACTCACTCCGGAGGCAAAGCTATAGAACCACTTCGTCAAGAAGAGGATTATGCCTTCGTCCCACAACAGCACGGTCGACAAACCTAGGTTAGCTTTCGTTCACACCATTCTTAATGAGAGACCTATTCATGTCGGCCGTTACATACGAGAAGGAATTTTGGAGTGTGCCCTCAAGCCTTCAGGACCCCTTTACTTCCCATACCTCATCACGGAGATCTGTCGTGGCCACAACGTCCCTGAAATTGCTGAAGATTATAAGGTCCAAGGGAAGGGATGGACGAAACGCAATATTTTCAGTCTGATGGAGCTGAAAGCTGCCACACCCATCTCTTATTTCAACCCGTCTGCCGCGGTAGAGGAACCAGCAGAGCTTACACAGACAGAACCTGCCGCCGCAGAGCAGCAGCAACCAACAACAGCAGCTCCACCAGCAGACTCCTCCACTCAAATCTTAGCTACCCTGCAGAAGATGGAGGAACGGCAGCTGGGTCTGATGAGTTTTGTTCGAGACTTCACAGCAGCAACGGTACATTTCATTCAAAGTAATTTAAATTTTACAAATGTACAGTTCCCTGTTTTCCCCGAGCACTATTTTGCTGTCCCTACACCTATCCATACCCCTACCCCTGTTGCCACACCAAAAACACTCTCTGTTGCGTCCACCCCAACCCCGGCCGCGACAGCTGCAGGTGGCAGCCACACCGCCACTGCCTCTGCCAGAGGAGAGAAGTGAAAGGAGCCACCGTCCGACCTTGATGAGTTTATTATTGGTTTCTCTTCCTTCTCAATCTGGGAGGAATCTGATGGCGAGCCCTCTGTCAAGAGGAACCTTTCAAAGGAGTTCACTCAGATGAAGCGGCAGAAGCCCAACACCGGTGACGGACCATCCGGACAAGTGAAGTCCAGCAGCAGCTCCTCCGCCTCTCCGAGCAATCTGCTAGCACCGACAATGAAGGTCACTACCCGCCGGCAGGTATAGATCAGTAGCAGCAGCGATGACAGCACTTAAATTTAAGTTTCTATCTTATTTTTGTTGTCTGCTATTTTATTATAATTGTGATGTTTTTATTTTCTATTTTTATTATCTGTCATCATACATTGAGGGCAATGCAACCCTTGAGTTTGGGGGTGGCATCCCTCTAGTAATGAAGTGTCTATTATATTTAAAAATTGTGTCTAAGTGTTTAGTTTATTTTTGCTAAAAAATGAAAATTTTGGCTTAAGTCTTTGAACTTAACTTACCTGCCGCGACATATGTTGTCGTGACAGTGCCTTTAGGAAATTTTAGGATCTGTTTAGAGCCTTGCTATGATTCTACCTTGTACAACACTCTTTGTGACTCTTATGCTTTCTAGATTACTTTAGTACACCGGAATAGGAATGTTTACCCACTTGAAATTGCCCCTAGAGGTGCCTATCACTGGCTCTAGGAAAACAAAGAAAGAAAGAAAAATATTCAGACTCAATTGCTTGCAAAACTGCCTTGCATTTATTTTAGAAGATTTCATTTTTGAGCTAAGTTAGAAAAAACTAAAGGAGCCTAAGAATTGCCTCAAAAAAAGATGCAGTTAATTCAAGAGTCAGAAAAAACTAAAGGAGCCTAAGAATTGCCTCCAGAAAAAATTGAAATGACATAACCTCAAGTTTGTAGGCATAACTATTCTGATATACTAAGGTAGTCTAGATGCATAAGTATTCACAAAACCTGCACACATTGCACAAGAATTATAGCATGGTTCTGAATGAATCCAGAAATGCCCGACAAGGTATTGCTCTTGATAGAATATAAGTGGTAGGTAATGTAGGGTTCATCGATTTAAGCCAAAACAAAAAAATATTTCATTTTTAGTTAGGTAATATTTGCTTGAGTGCAAGCAAGAACTTGATTTTGGGGGTGTGTTGAGCGTGTAAAAGTTCTATATTTTACCCCCTATTTAACCCATATTTCTGCTGCATTCAAGCATAATTCATTGTATTTAGGATAGATTTCATTTATACATCACAATTATATTAAATGGCACATTTGCTACTTATTTTGGTTACTTTTGCAGGTAGCTGTTGTAGCAGACGCAGGGCAGTGGAGAAGTAGAGCTGGAACACAGGACTGCAGTCGAGAAGAATGACGCTGCCGAGGCTGCTGCCATGGCAGCCAATGACGACAGCTATGTTGAAGGGAAAAAGTGAAGTGGAACTCGACAGAAAGAGGAAATTAAGCCGGTCTATCGTGGAGCACTCTTATATTTTTCTGAGCCCTAGATCAGAATGAAGGCCAAACCCAAAGTTCAAGGAAGAAACCCAAAGTAAGGAAAGAGGACAAATTAAAGACATCTACTATGAAGATTTAGTCTTTAATAGAGTTGTACTTTAATTTAAGCTTGTATTATTGCCATATTAGAAAACTTTAACCTAAGACCTATATAAAGGCGTGTAATTCGACCTAGGGAAGGATATCTAATTCTCTAGCCGTCTTCCCCTAAACCATAATCATTTTCCCCTTTCTCATCATGTTCTAAACTTCCCTTAGGGCTAAGGGTTGATTCTGTAAAGTAGTTGCAAGGATTGCATTGTTTTAGGATTTTTCTCTGTTCAATAAAATAGACTTCAAGTTTGCTTATTCTGGTTTTCAACATCTTGCAAGAGTATCAGGAGAGCATTGTGAGATTATACATTTACTTAATATCGGGAGAGTTAAGTATACGAAAGGAATAAGTACGAGTTCTCCAGTTTATGGTTGAACTATCTCGGACCTATGGATAGGACGAGGTTAAGTGGCTAAGGAAGAATTCAACAACATCGATGTTCATCATTCGATTCACGCTGGGAGGTATCATCAAAGACGTGTTCATCGACAGACTTGGACCTAGGGATAGGACGAGTCACAGCAGGGATTCTTGCCAAGCTTGAAGTACAGAGTTATGTGATCGCTGCCGCGACAACAACAGACCGCTGCCGCCGCAGGTGCTGCCGCGACAAGAGCAACGACAGAACATGGAGTCCTATACATTGCAACATCTGCACTACTGAGCAAATCAATACCGACCTATTCTCTCTATCTTGAATCCTTTAATCCTTTATATTCAGTATTCTTTAGTGTTCCCTTACAAACAATTAAATTATCTTCTTTCTTTCTTGTGCAGCAATTCACGGTTAAGGCTATTTCTAGTCCCTGTGGATTCGACATCCGCTACTTCGTGTATCACTTTACTACTTGCGTCGTGTAAACTTGCACTCTATTGCGATAGACTCTTTTACACGCAACAATATACTCGGCTTCGGTGCTAGATAAAGCTACACTATTTTGTTTCTTAGAGAACCAAGTTATGAGCATACTACCTAAGAATTGGCAAGTGCCGGAAGTACTTTTCCTATCAATTTTACAACCCCCATAATCTGCATCTGAATAAGCATGAAGGTTAAAGATTGAGTCTCTAGGGTACCAAAGACCTAAACAAGGAGTATCTTTAAGGTACCTAAAGATCCTTTTAACAGCTATAAGGTGAGACTCTCTAGGACTAGCTTGAAACATAGCACACAAGCAAACACTAAACAATATATCTGGTCTACATGTGATAAGGTAAAGCAATGATCAAATCATAGAGCGATAAAGCTTAGAGTCAACACACTTACCTCCTCCATCTTTGTCAAGCTTTATAGATGAGCTCATTGGTGTAGCTTGAGACTTTGCTTGCTCCAAGCCAAACTTCTTGAGCATATTTTTCACGTACTTTGCTTGATTTATGAAGGTGTCATCCTTCCTTTGTTTGATTTTGAGTCCCAAAAAGAATGAGAGCTCCCCCATCACGCTCATCTCAAATTCACCTTGCTTTAACTTAGCAAACTCTTTGCAATAACATTCATTAGTAGAGCCAAAGATAATATCATCAACATATATTTGCACTACTAAGATGTCATTTTTATATCTTTTTATGAAAAGTGTAGTGTCCACCTTACCTTTTTCAAAACATTTTTCAATCTAAAAGTTTGAAAGCCTTTCATACCAAGCTCTAGGAGTTTGTTTTAAACCATAAAAGGCTTTGGTTAGCTTGAAAACATGATTTGGAAATTTTGAATCCTCAAAACCCGGTGGTTGTTCCATATACACTTCTTCATTTATAAAACCATTTAAAAATGCACTTTTTACATCCATTTGAAAAAGCTTGAAATCATGATAACATGCTTATGCAAGCAACATCCTAATAGCTTCCATTCTAGCTACGGGTGCAAAGGTTTCATCAAAATCTATTCCTTCTTCTTGAGTGTAACCTTGAACAACTAGCATAGCTTTGTTTCTCACTATGTTACCACTCTCATCTAGTTTATTCCTAAATACCCATTTAGTTCCTATAGTTGATTGATTACTAGGCCTTTCAACTAATGTCCATACATTACTTCTCTCAAATTGATTTAACTCATCTTGCATGACCATAATCCAAAATTCATCTTTTAATGCTTCTTTAACATTCTTAGGCTCAATGCATGAGATAAATGCAACATGATTCACTAATTTCAGAGAGGATCTAGTAGTTACCCCCTTGGATGGATCACCCAAGATTTCACCACCTTTGACATAGTTGAAATCCCTTGGGTAAAATACCTCATTTTCCTCAAGAGCCAAGTCCTTCAAGGCTTCAAGATATGGATCTTGTGCATCTTCTTCTTTAGTTGGAATCTCATCCACCTTTGATGATTCTCCACCATCATTAGCTTCAATGATCCCTACATCATCATCATCACAAGAATCCTTCCTCGGAAGGAGGTTATCATCGAAAACAACATGTATAGACTCTTCTACTACTAAAGTTCTTTTATTAAATATGTGATAGGCTTTAGAGTTTAAAGAATACCTTAAGAAAATAGCTTCATCACTTTTAGCATCAAATTTACCTAAGTTGTCTTTTCCATTGTTTAAAACAAAACACTTGCAATCAAATGGATGAAAATAGCTAATGTTAGGCTTCTTAGATTTTAAAATCTCATATGGAGTTTTCTTTAAAATTGGCCTAATCATTACTCGATTTACAATGTAGCAAGCGGTATTTGTGGCTTCCGCCCAAAAGTATTTAGGTAAATTGTTTTCACAAAGCATGGTTCTAGCCATTTCTTGTAAAGTCCTATTTTCCCTCTCAACTACCCCATTTTGTTGAGGAGTTCAAAGTGCCGAAAAATTGTGGCTAATACCATTTTCATTTAAAAACTCTTCAAACCTAAAATTTGAAACTCGGTTTCATGATCACTTCTGATGTGAGAAATCTTAAGCTCAAGATCATTTTAAGTTAATTTAGAAAACGTGATGAATTTTTATAAAGCCTCATCTTTTGTACTTAAGAATAGAACCCAAGTAAACCTAGAATAGTCATCAACAAGAACAAAAGCATACAATTTACCACCCAAGCTCATAGTTCTAATAGGCCCAAAAAGATCCATGTGAATCAATTGTAAACATCTACTAGTAGAGACATCATTAATGGATTTAAAGGATGATCTATGTTGTTTACCCTTAGAGCATGCATCACATATTTTATCATTTGAGAACTTAATCTTGGGTAAACCTCTAACTAGATTTAGGGAAACTAATTTTTCTAAAACACTAATGCTAGCATGTCCTAGTTTCCTATGCCATAACCATGCATCATTTTCATTTTGTGCAACAAAACATGCATGAGATGTATGAATGTCATATAAATGCACCATGTGTATATTTCCTATGCGATGACCAATGATCATTGTTTTATTGGAGTTAATGTCAACAATTTTTCACCCATTTTTATCAAATAGGACATTAAACCCTTTATCACACAATTGACTAATGCTCAATAAATTATGTTTTAGACCATTGACATACAACACATTTTCAATGAGTACGGTAGAGTGATTACCTATGGAGCCAATACCTTCAATGTGGCCTTTGGAGTTGTCACCAAATGTCACTACTCCACTTTTTGGCTTTAATTCCATGAATCGACTCTTGCCTCCGGTCATGTGCCTCGAGCATCCACTATCAAGGTACCATGAGTTTTGCCATTGTGCTTTGGCCTTGTGCAATGCTCCCACTACAAACAAAGAATTTAGGCTTTGATTTTTGGTACCCAAATCATTTTGGGTCTACGAGTGTTAGCTCCCAAAAGCTTGGTTCCCTTAGGAATCCAAGGTGACATGGCATCAACATTATTAGATTTAACAAGTTCCTTAGGAACCCATACACTTCTAATTCTTTTAGTTTTAGTATGCCTATAGGAGCCACTTTGTTTGTAGTTAAAGTTCTTTCTCTTACGTTGGTTTGTTCTAGATGATTCACCTATTTTATTTTTCAAAGTACCAACACTCTTGAAAGACTTTTTGAGATCATTTAGCTCATTTAACACCTTTTGGTGTTCAATGTTACATTGAGAAATAAGATTATTTAAATCTACAATTTCTTTTTGAAAGTATTCAAGTTCATCTTGTAGACCTAATTTTTTTTTCTCAAATTCCAAGTTAGCTTGAGAAATCAAATCATCTTTAGCATTTAAATCCGAAATGACTTTTTTATTTTTCAAAACTGACTCCTTATACTTCTCAACTAACTCATCATACACCTCTTGTAACTCATCATACGCTTCATGCAATTCATCATAGGTAAAATCAAAAGTAGATGAGTTAGAGGTTACCTTAGAATCCTCCTAAATAGCCATGAGGCAAAAGTTGGCCACTTCTTGTTCCTCATCCTCGGATGATTCCTCATCACTCCAAGTAGCAAGCTTGGCTTTGAGCTTCTTCTTCTTCTCAAAGCCTTTCTTCTTGAGTTGAGGACACTAGGAATGGATATGACCCGATTTCTTGCACTCATAGCATATGATCGGATCATTTTCTTCTTCTTTGTTCTTGGTCTTGAAGTCCATCTTTCTTTGAAACTTTCTACCTCGGTTGGACCTCATAAACCGTGCATATCTCTTGGTTATCATAGCTAATTCTTTAAGATCTTCCTCCTCACTAGAAGTGCTCTCCTCATGTAGAGAAGCTTTGAGAGCCACTCCTAGTTTCTTCTTCTTGTCTACCTCAAGCTTCTCCACTCTTCTTTCTTCTTTTCATCTTCCCTTCCTGTAACACCCCAAATTTTTTTCCCAATTCGAAAACCCTAGATTTGTAAATATATAAATCAGTAACCCTAGAATTTGGGAATTTTATGTTAAAAAACCCTAATTTGAATTATGGCTTTAATTGGGCAAAATCAGAATATTAGTGACCTTTTTTAGCAAAATCAGAACTTTTAGGGTTAGTATGTAAATCAGATAAGTTGGGACCCTTTTCTTGTAATTTACCCAAGCTTTAAGTTGTAAACCCCATTGTTTGTGCTTTTGTCGACCCTGTAGCTCATTTTGTTTTAGCAGCTACAACCCTCTCCCAAATCACCCCTAAAACTAAACCTTTTTCCCCTCACCATCTTTGGTTCCGACAAAGCTCCGATCAGCCATCGTTCATGGCCCCATCGCGCACTGTCGGTACAACTTCGTTCTTTTTCGGTTCGCGAGCAAAGCCCAACCATCAAATTAGCCGTGTTTGCCATCGTTAGCGAAAGAAATGAGAGAAACCATTCGGCCTTCCCCTTTGTTCACCCTTATCAACGGGTAGTTGCTCGGAAATCAGCGAGAAACCTTTCGGTTTTTCCGTTCACCATCGTGCTCTATTGTCAATCTCTTTCAGATTCGTTTTTCTTATGTTTGCACCGTCGTCGTTGTTGCGCCGCCGTCACCTCTTTTATAAGGTTTTCGCCGCTGCCCTTGCCCCGCCATCATCTCTGCCTTTCATGGTTGTCATCGTGTTCGCATCCTTCTTCTCCGTTGTCAAATTTCAGTTTCGGTTTGGGTAAGTGTTGGGTAAGCCTCTGTTTGTCTCTCGTAACTTTCGAGTATGTTTCATTTGTTTTGTGTTTGTGATCTCTAATTTTGGTTCTTTTGCTGCCGTCGTCCTCTTCGGTTCTGCCACTGTTGTCGTTCGTGCGTCATTCGCGCCGTCAAGGGTTCTGGTAACCCTAGTTCAGATTATGGAAGGTATTCAGGGGATGGGGCCGGGCTGGTTGTGTTGTGATTGGGTTCAGCCCAAATGGAAACCCTTGTCTAGTTTTGTGTATGTGGCCCAATGAGAAGTGTGAATATGTTATGGTTTGAGCCCTAATTGTATGAGCCTAAAATGGTTAACCCAAATCTATGAAACAAGCTTACATTCAAGCCTTTTTCAAAATGTTATAACCCAAATTCGTGGATCGCCCTAACCCAATTATGAACCGGACCAAATCCAACCAGTTGTAAACTGAATTATTTTAGCCGAACCGGCTTTAATATGAATTGGACCGTTGATCAGTGAACCAAATCGGATAATTGACTTTTGACATAAGACCCTTAGACCATTGACCATGTTTTGACTTTGACTGACTGTTTGACTAGAGTTGACCGTTGACTAGTTTAACCAAAGTTGACCATTGACTAGTTTGACTAGAGTTGACCATTGACTTGTTTGACCAAAGTTGATCGTTGACTAGTTTGACTAGTTGACTTTGACTGTTGACCAAGAGTTGACTTTTTCGGATAACCTTCCTCTTAACCTTTCTCGACGTCCTGAGTCCGTATCCGCTGCCCGTTTTGTCAAATTCAAACCTAAAAGCTCCGTTTTTCTAATTTCAACTAATTATACATAAAATTTGGTTGAGTTATGGATTTCAGAATATGATTCGGAAAATTCTCGTGTTCATCTATCGACTTTAAGGCTGACGAGTTATCTCTAATTGTTCAGTCTGATCAGGCATGTTCTTCGAGATCTTTCCGTGAGTATACCTTCGGATTGGTCTTATGTTCTTAGTTGGTGGCATAATGTTAATATTAGTTCTAATATAATATTCATACCTCGTAGGTCCTGATTAAGCTAGATCTGAGCGTGAGACGCACTTTTCTCGACATTAAAGCTTTTGTTGCTTAAAGGTGTGTCTCTTCCTGTGTTATAAACTTGAGTGTTTTATTCTGTGTTGTGATGTGTGAAAGTTTTCGGATATCATGCATAGCATATCAGACTGTGTTTTAACTAAAACTCAGATTTACCAAATTGCGAAATATCAGATTTTCGGAATCGTAAAATACCAGATTTATAGTATTGTGCAACTTAAATTTTCATAATTCAAGTTTCGGACCAGACTCGTATTTTAAAATCTGCATCATATCATGGTGGGTATATGGTTTGGGATTTGTTCGGGGAAGTTTAGTGGTTTCACCCTTCGGGCTGAATTCTGCTTTGGATCAGTGGTTCCACCCTTCGGTCTGAGTTCCACATCAAATGGTGACGATGAAGAAAGTAGGTTATGGGGAACCTTACTTTTTGGTGTATCGGAGATGGGTACTATGATTCGTATGCATCAGACATCATATCATCATGAACCGGTTTTGTTGTGTTTTTAGAAAAGTCTTTATCAGAAAATAAAATATTGTTTTGTTTTGTTTTGGTTTCCGTTTGCACTTTAGAGACACACTAAGCTCTTTAGCTTACACCCCTTAGTTTTTACTTTTTAGATATCTCAGACTTTTTAGGCGATCGGTATTTGAACCATCTCTTGTTTATTAAGATAAATTATTATTCAGTACAAACCTTTCTCTTACCTCATAATAATTATTTTAATATTATTTAAGATATTTTTGTAGTATGGACTTTGGAACTGTTTTTAATTTGGGTTTTATTAATTGCATGCATCTATGAAGTTACTTTCGGATTTTTAATCAAGTTGTCTGAACAATAATATATGATTATGTTTTATACTGACTAAAATTATTGAGTTTATTATTTATTTTCGAGAATAATTATACTTTTAAGTACTTAACTTTAAAATTTATAACTTGTGGGACTAGTTTTCAATCGTGATTTCTTAGATTCGGCTCATTCCTTCCGGGCCATGTTTTAGAGGTTACATTTAGTGATATTAGAGCTATGTTTTTCAACCCACGGACTGTGAGGCTCACAAAAGTTGTTTTCAAAATGTTTTCGACTTCTGCATGCATTTAAAATATTTTGGGACGGATGAGAATTTCTTGAAAAAAAATATACTATGGTATTATGTGATTTTGACTTCAACGTTTTCAATGTGTTTTAAATCTGAGACTCCAGTACCGATTCTGACTCTAGGTTATTACCTTTTCGTAGATAGTTCATTATGCAATTGCGTAGGAGTCTTAATCTATCGTTTGTTCGAGGTCGCGGCCGAGGCCATGCTACCGCTTCTGGTAGTGACCCGCCTTCTGTTGGGCAAGCAGAATTTCAGAATAAGTTACATGTTGATGAGAACCACTCGTTAGGAGGATATCAAATCGGTAGTGATAACTCACTTGATATTGAGAACATTGATCAATATGTGGGAGCCGAGCTCTTAGCGAAGTGTTAAGATTATTTTATGAATTTGAAATAGAATAACAAGTCATTGAATAGTTATGAGATAGAGTTTCGGAGGTTGGTCAAGTATGCTCCTGAGTTAGTTGTGATTGAGAAAGATAAGTGTGACTGTTTTTCTTAAGGAACTTCGACTACCGATTCAGAAAGATGTTGCAACACATCATGATAAAGTATTCAGCGACATGATTGATCGGGCTAAAACTGTTGAGAGGATTCTTACACTAATGGAAAAGGAGGAACTTCATAATTCTAATCAAGGTAGGAAAGAATCAGAATCATCTTCTCAACCAAGTTTTGTCAACTAGTCTAGGAAGAGACCTAGAGATGAGTATGTTCTTCATAGTTATCAGAATGTGAGACCCGCAGTACCGATGGTTCCATCTAATAGCATTGGTAGATCAAAAGTTTGTCGACCTATTCTTGTATGTGGGTTTTGCAATAAGAAACATAACGAAGAGTATAGATTGTTGAATAGAACGTGTTTCAGATGTGGTTCTCAGGATCGTTACTTAAAGAATTGTCCACCTGCACCTTCTGGTTCATTTGTATCGATTCGGAGTCATGTGTTAGTTCAGGCACCTCAGCGAGGTAGAGGGCTGTAACCCCCTTAACCCGGCCTAGACGGTTGACCCGAATTAAGAAAGTCACACGGGGAAAACCAAAGTCAACCCGAAAGTCAACCTTGATTAACGACCCTTTTTTTTTTCTTTTTAATCTTGTCTAGATGCACTTTAGACCTAATTGTGATCACGCAAACATCATACCAAAAGATCACAAACATCAGAGATCAAACAGGGACTCAATTGAACAATTTACAACTTTAGGGACCAAATTGTAAATTCTGATAATTATAAGGACTTAATCCAAATTGAAGTTACCAACTTGAAATTAATCATGTTTCATGCTTCTCTGCAAAATTTCAGCTCAAAAGGACTTCCCAAACTCATACAATTGCACAAACAAGTTTCAGGACCAAAACGCAAACAATTCAAAACACATAACTGCCAATGTCAGCCCCCAACGGTCAACCGTTCCGAAACGGGAGACAGCCCGTTCCGAAACGCGGGGCCGTTCCGAAACAGGCATAGCCCATTTCGAAACGGGGGTCTGGCAGTGGCCTTTCCGTTTCGGAACGGCCCCTCCCGTTTCGGACGCCTGGGCACGATTAAGGCACCCGTTCCGAAACGGTAGGTGCTGTTCCGAAACACCCTGCCCAGATTGCTCCAAAACTCCACTTTAAACATGCAATTACACAACCAATCATGCTCCGAATGTCACCAAACTTTGCCAACATGCAATTCAACATATAAGGGACATAATGGCATCATCAATTCAACCAAACATCATCATATGCAAAAAGCCCCAATTCTATAGGCATGCTTCCTACACAAGCTAGATATTCAAGCACCAAACTTACAAAACAAGCATATAAAGATCTCATCCAAAGACCAACAATCTTAACATCAAGAAACATACTTAGGGAGTACAAAACACCTCCCAAAACATACACATGGTTTCCCCATTGCCAAATCACCCAAAAGCTAAAATGTTTAACAAAAACCTTCCATACATTGAGCTTTACCAACAATCTCATTTCATTAAGGGTAAAATGGTCTTTGGCTTTTAAATTAAAAAAAAACAATTAAAAACACCCCATTTCACTAATCTTCTCCCTTTCTCAAACAAAACCAACGAAAACTTTTCCTCCTCCATTGAAGACACTATTCCATCACTTTGCTCCTCCATTTCAACTCGTTTTTGAAAGGTAATATCATTTTTGACTTGTCCTCAACCTCCTCTCTTCAAAAGTACAAATGGTTTTTATTTTCATTAAGGTTTTAGAAATGGAGTTTTTGGAGATTTTGATTAAAAATGATGACTTTATTATGTTTAACCTAATATTTCGATTTAATGTTGTTATTTATGAAGTCTATGAGTCAAATGATGCAACATATATGAATTTTGCATGGTTTTAAACACATTCCCGAAATTGGGTTTCAATGGGGTTTTTGGAGGGTTTGAAAGTGGTTTTTGGGGTAGTTTTATATTGGATTTTGAGGGCTGGTGTTAGTATGATATATGAGGGTCACTTTGGGTGTGTTTGATGATTGTTTGGATGTTTGAAATGGAAGATTTCAGTGGGTTTTGTGGGCTGCTCGGGAATTCTATTTTGGGCTTGATTTTGAGTGTTGGTTGCTTGAAAATGTTAATCTGGGTTGGTTCCGACAATTAGTTAAACATTGTGGGTGTTTTGTTTGTGTTTGGGATTGATTAGAATCAAGGTTTGGTGTCGGCGAAGCATCGGAAGTGAATCCGGAAATTTGAAGGTGGTTGCTTGCTTGGTATTTGAGCTTAGAAGTAAAGGTGAGTGGTTAATATTTTCTAAGTGTTTGGTTCGAGCATGTGGACTAGGTCGGGCTTGGTAGACCCACCTAGAGTTAGGATTAGGGTGGTAGCCTAATCCTAAACTTAAACTAGAGACATTGGTTGAACTTGTAATTGATGTTTATGCCTCGTAATGTTGTGATATGGTTGTTTATGTATAAAGTGTTATACATGTATGATGAGGCATGGATATGATGCATTGTGATATGCATGTGGATGGTTCATGATTGTGTTCATGGTAAGTACATGCTAAGCACAAAATTGGTTGTAATTGATAATGTGGATTGGGTTAAATGTTGGCACTAGTATGCTTGAGTACAAATGATCGATCATTAGGATGTTAGTGTGCACACATGAGTCAAATTCGCGCGTGGCCTTGGTGGCGTTGAGTCACCAAGGAGGAGTACGGGTTCACCCAGAAATTGTCTTATATATTAGTCGATGATGAGTGGAATCCCATCGACGGGGCGTGAGGATGAGTGGAATCCCCTCCGCGAGACCGGTGATGAGTGTAATCCCACCGTGAGGTAAAGTGGTTGTTGGATGTAAGTTCCAACGTGTTTATCCGCGTATTCGGGTCATAGCTAGGTGCCAATATAAATTGATATGTGTATCAATGTGATGTGGAAATGTGTTTCCTTTTGGATCATTATATGTAACCCCCTTAGCCCGGCCTAGACGGTTGACCCGAACTACGAAGATTACACGGGGAAAACCAAAGTCAACCCGAAAGTCAACCTTGATTAACGACCTTTTTTTTCTTTTTAACTTTGTCTAAATGCATATTAACCTTAGGTGTACTCTTGAGATAAACATACTCAAAAATCACAGCAATCGGAAAACAATAAAGGACTCAATTGCATAACATACGAATTTAGGGACCAATTTGTAAATTCTGAAAATTAAGAGGACTTTTCCAATTTTTAAGTTACCATTATGAAATTAATCAAGTTTCATGCTTCTCTGCCAAATCTCATCTCAAACGGACCTCTCAAACTCAATCAATTGCACATACACAAATCAGGACTAAAACGTAAAGCTTGCAAACCTCAAAACCATTCAAATCAGTGCCCAACGGTCAAGTGTTCCGAAACGGGTCTAGGCCGTTCAGAAACACCCCTTGGAAGTAGCCAAAGTGTTTCGAAACACCTCAGCCCATTTCGAAACACCCAGGCCAAAATATGCACCTGTTTCGAAACAGGCAAGGGTGTTTCGAAACACCCTGCCTAGAAACAGCAGAAAAGTATGTTTTCACACTTCCGACCCACCAAACACGTACCTATGACTTCCACATCAAGCCAACAAGTCATCAAACATTAAAGGAACATATTTGCCTCATCAAAGCATCATTTAGAAAAAAACACAAGTCTATAGACATGCATCCTATAATGAAAAGCAAGCAATCATCAAATCTCCAAAACAAATACCAAATGGCCATTTACATGTTTCAAACATCATCATAGGCATTAAACAAAACTTAGGGAGTCCACAACATCTCCCAAAAACTCAAACTAGGTTCTCATTGCCAAATACCAAAAGCTAATAGTGTTGTGAAAATAGTCACCATACATGAGCTTAGACTTTCACTTGGATCCTTGACCTCCTTGCTGCCCTTTAAGCACTTCAATGCTCTGCATTATTGGTTCAAGAAAGAGAGAGCGTAAGCACACATGCTTAGTGAGAAATGCTCTAATGAAACAACACAATAATGCAATTTGTAAAAACACCTTTCTAAGGCCTTTAATTTCAAAACAACATTTATCATGCATCTATGCATACAAACCAAGCATCTCATGCTTCATTACATCAACATGTCATATTGGCTTTCAAGTGATAATCCATAACCATTTTCAACTCAAAACACAATCGGATACGCGGATTACAAGCGTTGTCCCATACGCTCTATACACACTACCAAACACATAAGGTGGAGTTTACCGGTACAATCACAACCCATCAACACCCGTGATGGAGTTTAACGGTACAATCACAACCCCCTCCACATAACTCATTGGTAGTTGTATAACATCACTAACGAGAACACGAGACACACAACACAAGATCTTCACATGGCATTTTAACCACCATTATGATCTTAGACATCTCGTTAGTGTTCTTGGATGGAGTTTACGGTACAATCACAACCCCTCAACATCCAAGGCGACTTTATTCACGGTGCACCCAATCCTATAGCCGGCTAACTATATCCGATTCAAGTACTTTTTAACCAACACATCACTTGCCAATATACATCATGTGCCATCATCAATCCACTATTTTTAAGCATTAAACAAAGCCATTACATAATCATGCATCACTATGCACCAAACCACATTTATCAATGTCCAAAACAAGGATCTCTTACCTTGAGCATCCTTCAACACATGGCTTACAAAACCAGCATTAAACATGCTAAAATATGCTTTCAAAACAGAATTTAAACATGCAAAATAAACACATTGCATTCAACCATCTCATGGTTCATCAAAAAGAGAGTTTCTCCAAAAAAACTTACTCTTGAGCTTAGCTAAGTTGTTTAGACTTAAACTAAGCTCCCATAACCTTCCAAGAATGGTTTCAAAGCTGAAAACCAAACTTCACTCACCGATTCCGTTTCGCAAGCTTGCCGAAACGCCGATCAAGCCTCCGGATCAACACCACAAGGATCCGATGATGTCTCCCCTGTTTTAAACACATCAAAGCAGTGGATTAATGCATCATCATGCATTAAAATCTTCAACCACAACACCTAAACTCGCTGCTCTCATCAAAACTCACATTTCGGCTACCAAACACAACCGAAATCACATCCAAACACCTCTACAACATTACCCAGCCGAGATCCATCAAATCCAATCATTCATAAACATCAATTAACATCCAAAAAGGACCTAATCACGTCCTTATACCTCCAGCTATAGCAGAACATCAAAATCACCCCAAAACCACCATTTTCTCAAGTCAAAACTTAGGAAAATCAACCTATTCGGGATTGCATTGATTAAACCTCAATTACACATTATTTACACATCCAAAATACATCAAAAAGACATCTCAAAACAGAGCCCAATCATCTATTACGAATTTCTTCAAAATTAAATCCAAATCTTGCATTTTAAGCCAAAATCAAGAACACAACATTAAAACCTTTAATAAAACTCAATTTAAGGATTGAGAACTTAGGATTTTCAGTAAAGAACTGAGTATTTAGAGGAGAAGGACGTTCATACCTCTAAATGTGAGTTTCTCCTTGTTTAGAGCCAAAATCCTTGAAAATTCAATAAGCAAATGGTGAGGATTTGGTGTAGAAATGATTAGAAATCATTTAGAGATTGAAATCTCAACTTTAGGTGTGAAAATCAAGGGAAAAGTGGCTGTGGAAATGTGTTTGGCTGAGGGAAAATTGAGAGAAAATGAAATGGGAAAATTTTGGCAAAAGTTAGTTATGAAACTAAAATATCTATTTTCCCTCTTTTCTTTTTATTAAATAACATTAAATGAGTCTTTAAAATTTAAGAAAAATCTGGAGAAACTCTCCCTTGGGTAAATTAGCTCCTTAAAGATTCAAAGTTTTAATCTTTTTAAAACAGTCACCAACTTTTCAAAAATTACATTTTAGTCACTAACTTGAAACGTCATATTTCCAAACCCCATTTTGTAAAATTGATTTCACTACTCTCTTATATATAATAAAAGAGGATTTTTTAGATATTTTTCCATATTTTTAATGCATCCCGAACTAGGCTTTCCCTAAAAACCACCTTTATATTCGAATCGTAATTTAAACCGGTCCGGTTCAGACCCTAAACTTCCAAGCCCAAAATTGGGGTGTTACAACTCTCCCCTCCTTAAGAAATTTCGTCCTCGAAATTTACCTGGAGGGAAAAGGTACGGAAACTGCTTCAACATGTCATCCTTCCGTTCCCACGTGGCTTCCTCAGCACCACGATGCTTCCACAACACCTTTACCAACTCAATGGTCTTGCCTCGAAGAACTTTACTATCCAAATCCAGAATCTCCACCGGTTCCTCATCATAGGTCAAATTCGGATTCAACTCCACTTCCTCTACAGGCATCACATGAGAAGGATCCGATCTATACTTTCGAAACATAGAAACATGAAACACATCATGAATCTTTTCTAACTCTTGCGGTAACCTCAACTTGTACGCAACAGGACCCACACGCTCAATCACCTTGTATGGTCCAATGTACCTAGGGCTCAACTTACCCTTTCGGCCAAACCTCATCACCTTTTTCCAAGGCGAAACTTTCAAAAACACACGGTCACCCACCACATACTCAATCTCCTTACGCTTCAAATCCGCGTAAGACTTCTGCCGATCAGAAGCTGCCTTCAATCGCTCACAAATGAGATTCACCTTCTCGGTGGTTCCTTTCAACAAAGCGGGCATCGAAACCAACTTCTGACCTGTTTCAGCCCAACAAAGAGGAGTCCTACACTTCCTCCCGTACAAAGCTTCATAAGGTGCCATTTGAATACTTGTCTGATAACTATTATTATAGGCAAACTCCACCAAAGGCAAATGTTTCTCCCAAGAACCCTGAAACTCAATCACGCAGCACCTCAACATATCCTCCAACACCTGGATAACACGCTCAGACTGTCCATCCGACTGGGGATGATAAGATGTACTGAAATTCAACCGTGTACCCAAAGCCTGATGCAAACACTGCCAGAAACGCGATGTAAACCTCGGATCTCTATCCGACACAATCGACTTTGGCACACCATGCAGCCGCACAATCTCAACAATGTACAGCTCCGCAAGCTTATCCAAAGTGTACGTAGTATGCACATGCAAGAAATGCGCACACTTCGTCAGGCGATGCACAATCACCCACACCGAATTCTTCTTCGATGGCGACAAAGGCAAACCAGACACGAAGTCTATGGTAATCCTCTCCCACTTCCACTCAGGAATCCTCAACAGTTGCAACAACCCTGAAGGAAACTGATGCTCAGCCTTAACTCGCTGACATACCATGCACTTGCTTACAAACTCAGCAACATCTTTCTTTAAACCCACCCAATAGTACTCATCACGAAGATCACGATACATCTTAGTACTACCAGGGTGCATAGCAAAAGGACTACTATGAGCTTCAGCCAGAATAGCACGCCTCAACTCAGCATCATTGGGCACTACTATCCGATTTCCAAAGCATAAAACTCCATCATCATTAAAGCAGAAATCCGATGGCCTATCCTCTGCAATATCCTGAACATGTGGCACCAAGGAATCATCCAACAACTGCTTTTCCTTAATCAACTGAATCAAGGATGGTTTCACTTGCAACTCATCCACAAGACCACCATCACGCGAAATGCTCAAACTGGAAAACATAGCCCTAAACTCCACAGCTACCTTCCTACTCAAGGCATCCGCTAAAACATTAGCTTTACCCGGATGGTACTCGATCGTCAAATTGTAATCCTTAAGCAACTTCACCCAACGTCGTTGCCTAAGATTCAACTCTTTTTGAGACATCAGATACTTCAAACTCTTGTGGTCCGTGTACACAGTACACTTCTCACCATACAGGTAATGTCTCCAAATTTTCAAAGCGAAAACCACCGCATCTAACTCAATGTCATATGTAGGATAATTGCGCTCATGCACCCTCAACTGACGCGATGCATAAGCCACCACCTTACCCTCTTGCATTAACACACATCCCAAACCAACGTAGGACGCGTCACTATACACCACAAACTCTTTCCCTGATTCAGGTTGAACCAAGATAGGAGCTTACGTCAAAGCTACCTTAAGCTTCTCAAAAGCCTGTTGTCTCGCTTCCGTCCACTCATACTTAACATCCTTCTGCAACAACTTTGTCAAAGGTGCAGCAATCTTTGAAAACCCATCCACGAACCTCCGATAGTACCCCGCCAAACCAAGGAAACTACGAACTTCATGAACAGACTTAGGAGGCTTCCAATTCATCACTGCCTCAATCTTCTGAGGATCAACACGAATTCCTTCAGCAGAGACCACATGACCAAGAAACACAACTTCTCTAAGCCAGAACTCACACTTGCTTAGCTTGGCATAAAGCTGATTCTCCAACAAAGCCTGCAACACAATTCTCAAATGCCCCTCATGCTCTTCCTCAGTACGAGAGTACACGAGAATATCATCAATGAACACCGCAACAAATTTATCCAAGTATTCATGGAACACTCTATTCATCATGTCCATGAAAGCTACAGGAGCATTCGTCAAACCAAACGGCATCACAAGGAACTCATAATGCCCATACCTCGTCCTGAAGGCTGTCTTTGGCACATCCACATCCTTCACCTTCAGCTGATAATACCCTGACCTTAAGTCAATTTTAGAGAACACAGCTGCTCCCCGAAACTGATCAAAAAGATCATCAATTCTCGGCAATGGATACCGATTCTTGACAGTAACTTATTAAGCTGACGGTAATCGATGCACATTCTCATAGTGCCATCCTTTTTCTTCACAAACAAGACCGGTGCACCCCAAGGTGACACACTCGGCCGAATGAAACCACGATCAAGCAACTTCTGAAGTTGCGTCTTCAGCTCTTTCAACTCTTTAGGTGCCATTCTATAAGGAGTAATGGACACTGGAGTTGTGTTTTCATACAGCTCAATTCAAAACTCCACTTCGCGATTAGGAGGCAATCCAGGCAACTCCTCCGGAAACACACCTGGAAACTCTCGCACAGTCCTGATATCTTGCACACGCAACTCTTTAGAGCTAGGATTCATAACAAAGGCTAGGTAGGCTTCACAACCTTGCCTCAGCATCCGGCTCGCCTCCAATGTGGACACCACATTGGCAAGAAACTTCACATTCTCACCCACCACCACTACCTCATAATCATCCGCAAGCTTCAACGAAACTCGCTTATTCTCAAAATCCACTACAGCTCGATGCTCAACAAGCCAATCCATACCAATGATTACATCAAAACCATAGAAAGGCAATTCCATAAGATCAACATGAAAAACATGGTCTTGCACAACCAAGGGACATCTTCTATAAAGCTTTCGAGTCACAACAGTCTCGCCAAAAGAACTAGTTACACGCATACCAACATCCAAAGACTCAACAGGCAAACCAAGCAATTGAGCATGCTCACGCAATATGTATGAGTGTGTAGATCCATAATCAATCAAGGAAAGTAATGACAAGGATTGCAAAGTGAAAGTACCTGCGATCACATCCGTGTCATTCCTCCCCTCCCTCTGAGCATACACTCTGGCCTGGCCACCACCCTCAGGCTGAACAGCTACCACATGAGCCACATTCCTTCCACCATCCTCTCTACGCTGGAAATTACCACGGCCGCGCCCACGACCTCTCTGTGGTGCAACAACTCCAGGAGCACGTCCCTGACCACCACCGGCCAACAGAGGACACTCTCTCTTCATGTGATCCGCCGAACCACAATTCCAACACGAATTACCGGTCACCACAACAGGAGCCTGTACCTCCCTCGCTGCTCGAGGACAATCACGCCTCAGATGACCACGCGATCCACATGCCCAACATGTGTTCTGATCAGCTCTCGCCCTGTCTCCCTGGACAGGCGCACCTTGCCCCCCACCACCACGCCTAGCTGAAGACTGATACTTCCGATCACGTCCTCTCTTGTTCCGTCCGCCACCGGAACTATACTCAGCAACTCGCTTGCCCGCACTAGGACCAGCTCCTCTAGAAGATAAACTCAAATTCAACTCAATGTCTTTTGCTCTACCAACCAGCACATCAAAGTCAGTGTACTCAGCAGCCAGCATATAGGTCTTTACATCCGTCACCAAACCATAACGGAAACGTTCACACCTCTCCTGCTCATCAGGGATAAGTTCAGGTGCGTACTGACTGAGTCGGACAAACTGAATCTCGTACTCAGCCACTGACATGTTCCCTTGAGTAAGAGACATGAATTCCCTTTTCTTTTCATCCAGGTACCGCACACCCAGATACCTCCTCTTGAACACGTTCAGAAAGAACGTCCAAGTCACATCAGCATCCTCCATTCCGGAGATAGCGGTTGTCCACCAGGTATACGCATCGTCATGCAACAATGATATTACACAGCCCAGCTTCTGCACTTCATTGTAGTTCATTTGTCCCAAAATTCTCTTGGTACTTTCCAACCAAGACTCGGAACCCTCAGCAGACAAACCCCTGAACTCAGTCCCTCCTAGACTGCGCAAGCGTTCCAGAGGTAGTCTAACATTAGCATCTCCCTGATGCCCAGCTCCATGAGCTCCAGCTACCGCCGCCTGAAAGGCTCCAGCAATAGCTTGAATCAGCACTGTCATGTCAGGAGCAGCTTGCCCCTGCCCAGCTTCAGGTCCAGCGACCCCAGCACCAGCACCAGCACCAGCTCCCTCACCCCCAGCATCACCACCACCGGGTGGAGGAGGTAAATCCACTACATTTTCTGTATTCTCATTTTGAGCCATAGCTCGCGTATTAATCCTCGTCTCTCTACGAGGTCCCATTCACTATACAATGCATTCACAAATGTAATAAACATAGTCAGGCTCAGCAAGGTAAGCAATCCAAGTACTCAAGCTCATTTCCAATTTAAAACAAATCATTTCATTAGCTTTGATATGGCAATGGGTCCCTCTAACATGCTTCTCCACAACATACACCACAATTGCAACATTTTTACAATTCATACATCATACTTTCACTCAACAAGTATACAAGAAATCATACACATATCACCCACATAACCATTCCCAAATACTCGAGAACTCAGCTCTGATACCACCAAATGTAACCCCCTTAGCCCGGCCTAGACAGTTGACCCGAACTACGAAGATTACACGGGGAAAACCAAAGTCAACCTGAAAGTCAACCTTGATTAACAACCCTTTTTTTCTTTTTAACTTTGTCTAAATGCATATTAACCTTAGGTGTACTCTTGAGATAAACATACTCAAAAATCACAGCAATCGGAAAACAATAAAGGACTCAATTGCACAACATATGAATTTAGGGACCAATTTGTAAATTCTGAAAATTAAGAGGAATTTTCCAATTTTTAAGTTACCATTATGAAATTAATCAAGTTTCATGCTTCTCTGCCAAATCTCATCTCAAACAGACCTCTCAAACTCAATCAATTGCACATACAAAAATCAGGACTAAAACGTAAAGCTTGCAAACCTCAAAACCATTCAAATCAGTGCCCAACGGTCAAGTGTTCCGAAACGGGTCTAGGCCGTTCAGAAACAACCCTTGGCAGTAGCCAAAGTGTTTCGAAACACCTCAGCCTGTTTCGAAACATCCAGGCCAAAATATGCACCTGTTTCGAAACAGGCAAAGGTGTTTCGAAACACCCTGCCCAGAAACAGCAGAAAAGTCTGTTTTCACACTTCCGACCCACCAAACACGTACCTATGACTTCCACATCAAGCCAAAAAGTCATCAAACATTAAAGGAACATATTTGCCTCATCAAAGCTCAATCAAAGCATCATTTAGGAAAAACCGCAAGTCTATAGGCATGCATCCTATAATGAAAAGCAAGCAATCATCAAATCTCTAAAACAAATACCAAATGGCCATTTACATGTTTCAAACATCATCATAGGCATTAAACCAAACTTAGGGAGTCCACAACATCTCCCAAAAACTCAAACTAGGTTCCCATTGCCAAATACCAAAAGCTAATAGTGTTGTGAAAATATTCACCATACATGAGCTTAGACTTTCACTTGGATCCTTGACCTCCTTGCTGCCCTTTAAGCACTTCAATGCTCTGCATTATTGGTTCAAGAAAGAGAGAGCGTAAGCACACATGCTTAGTGAGAAATGCTCTAATGAAACAACACAATAATGCAATTTGTAAAAACACCTTTCTAAGGCCTTTAATTTCAAAACAACATTTATCATGCATCTATGCATACAAACCAAGCATCTCATGCTTCATTACATCAACATGTCATATTGGCTTTCAAGTGATAATCCATAACCATTTTCAACTCAAAACACAATCGGATACGCGGATTACAAGCGTTGTCCCATACGCTCTATACACACTACCAAACACATAAGGTGGAGTTTACCGGTACAATCACAACCCATCAACACTCGTGATGGAGTTTAACGGTACAATCACAACCTCCTCCACATCACTCATTGGTAGTTGTATAACATCACTAACGAGAACACGGGACACACAACACAAGATCTTCACATGGCATTTTAACCACCATTATGATCTTAGACATCTCGTTAGTGTTCTTGGATGGAGTTTACGGTACAATCACAACCCCTCAACATCCAAGGCGACTTTATTCACGGTGCACCCAATCCTATAGCCGGCTAACTATATCCGATTCAAGTACTTTTTAACCAACACATCACTTGCCAATATACATCATTTGCCATCATCAATCCACTGTTTTTAAGCATTAAACAAAACCATTACATAATCATGCATCACTATGCACCAAACCACATTTATCAATGTCCAAAACAAGGATCTCTTACCTTGAGCATCCTTCAACACATGGCTTACAAAACCAGCATTAAACATGCTAAAATATGCTTTCAAAGCAGAATTTAAACATGCAAAATAAACACATTGCATTCAACCATCTCATGGTTCATCAAAAGAGTGTTTCTCCAAAAAACTTACTCTTGAGCTTAGCTAAGTTGTTTAGACTTAAACTAAGCTCCCATAACCTTCCAAGAATGGTTTCAAAGCTGAAAACCAAACTTCACTCACCGATTCCGTTTCGCAAGCTTGCCGAAACGCCGATTAAGCCTCCAGATCAACACCACAAGGATCCGATGATGTCTCCCCTGTTTTAAACACATCAAAGAAGTGGATTAATGCATCATTATGCATTAAAATCTTCAACCACAACACCTAAACTCGTTGCTCTCATCAAAACTCACATTTCGGCTACCAAACACAACCGAAATCACATCCAAACACCTCTACAACATTACCCAGTCGAGATCCATCAAATCCAACCATTCTTAAACATCAATTAACATCCAAAAAGGACCTAATCATGTCCTTATACCTCCAGCTATAGCAGAACATCAAAATCACCCCAAAAACCACCATTTTCTCAAGTTAAAACTTAGGAAAATCAACCTATTCGGGATTGCATTGATTAAACCTCAATTACACATTATTTAGACATCCAAAATACATCAAAAAGATATCTCAAAACAGAGCCCAATCATCTATTACGAATTTCTTCAAAATTAAATCCAAATCTTGCATTTTAAGCCAAAATCAAGAACACAACATTAAAACCTTTAATAAAACTCAATTTAAGGATTGAGAACTTGGGAATTTCAGTAAAGAACTGAGTATTTAGAGGAGAAGGACGTCATACCTCTAAATGTGAGTTTCTCCTTGTTTAGAGCCAAAATCCTTGAAAATTCAATAAGCAAATGGTGAGGATTTGGTGTAGAAATGATTAGAAATCATTTAGAGATTGAAATCTCAACTTTAGGTGTGAAAATCAAAGGAAAAGTGGCTGTGGAAATGTGTTTGGCTGAGGGAAAATTGAGAGAAAATGAAATGGGAAAATTTTGGCAAAAGTTAGTTATGAAACTAAAATATCTATTTTCCCTCTTTTCTTTTTATTAAATAACATTAAATGAGTCTTTAAAATTTAAGAAAAATCTGGAGAAACTCTCCCTTGGGTAAATTAGCTCCTTAAAGATTCAAAGTTTCAATCCTTTTAAAACAGTCACCAACTTTTCAAAAATTACATTTTAGTCACTAACTTGAAACGTCATATTTCCAAACCCCATTTTGTAAAATTGATTTCACCACTCTCTTATATATAATAAAAGAGGATTTTTAGATATTTTTCTATATTTTTAATGCATCCCGAACTAGGCTTTCCCTAAAAACCACCTTTATATTCGAATAGTAATTTAAACCGGTCCGGTTCAGACCCTAAACTTCCAAGCCCAAAATTGGGGTGTTACATTATATGTGTTTACATATGTTTTGGAAATGAGCTTGTTGAACATGACATATTATTGAATATTTGTTCATGCATCATTGACATTTTGTCTCTTGAGGATCGAAGGTATGATCATGCATTTACCTTGGTTGAGATCGTGCTTGGACCCTGCATTGTCGAGGTTTGTTTTTAAAGAGCTTACCCTCACTAAGCTTCATTTCTTACGCTCTCTCTTTGTTCGACAATGCAGATCCTTAGTTCGTGGGTTGCTTGCGCAAGTGGAGGGCCTCCAAGTGTGGTTGTTGACCTTGAATTTATCAAGTGCGTGTTTCTAGTATTTTGGACATGTAATAGTTAAGAAATGGGATGTGTGCCTTGTTGGTTGTTTTGGAGCATGGTTAGACTCCTTGATTATGTTGCTTTTGTATGGCTTGTTGATGCCATGTTTGAATTGTAAACCTTGTCTAGATTGCTTACCAAGTATGTTGGCATTGTGCCTTTTGGGGTTGCCTTTTGTGTTTGAATGTCGGTGTATGAGACCTTGAATGTTTATATGCTATCTTTTGGTCAAATGCATGATTTCCTTGATGAATGTTGTTTGTCCTTGTTGGGTGCCTCGTATGACTAGATCTTGGTCAGTAAATGTTGTATGTATGTTCGTATGTGGTTAGAGAGGTCTTAATTCGCATCTAGGTTCGAGTCTTGTATGTTTTTGCTGAATTTGGGAGTCTTGCAGTGCATGGCGTATCGGTACGCCTAAGGGCCGTATGATACGGTCTTGCCTCCAGGACTCAAGTTTGGTTGGGCATATCGATACGCGAGGGTGTATCGATACGATTTTTGCTTACTGGAATTCTGAGATTTTGGTGAGTTATTACCGTATCGGTACGGTGTGTTAGCGTATCGGTACGGGTTTATCTCGTTGACCACGAGATGTTGACTGGGAAGGGCGTATCGATACGCTCAAGGGCTGTATCGATACGGTCTTCCTGTGTTGATTGTTGGGTGTTGACTTTGGTCAAGGCGTATCGATACCCTTGACATGTGTATCGATACGGCCTGCTTAATTACAGAAAATGGGTTGTTTTAAAGGTGATGTCTTGAATGATCATTTTTGTATTACTCTTGTTTCCGCTGACGTGTCTCACATAGGACATGGTAATGCATTTAGACAATATTAATAAAAGAAATTTTTAGGGTTGCTAACCGAGGGGGAACCTTAACGGGTTTCGCTTCGGTTTTCCCCGTGTGACCCACTCGGACCGGTCAAGTGTCCGGATCGGGACGAGGGGGTTACATAGGGACTATTTTGAAGAGTATACATGTATGTACAAGTATATTGGACTTCTTTATATGTTTCTGTAAGTATGTTGAGTTTTAAGATTCAAAAGTATAAAAAACAATTTAAATTATGTAAAAAGCTAAGATTGCTGCCTAATCGAAGGTGATAATTTGAGTAGGAAAGCTGATATTGGATTTAAATGCTTGTTCAATTATGGTGGGTCATTTGTATGGTTTGTACATTGAAGAAATGAGCATGGTTGTACATTGTTGCCTATATGCATCTCATTGAAGTAATTATTGTTATATTTGTTGAGTTGATCACACAATTTCAAATGGCCAAGAAGGGGGTGAATTGGCGATAAAAATTTTGGTGGGTGAAAATATGGAAAAATAAAATTGTGACACAAAGTAATTAGAGTGGTTCAAGTTCTCCAAATGAACTCTACATCAACTACCTTAGTTCCCACTAAGGATTTTCAACCAATTCACTACTTGAATTCTTCCCCTTTTCTTGGATAAGGAGGGAACCTTACAATTTGATTAAGCTTTCTACCCAAAGCTTAATCCACTCACTTTTACAGGAGAAATATTTGGTAAACTCTAAAAATTCCTGTCAAATGATGAATGTTTACCCAATTACAATTTCACACTCCCCAAACTCACAATAAAAGATTACAATGAGAATACAAGAGTTGGGTGCAAGAATTTGACTCTAAAGGTGCAAAGTTTGGATTTGAGTGCTTTGATGTTTCTTGTAGGTTCAATAGATGTTGCTTGTTGAATTGAGAGTTGTTTTTATACCCTTGCATTGAATTCTAGCCGTTTGGGTAGTTGGGATCATCAATAGAGCCGTTGAGATGCAATTTCCCGCAATAAATGCAGCTCTGCTGCCTACCGTATCGGTACGGCTAGGGGGCGTATTGGTACCTGTATCAAAGAGGAGAGAGCTGTTGTGATTGAAAACATCGTGTATTGATACGCTTAGAGGTCATACCGGTACGGTTTTTAAGAGGCGTATCGATACGGACAGGTGTATCGATACTGAATTTGCTTACTGGAATCCCAACTTTGGTTTTGATAAAGAGCGTACCTATACGACTACTTAGCGTATCGGTACGGTATAACGGTCATTTAAATTTTGAGATACCAACTAACTAACAAGCCAACAGTCAAAAATTAAATGCAAAGATTTTGCAAAGATAAGCAAATTGTATCGATACAGTTGCAAAGCGTATCGGTACGGTGTCGTTTAAAGTCTTGCCCAGATGAATATCGTATCGATACGGGGTAATATCGTATCGGTACGCTATGGTCTATTAAAATTCCAGTGACTAAAAACCATATCGATACGCCTAAGGGTATCGATACGCCTGGGCGTTTTGCTGAATTTTGGCTTGAAAATACATAAAAAGACTTAGTGGATTTTGAACATTTAAGAGAGTTTTGTCTTGAAGTATAGTTTGGTTCAAAAAGACTTTTCAATAGTGAGACTTTGAAGAGTACTTAAAATTTTATTGTTTTGCAAATTAGTCCATGAGTTTACGTGTTATATCAAAATCAATTTTGGTTTCACAATCTCCCCCTTTTTGATATAACAAAACCACATATAAATTTTTAAGTTTTTGAAACTTTTGAAAAGCTTTCTCCCCCTTAATTTAAGATGGATTTTCAAAATCAATTTTTAATTTTATAAAAATTGGCTCTATAATCTTTCTCCCTTTTTTTGTTAGATCAAACATAAGCACAAGGATAATTGCAAGAATAATATGATAAACTTCAATTCAAACTTCAAATTAAAAGCAACTTAAAAGTTCAAAGCAAACTTCAAAAGAAAAAGCAACATAAAAATCCAAACTTAGATCCTAAAACATAGATAAAAGGAATAAAGTACTAAACATAGGTGCAAAAGCTAAAGTAACTAAATGACTTGAAATGATATGCAAAAAAGCTACTCATCTGCATCATCATCATCTTCTTCGTCTTCTTCTTCCTCATCGTCTCGAGTGGGTTGATTCCTCCTATTTTGGTTAAGCCAAGCACCATGGAAGGCGTTGAGAGAGACATCCATGGAGTTTTGTTGAAGAGCTATGGCTTTCATTTGATCCTCCAACGATGTAAAACGAGTATCAAAGCCCTTGACTTGATCTTCAAAAGAAGTGAACCGAGTGTCAATACCTTTAACTCGATCTTCCAAGGATGTGAATCGAGTGTCAATGGCGACAAACCCGGCTTCCATGTTTGTGAACTTCTCATTGAGGAAAGTCATTGTGTTCTCCATTGAGGAAGGCGCAATCGGAGCTCGTTGAGAGCTTGAAGAGGCATATGAAGCATCAACCAGAGCATCTTGTTGAGGAGCATGAGGGACACGAACCCATTCATTGTTAACATAGGAAAAGTGAACACGAGATAGGGAACGCTCATCGATAGGTTGGCCAAGGGGTTCGGGATAATCATGGGAACAATCAATTTCAAGGGAATGGAATAGGTAACTCAACGCCGTAGAATAGTAAAATGATTTGACTTGGTCGGTGTGACGGTGTTGGACTAGATAGACAAGGTCGACAAACATAATTTGACAAAGGTTTGGACGGTGACCCTCCCTAAAGCACCTAAGCCAAAAAGCATCTACTTGACGTATCATGGAAAATTTCCCTCCCGATGGACACAAAAACGAAGTAATGATAAGATGAAGAATACGGTCACGAGCATTTAAGACTTTGACGGAGCCTAAAGGACCTTGACCTAAGGACGTCTCATCATCAATTCCTACGTTGTCAAAACCAAAAGCCTTGCAAAGTACATTTTGATCAGTTTTAAAGGTTTTGCCCATTACATGTGACTCAATTGCAATAACATGTTCTCTAGCCTCATCATGAATACATATAACATTTGAAAAGAAGATGATGACCAAGTTCCTATATAGAATGGGAGGAAGACTCAAAAAGTTGATAAATTTTCATTGCCTTATCAAAGGGAGGTAATGAAATTTAAAATGGGCAGAGTTTAAAAACGATAAAGACACAATGCGTTCTTCCCTAAGAGTGAAACCTTGAAATAGTTTATAACAAGACATATCCGAAGGTTCGAGAAAACTACATTGGAGAATATAAGGGAGATTTGGTCTAGGGTTACCCTCTTCATCCTCAATAGGATCGGTAGTGGCAAGGCTACGTCTAGCTCTCTTTTTCGGTGCCATAACCCTGAAAACACATCAAAACGATTCGAATGTGTATGCAATTAACATCTTATCCAAACCAATAAATTCTAATAGTTCAAGGTAATTTTAAAAGACATTGTTGTTGTTAAAAATATATATACATATGCTAGAAAGTGTTTAAAAAAATTTAAAAGAAAAAACAGATAAAAAAATACAATGAGAATATATATTCGAATGAAAATTTTTTGATTTTGAAAAAAAAAATTGGTAAAAAGTTTGAAACTCATGTAATAAAAAGATGTTTTGTACAAAAACTAAGTTGAAACAATTATAAAAATCAAACGAAAATAAAAGAGAAAAGTTTTATACCTTGAATTGTTAGATGGGATCAATGTGTTGATGTGAATGCACAAGATTCTTGACAAAGCTTAGCTTTGAAGTGGAGATCAAAAACCCTCAATGAATTTTTAAGTTTGATGGAAAAATTGAAGGATTGAGGAGGGTTTTATAGAGGGGTGCGGCTAGGGTTTGAAGAGAAAAAAGAGGGGTTTTTAATTTTTGTAGTGTTTTGTAAAAATAGGCCTAAATAAACCTTCCGTCGAGACCGTATCGGTACGCGTGTGGATCATATCGATACGCGTTTGCCCTAATTTTTTATTGGATGTTATTACCGTATCGATACGCGGGATTGTATCGGTACGTTTTGACCTGGATTACTTCCTTTGACTTTTCCGTATCGATACGCGGGGTCGTATCGATACGCGTTTGGCTTTTAAGATTTCTCTTTGATGAACCAGTATCGATACGCTTCAGCCGTATCGATACACCTTTACCAGATGAGGCATTTTTGACAGTTTTAAGATCAAAAATCCAACTTTAAACGTCCCTAAATGCATGTGAATTACATATGAACAAGTTTTAATGGCTAAACTTAATGCATACTCCCCCTAGCAACATGCATAGAAGCAAAAAGAGGCAAATTAACATAAGCATGAATGTCAACCAATTTCAAGCAAATTTTTGACAATTTGGGACCTAAGAAGGGTCAAGAAAGGCTAGTTAAACCTAACTCTATCCTAAGGGTCCAAAAACGCTCTTTATCTAAAGGCTTTGTGAATATATCCGCTAATTGGTTCAAGGTATCATCATACTCTAGAACAACATCATTTTTCAACACATGGTCTCTAATGAAATGATGTCTAATTTCTATGTGTTTGGTCCTAGAGTGTTGGATGGGATTCTTAGTGAGACAAATGGCACTAGTGTTGTCACACTTAAGGGGTATAGTTTCTACTTCAACACCATAATATAAGAGTTGTTGTTTCATCCAAAAGACTTGAGCATAACAACTCCCTAAGGATATGTACCCCGCTTCGGTGGTAGATAAGGCTACTCTATTTTGTTTCTTAGAGAACCAAGATACGAGCATACTACCTAAAAATCGGTATGTCCCGAAAGTACTTTTCGTATCTTTCTTACACCCCCATAATCCGTATCCGAATAAGCATGAAGGATAAAGAAGGAATCTTTAGGATACCAAAGGCCTAAGTTAGGTGTGTCTCTAAGGTATCTAAAAATTCTCTTAATGGCAACTAAGTGTGATTCTCTAGGACTAGCTTGAAACCTAGCACACAAGCAAACACTAAACAAGATATTCGGTCTACTTGCAGTAAGGTAAAGAAAAGAACCTATCATGGATCTATAAAGCTTAGATTCAACACACTTACCTCCTTCATCTTTGTCAAGCTTTATGAAAGAGCTCATATGTGTGGCTTGAGGCTTTGCATTCTCCAAGCTGAACTTTTTGAGCATATCGTTCACGTACTTAGCTTGATTTATGAAGGTGCCATCTTTCCTTTGTTTGATTTGGAGTCCCAAAAAGAATGAGAGCTCCCCCATCATGCTCATCTCGAACTCACCTTGCATTAGCTTAGAAAATTCTTTGCAATAACATTCATTAGTAGAACCAAAAGTGATATCATCAACATAGATTTGTACTACTAAGATGTCATTATTATATCTTTTTATGAAAAGTGTAGTGTCCACCTTACCTTTTTCAAAACCATTTTCAATTAAAAAGTTTGAAAGTTTTTCATACTAAGCTTTAGGAGCTTGCTTTAAACCTTAAAGAGCTTTAGTTAGTTTGAACACATGATTTGGAAATTTTGAATCCTCAAAACCCGGTGGTTGTTCAACATACACTTCTTCATTTATAAAACCGTTTAGAAAAGCACTTTTCACATCCATTTGAAAAAGCTTGAAATCATTGTAACATGCAAATGCCAAAAGCATCCTAGCGGCTTCCATCCTAGCAATGGGTGCATATGTTTCATCAAAATCAATTCCCTCTTCTTGAGTATAGCCTTGAGCAACAAGTCTATCCTTGTTTCTCACTATATTACCATTTTCATCTACTTTATTCCTAAAGACCCATTTAGTTCCTATAGTAGATTGATTACTAGGCCTTTCAACTAATGTCCAAATTTTACTTCTCTCAAATTGATTTAATTCCTCTTGCATGGCCAAAATCCAAAAATCATCTTTTAATGCTTCTTTGATATTTTTAGGCTCAATGCATGAAAGAAATGCAACATGGTTCATTAATTTGAGAGAGGATCTAGTAGTTACCCTCTTGGATGGATCACCCAAGATTTCACCACCTTTGACATAGTTGAACTCCCTTGGGTAAGATACCTCCTTTTCCTCAAGAGCCAAATCCTTCAAGGCTTCAAGAGGTGGATCTTGTGCATCTTCATCTTTAGTTGGAGTCTCATCCACCTTTGACGTTTGTCCTCCATCAATGGCATCAAGAATCCCTATATCATCGTCATCACAAGATTCCTTCCTCGGAAGAAGGTTATCATCGAAAACAACAGGTATAGACTCTTCTACTACTAAAGTTCTTTTATTAAATACACGATAGGCTTTAGAGTTTAAAGAATACCCTAAGAAAATAGCTTCATCACTTTTAGCATCAAATTTACCTAAGTTGTCTTTTCCATTGTTTAAAACAAAACACTTGCAACCAAATGGATGAAAATAGCTAATGTTAGGCTTTTTAGATTTTAAGATCTCATATGGTGTTTTCTTTAAAATTGGCCTAATCATTACTCGATTTATAATGTAGCAAGTGGTATTTGTGGTTTCCGCCCAAAACTATTTAGGTAAATTATTTTCACAAAGCATGGTTCTAGCCATTTCTTCTAAAGTTCGATTTTTCCTCTCAACTACCCCATTTTGTTGAGGAGTGCGAGGTTCGGAAAAATTACGGCTAATCCCATTTTCATTTAAAAACTCTTCAAAACCTAGATTTTGAAATTCAGTTCCATGATCACTTCTAATGTGAGAAATTTTAAGTTTAAGATCATTTTGAGTTATTTTAGAAAATGTGATGAATTTTTCTAAAGCCTCATCTTTAGTACTTAAAAATAGAACCCAAGTAAATCTAGAATAGTCATCAACAAGAACAAATGCATACGATTTACCACCCAAGCTCATAGTTCTAATAGGCCCAAAAAGATCCATATGAATCAATTGTAAACATCTACTAGTAGAGACATCATTAATGGATTTAAATGAAGTTCTATGTTGTTTACCCTTAGAGCATGCATCACAAATTTTATCATTAGAGAACTTAAGTTTGGGTAAACCTCTAACTAGATTAAGGGAAATCAAATTTTCTAAAACATCCATGCTAGCATGTCCTAATTTTCTATGCTAAAGCCATGAGTCATGTTCATCATGTGCAACTAAACATGTATGAGATGTATGGATGTCATCTAAATGCACCATGTAAATATTACATATTCTATTCCCTATGAGCATCAATTGATTTGTTTTAATGTTCACAATTTTGCATCCACTTTTATCAAATAAAACATTAAAACCCTTATCACATAATTGACTAATGCTCAATAAGTTGTGTTTAAGACCGCTGACATACAAAACAATTTCAATAAAAATAGAAGAGTGATTACCAATGGAGCCTATTCCTTCAATGTGGCCTTTGGAGTTGTCACCGAAAGTTACCACTCCACCACTTTTTGGCTTTAGTTCCACGAATCTACTCTTGTCACCGGTCATATGTCTTGAGCATCCACTATCAAGGTACCATGAGTTTTGGCTTGAAACTTTGGCCTTGTAGTAATGCTCCCCTACAAACAAAGAAATTAGGCCTTGATTTTTGGTACCCAAATCATTTGGAGTCCATGTGTGTTAGCCCTTAAAATTTTGGTTCCCTTAGGAATCCAAGAAGCAATAGCATTCAGGTTATTAGAAATAATGAGTTCCTTAGGAACCCAAACACTCCTAATCCTTTGACCTCTAGATTGCTTAGGAAAATTTATTTGTTTAGGAACAAAAATTTTTCTTTTTTACATATTGGGATTTAGAAGACTTTTCCTTTTCAAAGTGGTTTTTCCCAATAGCAATAGATGTTTTAAGATTATCCACTTCATTTGTGTGGTAATCTTGAAAATCAGAAAGAAGTTTTTCAATATCAAAGTTTTTCTTTTTAAGATCATTTGAAAGATTTACTAAGTACAAAACCTTCTTTTCCAATTCCGAGTTAGTTTTTGAAATAGATTCATTTTAAGTTTTTAAATTCGGAAATGTTTTTCTTGTTTCTCAAAATAGATTCCTTATATTTTCCAACTAACTCATCATAAACCTCTTGCAATTCATCATAAGCATCTTGAAGCTCATCAAAGGTAAAATCAAAATTAGATGAGTTAAGGTTTACCTTTGGTTCATCATCAATGACCATGAGACAAAGATTAGCCACTTCCTCCTCCTCCTCGGATGACTCCTCGTCACTCCAAGTTTTTTTTTTTTTGATCAGCAAAGCGAAGTATATTTTATTGATGTGAATTCGTCACTCCAAGTTGCTACTTGAGATTTGAGCTTGTTCTTCTTCCCAAAGCTCTTCCTCTTCAATTGAGGACATCCGTAACGGATATGGCCGGATTTTTTGCACTCATGGCAAATGATTTGGTCCTTCTTCTCTTCTTTACTCTTTCTCTTGAAGTCTCATTTTCTAATGAACTTTCTCCCACGGTTGGACTTCATAAAGCGAGTGAATCGTTTGGCCAACATGGCCATCTCCTCATCTTCATCTTCACTAGAATCGCTTTTGTGATATGAAGCTTTAAGAGCGATTCCAATCTTCTTCTTCTCAACCTTCTTCTCCTCCATTTTCTTTTCTTCTTCTCTTCCCTTCTTCATGATCTCATGGGTGAGTAGAGATCCAACAAGAGCATCTAGCTTGAGAGTCTTCAAATCTCGAGCTTCAATAATAGTCGTTCTCTTGCTATCCCAGGATTCCGGAAGAGAGTACAACAATTTCCTCACTAGCTTATCTTCGGGGATGATCTCACCGAAACCCTTAAACCCACTGACAATGACCGAGAATCGATCAAACATCTTGGAAACACTCTCATCGGGATCCATTTTGAAATTTTCGTAGCTTAGATTTAGTAGCCCGGTTTTTGTTTCCTTGACGTCACTAGTTCCCTCATATGTTGTCTCGAGGGTGTCCCAAACTTCCTTGGCATTCTCGATCGAAGACACCTTGGAGTAGATATCTGGACCAAGTGCACAAAAGATTACATGAAGAGCTCTATCATTTACTTGCATCCTTCTTCGATAATTTCGGCCTTGACCTTTGGAACAAGTCTTCCTTCACCTTCTCTCTTCATCGGTATGAATGGACCTTCTTCAACCACATCCCTCACCATGTAGTCGGTTGACTTGATGAAGAGCCTCATCCTATTCTTCCAATATGGGTAGTTATCCCTATTGAAGAATGGTGGCTTGGTGGTAGATTGTGACTCGTAGAGGTTGGAATTTGAGGTGGATGCCATTGCTTGACTAGTTGTTGATCAAACTCTCCATGAATCGATTCAAGAGGGTTGTAATCCTTCCAATGAGTGTAGCTCTGATACCAATTGTTGAGTTGATCACACAATTGCAAATGGCCAAGAGGGGGTGAATTGGCGATAAAAATTTTGGTAGGTGAAAATATGGAAAAATAAAATTGTGATACAAAGCAATTAGAGTGGTTCAAGTTCTCCAAACGAACTCTACATCCACTACCTTAGTTCCCACTAAGGATTTTCAACCAATTCACTACTTGAATTCTTCCTCTTTTCTTGGATAAGGAGGGAACCTTACAATTTGATTAAACTTTCTACCCAAAGCTTAATCCACTCACTTTTACAAGAGAAATATTGGTAAACTCTAAAAATTCCTCTCAAAGGATGAATGTTTACACAATTACAATTTCACACTCCCCAAACTCACAATAAAAGATTACAATGAGAATGCAAGAGTTGGGTACAAGAATTTGACTCTAAAGGTGCAAAGTTTGGATTTGAGTGCTTTGATGTTGCTTGTAGGTTCAATAGATGTTGCTTGCTCAATTGAGACTTATTTTTATACCCTTGCATTGAATTCTATCCGTTTGGGTAGATGGGATCATCAATAGAGCCGTTGAGATGCAATTTCCCGCAATAAATGCAGCTCTGCTGCCTACCGTATCGGTACGGCTAGGGGCGTATCGGTACCTGTATCAAAGAGGAAAGAGCCGTTGTGACTGAAAACATCACGTATCAATACGCTTAGAGGTCGTACTGGTACGGTTTTTAAGGGGCGTATCGATACTGAATTTGCTCACTGGAATCCCAACTTTGGTTTTGATAAAGAGCATAACGATACGACTACTTAGCGTATCGGTACGGTATAACGGTCATTTAAATTTTGGGATACCAACTAATTGACAAGCCAACGGTCAAAAATTAAATGCAAAGATAAGCAAATCGTATCGATGTGGTTGCAAAGTGTATCGGTACGATATCGTTTAAAGTCTTGCTCAAATGAATATTGTATCGATACGGGGTAATACTGTATCGATACGCTATGGTCTATTAAAATTACAGTGACTAAAAACCGTATCGATACGCCTAAGGGTATCGATACGCCTGTGCGTTTTGTTGAATTTTGGCTTGAAAATACATAAAAAGACTTACTAGATTTTGAACATTTAAGAGAGTTTTGTCTTGAAGTATAGTTTGGTTCAAAAAGACTTATCAATAGTGAGACTTTGAAGAGTACTTAAAAATTTATTGTTTTGCAAATTAGTCCATGAGTTTAGGTGTTATATCAAAATCAATTTGGGTTTCACAATATTATATGTTGTAAGAGATGGCATCAAGATGTAGCATGAAGAAGGTGTCTATTTGGAAGCAAAATGAAAAGTTCAGTATTGTAAAGGTTTATAAAATGTGACAACTACCAAGTTTAGTTGATGAAAGAAATGATGTATCTATGATTGTTAAGTTTGCATATTGTGAACAATTTATTCGTTGTATTTATTATTGGGTAAATTCCTTATGGGGCATATTATTAAATGGATAACATGAAAAGAAAAAAATGAATAAATGTTAACGCAAAGTATCATGCACGTTATATGGTAGTAAGGATATGCACAGATTGGTTAAAAATATTATGCAATGATAGGCACTGCTGCATCATAGGAAGAAGTGAGTCGTAGTTGCCTAATAACGTTATGTCGATCAATGTAAGGCAATTTTTACAAAACAAATTGTTCAAGCCGTGACCCTATCTAACCATGAAATGAGATAATATATGATAGCATTTACCCTATTTTGTCTCCGTTTCACCAAAAAGTAATGCATGAAATTAGCGGTAACTCATAAAATGGAGCTACTATAAGACATCAACTTAAATAGCGTTAGTAGTACGGAAAACATTCGTACTGACAAGTAAATATTATAGTCGAAGTAGATGGGTTGAAAGAAGTATTACCTTCGATGTCACATGTGGAGATATATTGTAAGCTTGATCATCTTCATTCCACACATTTGATTGGTCCTAAGTGAAACGTATAAGCAAACACGTGTTAAATTGTAATATTATACCATGACACATAAGAAAAAAAACTGAAATTTATGGCTCACATTTTATTCATCCCCTAAGATGTGTAGGTGTTCTACAAATTCCATGTCGTCTTTAAAACAACTTGACATTGTGGCACGCAAAGCTGTAGGAAGTTGAAGCTTCAAAGCGGGACACGTATTTTTATTATGACCCTCAAAATTACAAAAGGAAAAATGGTAAGTTCTTATGCAGTTTGAATTAATTATTTGGTTTTAGTTGCAACTCTATAATAGTTTTTATATTTCGATTTATGTGTTGCATTTATGACGATGGTTTATTTTATTGGTAAGGATTTCGGTACTAAAAATTCTTATTAGAAATTGTCTAATAATTAAGTACACACTAAATTTGCCATACTTTTTTAACAAATTAGGTTTTCGTGTAAGAAACTAGGTATGTACATAATTTATTATCCTTGGTTGAGCTGGTTTAGGCTTTGGTGATATCGTGTAATAATTTAAGTACATACCATTTTCATTACAAATTTTGTAACAAATTACGTACAACGTGTAATAAATTAAGTAGATACTTAATTTTTCATAGTTTTTGTAACAAATTAGGTTTTCGTGTAAGAAACTAGGTATGTACATAGCTTATTACCTTTGGTTGAGTTGGTTTAGGCTTTGGTGATGTCGTGTAATAATTTAAGTACATGTCGTTTTCATTACAAACTTTGTAACAAATTACGTACAATGTGTAATAAATTAAGTACATACTTAATTTTTCATACTTTCTGTAACAAATTGGGTATTCGTGTAATAAACTAGGTATGTACATAGTTTATTACCTTTGGTTGAGCTAGTTTAGGCTTTGGTGATGTCGTGTAATAATTTAAGTACATACCGTTTTCATTACAGATTTTGTAACAAATTACGTACAACGTGTAATAAATTAAGTACATACTTAATTTTTCATACTTTCTGTAACAAATTAGGTTTTCGTGTAAGAAACTAGGCATGTACATGGTTTATTACCCTTCGTTGAGCTGATTTAGGTTTTGGTGATGTCGTGTAATAATTTAAGTACATACTATTTTCATTACAAATGTTTTAACAAATTACGTACAACTTGTAATAAATTATGTACATACTTAATTTATCATACTTTTTGTAACAAATTAGGTTTTCGTGTAAGAAACTATGTATGTACATAGTTTATTACCCTTGGTTGAGGTGGGTTTTTTTTTGGTGTAATAATTTAAATACATACCGTTTTCATTACAAATGATTAACAAATAACGTACAACATGTAATAAATTAAGTACATATTTAATGTATTATACTTTTTGTAACAAATTAGGTTTTTGTGTAAGAAATTATGTATGTACATAGTTTATTACCTTTCTTGGTTTTTGTGATCTCATGTAACAAACTATGTATGTACCATTTTAATTATACTTTCTCTAATCAATTATGTACAAACCTCGTAATAAATTAAGTATAAACTTATAACCTGAACAACCGGTCAGCCTTAAATTAGCCTCAAATTAGAGGTTTCACCCTAAAACTTCCCAATCATATTCATACATATCAATCTTACATTACAAAACTTTTTCAGGAACAACACGATGAACATGTGCCATTTTAATTTCTCAGAATACACAAACAATTTTGTTATCCTATACCAAATGCGGCCATTTTAGTGTCTAGAGTTTCTTATAGCAAAACTCAGAACGGTTCGAAAAAAATAGGCATAAAGTAAAAATTGTCTTTTATGTTTAGCTGAATAGTCATTTTGGCCCTTATTTTTTTATGTAATTTGTAGAACTAATGTTTTGATATAATAATTGAAAAATGTTTTGGACAAAGTTAAAAAGAATTCAAAACCATTTCTAAGTCCAAACAACTTGAAACTACGTTATGAGATATTTCAAAAGGGTTTTAAGTGTTTTCAAAGCTAAATTTAACAAAACCATCTAGGCGTTTCAAAACACCCCTAGGTGTTTCGATACAGGTCTTTACAGTGGCAAAACGTTTCGAAATGTGTTTCGAAACAGGCTTTAATCTGGATGAGACTTTCACAGAGCGTTTCGATACAGCATCTACCGTTTCGATACGCCTATGTGGCATCAACCTCAACGGTCACAAAACCCCCAACGGCCATTTCCCTACTACCTTTTAAATGCATGACATTTCGATACGGGGACGAGCGTTTCGATACGCTGTTTCGATATAGCCAAGGGCGTTTCGATACGGGTGCTGCAACGGGTCTTTCTATTTCAAGAGTGTTTCGAAACGGGGTCGAGTGTTTCGAAACGGGGAGCTGCAGAACTGAATTTATGGTGAGAATTGAAGTCTCCAACGGCTCAAATTCAACCCCAACGGCTAGTAACGACTACAAACTCAAAGAGGAGTATAAAAGGGACCTTCAAGCATCTAGTAATGGTTAATGCTTCAATTGTAATATAAAACATATGATCAAAATGTGTCTTAGTACTTAATTGTCAATTCCTTGTACAGACAAACACTAGTGAGCCAAAATTGTTAGATTTGCTCAAGTGTATTAGGATTGGGTGAGACCTTAATTGTCTAAACAAATACCTTTTAGAGGAATTTGAGTTTGCTTATTTTATCTCTTTGTAAAGAGGGTTTGATCAAGGCTTTGGGTAGAAAACTTGATCGACTTGTAAGGGTTTCCTCTTAAGCCTAGAAAGGGGGACGAATCAATAGTGGATTGATTGAAAATCCTTAGTGGGAAGCTAAGGTAGTGGATGTAGACCTTGATTAGAAGGTTGAACCATTATAAATCATCTTGTCTTTATTATTTTAGCTTTCACACCTCCTACACCCAAAATTTTACTTCTCCACCACTTGGCGAGCTAGAACGGTTGAAAGAATCGAATATCGAAAAACCCAACACAACTATTGTTTTTGGTTATAAATATTGATACCAAAACATATATATTCCCTACTAAACTACATAAGACAGAACATACTTGAAAAAATTTTCCTGTTCTTTCTAATTGGATACACTAAAACAACAAACAATGTAAAAATTTAAAGTTTTAAACTCACTTTATTTTATACCTTAACTAGGTAGATTATCAAATGTAGAAAGGAAATATTTAAATAAGATTACTTGCTCCTAAGTTAGCATGCAATGACGTCATTGAAGTTATGATCCACCATGTTGTACTTTTCCATGAATTTTAAGTTATATAGATGACGATCAAAAGGAATAACCTTAAGCATAGTCTTAATCTATAAAATTATCTTTACTTTTCAAAGTATAAATTAAATTTCAAGAACGATAACGATTCTTAAAAGCTCGCTCTAAAATATAATATCAACAGATGACAAAGCTTCAATAATTTGAATAATTTTATCTCTTTAAATTATCCATAGTACAAGTATAATTTGGCTAACCCTAAGCCCAAAAATATCTAATTTCAATAATTTTAATATTGTTCAGTTCAAAGATTATGGATCGAAAAAAATTATTTTTCTATTTTTTTCATTCAAAAACAATACATCAAAAATAGATATTACAGAAAACCAATCAAGATGAACATCCTCTAAATAAATTAAAATATAACGAAAACAAAAAAAAACAAAAGTCAAACATATTGATTAAGATATCAATCCCTTCTCAGTTTCGAACCCATCTTTACCGATAAGAACTTCAATGGTTGAACTAATCATGAGTCTTTGATTTTGAGGAAGAAAACAATTTTTTAGAGAAGATAATTTTAAGAATGAGTTCTTGATTTTAAGGAAAGTCGCAATTTTTTCAAAAAAAAAAGTATTTTTAGAAATCATCTGGTTTTCTTTTTGGAATGCTTTCCTTCTTGTTTTAACGTTAACGTGGGTTAACGGTGATTTATTAATGACAAAAAAAAATGAATTAATAAAATAATACAGGTGTCACTATATTAGTGGTGGGGCACCGATGGAGGCACGGAATGGGGTAAAGGAATTCTGTTCACATATACACTCGGATGGAAATCGTTTGCCCCTTTATCACGTCTCACTTTAAAAGAGTGAGTTTATAGTTTAGAGTTTATGGTTTAGGGAATTAGGGGTAGAGTGTATTTTTTAGAGTGTATGGTTTAGGGTTTAGGATATGAAAATTAGGGTTAGAGTTTAAGTGTTTTTTTAGCGTAGGGCATAGAAAGTAGCATGCTTAAAGCCCTAGTATCGAGAAGGAAGGCATGCCATGAAAGGCTAGAGGGGAAGGAATGAAAGAAATACATGGATGGAGGATGCAACCACCCATAATTGTCATCTTCAATTAACAAAATTCCAGTGAAGTGGACGCCAAGAAACTAACCCCAATACTAATTATAACTCTCCATTAGCTTCCACTAAGTTGAGCTACTTATCATCCAACTCCATTACTAACGACCTTCCTTTATACGTCACTTTCATCACTCTCCTTGGATGTATTAAAAGGAGATCCTTGTCACCGGAGTTGGCATTTCTCCCCGGAGTACTAACCATGGAAACCGAAGATGGCGGTGGCGTTGGACGGGCGGAGATTGATACCAGAGCACCCTTTCGATCAGTTAAAGAGGCTATCACGTTATTTGGAGAAAAAGTTCTGGTTGGTGAAATTTTTGCAAACAGGATCAAAGAGGTTTTTCTATATGCTTTGAATTAATATTATATTATTCGAACTCGAATATTTGAAGGATAATATCTCAAATTCATCTCCGAATATGTTTGTCCTTAGATGAAAGCTGAAGCAGGAGAGAGCGGGAAAGGCGAATCCAAGATTGCAGCCTTAACAGCCGAGCTAGAAGAAATAAAGCAAAGCTTGCAAAAGGCACAAGAGGAGAACACCTCGAAGTCGTGTCGCATAGAAACACTGAGAGAAGAGCTTGAACAAAAGAAAAAGGAGCTGCAACAGTTCCAGAGGCAACGGTTCGATCCCGATATAGAAGACTTCAAATTCATCGAAAACAAGTCGAAAGCAGGTACGAATACGATGACAGCAGACGGTGAGTTCCAAAAGAAGAGATACGTGAAATTCGCTAGCCCTCCTTCCTTAACCCAAGTCATCAACAAAGACGAAACGCCCGACAAAACAGACAAGGTTAATAAGCTTAAAGGGAAAACATTGATCCCCATTATTAGATGGCTATTTCCCAAGAAGATGATCAATTGATCATATTCATGAGTCCATAGGCATTATTAGCTGAGACCATGCACAATTTTTGTTTGGAGCTTGTGTAATAACATGATAGATAGGTCAGAACATGAAATAAAAGTATATAACTAGCTCAGTGTTACATAAAATTTGGAGTGTGATTGATGTTTATGAATGCCACTTCTTATACCTCTTTACTGTTATCACTTTCTCCCTTCATCTCTACTCTAAACCTCACCGGAACCGTATTCGAATAACAATTTGATACACATGGGGTTTCAGTATCTGTTTCTACTTATAATAAAACACAGAATAGTGCAAACTAGAAGAACAATTTCTTCTCTCGTTTTTTGGATATGTAGAAGACGAACAATTTCATGTCTTATTAGAAGTTGGTAAAAAAGAACAAAGGAGGCAGGTCGGCCAAATAGAATTTTAATATATTTGTGTTGAGTAATGAACGTTTGCACATGTAGCCATGTGAATCTTATAAGACAAAATGATTTGCTAATCTGGTTTTAGTAAGTCATTAAACTTACAGGCAAAACCCAACATTGTAGCCACGGATTAAGTATTGAGGGCCATTTTCAATTCTCATGTTATTAATATAGTGAAGCGACATATTTCAAAAAGAAATTGTCTATTTACCCTGTTTTCTGGATTATTTGTCCAGTTATGCATATGCTGAAGTCATTAGGATGGTTACTTCTGATATAAACAAAGAAGAGAAATGGAAATCTTGGAGAATCTACAATACGTATTTGTTTACCTTTGTAACCTAAGCTACATAACAAATTGTTAGGGCCAGGTGCATTAGATTCTTCTATAAAAGAAGTACCTTATCAAAGGCAAAGGAGGAGCAGAAAAGATGGAGAAGAAAACCAGAAGCAGCCCCAAGGTAATGAAGAGCAGTGCGTTTTGCATGCCGGGGTTCAAAGGCAACAACAAAAACAAACGTTTATCGCCAACGACCCTGCTACAACGATTCCGAGAAGCAGTTTTTCGCCTGATAATGATATCAGCTCTCGGCAAGGCCTCTCATCATCGCAGTAGCACATCGTATTCGAACGCACCACAAAAATATTACACAGCTGATGCGCATCACAGCGAAGCTGTTGCAGATTGTATCGAATTCATCAAGAAAAAGTCTTCCACTACTGAAATAGTCATGTCAGTTCCAGTTGTGTGATACAATCATTTTCATGAATTTAAATGCGAGTTTGCTTTATGTTTGAGGATTTGGTTAATGTATAATTTAAGGTGTGAGAATGTAGATTTGTAAATTGTGTATGAAAAATTACTGGGAGTTGGCAGAAACCTTTTTCTTTTTCTTTTTTTAAGTTTTAGATGCAGAAGCAGAACTTAAACGTTCTTTTTGGTCTTACATTTCCAACTCTGGTTTTGTATTGGTTTGAACTTTGAATTTCTGAGAATAATTGCTTTGATTGGATCAAGAAATGCCGCCCAGAATCATATGTTGGATTCTGTTTTCTTCCCTTCAGCTTCATCCTTTCATTTCACAAGCTGACAACTGCTCTGACAAAACACAAGGGTCGGTTGGTTGTGTTGGACAGCGCTGAGCATCAAAAAAATTAAAATTAAAAATACCCACCATAATAATTTTCAAAAATCATAAAATACCCAAACAATTTATCCAGCGAAACCGTACACAACTCTATTGTTGGGCTTGGAGTGGTTCTTGTGTAACACTCAATCAGACAACGCAAAAGCTACGGATTGTAGGGAAATCAGTTATAAACGTTATCCAGATTGATTGATTTACAAGAAACATAACGCAAATTTCATGTGTATAAATGACCTCCAGCTTTTTTGACATGAAATGTACACTTTCATAGTATGTTTATAAATATACTTAACCCTTTGACGATATATTGTAATTGAACTCGAATCTCTTATGATAAATATCATCTCAAATTTTATGTCCATTTTAATTGAGTACATTCTTATAACGAAACATTTCAAAGAGGACTATATCCTTTATTGCATGCCCCAGTCCAATTCAAAGGGCTAGATCCCATCTTGATGGAAAAGTATGGGAAACTTGGGTGCATGTGCATGCCCAGCATATTTAATCTCAAATCCTTGAATTGGTTCATTTAACAAATGCTAAGAAACTAATTAAGCACATCGTCTATACAATTCCAAACCTCAATGAGAAAAGCAAACAAAGTACACAATCTCGTGTTTCTTCTAGCTAAAAGTAGAACCATGCCCTTTATAGCAACAATACCATCTATCAGGTTTCAGCAGCTTCCACCCAGTCCGAATAAAGAGACCAGTTGTGAACCCGAGCTTTTTCAGAAATGTGACATCACACATGCCCGATAAAGATACAAGCTAATCCTATTACTTAAAGTACGACAATCTTGCCCAATAGCCACTATTCGAGGGCTTCAAAAGAAGCACATAAGATTTTATACCTCTCACAAATAATGAAATGATCGATAACTAGAACAAATCATCACCTGCTCTGATTCACTGTAAACCTTCTCTTATATGAAGAGCCTCTTCGAGGCTGGGTTGAGGATCGGCGTTCAGATTGCTCATTACTCTCTATAAAGCCCTTGGCTTCCCCTCTTCTAAACGGTTGCCTTTTTACATGGCGTTCAGATTTAGGAGAACTTATCCCCTTTGGTCTCTGTGAACTGTATGATCTAGGTGAATTTAATCCCTTTGGTCTTTCTGCATCATATGACAACGGTTCAATGCCTTGCAAATCAGGTTCTGGAGTATATCCTATTGGCCGTTTCAACTCATCCATTCTCCTAAATGTGATCGATATCCTAAGGGGAGCAACAGAGCAGAAAGTTAAATGAACATAAATTAACAATCTTCACAACAAACAGTAAAAAGAACATAAATTTAAACTTGCACCTCTTTGTAGGAACTGCAGGCACACAATGCTTAGCAATGTCTGCTCCATTTCCATTTAAAACCAGAACTGACCTGAAAGAAGAAATATCTGATTTTAAGTTTTAAACTCAATAGTTGTAAACAAACAATGATTACATTAGTTGGGTTTATAGAGAGATAGGACCCTTAGTAACATGAAAATAATCTTACCCCACAGGTAAAGGAATTGCAATTGGCCCGGAAAACTCACCAGCATCTACAACCTTCAAGTTTGACCCAAAAAGTATATTGCACTCACTAAGAAATGATACAGTACAGAATGGTCTAACAAAATCATGGTTGTCAATGTGAGGAGGTATACAGTCGCCTTCTTCATATATATTGACTATACAACTGTCAGGCACACAGGTCTGAGGAAGCACATGCCATCTGACCAGTCTTCTAATTATCACCTTGAAGAGATCGGGTATAGGATCTACAAGTTCATTTTGAAGAATGCCAGGTGGGTTACCATTTTTGTCCTGACAACAGAAGGAAAACATAATGAAGCTTTTCAGACTCAAATTACAGCTTCTTGTGACTACAGGTGTCTCCAGACAATGAAAAAATCATCAAAGTAAAACATGGATACATAAAAACTTACCATTGCATAATTGTAACAGCAACCGAATTGGATGGTTACACGTCCTTTACCCCGCATCCACTTTTGTGGTGCTGTATATGTGCGTTCTGTAGAATATATTCCACAATGAATAATATATGATATCCTTCAACATCAATTACTAAAATGTGATGCATTGTTTTAAACAGAAAACATTGAGAAACTATTACTTTGAAAAGATGTCATCAGCAAGTTGCACACAAGGATAACATAATACTATGGAAATTGATTCCAAATGCTACTTTGAATTGCTAAAGCTCATCTGATTCAATGCACGATAAGAGGATTAAAGATATCCTTCAACATCAATTACTTAAATGAGATGCATTTTTTTCAGCATAAAATGTAGAGAAACTATTAATTTGAAATGATAACATATCTGCAAGTTGCATACAAGGATAACATAATACTACAGAACATGATTCCAAACATTCCACTGAATTGCTAAAGCTGATCTGATCCAATGACCAATAAGAGGATTAAAGAAGCCTACAAGTCTCCTTCATAACTTGATTTAAAACTAGCTAGCCTCCAGGTAATCCATTAAGATATAAAAAGAGGAAGACTCTATATATAAAAACAAAAAAAAACCATGGTAAACGATTGAAGTATAACCCAAAGAATCCATAATCAGGGTGAGGATTGAATCACCCAATCAGATTCATCTTGGCTTGACATATAAGAGATATATCGGAGAAGCCCAATAAAAAAATTATTTATAGAGAGAACTGAATTTAATTAAATAAAGTCCGCTTCTAACCTAACTAATAAATGAATAACTCACCATCCGATGTTGAATAATAGGCAACAGGGCAACAAAGAGTATACCAACAGGATTTAAGGACATCAAAGCTCTGCTCAATTAATTTTATTTCTACCACTTTGACAGTATATTAAGCAAAAATGTATTGCATACTCCGTATTTGCATGTGCTCCTTGAATATAATTTATGCTAACACATGACATGAAATTTGCTACTTTCCTACATTTTTATTGAGTTAACCATTATATTATAACAACCTCATTAAGCCTAAAAAAACCTACTAAGAGAAACTACTCATGAACCAGAGTCCAAAAAGCATATTCACAAATCAAAGAGCATATTGCATAAGCACTCAACAATAATTCGTACGAACAGGATTAGCAATATGCAAATACTGACCTTTCAACTCTCCTTTTCTCCCCATCTCCTGAAGCATATAAATATGGTCAACTATCCTCTTCTGTTCTGCAGCACTGAAAATTCCCTCATGGAGTTCAAGCCCCTCGAGAATATTTACAAACTTCCCATTAACTCTCTCAAAACATATAAAATCTTTCTTCCTCTTCACATTGGTAAACCTAATGTACTCTCTCTGATCCCTAGACAATTTAGACTTACCGACAACCTTAGATATACTCAACTCCCCGGTGGCAGCAGTTAAACTAACAATCCGCTTGCTTGACTCTGACCCCGGTTGCTCTTCTTCTTCTTCTACTTCCTCAAGTTCATCTTCCTGTGCCATGTCTGCCCACGATAGACGGGGAGCCGGGGTTTGAACCAAAGGCGACAGGCTGACAACTCCACCACTAGTGGATGCTTCTACAATGGGTTCAGAGAATCCATTATCCTCATCTTTCCAGCTACCCAATGAGTTGGTATCATCATCTTTAAAACTTCCAATCGAATTCACAGCACAATTATCATGAAAATTCTCATTTAATTCTTTTAATTCAGTATTGTTAGGAGTAGAAGGGATTGCATTCAGATCAGGGTTGGCCAGCCCAGCATCTCCTTCAAGTTCTACAATAGCAAACACAAACCATAAATTTATGTCTTTTTTATACACAAAATCCTCATCGCAGCAGTCATGGACAAGTAAAATAAATCGGAAATTTTAATTAAGGCCCGGAACATGAGAATGGTAGGAAACGGAGGTTACCTGGGTCAAGAGAGCTGATTCGTTGGGAGAGGGTTTGGGTGCATCGGTGGCATAGATCTCTTGAAAGGAAAGGTAGCCACGTGCATAAGAACTCGGAGGCGATTCTGAGTTCGGACGGCTGGTACTTGACCAGAAACGGGTCTTCATTCTGGACTCCCTCCAGATCGTTCATTGGGGTTGACCCAGATTCTTGTGACGGACAACTGAGGGTTGTGAGAGAACAAAAAGAAATTCACAGAGAACAAACTCAAAAATCAAAACCAAATATTTTGTGCTGCTCCCCTGTTCGTGCAAGAATCTTTGAGGAGTTTGTGGTAATTTCAATTTCATAGATATTGGGGCTGGGCTGAGGTACTCGGTTCCGTAAATTCTACAACATGCCACTTAGTTATAGGTTCAGTAATAAACTAGTCACTTTTTTTCTTCTACAAAGTAGCAAACAGGTCATTCGGTTCGGGTCATTTCGATTCGGGTCATTTTAGATCTAACTATATTCGATTTAATTTCGGTTCGGGTCTGGTTTAGATGTTCAGTTGTAGTTCGAGCCTGTGTTGATTTCGGATCGGGTCAGTTGATTTTCGATTCAACTATTTTCGGGTCGATTGGTTTTGGATCGGGTCAACATCGGGTTAATAGGAGATAGATCGGTTTCAGTCGGATTTTCAAGCCGAATTAGGTTTTTACACTCTATATATCACTTTATATAGCATGTATATTTCGCTTTTTCGTGAGTTGTGCACCAGTTCACATCTCATATTTCTTTCTTTATTTTAATATATTTTCTTTATTTCGGGTTGCCTTCTGTTCGGGTTGCTTTCGGTTTGGGTCTATTCGGTTAGGTTGAAAATCGGTTCGGGTCTATTTTCGAGTCAACTAAAATTCGAGTTGGTTTTGGTTCAGTTCGGTTTATTTTAGGTCAGATTCGAGTCATCCTATTTGGGTCAATTTCGAGTCTCGGTTCGGGTCCCGGGTCAAATTTGTCAGGTCTATCTATAAGTAACAATTTTATCGCTTAATTAAAAATTTGTGACAAACAGGTCAGTCTTTGATTAAATTTGAAAACATAGCCTGGTAAAATAAAAATTTTAGTTTCTAAAACTTATACATTCTATCAAACTCGTCCTAGTTAAAAAATAAGGGTAAACTACTGCAGGGGTCACTTTTGTTTCCCGTTTGTACAGATTTAGTCACCACTTTTGAAAAGTGCCAATAAGTGGTCATCTACGTTTTCGATGTGTAAAGACTTGGTCACTCCGACGTTATAGTCCGTTAATCTCCTAACGGATTGCTGATGTGGCAGAATTAATTTAATGGCAATATCCATGTGTATTCCCACGTGGATAATAACGCACTGATCTCTCTTCCAGGCCGCATCACTTCCTCAGGAGAATCCTATATTGAATCATGGCTACTCAAGATTGCAGGGTTCGATCACCCTTACAATGCTTTAGTAAAGGCAGATTAGACTGAAACAATGGTAAGTAATAAAGTCGAAAACATATTCTTTTTTAATTTTTTCTCTCGAACTTGGTTCGATCTTGAACCATTCTGTTTGTTTGCAGGAAGGGGAAGAGAAAGCTGTATGTTCATGGGAGAAAGAATGGCATTTGTCATCTGCAACCATGAAAAGGGTTGTATTTTCAAAGCATTGGAGGAATGCTTCAAAAACAATTTCTTAAAATTGGCAAAATCATGCCTTGTGATTGCTACATGGCTCACTTACATGCTCTCGACATTGCCGGATACCGGAGTACGAGAGGCTGCTCGCGAATCGTTGCTCGAAGAATTTATAAATGTCCTACAATCATCTAAGAACTTGGAGGAGAAGATATTGGTGGGCCTTGCTTTGAAAACCTTCATAAATGATCCAAGTTAGTGATTTTACAATTGCAGTATCATGTTCATCTACGTATCAAATAATCATTAACATTGAATGTCATATTCTTAGCTGCCATTGAAGAACTGGGGAAGTATGCTAAATGCATATACAAAACTTTGAGAAAGCTCAAGAGGAATTCATTTGTAGCAGCCGATATACTAAAAGCTTTAATGAATTTATCATCTGTTAATGCAGTAAGTTCAAAATTCTTCACACCCTTCATCGTAGATACTACGAGAACATCAGATAACTGATTATACGTAATATATTCTGTTTATAGAGAGAAATGTGGAGCTGTACCGAGGTTGTCGAATTAGATTTGAGTGCCAATGGTAAGGTTCTGTGTATGGTTTATCTTAAGGGTTGTTTGATAAGCAGTCACTCAGATGGAACCATAAAGGTTTGAGCTTAATTTACTCTTTTCCCTCAAACGAACAAGCTCATGAGCACATCAAAGCTGTTACATGCTTGTATGTTCCATCTTCAGGTGACAGATTATATAGTGGTTCCTTGGACAAAACGATTCGAGTAAATGATCTCATGTCCGATCCGATATCGGTTTCTTTTTGCCTCTTGGCTTTAATGGTTCAATTACAAGCTTTTATTTGCAGGTATGGGCATTGAAAGCAGAAGAAATACAGTGTATTCAAGTTCATGATGTGAAAGAGGCAGTGCATGAATTGGTAGCAAATGCTAAATTTGCGTGTTTTATTTCTCAAGGAAATGGAGTTAAGGTATAGAACATTGCCTTTGTGATTAAAAGTAACACAGAACAAGTAATTTAGTTTATAAAATAATGGACTTTTTTTGCAGGTTTATAATTGGTCTGGGATTCCAAAGTATATAAATCTCAATAAAAATATAAAGTGCTTAGCCATGAGAGGAGATAAGCTATATTGTGGTTGCTCTGGATACAACATACAGGTTAGAACCCTTTTCCAACATAGCTCAGAATTTCTCAATTTTCATGATGAATAGGCTGAAGTAAGAAAAAAATGTGGCAGGAGGTGGATTTGTGCAGTAGTGCAGTGAACGCATTCTGTGTAAGAACAAGAAAATTGTTGGGCAAACAAACTGTAAATTCTCTAAACATACATGGTGAGAATAATTTCAAGCAATTTCAAGCACTACTGATTCACATTCTTGTAGATTGTTTGAAGTACAAAGACAGGACACAAAAGGTTTTAAACCGTTGATGATCTTCTCAACCGCAGCTTGCGATATCACGCTGGTCGGGGATGTGGCCACCACTGGCCGTGTGAACCTTTTGCCCCTTTGCGTTACATAATAATCCATGGCCTTGAAGTTTGAGAACTCCGATGTTTGGTTCGATGGGGACACCAATACAATTTCTTTCCCTAATGGGGAGCTAAATCTAGTCTTTGGTGTTTCAGAAAATGAAAGTTCCTGAGCAAGATCAGGATGCTGCTCTTTCCAAGATGTTATTAGCCTCTTCAAAACATAGTTTGTCTCAGGGAGTGCATTCGAAGAGAGCGGTTGCCGAGTATTCCACAACGACAATTAGGTACTTGACATTCCACTTCCTTCTTCTTCTTCTTCTTCTTCTTCTTCTTCTTCTTCTTCTTCTTCTTCTTCTTCTTCTTCTTCTTCTTCTTCTTCTTCTTCTTCTTCTTCTAATTTTACAGAGAAATTTTAGGGTTGAAGAAAGTGGGGATTCTATAATTTTACATATCCACGTGGGAATACACGTGGATATTGCCATTTAATTAATTTCGCCACATCAGCAATCCGTTAGGGGATTAACGGACTATAACGTCGGAGTGACCAAGTCTTTACACATCGAAAACGTAAATGACCACTTATTGGCACTTTTCAAAAGTGGTGGCTAAATCTGTACAAACGAGAAACGAAAATGACCCCTGCAGTAGTTTACCCAAAAAGTAATTCAATGAATTTAACATTTCATATTTAAAAATTTCGACACTACACCCTCAAACCACTTGCCGCACTTCATGTTATTGTCGCTCAGCTCGATAATCGATAGATGTGATAGCTCGACAAACACAATCACTTCACTATTGGACAGTTGACAGACTAATGAAACATACTCATTATAACCCTAATTCATCTGCCAGTAGACATATACACTTCACTAATTAAAATTTGGCTAAAGGGTTACTTTTTCCCTTGTAGTAGACTCAATTTATCGACTTAGCCCCTAAAGTAGTCTAATTGCATCATCGTTTGCCCCTTGACTGACGAAAGCCAACGTTGACTGTTACGGTAATGACGTGGCAGTTTAGGATGACGTGGCAGAGGGCAAAATTGATTTTTCAAGCGAGTTTGAAGGTAAAATAATCTAAAGATGATTATAAAATGGTATTTTTATAAATATTCTTAATTATGACATAACTTGACAACTTTAATGAAGTTATACGAGGAAACAAACATTGTTGAGGACTTTTATATATACTTTTTTCACTTTTGATTTATAGTTTCATTTTGAATGTATGAGTACATTTTATAGTATTATTTGTTTTATATAAAACAATGTTACCTGAATGTGCATAATCTATGAAAAATATAATTAAAATAATATTTTATTGATAATTAAAATAAAAATTAAATGAAAAGAAGTGTGAGAATATAAATAAGAATGTAACGCCTCAAACCCAACGTTACATTTGGGCTTTAAGCTTAACCCAAAGATAAAAATTTTCAATTTGATTTAGCCCAAAATATAAGAATTCCATAAATCCAACAATATTTTAGAAAAGACTCAATAAAAAATAGTTAAATAGTTTGCATGTGAGCTCCAATTTAAAACAAGGTAATTTAAAGCATTCAACATGATTAACAAATTCAAATAGAGTTAGAGACATAAATCAAGGGTCTTATGAATACATTGTTGAGAAACGTCGGTACATCCCATGGTGCAACGGAAAAATTATTCGGCGAATTTCACTAATGTACGAGGAATCAATTCAGGGTGAAAAAGGATGAAACATTACCTCAATTAAATCTGATAGTCGCACGGACGTAGGAGAATCTGATTCTTTTAGTATGATGTCGAGTCCAAGTCGTTGCAACATCGTTCCGACCTCTACGCAGTCCACCCGAATGAAACGAACAATATTTTCAATTCTCTAACTGTTAGAGAGGTTTTTAGCAATAGACATATATTTGGCTACTAGACATTATGCCTTTATATAGCATTCAAAACCCTAATCCTAATTAAATTTCGATTCATTAAATATACAATATATTTAACAGAATATAATTAAATATGTAGAATCTAATTCTACTTCAACTAGGTTTCTTTAGGAATATATATATTTTAATAGTGTTTGATAATTACAATAATTATCTAGTATTAAAATATATAAAAACGAAAATATCTATATAATTACAATAATTATAATAAATTTGGGTTTAACTAATTTCATGTACAACAAGTTTGCACACATACTACCTAGTTGATATTTGTTCGTTTCAATCATAGGGTATGACCCTTGTAGGTTCATGTAACATTAGGAGTAATATATAGAACAATTCTAATATTACAAGCAATGAGTGGTATCGAGCATTACATCATTGCTACCTAAGTTACAGGAAGTCGTGGTTCGACATAATCTCTTCGTGATTAACTCTTTTCATGTATTACATCCTTTTATCCTTATATCTAGATTGGACAAAAGTCATATAATAGTCACACTTGTATAGTCCATCTAATATTTCTTGATATCTTGAGTAGACTATTATAAACGAATAACTATGATATCTTATATCAATTTATTCGAGCATGACTATGTATTTCTAGTCTCACTCAATCAAGTTGCATATGATATTACTCCTATTTTGTAGGAGGGACAAATCCTATCTTGATCAACCACATCCCACTACATAGATTGTGACATATCCAATATCAGTCTTTATAGTGTAGTTAGTTACGACACACGTTTGATTGTATCAAAATATGTCACTCACAGTGTTGAAATTATGATGATCTCAAGTCTGAGGATCAAACATGTAGTTATCACTATGAGCAATATTGTAACTGTCACATAATAATCCAAGAAACATTCTCATAGCGAGTCAATCCAATATGTCGTTTTCTAACATATACTTATGTGTTAATTTTGACATCTCCATGTCAATGATAACATTTTAAAATCAATCAGCTACATATTAGTCTTTATGCATTATTGTTGTCCATGCCCACAATAATACCTGACTAAGGACATTTAAGAATAACCATATTATTCTAAGAACTTTATTATCATTCAATTTATTTATATATGCGCCTAATAATGACTAAAATAATAACAATGGCTTTATATTAATAAACAAGAAAAAATAAGTATTTATTTTACAATCATCTTATGATTGGTCTTTGGGCATACTCCAACATACATTGCCCGAAAAGCCTAAGTATTGTACTCTTGATCACATCGATGAACCGAAATCCTACTTCGATGGGGCTCCTTTGAATGCAACGCAACCACCTAAAAACCTATGCAAGGAAAAAATGATTCCAAACGCTAAGCTCATAAAGCTCAGTGGATACATGTAGAACTAATGTTTTGATATAATAATTGAAAAATGTTTTGGACAAAGTTAAAAAGAATTCAAAACTATTTCTAAGTCCAAACAACTTGAAACTATGTTTATGAGATATTTCAAAAGGTTTTTAAGTGTTTTCAAAGCCAAATTCAACAAAACCATCCAGGTGTTTCGAAACATTCCTAGGTGTTTCGATACGAGTCTTTACAGTGGCAAAATGTTTCGAAACGTGTTTCGAAATGTGCTTTAATCTGGATGAGATTTTTGCATAGCGTTTCGATACGGCCTCTTCCGTTTCGATACGCCTATGTGGCATCAACCTCAACGGTCATAAACCCCCAACAACTATTACCCAACTACCTTTTAAATGCAGAGCATTTCGATACGGGGACAAGTGTTTCGATATGGGCGTTTCGATACGACCAAGGGCGTTTCGATACGGGTTTTGCATCAGACTGCAATGACTCTTTCTATTTCAAGAGTGTTTCGAAATGGGGTCGAGCGTTTCGAAACGGGGAGCTGCAGAACTGCATTTATGGTGGGAAATGAAGTCTCCAACAGCTCCAATTCAACCCCAACGACTAGTAACGGCTACAAACTTAAAGAGAAGTATGAAAGGGACCTCCAAGCATCTAGTAATGGTTAATGCTTCAATTTTAATACAACATACGATCAAAATGTGTCTTAGTGCTTAAGTGTCAATTCTTTTTATAGACAAATACTAGTGAGCCAAAATTGTTAAATTTGCTCAAGTGTTTTTAGGATTGGGTGAGAGCTTAATTGTGCAAACATATACCTATTAGAGGGATTTGAGTTTGCTTATTTTTATCTCTTTGTAAAGAGGGTTTGATCAAGGCTTTGGGTAGAAAGCTTGACCGGTTTGTAAGGGTTTCCTCCTAAGCCTAGAAAAGGGGACGAATAAATAGTGGATTGATTGGAAATCCTTAGTGGGAAGCTAAGGTAGTGTATGTAGACCTTGGTTAGAAGGTTGAACCACTATAAATCATCTTGTCTTTATCTTTTTTAGCTTCCACACCTCTTTCACCCAAAATTCCTCTTCTCCACCACTTGGCAAGCAAGAACGGTTGAAGGAATTGGGCACCAACAAACCCAACAATTGGTATTAGTGCTTGGCTCAATTGAAGAGGATTAACATCCTATTGAGAAGATCCGTCAAGCTCGATCAACTTTTCAAACAACCAGCTCAATGGCGCAATCCATCGACAAACCGCCCTTCTTTGACGGAACACACTATGCCCATTGGAAGACAAGGATGAAGTTCTTTATAATGTCAAGGGGCTACAAGCTTTGGGACATAGTAGAATATGCTCTGTTTGTGCCTCAACAAAGCAAGGCGGATTGGAGTGCCGAAAATCGCAAGAAGATGGAGCTTAATTGCAAAGCCTTGCACATCCTATTTTGTGCTTTTGGCCCAAACATCTATGAGAAGATGTCTTCTTGTGAGAGTGCCAAGGAATTTTGGGACAAGCTCGAAGTTACATACGAAGGAACCAATGAAGTACAAGAGACCAAGATCGGCCTCCTCAACATAGCGTATGAAAACTTCAAGATGGATCCGGAAGAGAACATCGAGAAGATGTTGGATAGGTTCTGCACTATCACCAATGGTCTCAAAGGCTATGAAGAAGCCATTCCGAAAGATAAGCTTGTCCGAAATCTCATCTACTCCCTTCCTGAGTCATGGGACTCAAAGAGGACCGCCATCATCGAAGCTAAGAATTTGAAGACTTTGAAGCTTGATGAACTCATGGGGTCACTTCTCACTCACCAAATTATGAAGAAAAATAAAGAAGAGTAGAAGAAAAGGGAAGAAATTAGAGCTCTGGGGGAGAAGAAGCCCAAAGGGCTTGGCATCAACACAAATGCCATTGTTCTCAAATCACCCACATGATATCATGTAGATTCAAGTGAAGAGGAGGATGAAGAAGAAGAGATAGTTCATCTCTTCAAGAAGTGTGCCCCTTTCATGAAGAAAGCCTTGAAAGAGCTTGAACGAGAATCCATGAAAAATAAGAGGGCAAGCACTTCAAGCCATAAGAAGAAGGCATATGTGGCTACTTGGAGTGATGAGGACTCCACCGACGATGAATAAGCCAACCTTTTCCTTATGGCCATCTAAGAAGATTCAAGAGTAACTTCTAATTCATCTACTTCATGTTCATATTCTTTTGATTAATTACAAGATACCGAAGATGATTTGGTTTTAGAGTTTAAAAATCACATTTTGAAAAACAATAAAATGATTTCAAAGTTGAAAATTCAAAATGATTTGATTTCTAAAACAAAACTTGAACTTGAAGCAAAACTCGAAGATTTTGAACAAAAATGTTTTGATTTACAAAATTTGTTTCATAAAGTTCAAGAAGAAAAAGATTTGATTTCCAAAGAGCTTGAAAAGAAAATTAATTTTGGAAAATCAAACTTTTATGTAAGACAATCTAGTGCCCCTAGATTTGTAAATGGTAAATGTTTTAGAAGTATTTGGGTCCCAAAAGGACTAAGTACTTCAACTAAAAAGGATGAAATTGAAAAATGGATTCCTAAGGGACTAAGTTTTGTGCTACTAACGTCTATGGATCCAAAGCAAATTGGATACCAAAAATTACTTGATTGTCTTATGATAGGTGTGATGGAGAGTGATCAACAAGTCAAACATTGAGGGGGAGCTCCATGCACACAAAGAAAGACACTTGAAGAAGGAAGGCTTCACATCCTTCCTTGTGTTCAAGTGTGGTAAAAATCTAGTTGCTTTATTTGTTTTAATTTGATTTATTTTTTATTTCAACTAGATTATGACATATGTTGGACTAACATTTTGATGATGCTTTGAGTAATGGGGAGCCATTTTAAAACCGAAATTCAAATTTTTTTTCATCTTTTCAAACCTCATAATTTATTTTGATCTTAATGTCTTTTGAATTCTTTTTGATATAACAAAAAGGAGGAGAATTTGGTTTGAAAAATTGCATTTTCAAATGAATAAGGGGGAGCTTTTCTCTATCTTAAGTTTTTCATCTCATATTCACATTTTTAAACTAAAAGGTGGAGAATCCCAAACAATTTTTCAAGTTAGTTTTATTATATCAAAAAGGGGGAGATTGTAGAACTAATGTTTTGATATAATAATTGAAAAATGTTTTGGACAAAGTTAAAAAGAATTCAAAACTATTTCTAAGTCCAAACAACTTGAAACTATGTTTATGGGATATTTCAAAAGGTTTTTAAGTGTTTTCAAAGCCAAATTCAACAAAACCATCAAGGTGTTTCGAAACATTCCTAGGTGTTTCGATATGGGTCTTTACAGTGGCAAAATGTTTCGAAACGTGTTTCGAAACATGCTTTAATCTGGATGAGATTTTTGCATAGCGTTTCGATACGGCCTCTGCCGTTTCGATACGCCTATGTGGCATCGACCTCAATGGTCATAAACCTCCAACGACTATTTCCCAATTACCTTTTAAATGTAGAGCGTTTCGATACAGGGACAAGCGTTTCGATACGGTCCTTTCGATATGGCCAAGGGCGTTTCGATACAGGTGTTGCATTAGACTACAACGACTCTTTCTATTTCAAGAGTGTTTTGAAACGGGGTCGAGCGTTTTGAAACGTGGAGCTGCAGAACTACATTTATGGTGGGAAATGAAGTCTCCAACAGCTCCAATTTAACCCCAACGTCTAGTAACGGCTACAAACTCAAAGAGGAGTATAAAAGAGACCTCCAAGCATCTAGTAATGGTTAATGCTTCAATTGTAATACAACATATGATCAAATTGTGTCTTAGTGCTTAAGTGTCAACTCTTTGTATAGACAAACACTAGTGAGCCAAAATTGTTATATTTGCTCAAGTGTTTTTAGGATTGGGTGAGAGCTTAATTGTGCAAACAAATACCTATTAGAGGGATTTGAGTTTGCTTATCTTTATCTCTTTGTAAAGAGGGTTTGATCAAGGCATTGTGTAGAAAGCTTGATCAGTTTGTAAGGGTTTCCTCCTAAGCCTAGAAAAGGGAATGAATCAATAGTGGATTGATTGGAAATCCTTAGTGGGAAGCTAAGGTAGTGGATGTAGACCTTGGTTAGAAGGTTGAACCACTATAAATCATCTTGTCTTTATCTTTTTTAGCTTTCACACCTCTTTCACCCAAAATTCCTCTTCTCCACCACTTGGCAAGCAAGAACGGCTGAAGGAATCGAGCACCGAAAAACCCAACATTACACTTCTACTCTACCATGCTTCATGCAGATCATAAACATAAACATGTAGCTAGATAAGATGAAAATGCAATTAAAATGATACATGGCGCTAACAATAGCCGCTTAAAAACATGCTAATATCATCAAATCATCAAGGGGAACACATGGCCCAAACTTACCATACCAGAACAACACTAGAGTAAGGTCGGGTCACGCAACATCAGAACATACACTTCGAGTGAGGTCGGGTCACGAGCATTAGAACATACACTTCGGGTGAGACCGGGTAAAATAGCATCGAAATATACACCTTGGGTGAGACCGGGTCACATAGAATCGGAACATACACCCATACTCGAAATCCTCCTCCTTCGAGTACATACAAATGAGGCACGATTCACATAACACCAATATCCTTCATTCGCTAATTCTCTTACCATGGTATTGCAACACGTCTTGGGTATCCAGATCCCATCAACCAAGTGCCCACTCGGCACACCACATTAAGCACATAACCATACCCTTCTATGGTTGCTAAAAATTTATGAGTCACACAAGGCAATTACCGAGTACTTAAGCTTTATGCTCGAGTATAAGGATATTTCTCGGTTTCTTAGTTTTACAATCATTTTAGGCCTTTAGGGGTCCATGGAATCGAACGTTATAATTTTTCAACTCCCCCGCCAAAACTCACATTTTTGGGCAGATTGCCCAAAGGACATCGATACCCTTATATGCGTATTGATACACTCTTCAGGGTATCGATACCCTTATACGCGTAACGATACACCCTTTAGGGTACCAATACCCTTCCAAGCGTATTGGTACCAAGCTTTACACTCACAAGGTTTTGGCTAGTCACCCCGTATCAATACACGGAGCTGTGTACTGATATCCTAACTGTAGTGATACATCCTCAAGCTTATCGGTACCCATTTTGGCTACTAGAATTTGATGGAACAGGGGGTACCGATACCCCACTCGGGCGTACTGACACATGCTTTAAGGATGGATTGATTTCAACAGTTATAAAATGAGGTACCAATACACGTTCAACTCGTATCAGTACTCGAACCCATAATTCATTTTCTAGAGTTTGCAAATCACCCCTCATGCCTCCAAAACTCAAAGGCAAGACCCCAAATCGAACTTACAATTTATGAGAGGTAGTTTAAGTGGGTTCCTACCATTTTTATACCATTTTAACACCCATTTCAAGTTTCACCATTAACACCCCTAACAAAGCATTTATGCACCCAAAACATCAAACAAGCATACAAGGCTTTACATTTAGGATATGCAAGAAACGAAGGGAGTTGGAAGTGTACTAACCTTCTGAAAAACTCTGGAAAAAAACCTCATTGCACCAGCCTAAAGCCATTCCCTTGCCTTGAGCTTTTGAGTGCTCTCCAACCTCCTTAACTACAATCCAAAGTTGTAAAACGAGTTACACGCCTACTAGGTGGAAAATGGATGATAAAGAAAGTGTTTAACATTAAGAAACATGAATTAAACTTCCATTCCCGCCCATTCACTCCAACCCCCGCCAAAACTCATGAAACCTATCATACCACCAAAAACCATGGTTCTTATCTTGACGTGTAGATCGTGGGGGTGATGATTACAACTCTCTCAACAACTAATCTGAGATTTCCACTCGAACAACAAAAATTTGATCTTTACCTTGAACCTTGTGGAAAGATGGTGAAGAAGAGAGGTGGGAGGTATAAGGGAACAAGATGAGCTCACTCTCTTGAGCTTTTCTACAGAAATTAAATGGGATAAATCCAGCCTTTTCCCTTTGAAAGGTGGTGAAATCACCTTAACACTTCTTATCTTCCTGCCAAGTCCACACCACCAAGACCCAAGCCCAACATCAAAAGAGACTCACCAAGAGACCCCTTTGGGCCTCCTACGAGCCCAACATCGTGAAACAAAACGTGGGGCCCATGACTCTATTGAATCCGACCCATGGATTATGAAATCCATGTCATTACAACTCTCACCTTCTTAAAGAAATTATGTCCTTGAAATTTACCTTTTGGAAACAAATGCGGGTAGAGCAGCTTCATGTCTTTTTCAACCTCTCACGTGGCTTCCTCGACCCCATGGTTCTTCTATAACATCTTCACTAGGGGTATAAACTTGTTACAAAGCTCCTTGATCCCCTTGTAAAGAACTCTTATTGGCTCTTCTTTATAGGTCAAGTCGGGGTTGATCTCAATCTCTTCAAGAGGAATAACATCTCAATCACCCATATATCATCATGCTTCCTTTGGGTCAACGACAAAACCGTCACAAAATCCATGGTCACACAATCCTGCTTCCATTGTGGAATCTAGATAGGCTGAAGCAAATTCGAAGGAACCTGATGTTCCAAATTAACTTGTTGGCAAGCAAGACATCTTGTTACGAACTCTAATACGTCTTTTTTTCATGCTAAGCCACCAATAAAAAGGACGAAAATCTTGATACATTTTATTGCTATCTGGATGCACCGTAAACAAACTACGGTGCGTCCCTCAAAGAATGGTGTCCCTCAAATCCTCCAAAGCTGGGACACACAAACAACCCTTAAAGTACAAGATTCCCCCATCTCTTACTTTGAAATCTGACGCTTCTCCTCTTTGAACCATCTCAATCTTTGCTACTAGCTCTTCATCTAGCACTTGTGTCCTCTTAATTTCTTGCAGTAAGGTAGGTTCCATACGAAGCTCGACTAACAACCCACCATCCTTGGTTATCCTCAACCGGACGAACATTTCCCCCAAGTCCGACATAGACTTTCGACTCAAAGCATCAACCTCTATATTAGCTTTACCAGGATGATACATCAATAATGCAATCGTAATCCTTCAACAACTCGATCGAACGCTTTTGTCTCAAATTCAACACATTTTAGGTGAGCAGATACTTCAAACTCTTGTGATCGGTGTAGATATAGCACTTTTCTCCATACAGATAGTGTCTCTAAATCATTAACGCGAAGATAATTGCGGCAAGATCCAAATCATCGTAGGGTAGTTCCTTTCGTGAGGCTTGAGTTTTCTCGAGGCATAAGCTACCACTTTACCCTCTTGCATAAGAACACAACCAAGCATGTTCAACGAGGCATTACTAAAATCCACATAATTCTTATTCGACTCGGTTTGCGTTGAAACATGGGCTTTTGTCAAGTAAGCCTTCAACTGCTAGAAACTTTGTTGTCTCCTCTCTTTCCACTCAAATGGAACTCATTTCTGTAACATCGTGGTCATAGGTGTTGCTATGATAGAAAAGCCCATGAAAAAATAGCGGTAATATCTGATAAGCCTTAGGAAACTATGAACTTCTGCGATATTTCTAGGGGGTTTTCACTCAATCATAGCTTGAATATTTTGTGGAACAACACAAATCCCGCATGTTGCTACAATGTGACCTAGAAATGCCACTTCGGAAAGCCAAATTTCACACTTGCTGAACTTGGAAAAAAGTTGTCTCTCCCTCAAAGGGCATTGCCTAGAACTCATAATGCACATATTGCGTCCTAAAAGCTGTTTTATGATCATCATCTTCTACTACCTTCAACCGGTAGTAAACTTACCTCAAATCAATCTTTGAAAACATGTAGGCGCCCCTCAATTGGTCAAACATAAATTATATCCTTGGTAAGGGATAACAGTTCTTCACCGTTACCAAGTTGAATTGGCTATAGTCAATGCACATTCTTAGTGACCCATCCTTCTTTTTAACAAAAAAGACCGGTGCACCCCAAGGTGATATGCTCAGTCGAATGAAACATCTTTACAAAAATTCTTGAATTTGATTCTTTAACTCTCTTAATCTTGTTGGTGCCATGCGATACGGTGCAATAGAAACTAGTGTCGTGCCAAGCATCACTCTATCCAAAACTCTAGCTCACAATCTAGATGTAGTCTGAGTAACTCTTCCAGGAACACATCGTCAAACTCACAAACGGTATGGAGGCTCTCGAGCATCTGACTTCCCACACTTCTATCAACTACATGAGCTAAGAAGGCTTCACAACCTTGTTGAATCATTCTTTGGGCCGCCAAGGTCGACACCACATTGGAAACGCAAGGATTCCTCTAAGCCTTCACCCCCAACTTAGCCTTATCCAACCCACGTAGCTTGAGGCTCTTCGTTCTACAACCCAAACACACATCATGCTCAAACAATCAATCCATTAACATGTTCGATAAACCTTATCTACCAACATATCATACCCCAAAGGGTTGGTTACACAAACCCCAACCTATAGGTCCTCGGTAAGAATGCCCCACTGATGGGATATCCCACTAAGGATGTAAGAATGGTAGACATTAAGTCTACTAAAGCAATAACATGAATAGAAAATAGGGTAAATGTACCTGAGATGACATTGATAGCCTCGCAGTCCTCTTGAGCCTTGACTGCATACTGATAAGTGCCCAAAAGTCCTATATTTTGACCCCTTTCACATGACAATCATCACTCAACCTACACCCATTTGAGCTACATTATGGCCTTTCATGCATAGATTTCATTATTTATGCCTTTGAGCCTTATATTCTGCTTATGCTATGAAAAATGTACTATTTAATGCATGATTGATATTTTTGCAGGTTGTACATTGCTAGAGCAAGAAGATGCCACCACAACACAGAAAGCAGAAGGGAAGATGGGGTATAATTAGCAGACAACAAACCCTGGTCGAGCCAAGCCACATTACAGCTTCTACTGAGGGAAGCTGATGAAGCCTTGCGGAGCAGAGTAGCCCAATGCCGAGGTAGCAAAAGGCCAGGCTGCGACAACATTCTGCCAGAGGGAAAATGGGCAAAGTGGTAGCCGACTTGCAGAGCTGTTAATTCTAACTTTTTCTACACACTTTGCATGGCGATCGGAGCATGGGAAGATGACGAAAGCATGGAAGGAAGGTTAAAGATGGAATTCAGCCAAATAGGATTAAATGCATTAAATTAAAGAGATTCACCTCTTTAATGAAGACAAGTCCAACTCCAACTTAACTTTTTATCCAAGGACTTTGCCCTACACCTCCTCCTATATAAAGGACCCTTCAGTCAAGAGAAGAGATGTCGAATATATAGGGTTTGAGAGGTTTAGCATGTTCTAGTTCTTTTCTTAGGCTATGGTTATTTTGTTTAGTAGTTGTGGGAAAACAATTGTACTATGTTTAAGTTCTTAATGCAATTAAGTTGAGGTTTGCTTATTATTGGTGTTAATCATTCTTGCATTCTTGTCGAGAGAGAGTTTGTGAGATTATCCATTTATTCGACGTCGAGAGAGTTGAATTCACGAAACGAGTAAGCACGATTTTCATCCAAGGGTGTTAACTAATTTGGCCTAGAGATAGGTTAAGAATTTCAGCGGCTAAGAGAAGCGTGTGATTTGTTGGTGTATTGTCTTTGGTTTACGTTGAGAGGTATGGTCAGAGTTCAGTCATCAATAGTGTTCCAAGCTTAGAGATAAGGAGGAGCCATTCAAGGACGCTTTGCCGAGCCTTAATAGCATCTGCCCAAGAGCAAGAGATTGCCGCGGCAGGGACTCAACCATTGCTGCCGCGACAGGAACTTAGGTTACTGCCGCGACAGTTCTGTGTTGCTTGCATTTAAAGAATGAGTCAAGTCTATTGGATTGCACACTACGACACAAATTAACCCAACCTACTCTTCTCTCTTATTCGACCTATATATCTTTTATTTTTATTGTTCTTTAGTTTATTAGTTAGATAAAACTATTCCTGTCACTTATTTGTGTTTTTATTTTCTACAGTACAATAACTTAAGCAAGTGGCCCAAACCCCAATCCATGTGGAGACGATACTCAATACTTATCACTTTATTACTTGCGACGTGTATACTTGCACAATTCCGTAGCACTTTTTACACGCATCAAGTTTTTGGCGCCGTTGATGGGGATTAGCAATTGATGTCAGTTGTTTTTGTTATTGCATTTTTATTAGTTTTACTAACTTTTCTTTTTATTTGTTTCATTTAAAAAAAATCAGGTGTGCTACAAGTTAAGGGACATCAACATGAGGGGAAATAAAAGCAAAACTATTCGAGAGTTGATGTTGGAAGAGATGAATCAACCGAGAAAAGCATATATTATGGAAAACTCTTGTGCTATGTGTAGAGAACATCATGTGTTGGAAGATTGCCCTCACCTTTTCGGTGCATATGACTACTAGAAGGACCATAGATGGAACCAGCAACAAAATCCTTCACGGTATGATTTAAAAGCTCAAAAAAAAATTCCATAACAATTTTGTTGCAGCAACAAACATGCCTTGGCAATGTATTGCCTCTGCAGCAGACATGCCTTGGCAATGTAGACCTTATCAACATTAGAGTGTTACAGAAACATATATATCATGGTAATGTAATACTCATCAAGAACTATTAAATTCCATGGATGTGTGCATTTCCATGATGACTGAACTCGTGAGAAAAGCGGAAAATCGATTGAAGAAATCCACATATGCCAGGGATAACATGTACCAACAACCCACTTCTAGGGATACTGAAGTCCCAAGGCAAGATGATTAGGATGCCAATAAGAGAGACTGCCCAACACATGATGAGCCTCATCAAAAAATTGCCTTGATTATGATTGAGGAGCCAGAACATAACAATGCCGCAACAACACTTAGTGGGGTTGATAAAAGCATGTCGAATGCCACAGCAGCACCTTATGCCACGGCAGCAACACATGCCACGGCGGCACCACATGCCTCAACAACTACACATGCCTTGGCAAGACCTGATGCCTCGACAATTCCATCAATCAAGTCTCAAATAGATGAAAAGATTGAGGATGTTCTACATCCACCACATCAATAAGATGACAATACTTTGCCAATGGAATATGAGCAGGTAATGCTTGAACCTTTTGAATTCTTTAAAAACTCACCTTTTTCATTGTAGGTATTCTTTGAGGAACCAACGCTGCCAGAATTGAAGCCACCGAAATCTCTACTGATGGAGATGTTTGAGGAGCCTAAAGACAACGACGTTTGGATTCATGATGCTTTTTAGAAAAGTGGGTTTTCCCTTGACTTGCACCGAATTATGACTGAAGATTGCCATGGCAATTGGTTGCCGAAGCAATTGCCACAACAACGAAGGCCACATCCAACCATAACAGATTTCGACGAGAATGAGGTAAATAAATGGTTGGATATTGATATAATTTTTCCTAATAATATATCCATGCCTTCAAAAAAAGTCCCAAGGTGGATCGTATACATGGACTACAAGGGAACACGAAAGAAAGATGCATCTACCATGGTAACGCAAAATGGAGTAGCTGGGAGCACATTGGCTCAACTTTTTTTTGCAATATTGTCACTCGATGAAGGGTGCGGATGGAATATAAGAAGTATTGGAAATGACCCTCCTCAAGCTTTCTCAGATATGTGGTAACCTTAGAAGATGCATGAAAATGCTCTTTCTAAGAATTTTTAATTTTTCGTTTTAAACTTTTGAACCTTTTTTTTATTTTCGTTTATTTTAAGAGATATTTTATTTGTCTTTAAAATAATTAGTTTTCAGGTTTTCTTTGTTTTCTACATCAAGAAACAAAACCACCATGGCCAAGAACCTCAAAACCATGGCAAACCCGAGCTCACCCAAAGGAGCAAACATCTATCCCAAAACCACTGCCAAAACGGACGAGATGACGCATGCCTCAGCAATACCCGATGCCTCGGAAACCTATGAAGCACATGCCTCGGTAACCCCTAAAGCTCATGCCTCGGCAAGGCCAACTGCTCCGACAATGCCCACTGTTCATGCCCAAGCAACAATACATACCAGCATATCTAATGCATAGTTTACAAGCCAACTCCCCCAACACGCACCCAACCACCGAGAGCCACAAAACGAGTCAAGCATATGGCAACGAGAAGATTGATCATCCAAAGTGATGACTCATTCGAGTCTCAACCGCTCTAGTTTTCTTCTCTTTTGCCTTTATTTTCTGCCCTTAATTTTTGTGCATATATTTCCTATTTTATATATTGTGATTAACGCATTAAGGGCAATGCTTATCTTGAGTTTGGGGGTGTAGGTTGAGAGGCCAAGGCACTACCATGCCGCGAAAATTTAATATAATTGCAGTTTTTGTTCATAACTGTCAAATTTTTTTATTTACTACATTGCCTTTACTCGATATAGCATGCCACGATAGTACTTTCTATCAATTGCCTTAGTTTAGTTTTAATTAAATCTTCTTTCTTTGCAATAGAACTCTCTCTTCTTACCATTGTTTAGAATTGTTTAGAGCCTTAATTTTTAGGATGCTGAAAGGAAGATAACTTAGGATCACACTATGAGATTAGAACTTTGAACACCATTGTGACTTGCATGGTTTAAAAAATTCTAGTACAATTAGGACAAAGACTAGCTTAGAAAAAAATTGGGTAAAAGTTAGAGGTGCCCACCACTGGCTCTAGCTTAAGAAAGCCTTAGAGGTACCCGGAACCGACTCTAGGCTAATCATTAGAGGTGCCCGAAATTGGCTCTAGTTGGTTAGGTTGCTTATAAAAAAATTTAATTACCCAAGTTAAGTAAGTTAATGCATAAATGTTTACTTAGAATCCTTGTAATCATCTTATTCACAATACATGCACAATTGATGGTTTGCATTGCAAAGATTTAAGGATCGAAATGTTCCTTGCCATGGTTTGAAAAGAGAAGGAAAAGTAAGATCAATGAGACGATTTATAAAAAATAACGTATGACAATTGATGGTTTGCATTGCTTGAGGACAAGCAATAGTTTGAGTTTGGGGGTGTGATAAGTGCCCAAAAGTCCTATATTTTGACCCCTTTCACATGGCAATTATCACTCAACCTACACCCATTTGAGCTACATTATGGCCTTTCATGCATAGATTTCATCATTTATGCCTTTGAGCCTTATATTCTGCTTATGCTATGAAAAAGGTACTATTTAATGCATGGTTGATATTTTTGCAGGTTGTACACTGCTGGAGCAGGAAGATGCCGCCACAACACAGAAAGCAGAAGACAAGATGAGGCCGAATTAGCAGACAACAGACCCTGGTTGAGCCACATGACGACTTCTACTGAGGGAAGCTGATGAGGCCTTGCGGAGCAAAGCAAACCAATGCTGAGGCAGCAAAAGGCCAGGCTGCGGCAGCATTCTGCCAGATGGAAAAATGGGCAAAGTGGGTAGCCGACTTGCAGAGTTGTTAATGCTGAATTTTTCTACACACTTTGTATGGCGATCGGAGCATAGAAAGATGACGAAAGTATGGAAGGAAGGTTAAAGATGGAATTTAGCCAAAGAGTATTAAATGCATTAAATTAAAGAGATTCACTTCTTTAATGAAGACAAGTCCAACTCCAATTTAACTTCCTATCCAAGGACTTTGCCCTACACCTCCTCCTATATAAAGGACCATTCGATTGAGAGAAGAGATGTCGAATATACAAGGTTTGAGATGTTTAACATGTTCTAGTTCTTTTCTTAGGCTAATGTTATTTTGTTTAGTAGTTGTGGGAAAACAATTGTATTTTGTTTAAGTTCTTAATGCAATTAAGTTGAGGTTTGCTTATTCTTGGCGTTAATTATTCTTGCATTCTTGTCGAGAGAGAGTTTGTGAGATTATCCATTTATTCGATGTCGAGAGATTTGAATCCACGAAACGAGTAAGCATGGTATTCATCCAAGGGTGATAACTATTTCGGCCTAGAGATAGGTTAAGAATTTCAGCGGCTAAGAGAAACGTGTGATTGGTTGGTGTATTGTCTTTGGTTTACACCAAGAGGTATGGTCAGAGTTCAGTCATCAACAATGTTCTAAGCTTAGAGATAAGGAGGAGCCATTCAAGGACGCTTTGCCGAGCTTTAACAGCATCTGCCCAAGTGCAAGAGATTGTCGCGGTAGGGACTCAGCCATTGCGGCCGCAGTAGGAACTTAGGTTACTGACATGATAGTTCTGTGTTGCTTGCATTTAAAGACAGAGTCAAGTCTATTGGATTCCACACTACGACACAACTTAACCCAATCTACTCTTCTCTCTTATTCGACCTATCTATCTTTTATTTTTATTGTTATTTACTTTATTATTTAGATAAAACTATTCTTATCACTTATTTGTGTTTTTATTTTCCACAGTGCAGTAACTTAAGCAAGTGGCCCAAAGCCCAATCCTTGTAGAGACGATACTCAATTCTTATCACTTTATTACTTGCGACGTGTATACTTGCACAATTGCGTAGCACTTATTACACACATCAGCACTGTCTTGCCAGATCTCTTGCAATAGACTGAAAGTTCCCCAACTCTAATGTCCGGATACGTGGGTAGCTCCCCCTAGCGAAGCCTCATCCCCTCTAAGCGGTGAAGGAATTCCTCTGATTCTGAACTAGGGTGACATCCATGGCTCAGGGTAGTCTCTCAAAAAGCGGTCGGGTGATCCACAACCATAGCATACCTTAGCATTCCCATAACACTCCTCATAGTGCCTAGGCCCACACTGGGCACAAACCAGTGTATGCGATCTTCTAGCTAAACCTCTTGAACTCATAGCTGACGATGAGGGATTAGGCCTCATATGACCAGCAGACGTCGATCTACAATCATATCTCACAAACTGATTCGATGCTTCTCTTCCTTGTCTCCAATTTCCTTTATACCTTCTAGAGTGGGACTGAGACTGATTGGAGTGGGAATGGCTCCCTCCACTCGCACCTCCATGACCTCCTCCATGGCCATTGGTCAGCCCTTGTACTTGTTCAAGGAACTTGGCGCTAGTGGTCAAGTCAAAAAACACCTTTGGTGGATCGCCTGTCAAGCACATCTGGATCTCTTTCCTCAAACCCTTACAGAACCTCTTGCATCTCATCTTTTCTGTAGCAACAAATTCTGGGGCATTACCTACTCAACTGTAGGAACTTTTGCTCATACTAAAAAATAGGATGGTTCCCTTGAACTAGATATGTGAATCAGTCTCTCAAGCTACCCATATGGGCTTCCCTCTCGTACTTTTTCTCGAACTCATCAAGAAAGTCATCTCAAGTGGGTCGGTTATGATACCATCCTAATTCCACGGTCTCTTACCACTCATGAGTATTCTTCTTCAATTGGGAAATAATAAACATCAACTTGTCTTCGGGTTCTAACCCCATCTGACACAAGATCCAACGGTATCTCTCAACCATTGGTCTGCCTTGATGAGATTATCTTTCCCGACCTAAGGAATTCCGTCGCGTCATTACGAAGGTGCCTCTCAATTGGGGCCTCACGAGGGGTAGCAAAAGGCCTAGGAATGACCCACACAATGTGATTTAGGGCCCTATACAGGTGGGTGAAGTAATTGGCCCCTTGTCACCTCTCATCCTCCTATCTCTCATCGGTCTCGGGAAAATAATCTTCTTCATTCCTCTCCTCTCTAGAGCCCTAACTTTCTTCACGATCATGCGCTCCTCTAGGCATGATTCAAACTCTACACAGATAAAAAACAAGGTTACTCCATCGATTAATCAACTTAAAATTAGTACAACTTCAACTTATGGGCACGTATTCACTAGACACCCCTTTTTTAACTCTCTACTACCCCAGAGTTTCCTAGAACCGGTTAAACCTAGGCTCAGTTACCACTAAACGTAACGCCCCAAACCCAACGTCACATTAGGGCCTCAAGCCCCAAAATATAAGCAATTCCATAAATCCAACAACATTATGGAAAAGAGTCAATACAAAATAGTTAAATCGTTTACATGGGAGCTCTAATTTAAAATAAAGTAATTTAAAGCATTCACCATGATTAATAAATCCAACTAGAGTTACAAACATAAATCAAGGGTCATATGAATAGATTGTCCGACAAGCCTAAGTATTGTACTCTTGATCACATCGATGAATCGAAATCCTACGCTGATGGGGATCCTTTAAATGCAACGCAACCACCTAAAAACCTGCGTAAGGAAACAACAATTCCAAACGAAATCGGAACATACACTTCTACTCTACTATGCTTCATGCAGATAATAAACATAGACATGTAGCTAGATAAGATGAAAAGGAAGTTAAAATGATACATGTCGCTAACATTAGTCGCCTAAACACATACTAATATCATCAAATCATCAAGGGGCACACAAGGCTCAAGCATACCATACCACAACAACAGTAGAGTGAGGCCGAGTCACACACCATCGAAACATACACTTTGGGTGAGACTGGCTTACATAGCATCAGAATCGAGTCACATATCATTAGAACATACACCCATAGTCCTATACTCGAAATCCCCCCCCTCAAGTACATACGAATGAGGCTCGAGTCACATAGCATCGTTAACCTACATTTTCTAATTCTCTTACCATGGTGTTGGAACACGTCTTGGGTATCCGCATCCCATCAACCAGGTGCCCACTCGGCACACCACATCAAGCACATAACCATACCCTCCTATGGTTGCTAACAACTTACGAGTCACACAAGGCAATTATCGAGTTCTTAAGCTTTATGCTCGAGTATAAGAATATTTCTCAGTTTCTCAGTTTTACAATTCATTTTAGGCATTTAGGGGTCCATGGAATCGAACGTTATAATTTTTCAGCTCCCCTGCCAAAACTCACATTTTTTGGCAAATTGCCCAAAGGATATCGATACCCTTATACGTGTATCGATACACCCCTCAGGGTACCAATACCATTCCAAGCGCATCGATACCAAGCTTCACACTGACAGGGTTTTGGATAGTCACCCCGTATCGATACACAAGGTTGTGTACCAATACCCCAACTGTACAGATACACCCTCAAGCATACCGATACTCATTTTGGCTACTGGAATTTGATTGAACAGGGGGTATTGATACCCCACTTGGGCGTACCGATACGCCCTTTAAGGATGTCTTGATTTCATCAGATATAACACGAGGTATCGATACGCGTTCAACTCGTATCAATACTCGAACCTAGAATTCATTTTCTAGAGTTTTCAAATCACCCCTCATGCCTCCAAAACTCAAAGGCAAGACCCCAAATTGAACCTACAATTTATGGGAGGTAGTTTAAGTGGTTTCCTACCATTTTTATACCATTTTAGCACCCATTTCAAGTTTCACCATTAACACTCATAACCAAGCATTTAAGCACTCAAAACATCAAACAAGCATACAAGACCTTACATTTATGATATGCTAGAAATGAAGGGAGTTGAAAGTGTACTAACCTTCCCACAAACGTTGGACAAGAACCTCCTTGCACCAGCCTGAAGCCCTTCCCTTGGCTTGAGCTTTTGAGTGCTCTCCAACCTCTTTAATTACAATCCAAAGCTGTAAAATAAGTTACAACCCTAATAGGTGGAAAATTGGTTATAAAGAAAGTGTTTAACATTAAAAATAGGATTTAAACTTCCATTCTCGTTCATCCACTCCAACCCCCCACCAAAACTCATCCATCCTACCACCAAAAACCAGAATTCTTACCTTGACGTGTAGATCGTGGGGTGATGATTACAACTCTCTCAAAAACTAATCAAAGATTCCCATCTTTACCTTGAACCTTGTGGAAAGATGGTAAAGAAGAGAGGTGGGAGGTATAAGGGAACAAGATGAGTTCACTCTCTTGAGCTTTTCGGTAAAAATTAAATGGGATAAAGGAAGCCTTTTCTCGTTTGAAAGGTGGTGAAATTACCTTAACACCCCTTTATCTTCCTACCAAGCCCACGCCACCAAGACCCAAGCCCAACATCAAGGAGACTCACCAAGAGATCCCTTTGGGCCTCTTACGAGCCCAACATCGTGACCCAACACATGGGGTCCACGACTCGGTTGAATCCGACCCTTGGATTTCGAAATCCGGGTTATTACAAAGAAAATAATAAATCATATTATATTATTCTTTCAATATTATTTATATTGATAATAATTTTTTATTTTTAAATATCACTATATTATTAAATTTATAAATGATTAGTATGTAACATGTTACGCACTGGTTTAAACTAATAAATATTAAGATTTTTCGCACTCTTGTATGTGAAAAATATTTTTTATAAAAATATTCGATGAATAAATACAAGTAAACTAATAAAAATATTTGTATATAAATATACTAATCTTATATTCTATTATTAACTAGTGAATTTTTTTGTTTTGCTTTTTTATTTAAAGATGAGATTAAATTATAAATTAAGAGTGAAAATGACATAATAGAAAAAAGCCATCAACATTTGCTTATTTTTAATTGCACCCTTAACGTTGTCATGCTACGTCAGAAAAATGTTGATCGTTAGTTGACTACAAAGAAAGGATTTATATGAAGAAAATTGAAACTTTTGGTTGAAATTACCATAGAAAAAACTTTAAGGGTGGAATTAAAAATTAATAAAACTTTAAGGGATAAATTAAAAAATATATAATAGCAAAAAAGACGTCGACATTTTTCACCTTTTCCATTGTCACCTTATTTTTTTTCAAGTAAACCATTTTGGATTGTAAACTGAATGTCACAACTTTGTTGACACGCATGACATCGTTAAGGGTGTAATTGAAAAAAAATAAATTTTTATCAAAAAAAATGTTGAAGGTTGTTTTTGCTATTAAGCATTTTTGATTAAATAGAGGAGTATTATATTCCCAAACCGGGATTCAAACCTATACAAGATGGGACCATATGAGCATTCTTAGCTACTAAGATAATTAGTGGATCTATGTTATTATGCATTTTAGCTATTGATTTATAATTTTATTTTGAATGTGTGTTCATTATTAATATTATTTATTTATATAAAACAATGTTATTCCAATGAAAATTATAAAAAAATCAAAATAAAAGTTAGAGAATTTCATAAGTAAGAAAGTTATGAAATATATTCTAGTTTTTTTTTTCAATTTTTTTCATCGTGATAACATTTTTTATTTTAAAATATTATTAAATTATTGAAGTTATAATTGAGTAAAAAGGCATAATCGCAAAAAAATCCTTTAATGTTTGTTTGTTTTACAATTGTTCCTTTAACATTGTCAAGTCATATCTGTCGAGTGGATCAAATGAATGTGATTTGGTCAAGAGGGGTGAATTGGCTTTGTAACACCCTCTTCCCGGCCTGGTCGAGAACGGAGTCGGAAAGTGCTACCAATGAACATTACGATAATCGGTGCAATAAAATTTCAATCCATAAGCAACATATGATCAATGTCATACTAATAAAACATTATCGGATATACATATTAGTCTAATTTACCAATTATGAAACAATAATTAATCATTTAGGACCAATTCGTAGCTATTACAAGAATTAGGGCCTAAACTATAAATCTGATAATTTAGGAGTCCTTCGATGCAATTGATTATACCACAATGAAATTCAATACAATAATAGCAAGTCTATAAATTCTCATATTAATCAGAGTTCATTTACTCGTCCAATTGAATCATCCTAACTTTAGTGACCAATCTATGAACAATGTAAACCTTCAACATATGCCTTTTAACCAACTCTGATGTTGTTTCGATACGGGTGTACGATGATTAGCCTGAGTTAATTTTTCTCACACCCCCTATCGATACAGGTAAGCCATGTTTCGGTACAGGTTGACTTTCATTGACTTTGACAATTGACCCGTTCCGATACAGGTTTAGCCCGTATCGAAACGAGGAATTACAGTGGCAAAATGTATCGAAATAGCTCCAAGCCGTACCGATACGCCATTTTTCTTAGATTCCTTGATGCTTAACCATATCGATACGCCATTACCTCGTATCGATACGGTCTGACCTATAATGACAGATTTTTGCTGGTTTTTAATTGAACTAACCTATCAAACGGTGTTGAAATGCAATGAAACTTTACACATAATATTTCAATGCTATACACTACTGGAATGCCAAACTTCATGATCATTCGAATACATTTACTAAATTTTCACCTATGTGAGCCATATATGCCATTTTTGCCAACTTTTAACAACACCAAAAGTCATTTTAGGGCCTTTAAAAACATTTCAACTTATACACATTATGAGCATACCAAAATGGGCACAAAAGATAAGTTCAACTACTTTTCCACCTTCCTAGGAGTTCACAAGGTCAAAATACATTACTTTTGGCTTGTAGTGACTTGTCTTGCCTCGACTTTTCTAATCTTCCACAAATGTTAATTCCTTAACCTGAAATGCATGAGATGAGACACATTAGGCATACATTACCTAGTGAGGTAGTCATATAAAATGTAAATATCAATGAGTGATACATGTACATATACTCATGCTTATCAATATCAATGTCATGCTCCAATATGCAATGTTTAACATATCATATTCATTATTAACCCTTGGATTGAATCAAGATAGTGGATACACGAATTCCTACGCCTCACCAAATCAATAAATGGTCTATTCCCTCCGCCTCGCCAATGAACAAGTACAATATGCATCCCTCCGCCTCGTCAAATCAATATAGGTTGTAGCCTTAAGACCGTAGTCCACCCGTAAACTGAGCTCGTGAATTCTATGGCAGGCCAATTATATGCAATGTCCGTCCAAATCCAAGGTTTCAATGACAATATCCATATCCAATATCAATGATAATTCCAATGACTAATGTCTTCAATGTTATTAATGGTAAACCATGTTTCAATATCAATGTTTCATGATTGCGATGTCAATGTCCGATGGTTCATTTACAATGTTTCAATAACAATAACTATGTCGATAACAATGCACGATGATGAACTCAATAACTATGTCCGATGTTCATTACCAAACTTATTGATGCTTACCAATAGATCCGTTTAACAATCCGATGCAACTTCCTTAAAAGAAATGTTAGCTATTTGATCGAAATAAACAATAATGAATTCGGGAAGGCTCCTCGATTAATCTCGAGACTTCGACTACACTCACCTTGACAATCCGATGTTTTTACGGCTCTCGAATAACAACTCCCTTGTTCCTAGCTTTCGGTGAGGTTGATAGATGCTCTTTGTCAATTTCTTGAGCTAGTAAATCAGTAGAAGCATGTTAAGAATAATTCTATGATATCGTAATCAATATAATGATACCAAAATTGATATCTAAACTCAACATAGCTATTAATCAAGAATTTCCATGGATGGCCAAAACCTAAATTGAGATTACTCTCATAAACACCATGGATTTCTGATAATAGTTTGAGGGGATTAACTTACCCGATCTCTAGCAACGATTCGATAAAAATAGAACGAAGGAAAATCAAAGCTTGAAGCTAGCTCCAATGGAGGTGCTTGATTAGATGATGAAGAAGAAGATGATGGCTATTTGAGGTGTTTGCTTCAATAAGTCTCGGGTAAGTTTTTCCCAACCTTTTTCTTATACTTTTTAACACTAAAGCTTTCCTTCAATTGAAGGAAAGTCATCAGATTATCCCACATATATGAGATTTTAAATAAGGAGGGGCTAATTGCAAGGTCAGTCCCTCAACTCTTAATTCCTTATAAATTTGCTCTCAAGTTTCTCAACAACTATAATTTAGTCACTATAAAGCTTTTATTGAATTCAATAAGACTCGTATTCGATAGTCTAACTCAATTAGAGTCCAATATCAAATAATTAACAAGTCGATACAATATTTAGACTTTATCGATGTAAAATTTCCGATCACCGGAACCCAATTCCGACTAGACTGAATTTTGGGGTGTTACAACTCTCCCCCCCTTAAGAAAAATTCATCCTCGAATTTTACCTGAACCGAAGAGATGCGGATATTGCTTCCTCATGGTCTCCTCCGGTTCCCAGGTAGCTTCTTCAACAATATGGCTCCTCTAGTGCACTTTAACTAGCGGTACAGATTTATTGTAAAGCCTTTTTACTTCTCTTGCAAGAATCTGAACCGGTTCTTCCTCGTAGGATAAATTTAGTTGAATTTCCACAGATTCAGGTTCAACAATGTGTGAAGGATCAGAACGGTACTTCTGGAGCATCGATACATGGAAACCATCGTGGATTTTACTCAATTATGAGGGTAACAATAATCGATATGCCACTGGGCCAACTCTTTCGTTGACTTCGAAGGGTCCAATGAATCGAGGACTCAAATTTTCCTTCTTACCAAACCTTAGAACCGTTTTCCACAGAGATACTTTAAGAAAGGCCTTTTCACCAACTTCATCCTCAATGTATCTTCTTTTGAGATCGGCATAGGCCTTCATCCGGTCAAAGGCAGCTTTTAAGCGGTCGTGAATGATGGTAACCCGCTCTTCAGTTTCCCGAAGCAACTCAGGGCCCAACATTTTGCCTTCACCAAGTTTAGAACAACACAATAAAGTTTGGAATCGTCTGCCATACAATGCTTCATACGGAGCCATTTGGATTGAAGTATGGTAGTTGTTATTGTAGGTAAACTCAATAAGGGGTAGGGATTTCTCCCAAGTTCCACCAAAGTCGATGATGCATGCTCGAAGCATATCTTCCAAGATCTGTATAAGAAGGTTCAATAACAATACAAATTTCCAAGGGTTCAATGGAAGAGTCTTTCGATAGTTACCTGGATTATTCTTTCTGACTGGCTGTTAGATTGCGGGTGAAAGGCAGTACTAATATTAACTCTAGTGCCGAGAGCTCCTTGTAAAGTCCTCCAAAATTGAGATGCAAAACAGGGATCTCGATCGAAGATAATAGACTTGGGTACTCTATGTAGTCGGATCACTTTCTCGATGTACAAATCAGCTAACTTAGGAAGACCGTAGTCCATTCTAACCGGTATGAAATGAGCTGACTTGGTGAAACGATCTACAATGACCCATATGGCATAATGTTTTGCGGGAGTTAAAGGTAGACCACTAACAAAATCCATATTGATCTTCTCCCACTTCCACTGTGGTGGATCAATAGGTTGCAAAAATCATGTAGGAACACGATGTTATCCTTTAACACGTTAGCACGTAAGACACTTAGATATGTAATCAACTATAGCCAGCTTCATTCCCGGCCACCAATAGAGTTCACAAAGGTCCTTATACATCTTCACGGACTCAGGGTGAACAAAAAAAGAACTTGAATGAGCTTCAGAGAGAATGTTAGTGCGAAGAGACTCATCGTTAGGTACACGGATCCGGTCACGGAAACACAAGAGCCCTTCAAAATTAATTCTAAAGTCGGGGTTATTCGATAAATTAGAGATAATGGATTGGAGCTCAGAATCTTGCTCTTGCAAAACTTTGATTCGTGAAATGATGGTAGACTAAACTTGAAGTTTAGCTGCAAGATAACGATGCTTCTGAAGTTAGAAGTGAGCATTAATTGCATGAGGGGCTACAAGGCAACGATATTGCAATGAGTCAATGTACCATACAATACATATAACTCTATATTCACTGTCATTACTTACCAGGAAAAGGTTTGCAGCTGAAAGCATCGGCTAGAACGTTGGCCTTGCTCGGATGGTAATCGATGACAAGGTCATAATCTTTAAAGAGTTCATCCATCTTTGTTGTCGAAGATTTAATTATTTTTGGGTCAATAGGTACTTAAGGCTTTTATGATCAGTGAAGAGATAACATTTTTCTCCGTAGAGATAATGTCTCCAGATTTTCAATGTGAAGACAACTGCAAGCAACTCAAGATCATGAGTAGGGTAATTCATCTCGTGTGGTTTAAGTTGTCTCGAAGCATAAGCGATGACTTTGCCTTCCTGCATCAGTACACATTCTAACCTGAGATGTGATGCATCACTATAAACTGTGTAGTCTTTTCCCGACTCAGGTTGGGTCAGGACTGGTGCATGGGTCCAAACTTGTTTTAACTGATTGAAACTCCGTTGTTGATCCTCATACCAAATCAAAGGAGCTTCTTTTCTCAATAACTTAGTCAAAGGCGTGGCTAACATAGAGAACCCCTTTACGAATCTCCAATAATAGCCAACAAGCCCAAGGAAACTTCTGACTTCACCAATATTCTTCGGTGGATGCCAATCTACGATAGCTTGAATTTTCTTTGGGTACACCTGAATGCCCGAAGCCGACACAATATGTCTAAGAAACGCAACTTCGGTGAGCCAAAACTCTCACTTAGAGAATTTTGTGTACAACTGCTTCTCCCGTAAGGTTTAAAGCACGATGCAAAGATGATCTCGGTGTTCCGCAACATTCTTGGAATAGATGAGTATGTCATCTATAAACACCACTACGAATTTATCAAGATAGGGTCTAAAGACTTGATTCATCAAATCCATAAAAGCTTTCGATGCATTGGTTAAACCAAAGGACATCACTAAGAATTCGTAGTGTCCATATCTTGTGCGAAAGGCAGTCTTAGGTACGTCACATTCCTTCACTCTGATTTGATAATAGCCCGACCTTAAATCGATCTTGGAATACACAGAGGTATATTTTAGTTAATCGAATAGGTCGTCTATTCTAGGCAACGGATACTTGTTCTTGATGGTTACTTTGTTCAGCTGTTCGTAATCAATACACAATCGCATAGAACCATATTTCTTCTTTACATAGAGAACTGGTGCTCCCTAAGGAAAAGAGCTCGGTTAAATAAAGCCTTTACTTAACAATTCTTGAATTTGAGCTTTCAACTCCTTTAATTCAACCACTTCCATACGATATGGTGCAATGGAAACTGGAGCAGTCCCAGGTTGCACCTCAATGCCAAACTCCACTTCACGGGTTGGGGGTAATCCCAAAAGTTCATAAGTAAAAACATCAGGGAACTCACATACAATGTCAATGTCCCGTAAATGAGATTCATCTTTGGCTTCTAATGTCAAAGCACACAATGAAGGATTCCACGCGTTTATCAAAACAACGCTTTCTTTGCCAAGAGCCCGAAGATACAACTTCCTCTTACCACAATCTACACAAGCTTGATGCTCACTAAGACAATCTAAACCTAGGATAACATCGACCTCATGGATGGGTAAAGCCAACAAATTGGCCGGAAAAGGAATCCCTTAGATTAATAAGGGGCAGTTCTTGCTTACTACCCTTACTGTGACACAATCTCCTAAAGGATTGGTTATAGAGATTCTCGATGCTATTGGCTCAAAAGACATACTAAACTTCTTAACTATTATGGTACTTGTAAAGGAGTGAGTAGAACCAGGGTCAATCAATGCATATAAAGGGTGCGAATATAACTTAATAGTACCTGCAATAACACCAGGCTCGTCCTCCTCTTCCCTGCTCCTTACATGATACATTTGAGCGGAAGCTTTCGTGTCTTGCTTGTTGAATGGTTTCCCCAAACCACTCAATCTCCCAAAGGTTCCCGTTGATCCTTTCTTAGATCCCTTACCTCGAAAGGATTAAGCATGAGAGGCAGCAGTAGTTGAGGTGACTGTAGACTTGGTTGCATTTAGTGGACAGTCACGAATGAAGTGACCTTACTCACCACAATAATAAAAAGCTCCAGTGTTCTTAAGGCATTGACCCGTTGGATGCTTATTCTGGAAGTAGTTGCAAACTGGATGTTGAATGCTTCAATTCGATCCTCTGGTGCTATCAATAGATGCTGCCTTCGCAAAGGATTGAGTCACAGACTAATGCCTATCAATATTTCCAGAACGAGATGGCTGTGGATAAACATTCTACTTAGGGCCTTGATATTTTCCTTTCTTGTTCCACTTGGGAGGTCGAGAATCATCCCTATACCTCTTCTCCGATTTACCAGACCCATCGGCTCGTTGAGCTTTTTGTGCAGCTTCGGTGGCCTTAACTCGGTTCACCATGTCTTGAAAATCAACGATTCTCAATACAGTAAGCATCGGGCATAACTCATCATTGAGCCCTGCAATGAACATTCGAAACTTCTCCTTCTCCTTCTTGATATATTCAGCACCATATCTACAGTACTTGCAAAAGTCATGGATGTACTGCTCGATCGGTCGTGCGCCTTGCTTGAGGTGGAGAATGATACTTCGCCTTTCAGCGAGATATAACTCGCTGATGTACTTCTTACAAAATTCTTTAAGAAAGAAATCCCAAGTTACAGTGTCCTCGGAGACTATCAAAGTTGTTGTCTCCCACCAATGGAGTGCATCCTCAGCCAACAACGCAAGGGCACACTCGAGTTTGTGCTCATCCGAGCACTGCAACTGTTTATTCATAATCCGAAGGGTATTATCCAACCAATACTCAGCAGTTTCAGGGTTATCATCATCCTGACCGGTAAAGGTATAAGCTCGAAACTGGGATAGCTTATCGATAGGAGCTCGATTATGTTGGATAGCATGAGCGACGGGTTGAATAACTTGCTCAGACCTCATTGCAGTCATAAACTGCTTGAACAAGTCAGCCATGTTCTTATAACATTCAGCCTGAGTAGTAGGTGTTGCAGGCTCATCATTCTGGACATGATGGTAATGTGGAATCAGAGGATTCAGAGGGTTTCCTCCTCTCATCTCCTTGCCATGAGTCGAGGAGCTGGTAACAAGCTCGCCAATATGAGCTTCGTTAGTTTGAGACATATCTAAATTATAAGGATATCAGATGAGTCGACAAGTCACAATATACATAATATATAACTCCTAGGTGGAAAAGCAACACAACAACAATGCAATAAGCTTCGGTTTAGTCCTAGAATCGATAAAAATATAGCTCTGATACCACAAATGTAACAATCCCATCCTGGCCTGGTCGAGAACCGAGTCGGAAAGTGCTACCGATGGACAGTACGATAATCGGTGCGATAAAATTTCAATCCATAAGCAACATATGGTCAATGTCATACTAATAAAACATTACCGAATATACATCTTATTCCATTATGAAACAATAATTAATCATTTAGGACCAATTCATAGCTATTACAAGATTTAGGGACTAAACTGTAAATCCGATAATTTAGGGATCATTCAATACAATTGATTATACCACAATGAAATTCAATACAATAATAGCAAGTTTGTAAATTCTCATATTTATCAGAGTTCATTTACTCATCCAATTGAATCATCCTAACTTTAGTGACCAATATGTGAACAAGGTAAACCTTCAATCTATGTCTTTTAACCAACTTAACTAACTCTGTATCGAAACACTCTGATGTTGTTTCGATACAAGTGTACGATGATTAGCCTGAGTTAATTTTTCCCACACCTCGTATCGATATAGGTAAGCCCCGTTTCGGTATGGGTTGACTTTCATTGACTTTGACATGTTACGATACATGTTAAGCCCATATCGAAACAAGTAATTACAGTGGCAAAACATATCAAAATAACTCCAAGTCGTACCGATACGCCATGTTTCTTAGGTTCCTTGATGCTTAACCATATCGATACGCCATTACCCCGTTTCGATACGGTATGACCTATAATGACAGATGTTTGCTGGTTTTTAATCGAATTAACCTATTGAATGGTGTTGAAATGCAATGAAACTTTACACATAATATTTCAATGCTATACACTATTGGCATGCCAAATTTCATGATCATTCGAATACGTTTACTAAGTTTTCATCTATTGGAGCCATATATGTCATTTTTGCCAACTTTTAACAACACCAAAAGTCATTTTAGGGCCTTTAACAACATTTCAACTTATACACATTATAAGCATGCCAAAATTGCACAAAAGACTAGTTCAACTACTTTGCCACCGTCCTAGGAGTTCATAAGATCAAAATATATTACTCTTGGCATGTAGTGACTTGTCTTGCCTCGACTTTTCTGATCTTCCACAAAGGTCGATTCATTAACCTGAAATGCATGAGATGAGACACATTAGGCATACATTGCCTAGTGAGGTAGTCATATACAATGTAAATATCAATGAGTGATACATGTACATATACTCATGCTTATCAATATCAATGTCATGCTCCAATATGCAATGTTTAACATATCATATTCATTATTAACCCTTGGATTGAATCAAGATAGTGGATATGTGAATTCCTACGCCTCGCCAAATCAATAAATGGTATAGTCACTCCGCCTCGCCAAATTAATATAGGCCGTAGCCTTAGGACCGTAGTCCACTCGTACACCGAGCTCATGAATTCTATGGCATGCCAATTGTATCCAATGTCCGTCCAAATCCAAGGTTTCAATGACAATATACATATTCAATGATAATTCAAATGACTAATGTCTTCAATGTTATTATTGGTAAACCATGTTTCAATATCAATGTTTCATTTACAATGATTCATTTACAATGTTTCAATAACAATAACTATATTGATAACAATGCACGATGATGATGTCAATAACTATGTCTGATGTTCATTACCAAACTTATCGATGCTTACTAATAGATCCGTTTAACAATCCATTGCAACTTCCTTAAAAGAAATGTTAGCTATTTGATCGAAATCAACAATAATAAATTCGGGGAGGCTCCTCGCCTTATCCCGAGAATCCGATTACCATCACCTTTGTTCCTAGATTTCGGTGAGGTTGATAGATGCTCTTTATCAATCTCTTGAGCTAGTAAATCAATAGGAGCATGTTAAGAATAATTCTATGATATCATAATCAATATAATGATACCGAAATTGATATCTAAACTCAACATAGCTATTAATCAAGAATTTCCATGGATTTCATATAATAGTTTGAGAGGAATAGCTTACCCGATCTCTAGCAATGATTCGGTAACAATAGAATGAAGGAAAAAACAAAGCTTGAAGCTAGCTCCAATGGAGGTTCTTGTTTAGATGAAGAAGAAGATGATGGCTATTTGAGGTGTTTGCTTCAACAAGTCTCGGGTAAGTTTTTCCAAACCTTTTTCTTATACTTTTTAACACTAAAGCTTTCCTTCAAATGAAGGAAAGTCATTAGATTATCCCACATATAAGGGATTTTAATTGAGGATGGGCTAATTGCAAGGTTAGTCCCTCAACTCTTTATTCCCTATAAATTTGCTCCAAAGTTTCCCAACATCTATAATTTAGTCACTATAAAGCTTTTAATGAATTCAATAAGACTCGTACTCGATAGTGTAAAACAAGGGGCGTATCGATACTCATTTACCGTATCGATACAAAATTTACTTACTGGAATCTTGGATTGAAGTTCACCAAAAAGTGTATCGGTACGCTGAATGAGCGTATCGATACGGTTAACAGTCATTTTAAAATTTGGGATTCCAATAATTGACAAGCCACATTCGAATCATTAAATGAAAAGATTTTGTAAACATCATCAAATTGTATCGATACATGTATAACCGTGTCGGTACACTATAGCTTGAAAACTTGCCCAGATGAAATATCATATTGATACGAGGTTAACCGTATCGATTCACTTTTAACGATTGAATTCCAGTGAAGGGAATATGTATCGATACTGCTCTAAACACTTAAGCAAATTTGACAATTTTGGCTCACAAGTGTTGTCTATACTAGAAATGTACAATTTAAGTTCTAAAGACAATTTGACATCATAATGTTGTTACAATTGAAGCATTAACCATCTCTTGATGCTTGGAGGTCCCTTTTATACTCCTAATTGAGTTTGTAGCCGTTGAGGATCGTTGGGGTTGAATTAGAGCCGTTGGAGCCTTTATTTCCCACCATAAATGCAATTCTGCAGCTTAGCGTATCGATACTCGTCAAATCGTATCGATACGGTCCCGCTAAGGAAATAGCCGTTGAGCACTTCCAGTCGGTGCGTATCGATACGCGTAGCAAGCGTATCGGTACGGTCCTGCAATTTAAAAGACTGTTGGGAAAATGACCGTTAGGGGTAGTTGGGAGTATCGGTACGCGATACAACTGTATCGGTACGCGAACTAGCCGTTTAGTATTTAAAGCAAACCGTACCGATACGGAAAAAGCGTATCGGTACGGGTTTTGGCTACTAGCAAATCATTGTAGTTAAAACCCTAAAGGGTATCGATACAGTAACATACAATATCGGTACGGTTACATTAAAAGCTTGGCTTTGACTACTTTAAATGCACTTTAAATTATTCCAAAGCCTTATAAAACCCTTAAACATATTTTCAAGTTGTTTTGACTAAAAGCTTACTTTAAATTCTTTTCAATTTTGTCCAAAACATTTTTCAATTATTATATCAAAACATTTAGTTCTACAATCTCCCCCTTTTTGATATAATAAAACCAAATTGAAAAATTGTTTGGGATTCTCCCCTTTAGTATTTAAAATTTTTGAATAAGATAATATTAAAAATTAAACCATGTAAAGCTCCCCCTTATTCATTTGAAAAATCAATTTTTCAAAACAATTAATTCTCCCCCTTTTTGTTATATCAAAAAAAATTTAAATGAATTTTAGCTCAAAATTACATAGGACGTTAAAAAAATTGACACAATTAAAATCTTTGGTTTTAAAATTAGCTCCCCATTACTCTAAGCATCAAACAATGTTAGTCCAACATATATGATTAAACTAGTTGAATAAAAAGAATAAAACTAAACAAAATAAATTCAACTAATTTTACCACACTTGAATCCACGGAAGGGGGTGAAGCCTTCCTTTTTCAAGTGCTCTCTTTGTGTGCATGGAGCTCCCCCTCAAATTTGGACTTGTTGATCACTCTCCATCACACCGAACAAAAGACAATCAAGTAATTTTTGGTATCTAGATTGCTTTGGATCCATAGACGTTAGTGTCACATAATTTTGTCCCCTTATGAATTCGTTTTTCAATTTCATCCTTTTTAGTTGAAGTACTTAGTCCTTTTGAGACCCAAATACTTCTAAAAACTTTACCATTAAAAAATCTAGGGGCACTAGATTGTCTTATATAAAAATTTGATTTTCCCAAATTGTTTTTCTTTTGAAGTTCATTGAAAATCAAATCTTTTTCCTTTTTAAGATCACCAACTTCTTTTTGATGACATTTTTCCATCCTTTGAAGCAAATTTTGTAAATTTAAAACTTTAAGTTCAAAATCTTTAATTTTTGCTTCAAAATCTAGATTTGATTTGGAAAGCAAATCATTTTTCTTTTTCAAATTTGAAAGCAGTTTTTTTGAAAGCCTTTTTCAAATTTAAAACATTTTTCCATCATTTTCCTTAGATTCCAAAAGCAAATCATCATAGGCATCTTGTAACTCATCAAATGTATAAGGATTTGAAATAGATGAGTTAGAAGTTACCTCCCCCTCATTGAGGGCCATGAAGCATAGGTGGGCTACCTCATCATCGGTGGAGTCTTCATCACTCCATGTTGCCACGTATGCTTTCTTCGAAGATGATCCCTTTTTGATGGACTTGTGGGAATCCTTCATCTTCTTCTTCGATTCATGCTTGTATGTAGCCATCTCGCTCTTCATGAATCGGGTGAATTTCTTGAAAAGATGAACCATCTCTTTATCTTCACTTTCCTCTTCGCTCAAATAAACGTGTTGGCATGTGGAGGATTTGAGAGCAACGACACTCGCGTTGATGTCTAGCTCCATGATTTTCTTCTTCTCCATCTTCTTTATCTCTTCCTTCTTCTTCTCCTCTTCTTTTTCTTTCTTCATTATTTCATGAGTGAGAAGAGATCCCATGAGTTCATCTATCTTCAAGGTCTTGAGATTTTTGGCTTCGATGATGGTTGTCTTCTTTTAGTCTCATGACTCAGGAAGAGAATAGAGAAGCATTCAGAAAAGCTTGTCTTCCGGAATGATTTCTCCATTATCTTTGAGTCCATTTGTGATGGTGGAGAATCTATCGAACATCTTTGTGATGTCTTCATCCGATTCCATCTTGAAGTTCTCATACTCGTGGTTGAGAAGGCCGATCTTAGTCTCCTTTACTTCGTTTGTTCCCTCGTATTTAACTTCAAGCTTGTCTCATACTTCTTTGGCATCTTCGCAAGAGGACATCTTCTCATAGATGTTGGGCTAAATGCACAAAAGAGGATGTGCAAATTCTTGCAATTAAGCTACATCTTTTTGCGATCATCCGAACTCCATTCTGCCTTTACTCTTTGTAGCACATAAGGACCCTCTTCAACAACATCCCAAAGCTTGTAGTCTTTAGATTTGATGAGAAACTTCATTCTAATCTTCCAATGAGCGTAGTTGGTCCCGTCGAAGAATGGTGGCTTGTCGATGGATTGCACCATTTGACCGGTTGATAGAATTGATGTATCGAGTTTCCCGGGTCACCGCAATAGGATGTTAATCCCCTTCGATTGAGCCTCGCTATGATAACAATTGTTGGGCTTGATAGGCTCGATTTACTTCAACCGATTTAGATAACCAAGTGCTGGAGAAGTTGGATTTTGGGTGATTTTGTGGGAGGTAAAAATTGGACAATGGACACAAGGATTTATAGTGGTTCGCCCTTCTAACAAGCACCTACATTCACTACCTTAGCTTCCCACTAAGGATTTCACCAAATTCACTCTTGAATTTCATCCCATTTTCTAAGCTAAGGAGGCAACCTTTACACACTCAAAGCTTTCTAACCCAAAGCTTGAGTAAACCCTCTTTACAAGAGAAATTTAAGCAAACTTGAAATCCCTCACTAGGTAGATAGTTTGCACTCTTAAGCTCACTCACCCAACCCTAAACTCTTAAGGTCTTGAGATTTTTGGCTTCGATGATGGTTGTCTTCTTTTAGTCTCATGACTCAGGAAGAGAATAGAGAAGCATTTAGAAAAGCTTGTCTTCCGGAATGATTTCTCCATTATCTTTGAGTCCATTTGTGATGGTGGAGAATCTATCGAACATCTTTGTGATGTCTTCATCCGATTCCATCTTGAAGTTCTCATACTCGTGGTTGAGAAGGCCGATCTTAGTCTCCTTTACTTCGTTTGTTCCCTCGTATTTAACTTCAAGCTTGTCTCATACTTCTTTGGCATCTTCGCAAGAGGACATCTTCTCATAGATGTTGGGCTAAATGCACAAAAGAGGATGTGCAAATTCTTGCAATTAAGCTACATCTTTTTGCGATCATCCGAACTCCATTCTGCCTTTACTCTTTGTAGCACATAAGGACCCTCTTCAACAACATCCCAAAGCTTGTAGTCTTTAGATTTGATGAGAAACTTCATTCTAATCTTCCAATGAGCGTAGTTGGTCCCGTCGAAGAATGGTGGCTTGTCGATGGATTGCACCATTTGACCGGTTGATAGAATTGATGTATCGAGTTTCCCGGGTCACCGCAATAGGATGTTAATCCCCTTCGATTGAGCCTCGCTATGATAACAATTGTTGGGCTTGATAGGCTCGATTTACTTCAACCGATTTAGATAACCAAGTGCTGGAGAAGTTGGATTTTGGGTGATTTTGTGGGAGGTAAAAATTGGACAATGGACACAAGGATTTATAGTGGTTCGCCCTTCTAACAAGCACCTACATTCACTACCTTAGCTTCCCACTAAGGATTTCACCAAATTCACTCTTGAATTTCATCCCATTTTCTAAGCTAAGGAGGCAACCTTTACACACTCAAAGCTTTCTAACCCAAAGCTTGAGTAAACCCTCTTTACAAGAGAAATTTAAGCAAACTTGAAATCCCTCACTAGGTAGATAGTTTGCACTCTTAAGCTCACTCACCCAACCCTAAACACTTGAGCAAATTTGACAAATTTGGCTCACAAGTGTTATCTATACTAGAAATGTACAATTTAAGCTCTAAAGACAATTTGACATCATAATGTTGTTACAATTGAAGCACTAACCATCTCTTGATGCTTGGAGGTCCCTTTTATACTCCTAATTGATTTTGTAGCCATTGATGACCGTTGGGGTTGAATTAGAGCCGTTGGAGCCTTTATTTCCCACTATAAATGCAGTTCTACAGCTTAGCGTATCGATGCTTCTCAAATCGTATCGATACGGTCCCAATAAGGAAATAGTCGTTGAGCACTTCCAGCTGGTGCATATCGATACGCGTAGAAAGTGTATCGATACGGTCCTGCAATTTAAAAGACCGTTAGGAAAATGACCGTTAGGGGTAGTTGGGCGTATCGGTACGTGAACTAGCCGTTGGGTATTTAAAGCAAACCGTATCGATACGAACAAAGCATACTTGTAAGGGTTTTGGCTACTGGAAAATCACTATAGTTAAAACCCTAAAGATTATCGATACGGTAACATACTGTATCGGTACGGTTACATTAAATGCTTGGTTTTGACTACTTTAAATGCACTTTAAATTATTCCAAAGCCTTATAAAACTCTTAAACATATTTTCAAGTTGTTTTTGACTAAAAGCTTACTTTAAATTCTTTTCAATTTTTTCCAAAACATTTTTCAATTATTATATCAAAACATTTAATTCTACAGTCTTGAAGTACTTCAAGATTTATTGTATTTGCAAATAAGCCCTTATACAGTTAGTTATATGAAAATCAATTTAAGTTTTACAATCTCCCCCTTTTGATATAACAAAACCAATGATAAATTTTGAAGTATTGAAAACTTTGAAAGACTTACTCCCTCTTAATTTAAGATAGGTTTTCAAAAAATTATGTTTTATACTTCTCCCCCTTTTTGTTAGATCAAAACTAGTGCATGAATAGAGAATATAAACAAGATATAACAATAAAGCACAAGATATAATCAAAGCATAATAAGCAACATAATATCATTAAAGATCAAATTAAAATCCAAGGCAACAATAGTTCAACATAACTTCAAACTTAAATCCAAGCTTAATCCTAAAAAAAATCAAAGCATAGGGTTCCTAACATAAAGGTGCATAAAAAGGAAATTCTAATATGATATGTAATGAGGTATGCTCAAAAACTACTCGTCCCCGTCGTCTTCACCCTCATCCTCTTCGTCTTCATCATCAATGTTGGCTTGAGATTTCCGAGTATGATTGAGCCAAGCTCCATAGAAGGCGATGAGAGAGACATCTATAGAAGTTTGTTTTTGTTCAAGGGCCTTGAATCGATCCTCAATTGATGTAAAGCGACTATCAATGGCCACAAATCTGACATCCATGTTATTCCCTAAGGATGTGAATTGCTCATTAAGATACGTCTTGAGTCCATCCATGGAAGTTTGAGCTTGTTGAACTTATGGACCTTGTGAAGCGACCGGAGGAGGTTGATCTTTTTGAGGAGGATAGTGAGCAACACGAACCCACTTATGATTAATGTACTCAAAGTGAGCACGAGTAAGGGAGTGTTCGTCGATTGGCTTTCCTAGAGGCTCGGTGTCATCATGGGAACAATCGATCTCCAAGGAATGGAACAAGAAGCTCAAAGCCATGCCATAGAAAAAGGACTTGACTTGATCGGTGTGACGGTGTTGAACAAGATAAACCAAGTCGGCAAACATAATTTGGAAAAGATTTGGGCGCTTACCCTCTCGGAAACAATGGAGCCAAAAAGCATCAACTTGGCGAATGGTAGAGAATTTCCCACCGGAAGGACGGATTCACCAACAGATGATAAGATGGAGGATACGGTCATGGGCATCAAGGACGGTGATGGAGCCAAGTTGAGAATGCCCCAAGGAGTATTCATCATCAATTCCCAAGTTTTCAAACCCAAAAAAACTACATAAAACGGTTTGATCAGTTCGAAACTTTTTACCCATAAGATAGGACTCAATAGCAATAACATTTTCTCTAACTTGGTCATGGATACACCGGGCATTAGCAAAGAAAATCAAAATAAGATTTCGGTACACAATCGGGGGAACACTTAGAAAATGTATAAACTTCCATTGTTGTAACAACCCAAAATATTTGAACTTAAAACGTTCGGAGTTTAGAAAAGAGATTGAAACAACTCGTTCATCCCAGATTGGAAAAGCTTGGTATTTTTTGTAATGGGCCATAGCCGAAGGGGATTGAAAATTATTTTAATCCAAGGTTTGGTTTAGTAATACCCTCATTTTCCAAATTGGGATTGGATGAACTAGAAGCCAAATCTTTCCTTTGTCTCTTTTTCGGTGCCATAATATCCTAAAAAACATAAAAAAAAACATAAAAAACAATGCATGCAATTATCATCATATTCGATCCAATGAACATTCCAATAATTTAAGGTATTGATAAAAATATCATATATTATAGGTTAAGATTATATACAAGTATAAAAGTAAATTTTGGTAAAAAAAGATTTTTGAAAAACAGACTTGAAAAATATACGATATATTTTAATATTCAAATAAAAATATTTGGATTTTAAAAAATCTTTACAAAAAACTTCAAAACCCATATAAATATATATTACACAAAAAAGTTAAAAACTATAGAGAAATGAAAACGAAAATTAAAAAGAAAAGAAAAGAAAAAGAGTTTATACCTTGAGTTATGGTGTATGGATGAATGAAGAGATGAGAATGCACCAAATTACTAGCAAAGCTTGGCTTTGATGTTTTGATGAAAAACTCTCAAAGAATTTAAGGTTTTGTATGAAAATTAGAGAGATTGAGAGGGTTTTTATAAATATGTTCGGCTAGGGTTTGGAGAGAAAAGTGGGATTTGAGTTTTAATTAAAGATAATCTCTTTAATGCCCGATTTAAAGCTTCAGCGAATACCGTATCGATACGTTGGTTTCCAAACAATATTGATACATGTGATCGTATCGATACAATACTGACTGTATTGTTCCCATTGAAGAACCCGTATCGATACGCTTATAGCCGTATCGATACCCCTTTACCAAAAAATGCATTTTGGACAAGAACAAGTCCAAAAATCCAACATTGAATGACTCTAAATGCATGTGAATGATATATGGATAGAAACTGATGTAAACCCCCTAACAACAAGCATATATGCATTAAGAAACAAATTAACATAGGCAAGATCATCATACAATTTCAAGCAAATTTTTTTTGGCACAAAAGGGCCCTAAAAGGTCAAGATAGGCTAGTTACACCTAACTCTCTTCTAAGGGTCCAAAAACGCTCTTTGTCTAATGATTTGGTAAAAATGTCCGCTAGTTGGTTCAAGGTGTCAACATTCTCTACAACAACATCATTTTTCAATACTTGATCTCCATTGAAATGATGTCTAATTTTTATGTGCTTGGTTCTAGAATGTTGGATGGGATTCTTAGTGAGACATATGGCACTAGTGTTATCACACTTAAGGGGTATGGTACCTACATCAACTCCATAGTCTAGAAGTTGTTGTTTCATCCAAAGGACTTGAGCACAACAACTTTCGGTCGATATGTATTCCGCTTCGGTGGTAGATAAGGCTACACTATTTTGTTTCTTAGAGAACCAAGATATGAGCATAATACCTAGGAATTTGCATGTTTCGGAGGTACTCTTTTTATCTATCTTACATCCCCCATAATCGGCATCGGAAAAGGCATGAAGGTCAAATGACGAGTCTCTAGGATACAAAAGACCTAAACAAGGTGTGTCTCTAAGGTATCTAAAGATTATCTTAACGGCTATAAGGTGTGATTCTCTAGGAGTAGCTTGAAACCTAAAACACAAGCAAACACTAAACATGATATCGAGTCTACTTGCGGTAAGGTAAAGCAAAGATCCAATCATAGAACGATAAAGCCTAGAATCAACAAACTTACCTCCTTCATCTTTGTCAAGCTTAATTGATGAGCTCATTGGAGTGGCTTGAGGCTTCACATTCTCCAAGCCAAACTTTTTGAGCATATCTTTGATGTACTTTGCTGGGTTAATAAATGTGTCATCCTTCCTTTGTGTGATTTGGAGCCCCAAGAAGAATGAGAGCTCTCTCATCATGCTCATCTCAAATTCACCTTGCATTAGCTTAGAAAATTCTTGGCAATAAAAATCATTAGTAGAACCAAAGATTATATCATCAACATAAATTTGTACTACTAAGATGTCATTGCCATTTCTTTTAATAAAAAGTGTAGTGTCCAGCTTGCCTTTTTCAATCAAAAAGTTTGAAAGCCTTTCATACCAAGCTCTAGGAGCTTGTTTCAAACCATACAAAGCTTTAGTCAATTTAAAAACATGGTTTGGAAAATGTGGATCTTCAAAACTGGGTGGTTGTTCAACATACACTTCTTCATTTATTAAACCATTTAAAAATGCACTTTTAACATCCATTTGAAAAAGTTTGAAATCATGATAACATGCAAATGGAAGAAGCATCCCAATTGCTTACATTCTAGCTACGTGTGCATATGTTTCATCAAAACCAATTCCCTCTTCTTGAGTGTAAGCCTTGTTTCTCACTATGTTACCACTCTCATCTAGTTTGTTTCTAAAAACCCATTTAGTTCCTATAGTAGATTTATTACTAGGCCTATCAACTAATGTTCATACTTTACTCTTCTCAAATTGATTAAGTTCTTCTTGCATGGCCAATATCCAAAAGTCATCTTTCAATGCTTCTTTGGTATTTTTAGGCTCAATGCATGAAATGAATTCAACATGGTTCATTAATATAATAGAGGATCGAGTAGTTACCCCCTTGGATGGATCACCCAAGATCTCATCACCCTTAACATAGTTGAGTTCCCTTGGGTGTAGCTTACTTCCTTTTCCTCAATTGTCGTGTCCTTTAAAGCTTCGATGGGAGGATCTTGTGTTTCTTTCTTGGTTGGAACCTCATCCACTTTTGATGATTGCCCACCATCAATGGCTTCAATGATCCTTACATCATCATTATCATCACAAGAATCCTTCCTTAGAAGGAGATTATCATCGAAAACAACATGAATATACTCTTCTACGACTAAGGTTCTTTTGTTAAACACTCGATAGGATTTAGAGTTTAAAGAATATTTTAAGAAAATAGCTTCATCACCTTTTGCATCAAATTTACCTAAATGATCTTTTCCATTGTTTAAAACAAAACACTTGCATCCAAAAGGATGAAAATAGCTAATGTTAGGCTTTTTGACTTTAAAATCTCATAAGGAGTTTTCTTTAAAATTGGCCTAATCATTACACGATTTATGATATAATAAGATGTGTTTATGGCTTTCGCCCAAAATTACTTAGGTAAATTGTTTTCACAAAGCATGGTTCTAGCCATTTCTTTTAAAGTACGTTTTTCCTCTCAACTATCCTATTTATTTGAGGAGTGGGAGGTGCGAAAAAATTGTGGCTAATACCATTAGAGTTACAAAAATCCTCAAAACCTAGATTTTGAAATTTCGTTCTATGGTCACTTCTAATATGAGTTATGTTTTGACCAAGGTCATTTTGAGTAAGTTTGGAAAATGTGATGAATTTTTCTAAAGCCTCATTTTTGTACTTAAAAAGAGAACACAACTGTATCTAGAGAAATCATCAACTAAAACATAAGCATATGATTTTCCACCCAAGCTAGTTGTCTAATATGCCCAAACAGATCCATATGGATCAATTGTAAAACCCTGCTAGTTGAAGCAACATTAATGGATTTAAATGAGGTACATTTTTGTTTACCCTTAGCACATGCATCACAAATTTTTTTCTAATGAGAATTTTAGCTTAGGTAAACCTCTAACTAGATTTTGGGAAACTAATTTCTCTAAAACACTTATGCTAGCATGTCCTAGTTTCCTATGCCACAACCATACATCATTTTCATCACTAGGAACCAAACATGCATGGGATGTATGTATGTCATCTAGATGTACCATGTAAATATTACCTATGCGATGACCAATGAACATTATTTCATTTGTTTTAATGTTCACAATTTTACACCCATTAATATCAAAATGAAAATTAAACTCTTTATCGCACAATTGACTAATGCTCAACAAGTTATGCTTAAGACCATTGACAAACAAGACATCTTCAATGAGAATAGATGAGAGATTACCAATAGAGCTAATACTCTCAATGTGGCCTTTCGAGTTGTCACCAAATGTTACTACTCCACCACTCTTTGGCTTGAGCTCCATGAATCTACTATTGTTGCCGGTCATATGTCTTGAGCATCCACTATCAAGGTATCAAGTGTTTTGACTTGAACCTTTGGCCTTGTAGCAATGCTCCCCCTACAAACAAAGATTAGTTCTTGATTTTTGGTACCCTAACCATCTTGGGTCCATGTGAGTTAGCTCTCAAATACTAGGTTCCCTTAGGAATCCAAGAAGAAATAGCACGTATATTATTAGAGACTATAAGTTCCTTAGGAACCCATACACATCTAATCCTTTTAGCTTTAAGATTCTTTTTAGAGCCTCTTTGTTTGTAGCCATTAAAGTTCCTCTTCACATAGTTGGGTTTTGAAGAACTTCCTTTTTCAAAACTTGATTCCCAGCTATGTTTAGAGAAGCTTGAAGCTCATTCACCACCTTGTGGTGATCATCATGACCTTTGGAGAGAAGATTGTTTAAATCAACATTTTCATCTTAAAAATATTTTAAATCATCTTTTAAAGCCAAAATCTTCTCTTCAAGTTCTGAATTGGTTTTGTATAAAGAATCGTTTTGGGTTTTTAAATTGGAAATCAACTTTTTGTTTTTCAAAACCGATTCTTTATATTTTTCAACCAATTCATCATAAACCTCTTGTAGCTCATCATAAGCCTCTTGAAGCTCATCAAATGTAAAATCAAAGCTAGATGAGTTGAGGTTTACCTTAGGATCGTTATCAATGGCCATGAGGCAAAGAGTTGCTACTTCGTGCTCTTCTCCATCAGATGATGATTCATCATCGCTCCAAGTAGCAATATAGGCCTTTTGCTTCTTCTTTTTATCGAACCACTTCTTTTTGAGTTGAGGGCAATCCGATCAAATGTGGCCCGGTTTCTTACACTCATAACAAATGAGTTGATCCTTTTCTTCTTCTTTGCTCTTGTTCTTGAAGTCTCTTCTTCTTTGGAACTTCCTTCCCCGGTTAGACTTCATGAATCGAGAGAATATTTTGGCTATCATAGTCAATTCTTCAAATTCATCTTCTTCACTTGAATTGCTCTCCTCTTGTGGTAGTGAGGCTGTAAAGTGTCCACAATTTTTATATTTCATGCACATTCCATCTCATATTATTGATGTTTTTGAGTACATTTTAGGTATAATTAGGATCATGCATTGCATTTTACAGTATTTCTTTACTTTGCCATGTTTTTCTAGATTATCCTTTGTTTGGTAAAGAAAAGGTAATGTTTTAGTCTACTTTTGGTTTTAGGTACTAGAGGCTAACAGAGGGAAAGAGGAGATGAGGATGTGATGCTGAAGCAATGAACCAAGGAGCTGTACTCATGCAGTTCCAGACAGAGACAACAGCTCTCGAGTAGCTGCTGCCGCCCACCGTGCCGCCCAAGACAGCAGACTGTGTAGTTGGAGAATCGGGGTGCAATTTATAAAGCGGAAAATCCTAATTCTATCGATGATATCCACTCAATTTTCCGACCTCTGTAGCAGCGGAAAGAGCCGCCGAAGGTGAATCTCGAGATTGTTTACAGAACAAAGCAACGTGATAAAGTCCATATTCAACTCAAAGAAGTCAGAGTTTAAAGTCACATTTAATGTGAAAAGCTACTTTGAAGACTTCTACTTCAAGAAGGACTAGACCTAGCTAATGCCTATATATACCCACTGTAATTCTAATTCAAAATAATGAAGGTTTTCCTTAGGCATAGTTTAGGTTTTCTTGTCGCCGACATGTTCTAATTCTCTCCTTGGGTTTGGGTTATGTTGTAATTAGTAGTAATTACGGTTGTTTAGGATTTGAAGTTTGTTTTTTCAAATAAAATTACAAGGTTTACTTATTCCATGTTCTTCATAGTTTTCAATTAAGGAGAAAGATTAGTTGAATTCTATCCATTTGTTAGGTATCGAGAGAATCGAACTCACGAAAGGAGTAAGTACGATTTCATCTATAGACGGTGCGATCAATCCAGCCTAGACATAGGTTAAGGGTTTAAGGCGGCTAAAAGAGGATGAATTAACATTGATGTCTTTGCATGATTCACGCCACGACCGGTATTATCTGCAGTGGGCATCAACAGAACTCTGACTTAGACATAAGCAAAGTCACTTTTGAAGCGTTCTGCTGAGCCTTGTAGTTCTGCCGAGTTTGCCGCCGAGACACAGTTCCATTCCCTACCGAGGCAGCGAGAGGGTTATAGCAGTCTACCTGCCATCCACCGCCGAGGCAGCAGAGTCTGGCAATGCAAAACAACTTGACCTATTCAACGCAGTTTCACACTGATCAGCAGCATAACCCCGTCCTCTCTATCAATCTGGTCTCTTCCTTTTTAATTACTTGTCTTTTTATTTTACTTTTCTTCTCAACATTCACCTTACTTGTGCATTTACTTTTCTTGTGTGGGAACAACAATTCGAATTAAGCTGTTCAATCCCTGTGGGAGATGATATCTTATATACTATAAATTGACAGGAGTGTGCACTTGCGCTCATAAATAGAGAACACCCAAACGTTCTACAAGTTTTTGGCGTCGTTTCCAGGGATTGGTAACAAAGAAATTCGTCTTTAATTTATGCACTTTTATTTCTTTACAGTTTTTTTATTTTTATTTTTAATCGAAAAAAGAATTTTATAGTTTCCTTTGCTAGTGTATGACCAGGGCGAATCCAAAAGGAGAAATCCTCTTCTATGATGATATCGAACTAAGAGAAAGAGAGCTCTAGAAAGAAATCGTAGTAACCCTAGGGAAAACCAAAGAGGAAAAAGAAAAGGCAAAGGTAAACATGGTCCCTCCCAAAAATTCTGCGAACGGCAGGGATGGGCAGCAAGACTTGCCGCCCAGAGAATAGCAAGACCCACCAAGGCAACAACCCCCCCTTCCGCCCAAGCAGACCCAGAATGTTCGAACCACTAGAGATTATCTGGAACATGACTTCAAAGGGTTCGATCCGATAGTGACAGAACCAAAAATTGAGGCAGATCACTTCGAGTTGAAGCCCATTATGTTTAACATGATAAACACGTTAGGGCAATTTGGAGGGACTGCCACAGAAGATGCTCGGCAACACTTGAGAGTATTCTTGGACATCTGCACAGCATTCAAAATACACGGGGTCCATCAAGACGTACTGAGGCTGAGACTATTTCCCTATTCACTGAGGGATAAGGCAAAACAGTGGCTAAACAACCAGCCAACAGGATCGTTCAACACATGGACAGAGCTGTGTAAATATTTTCTAGACCGTTTCAGCCTGTCCAATGTCATATACAGACAGCGAAACGAAATAACAGCCTTGCGACAAGGGGATGACGAGCCGATGTATGAAGCATGGGAGTGGTACCAACAGATGCTTAACAACTGCCCGCTACATGGTTTTCCGGCTTGGACACAGGTATCAATGTTCTACAACGGGGTGAACTACCCAACACGGATGATGATTGATGCCTCAGCCAATGGAATCATCCTTGACAGACCATCAGAGGAAGCACTGCGAATTATGAACCAAGCCGCCAAGAACGACTACAAGTATCCAACAGCCCGCTGAGGCGGCGTTAGGCGGCCAGCCACTGTGAACGAGGTAGAAGCCTCAGAATCTGTCAATGCCCGCCTTGACAAGCTGACTGAGCTGGTCATAAGCATCGTGAAACTTGCTGGGAAAGTCTATGAGGTAAAGGCTGTGGAGCCGTTCTGTGACGAGTGTGGGGGCAACCATGATTCCTCTGACTGTACCGCATCTGCCAACTTTATGGGAGGATACGAGAGGAACAACAGACCTGCCCAGAACACCTAAAACCCTGGATGGAAGAACCATCCCAACTTCTCTTGTAGCAACCCAAAGGCTGCTACAAACCCACAATAGCAACAGGGAGGTTACCAGAAGTACCTATCACGATAGCTGCCTCAACAACAACATAATACAAACACTTCTTCCTTAGAATCTACCCTACATACTTTCATATCCCGTACTAATGATTTTATTTCTAATACGTATAAATTTATTGACAAAACTGAATCTTTCATGGACAGGATGGAAAACATGATGAACAGCCAAGAGGCAGGGATAAAAAATCTGGAGACCCAGTTCGGAAAGTTTGCTTAGGTCATCAATACTAGGCCAATGGGTGGATTACCTAGTCACACTGAAATCACGAAACAGAAATCCCATGAATAGTGCAAAGATATAACAACAAAAAGTGGGATAAAACTACAAGACCCATCCATGCCTGTCGCAAGAAAAACATCACCTGCCGAACCAGTGCAAGTCGTCGGGCAACCTGCCGCAGTAGCCCCGAAAAAAAAACTATAAGGAACCAGAACAGGAACTGACAGATGACACCAGGAATGAGCAGCCAGATTCTGAACCAGTTACCTTCTCCCAAGATAGGATACCCCTCAAAGCAAAGACTGTCATCCCGACACCTCCACCATCATTTTCACAAAGACTGAAAAATCAGAAACATGATGTGCAGTATAACAAATTCATGGACGTGCTGAAACAAGTAAAAATCAATTTTCCACTGGTATAGTTGATCGAACAGATGCCTAGCTATGCCAAGTTCTTAAAAGATATGGTATCCAAGAGAACAAGGATTGGAGAATTTGAAACATTGGTAGTAACAGAAGGATGCATGGCCATGCTGCACAATAAGGCACCACCCAAACAAAAAGATCCGGGCAGTTTCATAATTCTGTGCAAAATAGGCAACAACCACTTCGTATGCGCCCTATGCGACATAGGGGCAAGCATCAATCTAATGCCCAAATCTGTCTTCCAGAAATTAGGAATAGGAGATGCCCGCCCAACAATAGTAATACTCCAGCTGGCCGACAAAACATACGTACAACCAGAAGAAAAAATTGAGGACATCCTGGTGAAGGTGGACAAATTTATTTTCCCTATCGATTTTCTGGTACTAGAATGTGAAGCAGATGAAAAGGCACCAATAATCTTGGGGCGACCATTCCTTGCTACGGCCAGAACACTGATTGATGTGGAAAAAGGTGAACTTACGATGAGGGTAAACGACCAACAAGTAAAATTGAATGTCTTCCAAACCATGAGGCATGCAGATGATCCAGAAGAATGCCAGCTAATGGAAGCCATCTCAGAGTTCAACTTTGTAGCCAACAGACCCTACCTACAATAAGACTGCCTGGGCAGAGACCTCGATAGCTGTTTCGGTAGCCATTTAGAAACCTGCCCAGAAGAGGAGCAACACAGTGAGTACACAGAACAGGAATTGGAGGAACAGAAAGAAGCATACCGAATAGCAAACAAGCCAGGTAAGTACTTCGAACCACTGAATTACACAGAAAAGTGGGGCAAAATGTTCAAACCATCTATCGAACAACCTCCCACTCTTGAGTTAAAAGCCTTACCTGCACAACTTAAGTATGTTTTCTTGGGACCTGATGATACACTGCCAGTAATAATTTCTTTCAAGTTGTAGCCTAGACAGGAACATCAACTGACAGCACTGATGCGGCAGCAAAAGAAGGCAATAGGCTGGACCATTGCAGACATAAAGGGAATAAGCCTAGCCATATGCATGCACAAAATACAGCTCGAGCAGGACCAAAAGCCAACTATGGATGCCCAGAGGAGATTAAACAATGCCATGAGAGAAGTTATCAAAAAGGAGATTATCAAATGGTTAGACGCTGGTATCATATATCCTATCTCGGACAGTGAATGGGTAAGCCCGGTACAATGTGTACCAAAGAAAGGTGGCATAACTGTGGTAAGTAATGACAATAATGAGTTAATAACAACTAGAACGGTAACTGGTTGGAGAATATGCATGGATTACTACAAGCTAAATAAAGCAACAAAAAATGATCATTTTCCGTTACCTTTTATTGATCAAATGATTGACCGCCTTGCTGGCAAACCTTTCTACTATTTTTTGGATGGATATTCAGGTTATAACCAGATCGCCATCGCATCGGAGGACCAGGCCAAAACAACATTCACCTGCCCCTATGGCATTTATGCTTTTGGATGAATCCCATTCGGATTATGCAACGCCTCGGCCACATTCCAGCGATGCATGATGGCTATTTTCTCCGACATGATAGAAGACTTCATGGAAATATTTATGGATGACTTTTATGTCTTCGGCAGCAGCTTCAACAGCTGCCTCGGAAACCTTGAAAAAGTACTCAGCATATGCGAGGAAACAAATATGGTACTTAATTGGGAAAAAGGCCACTTTATGGTCGATGAAGGCATAGTTCTGGGGCATAAAATTTTCGCACAGGGAATAGAGGTAGACAAGGCCAAGATCGAAGTAATTGCCAACTTGCCGCCACCGACCGCTGTCAAGGGCATTCGGAGTTTCCTGGGACACGCAGGTTTTTATCGCAGATACAAAGAGAACTTTTCCAAAATTTCTAAACCGCTGTGTACTTTTCTGGAACAGGACCAACCATTCAACTTCGATGAGGCATGTCATAAGGCATTCAAAACATTAAAGGAACAGCTGGTGACAACACATGTGGTAGTTCCCCCTAATTGGAGTCAACCCTTTGAGCTCATGTGTGATGCCAGTAATACTGCCGTCGGCGCCGCCCTAGGACAACGCAAAGATAAAATCTTTCGTGTAATCTACTACGCCAACAAAACACTAAATCCTACCCAAACCAACTACACCACTACAGAGAAAGAGTTACTGGAAGTAGTGTTCGCCTTTGATAATTTCTGGCCCTACCTTATTGGTACAAAGGTGATAGTCCACACAGATCATTCTTCCTTGAGGTACCTATTCGCAAATAAGGATGCAAAGCCTCGCCTGATCCGTTGGATCCTTCTACTGCAAGAGTTTGACATGGAAATTTGAGACATGAAGAGCACAGAGAATCAAGTGGCGGACCATCTCTCTCGGCTTGAGAATGGACAAGAAAAGACCTTCAACAGCGAAATTCAGGATGCATTCTCTGATGAACAGTTGCTACTAGCCTCTGCGCTGGTAGCTGCCCTGGAAGCTGAAGGCATCTCACTTGCCGCCCACAAAGAGGTCGCGGTAGCAGCATCGACACACACACCCTGGTACGCAGATATTGTGAATTATTTAGTATCTGGTGTTTTACCCTATGAACTTAACTTTCAAGGAAAGAAATGATTCCAATATGATGCTAAGCATTATTTTTGGGACGAGCCTTTCTTGTTTAAAAACTGTGCAGACCAGGTTATCAGACGGTGTGTCCTAGAGGATTAACAACAAGCCATACTATCATAGTGCCACGCAACACCATATGGAGGCCATTTTTGAGGGCAGCGCACGGCAGCAAAACTGCTCCAATCAGGTTTCTTTTGGCCGACATTGTATAAAGACGCCCAAGCATTCTACAAACAGTGTGATAGTTTCCAGAGAACAGGAAACATATCGAGAAGGAACAAAATGTCCATACAAACCATCTTGGAGGTTGAGTTATTCGATGTTTGGGTAATAGATTTTATGAGACCATTCCCATCCTCGTGTGGTAATATGTACATCCTTCTAGTAGTGGACTATGTTTCCAAGTGGGTAGAAGTCATTACCACCCCCCACATTGATGCAAAGACCATCCATAGGTTCTTACGAAAGAACATATTCACAAGGTTCAGAGTTCCAAGAGCAATCATTAGTGACGACGACACCCATTTCGATAACAAACTAATTGCCAAGGCACTCCAACAAGTTGGTGTCAAGCACAAGACTATTGCGGCATATCATCAACAAACAAATAGGTATGCAGAGATTTCAAACAGGGAAGTCAAGACCATCTTGGAGAAAGTTGTAAACCCAAGTAGGAAAGATTGGTCGTTAAAATTAGACGATGCTCTTTGGGCATACCGAACAGCATACAAAACACCACTCATGATGTCCCCATATCATCTAGTATACGGAAAGGTCTGCCACCTCCCTATCGAAATAGAACACAAAGCGTATTGGGCAGTCAAGGCAATAAACATAGACTGGAAACAGGCTGGTGAAAATAGACTACTGAATCTGGCAGAAATTGAGGAATTTCGACTAGAGGCATACGAGAACGCAAAGTTGTACAAGAAAAAAGTCAAAAAATGGCACGACAACAAGATTCAATAGCGGCGGTTTCTACCCGGGCAGCAGGTACTGCTGTTCAATTCCCGCCTCAAGCTATTTCCTAGGGAGTTAAAATCCAGATGGTCGATACCATTCAAAGTAGTCCAAGTCTTCCCACATGGTGTCGTGACAGTAAAACCAGTAAATGGGGAGGGACAAAATTCAAAGTTTACGGGCAGCAGTTAAAGCACTATACAGGAGGTTCTGTCCCAAAAGAACATGAAGTATTCACATTGGGGAACACCCACCCCAATGTGACATAATTTTATCTTTTCAAATCTTTACCGTTTTAGTAGGAGTAGAATTTTTTTAGGACTAGATTTCATCCTTTTCATTTTCTTTATTATTTATTCCCGTCTCACAAGTAAATATGCAGGTCTAAACCCTGAAAAATCAAGACCGCTAAGCATAGAAAAGGGCAGCACTGCTAAGCCCGCTTCCGTAACCTGTAGATGACGGCAAAAAACTCCTCGAAATCCTCTACACCATCTGACTAAGCCTAAGTTTTCTTCTTTATTTCTTGTATTTATTTTTGTGTTTTCTGTTTTATTTTGTGCATTAAGGGCAATGCCCATCTCGAGTTTGGGGGGGATAGCTCTCGCATCTTTTGTCTAGGCATACTTAGTAGCATATAGAATGCATTATACTTGCCTTAGTGTTAATTGGAACAAAAAAAAAATTGTTATATAACTTGTGCCTATGACAGTTAGCCGATTACTTATTCTCACACCAATAATAAATTGAACTTAATATGAGAAAAGCATGCAAAATGACTTAGAATTTTTTTTGCCAAAACTGTCAAACACTATTGTTACTTGCTGAATTTGTTAGAATATCTAATGAACATTGCCTACTTTGTTTTTAGAATTCTTTGCAAAGTTCTAACGATGGTTGCAGGTAGCCGCCGAGGCAGAAAATAGAAACAAAAAATACAGCACTGTTACGGCAGCCAAAGTAAAAGCAAGGAAACATTGTTGTTTTACCCTAGAGGTGCCCGCAACAGGCTCTGGGAAGAATCATGTGCGAGGACACATTGCTGCTATCAAAGTCAATGAATCTGAAAGTTTTGAAGTGACGGACAAATTAGCAAGAGTGAATGAAAGTCTTCACGGGATGACTCTACTCCATGGGTTCGGGGCTTTGTAGTTTGCTCCTATCTTAATTTCAGACCTAGAAGAGTAGTTGTGATAAGCTGAAGTCCTCATTGTCATGATTATATATTGTGCTTAACTGTGTTGTCTCGGCAACAACCTTATATATCATAACAATATCTTTGTTTATCTAGTTATTCTGCATAATTCAGCCTGTATACAGTCCTGCACACACTGCACTAGCATTAGAAATTAATTCTGAGTTATTCTCTTGCTAAGTTCCATTCATTAATCTAATATAGGTGACACGGCCTTGAGGTAAAAAATCAAGTTGAAAACAAGTTTTTCTTTCTGGCTAATATAAGGGCAAGTATGTTTAGGTTGCATTGCTTGAGGACAAGCGATAGTTCGTGTTTGGGGGTGTGTAAAGTGTCCACAAGTTCTATATTTCATGCACATTTCATCTCATATTATTGTTGTTTTTTAGTACAGTTTAGGCATAATTAGGATCATGCATTGCATTTTACAGTATTTCTTTACGTTGTCATGTTTTTCTAGATTATCCTTTGTTTGGTAAAGAAAAGGTACTGTTTTAGTGTACTTTTGGTTTTAGGTACTAGAGGCTGACAGGGGAAAGAGGAGCTGAGAATGTGATGCTGAAGCAGCGAACCAAGGAACTGCACTGATGCAGTTCCAGACAGAGACAACAGCTACCGAGAAGCTGTCGCCGCCCACCGTGCTGCCCAAGACAACAAACTATGGAGTTGGAGAACCGGAGTGTGATTTGTAGAGCAGAAAATTTTGATTCTATCGATGTTGTCCACTCAATTTTCTGACGTTTGTAGTAGCGGACAGAGTCGCCAAAGGTGAATCTCGAGATTGCTTGCGGAACAAGGTAACGTGATAAAGTCCACATTCAACTCAAAGAAGTCAGAGTTTAAAGTCACATTTAATGTGGAAAGCTACTTTGAAGACTTCTACTTCAAGAAGGATTAGACCTAGCTAATGCCTATATATATCCGTTGTAATTCTAATTCAAAATAGCGAAGGTTTTCCTTAGGCATAGTTTAGGTTTTCTTGCCGCCGACATGTTCTAATTCTCTCCTTGGGTTTGGGTTATGTTGTAATTAGTTGTGAGAACGGTTGTTTAGGATTTCAAGTTTGTTTTTGCAAATAAAATTACAAGGTTTACTTATTCCATGTTCTTCATAGTTTTCAGTTATGGCGAAAGGTTAGTTGAATTCTATCCATTTGTTCGGTATCGAGAGAGTCGAACTCACGAAAGGAGTAAGTATGATTTCATCTATAGACGGTACGATCAATCCGGCCTAGACATAGGTTAAGGATTTAAGGCGGCTAAAAGAGGACGAATTAACATTGCTGTATTTGCATGATTCACACCACGACCAGTATTATCTGTAGTGGGCATCAACAGAACTCTAACTTAGACATAAGCGGAGTCACTTTCAAAGCGTTCTGTCGAGCCTTGTAGTTCTACCGAGTTTGCTGTCGAGACACAATTCCATTCCCCTACTGAGACAGCGAAAGGGTCTCAGCAGTCTACCTTCCATCCACCGCCGAGGCAGCAGAGTCTGGCAGCGCAAAACAACTTGACCTATTCAACGCAGTTTCACACTGATCAGCAACATAACCCCGCCCTCTCTATCAATCTGATCACTTCCTTTTTATACTTGTGTTTTTTTACTTTTCTTCTCATCATTCACCTTACTTGTGCAGGAACAACAATTCAAATTAAGCTGTCCAATCCATGTGGGAGACGATATCTTATATACTATAACTTGATAGAAGTGTGCACTTGCGCTCATAAATAGAGAACACCCAAACGCTCTACAGAGGCTTTGAGAGCAATCCCTTGTTTCTTCTTTTCCACCTCTAGCTTATCTACTCTTATTTCTTCTCTTTTCTTTTCTTCTTTCTTTCCTTGCTTCATGATCTCGTGAGTAAGGAGAGATCCTACCAACTCATCGAGCTTCAAAGTCTTCAAGTTTTTCGTCTCGATAATTGTAGTTCTCTTCCCATTCCATGATTCAGGAAGAGAGTAGAGTAGCTTCTGGACAAGTTTATCTTCGGGAATAGTTTCATCGAAGCCCTTAAGACCATTTACTATAACCGAGAACCGATAAAAAAATCTTGGAGACGCTCTCATCCGGCTCTATCTTGAAGTTCTCATAACTTAAATTGAGGATCCCAATCTTGGTCTCCTTCACGTCGTTGGTGCCTTCGTATGTGGTCTCTAACTTTTCCTACACCTCCTTTGCACTTGTGCATGATAACATTTTGGCATACATGTCGGGTCCAAGTGCACAAAACAACATATGTAGAGCCTTGTCGTTTACTTGGAGTTTTCTCCGATCTTCATTAGTCATCTCCACCTTGATCTTCAGAACGAGTCTCCCTTCATTGTCTCATTTCATAGGAATTGTCGGTTCGTCTTCCACTACATCCCAAAGGACATAGTCATTGGATTTGATAAAGAGCCTCATCCAGTTCTTCCAAAAGGGATATTTATCCCCATCGAAGAATAGTGGTTTAGTGATGGATTGTGAGTCGTGCAAGCTAGCCCTAGAGGTAGATGCCATGGCTTTGATTAGATGTTGATCAACACTCTCCTAGGATCTCCTCTTGTGGATGTAAAGCCTTCAAAGAGGTAAGATTTGATACCAATTATTGAGTGGATCAAATGAATGTGATTTGGCCAAGAGAGGGTGAATTGACTTTTTAAATTTGGAGGGAGCAAATTAAAAATTGAAAAATGAAAAATAAGGCAAATTATAGTGGTTCAAGCTTCTAACAAGCTCTACATCCACTACCTTAGCTCCCAATAAGAATTTTCAACAATCTTCACTAGATGTTCTTCCCCTTTTCTAGGCTAAGGAGGTAACCTTTACAATCGATCAATCTTACTACCCCAAAGATTGACCTAAAAGACTTTCTTTACAAAGAAGAAATTTGGCAAATGAAAATATCTCTCACAAGACTGAAAATTTGCTCAATTACAATCAAACACTCCCTGAAACTTGAACTAATGATTTACAATAAGGATTACAACAAGTTGAGTACAAGATATGTCTCTAATGAAGTACAAAGGTTTGGAAGACAACTTGGATGTTACAAGTAGGTTCAATAGTTGTTGTTAAGGCTTTGGAGGCTTGCTTTTATACTCTTGCATTGAATTCTAGCCGTTTGGGTGGTTGAGGTCATCAATAGAGACGTTGGAGCCTTTATTTCCCACTATAAATGCACTTCTGCAACCTACCATATCGGTACTCGAACAATGGTATCGATACCTGTCTCAAAACAGAAAGAGTTTTTGTGCACATTTAAAAGGGCGTATTGATACGCTATAAGGGCGTATTGGTACGGGTATAGTGTAAAACAAGGGGCGTATCGATACTTATATACCGTATCGATACGAAATTTTCTTATTGGAATTCTGGATTGAACTTCACCTAAAAGTGTATCGATACGCTGAATGAGTGTATCGATACGGTTAACGGTTAAAATTTGGGATTCCAATAACTAACAAGCAACGTTGGAATCATTAAATGAATAGATTTTGTAAACATCATCAAATCGTATCGATATGAGTATAATCGTGTCGGTACGCTATAGCTTGAAAACTTGCCCAGATGAAATATCGTATCAATACGGGGTTAACCGTATCGGTACACTTTTAACGATTGAAATTCCAATGAAAGAAAATCGTATCGATACTGCTTAAGCGTATCGATACGCCTAGGCGTAGGATTGAAGTTAGGCTTTAAAATACTTAAAAAAATTGAACACTTTAAAAGTTTTGACTTGAAAGATCTTTTAGTTCAAAAAGCTTGTCAATTGAGTGAGTCATTGAAGTACTTAAAAATTTATTGTATTTGCAAATAAACCCTTATACAATTAGTTATATCAAAATCAATTTAAATTTAAAAATATCAATAATAATATTGACAGCTAACCAACCATAAAGGATTTATTTAAAAAAATTGAAACACTAATATTTTTGAATTAACAAAGAAAAAGCTTATAAACGCAATCGAAAAATGTGACAAACATTGAGAGTTTTGGTGTCATTATATTTTTTATATTATAATATTAATTTGGTTCAATAATTAGGGATATATAAATTTCATTGATATAAAAAATGTGATAAAACTATATTAAGTTAGTACAAACTAACTTGCCTCAGTGAACATATACTACTTGAAGTCACCTTAAAACCATAAGAAACTGCTACAAAGAAACAAATTTATATAAGAAATTGCAATGGAATTACACAATCTAGTATTTAACAAATAGCGGAATAACTTTTGTTAAATTGTAGATTGTATAATTTGATTGCAGTAGAGAAATGTTTATGGATGAAAAGCTGCATTAAATAGCGCTGAAGAAGTGCACATAAACACCTCATTGGATTTTAAGCACAGACTGTATCAACCAAGCCTCATATTTCTTCCAAGCATACAATGAATGAGGGATAAGAAAAATGGAAATGGCAGTGTAGAAGAAAACTAAATTAATATCAGTTGCAGGATCCAAAGAGATTAAAGGTTCATAAAACAAGTTTATCATTGACAAAAGAGTAAAGTAGTATCATATTATATATTCTCATGTATAATCTAGAAAGGGGCAGCTCAATCCATATTTACCCTTTTCCAAGAAGGTTTGGTGTTGGAGCTTGATGAGGAAGCTGCAGCAGTGGGATATGGGGTCACTGGCAGCTCCTATCATTTGGTCAAACCCAGGATACAGCTGTGGTATTAAATGCTGGAAAAATGACATTAATCATAAATGCAAAACAAAAATTGAGTCCTGAATCCAAGTCATGTACGAATTCTTCAGATCATGCACAAGCTGACTCAACTGCACAATTATCAGCTCACCAGTTGGAACTCAAAGGAAGCGACCATTGCCTGCAACTCCAACATCCAGTGCTCCTACGCTACAGGATCCCCGGCTTAGTCTCTTTCTTCTCCTTCAGCCATCGTCTGGACGTCTCGCTGCATTTCGTTCACCGCCTCTATGCTTCTGTGTCATGCAGTGGAAGACTTTTGCTAGCTTCTCCCTCATCGCTTCTGGTTTCCTTTCCGTGTGTTTTTCTTGTATTGTGGTTTCTGTTTGTGTCTGGCTTGTTTTGTCTTCTCTTGTTTCTGTTTCTGTTTCTGTTTCTAAGTTTTGCCTTGTTTTACTTTCCCTTTGTAATTGTTTCCCATGTTTTTGTCTTGTTTCTCCTTGTATGTTGTTGTTTGTGAATGAAGCTATCCTTTCGAATCAGATCATTGCAATTTGCAAGTGCTGTTAATAATATTTATGTAGATACATATCCTTTCACCAACTCCTTAGTCTCCCTACATCCCCTTAATCTACTCATCTATATTCACCCATATTTTTTTAAATCATGGACTCTAAACTCGTTTTCCTCTTAAAATTTTTATCTTTCTCTTTCTTCTAAATAAAAATAAAATTATAATTAAAAGGAGAGGACGATAAGCCAAGCCCAAGGAGCCTTGGCATCCAAGGTTTGGGAAAATTTAAATTTTACCCTCCTCAAATTTGTTTGAAATTCTCGTTAAATCTTAAATTTTTTAAATATTTTTAATTAAGTTTCACAAATTATTAATATTTTTTCACAGCCTCTCAAATTTTTTAAAAATTTTAATTAGATCCTCAACTTTTAAAAAAAGTCTCATTAAACCTCTAAAATTTTAAAAAAATTGATTAAACCTTTAAAATTTTAAAAAATTTAAATAAACCATCACACAAAAAATCCGTATATAAGAATTAGAATTAAGATTTATAAAAAAATATAAATAAAACTAACACAGAAATTACGTGGAAAAGCACTTGTACATTTTACGAGGCTAAAGCGTGGGTGGATAGCGTACCCTCCTATGTAATTATAATCGCCATTGTTGACCAAGTAAGACTTGCTTACCTTATCTTTTTGTCCCTTTCTTTCAACTTCAACAAGGAAATCTGTCTTGGACTTTAGCGCTCCTTTCCTTTGCATTTCACCACAAGAAATGGAAACCAGAAGGCGCTGTAGGACTGACACACTAACCAAATTATTCTTCAACCGTTCGTTATATTATTTTTTAATTAAGTGAAATAAATGAATATGGATAAAAAAATTATATTTGTTTAATTAAATGATCAAATTTAAATAAAGATATATTTGACTCATTTATTTTAGAAACAAACTCGTTAAATCAGGTACTTTAAAAACTTATTTATCAGCTCGTTTACAAGCTTATATATAAATTCGTTTATAAACATGAAAATTTGAAGTTAATATTCTTTTATCAACAATTTTTAAAATAAGTGATTAAAATTTTCAGTTAATACTCTACTCTCTCTAGTCTCCTTTAAGTTATGAAATCAAAATTCATTAGTAGTAAATTTTTCCCCACCTCCCCTGTATAGATATTGTTAAAAAAAGTTAGATGTTCTTTTCCTAAAAGTGATACTTAAAATTTCACATGTTTATTTTATTTATTTCTAATAATATTTTCTTTGTAGTTTGTTTGTTTATTATTTATAACAACTTTTTGTTTAGAGATAAATTCAGTTATATTTTCATGAACATCTTTATCAACATGTACCTTTTTTGGTGAAAAGATATGGTTTCATTTAGAAAGAATCATACACATGAATGCAATAGCATATATTTTATTAATTATTAGTAACCTCTTAAACTTAATTGGAGAAAAAAAATATACGTGCTCATAGCTAAAAAGAGTCAACGGGTAAACCCGACAAAAACACAGTAATAAAACTAACTATGAGAAACACCAGCCATCAGCAAAGGAACAATCTTGTAACACCCGGGTTTAGGGTCGGGTGTTAAGTGTGTGAATCGGATTTGAGTCGTGTGCTTGTTTTAAATTTAAAATGAGCTTGGTTTTAATTAAAAGGGCTTGAGACTTCATTAAAGGTAAAATGGTAAATTTTCAAATAAAGGAAATAAACAAGTAAAAATGGATTTTTTACTAAGACACCATCTTCTTCTTCCTTCAACCATTTTCACGACATAAAACCTCCCAAAACCCCAAAACATTGTTCCATCCATTTCTTCATCAATTCCAAGTGTTTTCATCGAAGTAAATACGTTTTTGACTTCTCCTTATCTTTCTAAATATTTCTATGGTTTTAGTTTTTGTAAACTCCATTTTTGAAGTTCTTCAAGTTTTCGAATTTTGGGGAAAAGGAGGAAGCTTTGATGGGTTTTTGTTTGGTTTTCGATTTGTAAAGTTAAATTATGTTAAACTCTTGCCCTTAGGTGTATCATATGTGAAAATGGTGGTGTTTTGATGAAAATCCCGAAATGGGTTTTTGTGGGTGTTTTAAAGGGTAAAAAACTTGGGTTTTTGAGGTAGCTTGGTGTGGGGAAGTTGGGTTGATGATATGGTTATGCTTGAGGGTTGTTTTGAATGTGTTTAGTGATGATTTGGGTGTTGAAATTGATGGGTTTCTGCTGGGTTAAGTTCAAGTCCAAAACTGAGGATTTTGGGTTAGTTCATGGTTTGGAAATGTAGAGAAATAGTCTTGTGGTTGTAACCTGTAACCCCCTTAGCACGGCCTAGACGGTTGGCCCGAACTACGAAGATTACACGGGGAAAACCAAAGTCAACACGAAAGTCAACCTTGATTAACGACCCTTTTTTTTCTTTTTAAAACTTGTATAAATGCATATTAACCCTAGGTGAACACTTGAGATAAACATACTCAAAAATCACAGCGATCGGAAAACATTTAGGGACTCAATTGCTCAACATACAAATTTAGGGACCAAAATGCAAATTCTGGAAATTAGAAGGACTTACATGTTTTAAAGTTACCATTATGAAATTAATCATATTTCATGCCTCTCTGCCAAATTTCATCTCAAACGGACGTCATAAACTCATCCAATTGCATATACAAAGATTAGGACCAAAACGTAAGAGTTTCAAAACATTTAACCATCAGAATCAGTGCCCAACGGTCGAATGTTTCAAAACGGGGAAGGTCCGTTCCGAAACGCGGGACCGTTCCGAAACTTGTTGCGGAACAGAGCTTGGCAGTGGCAAAACCGTTTCGGAACAGCTCTACCTGTTTCGAAACGCCAAGGCCATTTCAGGCCACCTGTTTCGAAACAGTAGCACCCGTTCCGAAACGAGTTGCCCAGAATTGCAGATTTTTGCTGGTTTAACAAGCATTTGACCCATCAAACACATCCATAAGACTTCCATAACATACACACAAGTCATCAAACACTTAAGGAACATATTAGCATCAACTAATCACAATCATGGCATCATTCAAGGAAAAACCCAATTCTATAGGCATGCATCCTATATTGAAAACCATGCAACCATCAATTCACCAAAACCAAATACCAAAAGGCCATTTACATGTTCCAACATCATCAAAAGCATTAACCAAACTTAGGGAGTCCAAACTATCTCCCAAAAACACAATTAGGTTCCCATTGCCAAATGCCCAAAAGCTAATAGTGTTAGGAAAACATTCACCATACATGAGCTTAGTCTTTCACTTGGATCCTTGACCTCCTTGCTGCCCTTATGCACTTCAATGCTCTGCATTATTGGTTTAAGAAAGAAAGAGCGTAAGCACATAGCTTAGTGAGGAATGCTCAATTAAAACATCACAATACTGCATTTGCAAAAACACCTTCTCAAGGCCTTTAGATTCAAAACAACATTTACCATGCAATTATGCATACAAACCAAGCATCTCATGCTTCAAATCATCAACATGTCGTATTGGCTTTCAAGTGATAATCATAACCATTTTACAACTCAAAAACACAATCAGATACGCGGATTACAAGCGTTGTCCCATACACTTCATACACACTACCAATATCAAGGTGGAGCATGGTACAATCACAACCCCTCAACACCCGTGATGGAGACTATGGTACAATCACAACCCCTCAACATCACTCATTGGTAGTTATATAACATCACTAACGAGAACACGGGACACACAACACAAGATCCACACATGGACTTTTAACCACCATTGTGATCTTAACACAAGATCCATTCATGGACTTTTAACCACCATGATGATCTTAAACATCTCGTTAGTGTACTTGGATGGAGTTTACGGTACAATCACAACCCCTCAACATCCAAGGCGACTTTATTCACGGTGCACCCAATCCTATAGCCGGCTAACTATATCCGATTCAAGTACTTTTAAACCAACACATCACTTGCCAATATACGTCATTTACCATCATTAATCCACTGTTTTAAAGCATTTAACAAAGCCATTAAATAGACATGCATTACAATGCATCAAACCACATTTATCAATGTTCAAAACAAGGATCTCTTACCTTGAGCATCCTTCAACATATGGCTTACAAAACCAGCATTTAACATGCTAAAATATGCTTTCAAAACAGAATTTAAAACATGCAAAATAAACACATTGCATACAACCATCTCATGGTTCATCAACAAGAGAGTTTCTCCGAAAACTTACTCTTGAGCTTAGATAAGTTGTTTAGACTTAAACTAAGCTCCCATAACCTTCAAATATTGGTTCCAAAGCTGAAAACCAAACTTCACTCACCGATTCCGTTTTGCAAGCTTGCCGAAACACCAATCAAGCTCCCGGATCAACACCACAAGGATCCGAAGATGTCTCCCCTGTTTAAAACACATCAAAGTAGTGGATTAATGCATCATCATGCATTAATATCTTCAACCAAGACACCTAAACTCACTGCTCTCAACAACACTCACATTTCGGCTACCAAACACAACCGAAATCACATCCAAACACCTCTACAACATTACCCAGCCAAGATCCATCAATTCCAAACATACTTATACACCAATTAACATCCAAAAAGGATCTAATCACGTCCTTATACCTCCAGCTATAGCAGAACATCAAAAACACCTCAAAACCACCATTAACTCAATCAAAAACTTAGGAAAATCAACCTATCCGGGATTGCATTGGCTAAACCTCAATTTCACATCATTTATACATCCAATAAACATCAAAAAGACATCTCAAAACATAGCCCAATCATTTAGTACGAATTTAATCAAAATTAAATCCAAATCTTGCATTTAAAGCCAAGATCAAGAACACAACATAAAAAACTTTATTAAAACTCAAATCAAGGATTGAGAACTTGGGAATTTCAGTCAAGAACTGAGTATTTAGAGGAGAAGGACGTTCATACCTCTAAATGTGAGTTTCTCCTTGTTTAAAGCCAAGATTCTTGAAAATCCAATAGGCAAATGATAAGAATTTGATGTAGGAATGATTAGAGATCAAATAAAGATTGAAATCTCATCTTTAGGTGTTAAAATCAGAGCGAAAATGGCTGGGGAAATGTGTTTGGCTGAGAGAAAAGGGAGAGAAAATGAAGAGGGAAAATTTTGAGAAAAGTTAGTTATGAACTCAAAAATATCTATTTCCCCTTTTTCCTTTTATTAAATATCATTTAATAAATGTTTAATATTAAGAAAAATCTGGAGAAAACTCTTCTTGGGTAAATTAGCTCCTTAAAGATTCAAAGTTTCAATCCTTTTAAAACAGTCACCAACTTTTCAAAAATTACATTTTAGTCACTAACTTGAAATGTCACATTTCGAAACCTCATTTTGTAAAATTGATTTCACCACTCTCTTATATATAATAAAAGATGATTTTAAGATATTTTTCCATATTTTTAATGCATCCCGAACTAGGCTTTCCCTAAAACCACCCTTTTATATTCGAACTGAAATCCGACCGGTCCGATTCAAACCCAAAACCTCTAAGCCCAAAATTTGGGTGTTACAACTCTCCCCCCTTAAGAAATTTCGTCCTCAAAATTTACCTGAAGGAAAGAGGTACAGAAACTGCTTCAACATGTCATCCTTCCGTTCCCACGTGGCTTCTTCAGCACCACGATGCTTCCACAACACCTTTACCAACTCAATGGTCTTGCCTCGAAGAACCTTACTATCCGAATCCAGAATCTTCACCGGTTTCTCATCATAGGTCAAATCCGGATTCAACTCCACTTCCTCCACAGGCATCACATGCGAAGGATCCGATCTATACTTCCGAAGCATAGAAACATGAAACACATCATGAATCTTTTCTAACTCTTACGGTAACCTCAACTTGTACGCAACAGGACCCACACGCTCAATCACCTCGTATGGTCCAATGTACCTAGGGCTCAACTTACCCTTTCGGCCAAATCTCATCACCTTTTTCCAAGGCGAAACTTTCAAAAACACACGGTCACCCACCGCATACTCAACCTCCTTACGCTTCAAATCTGCGTAAGACTTTTGCCGATCAGAAGCTGCCTTCAAACGCTCACAAACGAGCTTCACCTTCTCGGTGGTTCCTTTCAACAAAGCCGGCATCGAAACCAACTTCTGACCCGTTTCAGCCCAACAAAGAGGAGTCCTACACTTCCTCCCGTACAAAGCTTCATAAGGTGCCATTTGAATACTTGCCTGATAACTATTATTATACGCAAATTCCACCAAAGGCAAATGTTTCTCCCAAGAACCCTGAAACTCAATCACACAGCACCGCAACATATCCTCCAACACCTGGATAACAAGCTCAGATTGTCCATCCGACTGCGGATGATAAGAAGTACTGAAATTCAACAGTGTACCCAAAGCCTGATGCAAACACTGCCAGAAACGCGATGTAAACCTCGGATCTCTATCCGACACAATCGACTTTGGCACACCATGCAGCCGTACAATCTCAGCAATGTAAAGCTCCGCAAGCTTATCCAAAGTGTACGTAGTATGCACAGGCAAGAAATGCGCACACTTCGTCAGGCGATCCACAATCACCCACACCGAATTCTTCTTCGATGGCGACAAAGGCAAACCAGACACAAAGTCCATGGTAATCCTTTCCCACTTCCACTCAGGAATCCTCAACGGTTGCAACAACCCTGAAGGAAACTGATGCTCAGCTTTAACTCACTGACAAACCATGCACTTGCTTACAAACTCAGCAACATCTTTCTTTAAGCCCACCCAATAGTACTCATCACGCAGATCACGATACATCTTAGTACTACCAGGGTGCATAGCAAAAGGACTACTATGACCTTCAGTCAGAATAGCACGCCTCAAATCAGCATCATTGGGCACTACTATTCGACTCCCAAAACATAAAACTCCATCATCATTAAAGCAGAAATCCGATGGCCTACCCTCTGCAATATCCCGAACATGTGGCACCAAGGAATCATCCAACAGCTGTTTTTCCTTAATCAACTAAACCAAGGATGGTTTCACTTGCAACTCAGCCACAAGACCACCATCACGCGAAATGCTCAAACTGGCAAACATAGCCCTCAACTCCACAGCTACCTTCCTACTCAAGGCATCCGCTACAACATTAGCTTTACCCGGATGGTACTCGATCGTCAAATCATAATCCTTAAGCAACTCCACCCAACGTTGCTGCCTAAGATTCAACTCTTTCTGAGACATCAGATACTTCAAACTCTTGTGGTCCGTGTACACCGTACACTTTTCACCATACAGGTAATGTCTCCAAATTTTCAAAGCAAAAACCACCGCAGCTAACTCAATGTCATGCGTAGGATAATTGCGCTCATGCACCTTCAACTGCCGGGATGCATAAGCCACCACCTTACCCTCTTGCATCAACACACATCCCAAACCAACGTAGGACGCATCACTATACACCACAAACTCTTTCCCTGATTCAGGTTGAACCAAGATAGGAGCTTGCGTCAAAGCTGCCTTAAGCTTCTCAAAAGCCTGATGTCTCGCTTCCGTCCACTCATACTTAACATCCTTCTGCAACAACTTCGTCAAAGGTGCAGCAATCTTGGAAAACCCGTCCACGAACCTTCGATAGTATCCTGCCAAACCCAGGAAACTACGGACTTCATGAACAGACTTAGGAGGCTTCCAATTCATCACTGCCTCAATCTTCTGAGGATCAACACGTATCCCCTCAGCATAAACCACATGACCAAGAAACACCACTTCACTAAGCCATAACTCACACTTGCTCAGCTTGGCATAAAGCTGATTCTCCAACAAAGCTTGTAACACAATTCTCAAATGCCCCTCATGCTCCTCCTCAGTACGAGAGTACACGAGGATATCATCAATGAACACCACAACAAATTTATCCAAGTATTCATGGAATACTCTATTCATCATGTCCATGAAAGCTGCGGGAGCATTCGTCAAACCAAACGGCATCACAAGGAACTCATAATGCCCATACCTCGTTCTAAAGGTTGTCTTTGGCACATCCACATCCTTCACCTTCAGCTGATAATACCCCGACCTTAAGTCAATTTTAGAGAACACAGCCGCTCCCCGAAATTGATCAAAAAGATCATAAATTCTCGGCAATGGATACCGATTCTTGATAGTCAACTTGTTCAGCTGACGATAATCGATGCACATTCTCATAGTGCCATCCTTCTTCTTCACAAACAAAACCAATGCACCCCAAGGTGACACACTCGGCTGAATGAAACCACGATCAAGCAACTCCTGAAGTTGCGTCTTCAACTCTTTCAACTCTTTAGGTGCCATTCGATAAGGAGTAATGGACACTGGAGTTGTGTTTTCATACAGCTCAATCCCAAACTCCACTTCGCGATTAGGAGGCAATCCAGGCAACTCCTCCGGAAACACACCAGGAAACTCTCGCACGGTCCTGATATCTTGCACTCACGACTCCTTAGAGCTAGGGTTCATCACAAAGGCGAGGTAGGCTTCACAACCTTGCCTCATCATCCGGCTCGCTTCCAATGTAGACACCACATTGGCAAGAAACTTCACATTCTCACCAACCACCACCACTTCATAATCGTCCGCAAGTTTCAACGAAACTCGCTTATTCTCAAAATCCACAACAGCTCGATGCTCAACAAGCCAATCCATACCAAGGATTACATCAAAACCATAGAAAGGCAATTCCATAAGATCAACATGAAAAACATGATCTTGCACAACCAAAGGACATCTTCTATAAAGCTTTCGAGTCACAACAGTCTCACCAAAAGAACTAGTTACACGCATACCAACATCCAAAGACTCAACAGGCAAACCAAGCAATTGAGCATGCTCACGCAATATGTATGAGTGTGTAGATCCAGAATCAATCAAGGAAAGTAATGACAAGGATTGCAAAGTAAAAGTACCTGCGATCACATCCGTGTCATTCCTCCCTCCCTCTGAGCATACACTCTGGCTTGGCTACCACCCTCAGGCTGAACAGCTACAACATGAGCCACATTCCTTCCACCATCCTCTCTACGCTGGAAGTTACCACGGCCGCGCCCACGACCTCTCTGTGGTGCAACAACTCCCGGAGCACGTCTCTGGCCACCACCGGCCAACAGAGGACACTCCCTCCTCATGTGATCCGTCGAGCCACAGTTCTAGCACGAGTTACCGGTCACCACAACAGGAGCCTGAACCTCCCTCGCTGCTCAAGGACAATCACGCCTCAGGTGTCCACGCGATCCACATGTCCAACATGTGTTCGGATCAGCTCTTGCCCTGTCTCCCTGAACAGGCGCACCTTGCCCCCCACCACCACGCCTAGCCGAAGACTGATACTTCCGATCACGTCCTCTCTTGTTCCGTCCGCCACCGGAACTATACTCACCAGCTCGCTTGCCCACACTAGGACCAGCACCTCTAGAAGATAAACTCAAATTCAACCCGATGTCCTTTGCTCTACCAACCAGCACATCAAAGTCAGTATACTCAGCAACCACCACATAAGTCTTCACCTCCGTCACCAAACCATAACGGAAACGTTCACACCTCTCCCGCTCATCAGGGATAAGCTCAGGCGCGTACTGACTGAGTCGGACAAACTGAACCTCGTACTCAGCCACTGTCATACTCCCTTGAGTAAGATACATGAATTCCCTTTTCTTTTCATCCAGGTATCGCACACCCAGATACCTCCTCTTGAACGCGTTCAGAAAGAACGTCCAAGTCACATCAGCATCCTCCATTCTGGAGATAGTGGTTGTCCACCAGGTATACGCATCATCATGCAACAATGATATCACACAACCCAGCTTCTGCACATCATTGCAGTTCATTTGTCCCAAAATTCTCTTGGTACTTTCCAACCAAGACTCAGAACCTTCAGCAGACAAACCCCTAAACTCAGTCCCTCCCAGACTGCGCAAGCGTTCTAGAGGTAGTCTTACATTAGCATCTCCCTGATGCCCAGCTCCTTGAGCTCCAGCTACCGCCACTCGAAAGGCTCCAGCAATAGCTTGAATCAGCACTGTCATGTCAGGAGCAGCTTGCCCCTGCCCAGCTTCAGGTCCAGCGACCCCAGCACCAGCAGCAACACCAGCTCCCTCACCCCCAGCACCACCACCACCAGGTGGAGGAGGTAAATCCACCACGTTTTCAGCATTCTCCTCATTCTCATTTTGAGCCATAGCTCGCGTATTAATCCTCGTCTCTCTACGAGGTCCCATTCACTAAACAATGCAATCACAATGCAATAAACAAAGTCAGGCTCAGCAAGGTAAGCAATCCAAGTACTCCAGCTCATTTCCAATTAAAAACAAGTCATTTCATTAGCTTTTATTTTGGCAATGGGTCCCTCAAACATGCTTCACCACAGCATACACCACAATTGTAACATACTTACAATTCATACATCATACTTTCACTCAACAATCATACAAAGCAATCATACACATATCACCCACTTAACCATTCCCAAATACTAGAAAACCTGGCTCTGATACCACCAAATGTAACCCCCTTAGCCCGGCCTAGACGGTTGGCCCGAACTACGAAGATTACACGGGGAAAACCAAAGTCAACCCGAAAGTCAACCTTGATTAACGACCCTTTTTTTTCTTTTTAAAAATTGTCTAAATGCATATTAACCCTAGGTGAACACTTGAGATAAACATATTCAAAAATCACAGCGATCGGAAAACGTTTAGGGACTCAATTGCTCAACATACAAATTTAGGGACCAAAATGCAAATTCTGGAAATTAGAAGGACTTAACATGTTTTAAAGTTACCATTATGAAATTAATCATATTTCATGCCTCTCTGCCAAATTTCATCTCAAGCGAACGTCATAAACTCATCCAATTGCATATACAAAGATTAGGACCAAAACGTAATAGTTTCAAAACATTTAACCATCAGAATCAGTGCCCAACGGTCGAATGTTCCGAAACGGGGAAGGTCCGTTCCGAAACACGGGACCATTCCGAAACTTGTTGCGGAACAGAGCTTGGCAGTGGCAAAACCATTTCGGAACAGCTCTACATGTTTCGAAACGCCAAGGCCATTTCAGGCCACCTGTTCCGAAACAGTAGCACCCGTTCCGAAACGAGTTACCCAGAATTGCAGATTTTTGCTGGTTTAACAAGCATTTGACCCATCAAACACATCCATAAGACCTCCATAACATACACACAAGTCATCAAACACTTAAGGAACATATTAGCATCAACTAATCACAATCATGACATCATTCAAGGAAAAACCCAATTCTATAGGCATGCATCCTATATTGAAAACCATGCAACCATCAATTCACCAAAACCAAATACCAAAAGGCCATTTACATGTTCCAACATCATCAAAAGCATTAACCAAACTTAGGGAGTCCAAACTATCTCCCAAAAACATAATTAGGTTCCCATTGCCAAATGCCCAAAAGCTAATAGTGTTAGGAAAACATTCACCATACATGAGCTTAGTCTTTCACTTGGATCCTTGACCTCCTTGTTGCCCTTATGCACTTCAATGCTCTGCATTATTGGTTTAAGAAAGAAAGAGCGTAAGCACATAGCTTAGTGAGGAATGCTCAATTAAAACATCACAATAATGCATTTGCAAAAACACCTTCTCAAGGCCTTTAGTTTCAAAACAACATTTACCATGCAATTATGCATACAAACCAAGCATCTCATGCTTCAAATCATCAACATGTCGTATTGGCTTTCAAGTGATAATCATAACCATTTTACAACTCAAAAACACAATCGGATACGCGGATTACAAGCGTTGTCCCATACGCTTCATACACACTACCAATATCAAGGTGGAGCATGGTACAATCACAACCCCTCAACACCCGTGATGGAGACTATGGTACAATTACAACCCCTCAACATCACTCATTGGTAGTTGTATAACATCACTAACGAGAACACGGGACACACAACACAAGATCCACACATGGACTTTTAATCACCATTGTGATCTTAACACAAGATCCATTCATGGACTTTTAACCACCATGATGATCTTAAACATCTCGTTAGTGTACTTGGATGGAGTTTACGGTACAATCACAACCCCTCAACATCCAAGGCGACTTTATTCACGGTGCACCCAATCCTATAGCCGGCTAACTATATCCGATTCAAGTACTTTTAAACCAACACATCACTTGCCAATATACGTCATTTACCATCATTAATCCACTGTTTTAAAGCATTTAACAAAGCCATTAAATAGACATGCATTACAATGCATCAAACAACATTTATCAATGTTCAAAACATGGATCTCTTACCTTGAGCATCCTTCAACATATGGCTTACAAAACCAGCATTTAACATGCTAAAATATGCTTTCAAAACAGAATTTAAAACATGCAAAATAAACACATTGCATACAACCATCTCATGGTTCATCAACAAGAGAGTTTCTCCGAAAACTTACTCTTGAGCTTAGATAAGTTGTTTAGACTTAAACTAAGCTCCCATAACCTTCAAACATTGGTTCCAAAGCTGAAAACCAAACTTCACTCACCGATTTCGTTTCGCAAGCTTGCCGAAACACCAATCAAGCTCCCGGATCAACACCACAAGGATCCGAAGATGTCTCCCCTGTTTAAAACACATCAAAGTAGTGGATTAATGCATCATCATGCATTAATATCTTCAACCAAGACACCTAAACTCACTGCTCTCAACAACACTCACATTTCGGCTACCAAACACAACCGAAATCACATCCAAACACCTCTACAACATTACCCAGCCAAGATCCATCAATTCCAAACATACTTATACACCAATTAACATCCAAAAAGGATCTAATCACGTCCTTATACCTCCAGCTATAGCAGAACATCAAAAACACCTCAAAACCACCATTAACTCAATCAAAAACTTAGGAAAATCAACCTATCCGGGATTGCATTGGCTAAACCTCAATTTCACATCATTTATACATCCAATAAACATCAAAAAGACATCTCAAAACATAGCCCAATCATTTAGTACGAATTTAATCAAAATTAAATCCAAATCTTGCATTTAAAGCCAAGATCAAGAACACAACATAAAAACCTTTATTAAAACTCAAATCAAGGATTGAGAACTTGGGAATTTCAGTAAAGAACTGAGTATTTAGAGGAGAAGGACGTTCATACCTCTAAATGTGAGTTTCTCCTTGTTTAAAGCCAAGATTCTTGAAAATCCAATAGGCAAATGATAAGAATTTGATGTAGGAATGATTAGAGATCAAATAAAGATTGAAATCTCATCTTTAGGTGTTAAAATCAGAGCGAAAATGGCTGGGGAAATGTGTTTGGCTGAGAGAAAAGGGAGAGAAAATGAAGAGGGAAAATTTTGAGAAAAGTTAGTTATGAACTCAAAAATATCTATTTCCCATTTTTCCTTTTATTAAATATCATTTAATAAATGTTTAATATTAAGAAAAATCTGGAGAAAACTCTTCTTGGGTAAATTAGCTCCTTAAAGATTCAAAGTTTCAATCCTTTTAAAACAATCACCAACTTTTCAAAAATTACATTTTAGTCACTAACTTGAAATGTCACATTTCGAAACCTCATTTTGTAAAATTGATTTCACCACTCTCTTATATATAATAAAAGAGGATTTTAAGATATTTTTCCATATTTTTAATGCATCCCGAACTAGGCTTTCCCTAAAACCACCCTTTTATATTCGAACCGAAATCCGACCGGTCCGATTCAAACCCAAAACCTCTAAGCCCAAAATTGGGGTGTTACATAACCTGATTTGTGACAGTGGTTTTGTGGATGATTTGTTGAGTAATATGTTGTTTTTGATTGATTAGAATCAAGGGAAATTGTTATCGAAGCTTCGGGCTCGATTCTGGGAAATTTGGAGGCTTGATCGGCTATCTCGGTATGCTTTAAGGGTGTTCGATGAGTGGATTGTTTAAAATGGTTTTAAATTGGTTCAAGTGTGTGGTTGAGGTGTTAGATTTTGCTTGGTAGGCCAATCTAATGCAGGGATTAAGTTGGTAGCTTAATCTCTTGTTTGACTTTATGAGTTCTTGTTAAGTATACCAATGTGGTTTTGTGGGATGTATGTTCGTTATGTATGTTGCGATATAATTATGTTGCATGATGGTGATTGATATGTGGTGCTGCATGATTGTGAAATCATGGTGAGACTTGTTTAGTATGTTGGCACTAATTATAATTATCGGGTATAAATGATCGATCATTAGGATGAGTGTGCACACGGTAATAGTCAAATTCGCGCATGGCCTTTGTAATGCGTAGTCACCAAGGAGGAGTACAGTGAGGTAACTTTCCACCGGAAAACATATTTGTGTGATGATGAGTGAAATCCCTTCCGTAAATGAAAACTGTGATGTGTGTAATCCCACCGGAAGGTAATATGGTTGTTTGAGTACGTTGGGGCGAAAATCCAAACGAAAGTTATCCACATATCCTTGTAAGCTATATAGTTGCCAATATACTTGTTTATGTGTGGTGGTTGTGATAAGATGTTCTATTGCATTTGTGCTAAGCATAACATGAGGTAAGATGCCATGTTCATACATTCTTGTAACGTTCGGTTATGTTGCTATGTTAGTGTAAATGTATGCCTTGTGAATGTCTTATGGATATCATGCTTTGAACTCTGCATTGTCGATGTTTTGTTTTGAGCTCCCTCACTAAGCTTCTAGCTTACGCTCTTGTTTTCGACAATGCAGATCATTAGTGTGGAAGTTAGCAAGGAGCAAGGGAGTGGCATCCAAGCGCGAGTGTGGTTGCTCAAGTATGGTTTTATTGAATAATGTAATAGTTAGCAATGGGAATGCTACGTGTTGTACAAGCATGTGTTAGACTCCTGTGTTGTTAATGCTTTTGTGTTGAAGAATTGTAAACCATGTTTTATGAGATGCTTATGTTTTGTATTGAAGGCATGTAACCTTGTTTATGCTATGCTTTGTGGATGCATGATTCCTATGAATGAAATGGACTTGTTGTGTATGTTTGTATGTTTGATCATGCTTGTCGTAGGATGAAATGCCTTTAGATTATGTGTATGATTGTTGTTTCATGATGTTTTGGAGTATGTTTGGGAATGTTTGGAGATGCAGAAAATTATTTTCAGGGTCACTCAAAGTGCTGGTGTTTCGAAACGCTCGTGGTTGTTTCGGAACAGGTGTAGCTCCAGGGATACTCGTATCAGAACGGGGTGGTGTCGTTTCGGTACGATTTGACACTATGGGCTCCCGTTTCGGTACACGTTTCGATACGGTCTGCCACTGTGAGTGCCTGTTTCGGAACCAGTTCCGAAACGTTTTGACACTGGAGAACCCCATACTGGAACGAAGTGGACTGTATCGGTATAGCATGGTCTGGCTCTTAAACTGGAGCCCGCGTATCGAAACCGACAAGCCTGTTTCGAAACGCAGGCCTGTAATTGGGCTTTTTGACATCTTCGAAGGTTCTCGGATGTTGTGTTTTAGTCCCGTTTGTTTGTAAGCTTCCTTGTTAGGCTCGTGTGTATCGTTTATGTATGGTTTTGGTTTCGTAAGCATACAATCGGACTAACATGTCACTTGGTAAATTTAAATTACCTTACGTTCTGCTTGCTTCTTCTCGTTATCGTTTTCCGCTGTCGTTTTCACACATAAGACTAAATGATACATTTAGACAAAATAATTAAATGAAAAATGTTCTAAAGTTGCTAATCGGAGTGGAACCCTAGCGAGTTTCGCTTCGATTTTTTCCGTGTAACCTGTTCGGACCGGTCTATCGCCTAGACCGAGATGAGGGGTTACAAATCTAATCTAGAAATTTATCGTAAAATACAGTCCCAAAAACTATCATAAATGATACTTTTCGCTAAAGTATCTGCTAATTTATTGTCATTTCGCCGAACATACTCTAGTGTCATATTTCAGTCACGTCGGTGTACCAACATGTACTCTTAATGTTATTGAATTTGTATAATGTCCTTAAACTTTAAATAACCGAAGACGAACCTATATAATTTTATATAAATAAATATAAATATAATTTTAAAATTTTAAAGGAATAGAAATTAAACACGAACATATCTAAAATAAATAAAAGAACACGTGTAAATATCTGTTCATTCGAACTCAATTTATATACCGCCTTAGAAGGCGGTGATTGAATAGAAACTAGAATCCATTTTGGATAAAATTACCGCAAAAGGCCCTTTGTATGTTATATGAAGTGCATTTTGTTTCTTTGTATTTTTATTCAAAAAGAAAAAGCAAACAAAGTAAAATGATCATTTATCTACCATATTTGAAAAAAAAATGTTAATTTTATAAAATATGTTTAATTAAAGGGTAAACTACTGCAGGGGTCACTTACGTTTAACGTGTGTACAGAGTTAGTCACCACTTTTGAAAAGTGCATATTAGTAGTCCTTCACGTTTTCGATGTGTAAATAGTTGGTCACTCCGACGTTATACTCCGTTAGTCCCCTAACGGATTGCTGATGTGGCTGACTTAATTAAATTCAATATCCACGTGTAATCCCACGTGGATAATAACGTGGAACTTTGCTACTTAAAGCACTAATATTATAGAATCCCCCAATTTGTTGAACCCTAAAAATTTTTCTCTGTAAAATTAGAAGAAGAAGAAGAAGAGGGATAGTCACGGGTTGGTGAAGAGGAATGGAAAAGGGGTGAACTTGATCGAGGAAGAACTCATTAAGTTGGTTTTGCTACTTGGGAGACATGGTGTTTTTCCCAATACAAATTGGCTAGCCCGTTTGATTTCTAAGTTATGTAGAATTGGGAAATTCAATCAAGCTTGCAATTTGTTGCATGAATTGTTGAGACTCCAAGCGCCTCTTGAAGCTCCTCCTTTCAATGCACTTTTGACTGGTTTTGGGCGGCGTAGAGATATTAAAGGAATGATTTTGGGCAGCTTTAATCTTGAAACCATATGCTCAGATTTCTGCCATTAGAAAAGGAATCGATAGGGAATCAGTCGACTGTTCTATGTTGCTCCGGCTCTTCAGTTTACTCGAAAAAACCATATCTATCTTCAAACATGAGTATGCAAATATGACCCTCTAAGGATCATCCAAATACATGGAAAAAGACTTAAATACTCGTATCCGGCAGTCATATCCGAGGTTTAATCCCTATGCCAAGGGCAAATGCAAACCTTTGCACCAATGACAGAACTCGTTTCCGATGATCTAGCATGGTAAGCGGTAAGCCAGTAACGAACCCTTTCTTATGGAAGTTTTAAGGGTTCTAAGATCAACTCTCATTATACAAAACAATCAAGCTTTAATAACAACAAGAAGTATTCCACATCAACAAGAAACAATCGGAATTCGAGAGATCAATTACGTTTCATTCATGAACGAACCTGCTCGGTGTAAGGCAAGTACTTCCCATCAACGTAACAACGACACGGTCTTTCCCGTCCACGCCTTTAACTTTGTCAACAGAGCAGTAGAAGTCTATAGCTGACATACTAAACAAGAAGAATGAAGATGAATTAGTGAATGGACATATGAAAACTCAAGTCACTTAGACACTCCATGTCTGAAAATCGAAACTTAAACCCGCAATGCTCTGAATCTCCATTTTTCTTGAAGTATCTATGTCCAAAATTCGTGTTCGAGTCTTATCCGGACATGACATACAAGAACTTAGAAATATTGAATATGGCCATGTCTGATACATAGGCATCCAACACTTGAACGAACCCGAACCCGAATCCGGATATCATAGATATGAATGATGTAAATTCGAATTCAAACACCCAGATTTTATTTCTAAATTCCAATTAAGTTCCACTTCCAGATGCTAACTAATTCCAAACAACACAAAAGAATTGAATTGAAAACAAAATTACCCAAAATAAACAACTGAAAACAGTGGGTATTTCAAAATGCATCACCACCTCATTCAACCTGCAAAAAACAAAAATGGGTATTTCAAAAACCTCATCTTTTATGAAATTTCAACAGGAATTATGTAAGAAGAAGAACCTGTAAACAGTGGGTTTTTGGATAAGGTTGCGATCGTAGGACCGCGACGGTGGTTTCATCATCTCATGGAGAAGCTCCTCCGGCCGGTCGGGCAAGGCTGCCCTCAGCTTGGGCGCAGCTTCCGGCTTGAGCTGAGCCACATAAACATTGGTTAAGCCGGATTCTTCTGCTATTTGTCTGATTTCTGCTTAATGATTTGCAGGCGGCTGCTGATGTTGGCTTTGCCGGATTCTTCCGGCTGCTGAAAAACCAAAAATTTCACGTTATTATCCACGTGGAAATACATGTGGATATTGAATTTAATTAAGTCAGCCACATCAGCAATTCGTTAGGGGACTAACGGAGTATAACGTCGGAGTGACCAACTATTTACACATCGAAAACGTGAAGGACTACTAATATGCACTTTTCAAAAGTGGTGACTAACTCTGTACACACGTTAAACGTAAGTGACCCCTGCAGTAGTTTACCCTTAATTAAATTATGAATTTTTATATATTTCAACACATTTACCCATTTCACTTTAACTTAACTTGAACCATTACATTTAATTATGTAATAGATTAAGTCAAATTAACTACAACAAATCTGATAAATATACCGCATCACATAAAAAGGTCTTTTACAGGCTTACAGTTTAAACTAACGACACATTGTTTAATCAAGTACACATTATAAATTAACAAGTTTTCTTCAAACTGCTAAGAAAATGGCCATTTTCCTAACCTAAAAGGACATTTTTCTGATTAAAAAATTATAGGGACCAATAATTCAGGACGTATAGGGAACTTCCACTACTTTTCCTTTATAAATTGGACTTGAAGAAAGAGACTGATAGCGGTGAAAGGAAAACAGAAGGCTAAAAACTTGGTATGGCATCAACACTATCGATTTTGGCTACTTTCACCATCATCCGCAGCACATTCAATGACTTGTTCCCCAAGGAAATAAGAGATTATTTCTGGAGACTCTTCCGCCGTTTCTCATCGGAATTCACCTTGGTTATCGAAGAAACACACGATGGATCGAGCAACCATATCTTCAAGGCTGCCATGGAGTACCTCGGCAGCCATTTGCTGTCAGTTTCTTCTGCGGAAGGTTCCCCGAAACGGCTCACCGTGGGCAAGAGCGAGAACGTAAGGAAGTTCACTTTCGGCCTCGATACACACTCGGAAATGTTGGATTCCTTCCATGGGGTTCCCTTGAAATGGAAGTACAACGCTGATGTTAACACCACAAATAATAATCAACACACATCTGAATCCAGGTGGTATGAGCTTAGTTTTCAGAAAACCCATGCGGAGATGGTGAAGAGCAAGTATATACCTCATGTCATCGACATGGCGAAAAGATTGAAAGACCGGAACAGGCTGGTGAAGTTTCACACCATCAGGCGTGAAAGGTGGAGTTCAAATGCCGTCAAATTAGACCATCCTATGACGTTTGATACACTTGCCTTGGATGGTGACCTCAAAAACACAATCATGGAGGATCTTGATAGCTTTATCAACGGCAAGGAGTACTACAAGAAAATTGGGAAAGTGTGGAAGCGCGGTTACTTGCTACATGGTCCACCAGGAACAGGAAAATCAAGCTTGATTGCAGCCATGGCAAATCATCTCAACTTTGATATTTACAGCATGAACTTATCTGCTGTAAACTCGGATTCCGCCCTCGAGTATTTGTTACTTCATGTGTCCAATCGTTCTATTCTAGTGATCGAAGATATCGATTGTACAATCAAACTACAGAACAGGGAAGCAGGGGAGCAAACAGTGAATTATCCTCATGGCCAGGTAATAAACTTGATTCTTCAATCTTCCCTTGATATGATCAAATGAAGTCTCTTAATTTGTTTTATTTTTTCATGTGCTTAGGTGACTCTTTCTGGACTTCTGAACGCCATTGACGGCTTATTGTCGTGCTGCGGAGACGAGAGGATAATTGTTTTCACGACCAACTATAAGGACAAAATCGATCATGCGCTGTTGCGAGCCGGTCGCATGGACAAGCACATATGCCTATCCTATTGCACGGTCTCTACTTTCAAGCAACTCGCAGCCAATTATCTCGGTATTTCAAACCACGAACTCTTTTCCCGCATCGAAAAGATTGTAGAACAGATCAATGTCTCCCCGGCTGATGTTGCTGGTGAACTAATGAAGTCCAAAGATCCCAAAACTTGTCTAGAGGGCCTAATTCAGTTTCTGGAGAGCAAGGTAACTTAATTTTTAACCAATTCATGCTGATGTTATCAGCAAGTCACTTTAGAATAGGGTTCACTGGTATGCCATGGTTTTCAATGGTGTCAAAAAAGAGGGCTAGAGTGCTGGAAAGCAAGAAAGTAAAGCATTGAATAATTGTTTCATTACATCATCGTTTGATGTAAGAGCTTACACCTAAAAGTAGGTAAGCCATGCCATGGATTAGTCATTAGTCTAAAGCAGCATAATTGAGACATCACCAGTTCACTGCAACCACCCGCACACAGTCAGGTACGGAAGCAGGAAGCAGGATTTTATATAAGGGGTGCGAACTACCAGTAAACTATATTAAAAATGTAAGGGGTGCAGAATTAGATTATTAATAAAAATACTAAAGAAATATATAAAAATATAGAAGAACTAGTCTGTGTCGGTCACTGCCCACAGTGGTTTTTCTCGGCCCTATCTTCATTTTAAAATGACTTAGCTTTGGAAAAGGCATTTCCAGTGTCAGGTTAAAGTACCTTTCAGGAAAAAAAGAGAGTCAGGTTTAAGCATCCCATTGGCTACTACAATTGTGCTTTTGGAAATTGGCCTTTGGGGATAAGGAAGTTTCATGGAAATTCAAGCTATATTTAAAATATTCTTTGCCGGTAGCCAGCTCAAAATAATGGTTAAAATAGCAGTTATTGTTCCTTGTTTGCTAATGTTTATTTTCAATGTCATGTACTTTTTCATCTTTCCTAAAATATACTCATTTCCGATATTTGTATTCAACATATTAAAAAATCCATTGTTTTGTGCCCTATCAGGCATCAGAGACAGCTTCAGAACCGAAAAGGCCAGAAGGGGAAGGTGGCAACAACACAAAGCAGGAGAAAGGATGTAAAAGCAAAGGTTCCACTAAAACTGAAATGACTAATAGTGACTCTCCAAATCATAATGCCATTACATTTCTAGCTGTGGGTTCTGATTCAATGCCAGTGGGGGAATATACAGTAAAGGCAGAGCTAGCACCAATCCTTAAAGCACTTCTTTTGAAACATGGGAACATTGTTGCCAACTGCTCATTGAAATCACTTCAATGCCGTTCATCTCTCCTGGAGATTGCCTGTGGCATCATCCAGAAACTACAATCAGTGACATTGGAAGATTTATCAGAACCCGAGCTCGAGTCCATGCTTGCAAGTGTTTCGGATTTGGAATCACTGAAGTTACAAGTTAGTTGGCTCCATAAGAGATTGGATGAAATTACTAAGGCACTGAGACTAGTCAAGCATTCTTCCACCTTAGAGGAAGAAAAGAGGAAAAATCTTCAAGAAATTAAGGATATGGAGAAAGAGCTTGAAAGTTTCCAAATGGAAACACCAGAAAAGCAGAAGAAAAGCCTCCAAATTCAGGAGATGAAGCCTGTGGTTGAAATTCTTTCCCAAAGAATCTCAAGCAATGAGGCAAACTTGAGTTGTTTCTACCAGAGGTCTTTGGTGGATGGGCTACTTTGATCCCCCCCAAATGGCAAACTTCATCAATTTCACCTCAAAATTGAGTTGCATAATAATAACTCATTGGTTCTTGGTTCCCATTCAGCCATTTAGTTCATGCTTATAGTTATTTACAATAGTATTTGTGAAATAATTAATAGATTTTCACTTTGAATATTTGATATCAATGGTACTGTGGTGTTTGTGGTTGAAGACTACTAAATTTTGATTCGAAGAAAAAAACGAATCTTTCTTAGTCATTTTTTAGCTGAGCTCGAACAACATGAGCTATCAATCAATAAAAATTTCCGTATCTTAATACTCGATTTAAGTAGCTCCCAAGACTAATTGAAGTTTTTATTTACAATATTTTTTGACAAAAATGAGCTGCTTGACCAAATATGCTTTCTCTTCATTTACAATATTCATTTTACTTCACTCTTAATATTTATACACTTAAAACTCAAATCCTAATATTTATTTTTAAAATTATAAAATTTATATATTAAACAAGTTCAAACTCAGGCTCACTATGTAGCTCATAGTTAATGAGCTTAGTCCATGTTCAAATAATTTGATTTTACTTAAGCAAAATTTGAGATTATATAGTAGTACTAAGTTGAGTTTGAACTAAATTTCAAGCAGCGAATTTAGGCCCGTAAACGAACCGAACAAACACAAAAGAATGTGTGTTAATTTTCATTTATTTAATTTTAACCGAACAAATGAACGGGCACGAACAACTAAACGAACATAATTTCTTGTTCATGTTCGTTTGTTAAAGAATGTAGCTTGTTCGTGTTCGTTCGTACAAATGATAAACAAATTGTAGGCTCTCGGCGTGAATGATTATTTTTTGGCAATAGGGCGTAAAAGATGTTGGAAAAATGTTAACATGGTGCCAAGAAAATCTATTGCGTGCAAGTATACACGATTTGCAAGTAAAACAGTGGTTAAGCTGAGTGTCAATCCCACATGGATTGCGTTCAAGGGTTTAATTGCTTAGCTAAGTAATTACTTTGTGAAAAAGATTGTTTTGATTGGAAGTGGTTTTGAAATGACTAACAAGAAAAGAAATGAAATAAAATAAAGTCGAAGGTAAGGAAGGTGTCTTAGCAAATGACAAGCGTTGGCAAGGAGTGTCTGGTTTTCACACTATTTGTGTTATGACAGCCTTTAATAAATCTTGTCTTGCCATTGTTTGCCGAGCAGATTCAAAGGTAGCAATGCATTTGTCGATGACATTGCCCTAAATCAATTATGGGAAAACCCCTATAAGTCTATAGTGCATGATTTTTTCATAAATCAATTCGATTAAGTTCCAATCTTTACTCCTAAAGGGTATATTTCACTCCCGAAGTAAGTTCATCTACTTGAACATATTTTTTTTTTCAAAGCATCTCTTCTTAGTATCTAACAATCGATTGTTGCCACCCAAGTCAGTTATGATATTGAGTTGCAATAAGTCAACTATACCAGCCGTCGCTTGCCATACTATTTTAAAAGGAGTGCCAGTTGTCGCTTGAAAACACGCTTAAAAATAATGAACATGCCAGATAGGAAAAACAGTGTTGAGGCAGTGTTAATTTATTAAAAACTAAACATAAAAAACAACGTTCAAACGCAAACACCCTTCACCAACTATGAAATCAGTTTATGGTGAAGGTATCAACCAAAAACCATAATTGTTTTCAACATCCATCATCATTAAAACTAAGAAAAATAACAACAAAGATGATGTGCTAGAAGAGGATCTCTCGATGCAGCTCTTCACGGCCAGGCTCTCGAATGTTGCACACTATCTCTGATCACTCTCCTAGATTCTCCACGTATTTCATTTGGCTTTGATCGGGTTTAAATAGGACTCTATAGATAGCCTAGGATTATCTTGGATTTGAATTTGAACGTGCAGGGATAAGGAATATGATCATCTTATCTGGCGTTTGACCTAAGGCTGATCAGTTTATGGCTAACATCATCGTGCCATTGCTCTCATGGCATTGCAACTTGGCATGGAACTTGTAACACCCCAATTTTTCCCTAAATTAAAAACCCTAATAATTGGGAATTTTATTTTGAAATCTTAATTAATTCAGTGGCTAAATTGAGAATTTTTAAAACTTCTGTGACCTTTTTGTAAGGCAGATTATTCTAGGAGCCCTTATTGTGTAATTTACCCAAAAAAATAAATTAAAGGAAAAATCTGGTTCCCTTTCAATTGTTTGTGTCGATTTGGTTACCCCCACTCTTCCATTGTCGTGTTTCAGCAAGTAAAGAGAAAAAAAACCACCAAGCTTTTCGTTCTTGCCGATCAAGCTCCAATCAGCCTTAACCGCGGCTGTTCGTTGCGACGGAACTGCCAATCGTTTCCCCTCAACCTTGCGATCAAAACCTCGATGGAGCCGTTCCTCCCAGCCGTTGTTCGCCGGTAATTTGGACGTTGAACCGTTCATTTGTTTCGTGTGAGTTGCCTTGTGTTTTTGGGTAAGGGTGTGTGTAAATGGTGTTTGGGAGGGGTTCGGGTTGAAGGTGTGAGTTTGGGATTGCTTGTGTTCGCCGGAATTTGAGCGTAAGGCTCGCCGGCGGTGGGAAAATCGGAGAGGGGGTGTGCCCTAAGTTCGAACGGGTTTAAATTGGGGATTTTGGGTTTGAACTGGTCTGAACCGGTCCAAAAGGCTGAACTGGGTTGACAGAACCAAACCTGTTCGTTTTATAAACAGCCGGCTGACGTCAGCGTTGACCCGTTGACCCGCTGACCGTTGACTTTTTCAGAAAAGGCTTATTTTATGTTTTTCGACGTCCTGATTCCGATTCCGCTACCCGTTTCCCCAAATTCGAAACCGAAAGACAATTTTGACCACTTTTATTCGATTATACTTGTATTTAAAGATTTGAATATCGGAAATTAATTGGAATTATTCGTATTTGCAGACGACATTGACTCGAATACTGAGATCCTTCCTTCTCCTCCACCTAGACGACCTCCTGTTGCTCAGACATCAGGATCCGCTCGTGAGTTTAGTTATTAATATGTTTGATATTTATATTATCAATGTCTTGGCATAGTAGTAGTATCTTTGATGGTGTATTTAATTGTTATAGGAGCTGACTCTGACCGACCTAGAGATAGAGATGAGCGTGGGAGACGTCACCGTCGACGTTGAGTGTTAGCTACTTGAGGTGTGTTCTCTTCTGTGCTGTCTGTTTACAGTGCTCTGTATGTAAATGTGTTGATTTGCTGAAATGTATACATGATGTGGTCTGATGATGTATGATGATAATATTCTGTTGATATATGATGTTTGACTTGTTCAACATTCTGTTATGTTATGCAATAGTTGTATATACATTCAGATTCGGATTATTGTATATCTGATTATATGATTATGCATTTCTGTTGATAAATAATGCATTCAGATTCAGAACTCAGATTTTATGTCATCTCATTATGGTTGGGATTCTGTACGGGGAAGTCAGTAGCTTCATTCTTCGGGATGATGTCTACATCGGATCAGTGGTTTTGCCCTATGGGCTGGACTCCACTTCAGATGGTGACGAGGTACAGAGTGGTTCTGGGGAACCTTACTCTTCGGATGGTGATGTAGTTGGGTGCATGTCATATTGTGTTGCATATTCATTCATACTTGTTTATGTGTTTGAATTGATTCATGATGGAAAATTGTATTCTGATAATGTCTGATTGACTCTGTTGAGATGATGATACTGTTAGTTCTGTTTGCACTGTAGAGACACACTGAGCGTTTTCGCTGACTCCCTCTTAGTTTCTATTTTTAGATACTCAGGTCTAGGCTACGGTACTTGGAGGACCTCGTTTTCCAGCTTTATTTATTTATTATTATCAGTATGATACTTGGACCTATTTATATTATATGCTTTATCAGATGATATATAATTTCAGATTTCAGATGTTTTATTTGGGGTTACTACGTTTTATCATGCATGTACATTTCGAATATTTAATATTTTCAGGAATATTTTTATCAATATGTATTATGTATTATTATTATTTTCTATTTTGGAATTAAAGTTTTGAACCAGATTGCTTGCGTGAGGGACAAGCTTGAGCTTGACTCCTTATATTCGACCCAGTTCTTCCGGGTCGGGTTTAGGGGGTTACAAAACTGCCAATTGTGCTTGGCACTGCTTGTCTGCTATTTCCTCAGAGATTGATCCACTTCCTATTTTCTTGCAGCCTGATCTGGTCCTATTTTTCGGGGTTAACATTTTCTTGGCATGGCATCAAATGTTCTTCTCTGCCGACCGGTGCTTGGCATTAAAGGTACTTATGCTAATATGCCATCAACTAGGCCAACCTGCAAAAAGGTACTATGCCATCAACTAGGCCAACCGGGGTTAACATCCTCCTTGGCTTCGTCTCCTGCTTATGTCCTGCCAGCTACTATGCCATCAACTAGGCCAACCTGCAAAAAGGTAAAAAAATGTAACACACCCTTCCCGGCCTAGTCGAGAACCGAGTCGGAGGGTGCTACCGATGAATAGTACAATATTCGGTAAGATAAAATTTCATTCTATAAACAAAATATTGATCAATTTTATACTAATAAAACATTACTGAATATACATCTTAGTCCAATTTATCCATTTAGAATTAATAATTAATCATTTAGGACCAATTCTTAACTATTACAAGTTTTAGTGACTAAACTGTAAATCTGATAAATTAGAGGTCCTTCGATGCATACTAAAAGGAAATTCAATGCACTAGCAACAAGTCCGTAAATTTTCATACTATTCGGAGTTCATTTACTCATCCAATTGAATCTTCCTAAATTTAGTGACTAATCCGTGATCAATGCAAACCTTCAATCTATGCCTTTTAACCAACTTAACTAACCTTGTATCGAAACACATTGATGTTGTTTTGATACGGGTATAAGATGGTCAACCTGGGTTGAATTTTGCCCCGACCCCTTATCGATACAGGTAAGCCCTGTTTCGATATGGGTTGACTTTCATTAACACTGACCATTGACCCGTTTCGATACATGTTAGACCCGTATCGAAACAAGGAATTCCAGTGGCAAAATATTTCGATACTGTAACCCCCTTAGCCCGGCCCAGACGGTTGACCCGAACTACGAAGATTACACGGGGAAAACCAAAGTCAACCCGAAAGTCAACCTTGATTAACGACCCTTTTTTTCTTTTTAAACTTGTCTAGATGCATATTAATCCTAAGCGTACCCTTGAGAAGAGCATACTAGAAAAGCACAGCGATCGGAAAACGTTAAGGGACTCAATTGCACAAATTACAACATTTAGGGACCAAAATGTAAATTCTGGTAATTAAGGGGACTTAACTGATTTTTAAGTTACCATTATGAAATTAGTCATATTACATGCTTCCCTGCCAAATTTCACCTTAAACGGACTTCTCAAACTCAAGCAATTGCATATACAAAATTCAGGACTAAAACGTAAAGCTTGCAAACCTTAAACCATTCAAATCAGTGCCCAACGGTCATCTGTTTCGGAACAGGGGTTGACCGTTCCGAAACGCGGGTTCTTTTCGAGACCTGTTTCGAAACAGGGCTTGACAGTGGCCAATCCGTTTCGGAACGCCCTCTACCCGTTTCGATACACGAAGGCCATTACAGGCCCCCGTTTCGAAACGCTAGTGCATGTTCCGATACGGACTGCCCAGAAAGTGCAGATTTTTCTGGTTTAACATACAATTAACCACTCAAACACAACCTAATGACCTCCTAATCATGCCAACAAGTCATCATACATATTAGGTACATGTTTGCATCATCAAATCGCATTCATGGCATCAATTAGGAAAAACCACAAATCTATAGGCATGCATCCTAATATTGAAAACCATCCAAGCATCAAATCATCAAAGCAAACACCAAAATGGCCATTTACAATCCCAAAACATCAAGGCATCATGCCACACTTAGGGAGTCCAAAACATCTCCCAAAAACACAACCTAGGTTCCCATTGCCAAATACCAAAAACTAATAATGTTGTGAAAATAGTCACCATACATGAGCTTAGCTTTCCCTTGGATTCTTAGCCTCCTTGCTGCCCTTAAAGCACTTCAGTTCTCTGCATTATTGGTTCAAGAAAGAGAGCGTAAGCACATTTGCTTAGTGAGGCATGCTGTAAAGAAACAACACAATAATGCACTTTATAAAACACCTTTCAAAAGGCCTTTAAACACATAAACATCATTTCTCATGCTACAATGCATACACAACAATCATCTCATTCTTCGTTAACATTAACATGTCATATTAGCTTCCAAGTGATACCATAACCATTTTCAACATAAACCACAATCGGATACGCGAATTACAAGCGTTGTCCCATACGCTTCATACACACTACCGAACACACAAGGTGGAGTTTACCGGTACAATCACAACCCCTCAACACCCGTGATGGAGTTTAACGGTACAATTACAACCCCTCCACATCACTCATCGGTAGTTGTATAACATCACTAACGAGAACACGGGACACACAACACAAGATCCTCACATGGCATTTTAACCACCATTATGATCTTAGACATATCGTTAGTGTACTTGGATGAAGTTTACGGTACCATTACAACCCCTCAACATCCAAGGTGACTTTATTCACGGTGCACCCAATCCTATAGCCGGCTAACTATATCCGATTCAAGTACTTTAAAACCAACACATCACTTGCCAATATACATCAATTATCATCAACAATCCACTGTTTTAAAGCATTAATCAAAGCCATTAAACCATCATGCATCACTATGCATCAAAACCACATTTATCAATATCAAACCAAGGATCTCTTACCTTGAGCATCCTTCAACACATGGCTTTCAAAACCAGCATTAATCATGCTAAAACATGCTTTCAAAACAGAATTTAAACATGCAAATTAAACACATTGCATCCAACCATCTCATGGTTCATCAAAGAGAGAGTTTCTCCGAAAACTTACTCTTGAGCTTAGTTAAGTTGCTTAGACTTAAACTAAGCTCCCAAAACCTTCAAACATTGGTTTCAAAGCTGAAAACCAAACTTCACTCACCAATTCCGTTTCGCAAGCTTGCCGAAACGCCGTTCAAGCCTCCGGATCAACACCACAAGGATCCGAAGATGTCTCCCCTGTTTTAAACACATCAAAGCAGAGGATTAATGCATCATCATGCATTAAAATCTTCAGCCACTACACCTAAACTCGCTGCTCACATCAAATCTAACATTTCGGCTACCAAACACAACTGAAATCACATCCAAACTCCTCCACAACATTACACAGCCAAGATCCATCACTTCTAAACATTCTTAAACATCAATTAACATCCAAAAAGGATCTAAACTCGTCCTTATACCTCCAGCAATAACAGAACACCAAGATCACCCCAAAAACCACCATTTTCACAAGTAAAAACTTAGGAAAATCAACCTATTCGGGATTGCATTGATTAAACCTCAATTACACATCAATAAACATCCAAAATACATTAAAAAGACATATCAAAACAGAGCCCAACATTCATCACGAATTTCTTCAAGATTTAATCCAAATCTTGAGTTTAAGCCAAAATCAAGATCACAACATTAAAACCTTTTATAAAACTTAATTTAAGGATTGAGAACTTGGGAATTTCAGTAAAGAACTGAGTATTTAGAGGAGAAGGACATCCTTACCTCTAAATGTAGATTTCTCCTTGATTAGAGCCAAAATCCTTGAAAATTCAATAAGCAAATGAAGAGGATTTGATGTAGAAAGGATTAGGAATCTTTTGATGATTGAAACCTCATCATTTAGAGTGAAAATCAAAAGAAAAGCTGCTGTGGAAATGTGTTTGGCTGAGGGAATTTTGAGAGAAAATGAAATGAGAAAATTTTAACAAAAGTTGGTTATGAAAATTAAAATATGTTTTCCCTGTTTTCTTTTAATTAATTAAACATTAAACTAGTCATTAAAATTAAGAAAAATCTGGAGAAATCCTTCCTTGGGTAAATTAGCTCCTTAAAGATTCAAAGTTTAAATCCTTACAAAACAGTCACCACTGAACTTTTCAAAAATTACATTTTAGTCACTATTTCGAAATGTCACACCTCCAAACCTTATTTTGTAAAATTGATTTCACCACTCTCTTATATATATTAAAAGAGGATTTTTAAATATTTTTTCATATTTTTAATGCATCTCGAACTAGGCTTTCCCTAAAACTACCTTTTTATATTCGAACCGAAAATCAGACCGGTCCGGTTCAGACCCTAAACTTCCAAGCCCAAAATTGGGGTGTTACAACTCTCCCCCTTAAGAAATTTCGTCCTCGAAATTTACCTGGAGGAAAAAGGTATGGGAACTGTTTCAAACATGTCATCCTTCCTTTCCCACGTGGCTTCCTCAGCACCACGATGCTTCCACAACACCTTTACCAACTCAATGGTCTTGCCTCGAAGAACTTTACTGTCTGAATCCAGAATTTCCACCGGCTCCTCATCATAGGTCAAATCCAGATTCAACTCCACTTCCTCCACATGCATAACATGCGAAGGATCTGATCTATACCGCCGGAGCATAGAGACATGAAACACATCATGAATCTTTTCCAACTCTTGCGGCAATCTCAACCTGTACGCAACAGGACCCATACGCTCAATCACCTCGTATGGTCCAATGTACCTAGGGCTCAACTTACCCTTCCGACCAAACCTCATCACCTTCTTCCAAGGCGAAACTTTCAAAAACACACGATCACTAACCGCATACTCCACCTCCTTATGCTTCAAATCTGCGTAGGACTTCTGTCGATCAGAAGCTGCCTTCAACCGCTCACAAATGAGCTTCACCTTCTCGGTGGTTCCTTTCAACAAAGCTGGCATTGAAACCAACTTCTGGCCTGTTTCAGCCCAACAAAGAGGAGTCCTACACTTCCTCCTGTACAAGGCCTCATAGGGTGCCATTTGAATACTTGCCTGGTAGCTATTGTTATAAGCAAACTCCACCAACGGCAAATGCTTCTCCCAAGAGCCCTGAAACTCAATCACACAACACCTCAACATATCCTCCAACACTTGGATAACACGCTCAAACTGTCCATCTGACTGTGGATGATAAGAAGTACTGAAATGCAGCCGTGTACCCAAAGCCTGATGCAAACACTGCCAGAAACACGATGTAAACCTCGAATCTCTATCCGACACAATCGACTTTGGCACACCATGCAGCCGCACAATCTCAACAATGTACAACTCTGCAAGCTTGTCCAAAGTGTACGTAGTATGCACATGCAAGAAATGCGCACACTTCGTCAGGCGATCCACAATCACCCACACCGTATTCTTCTTCGATGGCGACAAAGGCAAACCATACACAAAGTCCATAGTAATCCTTTCCCACTTCCACTCAGGAATCCTCAACGGTTGCAACAACCCAGAAGGAAACTGATGCTCCGCTTTAACTCGCTGACAAACCATACACTTGCTCACATACTCAGCAACATCTTTCTTTAAACCCACCCAATAGTACTCATCACGAAGATCACGATACATCTTAGTACTACCAGGGTGCATAGCAAAAGGACTACTATGAGCTTCAGTCAGAATAGCACGCCTCAACTCAGCATCATTGGGCACTACTATCCGACTCCCAAAACATAAAACTCCATTATCATTAAAACAGAAATCCGATGGCCTATCCTCAGCAATATCCTAAACATGTGACACCAAGGAATCATCCAACAGTTGCTTATCCTTAATCAACTGAACCAAGGATGGTTTCACTTGCAACTCAGCCACAAGACCGCCATCTCGCGAGATGCTTAAACTGGCAAACATAGCCCTCAAATCCACTTCCACTTTCCTACTCAAGGCATCCGCTACCACATTAGCTTTTCCCGGATGGTACTCGATTGTCAGATCATAATCTTTAAGCAAGTCCACCCAACGTCGTTGCCTAAGATTCAACTCTTTCTAAGACATCAGATAATTCAAACTCTTGTGATCCGTGTACACCGTACACTTCTCACCATACAGGTAATGTCTCCAAATTTTCAAGGCAAAAACCACCGCAGCTAACTCAATGTCATGCGTAGGATAATTACGCTCATGCACCTTCAACTGGCGTGATGCATAAGCCACCACCTTACCCTCTTGCATCAACACACATCCCAAACCAACGTAGGACGCGTCACGATACACCACAAACTCTTTCCCTGATTCAGGCTGAACCAAGATAGGAGCTTGCTTCAAAGCTGCCTTCAGCTTCTCAAAAGCCTGCTGTCTCGCTTCCGTCCATTCATACTTGACATCCTTCTGCAACAACTTCGTCAAAGGTGCAACAATCTTTGAGAATCCATCCACGAACCTCCGGTAGTATCCTGCTAAACCAAGGAAACTACAGACTTCATGAACAGACTTAGGAGGCTTCCAATTCATCACTGCCTCAATCTTCTGAGGATCAACACGAATCCCCTCAGCAGAAACCACATGACCAAGGAACACAACTTCCCTGAGCCAGAACTCACACTTGCTTAGCTTAGCATAAAGCTGATTTCCCAACAAAGCCTGCAACACAATCCTCAAATGCCCCTCATGCTCCTCTTCAGTACGAGAGTACACGAGGATATCATCAATGAACACCACCACAAACTTGTCCAAATATTCATGGAACACTCTATTCATCATGTCCATGAAAGCTGTAGGAGCATTCGTCAAACCAAACGACATCACAAGGAACTCATAATGCCCATACCTCGTTCTGAAAGCTATTTTTGGCACATCCACATCCTTCACCCCCAACTGGTAATACCCTGACCTTAAGTCAATCTTAGAGAACACAACCGCTCCCCAAAATTGATCGAAAAGATCATCAATCCTCGGCAATGGATACCGATTCTTGATAGTCAACTTGTTCAGCTGACGGTAATCGATGCACATTCTCATAGTTCCATCCTTTTTCTTCACAAACAAGACCGGTGCACCCCAAGGTGACACACTCGGCCGAATGAAACCACGATCAAGCAACTCCTGAAGTTGCGTCTTCAGCTCTTTCAACTCCTTAGGTGCCATTCGATAAGGAGTAATGGAAACTGGAGTTGTATTCTCATACAGCTCAATTCCAAACTCCACCTCTCGGTTAGGAGGCAATCCAGGCAACTCCTCCGGAAACACGCCAGGAAACTCTCGCACAATCCTGATATCTTGCACTCGCAACTCTTTCGAGCTAGGATTCATCACAAAATCTAGGTAGGCTTCACAACCTTGCCTCAGCATCCGGCTCGCCTCCAATGTAGACACCACATTGGCAAGAAACTTCACATTCTCACCAACCACCACTACCTCATAATCATCCGCAAGCTTCAACGAAACTCGCTTGTTCTCAAAATCCACCACAACTCGATGTTCAACAAGCCAATCCATACCAAGGATTACATCAAAACCATAGAAAGGTAATTCCATAAGATCAACATGAAAAACATGATCTTGAACAACCAAGGGACACCTTCAATACAACTTCCGTGTCACAACAGTCTCACCAAAGGAACTAGTTACACGCATACCAACATCCAAAGACTCAACAGGCAAACCAAGCAATTGAGCATGTTCATGCAATACGTATGAGTGTGTAGATCCAGAATCAATAAAGGAAAGTAATGACAAGGATTGCAAAGTGAAGGTACCTGCGATCACATCAGTGTCATTCCTCCCCTCTCACTGAGCATACACTTGAGCCTGGCCACCACCCTCAGGTTGGACAACCACCACATGCGCCACATTTCATCCGCCATCATCCCTACGCTGGAAGTTACCACGGCCGCGCCCACGACCTCTCTGTGGTGCAACAACTCCAGGAGCACATCCCTGACCACCACAGGCCAACAAAGGACACTCCCTCCTCATGTGGTCTGCCGAACCACAATTCCAGCACGAATTACCAGCTACAACAACAGGAGCCTGAACCTCCCTCGCTGCTCGAGGACAATCACGCCTCAAATGGCCACGCGATCCACACGCCCAACATGTGTTCTGATCAACTCTCGCCCTGTCTCCCTGAACAGGCGCACCATGCCCTCCACCACCACGCCTAGCCGAGGACTGATACCTCCTATCACGTCCTCTCTTGTTTCGTCCACCACCAGAACTATACTCAGCAGCTCGCTTACCCGAACTAGAACCAGCATTCCTGGAAGACAAACCCAGGTTCTGCTCAATATCTTTCGCCCTACTAACCAGCACATCAAAATCTGTGTACTCAGCTGCAAGCATATAGGTCTTTACGTCCGTCACCAAACCATAACGGAAACGTTCACACCTCTCCCGCTCATCAGGGATAATCTCAGGTGCATACTGACTGAGACAAACAAACTGGATCTTGTACTCAGCTATTGTCATACTTCCTTGTGTCAGAGACATGAACTCTCTTTTCTTTTCATCCAGGTATCGCACACCTAGATACCTCCGCTTGAACGCGTTCAGAAAGAACGGACAAGTCACATCAACTTCCTTCATCCCGGAGATAGCGGTCGTCCACCAGGTATACGCATCATCATGTAACAGCGATACCAGACATCCTAACTTCTTCACATCATTGCAGTTCATTTGTCCCAAAATTCTCTTGGTACTTTCCAACCAAGATTCGGAACCTTCAGCAGACAAACCCCTGAACTCAGTCCCTTTCAGACTGCGCAGACGTTCCAAAGGTAGTCTAGCATTAGCATCACCCTGATGCCCAGCTCCATGAGCTCCAGCTACTGCCGCCTGAAAGGCTCCAGCGATAGCTTGTATCAAAACTGTCATGTCAGGAGCAGCTTGCCCCTGCCCAGCTTCAGGTCCAGTGACCCCAGCACCAGCACCAACACCAGCTCCATCACCTCCAGCACCACCACCACCAGGTGGTCCACCACCAGGAGGAGGAGGTAAATCCACAACATTATCAGCATTCTCTTCATTCTCGTTCTGAGCCATAGCTCGCGTATTAATCCTCGTCTCTCTACGAGGTCCCATTCACTAAAACAATGCACTAACACAAATGCAATAAACATAATTAGGCCCAACAAGGTAAGTAATCCAAGCACTCAAGCTCATTTTTCAAAAACAATTCATTTCATTAGTTTTGATATGGCAATGGGTCCCTCTAACATGCTTCAACACAACATAGCATCACAATTGCCACATACTTTACAATTCACACATCAAACTTTCACTTAAAAAACATACAAAGCAATCATACATATATCACCCACATAACCATTCCCAATTTCTCGAGAACTCAGCTCTGATACCACCAAATGTAACCCCCTTAGCCCGGCCCAGACGGTTGACCCGATCTACGAAGATTACACGGGGAAAACCAAAGTCAACCCGAAAGTCAACCTTGATTAACGACCCTTTTTTCTTTTTAAACTTGTCTAGATGCATATTAATCCTAAGCGTACCCTTGAGAAGAGCATACTTGAAAAGCACAGCGATCGGAAAACGTTAAGGGACCTAATTGCACAAATTACAACATTTAGGGACCAAAATGTAAATTCTGGTAATTAAGGGGACTTAACTGATTTTTAAGTTACCATTATGAAATTAGTCATATTACATGCTTCCCTGCCAAATTTCACCTTAAACGGACTTCTCAAACTCAAGCAATTGCATATACAAAATTCAGGACTAAAACATAAAACTTGCAAACCTTAAACCATTCAAATCAGTGCCCAACGGTCATCTGTTTCGGAACGGGGGTTGACCGTTCCGAAATGCGGGTTCGTTTCAAGACCTGTTTCGAAACAGGGCTTGACAGTGGCCAATCCGTTTCGGAACGCCCTCTACCCGTTTCGATACACGAAGGCCATTGAAGGCCCCCGTTTCGAAACGCTAGTGCCCGTTCCGATACGGACTGCCCAGAAAGTGCAGATTTTTCTGGTTTAACATACAATTAACCACTCAAACACATCCTAATGACCTCCTAATCATGCCAACAAGTCATCATACATATTAGGTACATGTTTGCATCATCAAATCGCATTCATGGCATCAATTAGGAAAAACCACAAATCTATAGACATGCATCCTAATATTGAAAACCATCCAAGCATCAAATCATCAAAGCAAACACCAAAATGACCATTTACAATCCCAAAACATCAAGGCATCATGCCACACTTAGGGAGTCCAAAACATCTCCCAAAAACACAACCTAGGTTCCCATTGCCAAATACCAAAAACTAATAATGTTGTGAAAATAGTCACCATACATGAGCTTAGCTTTCCCTTGGATTCTTAGCCTCCTTGCTGCCCTTAAAGCACTTCAGTTCTCTGCATTATTGGTTCAAGAAAGAGAGCGTAAGCACATTTGCTTAGTGAGACATGCTCTAAAGAAACAACACAATAATGCACTTTATAAAACACCTTTCAAAAGGCCTTTAAACACATAAACATCATTTCTCATGCTACAATGCATACACAACAAGCATCTCATGCTTCGTTAACATTAACATGTCATATTAGCTTCCAAGTGATACCATAACCATTTTCAACATAAAACACAATCGGATACACGGATTACAAGTGTTGTCCCATACGCTTCATACACACTACCGAACACACAAGGTGGAGTTTACCGGTACAATCACAACCCCTCAACACCCGTGATGGAGTTTAACGGTACAATTACAACCCCTCCACATCACTCATCGGTAGTTGTATAACATCACTAACGAGAACACGGGACACACAACACAAGATCCTTACATGGCATTTTAACCACCATTATGATCTTAGACATCTCGTTAGTGTACTTGGATGGAGTTTACGGTACCATTACAACTCCTCAACATCCAAGGCGACTTTATTCACGGTGCACCCAATCCTATAGCCGGCTAACTATATCTGACTCAAGTACTTTAAAACCAACACATCACTTGCCAATATACATCAATTATCATCAACAATCCACTGTTTTAAAGCATTAATGAAAGCCATTAAACCATCATGCATCACTATGCATCAAAACCACATTTATCAATATCAAACCAAGGATCTCTTACCTTGAGCATCCTTCAACACATGGCTTTCAAAACCAGCATTAATCATGCTAAAACATGCTTTCAAAACAGAATTTAAACATGCAAATTAAACACATTGCATCCAACCATCTCATGGTTCATCAAAGAGAGAGTTTCTCCGAAAACTTACTCTTGAGCTTAGTTAAGTTGCTTAGACTTAAACTAAGCTCCCAAAACCTTCAAACATTGGTTTCAAAGCTGAAAACCAAACTTCACTCACCAATTCCGTTTCGCAAGCTTGCCGAAACGCCGTTCAAGCCTCCGTATTAACACCACAAGGATCCGAAGATGTCTCCCCTGTTTTAAACACATCAAAGCAGAGGATTAATGCATCATCATGCATTAAAATCTTCAGCCACTACACCTAAACTCGCTGCTCACATCAAATCTAACATTTCGGCTACCAAACACAACCGAAATCACATCCAAACTCCTCCACAACATTACCCAGCCAAGATCCATTACTTCTAAACATTCTTAAACATCAATTAACAACCAAAAAGGATCTAAACTCGTCCTTATACCTCCAGCAATAACAGAACACCAAGATCACCCCAAAAACCACCATTTTCACAAGTAAAAACTTAGGAAAATCAACCTATTCGGGATTGCATTGATTAAATCTCAATTACACATCAATAAACATCCAAAATACATTAAAAAGACATCTCAAAACAGAGCCCAACACTCATCACGAATTTCTTCAAGATTTAATCCAAATCTTGAGTTTTAAGCCAAAATCAAGATCACAACATTAAAACCTTTTATAAAACTTAATTTAAGGATTGAGAACTTGGGAATTTCAGTAAAGAACTGAGTATTTAGAGGAGAAGGATATCCTTACCTCTAAATGTAGATTTCTCCTTGATTAGAGCCAAAATCCTTGAAAATTCAATAAGCAAATGAAGAGGATTTGATGTAGAAAGGATTAGGAATATTTTGATGATTGAAACCTCATCATTTAGAGTGAAAATCAAAAGAAAAGCCGTTGTGGAAATGTGTTTGGCTGAGGGAATTTTGAGAGAAAATGAAATGAGAAAATTTTAACAAAAGTTGGTTATGAAAACGAAAATATGGTTTCCCTCTTTTCTTTTAATTAATTAAACATTAAATGAGTCATTAAAATTAAGAAAAATCTGGAGAAATCCTTCCTTGGGTAAATTAGCTCCTTAAAGATTCAAAGTTTCAATCCTTACAAAACAGTCACCACTGAACTTTTCAAAAATTACATTTTAGTCACTATTTCGAAATGTCACACCTCCAAACCTTATTTTGTAAAATTGATTTCACCACTCTCTTATATATATTAAAATAAGATTTTTAAATATTTTTCCATATTTTTAATGCATCTCGAACTAGGCTTTCCCTAAAACCACCTTTTTATATTCGAACCGAAAATCAGACCGGTCCGGTTCAGACCCTAAACTTCCAAGCCCAAAATTGGGGTGTTATAGATACAGATCCAAACCGTACCGATACGCCTTATTCCTTAGGCTCAATTATGCTTAACCGTATCGATACGGCTTGACTTGTGATGACAGATTTTTGCTTATTTTTAATCGAATTGACCTACCAAACGATGTTCAAATGCAATGAAAATTTTATACACAACATTTCAATGCTATAAAATACTGACATGCCAAAATTTATGATCATTCGAATACGTTTACTAGACTTTCACCTATATGAGCCATATAAGTCATTTTTGCCAACTTTTAACCATACCAAAAGTCATTTTAGGGCCTTTTACCATATTACAACTTATACACATTACAAGCATACCAAAATGGGCACAAAAGACTAGTTCAACTACTTTACCACCTTCCTAGGAGATCATAAAGTCAAAATACATTACTCTTGGCTTGTAGTGACTTGTCTTGCCTCGACTTTTCCCATCTTCCACGAAGGTCGATTCCTTAACCTGAAATGCATGAAATTAGACACATTAGACATACATTGCCTAGTGAGGTAGTTATATAAAATGTAAGTATCGATGAGTGATGCATGTGCATATACTCATGCTTAACAATATCAATATCATGCTCCAATATACAATGTTTAACACATCAATTTCATTATTAACCATTGGATTGAATCAAGATAGTGGATACGCGAATTCCTATGCCTCGCCAAATCAATGAATGGTCTAGTCCCTCCGCCTCGCCAATATGACCAATACCAAAACACATCCCCCACCTCTCCAAATCAATATAAGCCGTAGCCTTAGGACCGTAGTCCACCCGTACACTGAGCTCATGAATTCTATGGCATGCCAATTGTATCCAATGTCCATCCAAATCCAAGGTTTCAATGACAATATCCATATTCAATATTCAATGATAATTCCAATGACCAATGCCTTCAATGTTATCAATATTAAACATGTTTCAATATCATTATTTCACGATTTCAATGTCAATGTCAATGTCCGATGATTCATTTACAATATTTTGATAACAATAACTATGTCGATAACAATGCACAATGGTGATGTCAATAACTATGTCCGATGTCCATTACCAAACTTATTAATGCTTACCAATAGACCCGTTTATCAATCCGATGCAACTTCCTTAAAAGACATGTTAGCTATTTAATCGAAATCAACAATAATGAATTTGGGAAGGCTCCTCGCCTGATCCCGAGACTCCGACTACATTCACCTTGATATCCGATGCTTTTACGGCTCTCGGATGACAATCCCCTTGTTCCTAGCTTTTGTTGGTGATGGAGAATGATTTCTACCAACTCCTTGAGCTAGAAAATCAATAGGGAGATCATTAGGATCGATAGTACGATATCAAAATCGATATCCGAATTCAGTATAAACAACAACGATGGATTATCCATGGATGGTCAAAACCCTAGCTTGAAATTAAGCTTGATACATTCATGAAATACAATGATTGATTGAGGAATATAGCTTACCCGAACGATAGCAATGATTCGACATCGATAAATCAATGAAAAACCAAACTTAGGTTTCTCTCCAATGGAGGTGTGTGTTTAGAGGAAGATGAAGAATTTTGGAAGTGATTGCTTAGCTTAAGTCTCGGGTAAGAATTCCCCTCCCCCTTTATCTTATGTTTTTATTACTAAGCTTTCCTTCAATTGAAGAAAAGTCACCAGATCATCCCACGTAAGTGGAGTTTTAATTGAGGAGGGGCTAATCGCAAGGTTAGTCCATCAACTTTCAATTCTCTATAGTTTCGGCCTCAAACTCCCGATTTCCAAAATTTAGCCACTAAATTGTTTTGATACTATTCAATAAAGTCCATGTTCAATAAATTTACTCAATTAGAGTCCAATATCGATATAATTGACTACATTATCAAAATCAATACAATATTTAGACTTTATCGATGCAAAATTTCTGATCACCAGAACCCAATTCTGACTAGACTGGATTTTAGGGCGTTATAAAAAAACAACCCCTTCACACTGGCATAACACCAAATCCTAACTCTTTATGCAATGCATGATTTTACAACCTAAATGCATCTAAATGCACTTAAAAGATAAGAAAGAGCATGTGAAATAGGCATAAAATTTAGTACTTTTGGAGCATCAACACTCCCCCACACCTAGCTCATTGCTTGTCCTCAAGTAATGAAAAAAAATAAAAATAAGAATAAAACTAAAAAAATGATGAAAATGATACATCGACAAAGTTTTGGTTGGCATGTCAACTGATGCTGGCAAATAAAAGTTGTCATAGGTCTGTCCTCAATTATCTTGTGCAGTAGTGCCAATCAGGGAATAATTTAAGAGTAGCAATATAAAAGATTTAGTCTAAGATCATGAAGAGTGCATGAAGTGCAGGCAATATGCATCAAATATCCTTTCACTCCCTTCACCAATTTTACTCCCAAAACTCAGATTATTTTATTTTTTTCTTCTTGCCAAAGGTATATATATTTTTCATTGCTGATATTAAATTAGGGTAGCGTCATACACTGTTTGGTGTGAGATATAAGAGGGAGCATACCACGAATACCCACGTTAGTCCAGACTACATCACTTACTATCCTATCACACTCATACCTTAAGTGATGTTGGCTTGAGAACTAAGAGGGAATATACCACGAAGCCCCAAGGTAATAATTCTTCCAAGGCAGAGGAGTGTTCTAAAGTCCTTCAGCATTTGGCACAAATTGGTGCACCATTTTTACCTTGCCATTTTTTAAATCCGAGCATAGTTTCAAACAACCTAAGTTTTCTAGGGAACTAAATACATATCACATGTTAAGTGTACATTCAATCCCCTAAACTAGATATCAATTGGCAAGCAATCCTGGCATGCTATCCTGTTGGCATAGGCAACTAAAGATTTAAAATTTCCTCATCGGACAGGCATCTAGGTCAATTCAAACTTGACTAACAAATGTTAACATGCTTCAAAATTCAGCCGAAACAAAATTATCTTTTTCACTTTTTTAGGGGTTCGATATGCATGACATTAATCCTAATCTAACCTATATGGCATGGCATGAAAACATAATACAGTACAGAAAATAAACATGAATGTCATGACACAAATTCGAGGAAATGCACACCCCCAAATCCAAGATGTGCATTATCCCCAATGCATGAAACAACACACATATATACACAAAAATAGAAAAATAAAAATAAAATTGCATGAACATGTTGTTGGGTCACGTCGACAAGCCCCGTGGCGCAGCGGAAAAATTAATCCGACGTAATCCAACCAGGATCCATGTACAGGAACGAATCCGGGGTGAAAAGATGAAGAGTTACCTTTTAAAACTCTGGAAACTAGAAAACCGATGGTATGTCGGAATAACCACGTCAAGTAAAACTGGAATCGTCACAGGTTTGCAACGACCTCTACGGAGTACACCCGAACAAAACGAACAAAGTTTCTGCCTCCCTAACACTTAGGGATAAATTTCGACATGTTTGAACACCTTCCAGAGAGAAGTCGAAATCCCTCAAGGGATTCCTGAGGGAGTATGAAATCTACCAGGAGTTCAACCGGGACTTGCAATCGAGCAAGGGAACCTTCAAGGATTTGCCAGGGGGCAAGTAGAACACCAGAAAAATATCGAACAACTTCTCAGAGAGCTTTCTGGGATATGTCGAATTCCAGTGGGGAATCCCCATAAGTGTTGTCGAAATCTTCAAGAGGAGGAAGAGGGATGATTTGGTTGCTAGCTTTTGTCCCTTTAAATAGTATTCAAAGACTTAATTCTAGTTGAATTCCCTAAATCCAAGTTCAACCGAAATTCATAGAATCTAATTCTACTTGAAATTGGGTTATATTAAATATACAATATATTTAATAATATTAAATGAAATATATATATTTAATTATGTAGAATCTTATTTTACATAAAACATGGATTTAAATATACATTATATTTAACCCAAATATATATATATTTTTATTATATAGAATCTCATTCTATCTTTACTTGGATTTAAATATATTTAAATATCTAGTTTAATTAGGTAGAATCTAATTCTACATAAACTTGGAATTAAATATACATTATATAAATTCCAAATATATATTTAAATTTCTAGAATCTTATTCTATAATATTTAAGTCTCTAAATATTTTCCATACTCTAAATAATATATGATAAATACAATATTTATCCAATATTATTCCCATTTAAGGGAGTTGCCGATTTCCCCTATCCCATAGGGGATTTTCGGCAACCTCCCTAAAATAGGGAGTATGGTTTCCAATTTTTTTGTTCATTTCATTCGAAGGGTGTGACCCTTGTAGGTTCATGCAACGTTAACAACAAAATTAGAACTGTTCTAATTTTACAAACAATGAGTGGCATCTAGCAATACATCATTGCTACCTAAGTTGCATGAAGTCATGGTTTGACTTTCCTAATAATAAACTTCCTTTATGTATTTCATCCTTTTGTCCTTTATATCTTAGATGAACACAAGTCATGGGTTATTCACACTTGCGTTGTCCATCTAGTGTTTCTTGATGTCTTGAGTAGATTATGATAAACGAATCTCTATGATATCTTATATCATAATATTCGAGCATGGCCATGGATTTTCTAATCTCACTCAATCAAGTGGCCGAAGATATTTCTCCCATTATGTAGGAAGGACAAATCTTTTATTGATCAACCACATTTCACTATATAGGTTATCACGTATCCAATCATCAGTCTTTATAATGTAATCAGTTACGACACACGTTTGACTATGTCAAAATACGTAAATCTTTATGTTGAAATCATGTTGATCTCAAGTATGAGGATTATACATATGTTTATCATGAGCAATGTTGTGACTGTCACATAATTACCCAAGAAACATGCTCATAGCGGGTCAATTCGGTATGTTGTTCTCTAACAAATACTTATGTGTTGATTTTGACATCTCTATGTTAATGACAACACTTGTCATCAACCACATATTAGTCTTTATATATTATCATTGTCCATACCCGTAATAATATTCGACTAAGGATCCTATTTAATAATAATCGTATTATTGTATGGTCATTATTATCCAATGGTTAGTTTGATGCACAGAAACATACCAAATGATAATAACGGCAATGCCATTACTTGATAAATCTAGTAAAATAGTATGTCTATTCAATCATCATATGATTGGTCTTTGGGTATACTCCAACAGTCTCCCACTAGCACTAAGACCAATCATTCTCGTATCTAATACGATATGGCTTAGTGTAACTGACATGCTTATGCTGTGTCAAAAGCTTTGTCAGGGAGTTGACAAAGTTATCAACTTTGTGCGTATGTTGCATACTTTCACATCTCCAAGATGTAAGTACTTTAGAATATGTTTGGATTTATTGATGAGATCTGGGTTTTATTTGCTTACGCAAAGGTTCCATCATAACAGAGTTATGTAGCATCTAATATGCTGGGAACAACCCTTAGTTCAGAAGTGAACCCTTTAGATCCAAACATCCTTTTTTATTGCTATGTCGACTGTAATACATTCAACCTATGTTGTAGAGTTAGATATTGTCTCATGTTGCTAACTCATAGTATCTTTTATTAATGCAAAACGAATTGCGATCTTTAGTTCCTTTTGATGAGTATGTCATCTACATACAATACTTAGGAAAGTAACAATGCTCCCACTAGCTCTTTTGAAAACAAGACTCCCCTTTGTTTCTAGATAAACCAAACCTTTTGATTGTATCTTCTGAAACGAATATCCCAACTTCGGGAAGCTTGCCTTAGTCTACGGATAGACCTTTGTAGCTTACATACCTTCCAAGTGTTTACTAGAGTGACAAAACCTTCTGGATGTGTCATGTACACATCTGTTTCAAGTTTTCCCTTAGGAAAGTGGTTTTGACATTCCTTTATTTGATTTCATAATCATCGTATGTAACTACTTGCAAGTGAGATTAAGATGGATTAAACATAGCTACAAGGAAGATTCTTTATCATAGTCTATACTATGAAGTTTGTCGAAAACTTTTAGCGACGAATCATCCTTTGTATGTTTTAACATCCATGTCGGTTTTTCCTTTTTGAAAAACTCATCCATACTTCTTAGGTTTTACCCTTTTAGGTAACCAAAGTCTATACTTGGTTTTAGACATTGATTCCATCTCATATCTCATGGCTCTTAGCCATTTCTCTAATTTTGGGCTCACCATTGCTTTCTGATAAGACCTAGTCTTTATCTTGATCCGAAAAGAAGAGTGTTTCCATGTACGGATAGTGAGAAATCCATATTTCTCAAGTATATGGTATTCTCTTAAGGATCAACACAATGGTTGTGTTTTGTTCCAATGTTCCTTGATCATTTGTGGAACATTCTCAATCTCTGGTTCATAAATTTGTTGTCTAAAATTTCTTCACATTCCAAATTCCATTTTTTTCTTTTGTGAGAGGTAATCTCTTTCGAGAGAAACTCTCGTTTGAGCAACAAACATTTTGTTCTCGTTAAAAAATGAAATCCCTTAGTGATAAGTATTCTCTTTCGGGATAAACTATCGTTTGAGCAACAAATATTTTGTTCTAGTTAAAGTTGAAGAAATAATATCCCTTTGTGAGAATTAATCTCTTTCAAGATAAACTCTCGTTTGAGAAACAAACGCTTTTTTCCCGTTAGGATAAACAACAAATGGAGTTTTTAAGGTTCGAACTTTGTAAACATTTTGACATGTAAGTAACCTTAAAACTTCAAAGGTATTCTAGAACAATTCTTAGCCCATATCTTATATGACGTTTCGGAAAAAACACGATTAAGTATGAGAGTTGTTTTTCTAGTGTGTAAAGAAGTCGAAAATGACTTGTTCTGAATCAAAACATGTCTAACATATTTGATTCTCTTTCAAAGACTTTTCGTTCCACTTGTGGGATTTAATTATGGGACAATCCCATATTCTTTGAAAGTTCATCAAACTTTAAATATTCTTGAATTTGATCTCATCAAATTACCTTAATACTTTTTATGAGTTTGAGATTAGTCATTTGTTTTATTTATCTTATAAATATTATTGATTTGATTAGTTTAAAGATCATTGATTCGTTGTGTCATAAAAGATTAAAAGAATAACATTTATTTAAATAATCTCAAAATTAAAAATATATTGTCCTTACAAGATAACTAAAACTTAGGCACAAAATAATAATCTTAAAAAAACTAAAACAAATCTATTTAAGCAAAAACACATGTCCTAATGGATGATGTAGCAACTCTTGCTTTATTTCCATTCGCAGGTCCATGTCTATTCCGATGCCTTCTCTTTAGAAGCCTCTGAGGTTGATGCCTCACTCGTTTTTGCTTTCTTGACTTCTTGTAGGTGTGTGGGACAGTTTCTCTTCCAATGTTCGGTCTTTCTGCAATGGAAACATTTTCCATCCTTCTTGATTCCCTTCTTAGGTTTCAATGCCTCCTTTCCATCGGTTTTGGTCTTACCATCACCTTTAGACTTTGCTGCAGATTTACCTTTCTTCTTGCCCTTGCGGACCATCAGAACAGGTTTAGGTCCTGCCTTCTTCAGGTTGATTTCAACAGTTCTCAACATGCCGAGCAATTGTAGCAGCGTCTTGTTAATTTCATTCATATTGAAATTAAGAATGAACTGATTGAAACTATCCGGCAACGTTTGCAGGATGACATCAGTAGCTAATTCGTCTTTCAGCGGAAAGCCGAGCTTCTCCAATGTTTGGATGTAGCCCATCATTTTGATGACGTGAGCTCCTACGGGAGATCCCTCACTCATCTTGCATTGAAACAGAGCTTTAGAGGTCTCGTACCTCTCTTGACGAGCTTGCCCTTCATAAATCTCCTAGAGATTTTGAATCATATCATAAGCTACCATGTCCTCATGTTGCTTCTGAAGCTCAGGGGTCATGGAGGCAAGCATAAGACAACCGACATCCAGCATGTCGTCCATGTGTTTCTTAAACTTGTCTTTGTCAGCTCTGGAAGCAGTGTCAACCGGTTCATCAGGAACAGGTTCTTCAATGACATATTCCTTCTTTTCCTGTTTGAGAACAATTCTCAAATTGCGGAACTAGTCAAGGAAGTTTATGCCATTGAGCTTATCCTTCTCAAGGATAGATCGCAAAGATAGAGTATTATTTTCCATTAATTCTACAACAAAAAAAATATGCTACATAAGTTTTACTAAATTTTAAAATTTATAGATAGGTCTTTACTATAAATTTACTCCCATTATTTTCTTCAAAATTAAAAACCCTCTAGTTTTAATTTCGGAAAAACGTTTCGATAGTTTTTCTAGTGAGTGAGGATCCGTATTTCACCATTCCTAAATCAACTTTGGCCAGTCTTTTAGGAAATGGTTATTTAGGTAAGTAACACCTTACAAATTACATCTCATGTAATTCCTAATCTTTTGGCGAACAACTCTTGTTCTTTAAATCATCTTATGATTATCCAAAACTTTTAACCACTAGGTTTTCTAATCCTATTAGAACAACCCAGCTAAGTCAATACCAATATCTCAACCGGCGAATATCACTAGCTTATTCTTCGCGTTTAACTAAGATAGATAAATGTGACATTGCTTTGGCAAAGCTCGCATTATATCGATCGAAGCTTTAACGAGGGTAAATATTGGATGGTTAAAACAGACTTAGAATTATAGTGAGGGATTTACTTAATTATCTCATCATTTTAACATTGATCCTATCAATAAAACTATGTTTAATCATGCTTATAAAACATTCATTGCATCACATACAAGGTAAATATAAGCGGTAAATAAATATGCAATGATTATAGCCCGTCTTAACCTAAGGCGACCCATCCCAAGCCAATGGGAGGACCATTCTACTGAAGATAGAATCTGCTTCTGAAACGCCTGGTCCACCAGGGAAGGCCCACCACGCTGCTATGTTGGTCCTTGCTTTATCTCCATGAGTATTTACAATTTTTAGAAACTCGCGTTACATGCGAGGGGTGAGATGAGAAGAGAAGTACAATAGAAGATAGAGAAAGGCATGACACGCAGGCCGTATTTATAAAAACCAAAACTATAAAGGCTATGGGCTATAACCATGCAAAACAAACACCGTGCAATCAAACATGCATTTCAAACATCGTGCGAACAAAGTAACGACGTGTTTACGAAGTTTTAAACTGATTATCCCTATGTTACGGTTAATGGGCCAAAGAAGGATCATGAGGTTTCATAAACCATTTGCATTAACGAACAAATGCACCAGGTAGGTCAACATGAAAGAGAGGTGGCGCACTAGGCACACTTAAGTATCAGGTCTTTGATGATGCCAATCCTAGACATGCATTTTTCATAACTCTTATGGATTCACCGTGAAAGATAGTTTGATAACTTTTATCAAATTAGAAGCCCTTTCAGAGATTTCATAAATCTATGAAACTACGAACAACTACTTGTTCTCTAGACTAACTATTAGTCTCAACATGTTAACATTTAACATTGAAGCAACCTAACATAGTTATGATTAACTCTTAATCATTCAGTGATAATCAAAATAAGTCTTTATTAGGTGTGATACGACAAATGATAAATATCTAAATCGAATCAAACAACATGCATCTTATACATAAACATCACCCAAGAATTTAAGTCCGAATTCGTATGATACAAGTGGCTCTGATACCACTGTTGGGTCACGTCGGCACGCCCCGTGGTGCAGCGGAAAAATTAATCCGACATAATCCAGCCAGGATCCATGTACAAGAACGAATCCGGGGTGAAAAGATGAAGAGTTACCTTTTAAAACTATGGAAACTGGAAAACCGACGATATGTCGGAATAACCACGTCAAGTAAAACCGGAATCGTCACAGGTTCGCAACGACCTCTACGGAGTCCAACCGAACAAAACGAACAAAGTTTCCGCCTCCCTAACACTTAAGGATAAATTTCGACAGGTTTGAACACCTTCCATGGAGAAGTCGAAATCCCTCTAGGGATTCCTGAGGGAGTCTGAAATCGACCAGGAGTTCAACCGGGACTTGCAATCGAGCAAGGGAACCTTCAGGGATTTGCCAGGGGGCAAGTAGAACACCAGAAAAATATCGAACAGCTTCTCAAAGAGCTTTCTAGGATATGTCGAATTCCAGTGGGGAATCCCTAGGGGTGTTGTCGAAATCTTCAAGAGGAGGAAGAGGGATGATTGGTTGCTAGCCCTTGTCCCTTTAAATAGTATTCAGAGACTTAATTCTAGTTGAATTCCTTAAATCCAAGTTCAACCAAAATTCATAGAATCTAATTCTACTTGAAATTGATTTATATTAAATATACAATATATTTAATAATATTAAATGAAATATATATATTTAATTATGTAGAATCTTATTCTACATAAAACATGGATTTAAATATACATTATATTTAATCCAAATATATATATATATTTTTATTATATAGAATCTCATTCTATCTTTACTTGGATTTAAATATATTTAAATATATATTTTAATTATGTAGAATCTAATTCTACATAAACTTGGAATTAAATATACATTATATAAATTTCAAATATATATTTAAATTTCTAGAATCTTATTTTATAATATTTAAGTCTTTAAATATTTTCCATACTCTAAATAATATCTGATAAATACAATATTTATCCAATATTATTCCCATTTAAGGGAGTTGCCGATTTCCCCTATCCCATAAGGGATTTTCGGCAACCTCCCTAAAATAGGGAGTATGGTTTCCAATTTTTTTGTTCGTTTCATTCGAACGGTGTGACCCTTGTAGGTTCATGCAACGTTAGCATCAAAATTAGAATTGTTTTAATTTTACAAACAATGAGTGGCATCTAGCAATACATCATTGCTACCTAAGTTGCATGAAGTCATGGTTTGACTTTTCTAATTCCTGAATAAACTTCCTTTATGTATTTCATCCTTTTGTCCTTTATATCTTAGATGAACACATGTCATGGGTTAGTCACACTTGCGTTGTCCATCTAGTGTTTCTTGATGTCTTGAGTAGATTATGATAAACGAATCTCTATGATATCTCATATCATAATATTCGAGCAATGCCATGCATTTTCTTATCTCACTCAATCAAGTGGCCGAAGATATTGCTCCCATTATGTAGGAGGGACAAATCCTTTCTTGATCAACCATATTTCACTACATAGGTCATCACGTATCCAATCATCAGTCTTTATAATGTAGTCAGTTACGACACACGTTTGACTATGTCAAAATACGTAAATCTTTATGTTGAAATCATGTTGATCTCAAGTCTGAGGATTATACATATGTTTATCATGAGCAATGTTGTGACTGTCACATAATTACCCAAGAAACATGCTCATAGCGGGTCAATCTAGTATGTTGTTCTCTAACAAATACTTACGTGTTGATTTTGACATCTCTATGTCAATGACAACGCTTGTCATCAACCACATATTAGTCTTTATATATTATCACTGTCCATACCCGTAATAATATTCGACTAAGGATCCTATTTAACAATAATCGTATTATTGTATATGGACATTATTATCCAATGGTTAGTTTGATGCACAGAAACATACCAAATGATAATAACGGCAATGCCATTACTTGATAAATATAGTAAAATAGTATGTCTATTCAATCATCATATGATTGGTCTTTGGGCATACTCCAACACATATGCATGTAAATGAAATGCAAAGAGTTAGGAAAAAGAAGACCCCCTTTAGAAGAGGCTCCTCTTTGAGCGGCACAAGCTTAAGTATCTAATTTGGCTCAGGTCTTTCTCTGGGCGTAGCTTCCACGGTCATGAGCCATCATTTTCTTTCTGTTCCATCCTTGAGTAGTAGTGGAGGCATATGTTTCTTTCACAACCTTCACCGGCTCAGATGAGGTTGGCGTGGCAGCTGACTCGATAGGGGCAACATGTTTATTCTCATTGTGATCCTTAGATACTGGTGGCTTAGCAGACTTGATAGTTTCATCTTTGAGAGGGGAAATGGGTTCTGTGGCAGCAGACGAAACTGGATTGGGCACTGTAGTGCGAGCTGGATTGGGCACTGGACTGGTTGGCATTGCATCATCATCATCAAAGATTTCCAATGGGAAGGCAGGGAATGCTGGCATGATCCCTGGGGAAAGGCTCAGCAAGGTTTCTGTAACGCTCGAAAATTAGGCCTTGAAGCTTTTAGTGTTGGCTCGGGGTTTATAGAACCTAAACTAGAGATCTGAGTTTTCGGGAGCAGTTCAGAGAAAACAAGGTTCGAGTTATGATAAAAATATGAGAAAATGCTTAAAATCATAATTAATTATATATATGATTTTGGTAAATTCAATTTTAAGAAAAGGACTTTGGAAGTGGGACATTTTGAGTTAGTGACCAAAATACGATTTTTACAAAGTTGTTTTAGTGACTATTTTGTAAAAGGATTGAAACTTTGAATCTTTAAGGAGCTATTTGACCTACTTGTTTTATCAGATTTTTCTCTCAATTATGATCATTTTAAAGGTTTTAATTAATGATTAAAAGGATTTAATAAATAAAGAGTTGATTGTCTCATTAAAAGACATTTTGTGTCATTTTCTCTCATTCTATTTTCTCTCAAAGTTTTTCCCTCAGCCAAACACTCTTCATTTTCAAAAAACTTGAGGTAAAACTCTTGATTTTCTAAGTCTTTGGATTTCTAAAGGATTCTTTAACCTTGATTCTTAAAACCTTATTATTTTCCTTTGATTTTTCAAGAAAAATACATTCAATTGAGAGAGATTTCATGTATTAGAGATAAGGTTAGTTCTTCTCCTCTAATGATCAGTTTTTACTGAAATTCCCAAGTTATCAATCCTTTACATATGTTTTCTAAGTTGTTTTGATGAGTTAATCAATGAAATTTTGTTAAATTCAGGATTATTGGTTGCAATCTTAATATTTTCGTAATGCTACATTTTTGATTAATTTGAGGTTGATTTTAATCATGATTTAGACGTTAAATGATGTTAAAATGAAGGTTTTATCATAACAAACCCGAAATAGGTGGGATCTCTAGTTGTTTAGGTTGTTAGATTTGGGTTTTTGGCTTGATTATGTGGATCTGTTGTTGCTGGAGGTATAAGGATGAAATTAGATTGTTTTTGGATGTTAATTGATGATTAAAATTGGGTGGAAGTGTTAGGTTTTGGCTGGGTTGAGTTTAAGAAGTAATCGAAGGTGTTTTCGGTTGTTTCAGATGGGCAATTTAGTGTTTTTGGGCAGAACAACAAGATAGCTTTGGTTGCTGGTGTTTTTAATGCATTAATTCTCTGTTTTTGTGTGCTATAAACAAGGGAGTTTGTACTAGACACGGTTGGTGAAGTTTCGAAAGCTTCAGAAGCTTAATTTTGCTTTGGCAAAGCAAACGAGGCGTGATCGGCGAGTGGAATTAGTTTTAAAGTGTTGTCAAAGACTTAAAAGCAAGATTTTGGGGTTTAGATTGAGTTTGAAACACTAATCTAAACTTGGAAGTAAGTTTGAGTTGCCCCGCTCTCATTTTCTCGGCTTTTGTCCTATTGATTTCATGTTCATGCTCTTGTTTTAAAGATAGATGATAATCTACTGCTTATGCATGATTTGAGAAATTTTTTGATGGCTTAATTGATCCCATGAGATAGAATGACAATTTTATAAAGATAGAGTTGTTGAGAAAATGCAATATTTTAATTATGCATTTGAAATGAGATGAGATTGGTTTATGTTGATGCATTGAAAACAATGGGTATTTGATGTTTAAAATGTTGTATATTGGAATAAAATGAGATTATTGTTACCAGATATAAATGGTCGACCAATAGGATGAGAAGTGCACTATAATATACAAAATTCGTACGTGCTCTTTAGTTCCGGCAATGAGGGTAGTGCCATCCCGTTCCAAAGTCAGAGTGTGGTGATGAGAGATTCCACCACGGTAGGTCTTGGTGAAACACCCAAACTTTTTGGCGACGAGAGATGTCGTCATAAGAGTCCAATGATGTGAGATTCCACTAGGGTAGGACTTGACGATGTGAGATTCCGTCAAGCTATCCGCATATCCGAGTAATGTTTTTAAAATGCCAATATATGAGATTGATTATGAGAATCACATGTACCTTGATATAAATGCTTTTATGAAATGAGATGCATATGAGATCATGTTTTGAGAAATGCTTTTGATGAAACAAGCATGTAAGGCTTTGCCTTGAGACTTTGCATTTTTGCTAATATATGAGATAGATGGTACATGTGGTGTTTAAATGAAATGGATTTTTCTTTGAAAATGGTTTCAAGCATGAGATAGAAAGAGCTTGATGAGATAGAGTTTTCTAAATGAGAAATGATTTTAAAATGGATTGTTGTTGTTGGTTTGTTTTGAGCATCCCTCACTAAGCATTATGGCTTACGCTCTCTTTTTCCAACAATGCAGAGAAATAGCTTTTGGGGCAGCAAGAAAGCAATGAGGAATTACCAAGGAGGGAGGCTTTGCTCAAGTATGGTTTTACGTTAATACATTAATAATAAATTGGCAATGGGAGGATTCTTTGTGTTTGGGAGATTATGTTTTGCAACTCCCTATTTTGGGGCAAGTTTAGAATGCCCTTAATGAATTGTAAATGGAGTTTTCTTTATGGTTTTTTCTTTGGTTTGAGTTTTGGCTCCTTAATGGTCTTCTTACATAAGAAGCACGTCTATAGATTCAAATGTTTCTTATCTCTATGCCTAATTGTTGATATTGCTATGTTTGATCGAGGTTTGATGTTTAATTAAGTTGTATGCTTGTTAGAAGTATGTTGGAGTGTGTTTGAATGGATTAAAGTATATAAAACCAGAAAAAGAATGCATATTTGGTACAAGCCTACCGACACTCAGGAAACCGTATCGGTATGGGTAAGTCATTTTGGGCTTGGCGTACCGATACGGTGGACAGAGGTATCGATACGGTCTCTACGAAATTGAAGGGGCGTATCGATACACGTGAGCATACCGATACATGTTTTGGCTACTGGAAATTAGGGTATCGGTACGGTTCGAGAGGGTATCGATACACGCTCTTGTCAATGAATATAGAGTCTTGGTCGTCAAGGGCGTATCGATACTGGTGTTAAGTGTATCGATATGGTATGCTATTGTAGAGCGTTTGGGTGTTCTCTAAATATGAGCGCAAGTGCACACTTTTGTCAAGTTATAGTATAAAAGATGTCGTCTCCAACGAGGATTGGAAAGCTAATTCGAATGTCAATTCCTGCACAGAAATTAAATGCACAAGTAAATTTCAGTTTGTTTAAGAGAAAAATAAATAAACACAAGTAAATAGTAGAAAAGATCAGGGTGATAGAATGGGTCAGGTTATGCTGATCCGTAGTGTGAAATTGCGTTGAATAGGTTAAGTTGTATTGCGCTGCTAGACTTTGCTGCCTCGGCGGAAGATGGTAGATTGGTGCTTCAACGCTTTCACTGCCTCGACAGGTGGAATAGACGATTGGCTCGGCGGCAAACTCGACAGACCTTCAAGGCTTGACAGAACACTTCGATAATGATTCAACTTATGTCTAAGTCTGAATGATGTTGATGCATGCTGCAGATAATACCCGTCGGTGTGAATCTTGCAATGAACAACAACCTTTGGTTCATCCTCTTTTAGCCGCCTTAAACTCTAACCTATGTCTAGGCTAGATTGATCAACACCTGGTATTGATTAGATCGTGCTTACTTCTTTCTTGAGTTTGACTCTCTCGATGTCAAACAAATTAATTGCTCACAATTGATCTCTCGACTCAATTGAAAACAATGAAGAACATGAAAGAAGCAAACCTTGAATTTATTGCAAAAACGAACTTAAGCCTAAACAACCATTCTCAAAACTACTTTACAACACAACCCAAACCCTAGAGAACTTAGAACTTAGTGGCGGAAAGAAAACACAAGAGAAACTAAGCTATGCCGACTATTCTAAGATTGCTAAAATACAAAGGAAGATTGGTATATATAGGGCATGGCCTAGGTTAAGTCCTCCTTGGAGTAGAAGTCTTCCTCATGATAAAGTAGCTTTTGCATTAAATGTATCTTTTAATTCTGACTTCTTTGACTTGATTTTGGACTCCTCTTGTCGTTGCCTTGTGCCGCAAGCAAGCCTCGATCTTCTCCTTTGGCGGCTCTATTCGCTATTTCCCGCATCGGTAAATTACATGGATGGGCTCATTGGACTCATAAAATTATGCTCTTCCAATCGCACTCCAATTCACCAATTCCTCAAGTTGCTGCCCTAGGCGGAAGATATGGCGGCAGCAGGTGCTCGACAACGTCTTTCTCTGAATTGAACTGCTTCAGTACATCTCCTCATATTTCTCCTCATTCTGATCATTCTTCTCCCCTGCTTCCGCGGCGGGTTCTGGCGGCACCCTGTTGTCGCGGTGGGTTCCGGCGGGTTTCGACGGGCAATTTTCCTGCATGCACCAAAATACATACCAAAACAACACATTTTCCACAAATTCACTAAAATATGTAATTAAGCTTAATGGCGAAGGAAATTATGAGAATATGCATTAATGCCTAATTATGTAACTAAAATGTGCATAAGTCTAACAATAATATGAGTAAAAAGGTAAATAAAATAAGACTTTTAGACACTTTACACACCCCCAAACTCGAACTATTGCTTGTCCTCAAGCAATGCTATCTAACAATAACATGACAAAACTTAAAATCATATTGAGTAACCTTTACACATCGTGTAGATTTACGCCTAATTAGCAACCTTTCGAATGACAATGGACTTACCCGGAACCGAACTATGTATCTCGTGAGTGTGTACGGTCCTTGTGATAAGAATGATTCTTCGGCTTCTAAGTAGACTTTCGATAAATACATTAATTCCATTGGGTTTCCCTCTAGTTTTTTTTTAAATTTAACCACTAGTGCCGGTAATAGACATCTCTAATGATTTTATTCATTTTTTCTAGAGACGGTTTCGGGCACCTTTAGCTTATCCTAGAGCCAGTTTCGGGCACCTCTAGGACGTTTCTCTTCCCCCCTAAACTTAGACTTCTACCCAAGTTGTACTAGGTGAAATACCTAAGTTTCCTAGAAGTCCTAAAATCAAACTAGTCACAAGAAGTGTTTTCTTTAAGTTTAGACCATAGTAGGATTATAAGTCAATCTAAAGTTATGCTAAGGTTGCCGCCCAGGCGGGTCATCTGCCGCGTCGGGTGAAAGGTACTCAATAATTTTCCTCAAACTAAGAATTCATTAGACTTTAAATAAAGGCATGTTACATTAGAACCTAAATGCAAAACAAAACATAAAAATAAAGACATAAAAAAACTAGAAAAGAAAAGAAAAAAAAGAAAAAGAAAAAAAATAGAGGACTAATTCCCCCCCCCCCCAAAAAAAAACTTGAGAGGAGCATTTTCCTCAATGAATGAGAAAAATAAATGAGTTAGTTGGAAATGTCGTCACCTTGCATGATGAATTTCTTTTGAGCCATGTTTGCTTGTGTGGTTATCGAATGTGTGTATCTCCTAGTCGAACCATGTGCAGTCGTTACCTTGGCATCATTGGGCAGTTGTAGTTGTAGTTTCCGTGGCGTCAATCTGGGTTGCCAGGGCGGGTGATGGCGGGTAAGTATTTCATCAGGAAATATGGGGAATCAGACTGCACTGTCAGGGAACATCCCTGGTGTATTGCATAAATCGGAGCTGCTGCCTTTCCGTCCTATTGATCTAGTTCCGGAGATGATGGAGGAGTACTGCTGGTATTGGGGTCTATTTGGCAGCTTTAGTACTGCCGAGCGGCGGGAGCTGGGTCGTATCATCAGTAGTGCCGGGTGGCGGGAGCTAGGCGGCAGCATCAGTACTACCGGGTGGCAAACTTTCATCGGTGATGTTGCTCGACTACCTTTGTCGAAATTCTCTGGAAGGCTGATTGGTTGTTGGTTGTGGCCATTGATAGGTTGTGAGACAGTTGAATTTTATTTGCAAGACGAAGGAAAAAATAAAATAAAATAATAAAATGCAGAAAGAAATAAAAACTGAAAATTTAAAAATTCTAAGTCTATGCAAGCATAAAAAATGTGGAAGATAAAAATAAAAATTATGTTACTCTAGGAGTGCATTGGCATGCATCTCCTAAAGTAACTACTCCCTTGTCTGTTCGAGCTTGAGGAGGTCGTTTCCGATACTTCTTATAGTCCATCCGCACCCTCCATCGAGTGACAATATTGCCCAAAAAGAGTTGGGCCAATGTGCTCGCAACTACTCCCTTTTGCGTTACTATGGTGGATGCATCTTTCTTTCGTGTTCCCTTGTAGTCCATGTATACATTCCACCTTGGGACTTTTACTGAAGGCATGAATAGATTATTAGGAAAAATTAAATCAACATCCAACCATTTACTTACCTCATTCTTGTCGAAATCCGTTGTTAGCCTTCGTTGTCGTGGCAGTTGCGTCAGCAACCAATTGACGTGGCAATCTTCTGCCATGATTCGGTGCAAGTCAAATGGTTAACCAATTGTCTAGAAAGCTTCATGAATCCAACCATTTTTTCTTTAGGCCCCTCGAACATCTTCTTCAGTAGATATTTTGATAGCTTCAATTCTACCAACGTTGGTTCCTCAAAGAATACCTGCAATGGAAAAGGTGAGTTTTTAAAGAATTCAAACGGTTCAACCATTCCCTGCTCATATTCCATTGGCAGAGTATTGTCATCTCATTGATCTTTCGTGTGGTCTTGCAATTTCGAGAATGTTGTTACATCCTCGGTAGAGGTTGTTGTGGCATTGCTCTGTTCAGGCTTCTCAACCATAGTCAGGGCAACATATTCATCATGTTTTGGGCATTCTCTCTCATTGACATTCTCTTAACTTGGTGGTTCTAGTCGTCCTTAACATATCAGGGAATTTTCTTCGTATTGCTCTTTGTCCTCTTGCCTTGGGACATCAGTATCCCTGGGCAAACCATTTTCTAGAGAATTGGAAGGTGTCAATTGATGTTCCGACATCTGTTGCGGCGGCAGCATCTGTTGCGGCGACATCTATTGCGGCGACACCTATTGCGACATCATCTGTTGCAGCGACATCTGTTGCGGCGGCACCTGTTGCAGCGGCATCTGTGTTGTCGCAGAAAAAACTATTATGGAATTTTTTTGAGGTGTTTGATCATACCATGAGAAGTTTTGTTGTTGGTTCCTTCTTTGGTCCTCCATGTAGCCATCTGCACCGAAAAGGTGAGGGCAATCCTCAAACACATGTTGTTCTCCACAAAAAAGGCAAGATATTTCCACGGTTTTGGTTCCTCGGGATTTTCTAGGTGGGAATTGGTAAAGAAGGTCTTCATTGGAGTAGTTCCTATATTCCGACATCCACTCTCGAGTAGTTTTTCTCAACACGTTGATGTCCTTTTGACTTATAGCACACCTAATTTTTTTTAGATAAACCGAAAAAAAGATAGAAAATAAAAATGAAGTCGTTATTGTCAATCCCCGGCAACGGCACCAAATATTTGTAGAGCGTTTGGGTGTTCTCTAAATATGAGCGCAAGTGCACACTCTTGTCAAGTTATAGTATAAAAGATATCGTCTCTCGCGAGAATTAGACATCTAATTCGAATGTCAATTCCTGCACAGAAATTAAATGCACAAGTAAATTTCAGTTTGTTTAAGAGAAAAATAAATAAACACAAGTAAATAGTAGAAAAGATCAGGGTGGTATAATGGGACATGTTATGTTTCTATGTAGTGTGAAACTACGTTGAATAGGTTATGTTGTATTGCGCTGCCAGACTTTACTACCTCCGCAGAAAATGGCAAATTGGTGCTTCGACGCTTTCGCTGCCTCGGCAGGTGGAACGGACGATTGGCTCAGCGGGAAACTCGACAGACCTTCAAGGCTCGACATAATGCTTCGATAATGATTCAACTTATGTCTAAGTTTGAATGTTGTTGATGCCCGCTGCAGATAATACCCGTCGACATGAATCTTGCAATGAACAACAACCTTTGGTTCGTCCTCTTTTAGTTGCCTTAAACCCCAACCTATGTCTAGACTGGATTGATCAACACATGATATTGATTAGATCGTGCTTACTTCTTTCGTGAGTTTGACTCTCTCGATGCCAAATAAATGGATTGCTCACAATCGATCACTAAACTCAATTGAAAACAATGAAGAACATGAAATAAGAAAACCTTGAATTTATTGCAAAAACGAACTTAAACCTAAAAAACCGTTCTCATAACTACTTTACAGCACAACCCAAACCCTAGAGAATTCAGAACATAGTGGCGGCAAGAAAACACAAGAGAAACTAAGATATGCCGACTATTCTAAGATTGCTAAAATACAAAGGAAGATCAGGTATATATAGGGCATGGCCTAGGTTAAGTCCTCCTTGGAGTAGAAGTATTCCTCATGATAAAGTAGCTTTTGCATTAAATGCATCCTCTAGTTCTGACTTCTTTGACTTGATTTTGGACTCCTCTTGTCATTGCCTTGTGCTGCAAGCAAGCCTCAATCTTCTCCTTTGGTGACTTTGTCCGCTGTTTCCGGCATCGGTTAATTACATGGATGTGCTCATTGGACTCAAAAAATTACGCTCTTCCAATCGCACTCCAATTCACCAATTCCTCAAGTTGCTGCCCTGGGCGGCAGATATGGCGGCGACAGGTGCTCGGTAGCGTCTTTCTTTGAATTGAACTGCTTCAGTACATCTCCTTAGTTTGCTGCCTCAACATCAACTCCTCAGATTTCTCCTCCTCCTGATCATTCTTCTTCCCTACTGCCACGGTGGGTTCGGACGGCACTCTGCTGTCACGGCGGGTTCTGGTGGCACCTTGTTGTCGCGGCGGGTTTCGACAGGAAATTTTCTTGCATGCATCAGAATACATACCAAAACAACACCTTTTCCATAAAATACACTAAAATATGTAATCAAGCTTAATGGTGAAGGAAATTATGAGAATATAGATTAATGCCTAATTATGTAACTAAAATGCGCCTAAATCTAACAATAATATGAGTAAAAAGGTAAATAAAATAAGACTTTTAGACACTTTTCAACTGTTATGTTAGTTAAAAGTATCTTTGAATGTTTTGATTTCTTTACGTTTTAGTCCCTGAATGTTACAAGTGTAAATTAAATGAGTTTGGAAGATTTTTTGGAGCTGGTATTTGACTGAGTGGCATGTAATATGATTAATTAAACGTTGGTAATCTAAAATTGAATGAAACCCTTATAATTTGCTGAATTTACAAATTGATCCCTAAATTATATTTATATATAATTGAAACCCTAATCGATGTTTGATCAAGTTGCAATGGTTCCGATGCGTCGTCTAACACATAGGAATATAACGAGCATCTGGAAAAGATAAAACAAAAAATAGGGTCGTTTATTGGAATAAACTTCTTGGTTTACTTCAATATTCCCCGTGTGACCCGTTCAGTTCGGTCTATCGCCTAGGCTGGGTCGAGGGGGTTACATTTGATGGTATCAAAGCCAGGTTAGCGAAAGAATATGAAGGTAAGGTTGGTGTGTTATTGTTTAATTGTTGATATAATGGTGAATGCTATGCACGGTGGTTGTATATGCTATGATATGTTCACTGAATGATTTGTTTGAGATGTATGGTGATTGATAGCATGATTTATGTTCGTATGTGTTGTTTGGGGGAGAGAATAAGGGTATCTATTGCCATATTATTACTAATGTAAAGAAGATTTTTGGTTTTGAAATGAAACTTGAGCTCCTAGGATTCTTGCTTTTGGGTTTGCCGAATTGTTTTGTTATAATATTATCATGTATTAGATTTGCACACATTTTGAAATGGGACCGAGACAAGAGCATAGGATTGGTAATCGTGTGGCTGTGAATGAGAATTTTTAGGATTTGCTGCTCCCTCCACCTCTTCCTGGCGGTGATGGGCTGGTATGAGAGTTGGCGTTGGAGGTGATGGGCCTCAGGAAACACATGGGAAAGTTGCCGCTAATATGACACCGTTGATTCAGGCCATAGCTGGGGCTTTTCAAGCAGCAATAGCAGGAATGCATGTGGCCGCACCTCAGCCTGGTGCTAATGCTGGCCTACCTCTAGAGCGTTTGCGTAGTTTAGGTGGAACCGAGTTCCAAGGATTTTCTCCTGAAGGTTCTAAGGCATGGTTTAAGAGCACTCGAAGGATTCTCAGACATATGGGGTGAAATGATGTGCATAAGTTGGGTTGTGTGGTATCTTTGCTTCATGGCGATGCATATTCTTGGTGGATGACCATCACTACGGGTATGAAACCTGCTGATGTAACCTAGGAGTTCTTTGTAACTACTTTTAAGAGGAAGCATCTGGGTGTTCGCTATCTAGACGAGAAAAAGCGAGAGTTTATGTCATTGGTGCAAAGGAACATGACTGTCTTGGAGTATGAAGTCCAATTTGTTTGGTTGAGTCATTATGCTCTTGAACTAGTTCCTGATGAACGTGTGAGGTGCGATCGATTTCGCTATGAGCTTGTGAAGGATGTTAAGACGTATATGTTGGCTTCATATTACACTAATTTTGATGTCTTAGTCACTCGAGCTAAGGACATCGAGTAGATTTTGGGCTTGGTTGCTCATTTAGGTAGATCTAGCTCTGGGAAGAGGTTGGCTGAGTATGATGCTGGTAGGGATCGTTATAAGAAGAACAAGGATAAAAGGTACCAACCTGAACCAAGGCAAGGTGGTGGTAACCCTGGCCGAGGGCAACAAGACCAGAATGCTTTTGTTCGTACACCAGATTGTAACTGATGCGGTAGAAGGCACACAGTAGAGTGTTGGGGGTGATTTGGGTACGTGTTGAAACTGTTGATCATGAGGACATATGAAACGTGATTGTCCACAACCTGCTAGAGCTGGACAAGCTCCGGTGGGAGCTGCTGAGCCACAGAGAGGCTGTGGGCGAGGTCGTGGTAATTTTCAGCGTAGGGATGATGGGCAGAGGAATGTTGCTCATGTTGTTGTTGTTCAGCCTGAGGGAGCTGGATGTTAAGTCCGTAAAAGTATTCATTTTATGACCCTTTATTGCTCAATTATTGTTAGACTTAAGCTCATTTTAGACGCAATACTAGCCATACATACACAATTTCAATGTTCTTATCACTGATGTGCTTGATTATCTTCATTTGAGTATATTTGGTGGAAAAGGTACTGTTTTGGTGTGTGCTTTGTGCAGGTGCAGATTTCATTACCCACTGCTCGGGTAAGCTTTGCCACGACAGTGAAGGAAAGAGAAGTAAAGGAGCGAAACCATCACTCGATGATCCAGACCAAGCCATCATTTAATTCCAAACCCTTCTGAGGTATACTGGATCAAGAGAACGAGCCTTGTCGAGTGGAGAAAATTGACAGACCATTGTCGAGGCAATGACCAAGCCACTACAAACATGAGAGAAAATATGCAAAGTGGTAGGCGATTTGAAGAGCATAAAACGCTGAATTTTTAGAGATACCTTGCATGAGGATCGGAGCACGAGAAGATCATGAAAACGTCAAAAGAAGGTCAAGGATGAAAAGTCGACAATGAGGAATAAAGTAATGAATTAAAGGAGATTTATCTCTTTTATGAAGTTATGACTCAACTCGAACTCATACTCCTACTCCAAGAAGGATTTGGCAAGCTTGTTTGGACGCAAGTAACAATGTTCTATAATGCAGCAAATACACCAACAAGGATGATGCTTGATGCCTCGACAAATGGTACACTTCTCGACAAGCCGCCAGAGGAAGCAATGGAGATCTTAAACATGCTTGCCAAGAACGACTATTAGTTTCCTACTTGTAACACCCCACTTTTAGGCTTGGAAGTTTAGGGTCTGAACCGGACCGGTCTGATTTTCGGTTCGAATATAAAAGGAGGTTTTAGGGAAAGCCTAGTTCGGGATGCTTTAAAAATATGGAAAAATATTTAAAAAATCTCTTTTAATATATATAAGAGAGTTGTGAAATCAATTTTACAAAATAAGGTTTGGAAATACTACATTTCGGTGTAGTGACTAAAATGCGATTTTTGAAAAGTTTAGTGGTGACTATTTTGTAAGGATTGAAACTTTGAATCTTTAAGGAGCTAATATACCCAAAAATGATTTCTCCAGATTTTTCCTTAATTTGAGTGAATTAATTAATGTTTTAATTAATTAAATGAAAAGAGAAACTACTTTTTGGAATTTCATAACTACCTTTTCCTAAATTTTTCTCATTCCTTTTTCTCTCAAAATTCCATCATCCAAACACTATTTCTCCAGAAACTTTTGCATTGATCTTCACTTCAATTGATGAGATTTCTATCATCAATTAATTCCTAATCAATCTTGCATCAAATCCTTTTGATTTCCTCATTGAATTTTCAAGGAAATTGGTTCAAATCAAGGAGAAATCACCATTTAGAGGTAAGATTGTTCTTCTCCTCTAAATACTCAGTTCTTTACTGAAATTCCCAAGTTTTCAATCCTTAATTTAAGTTTTGTAAATGGTTTTAATGTTAGAAACTTGATTTTGGCTTAAAACTCAAGATTTGAAAGAAATCTTGAAGAATTTCGTTGAGATTGTTTGGGCTCTGTTTTGTGATGAATCTTTCATGTATTTTGGATGTCTAATGATGTGGAAATGAGGTTTTATCAATGCAATCCCGAATAGGTTATATTTCCTAAGTTTTTGCTTATGAAAATGGTGGTTTTTGAGGTGTTTTTGGTGTTCTGTTATAGCTGGAGGTATAAGGACGTGTTAAGGTGTATTTTGGTTGTTGATTGATGTTTAGAAATGGTTAGAAGTGATGGATCTTGGCTGGGTTAAGTTGTGGAAGAGTTTGGAGGTGTTTTCGGTTGTGTTTGGTAGCCGAAATGTTGGTTTTGGGTAGATCAGCGAGTTTATGTGTGTTGGCTGAAGATTTCAATGCATGATGATGTATTAATCCTCTGCTTTGATTTGTTTAAAAAAAGGGAAGCATCTTCGGACACTATTGGAGTTGATCTGGAGGCTTGATTGGCGTTTCAGCAAGCGTGCGAAACGTAATCGGTGAGTGGAGTTGGATTTTAAGCTTTGAAATGATTATTCGAAGGTTTTGGGAGCTTAGTTTAAGTCTAATCAACTTAGCTAAGCTCAAGAGTATGTTTTTGGAAAAACTCCCTCGGATGTGCCATGAAGTGGTTTGATGCATTGGTTATAAATTGCGTGTTTAAATTCTGTTTTGAAAGCATGTTTTAGCATGGTTAATGCTGGTTTTGAAAGCCATGTGTTGAAGGATGCTCAAGGTAAGAGATCCTTGTTTTGGCATGTTGTTAAATTGGTAATGATGCATGGTGATGCATGGTGTTTAATGGCTTAGTTTAATGCTTTAAAACAGTGAATTGATGATGGTATTTGATGTATACTGGCAAGTGATGAATTGGTTTTAAAGTACTTGAATAGGATATAGTTAGCCGGCTATAGGATTGGGTGCACCGTGAATAAAGTCGCCTTGGATGTTGAGGGGTTGTGATTGTACCATAAACTCCATCCAAGTATCCTAACGAGAGAGGTAAGATCACAACGGTGGTTAAAAGCCCGTGTGTGGATCTTGGTAAGGTCACAACGGTGGTTAAAAGTTTGTGTGTGGACCTTGTGCTATGAGTCCCGTACTCTCGTTAGTAGGTTATACAACTACCGATGAGTGATATGGAGGGGTTGTGATTGTACCGTTAAACTCCATCACGGGTGTTGAGGGGTTGTGATTGTACCGATAAACTCCACCTTATGTTGTTCAGTAGTGTGTATGAAGCGTGTGGGACAACGCTTGTAATCTGCGTATCCGATTGTGTTTTGTGTTGAAAATGGTTATGAATTATCACTTGAAAGCCAATATGATGAGTTGAATGTAATGAAGCATGAGATGCTTGTAAAGTATGCAAGGTTGCATGAAAAGAGATGAGCATGTGTTTAAAGGCTTTGTTTGAAAGCGTTTTCTAAAATGCATTATTGTGTTGTTTTCTTTAGAGCATGCCTCACTAAGAAATTGTGCTTACGCTCTCTCTCTTGTACCAATAATACAGATAATTGAAGTGTTTAAGGGCAACAAGGAGGCTAGAGTGTCCAAAGGAAACCAAGCTCATGTATGGTGATGTTTTCATACACTATTAGTTTTGGTAATTTGGCAATGGGAACCTAAGGTTGTGTTTTGGGAGATGTGTTGAACTCCCTAAGTTGTGGCATGTTGTTTTGATGGTTTGAATTTGTAAGTGGCCTTTTAATGCTTGTTTTGGAGATTGGTTGATTGCTTGGTTTTGGATAATAGGAAGCATGCCTATAGATATGTGGTATTCCATGTTTGATGCTATGAATGTGTTTAGGAGGTACAATCATGCTCTATATATGTATGATGACTTGTTGGCATGATTAGGAAGTCATTAGGTTGTGTTTGAGTGGATTTATGTATGAAAAACCAGCAAAACCTGCAGCTTCTGGGCTAAAGAACCTGTGTTTCGAAACGGGGGCCTGTAATGGCCTTCGTGTTTCGAAACGGCTGGAGGCTGTTCCGAAACGATTTTGCTACTAGAAGGCCCTATTTCGGAACCAGTCCCGGAACGAACCCGTGTTTCGGAACGGTCAAAGCCGTTTCGAAACAGGTGACTGTTGGGCACTGATTTGAATGGTGTTGAAGTTTGCAAGCTTTACGATTTAGTCCCGAAAGTTGTAATTGCAATTGTTTGAGTTCGAGATGTCCAAATAAAGTGAATTTTGACAGGGAAGCTTGTAATATGACTAATTTCATATTGGTAACTTTAAAATCAGTTATGACTTTTGAATTTACAGAATTTACGTTTTGGTCCCTAATATTTGTATATTGTGCAATTGAGTCCCTCTCTGAAATCCGATCGCTGTGCTTTACACATATATGTTTCTCGAGTGTTCACTTAGGGTTAACGTGCATCTAGACAAGATTAAAAAGAAAAAAAGGGTCGTTAATTAAGGTTGACTTTCGAGTTGACTTTGGTTTTCCCTGTGTAATCTTCGTAGTTCGGGTCAACCGTCTAGGCCGAGCTAAGGGGGTTACACTACTTCTAGGAAAGGAGGAGTCAGACGCCATGCCTCAATAAATGAGCTTGAGTCGTCCGAGTCGATTCTCACACAATTGTATAACTTAACCAATTTGGTTAAAAACACGCAACGACCAAGCAACACACATGAGGTCAAGGTGGTAGGTTCATTTTGTTATATTTGTAATGGTAACCATGATTCTTCTGAATGTCCACAGAATCCAGAATCTAGTTTTTATGTTGGAAATTACAACCAGAACAACAATGTGATGTCCAACACTTACAATCTGGCCTGGAAGAAGCATCCAAACTTGTCATGGAGCAACCCTAACAATGCCCTAAATCAGAACAATCAGAATGCTCCAGCAATGGGATTTCAACAGAATCTGCTTCGGCAACCAATGCCTCAGCAATCGATGCAGTACCAATTGCCTCAACAATCAATGCCACAACAACAAACCATGCCATCCAGTTCTTTAGAAAACTCTTTAAATGCTTTCATGTCTCAAACTAGTGCTTATATGGTTAATACTGATAAATTCATAAAGAAAACTAATGTATTTATGGAAAGGACTAAGATGAGGATGAAAAACCACGAGGCAACTCTGAAATCCTTGGAAACTCAAGTTGGATACTTTGCTCAAATCCTGAACTCGAGACCGATAGGTGGCTTACCTAGCGATATTGAGGTCGCACGGGGCACAACACATAAGCAATGTAAGGCAATCACCACATGGAGTGGAAAGCCTCGGCAAAGCTTGAAAACATTACCGATGCAATACCTGAAGACATTGCCTCGGCAATACCTGACAAGGAAATGAAAAAAGACAAGAAGGCATCTGAAGTTCCTAATACGATACCTCAAATCAAATTCCCATGCAAGGAACGGATTGAAGACATTTGAATTCCACCACCACTCCCACAGAGGCTGAAACGACAGAAACAAGAATACCAATTCAAGAAGTTTCTAGACATCTTGAAGCTAGTCCACATCAACTTGACCTTGGTAGAAGCAATTGAGCAAATGCCGAACTATGCCAAGTTCTTTAAATACATTGTCTCCAAGAGAACAAGAATAGGGGAATTAGAGATTGTTGTCGCGACAGAAGGATGGATGCCTTTACTGCACAACTGGATGCCACATAAGCTGAAAGATCCTGGTAGTTTCACCATACCATGTGCAATTGAGAATCACTATGTCGAGAAGGCACTGTGCGATCTTGGAGCAAGCATAAACCTTATGCCAAAGTTTGTTTTCCAAAGGCTAGGAATAGGGAAGGCAAGACCTACTACAATGATGCTACAACTTGTCGATAGATCCTACGTTCATCCGGAGGGAAAAACCGAAGATATCCTAGTAAGAGTTAATAAGTTTATTTTCTTGGCTGACTTTATTGTTTTAGACTGTGAAGCAGATGAGTGTGCCCCTATTATCCTTGGGAGGCCATTCCTAGATACGGGAAGAACCCTTATTGACGTTGAGAGAGGAGAAATTACCATGAGGTTGAATGATCAGCAAATCAAGTTGAACGTATTCCACACCCTTAAGCAAGCCAATGATCCAGAAGAATGTCAAGCCATTCATGCCATAAACGAGTTTGACCTGGATACAGATTGTCTAGGCAATTGCCTCGACAATGACTATGAGAATTGCCTCGGTAATACTTGTGACGATTGCCTCGACAATTACCTTGACAAATGCCCTGAACCTAAAGACAAAGAAGAACCAGACGAAAATGGTTATGATGAAGCCAATTGGATAGCATGTTGTCCAGGTAAGTACTTCGAACCATTAGATTACTTAGGGGAAGAAAGAAAAATTGAAAAACCCTCTATATAGCAACCACCGGTTCTTAAATTAAAACAATTGCCTGAACAATTAAAATATGTCTACTTGGGAACCAACCACACATTGCCCGTAATCATCTCTTCTAAGTTGCAACTTGAACAGGAACAAAGATTGATCGATATTCTAAAGCTGCATAAAAGCGCAAAAGGGTCCGATTTGAAGGGAATTAGCCTAGCGGTCTGTATGCATAAAATCCTTTTAGAGGACGATCATAAACCAACCATTGAGGCACAAAGAAGACTTAATTGAGTCATGAAAGAGGTGGTAAGGAAAGAAATTATCAAATGGCTCGATGTTGGTATTATCTACCCGATATCTAACAGTACATGGGTAAGTCCGGTACAATGTATACCGAAAAATGGAGGTATGATAGTGTAAGCAATGACAACAATGAATTAATCCCAACTAGGACTGTCCATGGTTGGAAGGTTTGCATGGATTACCGTAAGTTAAATAAGGCTACTAGGAAAGATCACTTTCCTTTACCCTTTATTGATCAAATGCTTGACCATCTTACAGGTAAACCCTTTTATTGTTTTCTTGATGGTTATTTAGGGTATAACCAAATTGCCATAGCACTAGAAGATTAAGAGAAGACCACCTTCACCTGCCCATACGACACTTGTGCCTTTCGAAGGATGCTTTTCGGACTATGCAATCCCCCAACAACCTTCCAGCAATGCATGATGTCAATTTTCTCAGACATGGTAGAAGATTTCCTGGATATCTTCATGGATGATTTCTCGGTATTTGGAGATAACTTCGAAATTGCCTTGGCAATTTAGAGAAGGTGCTAAAACGATGCGAAGAATCTGAATTGGTCTTAAATTGGGAAAAGTGCCATTTTATGGTGGATGAAGACATAGTTCTCGGTCACAAAATTTCATCCAAAGACATTGAAGTTGACATAGCAAAATAGGAAGTGATCGAAAATCTACCCCCACCTACTTCAGTTAAAGAAGTTCGAAGCTTTTCGGGACACGTGGGATTTTGTAGAGCGTCTAGGTGTTCTCTATTTATGAGCGCAAGTGCACACTCTTGTCAAGTTATAGTATAAAAGATATCGTCTCCCACAGGGATTGGAGCAGCTCCTATGAATGGTTTCCTGCACAAAGATTTAGTAAATGCGCAATTAAATCTCACAATGTGGAAATATAAAAACACAAATAAAATAAAGATAATGATGAGGGGGATGATAGGGAGAGATTTGGTCGATAGATTGGGTAAGACAAATGCAGCTCAGTAGCATGTAGTTTGCATTGTAAAGTTTGGGTATGTTTAGCGCTGCCATGAATTGCTGACTCGACGGGTATGTCAGGCGGCAGACTACGACCCTGTCACGCGGCCGCAGCGGGTCACTACCACTGTAGAAGTGTACTGTCTCGGTAGGTGGAACAGAAAGAGGTCCTAGCGGCAAGTCCGACAGACATTCCAAGTTCGACAGGATAGTCGACATTGATCCCTCCTATTTCTAGGTTAGGATGCTCGAGAGCTAACGTGATGTAGGCAATACCTAGCAATCTCAGCGTCAACCTAACATAGGCTAGTCAACTCGGTTGGTAATCCCTTTTAGCCGCTGAAACTTGTGGACTGGTGTAGAACCAAGTTAGTCACGCCCCAATATGTTGTGACCGTGCTTAACCCTTTCGTGAGACATGCACTTTCGTGCCCGACAAATGGATTTTCTCTCAACTGACTGGTGTAGAATAATTGAAAGAACGAAGAGCATAGATTAAGCAAACTTTGGAATTTTATTGAAAACAACTCAAAACTAATACAACCGTTTCTCACAAACTACTTTACATACACGTGCCTAAACCCTAGGAGAGTTGCGCTGCGACCCCTAACAACTCCAACCTATCTAGCTACCTCCCCATCTTTACTCTCTTGGTATGCAAAATACCCGAGTTATGCCATCTATCCAGGTATATATATGCCCATATACCCTTACAAGCATTGGGTATATATAGGGCTCATGGCCTAAGTTTTAGTCCTCCTTGAAGTAGGAGTTCTTAAAGTATATTTACATTAAATACAGACTCCTTTTTGACTTAAATATGGACTCTTTGGACGTTGCCTTCTTCTGTAAGTAAGGATAAGTGCTCCTACTTATCGATCTTGGATCAACTCTACCGGCCGCTACAGGCTTCAGAAAATTGCAAGACAGGGCTCATTGGTCTTAGAAAATTGCCCTCTTTAAATTACGACCCATCTTGGCTAAGTCGGTGTAACTCCTGCCTGGGCGGCACTTGGCGGCAATGCTACTTCGGCAGCATCCTTGGCGGCATCTGGAACTGCTTCAGTACAGCTCTTTTTGTTTCAGCTTTCCTGTTTTGTCATGTTCTCACCTTCCTACAGCACCTGAAAATATAAACTAAAATAATAACTTTTCTTAACCAAACATAAAATATTCAATAAAAGCATGGTAAAAGAGAAGATACTGTAATAATGCATGCAATGCACCTAAATATGTCTAAATGAGCCTAAGAATAGAAATACTATGATCAATAATGTGTACAAAATATAGAACTTGTGGACACTCTACACACCCCCAAACTCGAACTATTGCTTGTCATCAAGTTATGCAACCTAGCTAGTAAATTTGCCCCTTGCACAAAATTAATAGAAACATTAGCCTTTAACTTGATTTCTTACCTCAAGGTCGTGTCACCTGTTTTTATGTTAGTGATAGGGAATGTCATGAAGTAACTTAGATTAATTTTCTTAATGTCAGTGCAGTGTGTGCAGGTCTTTGTTCATGCCGAATATGCTGGAACTACTAATTTAACAAAGAATGCCTAAAATAATTAAATTGCCAAAAAGGATACTAGTTGCTGCCTTGGCAGCGTAGTTGGGAATTTTTGTAATCTTTTTCTGATCATGGCCTTAAGGGCTTCAGCTCATCACAACTATTCTCTGGGTCTGAAGCTAAGATAGGTGCACTCTATGAAACTTCGAACCCTTTGAATAGAGTCATCTCGTGAAGGCTTTCATTCACTCTTGCTAATTTGTCCGTCACTTGGTTTAGATACGTGGACTTTGATAGCAGCGGAGTGTCCTTGCTCATGATCCTTCCTAGAGCCTGTTTCAGGCACCTCTAGTGTCCTTGAACTTCTTGCCTAGAGCCTGTTTCGGGCACCTCTAGGGTTTCCATCATCTTTGTTTTGCTGCCCTGTGCTGCCGTGGCGGCAAACCTGTATTCAATAGAGGAATTTTTTATTAAGTAAGGTAGACAGTGTTAAACTTATAACTCAAGCAAAAATTCCACATTTAACAGACAAGTGTAAAGATAATTGACAGAAAGAAAAATTTTCTAAGTATTTTTCATTCTTCTTCCCATAGTTAGGTTAATTTTTTTTAGAATGGTGCGATTATAAGTAGTCGATTAATCTATCATAGGCACAAGTTTTTAAACTAAAGTTTTCTACTTCATTAAGTGCTAGGGGACAAAATTTACATAATATCCTAAATGAACCTAAAACAAAGAGGACTATTCCCCCCAAACTCAAGGTTGGCATTACCCTCAATGCCTCTACAAAAAAATAAAAGTTAAAAACGAAACATAAAAATATAAAAAGAAAAATTAAAAAGAGAAAAATAAAACATAAAAAATTTAAAAGAAAAGGAAAATAAAATGGTGCTATAAACGGGTGGAGTTCCCCTATATTGCTACCGCGTCAGAGGAGGATTCTGAGGAGGCGGGCAGAACTGGGCGGCGTTTAGCAGATGGTCTGTCGATTGTGCTCTTCTTCTTGCTACGCGGTGGCTGGATGCGATTGGGGGTGGGTTTCTTAGATTGTCTTTCAGGTCCTCCACCCTTGGGTTCTGCCGCTGTTCACTTTCTTTTTTTGGCTGCCTCTTCCAGTTCGTCATCAATGGAGTTTGAGATCTCCATGTCTGAGTAGCCAGTATCTTTGGTAGTGGCCTCTTTTGCTATGGGGGAGGCAACAGTGGTTTCCTCCTTCTTTTCTGATTCGGATGAGGAGGTGAGCTCGTATGGCTGTATAGGGGTTGGAGAGGTTCTTCTCTTGAGGCGGTAGTGTGGCCCCTCACTGTCTTCGGCGGTAGTAGTAGCAGCTGGTCTGGGTGTAATATGATCTGGCTTGGAGGCTGCTAACTTCGTTGGGAAAGCAGGCAACTGTGGGCCGTCGTCTTGGTACTTATCAAGCAAGTAGGCCACGAAGGCCTCTTGCACGTCTGCTACATATTTGGTGAAGATCGCCTGCTTGTGCTCGATCCTTTGACAGCTTTCAACTAGGCTGCGCAACATGGGGATCACGGCGGATGGGAGGGCAGCTTCAGTACTGCCTGCTGCGGCTGGGGTGGCGCCAGCTTGGGATGGTGGCTGGGCGGTGGAAGGTGTGTCTGGCTCTAAGTTCTGCATCATCTACTGGCGTACCCTTCTTGTCCATCCTTCCTTGGCAGGAAGAATTTTGTCTTTGGGGTCCGGCGGCACGCGAAATTTGGCGCAAAGGCCTATGATGAGTGCAGGGGGGTCCCTTGGCGTTTGGCTTCTTTGTGTGGGCATAGATCTCCTTTATGATTACCTTGCCAACATTGATCTGCCGCACCATCATAATACTGTGGATGAGGGCAAGCCGCGACCTGTTGATCCATGCGTGCTGGGCATCAGGGGGAGTTGGACGAAGTAACTCCAAAGGGCTGCCTTCGGCAACAATTCGTGGCGGTTGACTGACCTGTTGTTTTTCCCTGTTAGCCACTTGGTGTTTGGCATACAGATCTCCTTTTTGATCTTGTTATAGTCAGCCGCCGTTAGGTAGGACTCTCATTCCTCATGCGGATTGCCGCTGACTTCTATGCTGTAAAAGCTGTTGATCATATCCGATGTGAACTTGACACCTTCTTCGCGGACATAAATGAAAGGGCTTGCTAGTGTCGGTCTGTGGGCGTAAAACTCTCGCACATGGTTACTGTTCACTCCTTCTAGCTGCCGTGCGAATTGGTCCCAGTCCATATTGTGGATCCTTTCGAATAGGGAGGGCTCCAAGCCAAAATCCCCATCAGATTGGGTATATTGGAAACCCTTCTCCTCCCATAGTTTCTGTAACCCCCTTAGCTCGGCCTAGACGATTGACCCGAACTACGAAGATTACACGGGGAAAATCAAAGTCAACCTTGATTCACGACCCTTTTTTTTTCCTTTTTAATCTTGTCTAGATACTTGTTAACCCTAAGTGAGTACTCACGAAACACGATTGAGAAAGGCACAACGATCGGATAACATCTAGGGACTCAATTGTACTTCACACAAGATTAGGGACCAAAATGTAATTTCTATAACTTAGAGGGACTTCATTGGTTTCAAGGTTACCATTATTAAATTAGTCATGTTTCATGCTTCTCTGCCAAATTCCAACTTAAAAAGACATCCCAAGCTCAAGCAATTGCAATCTCAACATTTAGGACTAAAATGTAAAGCATGCAAACACCAAAACAATTCAAATATGTGCCCAACGGTCACCCGTTTCGGAACGTCCACATGCCGTATCGAAATGGTGGATCGAAACGACGTTGATCGTTTTGGTACGCGGGTGCGTTTCGAGACCAGTTCCGAAACATGGCATTCTAGTAGCCAAATCGTTCCGAAACAACCTCCATCTTTTCGAAACACGAAGGCCATTACAGGCTCCCGTTCCGAAACGCTAGACGGTGTTTTGATACGGTTTGCCCAAAAACAACAACAATAGCTGGTTTTTCACTCATCAACCTATTCAACATACCCCAACGACTCTCTAATCATACCAACAAGTCAACATACATATAAGGAACATATTTGGAACACTCAAACACATTCATAGCATCAAACACAAAATCTCATTAGTTTAGAGGCATGCTTCCTAAGATCAAAATCCAAATAGGCAATCCAACCTCAAAACAAGCAATTAAGGCCATTTACAATTCAAGCAAACCAAAACAAACATGCCACAACCTTAGGATGTTTAACACATCTCCCAAATACAATTCTTTGTTTCCCATTGCCAATCTATCAAAACTAAAGTGTATGAAAGCTTCACCATACGTGAGCTTGGACTTCCTTGGATGAACTTAGCTTCCTTGATGCCGGAAAACACCTCAATTATCTGCATTATTGGTAAAAGAGAGAGCGTAAGCACAAATGCTTTGAGAGGCATGCTCTAAAGAAAACCAACCAATAATGCACAACTTGAAAACACTTTCATTAAAAGCTTTTAAACCACATGCTCATTTCTATCTCATGCTTGGAAATCTTTCAAAGCATTTCTCATTGAAACCACATGTACCTTCATTCTATCTCATGCATTTAAACCAATGCAAAACTCATGGCAAGGCCAAAATCATGCTTGTACTCTAAGCATTTCATAAACAAACCACATATGCATTTCTCATAGAATAAACCATTACATCAAGGTACATGTGAATCAAAAACCATAACATATTTTATATTGGCATTTCACATCTATTCATTACTCGGATATGCGGACATCTCACTAGATACTTCCGATGGCATCTCTCATCATCGTACTCACTCGTCTAGCAACATAGTTTCCGGTGGAATATCTCATCACCGTACTCACATGGCGGAATCTCTCATCGCCACAAAGCTTGGATATTTCACCAAGTCCTACCAGATGAAATGCCAATCATTGGTTCTCTCCCTTTGGCTTAACCAAAGAGCACATACGAATTTTTAGTTTATAGTGCACTCTCATCCTATTGATCGATCAATTATATCCGGTAAGTATCTCAACATCTATGCCAATATATTATGTCAAATCAACATCTCACCTACTGTTTTTCATGCATTAAAACTCAACATTCTCATCTCATTTTAAAATCATAACATTTGCCATATTTCAATATAAAAGCTCAAATATCAATTGTGCAACATGTTACTTTATGAAATCATTTCAAGCATCATCTCATGCTATAATTCATGCGTAAAAACAGTAGGAATTTATAGATCTAAAACCATGAGCATGTAAAAGCATTTAAGGGCCAAACACCACATTCTAGAGAGCAATCTAGCCAATACTTACTTCCGGACTTAGGAAGGTGTTTCAAACCTTTCCTAAATCCCCAAACCTTGATTCTTTGTCCCTCAATGACTTCGAAAACCATACGCACTAACCGATTACGTTTCGCTTGCTTGCCGAAACACTATCTACGCCTCCAGATCAACTCCAAAGGTGTCCGAAGATGTCTCCCCTGTTTTAAACACATAAGAGCAGAGGATTAATGCATCATCATGCATTGAAATCATCAACCACACACCTAAACTCGTTGCTCTACACAAAATCCACATTTCGGCTACCAAACACTACTGAAATCACCTCCAAACTCTTCCAAAATCAAACCCAACCAAGATTCATCACTTCTAATCCTTTCTAAACATCAATTAACATCAAAAACTAACACAACCACGTCCTTATACCTCCAGCTATAGCAGAACACCAAAATCACCCCAAAACCCACCATTTTAACAAGCAAAAACTTAGGAAAAACAACCTATTCGGGATTGGATTGATAAAACCTCATTTCTAACATCATTTAACATCCAAAATACATTAGAAAACCATCTCAAAACAGAGCCCAATCAATCACCACGAAAATCTTCAAGATCTCTTCCAAAATCTTGAGTTTTAAGCCAATTTCTTGTTTCTAACATTAAAACCTCTTCAAAAACATTAATAAAGGATTGATAACTTGGGAATTTCAGTAAAGAACTGATCATTAGAGGAGAAGGACGAAGCTTACCTCTAATGGATGATTTCTCCTTGATTTGGACAAGTTTTCTTGAAAATACAATGTAGAAATCAAGTGGATTTGTTGAAGAATTGATTAGGAATCAATGAGTGATGGAGATCTCATCAAATGAAGTGGAAATTAAAGTAAATTTGCTGGAGAAAAAGTGTTTGGATGATAGGATTTCGAGAGAAAATGAAATGAGAGAAAATTAGAGAAAAGTGGTTATGAAAATTCAAAGGTAGTTTTCTCTTTTAATCACCTTTAATTTCTTTAATTAAAACATTAATTAAATCACCCAAATTATGGAAAAATCTGATGAAAACATTTTTGGTAAAATTAGCTCCTTAAAGATTCAAAGTTTCAATCCTTTACAAAACAGTCACAACCAAACTTTGCAAAAACTGCGATTTGGTCACTACACAGAAATGTAGTATTTCCAAACCTTATTTTGTAAAATTGATTTCACCATTCTCTTTTATATATTAAATGAGTATTTTTACATATTTTTCTATATTTTTAAAGCATCCCGAACTAGGTGTTCACTAAAGCCCCCTTTTAGATTCGAACCGTTTTCAAAACCGATCCGGTTCAGACTCTAAACATCTAGGCCCAAATTTGGGGTGTTACAACTCTCCCCCTCTTAAGAAATTTTGTCCTCAAAATTTACCTGGAGGAAAAAGGTAAGGAAACTACTTCTTCATATCATCTCTTCTTTCCCACGTGGCTTCCTCAAAACCACGATGCCTCCACAACTCAATGGTCTTACCTTGAAGAACTTTATTGTCCGAATCTAGAATCTCAACCGGCTCCTCGTCATAGGTCAAATCTGGATTCAACTCAACTTCCTCCACATGCATAACATGCGTAGGATCCGATCTATACCTCCGAAGCATGGAGACATGAAACACATCATGTATCTTTTCCAACTATTGTGGTAGCCTTAACTTATAGGCAACAGGACCCACACGTTCTATCACCTCGTATGGTCCAATATACCTAGGGCTCAACTTACCCTTCTGGCCAAACCTCATCACCTTCTTCCAAGGTGAAACCTTTAAGAACACACGATCACCCACCGCAAACTCAATCTCCTTACGCTTCAAATCCGCGTAAGACTTCTGCCGATCAGAAGCTGCCTTCAACCACTCACAAATGAGCTTCACCTTCTCGGTGGTTCCTTTCAACAAAGCCGGCATCGAGACCAACTTCTGACCTGTTTCAGCCCAGCAAAGAGGAGTTCTGCACTTCCTCCCATACAAGGCTTCATAAGGTGCCATTTGAATACTTGCTTGGTAGCTATTATTATAAGCAAACTCCACCACAGGCAAATGCTTCTCCCAAGAGCCTTGAAACTCAATCACGCAGCACCTCAACATATCTTCAAGCACTTTGATAACACGCTCAGACTGTCCATACGACTATGGATGATAAGAAGTACTGAAATTCAGCCATGTACCCAAAGCTTGATGTAAGCACTCCCAAAATCGCGATGTAAACCTCGGATCTCTATCCGACACTATAGATTTTGGTACACCATGCAGACGCACAATCTCAGCAATGTACAGCTCTGCAAGCTTATCCATGGTATACGTGGTAGGCACAAGTAAGAAATGCGCACACTTTGTAAGGCGATCCACAATCACCCACACCGAATTCTTCTTCGATGGCGACAAAGGCAAACCAAACACAAAGTCCATGGTGATTCTTTCCCACTTCCATTCAGGAATACTTAACGGTTGCAACAACCCTGAAGGAAACTGATGCTCAGCCTTAACTCGCTGACAAACCATGCACTTACTCATATATTCCGCAACATCTTTCTTCAAATCCACCCAATAGTACTCATCCTTCAGATCACGGTACATCTTTGTACTACTAGGGTGCATAGCAAAAGGACTACTATGAGCTTCAGTCAGAATAGTACGCCTCAACTCCACATCATTTGGCACTACTATCCGATTTCCAAAACATAGAACTCCATCATCATTAAAACAAAAATCCGATGGTCTACCCTCAGCAATATCCTGAACATGTGGCACCAAAGAATCATCCAACAACTGTTTATCCTTTATCAACTGAACCAGAGATCGTTTCACTTGCAATTCAGCCACAAGACCTCCATCTCGCGAAATGCTTAAGCTAGCAAACATAGCCCTTAACTCTACCGCCACTTTCCTGCTCAAGGCATCCGCCACAACGTTAGCTTTTCTCGGATGGTACTCGATCGTTAGATCGTAATCCTTAAGCAATTCCACCCAACGTCGTTGCCTAAGATTCAACTCCTTCTGGGACATCAAACTCTTGTGATCCGTGTACACAGTACACTTCTCACCATAAAGATAATGTCTCCAGATCTTCAAAGCAAAAACCACCACAGCTAACTCAATATCATGCGTAGGATAATTACGCTCATGCACCTTCAACTGTCGCGATGCGTAAGCCACCACCTTACCCTCATGCATTAGCACACACCCCAAACCTACATAGGATGCGTCAATGTACACCACAAACTATTTTCCTGATTCAGGTTGAACCAAGATAGGAGCTTGCGTCAAAGCTGCCTTAAGCTTCTCAAAAGCTTGATGTCTTGCTTCCGTCCACTCATACTTAACATATTTTTGCAACAACTTCGTCAAAGGGGCATCAATCTTTGAAAATCCATCCACAAGCCTCCGGTAATATCCTGCCAACCCAAGGAAACTACTGACTTCATGAACAGACTTAGGAGGCTTCCAATTCATCACCGCCTCAACCTTCTGAGGATCAACACAAATCCCCTCAGCCGAAACCACATGACCAAGGAACACAACTTCCTTTAGCCAAAACTCACACTTGCTCAGCTTAGCATAAAGCTGATTTTCCAGCAGCGCTTGCAAGACAACTCTCAAATGACCTTCATGCTTCTCCTCAGTACGAGAGTACACAAGGATGTCGTCGATGAACACCACAACGAACTTGTCCAAGTATTCATGGAACACTCTATTCATCATGTCCATGAAAGCAGCATGAGCATTCGTCAAGCCAAACTGAATTACAAGGAATTCATAATGCCCATACCTCGTTCTAAAGGCTGTTTTCGGCACATCCACATCTTTCACCTTAAGCTGATAATACCCTGACCTCAAGTCAATCTTTGAAAACACAGCCGCTCCCCGAAACTGATCAAAAAGATCATCAATCCTCGGCAAAGGATACCTATTCTTGATAGTCAACTTGTTCAACTGACGATAATCGATGCACATTCTCATAGTGCCATCCTTCTTCTTCACAAACAAGACAGGTGCACCCCAAGGTGACACACTAGGCCGAATGAAACCACGGTCAAGCAACTCCTGAAGTTGCGTCTTCAATTCCTTCAGCTCTTTAGGTGCCACGCGATAGGGAGCAACGGACAACGGAGTTGTGTTTTCATACAGCTCAATCCCAAACTCCACCTCTCTTCTAGGCGGCAATCCAGGTAACTCTTCTGGAAACACTCCAGGAAACTCACGCACAGTTCTTATATCTTGAACACACAAGTCCTTGGAACTAAGATTCATCACAAAGGCTAGGTAAGCCTCGCAACTCTGCCTCAGCATTCGACTTGCTTCCAATGTAGACACCACATTGGCAAGAAACTTCACATTCTCGCCCACAACCACCACTTCATAATCATCCGCAAGTTTTAACGAAACTTGCTTGCTTTCGAAATCCACTACTGCTCGATGCTCAACAAGCCAATCCATACCAAGGATTACATCAAAACCATAGAATGGCAATTCCATGAGATCAACAAGAAAAACATGGTTTTGCACTTTCAAGGGACATCTCCTATACAACTTCTGCGTTACAACCGTCTCACCAAAAGAACTAGTCACACGCATACCAACATCCAAAGACTCAACAGGTAAACCAAGCATTTGAGCATGTTCACGCAATATGTACGAGTGTGTAGATCCAGAATCAATCAAAGAAAGTAATGATAAGGATTGCAAAGTAAAAGTACCTGCGATCACATCCGCATCATTCCTTCCCTCATGATGGGCATACACTCGAGCCTGTCCGCCACCCCCAGGTTGAACGGCCACAACATGTGCTACATTCTTGCCACCATCATCCATACGCTGAGAATTACCACGGCCGCGCCCGCGACCTCTCTGTGGCTCAGCTGCTCTCATCGGATCCTGTCCCTCTCTCAGAGGCTGAGGACAATCTTTCTTCAAATGTCTACGGTTCCCACAATTCCAGCATGTCCCAAGGTTACCCCAACACTCGCCACCATGCCGTCTACCACAACGGTTACACTCAAGAGTCCTCAGAACAACATTAGGTCCTTGCTGACCTCTCCCTGGGTTACCACCCCCACGCCTAGCATCATAATGCGGCCTCCTATCCTTATCCTCTTGTTGCGATCCCTACCATAATCGCGTTCAGCCGCTCGCTTCCCGGAGCTAGATCCACCCGCTCGACTAGCCAGACCAAGATTTGACTCAATGTCCTTGGCTCTAGTGGCCAAGACATCGAAATCCGTATAATCAGCCGCAAGCATAAAAGTCTTCACATCCGTTACCAACCCATAACGGAATCATTCGCACCTCTTCCGCTCATTAGGAATTAACTCAAGCGCATACTGACTGAGGTGGACAAACTGAATTTCATACTCAGCTACTATCATGCTGCCTTGCACAAGAGACATAAACTCTCTTTTCTTCTCATCTAGGTAACACACCCAGATAGTTTCGCTTGAACGCATTCATAAAGAACGTCCAAGTCACCTCATCATCTTCCATCCCAGAGATAGTGGTCGTCCACCACGTATAAGCATCACCATGCAGCAGTGATACAACACAACCCAACTTCTGCACATTATTGCAGTTCATCTGCCTCAAAATCCGCTTGGTGCTCTCCAACCAAGACTCAGATCCTTCCGGAGAAAAGCCCCTGAACTCAGTCCCTCCTAGACTGCGAAGACGTTCCAAAGGCAACCTCACATTGGCATCATCCTGATGCGCAGCTCCATGAGCTCCAGCTACTGCTGCCTGGAAAGCTCCAGCAATAGCCCGAATCAACATGGTCATGTCAGGAGCAGCTTGCCCCTGCGCACCCTCAGGTCCAGTGACCCCAGCACCAGCACCAGCACCAACGTTACCAGCTCCAGCACCACCACCACCGGGTGGTCCACCACCAGGGGGAGGAGGTAAATCTACCGCATTCTCAGCATTCTCGTTACCAGCGGTCAATCTAGTATTGATTCTTAGCTCTCTACGTGGCCCCATTATATAGAAAACAATGCACTGACAAAAATGCAATAAACACAATTAGGAACAATAAGGTAAGTAATCCAAGTACTCAAACTCATTTTTGAAAATAATTCCCCTCATTAGTTTTGATATGGCAATGGGATCCCCTAACACACTCCAAACATAGCATAATATCACAAAAACATCTCCATTGAATCATACATCACTATTCATACATCACACTTTCACCAAAGAGTCACCATCATGCATAAACACATACAACAACCACATACCAAACCCAAATTATACAAGAACCAAGCTTTGATACCACCAAATGTAACCCCCTTAGCCCGGCCTAGACGATTGACCCGAACTACGAAGATTACATAGGGAAAACCAAAGTCAACCTTGATTCACGACCCTTTTTTTCCTTTTTAATCTTTTCTAGATACTTGTTAACCCTAAGTGAGTACTCACAAAACATGACTAAGAAAGGCACAGCGATCGGATAACATCTAGGGACTCAATTGTACTTCACACAAGATTAGGGACCAAAATGTAATTTCTGTAAATTAGACGGACTTCATTGGTATTAAGGTCACCATTCTGAAATTAGTCATGTTTCATGCTTCTCTGCCGAATTCCAACTTAAAAAGACATCCCAAGCTCAAGCAATTGCAAACTCAACATTTATGACTAAAATATAAAGCATGCAAACACCAAAACAATTCAAATATGTGCCCAACGGTCACCCGTTTCGGAACGTCCACCTGCCGTATCGAAATGGTGGATCGAAACGGCGTTGACCGTTTCGGTACGTGAGTGCGTTCTGAGACCAGTTCCGAAACATGGCATTCCAGTAGCCAAATCGTTCCGAAACAGCCTCCATCGTTTCGAAACATGAAGGCCATTACAGGCCCCCGTTCCAAAACGCTACAAGGTGTTTCGATACGGTTTGCCTAGAAACAACAACAATAGCTGGTTTTTCACTCATCAACCTATTCAACATACCCCAACGACTCTCTAATCATACCAACAAGTCAACATACATATAAGGAACATATTTGGAACACTCAAACACATTCATAGCATCAAACACAAAATCTCATTAGTCTAGAGGCATACTTCCTAATATCAAAATCCAAATAGGCAATCCAACCTCAAAACAAGCAATTAAGGCAATTTACAATTCAAGCAAACCAAAACAAACATGCCACAACCTTAGGGAGTTCAACACATCTCCCAAATACAATTATTGGTTTCCCATTGCCAATCTATCAAAACTAAAGTGTATGAAAACTTCACCATACGTGAGCGATGTCACGCCTCACTAGGTCAAACCGAAGTAAGCCGAGGGGCACACCCGCCAGGGTGCACCGAGAAGCACCGAGGTGCCCCACCTAGGTGCGCTACGCGCGATCATGGAGCCCCACCCAGGTGCTCAAGAACCAACAAAGGCAAAATGAGAGGCCTTAAGCATTTTAAGGCCAAGGATGATCCAAAGAAGGATCTAGAACGGCCTAGTGATCTCCAAACGTTTCCACACAAGTCTGAGGGGTTCCAGAAGGATCCATGACCATCTAGGCTCATCCGGAGGGACCTAGAATGCCCGAGAGACTCGAGAAGGCTCGAGAAAACTCCGGACATCTCCGGAACATTCTAGAAGGCTATAGATAAGTGTAGATCTATAGGAGCAACTCTAGAACATTCTAGAATACCTTAGAATTCTATAGATGTATATAGATAAGTAGGGACTTATCTAGAGAAATCTAGGCACCTTAGATATTTTGGGAGGCAAACTCCTAGCTGTTGGATCAAAACGATCCTAACCGTCCGTTGGGGAGGTTGGTGCGTATAAATAGGGCTACCTCCCTCATTTGAAAATCACCTAAGAGTTGTGTACTCAAACACTTGTAAAGTTCTCTTGTAAGCTTCCGTTGCTTAATACAAGGATCTTTCCTTGTAAACTCTTTGATCCTTGTGTTTGCCATAAGCGTTGCGCGAGAAAGGCTTGCTAACATCGTGCCGAGAGTGTTAGCGCCACACGGATCGAGCTTGAAGAATTAAGTCCGGGACAGTTGGTATCAGAGCAAGTTCCGATCACTCGGGAGCATGGCCAAGACCTCCAAGAACCAAGTCGCTAGCCCATACGAGACCGAGGTCACGCATGACCAAGGTGGGCATGAAGTAAAGGCTGACCTTACCGAGACAAGGCCTCGTGCCAAATCCAAGGATGTACTCTCTAGCTTGGAGTCGAGCTTGACTCGCGTGGAGGAAAGCGTTTCGGGCATGGGTGCCCAAGTGGACGAGAGCGGGCCGAAGGCCTAAAGGCGGAGGATGCCGAGATCCACACGTCCGTGAGGGCAATAAAGATCAAGCTAGAGGAGACCCTGCGTGCGGAAATGTGTGAAGCACGTGACGCACTCATGGGAGAGCTCACAAAGGTACGAGAGTCTTTCCAACATGAACTTTCCAACGTGCATGCTCAACTAGAAGCATTGCAAGGCGACCTAGCCTTGTGTAAACGTGCTATGGCAGCCGGGCCAAGCACCACCGTGGAGGCTAGAAGGGTCGAGGTGCCCAAGCCTCAAACCTTTTCCGGGACACGCAACGCCAAAGAAGTAGAAAACTTCTTGTATGGCTTGGAGAAATACCTAGAAGTCGTTGGCATCAGGGAGGATGCCTCTAAAGTCCAAACCGCGACCTTATACCTCACCGACACCGCCATGCTTTGGTGGAGGAGGAGGCGTCTCGACATTGAGAGTGGTACGTGCACCATCTCTACCTTCAATGATTTTAAAAAGGAGCTCAAACGGCAATTCTATTTGGAGAATGCCGAGGATGAAGCGAGGGCACGATTACGAAGGCTCAAGCAATCGGGGAACATCCAAGACTATGTCAATGAGTTCACTAGCTTGGTGCTCGAGATCCCCGATCTCTCAGATAAGGACTCACTCTTCAATTTCATAGATGGCCTCCAAAGTTGGGCCAAGGCCGAGTTTAGGCGAAAGGGAGTACAAACCCTTGCCGATGCCATTGTCGTGGCCGAGAGCCTCATCGACTACTTGAGCCCCAAGGAGACCACCCCTAAGCCGAGGGATGAGAAGGGCGGTCATGTTAAAGGAGGGGAAGACAAGGGCCAACGTAAGGAGGGCCATCGAGAAGGCCACTCACCAAGGCACCGAGACTCGTCCCATTGGAAGAGCAAGGACAAGGGTAAGTCCAAGGAGTTCCAAGGTGCGAGGAAGTCACCACCAAGCAGTTGCTTCATTTGTGATGGTGACCATTGGACACGTGAATGCCCAAAATGTCAAGCTCTTAATTCACTCCTAGCCAAGCACCGAGAAGGTAGCGACACCGACAGTGATGCCGAAGGTGCACAAATGGGATCCATGCAACTCATCTCAGCACTTCAATCAGTGGGGGACACCAAAAGGAACGAGGGAAGTTCACCCCCATGGGACAAGACACCGAGGGACTTAAGCCAAGGTCAATGCTCAACGTGGAGCGCAAGGGTAACCAGCCAGCTTCAGAGGCCAAGGGTAAGGCCGAGTCACCGACCAAGCTTGCACGGGGTAAGCAAGGTGGCGTCACCAAGGTAAAGTGCTACCTATATGAAGGACCTCATGTGATGAGGTCATGTCAGATACGAAAGCATCTTGTTGCCTTCATCAAAGGGGTTGATGGTAAGGCACAACCAGATAAGATCGCCCAAGATCAAGCTGCCAAGCCGAGGGTGAAGACGAGGAAAGCTAGGAGCCGAATGGGGCACACCAGCAACACCCCAGCAGCTCGACCGAGACGCGACGAAGGCGTCGCGAGATCGGGTGGGGGAGGATGTCACGCCTCACCAGGTCAAACCGAAGTAAGCCGAGGGGCACACCCGCCAGGGTGCACCGAGAAGCACCGAGGTGCCCCACCTAGGTGTGCTACGCGCGATCATGGAGCCCCACCCAGGTGCTCACGAACCAACAAAGGCAAAATGAGAGGCCTTGAGCATTTTAAGGCCAAGGATGATCCAAGGAAGGATCTAGAACGACCTAGTGAGCTCCAAACGTTTCCACACAAGTCTGAGGGGTTCCAGAAGGATCCACGACCATCTAGGCTCATCCGGAGGGACCTAGAAGACCCAGGAGACTCGAGAAGGCTCGAGACAACTCCAGACATCTCCGAAACATTCTAGAAGGCTATAGATAAGTGTAGATCTATAGGAGCAACTCTAGAACCTTCTAGACTACCTTAGAATGCTATAGATGTATATAGATAAGTAGGGACTTATCTAGAGAAATCTAGGCACCTTAGATATTTTGGGAGGCAAACTCCTAGCCGTTGGATCAAAACGATCCTAACCGTCCGTTGAGGAGGTTGGTGCCTATAGATAGTGCTACCTCCCTCATTTGAAAATCACCTAAGAGTTGTGTACTCAAACACTTGTAAAGTTCTCTTGTAAGCTTCTGTTGCTTAATACAAGGATCTTTCCTTGTAAACTCTTTGCTCCTTGTGTTTGCCATAAGCGTTGCGCGAGAAAGGCTTGCTAACATCGTGCCGAGAGTGTTAGCGCCACATGGATCGAGCTTGATGAATTAAGTCCGTGATAGTTGGTATCAGAGCAAGTTCCGATCGCTCGGGAGCATGGCCAAGACCGCCAAGAACCAATTCGCTAGCCCGTCCGAGACCGAGGTCACGCATGACCAAGGTGGGCATGAAGTAAAGGCTGACCTTACCGAGACAAGGCCTCGTGCCAAATCCAAGGATGTACTCTCTAGCTTGGAGTCGCGCTTGAATCACGGGGAGGAAAGCGTTTCGGGCATGGGTGCCCAAGTGGACGACCTTCAAGAGCGGACCGAAGGCCTAAAGGCACAGGATGCCGAGATCCACACGGCCGTGAGGGCCATGAAGATCAAGCTAGAGGAGACCCTGCGCGCGGAAATGGGTGAAGTACACGACGCACTAATGGGAGAGCTCACAAAGGTACGAGAGTCTTTCCAACATGAACTTTCCAACGTGTATGCTCAACTAGAAGCATTGCAAGGCGACCTAGCCTTGTGTAAACGTGCTATGGCAGCCGGGCCAAGCACTACCGTGGAGGCTAGAAGGGTCGAGGTGCCCAAGCCTCATACCTTTTCCGGGACACGTGACACCAAAGAAGTTGACAACTTCTTGTATGGCTTGGAGCAATACCTAGAAGTCGTTGGCATCAGGGAGGATGCCTCTAAAGTCCAAACCGCAACCTTATACCTCACCGACACCGCCATGCTTTGGTGGAGGAGGAGGCGTCACGACATTGAGAGAGGTACGTGTACCATCTCCACCTTCAATGATTTTAAAAAGGAGCTCAAACGACAATTCTATCTGGAGAATGCCGAGGATGAAGCGAGGGCAGGATTACGAAGGCTCAAGCAATCGGGGAACATCCAAGACTATGTCAAGGAGTTCACTAGCTTGGTTCTGGAGATCCCCGATCTCTCAGAAAAGGAATCACTCTTCAATTTCATAGATGGCCTCCAAAGTTGGGCCAAGGCCGAGTTAAGGCGAAGGGGAGTACAAACCCTTGCCGATTCCATTGCCGTGGCTGAAAGCCTCATCGACTACTTGAGCCCCAAGGAGACCACCCTTAAGCCGAGGGATGAGAAGGGCGGTCATGTTAAAGGAGGGGAAGACAAGGGCCAACATAAGGAGGGCCATCGAGAAGGCCACTCACCAAGGCACCTAGACTCGTCCCCTTGGAAGAGCAAGGACAAGGGTAAGTCCAAGGAGTTCCAAGGTGCGAGGAAGTCACCACCAAGCAGTTGCTTCATTTCTGATGGTGACCATTGGACACGTGAATGCCCACAATGTCAAGCCCTTAATTCACTCCTAGCCAGGCACCGAGAAGGTAGCGTCACCGACAGTGATGCCGAAGGTGCACAAATGGGATCCATGCAACTCATCTCAGCACTTCAATCAGTAGGGGACACCAAAAGGAACGAGGGAAGTTCCACCCCCAAGGGACAAGACACCGAGGGACTTAAGCCAAGGTCAATGCTCAACGTGGAGCGCAAGGGTAACCAGCCAGCTTCAGAGGCCAAGGGTAAGGCCGAGTCACCGACCAAGCTTGCACAGGGTAAGCAAGGTGGCGTCACCAAGGTAAAGTCCACGAGAGGGAATCGTGGCAATGCAAAGGCTAAGTCCGCGACAAAGGCTAGCATGAGGGTAAAGTGCTACCTATGTGAAGGGCCTCATGTGATGAGGTCATGTCCGATACGAAAGCATCTTGTTGCCTTCATCAAAGGGGTTGATGGTAAGGCACAACCAGATAAGATCGCCCAAGATCAAGCTGCCAAGCCGAGGGTGAAGACGAGGAAAGCTAGGAGCCGAATAGGGCACACCAGTAACACCCCAGCAGCTTGACCGAGACGCGACGAGGGCGTCGCGAGATCGGGTGGGGGAGGATGTCACACCTCACCAGGTCAAACCGAAGTAAGCCGAGGGGCACACCCGCCAGGGTGCACCGAGAAGCACCGAGGTGCCCCACCTAGGTGTGCTACGCGCGATCATGGAGCCCCACCCAGGTGCTCACGAACCAACAAAGGCAAAATGAGAGGCCTTGAGCATTTTAAGGCCAAGGATGATCCAAGGAAGGATCTAGAACGGCCTAGTGAGCTCCAAACGTTTCCACACAAGTCCGAGGGGTTCCAGAAGGATCCACGACCATCTAGGCTCATCCGGAGGGACCTAGAAGACCCGGGAGACTCGAGAAGGCTCGAGACAACTCCAGACATCTCCGAAACATTCTAGAAGGCTATAGATAAGTGTAGATCTATAGGAGCAACTCTAGAACATTCTAGACTACCATAGAATGCTATAGATGTATATATATAAGTAGGGACTTATCTAGAGAAATCTAGGCACCTTAGATATTTTGGGAGGCAAACTCCTAGCCGTTGGATCAAAACGATCCTAACCGTCCGTTGAGGAGGTTGGTGCCTATAAATAAGGCTACCTCCCTCATTTGAAAATCACCTAAGAGTTGTGTACTCAAACACTTGTAAAGTTCTCTTGTAAGCTTCCGTTGCTTAATACAAGGATCTTTCCTTGTAAACTCTTTGCTCATTGTGTTTGCCATAAGCGTTGCGCGAGAAAGGCTTGCTAACACCGTGCCGAGAGTGTTAGCGCCGCACGGATCGAGCTTGAAGAATTAAGTCCGTGACATTGGACTTCCTTGGATGAACTTAGCTTCCTTGATGCCTGAAAACACCTCAATTATCTTCATTATTGGTAAAAGAGAGAGCGTAAGCACAAATGCTTAGAGAGGCATGCTCTAAAGAAAACCAACCAATAATGCACAACTTGAAAACACTTTCATTAAAAGCTTTTAAACCACATGCTCATTTCTATCTCTTGCTTGGAAATATTTCAAAGCAATTCTCATTGAAACCACATGTACCTTCATTCTATCTCATGCATTTAAACCAATGCAAAACTCATGGCAAGGCCATAATCATGCTTGTACTCTAAGCATTTCATAAACAAACCACATATGCATTTCTCATAGCATAAACCATTACATCAAGGTACATGTGAATCAAAAACCATAACATATTTTATATTGGCATTTCACATCTATTCATTACTCGGATATGCGGACATCTCGCTAGACACTTCCGGTGGCATCTCTCATCACCGTACTCACTCGTCTAGCAACATAGTTTCCGGTGGAATATCTCATCACCGTACTCACATGGCGGAATCTCTCATCGACATAAAGCTTGGATATTTCACCAAGTCATACCCGATGGAATGCCCATCATCGGTTCTCTCCCTTTGGCTTAACCAAAGAGCACATACAAATTTTTAGTTTATAGTGCACTCTCATCCTATTGATCGATCAATTATATCTGGTAAGCATCTCAACATCTATGCCAATATATTATGTCAAATCAACATCTCACCTACTGTTTTTCATGCATTAAAACTCAACATTCTCATCTCACTTCAAAATCATAACATTTGCCATATTTCAACGTAAAAGCTCAAATCTCAATTGTGCAACATGTTACTTTATGAAATCATTTCAAGCATCATCTCATGCTATAATTCATGCGTAAAAACAATAGGAATTTATAGATCTAAAACCATGAGCATGTAAAAGCATTTAAGGACCAAACACCACATTCTAGAGAGAAATCTAGCCAATAATTACTTCCGGACTTAGGAAGGTGTTTCAAACTTTTCCTAAATCCCCAAGAAAACGCTATCTACACCTTGATTCTTTGTTCCCCAAGGACTTCTAAAACCATACGCACTCACCGATTACGTTTCGCTTGCTTGCTGAAACGCTATCTACGCCTCCGGATCAACTCCAAAGGTGTCTGAAGATGTCTCCCCTGTTTTAAACACATAAGAGTAGAGGATTAATGCATCATCATGCATTGAAATCATCAACCACACACCTAAACTCGCCGCTCTACACAAAATCCACATTTCGGCTACCAAACACTACCGAAATCACCTCCAAACTCTTTAAAAATAAAACCTAGCCAAGATCCATCACTTCTAATCATTTCTAAACATCAATTAACATCAAAAACGAACACAACCACGTCCTTATACCTCCAGCTATAGCAGAACACCAAAATCACCCCAAAAACCACCATTTTAACAAGCAAAAACTTAGGAAAACAACCTATTCGGGATTGGATTGATAAAACCTCATTTATAACATCATTTAAAATCCAAAATACATTAGAAAACCATCTCAAAACAGAGCCTTATCAATCACCACGAAAATCTTCAAGATCTCGTCCAAAATCTTGAGTTTTAAGCCAATTTCTTGTTTCTAACATTAAAACCTCTTCAAAAACATTAATAAATGATTGATAACTTGGGAATTTCAGTAAAGAACTGATCATTAGAGGAGAAGGACGAAGCTTACCTCTAATGGATGATTTCTCCTTGATTTGGGCAAGTTTTCTTGAAAATACAATGTAGAAATCAAGTGGATTTGTTGAAGGATTGATTAGGAATCAAAGAGTGATGGAAATATCATCAAATAAAGTGGAAATCAAAGTAAATTTTCTGGAGAAAAAGTGTTTGGTTGATAGGATTTTGAGAGAAAATGAAATGAGAGAAAATTAGAGAAAAGTGGTTATGAAAAGTCAAAGGTAGTTTTCTCTTTTAATCACCTTTAATTTCTTTAATTAAAACATTAATTAAATCACCCAAATTAAGGAAAAATCTGATGAAAACATTTTTGGTAAAATTAGCTCCTAAAAGATTCAAAGTTTCAATCCTTTACAAAACAGTCACTACCAAACTTTGCAAAAACTGCGATTTGGTCACTACACCGAAATGCAATATTTCCAAACCTTATTTTGTAAAATTGATTTCACCATTCTATTTTATATATTAAATGAGGATTTTTAGATATTTTTCTATATTTTTAAAGCATCCCGAACTAGGTGTTCCCTAAAGACCCCTTTTAGATTCGAACCGTTTTCCAAACCGATCTGGTTCAGACTCTAAACATCTAGGCCCATATTTGGGGTGTTACAAGTTTCCGCTCTCTATAGTATTTCTTGTAGGTTTCCTCGACGGCTGGGTTCAAGAACCTTTTTAAGAGAGGTTTGTAGGCGGCGGCGGGTTGCTGTGATGTGGCCATAGATGTGAGATGGTTGTGTTTCCTAAAGAAAGAAAAGAACGTGAAAGAAAATAAAGCAAGGGAAATCTTGGAAGCAAAGATAGCAGAAAGAATTGTGAGTAAATGAGAAATCAAAGTAAAGAACGGGGGAGAATAGTTGGCCTTATATACCCGCTTCTCTCCACTACCTTGGCGGGCATGTTGTCAATGGGCGACAATTATTGCGGCGCGAATAACGGTATTCTAGCCGTTATGCAAATATCCATTCCGATCGTTGTGGCAAATATAGCTGTTGTGGCTAGTCGTTATGCTCGTATGCCTTGTGCTGCCTTGGCCACTAGTTGGGCTTCTCCTTTATTCTCTCATCTTTCTTGATCTTTCCATCATTCCTAACCTGGAATAAATTAAATACAAAAATTAAATAAAAATTAAATCTAATCCTAATGCATTAAAAATAAAAATAAAACTTTAAAATTAATAATTAGGTTATATCGAGTTGCGCTTTTCCCAAGCATAACCACTTCCTAAGGGTTTAATATTTTACTTTTCATCTAGGCATGTCCTTCCCCTCCTCAGGTGGATATTGTTGCCGTCCTTGCTGCCCTGGCAGGACATACACCAAAGAAAACAAAGAGGCTTTTTTTGCAATAAAATAGACAGAGAATTAATGTGTAAAAACTAAAATAGAAGTGCAGGATTTCAAACGTAGTTGCTATTTCCAATCCCCGGCAACGACGCCAAAAACTTGTAGAGCGTCTAGGTGTTCTCTATTTATGAGCGCAAGTGCACACTCTTGTCAAGTTAAAGTATAAAAGATATAAATCTACCACAGGGATTGGAGCAGCTCCTATGAATGGTTTTCTGCACAAAGATTTAGTAAATGCGCAATTAAATCTCACAATGTGGAAATATAAAAACACAAATAAAATAAAGATAGTGATGAGAGGGATGATAGGGAGAGATTTGGTTGATAGATTGGGTGAGACAAATGCAACTCAGTAGCATGTGGTCTGTATTGTAAAGTTTGGGTATGTTTTGCGCTGCCATGAATTGCTGCCTCGGCGGGTATGTCGGGCGGCAGACTACGACCCTGTCACGCAGCCGTAGCGGGTCACTACCACTTCAGAAGTGCATTGTCTCGGTAGGTGGAACGGAAAGAGGTCCTGGCGGCAAGTCTGGCAGACATTCCTAGTTCGGCAGGATAGTCGACAGTGATCCCTCCTATTTCTAGGTTAGGATGCTTGAGAGCTAACGTGATGTAGGCAATACCTAGAAATCTCAGTGTTAACCTAACATAGGCTAGTCAACTCGGTTGGTAATCCCTTTTAGCCGCTGAAACTTGTGGACTGGTGTAGAACCAAGTTAGTCACGCCTCAACATGTTGTGACCGTGCTTAACCCTTTCGTGAGCCTTGCACTTTCATGCCCGACAACTGGATTTTCTCTCAACGCACTTGTGTAGAATAATTGAAAGAACGAAGAGCATATATTAAGCAAACTTTGGAATTCTATTGAAAACAACTCAAAACTAATACAACTGTTTCTCACAAACTACTTTACATACACGCACTTAAACCCTAGGAGAGTTGGGCCGCGACCCTCAACAACTCTAACCGATCTAGCTATATCCCCATCTTTACTCTCTCGGTATGCAAAATACTCGAGTTATGCCATCTATCTCACGTATATATATGCCCCTATACCCTTACGAGCATTGGGTATGTATAGGGCTCATGGCCTATGTTTTAGTCCTCCTTGAAGCAGGAGTTCTTAAAGTATATTTACATTAAATACAAACTCATTTTTGACTTAAATATGGACTCTTTGGACGTTGCCTTCTTCTGTAAGTAAGGATAAGTGCTCTTACTTATCGATCTTGGATCAGCTCTACCAGCCGCTACAGGCTTCAGAAAATTGCAAGACTGGGCTCATTGGGCTTAGGAAATTACCCTCTTTAAATCGCGACCCATCTTGGCTAAGTCGGTGTAACTATTGCATGGGCGGCACTTGGCGGCAATGCTGCTTCGGCAACATCCTTGGCAGCATCTGGAACTGCTTTAGTACAACTCCTTTTGTTTCAGCTTTCCTGTCTTGTCTTGTCCTCATCTTGCTACAGCACCTGAAAATATTAACTAAACTAAAAAAGTAACTTTTCTCAACCAAACATAAAATATTCAGTAAAAGCATGGTAAAAGAGAGAATATTGTGATAATGCATGCAATGCACTTAAATATGTCTAAATGAGCCTAAGAATAGCAATACTAAGGTCAGGAATGTGAACAAAATAAAAAACTTGTGGATACTCTACATTTTTTATAGGAGATTTATTGATTTTTTTTCTATAATCGCTAAACCTTTGTGTAACTTGCTTGAACAGCATAAAGCCTTTAACTTTGATGAATCATGCGTCAAGGCATTCGAGACGCTGAAACAGAAACTTGTCGTCGCACCAATAGTGGTTCGACCATATTGGACATTGTTGTTCAAATTGATGTGCGATGCAGTGACTTTGCAGTGGGAGCAATCCTAGGTCAACGAACAGGTAAGATCTTTCATGTGATCTACTACGCTATTAAAACTCAAAATGAAACATAAGTGAACTACACCACCACCGAGAAAGAGTTACTAGCTGTAGTGTTCACATTTCATAAATTTCGTTCATACTTGATCGTGGCCAAGGTAATTGTTCATACTGACCACTCGACAATTAAGTACCTTTTTGCTAAGAAAGATGCCAAACCTCGTTTAATTAGTTGGATTTTACTTTTACAAGAGTTTGACATTAAAATTAAGGACATGAAAGGTACAGAAAACCAAGTTGCTGACCATCTATCCTGATTGGAACAAGGAGAAACGGAGACCACCTCCACAGAGATCCAAGATGCATTCCCAGACAAACAGTTTCTCACTGCCTCGGCAACCTCAAAAGGCACTGCCTCGGCAACCCAGACAAGCATTGCCTCGGCAACGCAGATAAGCATTGCCTCTCTACAACGCAGATAGGCACTTCCTCAACAATCATCAATAGCAGTGCCTCGACAATAACCTCGGCAACTGTTGCATCACTATCATCGACACCATGGTATGATGATCTTGTGAATTTCTTAGTTAGTGGTTTATTACCTTATAACCTTACTCACCAAGGAAAGAAGCGGTTCCTACATGACGCTAAGCATTATTATTGGGACAAGCCTCTTCCGTTTAAACATTATGCAGATCAGGTTATAAGAAGATGTGTTCCAGAAGAAGAACAACAAGAGGTGCTCCAAAAATGTCATTCAACACTCTATGGAGGACACTTTGGAGGGACACATACGGTGGCCAAAGTTTTACAATCCGGACTATACTGGCCAACTCTGTACAAGGATGCCCAAGCTTTTAACAAACAATACGATCGTTGTCAACAGACCGAGAATATTTTAAGACGAAACGAGATGTCATTGCAAAACATCCTTGAAGTTGAGCTATTCGATGTTTGGGGAATTGATTTCATAGGGCCCTTTCCATCCTCATGTGGGAATCTCTACATCTTACTTTTCGTTTACTATGTGTCCAAATAGGTAGAGGCAATTGCAACACCAAAAAATAACTCCAAAACTGTGCAAAAATTCCTATAGAAAAACATCTTTACACGGTTTGGAGTGCCAATGGCAATCATAAGTGTCGAGGGCAAGCACTTCGACAACAAACTCATTGCCAATGCATTGCAGCGATTTGGTGTGACACACAAAATTTCCACGGCATACCATCCACAAACTAATGGACAAGCCGAGATCTCAAACAGAGAGTTGAAGAACATCTTTGAGAAGGTCGTCAACCCTTCCCGCAAAGATTGGTCTCTTTGACTCGATGATGCACTTTGGGCCTACAGGACAACATTTAAAACACCATTAGGCATGTCGCCCTTTCGGCTTGTGTATGGTAAAACATGCCATCTACCGGTGGAAATCGAGCACAAAGCATATTGGGCAATCAAGACCATGAACATGGATTGGGAGAACGCTAGACAAGAACGCTTATTAGACCTTAATGAGATAGAGGAGTTTTGTGTCTTAGCCTATGACAATACAAGAATCTAATAGGAGAAAACTAAGCATTGGCATGAAAAGAAGCTACTGCCACGACAATTCTTGCCCGGGCAATTTGTCCTCCTCTTCAATTATCGATTGAAGTATTCCTTGGAAAACTACGATCAAGATGGTCTGGGCCTTTCGAAGTCATCAAAGCATTCCCCCATGGTGTCGTAACAATCAAGTCTACAAAAGATGGTCACTAATTTAAAGTAAATGGGCTAAGACTAAAGCATTACACTAGCACCCATGTCATGAGGGAGAAGGAAGTGATTACTTTAGGAGATGCATCCCCATGCACTCCTTTAGTATCTTCAATTTTCCTTTATTTTTATTTGTTTTCAACATCTTTAATTTATTCAAAAATTTTAGGATTACAACTTTTTTTTATTTAACATTTTTCGATTTTTAGGAAGGAGCCCAAGAATGAGAAGAAGATGAGCCGATTCCAAGCCCAACCCAAAACCAAAAAACACGGAAACCTTACAATGACAACATGACCATTGGGAAACTCATAAATTGCACCTCGTTATTATCGCCTACAATATGACTAATGGAAACTCGTCCCAAGGCAACCATTGTCGCCCTAACAATGCTTGTCGTGCACGCCAAAATCCAATTGTTGCCAAGTTCTAACCGTTGGCAATTTTTGCCTAAACTCCATCTATTTAAACCCCTCCCCTCTCAACACTCAACCATCAAACCATCCTCTTCTCTCTTCTTGACTCCACACATTTCCTTTTGCTTTCCTTTGCTTCTATTTTTATTTGTTTCTATAGTTCCAATTTCTCACAACTACTCTAAATGGCTCTAAAAATAGGAAAAGAAGATCATTCACAAGCCACTGAGGAACCGGCATTCAAACTTTTCGCCCCGCCGGAAGTCGAAAAGAGGTTCAATTTTTTCGGTTTGGAACCCTTCATCCTCCGAAAGATCGAACACCAAAAATAGCAAATTCGTTGCCACCAGCCGGAGCCAAAAAAACGCCACATGGGTACGTGAATTCTATTCCCACTCTCCCAACCCCAACAACCTCTATGTGCACGTCTGAGGCGAAGCCATACCCGTAGACGCCGATTCAATCAACCTCTACTACGACATTCACGTGACAAAAGATGAGCACAAGGAGGTTTTCGACAAGCTCATGGCGGGCGACTACGAGGACATTGTCAAGGAGCTATGCATTGCCGGCACAACATGGAATACGGGAGCACACAAAGGAACGATAAACCGCCGAAGGCTTCGGCCCGAGGCTAAATTTTGGAACACTTTTGTTAAGTAGTGGCTTATGCCTACGTCGCACTACAAACCAAGGCTTGCACTCATTCGCTCTATTTTGTATAATAGAATTATTAATGTAGGTTCTATTATATGCAATGAGATATTTACTTGTAGCCAAAAAGACAAGGGCCGCCTCTGCTTCCCAAGCCTCATCACCAGCCTTTGCAAGAAAAAGAATGTTCCCATCGATCCGGTCGACGAGTTTACACCAAAAAGGAAGGGATGGACAAAGGCTCAATACTACAAAATCATGCAGATCATATAAGCTGAACTAGAATCCACCCCGGTGCAAGGCATTTCCGTGGAAACATCTTCAAGTAATGCCCCATCAATTCCACCAAACAATGTCGCGGCAACCACACTCCAACGCCTTGCACAAAAGCTCGATGAGATAGACAACTGGCAACGCGTGTTCATGCAGTACACAAGGGACTTCAACAACTCCATCATTCAAATCATCCTTGAGAAGTTCCCAGAGAACACGGTGCACTTCCAAGCTTTCCCTACAGATATCCTCATCCCGTCAACACCTAGAACCCATGCCGCGGCAACATATGGCGATTCTGCCTCAGCACTGAAAACCGCCACTACCTTGGCAACACCTAGAGCCGCTGCCTCGACAATTCCAGATGACTATGCCGTGACAACAAAGAGTGATGCCCCAACCAGAGAAGACAATGGCAAGGCACCTGTCGTTGAGCCGAAAAAACTGAGACATGGTACGACTTCTCTGACTCCAACCAGTTGGTTGCTCCGTAAACCAAGGCTGCCCCAGTTCTGTCACCAAAGAAGTGCAAAGCCTCTTCCACCGAAGAGATCTGCCTCGACGGTGACAAGGAGGAAGAGGTGACCAAGAAAGCTGAACCAACACCTCGTAACCGTCACCAACCACCATAGACAACTAAGAGAATCAAGCACATGGCAAGAAGGAAGTTGATTATCCAAGACGGCTCCTCCTCCTCCATGTCTCTGTCGATCTAGTGGCTTAATTGCATGTGAGACCCTCGTTGGTAGAGCTGATTAAAGAGAAGCAGTTGTTAGATGATTCGTTTGTACAACATGTTGAGGACATTGCGGAAGGAAATCCAACGGACTTTTGTTTCAATAATGATGTTGTTTTGTGTTTTAAGATTCGAATAGTTATGCCGTAGGATGTTGAGTTAACGCATACTATTTTGATTGAATCGCATAGTAGTCCTTTTGCAATGCATCCTAGTAGTACACAGATGTATCATGGGTTGAAGGATGAGTACTATTGTGTTGGATTAAAGAAAGGTGTGGTTGATTTTGTTAGTTAGTGCATGGTTTGTCAACGTGTTAAAGCTGAGCATCAGTTTCCTTCTAGATTGTTGCAACCGTTGAAGATTCCGGAATGGAAATAGGAGAGAATCACCATGGATTATGTGATGGGTTTGCCTTTAACACCGTCCAAGAAGAATTCCATTTGGGTGATTGTTGATTGTTTTACGAAGTGTGAACATTTCTTGGTGGTGCATACTATATATACATTAGACAATTTGGCGGATTTGTACATCTCTAAGATTGTAAGGTTGCATGGGGTACGTAAGTCCATTGTTTCGGATCAAGATCTGTGTCTTATAGCAAGGTTTTAGGAGTGTCTACATCAAGCATTGGGTACGCGTTTGAATTTCAATACTTCGTAGCATCCTCAAACAGATGATCAGTCTGAAAGAGTTATTCGAGTGTTGGAAGACATGTTGAGGTTTTGCATCATTGATTTTCAAGGTTCTTGGGAGAAACAGTTACCTTTAGTGGAGTTTTCTTATAATAATAGTTATCAGGCAAGCATTAAACTGGCTCCTTATGAGGCCTTGTATGGAAGGAAGTTTAGATCGCTTCTTTGTTGGGCAGAAACGGGGCATGAGTTTATCTCTTTGCCTAATGTGTTGAAGGGCACAACAGAAGGAATCAACAACAACCATGTGCGAGAATTCTACGCCCACAGACCGACACTGGCAAGCCCTTTCGTGTATGTCCGCGGAGAAGGTGTCAAGTTTACTGCTGACATGATCAACATCTTCTACATCATAGAATTCAGTGGCAATCCACACAAGGAATGGGAGTCATACTTAACGGTGGCTAACTACAACAAAATCAAGAGGGATATTTGTAAGCCAAACACCAAGTGGCTAACAGGTAAAAACAACGGGTCAGTCAACCGCCGTGATTTGTTGCCGGAGGCAGCCCTTTGGAGTTACTTCATCCAATGTCGCCTGATGCCCAGCACGCACGGATCCATAGTCAACAGGCCAAGGCTCGCCCTTATCTACACTATAATAATGGGGCGATAGATCAACATTGGCGAGGTAATCATAAAGGAGGTCTATGCCCACGCAGACAAACCAAACGCCAAGGGACCCCTCCTCTTCCCTGCACTCATCACTGGCCTGTGTGCCAATTTTCGGGTGCCGCCGGACCCCAAAGACAAAATTCTTCCTACCAAGGAAGGATGGACAAGAAGGCTACGCCAGCAGATGATGCATAACACGGAGCCAGACACACCTTCCACCCCCAGCCGCCGTCCCAAGCTGCCGCCACCCTAACCGCATCGGGCAATACTAAAGCTGCCCTCTCGTCCGAAGTGATCCCCTACTACGCAGGCTAGTTGAAAGCTGCCAAAGGATCGAGCACAAGCAAGTGATCTTCACCAAATACGTAGCGGACGTGTAAGAGGCCTTTGTAGCCTACTTGCTGGACAAGTATCAGGACGCTGGCCCACAGATTCCCGCTTTTCCCACGGAGTTAACAGCTTCTAAGCCAATTCAGATCACTCCAAGACCAGCTGTTGCTCCCACTGTCGATGACAGTGAGGGGCCGCACCACCGCCCCAAGAGAAGAACCTCTCCAACCCCTATCCAACCATATGAACTAACCTCCTCATCCGAATTAGAGAAGGAGGGGGAAACCACCACTGCATCCTCAGTAGAAAAAGGGGTCGCTACCAAAGACGTCAGCGACTCAGACTCCTTTGATGACGAACCAACAGAGGCAGACAGAAAGAGAAAGGGGCCAGTAATAGAGCCCCAGAGAGGAGGAGCTGAAAAACCATCCAAGAAAACCACCCCAGCCGCATCCAGCTGCCGCGTAGCAAGAAGAAAAGCCCAAATGATAGACCATCTACTACGCGTCGCCTCGTCCTGCCCGCCTCCTCAGAATCATCCTCTAACGCGGCAGCAACATAGAGGAACTCCATCAGTCTATAGCACCATTTTTCTTTTCTTTTCTTTTCTTTTTAAATTTTATGTTTTATTTTCTATCTTATGTTTTATTTTTCTGCTTTTAATTTTTCTTTTTATGTTTTGTTTTTCATTTTCGTAGAGGCATTGAGGACAATGCCAACCTTGAGTTTGGAGGGAATTAGTCCTCTTTGTTTTAGATTCATTTAGTAGCATTTAAATGCATATGTAAATTCTGCCCCCTAGCTCTTAATGAAATAGAAATTTTTAGCTTAAAAAAATTGTGCCTATGATAGCTTAGCTGACTACTTATATTCTCACCATTCTAAAAAATTTTAAGCTATATGGGAAGAAGCACGAAAAAGTCTTAGAAAATCTTATTTTCTTTCTGCCAATTATCTTTACACTTGTCTGTTAAATGCTAAATTTTTGCTTGAGTTTTGAGTTTAACACTGCCTACCTTACCTAATAAGAAAATTTCTTGATTGAATACATGTTTGCCGCCATGGCAGCACAGGGCAGCACAACAAAAATGATGAAAAACCTAGAGGTGCTCGAAACAAGCTCTAGGCATGAAGTTAAAATACCCTAGAGGTGTCCGAAACAGGCTCTAGGAAGGATCATGAGCAAGGACACTCCGCTGCTATCGAAGTCCGTGAATCTAAACTAAGTGACGGACAAATTAGCACTAGTGAATGAAAGTCTTCACGGGATGACTCTATTCAAAGGGTTCGAAGTTTCGTAGAGTGCACCTATCTTAGCTTCAGACCCATAAAATAGTTGTGATAAGATGAAGCCCTTAAAGCCATGATCAGAAAAAGAAAAAATGCACAATTGTGCTGCCAAGGCAGCAACTTGTATCCTTTCTAGTAATTTAACTATTTTAGGCATTCTTTGTTAACTTAATTATCTCAGCATGATTAGCATGAGCACAGACCTGCACACATTGCATTGGCATTAAGAAAATTAAAACCTAAGTTATTTCATGACATCCTCTATCACTAACATGAAAATAGGTGCCACAGCCTTGAGGTAAGAAATCAAGTTAAAGGCTATTGTTTCTATTAATTTTGTGCTAAGGGAAGGATTAATAGCTAGGTTGCATTGCTTGAGGACAAGCAATAGTTCGAGTTTGGGGTGTGTAGATTGTCCATGAGTTCTATATTTTGTGCACATTCATGCCCTTATTATTGTTATTCTTAAGCTCATTTAGTCATATTTAGGTGCATTGCATGCATTATAACAATATCTTCTCTTTTACCATGCTTCTATTGAATATTTTATGTTTGGTTGAGAAAAGTTATTGTTTTAGTTTAGTTTATACTTTCAGGTGCTATAACTAGGAGAGGAGAGGACATGACAGGACACAACAGAAAGCATGAAACAAAGGAGATGTACTGAAGCAGTTCCAGATGCCGTCAAGGACGCTGCCGAAGTAGCATTGCCGCCATGTGCCGCCCGGGCAGGAGTTACACCGACTTAGCCAAGATGGGTTGTGATTTAAAGAGGGAAATTTCCTAAGCCCAATTAGCCCAGTCTTGCAATTTTCTGGACCTTTAGCGGCCAGTAGAGCTGATCCAAGATAGATAAATAGGAGCACTTATTCTTACTTCCGGAAGAAGGCAACGTCCAAAGAGTCCATATTTAAGTAATAAAGGAGTCTATATTTAATGTAATTTACTTTTAGAACTTCTATTTCAAGAAGGACTCAAACTTAGGCCATGAGCCCTATATATACCAAATGTATGTAAGGGTATAGGTGTAACACCCCAATTTTGGGCTTAGAAGTTTTGGGTTTGGACCGGACCGGTCAGATCGCGGTTCGAATATAAAAGGGTGAATTTAGGAAAGCCTAGTTCAGGTTGCATTAAAAATATGGAAAAATGTCTTAAAATCCTCTTTTATTATATATAAGAGAAAGGTGAAATCAATTTTACAAAATGAGGTTTGGAAGGGTGACATTTTGACCAAAATGTAATTTTCGGAAACTTGGTGACTGTTTTAAAAAGGATTGAAACTTTGAATCTTTAAGGATCTATTTACCCAAAAGAGTTTCTCCAGATTTTTCTTAAATATTAAAGGATTAATTAATGATTTAAAAATAAAAGTAAAAGGGAGGGAAAGATATTTTGGCATTTTCAACTAACTTTTCCCAAATTTCATTTTCCTTTTCTCTCAATTTTCTCTCAACCCAAACACATTTCTCCAGCACATTTTCCCTCTGATTTTGACATCCAAATATGAGATTTCAATCCTCTTTTGATCTCTAATCATCTCTTCAACAAAACCTTAGCATTTGCTTATTGGATTTTCAAGATTTTGGTTCCAAAAAGGGAGAAAACTCAAGTTTTGAGGTATGAACGTCCTTCTCCTCTAAATTCTCAGTTCTTTACTGAAATTCCCAAGTTCTCAATCCTTGATTTGTGTTTTATTAAAGGTTTTACAATTGTGTTCTTGATCTTGGCTTTAAAATGCAAGATTTGCTTTAATTTTGATGAAATTCGTATGATCTGATTGTGCACTGTTTTGAGATGTCATTTTGATGTAGAATGAATGTATAATTGATGAGAAATTGAGGTTTAATCAATGCAATCCCCGATAGGTTGATTTTCCTAAGTTTTGCTTGAGTTTTTGGTGGTTTTTGGAGTGATGTTGATGATCTGTTATAGCTGGAGGTATAAGGACGTGGTTAGATCCTTTTTGGATGTTAATTGATGTTTAAGGATGTTTAGAATTGATGGATCTTGGATGGGTAGTGTTGTGGAGTTGTTTGGTTGTGATTTCGGTTGTGTTTGGTAGCCGAAATGTGAGTGTTGATGTGAGCAGCGAGTTTAGATGTCTTGGTTGAGAGTATTAATGCATGATGATGATGCATTAATCTACTGTTTTGATGTGTTTAAAACAGGGGAGACATCTTCGGATCTTTGTGGTGTTGATCCGGAAGCTTGATTGGTGTTTCGGCAAGTGGCGAAACGGAATCAGTGAGTGGATTTTGGTTTTCAGCTTTGAAACCATTGTTTTGAAGGTTTGGGAGCTTAGTTTAAGTCTAAACAACTTTGCTAAGCTCAAGAGTAAGTTTTCGGAAAAACTCTCTTGTTGATGAACCATGTGTTGGTTGTGTGCAATGTGATTGTTTGCATGTTTTATATTCTGTTTTGAAAGCATATATAGCATGTTTATTTGCTGGTTTTATAAGCCATGTGTTGAAGGATTCTCAAGGTAAGAGGTCCTTGTTTAGAACATTTGATAAAATGTGGTTTTGTTGCATAAGGATGCATGATGATTAATGGCTTTGTTAAATGCTTTAAAACAGTGGATTATTGTTGTTAAATGATGCATATTGGCAAGTGATGTTTCGAGAAAGGTTAAGAACACTATGGTGGTTAAAAGTCCATAGGTGGTTCTTGTTTTAAGAACAACATGGTGGTTAAAAGTCCATGATTGGTTCTTGTGCTAAGGTCACTAAGGTGGTTAAAAGTCTTTGAGTGAGCCTTGTAAGGTCACAAAGGTGGTTAAAAGTCCTTGTGTGAGCCTTGTGTATTTAAGAACATCATGGTGGTTAAAAGTCCATGGGTGATTCTTGTTTAAGGTCGCAAGGTGGTTAAAAGTCCTTGTGTAGACCTTGTGTATTTAAGAACACCATGGTGGTTAAAATTCCATGGGTGATTCTTGTGCTAAGGACACAATGGTGGTTAAAAGTCCATGTGTGGTCCTTGTGAATTGTAAGATCACAATGGTGTTTAAAAGTCCATGTGTGAATCTTATGTTGATTGTTTTGAAATGGAAAGATGATGATTATCACTTGTGGCCAATATGACATGTTAATGATGTGAAGCATGTATGCTTGTTTAAAATGCTTTTGTGCATGGTTAAAGATTGTTTTGAATTGAGAGTTATAAAAGTGTTTATTAATGCATTATTGTGTTGTTTTAAATGAGCATTCCTCACTAAGCTATGTGCTTACGCTCTCTCTCTTTTCTTAACCAATAATGCAGAGCATTAAAGTGCATTGAGGGCAGCAAGGAGGTCAAGAAATCCAAGTGGTGACCTAAGCTCATGTATGGTGAAAGTTTCTTAAACACTATTAGCTTTAGGCATTTGGCAATGGGGAACCTATGTTGTTGTTTTGGGAGATGTTTTGGACTCCCTAAGATGGTTTTATGTTGTTGTTGATGATGGAACTTGTAAATGGCCATTATGATAATTGTTTGATGTTTTGGTGTTGAATGGTCTTTCAATATAGGATGCATGCTTATAGAATTGGGGCTTTTCTTGTTTGATGACATGTTTATGAATTGTTGATGCCATTATGTTCCTTATGCATGTAATGTGTTGCTGGTATAATTTGGTTGCCTTTGGAGCATGTTTGATGGGTCAATTGTGTGATAATCCAGTTAAATTTCCGCAATCTGGGCAGCCTGTTTCGGAACGGGTGCTGCCGTTCCGGAACAGAGGGCCTGAAATGGCCTAGGTGTTTCGAAACGGGCAGAGCCGTTCCGAAACAGTTTGGCCACTCCCAGGCCCTGTTGCGCAACGCGTTTCGGAACGGTCCCGCGTTTCAGAACGGATCATCCCTGTTCCGAAACACCCGACCGTTGGGCACTAAATTGTTGGTTATATGTTTTGAAACCTTTGCGTTTTGGTCCTGAATCTTGTTTATGCAATTGAATGAGTTTGAGATGTCCGTTTGAGTTGAAATTTGGCAGGGAAGCATGAAATATGACTAATTTCATATTGGTAACTTAAAAGTGGGTTAAGTCCTTCTAATTTCCAGAATTTACATTTTGGTCCCTAAACTTGTATGTTGTGCAATTAAGTCCTTGAATGTTTTCCGAATGCGCTGATCTTTGAGTATGTCGATTGTATGAACATAACTAGGGTTAATGTGCATTTAGATAAGATTAAAAAGAAAAAAAGGGTCGTTAATCAAGGTTGACTTTTGGGTTGACTTTGGTTTTCCCCGTGTAATCTTCTTAATTCGGGTCAACCGTCTAGGCCGGGTTAAGGGGGTTACATTTGGTGGTATCAGAGCTGAGTTCTCGAGTAATTGGGAATGATTATGTGGGAGATTAATGTATGTATGCTTTGTATGCTTGTTGAATGAAAGCATGATGTGTGAATTGTAAGTATGTTACAATTGTGATGTATGCTAAGGTGAAGCATGTTAGGGGGACCCATTGCCAAATCAAAGCTAATGAAATGATGTTGTTTTTAATTGGAAATGAGCTTGAGTACTTGGATCGCTTACCTTGCTGAGCCTGACTTTGTTTATTGCATTGTGATTGCATTGTTTAGTGGATGGCACCTCGTAGAGAATTGGGGGTTAATACGCGAGCTATGGCTCGAAATGAGAATGAGGAGAATGCTGAAAATATGGTGGATTTACCTCCTCCACCTGGTGGTGGTGGTGTTGGAGGTGAAGGAGCTAGAGTTGCAACTGGTGCTGGGGTCGCTGGACCTAAAGCTGGTCAGGGACAAGCTATTCCTGACATGACAATGTTGGTGCAAGCCATTGCTGGAGCTTTTCGAGCAGCGGTAGCTGGAGCTCAAGGAGCTGGGCATCAGGGAGATGCTGGAGTTAGACTACCTTTGGAGCGTTTGCGCAGTTTGGGAGGGACTGAGTTCAGGGGTTTGTCTGCTGAAGGTTCTGAGTCTTGGCTGGAGAGTACCAAGAGAATCTTGGGGCAGATGAGTTGCACTGATGTGCAGAAGCTGGGCTGTGTGGTATCGTTGCTGCAGGACGATGCTTACACTTGGTGGACAACCTCTATCTCTGGAATGGAGGAAGTTGATGTAACTTGGACGTTCTTTCAGAACGCGTTCAAGAGGAGATATCTGGGTGTGAGGTACCTAGATGAGAAGAAGAGAGAGTTCATGTCTCTTACCCAAGGGAGCATGTCTGTAGCTGAGTACGAGGTTTAGTTTGTCCGACTCAGTCAATATGCACCTGAGCTTGTTCCTGATGAGCGGGAGAGGTGTGAAAGGTTCCGTTATGGTTTGGTGACGGATGTAAAGACGTATATGCTAGCTGCTGAGTATAATGATTTTGATGTACTGGTTGGGAGAGCTAAGGACATTGAGATGAATTTGGGTTTATCATCTAAAGGTGCTGGTTCGGGTGCTGGTAAGCGAGTTGCTGAGTATAGTTCCGGTGGTGGACGGAACAAGAGGGGACGTGATCAGAGGTATCAGCCTGCGGCTAAGCGAGGTGGTGGTGCGCCTGCTCAGGGAGGCAAGGCAAGAGCTGAACCGAGCGCATGTTGGACATGTGGATCGCTTCGCCATATGAAACGTGATTGTCCTCGAGCTGTGAGGGAGGTGCAAGCTCCTGTTGTGGCAGCTGGAAATTCGTGCTGGAACTGTGGATCTACGGATCACTTGAGGAGAGAGTGTCCTTAGTTGGCTGGTGGCCAAGTGCGTGCTCCTGTAGTTGCTGCACCACAGAGAGGTCGTGGGCGCGGCCGTGGTAACTTCCAGCGGAGAGAAGAGGGTGGACGGAATGTGGCTCATGTTGTAGCTGTTCAGCCAGAGGGTGGAGGCCAGGCTAGAGTGTTTGCTCAGAGGGAGGGGAGGAATGACGCGGATGTGATTGCAGGTACTTTTACTTTGCAGTCCTTGTCATTACTTTCCTTGATTGATTCTGGATCTACACACTCATACATTTTGCGTGAGCATGCTGAATTGCTTGGTTTGCCTGTTGAGTCTTTGGATGTTGGTATGTGTGTCACTAGTTCTTTTGGTGAGACTGTTGTGACTCGGAAGCTTTATAGAAGATGTCCTTTGGTTGTGCAAGATCATGTTTTTCATGTTGATCTTATGGAGTTGCCTTTCTATGTTTTTGATGTAATCCTTGGTATGGATTGGCTTGCTGAGCATCGTGCTGTAGTGGATTGTGAGAATAAGCGAGTTTCGTTGAAGCTTGCGGATGATTATGAGGTGGTTGTGGTTGGTGAGAATGTGAAGTTTCTTGCCAATGTGGTGTCTACATTGGAGGCGAGCCGGATGCTGAGGCAAGGTTATGAAGCTTATGTAACGCCCCGGTTTTGGGCTTAGAAGTTTTGAGCGTTGACCGGTCTGGTCAAAGTGCTGTTCGAATCTAAAAGGGTGAATTTAGGGAAAGCCTAGTTCGGGTTGCATTAAAAATATGGAAAAATGTTCTAAAATCATCTTTTAATATATTTAAGTGAACTGTGAAATCAATTTTGGAAAATGAGTTTCGGAAGGGTGACATTTTGGCTAGTGACCAAAATGTAATTTTTGAAAGTTTTGTGACTATTTTAGAAAGGATTGAAACTTTGAATCTTTAAGGAGCTATTTACCCAAAGGGAGTTTCTCCAGATTTTTCTAAGATATTTTAATGATTAATTCTGATTTTCAAGCAAAAGAAAAGTGGAGGGAAAATCATTTTGGTTATTTTGTAACTAATTTCTCATATTTTCCAATTTCTCTTTTCTCTCATTTTCTCTCAACCCAAACACTTTCTCTCCAGAGATTTCCTTCTGATTTTGTCACTCATTTCTCTCCTTTCAACTCTCTTTTGATTCCTAATCATCATATCTACAAAACCTCTCAATTTGCTACTTGATTCATCAAGCTTTTTGGTTCCAAAAGAGGAGAAACTCAAGTTTGGAGGTAAGAACGTCCTTCTCCTCTGAACTTCAAGTTCTTTAATGAAATTCCTAAGTTCTCAATCCTTAATTGATGTTTTATATATGGCTTTTAAGATTGTTTAATGGATCTTGGCTTAAAATGCAAGATTTGGTGTGTTTTTGATGAAATTTCGTTGGATCTGTTTAAGCAGTGTTTAAAGGTGTTAAAATGATGATTAATGAATGTTAATTTGATAAGGAATTGAGTTTTGATTAATGCAATCCCGAATAGGTTGAATTTCCTAAGTTTAGCTTATGATTCTTGGTTGTTTTTGAGGTGATCTTGTGGATCTGGTGTTGCTGGAGGTATAAGGATGTTGTTAGGTTCTTTTTAGATGTTAAATGATGTTAAAGGATGTTAGGTTTTGATGGTTAATGGCTGGGCTTAGTTGAGAAGTGGTTTGGATGCATTTTCGGTTGTGTTTGGTGGCCGAAAATGGAGTGTGGATGAGAGCAGCGAGTTTAGGTGCTTTCATTGAAGCTAATAATGCATGATGATGCATTAATCTACTGTTTTAATGTGTTAAAACAGGGGAGTCATCTTTGGATCCAAGTGGTGGTGATCCGGAGGCTTGATTTGGTGCTTCGGCAAGAGGCGAAGTGGAATCGGTGAGTGAAATTGGGTTTTCGGCTTTGAAACCAATGTCTTGGGAGCTTAGTTTAAGTCTAAACAACTTTGCTAAGCTCAAGTGTAAGTTTTCGGAAATACTCTCTAGTGGTGGCCATGATTTGATTGTTGTGCAATGTGGTTTATTGCATGTTTTAAATTCTGTTTTGAAAGCATGATTTAGCATGGTTAATGCTGTTTTTGTAAGCCATATGTTGAAGGAAGCTCAAGGTAAGAGCTCCTTGTTTTTGAACATTGATCAAATGTGGTTTGATGCTTTTAAATGCATGATGAATATGGCTTGGTTTAATGCTTTAAAACAGTGGATGAATTGATGATAATGATGTATATTGGCAAGTGATGTTTTGAAAAGGTTAAGGTCACTAAGGTGGTTAAAAGTCCTTGAGTGAGCCTTGTTTACTTAAGAACATCAAGGTGGTTAAAAGTCCTTGGATGGTTCTTGTTACGGACACAAAGGTGTTTAAAAGTCCTTGTGTGATCCTTTCCAAGGTGTTTAAAAGTCCTTGGGGTCAAGGTGTTTAAAAGTCCTTGAGGTGATTTAATTCATGGTGTTTAAAAGTCCATGGCCAAGGTGTTTAAAAGTCCTTGGGGTCAAGGTGTTTAAAAGTCCTTGATGTAAAACTTGATACGGACACAAAGGTGGTTAAAAGTCCTTGTGTGGTCCTTTCTATGGTGCTTAAAAGTCCATAGGCCAAGGTGTTTAAAAGTCCTTGGGGTCCAAGGTGTTTAAAAGTCCTTGGGGTGAAAGTTGATGAACTTGTTTTTAAAGAAATGAAATGTATCACTTGTGGCCAATATGACATGTAATGATATGAAGCATGAGACGCTTGTTTAAAGATGCTTTTGAGCATGTGTAAATGATGATTTGAAGCATGATTTATAAAGTGTTTTATAAATGCATTATTGGATGGTTTTATTGAGCATTCCTCACTAAGCTTTTGCTTACGCTCTCTTTGTTTTCTCAAACCAATATTGCAGACCATTAAAGTACTTCGAGGGCAGCAAGGAAGGCAAGCATTCAAGTGGTAGTAAAGCTCAAAGTATGGAAGGTTTTCTTAAGTACATTTAGCTTTTGGTAATTTGGCATTGGGGGACCTATGTGTATGTTTGGGAGATGTTTTGAACTCCCTAAGTATGTTGAATGTTGTTGAGAATGCTGGTTTTTGTGGTTGGCCTTTATATGCTTGAATTGGAAGTTTATGCTTGAATGGTTGCTTGTGTAGGAAGCATGCCTATAGATTTGGGGCTTTTCATATATGTGGATGTTTTGATGAATTGTTGATGCAAGTATGTCTCATATATGTTGAATTGCATGTTGGCAAAGTTTGGTGGCATTTGGAGCATGATTGGTTGGTCAATTGCATGTTTAAGTATGCATTTTTGGGCAATCTGTGCAGGGTGTTTCGGAACAGCACCTACCGTTTCGGAACAGGTGCCTTAAACAAGCCCAGGCGTCCGAAACGGGAGGGACCGTTCCGAAACGGAAAGGCTACTGCCCGACCCCCATTTCAGTACGCGTTGCGGAATGGCCCCGTGTTACGAAATGGGCTGTCTCCCGTTTCGGAACGGGTGACCGTTGGGGGCTGACATTGGCAGTTAAATGTTTTGAAATGTTTGCATTTTGGTCCTGAATCTTGTTTGTGCAATTGTATGAGTTTGGGAAGTCTTTTTTAGCTGATATTTCACAGAGAAGCATGAAACCTGATTAATTTCAAGTTGGTAACTTCAATTTGGGTTAAGTCCTTATAATTCTCAGAATTTACAATTTGGTCCCTAAAGTTGTAAATTGTTCAATTGGGTCCCTGTTTGATCTCTGATGTTTATGATCTTTGAGTATGCTGTTGTATGATCATATCTAAGGATTAATATGCATCTAGACAAGTTTTTTAAAAAAAAGGGTCGTTAATCAAGGTTGACTTTCGGGTTGACTTTGGTTTTCCCCGTGTGACTTTCTTAATTCGGGTCAACCGTCTAGGCCGGGTTAAGGGGGTTACATTTGGTGGTATCAGAGCTGAGTTCTCGAGTAATTGGGAATGAATGTGTGCATGATTGAAGTGTGTATGCTTTGTATGCTTGTTGAGTGGAAGCATGTTGAGTGAATTGCATGTATGTTGCATTTGAGATGTATGTTGTGATGTAGCATGTTGTGGGTACCCATTGCCAAATAAAAGCTAATGAAATGGTGTTGATTTTGAATGAAATTGAGCTTGAATACTTGGATTGCTTACCTTGCTGGGCCTGACTTCGTTTTATTTGTGTTGTGATTGCATGGTAAAAGTATGGCACCACGTAGAGAGTTACGAGGTAATGTGCGAGCTACGGCTCCTAATGAGAACGAGAATGAGGAAAACACGGGTAGTGCGGTGTTACCTCCTCCTCCACCTGGTGGTGGTGGTGCTGGGGCTGAGGAAGCTGGAGCTGCAGCTGGTGCTGGAGCTGCTGGACCTGGGGCTGGTCAGGGGCAAGCTATGCATGATATGACGATGTTAGTGCAAGCTATTGCTGGTGCTTTTCAAGCAGCAGTAGCTGGGGCTCGTGGAGCGGGGCATCAGGAAGATGCTGGAGTCAGACTACCTTTGGAGCGTCTGCGCAGTCTTGGTGGGACTGAGTTCAGGGGTATGTCTGCTGAGAGTTCTGAAGCTTGGCTAGAGAGTACCAAGCGAATCTTGGGCCAGATGAGTTGTACTGATGTGCAGAAGCTGGGTTGTGTTGTGTCCTTGCTGCAGAAGGATGCGTATACGTGGTGGACAACCACTATTGCTGGGATGGCAGAAGCTGATGTGACGTGGACATTCTTTCAGAATGTGTTCAAGCGGAGATATCTTGGTGTGAGATATCTTGATGAGAAGAAGCGTGAATTCATGTCTCTTACCCAAGGGAGCATGAGTGTGGCTGAGTATGAAGTGCAGTTTGTGCGACTCAGTTAGTATGCACCTGAGCTGGTACCTGATGAGCGGGCAAGGTGCGAGAGGTTCCGTTACGGTTTAGAGACGGATGTGAAAATGTATTTGCTGGCCGCCGAGTATGATGATTTTGATGTGTTGGTGGGCCGAGCCAAGGACGTTGAGATGAACTTGAGTTTATCTGCTAAGGGTGCTGGCAAGCGAGCTGCTGAGTATAGTTCTGGAGGTGGACAGAACAAGAGGGGACGTGATCAGAAGTATCAGTCTTCAGCTAAGAGAGGTGGTGGTGCACCTGCTAGAGGAGGCAATGCTAGAGCTGATCTGAGTGCTTGTTGGATCTGTGGTTCACGTGGTCACATGAAACGTGACTGTCCTCGTGCTGTGAGAGAGGTGCAAGCTCCTGTTGCGGCAGCTGGTAATGGGTGCTGGAATTGTGGATCCACAGACCATTTGAGGCGTGATTGTCCTAGGTTGGCTGGTGATCAGGTGCGTGCTCCTATTGTTGCTGCACCGCAGAGAGGTCGTGGGCGCGGCCGTGGTAATTTCTAGAGGAGAGAGGAAGGTGGTCGTGGAGTGGCCCATGTTGTGGCTATTCAGCCTGAAGGTGGAGGCCAAGCGAGGGTGTATGCTCAGCGTGAGGGAAGGAATGATGCGGATGTGATTTCAGGTACCTTCACTTTGCAATCCTTGTCATTGCTTTCTTTGATAGATTCTGGATCTACGCATTCATACATTTTGCGTGAGCATGCTGAATTGCTTGGTTTGCCTGTTGAGTCTTTGGATGTTGGTGTTCGTGTCACTAGTTCTTTTGGTGAGACTGTTGTGACTCGTAAGCTTTATAGAAGGTGTCCCTTGGTTGTTCAAGAACATGTTTTTCATGTTGATCTTATGGAGTTGCCCTTTTATGGTTTTGATGTAATCCTTGGTATGGATTGGCTTGCTGAGCATCGCGCTGTTGTGGATTGTGAAAACAAGCGAGTTTCGCTTAAGCTTGCGGATGATTATGAAGTTGTTGTGGTTGGTGAGAATGTGAAGTTTCTTGCCAATGTGGTGTCTACCTTGGAGGCGAGCAGGATGCTGAGGCAAGGTTGCGAAGCCTATCTAGCTTTTGTGATGAATCCTAGCTCTAAAGAGTTGAGGGTGCAAGATATCAGAGTTGTGAAGGAGTTTCCTGATGTTTTTCCTGAGGAGTTGCCTGGTTTACCTCCTAACCGCGAGGTGGAGTTTGGAATTGAGCTGTATGAGAATACGACTCCTGTGTCCATTACTCCCTATAGAATGGCACCTAAGGAGCTGAAGGAGCTGAAGACGCAGTTGCAAGAGTTGCTTGATCGTGGTTTCATCCGGCCGAGTGTGTCACCTTGGGGAGCACCGGTCTTGTTTGTGAAGAAGAAGGATGGCACTATGAGAATGTGCATTGATTACCGTCAGCTGAACAAGTTGACTATCAAGAATCGGTATCCTTTGCCGAGGATTGATGATCTCTTTGATCAATTTCGGGGAGCTACTGTGTTCTCTAAGATTGACTTGAGGTCAGGGTATTATCAGTTGAAGGTGAAGGATGTGGATGTGCCTAAGACAGCTTTCAGGACAAGGTATGGGCATTATGAGTTCCTTGTGATGCCGTTTGGGTTGACAAATGCTCCTGCTGCTTTCATGGACATGATGAATCGTGTGTTTCATGAATACATGGACAAGTTTGTTGTGGTGTTCATTGATGATATCCTCGTGTACTCGCGTACTGAGGAGGAGCATGAAGAGCATTTGAGGATTGTTTTGCAAGCTTTGTTGGAGAATCAGCTTTATGCTAAGTTGAGCAAGTGTGAGTTCTGGTTAAGGGAGGTGGTGTTTCTTGGGCATGTGGTCTCAGCTGAGGGGATTCGTGTTGATCCTCAGAAGATTGAGGCGGTGATGAATTGGAAAGTTCCTAAGTCTGTTCATGAGGTCCGTAGTTTCCTTGGTTTGGCGGGATACTACCGAAGGTTTGTGGATGGTTTTTCCAAGATTGCTGCTCCTTTGACGAAGCTGTTGCAAAAGGATGTTAAGTATGAGTGGACGGAAGCGAGACAGCGGGCTTTTGAGAAGCTTAAGGCGGCTTTGACGCAAGCTCCTATCTTGATTCAGCCTGAATCAGGGAAAGAGTTTGTGGTTTACAGTGATGCATCCTATGTTGGTTTGGGGTGTGTGCTGATGCAGGAGGGTAAGGTGGTGGCTTATGCATCGCGGCAGTTGAAAGTGCATGAGCGCAATTACCCTACGCATGATATTGAGCTGGCTGCAGTGGTTTTTGCTCTGAAGATCTGGAGACATTATATGTATGGTGAGAAGTGTACTGTGTACACATATCACAAGAGTTTGAGGTATCTGATGTCTCAGAAGGAGTTGAATCTTAGGCAGCGGCGTAGGTTGGAGTTGCTCAAGGATTATGATCTGACGATTGAGTATCATCCTGGAAAAGCTAATGTTGTAGCGGATGCCTTGAGTAGGAAAGTAGCTGTTGAGCTGAGGGATATGTTTGCTAGCTTGAGCATATCGCAAGATGGTGGTCTTGTTGCTGAGTTGCAAGTGAAACCCTCTTTGGTTCAGTTGATCAAGGATAAGCAGTTGCTGGATGATTCCTTGGTGCCGCATGTTCAGGATATCGCGGAGGGTAGACCTTCGGATTTCTGTTTTAATGATGATGGTGTGTTGTGTTTTGGGAGTTGGATAGTAGTGTCTGCTGATGCTGAGTTGAGGCGTGCTATTCTGACTGAAGGTCATAGTAGTCCTTTTGCTATGCACCCTGGTAGTACCAAGATGTATCGTGATCTTCGTGATGAGTACTATTGGGTGGGTTTGAAGAAAGATGTTGCGGAGTTTGTTAGCAAGTGTTTGGTATGTCAGCGAGTTAAGGCTGAGCATCAGTTTCCTTCAGGGTTGTTGCAACCGTTGAAAATCCCTGAGTGGAAGTGGGAACGGGTTACCATGGATTTTGTATCTGGTTTACCTTTGTCTCCCTCGAAGAAGAATTCGGTGTGGGTGATTGTGGATCGCCTAACGAAGTGTGCGCATTTCTTGCCTGTGCATACCACGTTTTCTTTGGATAAGTTGGCAGAGCTGTACATTGCTGAGATTATGCGGCTGCATGGTGTGCCTAAGTCGATTGTGTCGGATAGAGATCCGAGGTTCACATCGCGGTTCTGGCAGTGTTTGCATCAAGCTCTGGGTACAAGGTTGCATTTCAGTACATCTTATCATCCTCAGTCGGATGGTCAGTCTGAGCGAGTTATCCAGATTTTGGAGGATATGTTGAGGTGCTGCGTGATTGAGTTCCAAGGTTCTTGGGAGAAGCATCTGCCTTTGGTTGAGTTTGCTTATAACAATAGTTATCAGGCAAGTATACAGATGGCACCTTATGAGGCTTTGTACGGGAGGAAGTGTAGGACTCCTCTTTGTTGGGCTGAAACTGGTCAAAAGTTGGTTTCGATGCCGGCTTTGTTGAAAGGGACCACAGAGAAGGTAAAGCTCATTTGTGAGCGGTTGAAGGCTGCTTCTGATCGGCAGAAGTCTTACGCGGATTTGAAGCGTAAGGAGATAGAATATGCGGTGGGTGACCGTGTGTTCTTGAAGGTTTCGCCTTGGAAGAAGGTGATGCGGTTTGGCCGGAAGGGCAAGTTGAGCCCTAGGTACATTGGACCATATGAGGTGGTTGAGCGTGTGGGTCCTGTTGCGTATCGGTTGAGGTTACCTCAGGAATTGGAGAAGATTCATGATGTGTTCCATGTCTCTATGCTCCGGAGGTATAGATCTGATCCTTCGCATGTGATGCCTGTGGAGGAAGTGGTTTTGAATCCGGATTTGACCTATGATGAGGAACCAGTGAAGGTTCTGGATTCGGATAGCAAGGTTCTTCGTGGCAAGACCATTGAGTTGGTGAAGGTGCTGTGGAAGCATCGAGGTGTCGAGGAAGCCACGTGGGAGCGAAAGGAAGACATGCTAAAGCAGTTTCCTTATCTCTTTCCTTCAGGTAAATTTCTGGGACGAAATTTCTTAAGGGGGGGAGAGTTGTAACGCCCCGGTTTTGGGCTTAGAAGTTTTGGGCGTTGACCGGTCTGGTCAAAGTGCTGTTCGAATCTAAAAGGGTGAATTTAGGGAAAGCCTAGTTCGGGTTGCATTAAAAATATGGAAAAATGTTCTAAAATCATCTTTTAATATATTTAAGTGAACTGTGAAATCAATTTTGGAAAATGAGTTTCGGAAGGGTGACATTTTGGCTAGTGACCAAAATGTAATTTTTGAAAGTTTTGTGACTATTTTAGAAAGGATTGAAACTTTGAATCTTTAAGGAGCTATTTACCCAAAGGGAGTTTCTCCAGATTTTTCTAAGATATTTTAATGATTAATTCTGATTTTCAAGCAAAAGAAAAGTGGAGGGAAAATCATTTTGGTTATTTTGTAACTAATTTCTCATATTTTCCAATTTCTCTTTTCTCTCATTTTCTCTCAACCCAAACACTTTCTCTCCAGAGATTTCCTTCTGATTTTGTCACTCATTTCTCTCCTTTCAACTCTCTTTTGATTCCTAATCATCATATCTACAAAACCTCTCAATTTGCTACTTGATTCATCAAGCTTTTTGGTTCCAAAAGAGGAGAAACTCAAGTTTGGAGGTAAGAACGTCCTTCTCCTCTGAACTTCAAGTTCTTTAATGAAATTCCTAAGTTCTCAATCCTTAATTGATGTTTTATATATGGCTTTTAAGATTGTTTAATGGATCTTGGCTTAAAATGCAAGATTTGGTGTGTTTTTGATGAAATTTCGTTGGATCTGTTTAAGCAGTGTTTTAAGGTGTTAAAATGATGATTAATGAATGTTAATTTGATAAGGAATTGAGTTTTGATTAATGCAATCCCGGATAGGTTGAATTTCCTAAGTTTAGCTTATGATTCTTGGTTGTTTTTGAGGTGATCTTGTGGATCTGGTGTTGCTGGAGGTATAAGGATGTTGTTAGGTTCTTTTTAGATGTTAAATGATGTTAAAGGATGTTAGGTTTTGATGGTTAATGGCTGGGCTTAGTTGAGAAGTGGTTTGGATGCATTTTCGGTTGTGTTTGGTGGTCGAAAATGGAGTGTGGATGAGAGCAGCGAGTTTAGGTGCTTTCATTGAAGCTATTAATGCATGATGATGCATTAATCTACTGTTTTAATGTGTTAAAACAGGGGAGTCATCTTTGGATCCAAGTGGTGGTGATCCGGAGGCTTGATTTGGTGCTTCGGCAAGAGGCGAAGTGGAATCGGTGAGTGAAATTGGGTTTTCGGCTTTGAAACCAATGTCTTGGGAGCTTAGTTTAAGTCTAAACAACTTTGCTAAGCTCAAGTGTAAGTTTTCGGAAATACTCTCTAGTGGTGGCCATGATTTGATTGTTGTGCAATGTGGTATATTGCATGTTTTAAATTCTGTTTTGAAAGCATGATTTAGCATGGTTAATGCTGTTTTCGTAAGCCATATGTTGAAGGAAGCTCAAGGTAAGAGCTCCTTGTTTTTGAACATTGATCAAATGTGGTTTGATGCTTTTAAATGCATGATGAATATGGCTTGGTTTAATGCTTTAAAATAGTGGATGAATTGATGATAATGATGTATATTGGCAAGTGATGTTTTGAAAAGGTTAAGGTCACTAAGGTGGTTAAAAGTCCTTGAGTGAGCCTTGTTTACTTAAGAACATCAAGGTGGTTAAAAGTCCTTGGATGGTTCTTGTTACGGACACAAAGGTGTTTAAAAGTCCTTGTGTGATCCTTTCCAAGGTGTTTAAAAGTCCTTGGGGTCAAGGTGTTTAAAAGTCCTTGAGGTGATTTAATTCATGGTGTTTAAAAGTCCATGGCCAAGGTGTTTAAAAGTCCTTGGGGTCAAAGTGTTTAAAAGTCCTTGATGTGAAACTTGATACGGACACAAAGGTGGTTAAAAGTCCTTGTGTGGTCCTTTCTATGGTGCTTAAAAGTCCATAGGCCAAGGTGTTTAAAAGTCCTTGGGGTCCAAGGTGTTTAAAAGTCCTTGGGGTGAAAGTTGATGAACTTGTTTTTAAAGAAATGAAATGTATCACTTGTGGCCAATATGACATGTAATGATATGAAGCATGAGATGCTTGTTTAAAGATGCTTTTGAGCATGTGTAAATGATGATTTGAAGCATGATTTATAAAGTGTTTTATAAATGCATTATTGGATGGTTTTATTGAGCATTCCTCACTAAGCTTTTGCTTACGCTCTCTTTGTTTTCTCAAACCAATATTGCAGAGCATTAAAGTACTTCGAGGGCAGCAAGGAAGGCAAGCATTCAAGTGGTAGTAAAGCTCAAAGTATGGAAGGTTTTCTTAAGTACATTTAGCTTTTGGTAATTTGGCATTGGGGGACCTATGTGTATGTTTGGGAGATGTTTTGAACTCCCTAAGTATGTTGAATGTTGTTGAGAATGCTGGTTTTTGTGGTTGGCCTTTATATGCTTGAATTGGAAGTTTATGCTTGAATGGTTGCTTGTGTAGGAAGCATGCTTATAGATTTGGGGCTTTTCATATATGTGGATGTTTTGATGAATTGTTGATGCAAGTATGTCTCATATATGTTGAATTGCATGTTGGCAAAGTTTGGTGGCATTTGGAGCATGATTGGTTGGTCAATTGCATGTTTAAGTATACATTTTTGGGCAATCTGTGCAGGGTGTTTCGGAACAGCACCTACCGTTTCGGAACGGGTGCCTTAAACAAGCCCAGGCGTCCGAAACGGGTGCCTTAAACAAGCCCAGGCGTCCGAAATGGGAGGGATCGTTCCGAAACGGAAAGGCTACTGCCCGACCCCCGTTTCGGTACGCGTTGCGGAACGGCCCCATGTTTCGAAACGGGCTGTCTCCCGTTTCGGAACGGGTGACCGTTGGGGGCTGACATTGGCAGTTAAATGTTTTGAAATGTTTGCATTTTGGTCCTGAATCTTGTTTGTGCAATTGTATGAGTTTGGGAAGTCCTTTTTAGCTGATATTTCACAGAGAAGCATGAAACCTGATTAATTTCAAGTTGGTAACTTCAATTTGGGTTAAGTCCTTATAATTCTCAGAATTTACAATTTGGTCCCTAAAGTTGTAAATTGTTCAATTGGGTCCCTGTTTGATCTCTGATGTTTATGATCTTTGAGTATGCTGTTGTATGATCATATCTAAGGATTAATATGCATCTAGACAAGTTTTAAAAAAAAGGGTCGTTAATCAAGGTTGACTTTTGGGTTGACTTTGGTTTTCCCCGTGTGACTTTCTTAATTCGGGTCAACCGTCTAGGCCGGGTTAAGGGGGTTACAGCTTATCTAGCCTTTGTGATGAATCCTAGCTCTAAGGAGTTGCGTGTGCAAGATATCAGGACTGTGCGAGAGTTTCCTGGTGTGTTTCCGGAGGAGTTGCCTGGATTGCCTCCTAATCGTGAGGTGGAGTTCGGGATTGAGCTGTATGAAAACACAACTCCAGTGTCCATTACTCCTTATTGAATGGCACCTAAAGAGTTGAAAGAGCTGAAGACGCAGTTGCAAGAGTTGCTTGACCGTGGTTTCATTCGGCCGAGTGTGTCACCTTGGGGTGCACCGGTCTTGTTTGTGAAGAAGAAGGATGGCACTATGAGAATGTGCATTGATTACCGTCAGCTTAACAAGTTGACTATCAAGAATCGGTATCCATTGCCGGGAATTGATGATCTTTTTGATCAATTTCGGGGAGCAGCTGTGTTCTCTAAGATTGACTTAAGGTCAGGGTATTACCAGTTGAAGGTGAAGGATGTGGATGTGCCAAAGACAGCTTTCAGGACGAGGTATGGGCATTATGAGTTCCTTGTGATGCCGTTTGGTTTGACAAATGCTCCTGCAGCTTTCATGGACATGATGAATCGTGTATTTCATGAATACCTAGATAAGTTTGTGGTGGTATTCATTGATGATATCCTCGTGTACTCGCGTACTGAGGAGGAGCACGAAGGGCATCTGAGAATTGTGCTGCAAGCTTTGTTGGAGAATCAGCTTTATGCTAAGCTGAGCAAGTGTGAGTTCTGGCTTAGAGAAGTGGTGTTTCTTGGTCATGTGGTTTTTGCTGAAGGGATTCGTGTCGATCCTTAGAAGATTGAGGCGGTGATGAGTTGGAAGGTTCCTAAGTCTGTTCATGAAGTTCGTAGTTTCCTTGGTTTGGCAGGATACTACCGAAGGTTTGTGGATGGGTTTTCGAAGATTGTTGCACCTTTAACGAAGTTGTTGCAGAAGGATGTTAAGTATGAGTGGACGGAAGCGAGACAGCAGGCTTTTGAGAAGCTTAAGGCAGCCTTGACACAAGCTCCTATCTTGGTTCAACCTGAATCAGGGAAAGAGTTTGTGGTGTATAGTGATGCGTCCTATGTTGGTTTGGGATGTGTGTTGATGCATGAGGGTAAGGTGGTGGCTTATGCATCTCGACAGTTGAAGGTGCATGAGCGCAATTATCCTACGCATGACATTGAGTTGGTTGCGGTAGTTTTTGCTTTGAATATCTGGAGACATTATCTGTATGGTGAGAAGTGTACCGTGTACACGGATCACAAGAGTTTGAAGTATCTGATGTCTCAGAAGGAGTTGAATCTTAGACAGCAACGTTGGGTGGAGTTGCTCAAAGATTATGATTTGACGATTGAGTATCACCCTGGAAAAGCTAATGTTGTAGAGGATGCCTTGAGTAGGAAGGTAGCTGTTGAGTTGAGGGCTATGTTTGCCAGTTTGAGTATTTCGCGTGATGGTGGTCTTGTGGCTGAATTGCAAGTGAAACCATCTTTGGTTCAGTTGATCAAGGAAAAGCAGTTGTTGGATGATTCCTTGGTACCGCTTGTTCAGGACATTGCGGAGGGTAGACCATCGAATTTCTGTTTTAATGATAATGGAGTGTTGTGTTTTGGGAGTCGGATAGTAGTGCCCAATGATGTTGAGTTGAGGCGTGCTATTCTGACTGGAGGTCATAGTAGTCCTTTTGCTATGCACCCTGGTAGTACTAAGATGTACCGTGATCTTCGTGATGAGTACTATTGGGTGGGTCTAAAGAAGGATGTTGCTGAGTTCATAAGCAAGTGCATGGTGTGTCAGCGAGTTAAGGCTGAGCATCAGTTTCCATCAGGTTTGTTGCAACCGTTGAGAATTCCTGAGTGGAAGTGGGAAAGGATTACCATGGATTTTGTATCTGGTTTACCTTTGTCACCACCGAAGAAGAATTCGGTGTGGGTGATTGTGGATCGCTTGACGAAGTGTGCGCATTTCTTGCCTGTGCATACTACGTATTCTTTGGATAGGCTTGCGGAGCTGTACATTGCTGAGATTGTGCGGCTGCATGGTGTGCCTAAGTCGATTGTGTCGGATAGGGATCCGAGGTTTACATCGCGTTTCTGGCAGTGTTTGCATCAAGCTTTGAGTACACGGTTGAATTTCAGTACATCTTATCATCCTCAGTCGGATGGTCAGTCCGAGCGTGTTATCCAGGTTTTGGAGGATATGTTGAGGTGTTGCGTGATTGAGTTTCAGGGCTCATGGGAGAAACATTTGCCTTTGGTGGAGTTTGCTTATAATAATAGTTATCAGGCAAGCATTCAAATGGCACCTTATGAGGCTTTGTACGGGAGGAAGTGTAGGACTCCTCTGTGTTGGGCTGAAACGGGTCAGAAGTTGGTTTCGATGCCAGCTATGTTGAAAGGAACCACCGAGAAGGTGAAGCTCGTTTGTGAGCGCTTAAAGGCAGCTTCTGATCGGCAAAAGTCTTACGCGGATTTGAAGCGTAAGGAGATTGAGTATGCGGTGGGTGACCGTGTGTTTTTGAAGGTTTCACCTTGGAAAAAGGTGATGAGGTTTGGCCGAAAGGGCAAGTTAAGCCCTAGGTACATTGGACCATACAAGGTGGTTGAGCGTGTGGGTCCTGTTGCGTACAGGTTGAGGTTACCGCAAGAGTTGGAGAAGATCCATGATGTGTTTCATGTTTCTATGCTTCGGAAGTATAGATCGGATCCTTCACATGTGATGCCTGTGGAAGAAGTGGAATTGAATCCGGATTTGACCTATGATGAGGAACCAGTGAGGATTCTGGATTCGGATAGTAAGGTTCTTCGTGGCAAGACCATCGAGTTGGTAAAGGTGTTGTGGAAACATCGTGGTGTTGAAGAAGCCACGTGGGAGCGGAAGGATGACATGTTGAAGTAGTTTCCGTATCTCTTTCCTTCAGGTAAATTTCGAGGACGAAATTTCTTAAGGGGGGAGAGTTGTAACACCCCAATTTTGGGCTTAGAAGTTTTGGGTTTGGACCGGACCGGTCGGATCGCGGTTTGAATATAAAAGGGTGAATTTAGGAAAGCCTAGTTCGGGTTGCATTAAAAATATGGAAAAATGTCTTAAAATCCTCTTTTATTATATATAAGAGAAAGGTGAAATCAATTTTACAAAATAAGGTTTGGAAGGGTGACATTTTGGGTTAGTGACCAAAATGTAATTTTTGGAAACTTGGTGACTGTTTTAAAAAGGATTGAAACTTTGAATCTTTAAGGAGCTATTTACCCAAAAGAGTTTCTCCAGATTTTTCTTAAATATTAAAGGATTAATTAATGGTTTAAAAATAAAAGTAAAAGGGAGGGAAAGATATTTTGGCATTTTCAACTAACTTTTCCCAAATTTCATTTTCCTTTTCTCTCAATTTTCTCTCAACCCAAACACATTTCTCCAGCACATTTTCCCTCTGATTTTGACATCCAAATATGAGATTTCAATCCTCTTTTGATCTCTAATCATCTCTTCAACAAAACCTTAGCATTTGCTTATTGGATTTTCAAGATTTTGGTTCCAAAAAGGGAGAAAACTCAAGTTTAGAGGTATGAACGTCCTTCTCCTCTAAATTCTCAGTTCTTTACTGAAATTCCCAAGTTCTCAATCCTTGATTTGTGTTTTATTAAAGGTTTTACAATTGTATTCTTGATCTTGGCTTTAAAATGCAAGATTTGCTTTAATTTTGATGAAATTCGTATGATCTGATTGGGCACTGTTTTGAGATGTCATTTTGATGTAGAATGAATGTATAATTGATGAGAAATTGAGGTTTAATCAATGCAATCCCGGATAGGTTGATTTTCCTAAGTTTTGCTTGAGTTTTTGGTGGTTTTTGGAGTGATCTTGATGATCTGTTATAGCTGGAGGTATAAGGACGTGGTTAGATCCTTTTTGGATGTTAATTGATGTTTAAGGATGTTTAGAATTGATGGATCTTGGATGGGTAGTGTTGTGGAGTTGTTTGGTTGTGATTTCGGTTGTGTTTGGTAGCCGAAATGTGAGTGTTGATGTGAGCAGCGAGTTTAGATGTCTTGGTTGAGAGTATTAATGCATGATGATGCATTAATCTACTGTTTTGATGTGTTTAAAACAGGGGAGACATCTTCGGATCTTTGTGGTGTTGATCCGGAAGCTTGATTGGTGTTTCGGCAAGTGGCGAAACGGAATCGGTGAGTGGATTTTGGTTTTCAGCTTTGAAACCATTGGTTTGAAGGTTTGGGAGCTTAGTTTAAGTCTAAACAACTTTGCTAAGCTCAAGAGTAAGTTTTCGGAAAAACTCTCTTGTTGATGAACCATGTGTTGGTTGTGTGCAATGTGATTGTTTGCATGTTTTATATTCTGTTTTGAAAGCATATATAGCATGTTTATTTGCTGGTTTTATAAGCCATGTGTTGAAGGATTCTCAAGGTAAGAGGTCCTTGTTTAGAACATTTGATAAAATGTGGTTTTGTTGCATAAGGATGCATGATGATTAATGGCTTTGTTAAATGCTTTAAAACAGTGGATTATTGTTGTTAAATGATGCATATTGGCAAGTGATGTTTCGAGAAAGGTTAAGAACACTATGGTGGTTAAAAGTCCATAGGTGGTTCTTGTTTTAAGAACAACATGGTGGTTAAAAGTCCATGATTGGTTCTTGTGCTAAGGTCACTAAGGTGGTTAAAAGTCCTTGAATGAGCCTTGTAAGGTCACAAAGGTGGTTAAAAGTCCTTGTGTGAGCCTTGTGTATTTAAGAACACCATGGTGGTTAAAAGTCCATGGGTGATTCTTGTTTAAGGTCGCAAGGTGGTTAAAAGTCCTTGTGTAGACCTTGTGTATTTAAGAACACCATGGTGGTTAAAAGTCCATGGGTGATTCTTGTGCTAAGGACACAATGGTGGTTAAAAGTCCATGTGTGGTCCTTGTGAATTGTAAGATCACAATGGTGTTTAAAAGTCCATGTGTGAATCTTATGTTGATTGTTTTGAAATGGAAAGATTATGATTATCACTTGTGGCCAATATGACATGTTAATGATGTGAAGCATGTATGCTTGTTTAAAATGCTTTTGTGCATGGTTAAAGATTGTTTTGAATTGAGAGTTATAAAAGTGTTTATTAATGCATTATTGTGTTGTTTTAAGTGAGCATTCCTCACTAAGCTATGTGCTTACGCTCTCTCTCTTTTCTTAACCAATAATGCAGAGCATTAAAGTGCATTGAGGGCAGCAAGGAGGTCAAGAAATCCAAGTGGTGACCTAAGCTCATGTATGGTGAAAGTTTCTTAAACACTATTAGCTTTAGGCATTTGGCAATGGGGAACCTATGTTGTTGTTTTGGGAGATGTTTTGGACTCCCTAAGATGGTTTTATGTTGTTGTTGATTATGGAACTTGTAAATGGCCATTATGATAATTGTTTGATGTTTTGGTGTTGAATGGTCTTTCAATATAGGATGCATGCTTATAGAATTGGGGCTTTTCTTGTTTGATGCCATGTTTATGAATTGTTGATGCCATTATGTTCCTTATGCATGTAATGTGTTGCTGGTATAATTTGGTTGCCTTTGGAGCATGTTTGATGGGTCAATTGTGTGATAATCCAGTTAAATTTATGCAATCTGGGCAGCCTGTTTCGGAACAGGTGCTGCCGTTTCGGAACAGAGGGCCTGAAATGGCCTAGGCGTTTCGAAACGGGCAGAGCCGTTCCGAAACAGTTTGGCCACTGCCAGGCCCTGTTGCGCAACGCGTTTCGGAATGGTCCTGCATTTCGGAACGGATCATCCCTGTTCCGAAACACCTGACCGTTGGGCACTGAAATTGTTGGTTATATGTTTTGAAACCTTTGCGTTTTGGTCCTGAATCTTGTTTATGCAATTGAATGAGTTTGAGATGTTCGTTTGAGTTGAAATTTGGCAGGGAAGCATGAAATATGACTGATTTCATATTGGTAACTTAAAAGTGGGTTAAGTCCTTCTAATTTCTAGAATTTACATTTTGGTCCCTAAACTTGTATGTTGTGCAATTAAGTCCTTGAATGTTTTCCGAATGCGCTGATCTTTGAGTATGTCGATTGTATGAACATAACTAGGGTTAATGTGCATTTAGATAAGATTAAAAAGAAAAAAGGGTCGTTAATCAAGGTTGACTTTCGGGTTGACTTTGGTTTTCCCCGTGTAATCTTCTTAATTCGGGTCAACCGTCTAGGCCGGGTTAAGGGGGTTACAATAGGGGCTTGGTGGCGTGGGTGACAGGATGCGAGCTTGAGCAGCCGCACAACGAGATGTAGTTAGATAGGTTGGAGATGTTGAGGGTCGTGGCCCAACTCTCTTAGGGTTTAGGCGCGTGTATGTAAAGTATTTTGAGGGAAACAGTTGTAATAGTTTTGAGTTGTTTTCAATAAAATTCCAAAGTTGCTTAATCTATGTTCTTTGTTCTTTCAATTAGTCTACACCAGTCAGTTGAAGAGAAAATCCATTTGTCGGGCACGAAAGTGTAAGACTCACGAAAGGGTTAAGCACGGTCACAACATGCAAAGGCGTGACTAACTTGGTTCTACACTAGTCCAAAAGTTTCAGTGGCTAAGAGGGATCACCAATCGAATGAACTTGCATGTGTTAGGTTGACGCTGAGATTTCTAGGTATTGCCTACATCATGTGACTGTTCGAGCATCCTAACCTAGAAATAGGAGGGATCATTGTCGACTATCCCGCCGGACTTTGGAATGTCTGCCAGACTTACCGCCAGGACTTCTTTCCATTCCACATGCCGAGACAGTACACTTCTACTGTGGCAGTGACCTGCTGCGGCTGTAACCCCCTTAGCCCGGCCTAGACGCTCGACCCGAACTATGAAGATTACACAGGGAAAACCAAAGTCAACCCGAAAGTCAACCTTGATTAATGACCTTTTTTTATTTCTTTTTATCTTTTCTAAATGCTCATTATTAACCTATGTGATTAGCAAAACATTTTAGCGGAAGCGACACAACGAACAGAACTCAAACAGGGATTCAATTACACAGAAATGTCTTTTAGGGACTAAAACATAAATTTCCAGAATTATAAGGACTAAATAAGTTTTAATATTACCAATCCATAATTAATCATATAAAATGCCATAGGGTCAAATTTTATCTCAAACGAATCATTCAAACTCATTAAATTAAGCAACCAAAACTCAGGGACCAAAATGTAAGAAACAGAAACCTGAAACAGTTCAAATTCAAACTCAACGGTCAGGCGTTTCGATACGGATGGCCTTGTACCGAAACGGTCATTTCGAAACTTGGTTGACCGTTTCGATACTCGGGTGCGTTCTGAGACCCGTATCGAAACACCCCTTTCTAGTAGCAAAACCGTTTCGGTACATCCCTACCCGTTCTGAAACCTCATGGCCTTTTCAGGCCTCTGTTCCGAAACAGGCAAGGGCATTCCGATACGAATTGCCCTGCAACAATAGATTTTGCTGGTCTATCACTTCTTTTCATATACGAAACATTCCTGAAACATGCCACAACATGCATACAACATAGATACACACCAACAGTCATCATTTTGAGGCATTAGATACGACATGGCATCCAACATGCAAACATAGATACTAAAGGCATGCTCCCTAGTCCACCAAAGCCATAACAAACTAAAACCAACATTCACATCCAAAATCAAACCATAATGGCCAATTACAACTCAAGGATTAACCACCAAACATGCTCAAAGTAAAGGGAAACATCCTCAACCATTCAAAAGTATGAATCCCACCCATTGCCTTTTATTACACCGAAGTAAAACCACATACTTTGCAAGATAAAAAGCTTGGATTCCCCTTGCTTACTTGCTGCCTCGAAAGCCTAGTTTTCTGCATTGATGAAACAAAAGAGCGTAAGCACAAAGCTTAGTGAGGACCGCTAAGCAACATTCATCAATGCATTTCACACCATTGGCAAAACCACCATTTCATATCTCATGCCTTTACATAAAACATGTCCATTCAATAACATCAATGCACTTTCTAAAACATGCTCATATGTGTAGAACTAATGTTTTGATATAATAATTGAAAAATGTTTTGGACTAATTTGAAAAGAATTTAAAACTTGTTTTTAAGTCCAAACAACTTGAATTTATGTTTGAGGTATTTTAAGAGGTTTTTGGCAAAGACTTTTCATGTTTTTAATAGACAAACTTGTGTTTTCAGAGTACCAGTACCGATACGGTAAACCCCCGTACCGATACCTTTTTGCCTCAGTTTGGCCACTGTCAAAACCTGTATCGATACAGGCCCTTGCCGTATCGATACGGAGTGGGGTCGTTTCGATACGCCAGGTAAGCGTACCGATCCCATTTCAACTACCCCAACGGCTATTTCCCAACGGCCATTTAAATGTGAACCCGTACCGATATGCGCTCAAGCGTATCGATACGCCCAGGCTGGCAAGAGCCCAACGGCTAGTTCTTATGAAGGCCGTATTGATACCGTTCCACGCGTATCGATACCCATAGCTGCAGAACAACATTTATGAAGGGAAATAAAGTCCTCAACGTCTCCAAATCATCCCCAACGACTAGTAACGGCCATAAACTCAATTGGGACTATAAATTGAAGGCTGGAACACTTGAAGAAGGTGAGAGACTTCATCCAAGCAACATGATGAAGAGAATTAGAGTCTAAGTCTTATTTTTACTATTCTCTTGTACATAGTCTTTAGAGATAGTGCTTAATTGTAAATCATTGTACTCTTATGAGCTCAAATTGTGTAAACACCAACCTTGTGAGGTATTTAGTTTACCAAACAAATCCCTTGTAAAAGGAGAGGTTCTAGTTTAGCCTTGAGAGAAAAACTAGAGTTGGTTCTATCTTAGCCAAGTCCAAAAGATAGGGATGTAACGGTTTCCTCCTAAACCGGGAAAATGGGACGAATTCATTGTTGAGTGAATTGGGAAATCCTTAGTGGTGTGCTAAGGTAGTGGATGTAGGTGCTTGTTAGAATGTCGAACCACTCTAAAATCATTGTGTCACTTATCTATCCTTATTTAGATTTTAGCCAATTCAACCAGCAAACAAAAACAACCCTCCTTGACGGTTTCGGTGATCGATTCGAGCGTGCTAACATCTCAAAAATTGGTATCAGAGCCTCGTCTCCATCGAAGGACTAACATCCGGGAGTAAAGATCATTTGCTCAAAGTCCATCGTTCAAGAAAATGGCAAGATTTGAAGAAGGCCGCTCTATCTCGTGTCCTCCACTCTTCGAAGGAGGAGAATACTTCCAATGGAGCAATATCGTGAAATTCTTCATCAAGTCTCAAGACTATGAAGTTTGGGACATCATTGAAGATGGTTATTTGGAAGCTCCAAAGAAGAAGAAAAAGCAAAGGAGTGCAAACGACACGAAGGCAAAGCTAAACACCAAGGCGATGCACATTCTCTATTGTGGCCTTAAAGAAGAAGTTTCCAAGAAGGTCTCCACATGCAAAAATGCAAAAGAATTGTGGGAGAAACTTGAGAAGCTTTATGGCAACAAGAAGGGAGAAAAGAAAGATGATGATCAATCATGTGCAAACCCTCTCTCCAATCCAAAAGTGGATGGTGTTTTGGCTCTCGATGAGCCTAAGGTATCTTCTAACTCTAGTGAGCTTAATTCTTACTCTTTCAATGAGTTGCAAGATGCTTTCGATGAAATATTTTTGGAATTTGAGACCATGAATTCCAAATTTAAGAAAATGATTTCAAAACTTGAAATTGAAAATGATTTTCTTTCAAAAACAAAAGTGGATTTTGAAAACCAAAATGAAATTTTGAAAAATGATTTAAAGTTTTCAAAAACAAGCAAAGATGTTTTAGAAAAAGAAAATCTTGATTTAAAAGTTAAGCTTGAAAGCTTAACAAAAGAAAAAGAAATTATTTTCAATAATTCATCTTGTCGCATAATGGCAAAATGCTCACATTGCCATTATCATGGTCATTCTATACATACTTGTCCTATAAAGAAGAGACAATCTTATAGGATTAGACAAGTATGGGTTCCTAAGGGAACTAAAGACATTGTGACTAACGTAAATGGATCCAAAGCAATTTGGATACCAAAAATCAAGTGAACGTCTTTTGTAGGTGTGTTGGAGCAATGGCAAGCAAAGCAAAATCAAAGAATGCTCAAATCACACATGAGAAGAAGTTTGGGTAACCTCTAAGCTTAATGCTTTTATTTTATACATTTGGTTATCTAACTTTTTTTTAAAGTCTTGGATTATTTGTTAAGCCTAACAATGATGCAATGAGTAAGGGGGAGCCAATTTTTAAAATCCAAAATTTTAAGTGTGTCAAATTTTTTTTTACCTCTATTGTTATTTTGAACTTAATGTGTTAAATTCTTTTTGATATAACAAAAAGGGGGAGAAATGGTTTGAAAAATTGAATTTTCAAATGAATAAGGGGGAGCTTTAATTGATTTCATATCTTTAGTCTCTTATTCACATTTTTAAAGTTAAAGGGGGAGAACCCAAACAATTTTTCAAGTTGGTTTTATTATATCAAAAAGGGGGAGATTGTAGAACTAATGTTTTGATATAATAATTGAAAAATGTTTTGGACTAATTTGAAAAGAATTTAAAACTTGTTTTTAAGTCCAAACAACTTGAATTTATGTTTGAGGTATTTTAAGAGGTTTTTGGCAAAGACTTTTCATGTTTTTAATAGCCAAACTTGTGTTTTCAGAGTACCAGTATCGATACGGTAAACCCCCGTACTGATACTTTTTTGCCTCAGTTTGGCCACTGTCAAAACCCGTATCGATACAGGCCCTTGCCGTATCGATACGGAGTGGGGTCGTTTCGATACGCCAGGTAAGCGTATCGATCCCATTTCAACTACCCCAACGGCTATTTCCCAACGGCCATTTAAATGTGAACCTGTACCGATACGCCCTCAAGCGTATCGATACGCCCAGGCTGGCAAGAGCCCAATGGCTAGTTCTTATGAAGGCCGTATCGATACCGTTCCACGCGTATCGATACCCATAGCTGCAGAACAGCATTTATGAAGGGAAATAAAGTCCTCAACGGCTCCAAATCATCCCCAACGGCTAGTAACGGCCATAAACTCAATTGGGACTATAAATTGAAGGCTGGAACACTTGAAGTAGGTGAGAGACTTCATCCAAGCAACATGATCAAGAAAATTAGAGTCTAAGTCTTATTTTTACTACTCTCTTGTACATAGTCTTTATAGATAGTGCTTAATTGTAAATCTTTGTACTCTTGTGAGCTCAAATTGTGTAAACACCAACCTTGTGAGGTATTTAGTTTACCAAACAAATCCCTTGTAAAAGGAGATGTTCTAGTTTAGCCTTGAGAGAAAAACTAGAGTTGGTTCTATCTTAGCCAAGTCCAAAAGATAGGGTTGTAACGGTTTCCTCCTAAACCGGGAAAAGGGGACGAATTCATTGTTGAGTGAATTGGGAAATCCTTAGTGGTGTGCTAAGGTAGTGGATGTAGGTTCTTGTGTTGAGTGTGTAAAAGTTCTATTATTTACACCCTTTTTAACCCATATTTCTGCTGCATTCAAGCATCATTGCATTGCATTTAGGTTAGTTTACAGCAAAACATCACAAATATATTAAAGGCACGGATTCTACTAAAAGATGGCTTATTTTGCAGGTTGCTGCCATAGTAGACGAAGAAGGCGGGCGCAGGGCAGAGAAGCAGAAGAGCTGAACTGGACAAGCAGACGATGAGGACGAGGCTGCCATGGATCTGTCGTGACAGCATGGTGACAGCAGTTTTGCGGAGAGGAAAAGCAAAGTGGACCTCAATAGATAGAGAAAATTATGCTCGTCTGTCGTGTGAAAGCCATATATTTTTCCAAGCCCCGGATCAAAAGATATGTCAAGCCAAAGCTCAAGGAAAGGAAATCCCATGAAACAAGGAGGCGGCTGAAAAGTAGGATCCTTAGAGATTAAGTCTTTATTAGAATCTTACTTTTAATTAAAGTTGTAATCCTTGTTATCTTAGAATTCTTGAGCCCAAAGCTTATATAAGGGCATAGATTTTAACCTAGGGAAAATAATACATCATACCCCATAACCGATAACCAAACCCCTCCGTCGTCTACCCGTCGTCGACATGTTCTAAAAACCCCCTAGGGCCACGGGTTGATTTGTAAAGTAGTTGCAAGGGTTGTTTTGTTTTAGGATTTTCCAAGTTCAATAAAATAAACTTCAAGTTCTCTTATTTTGGTTATTAATATCTTGCAAGAGCATCAGGAGAGCATTGTGAGGTTATCGATTTACTTAGCATCGGGAGAGTTAAGTATACGAAAGAAATAAGAGCGAGTTCTCTAGTTTATAGTTCAACTATCTTGTGCCTAGGGATAGGGCAAGGTTAAGTGGCTAAGGAAGAATTCATACACATCGGTGTTCATCCTTCGATTCACGCCGGGAGGTATCATCAAAGACGTGATCATCGACAGACTTGGACCTAGGGATATGCAAAGGCAGATCTGGGATTCTTGCCAAACTTGAACGTACTGAGTTGGTGTGTTTGCTGCCGCGACGACCAATGGACAGCTGCTGCGACAGGTGCTGCCTGCGACAGGCGTGACGACAGAACTGGAGTTCCTAAGCAATGCAATACCTGCACTACTGAGCAATTCAATACCAGCCCATTCTCTCTATCTTGATTATTCTACTCTTTTATTTAAGTTTACTTTATTATTCTCGTGACACCTCTCAAATATTTCCTTTACTTCGTGCAGTGAAATTAGGTGAAGCTATTGGCCCAATCCCTGTGGAGACGATAATCTGATACTTCGTATCACTTTACTACTTGCGTCGTGTACACTTGCACTACAATTGCGATAGACTCTTTTACACGCAACAAGTTTTTGGCGCCGTTGCCGGGGATTGGCAACATAACTACACCTTTCTTTTATTGCACTTTTCGTTTTTGTTTTTGTTTTTGTTTTAATTTTTCTTTTTCTATTTTTCGTTAGTACTTTCAAACTCTTGCTTTTCACGAGGTTTTCTTGTTTATGCGCAGATCTAAAAGAGGCGAAGATCTTGAGTATAAATTAGATCCGGAAATCGAACGTTCCTTCAATCTAAAGAAACAAATTCGCCACCTTTTAGACAGGAACGAGTACCTTGAGGGACAGCTAGAGAAGATGGCCCGTAATCCGCCTGCTGGTAATGGTATACCGCCTGCCGGCGACCCGCCCTTGGCAGACGGACGACGGTCATGCCGTGACTACATGCTGAACGATCATGTAGAGTTGGAGACCACGCTGCCGGATATTGAAGTTGATAACTTTGAGCTTAAACTGTCATGTTTAGTATGATCAACAATGCCGGACAGTTTAGTGGTGCTGTGACAGAAGATGCTAGGGAGCATCTCAAAACGTTCCAGGAAATCTGCGGTTCGTTTAGACTGCCAGGAGTTAATCCGGAGATACTGAGGCTTCGGTTATTTCCCCATTCATTGAGGGACAGAGCTAAAACTTGGTGGAATAAACTTACGCCGGGTTCAATCGTAACTTGGGCAGATTTATCTCGTGAATTCTTATCTCGTTTTAATCCTTCACATTTATCTGAGCGATTACGTAATGAAATTGCTACTTTTCAACAGGAAGATGACGAGCCGATGCACGAGGCCTGGGACAGATTTACTACTCTTCTTCGGAACTGCCCAATGCATGGATTCCCCGTCTGGAATCAGGTAACAAAGTTCTATAATGCTGCTAACCTACAAACTCGCATTCGTATTGATTCTGCAGCAAATGGACTATTATTGGATAAAGATCCGGACGAGGCATTACAAGTATTGAAAAATCTGGCCAAGAATGAGGAACAGTTTCCGACTGCAAGAAGAGGGGGTAAACGGGTACTTGCTGTCAAGGACTATGAAGCCGACAGCACATTGAAATCACATGTAGCATTCCTTACTAAAGCAATGAAAAGGTTATTGAATGATGATGGTCAACAAGGATTTGCTGTAGAGGAAGTATGCGATATCTGTGAGGGAAATCATAGTCGGGATGAGTGCCCAATACAGTTAGAAGAGGGAAAATATGTTGGAAATTACAACAAGCCGAATTACAATTCCAACAATTATAATCCCAATTGGAGGAAGGATCCCAAATTTTCCTAGAGTAACCCCAATAATGCCCTGAATCCTCAAGCACACAATCAGAATCAGGGAGGACCTAGATTGCTGACGCGACAGAACCTGTCACCGAACCTGCCGCCGCAGCAACAACAGCAGCCACCACCTGCCACGAGCAGTATATTGGAACAGACTCTGGCCACCTTTATGTCTCAGACCGGTACTTACATTGAGAATACGAATCAGTTTGTCAAGAAGACAGAGAATTTCATGGATAAGACAGAGATGAGGATGACAAATCATGAAGCTACCTTGAAATCTCTAGAGACACAAATGGGTCAGGTTTCTCAACATATTAAGCCGAGGCAGAATGGAGGATTCCCTAGCAATACTGAAAATGCTAGACCGCCCACACATGAGCAATGTAAGGCAATTACTACTAGGAGTGGGAAGAAATTACCAGGGCCGGAAAAAGAAGCTGAATCAGTAAAGGAACCAGCCGTGGACAAACCTGCCGAGGAAGCTGCCCCGACAGGTGATAAACAGACTGCTGCCGATGAGCCTGTCACGACAGCAGAAGCGACAGAGGAGAAAAATGAAGAACATCGTCCTCAGATTCGTATGCAGTGGGAAGGACGTATTGCTGATTACCGTCCCCCACCACCCTTTCCTCAACGGATATAGCAAGCTAAGCAGGAATCTCAACTTAAAAAGATTTATGATATTTTTAAGCAGGTTCAAATTAATATTCCGCTGTTAGATGCCGTTAGGGAGATGCCTGGTTACGCCAAATTTCTCAAGAATGTCATGTCAAAAAAATATAAATTGGGGGAATTTGAAACGGTAAGGATGGCGGATGGTTGCATGAGTATTCTTCATCGGCAGCCACCCCAGAAAAAGAAGGATCCGGCGAGCTTCATCATACCTTGTGTAATCGGAGACAAATTTGTGGGTAAGGCACTTTGTGATCTTGGTGCTAGTGTTAATTTAATGCCAAAGTATGTTTTTCAGAAATTAGGTATTGGAAAGGCGCGGCCCACGACAGTAACTCTGCAGCTGGCAGACCGCTCTTACGTTCATCCAGAGGGAAAGATTGAAGATATTCTGGTAAGAGTGGATAAGTTTATTTTTCCTGCTGACTTTCTTGTTTTAGATTGTGAGGCAGATGAAAACGCACCAGTCATCCTTGGGCGACCCTTCTTAGCCACGGGAAGATCACTGATTGATGTGGAGAAAGGAGAACTCACCATGCGAGTGAACGATCAAGAGATTAAGTTGAATGTTCTCCAATCAATGAAACATGCTGATTTGGACGAGGAATGCAAGGCCATCATTGAAGTGACCCTTGATCATCCCTGCATTAGGTCGGGCTGTCATGATATAAAATTTGGTCACTGCTGCGACAGCCACCTACAGGCCTGTCACGACAGCAACGATGACAGCACCAACGACAGCAACTCCTCTGACTCTGATACATCTGATACTGAAGATCAGAAGGAGGTAAACTGGTTAGGCCATCGTCCAGGTAAGTTATTCGAACCTTTAAATTACACTTCGGATAACCATTTAATCCAAAAGCCATCTACTATTGAACCACCTGCCTTAGAACTTAAGCCCCTGCCCGGGCAGTTAAAATATGCTTATCTTGGTTCAAATGACACACTGCCCGTAATCATCTCTTCTAAGCTGCTACAGGAACAGGAACGGCAGCTAATCGACATGCTAAGGCAGCACAAAAAGGCGATTGGATGGACGATAGCAGACATTCAAGGCATTAGTTCGGCGTTATGCATGCACAAAATCCTCCTCGAGGAAGATCATAAGCCGACTATTGATGCCCAAAGGCGGCTAAACCATGCGATGAAGGAGGTAGTGCGTAAAGAGATAATAAAGTGGCTAGATGCCGGTATTATTTATGCCATCTCCGACAGCAAATGGGTGAGCCCGGTGCAATGTGTTCCAAAGAAAGGAGGAATGACCGTGATAACCAATGAGAACAATGAGTTAATCCCAACCAGGACTGTGACCGGTTGGAGGGTTTGTACGGACTATCGGAAGCTCAACAAAGCTACCCGAAATGACCACTTTCCTTTACCCTTTATTGATCAAATGCTTGACAGATTAGCGGGTAAATCTTACTATTGTTTTCTTGATGGTTACTCAGGTTACAACCAAATCGCTATCGCACCGGAGGATCAATAAAAGACGACTTTCACATGCCCCTACGGAACATACGCATTTAGGAGGATGCCATTTGGACTCTGTAATGCACATGCCACCTTCCAAAGGTGCATGATGGCCATATTCTCCGACATGGTAGAGGACTTCCTAGAGATTTTTATGGATAATTTTTCCGTCTTTGGAGACGATTTTGAGAGCTGCCTCGGCAATCTTCAAAAGGTAATTGAAAGATGTGAAAAAGCTAATCTTGTTTTGAATTGGGAAAAATGCCACTTTATGGTGGATGAGGGGATAGTCCTTGGCCATAAGATTAGCTGCCGTGGGATAGAAGTCGACAGGGCTAAAATAGAAGTGATTGAGAAGCTGCCGCCGCCGGCCACAGTCAAAGGCATTAGAAGTTTTTTAGGGCATGCTGGTTTTTATCGGAGATTCATTGCAAATTTCTCAAAAATTACCAAGCCCCTATGCCATCTCTTAGAGCAGAACCGACCCTTTGACTTTAATGATGAATGTACTGAAGCATTCAAGGTTCTGAAGGAAAAACTGGTAATAGCCCCCATAGTACAGCCACAGACTGGACACAGCCATTTGAGATCATGTGTGACGCTAGTGACTATGCTGTCGGGGCAGCACTTGGGCAGCGCAAAGACAAGCTGTTTCATGTCATATACTATGCCAGCAAGACACTAAATGACGCCCAAGTGAACTACACCACCACAGAAAAGGAGCTATTAGCGGTGGTGTTCTCCATTGACAAGTTTCGTTCTTACATACATGGGACGAAGGTGATAGTGCATACAGACCATTCTGCCCTGAAGTATTTGTTCGCAAAGAAGGATGCAAAGCCTAGATTGATACGGTGGATCTTGCTATTACAAGAGTTCGACCTTGAGATCAAGGACAAAAAAGGGACAGAAAATCAGGTGGCAGATCACTCGTCAAGGTTGGAGAAGGGAAAGAGTCTACCAACCAATGAGACAAACATACTGGAGACCTTCCCAGATGAACAGCTCTTTGCTGCCGCAATCGCTGCCGCGACAGCCATGGCGGCAAGTAAGTCTTCTGAACTTCCCTGGTATGCTGATTTCGTTAATTTTATAGTTAGCGGAATACTCCCTTCTGATCTTAATTATCAAGCCAGGAAGAGGTTCCAAAATGATGTTAAGCATTATTATTGGGACGAACCTCTTCTTTTCAAACTATGCGCAGATCAGGTTATAAGGAGGTGTGTACCACAAGAAGAACAAGAAGACATTCTCCATCACTGCCATGCTTCACAATATGGAGGTCACTTAGGAGGCAACAAAACTGCTGCCAAGGTGCTGCAGTCAGGGTTCTACTGGCCGACACTGTATAAAGATGCACAGAACTTCTACAAGAACTGTGACAGGTGCCAGCGGACAGGTAACATCTCGAGGAGAAACGAGATGCCACTGCAGAACATTCTAGAAGTCGAGATCTTTGACGTTTGGGGGATTGATTTCATGGGACCTTTTCCATCTTCATGTGGAAATCTATACATCCTCCTAGCAGTGGATTATGTCTCTAAGTGGGTTGAAGCCATCGCCACTCAAAAGAATGATGCCAAGACAGTCCAAAAGTTTTTGCACAAAAACATTTTTTTCTAGATTTGGCATCCCTAAGGCGATTATCAGTGATGAAGGGAGACACTTTGACAATAGGGTTATTGATGTCGCCTTGAAGTAATATGGTGTCAAGCACAGGATCGCGACAGCATACCACCCACAGACCAATGGACAAGCTGAGATATCTAATAGGGAAGTTAAGAACATTCTTGAAAAGATGGTTAAACCAACTAGGAAAGATTGGTCTTTACTTCTAAATGATGCATTACGGGCATATAGGACAGCTTTCAAGACTCCATTAGGCATGTCTCCATACCGATTAATTTATGGGAAAACCTGTCATCTGCCTGTCGAGATAGAGCACAAAGCATATTGGGCAATCAAGGCCGTGAATATGGACTTAGACAAGGCAGGCCAGAAAAGGCTGTTAGATCTGAACGAGCTTGAGGAAATACGGACAATGGCCTACGACAATGCAAGAATCTACAAGAAGAAAACTAAGAAGTGGCATGATAGGAAGTTGCTGCCACGACAGTTCTGCCCAGGGCAGCTTGTGTTGTTATTCAATTCTAGACTGAAACTCTTCCCAGGAAAGCTAAAGTCTAGATGGTCTGGCCCGTTCCAAGTGGTACAAGTTTTTCCCCATGGCGCCATCACAATCCAATCATTAAAAGACGGGCACCAATTCAAAGTCAACGGACAGCGCCTCAAGCATTATCAGGGGACTGAAGCCCCAGGAATACAGGAAGTGGTTACTTTAGGAGATGCCCCACAAGGCATCCCTAATTTAACCTAAATTTTATTTTCATTTATTTTATTATTTAGTATTATTTATTAGGAAATTAGGTTTATCTTATTCGAATAATGTTTTTATATTTTTTGTTTTCAGCAAATAAAGGAGTCAAGAAGAAAAGAAGAAGTGACCCAAGCCCACCATCCATCCATCAGCCTAACAGAGCCCATTTATTGAAGCCTGTCGTTCCAGCTGCCGCCGCAGACACGGATAAGACAGGCTGTCAACAGACTGACACGGAAGACGCAGAAACGTGTAGCAGACGCGTAACAGACGCATAAATGCGTGTCAGACGCGTCAGACACGCCAAATCGCAACAGTCGCTCCGTTATTCACGCCTGCCGTTACAACAACTCGACCGCTATAAAACCCCGTTTTCATTTCCATTTTCATCACTTATGCTTATTCTTACTTGCTTTCTCCTCTCGTTTTTCTTTGTTTTCTTTACTTTCACAACCCTTGCTACTAAAATGTCTTCTAGACAGACCCGCCGCGATGCTGCCTCTGCCTCTTCATCAGCAGCACCCACACCGTCAGCCTTCGCCACCAAGGAATTATGGGAAGAGAGAGGTTTTATCTACATCCGCAAAGCTCCGAACATGGGGCTTCGTCCATTCATCGCGAGGGCCATACGAGCTCACTATGGGAGCAATTCGCAGAGCAGCCGGCAGAATTAACTGACACGTTGGTAAGGGAATTTTATGCTGCCATCAACAACAAGACGGCAACATCCGTCACTGTCCGAGGGGTCAAGGTACCATTCACGGCTGACAGCATCAACCACATGTATGGCCTATATTTTGGCCCAAACGATGATGCCCATCAGCAATTTTTAGACACCCTTGATGCTGCCGCCTATGGAGCTGTCATGGCAGAAGTAACAGAGGAAGGAACAACATGGACCACGAGCAAAAAGAACCCCAACTCTGTCAAAAGGGGGCAGCTCCTTCCAGAGGCAAAGCTATGGAACGCTTTTATCAAGAAGCGTATCCTGCCGTCCTCCCATCACACGATGGTGGACCAGCAGCGGCTCGCCCTCATCCATTCAATCATGCACGACCGGCCTATTAACGTGGGCCGCTATATGAGGGATAGCATCTTGGACTGCACATTTCGCTCCACTTCCCGCCTTTGCCTACCATTCACAATCACCTCTCTTTGCCGCTGCGCTGCCGTCCCAGAGGCCACCACCGACAAATTGGTCCAAGGCAGAGGCTGCACAGACAACAACATTAACAGCCTCATGGAGCTGATAGTCGCTACCCCCGTTTCCTCCTTCAACCCAGCTGCTTCCCCAGCCGAATCATCCGAGGAGCCTGCTCAAGAGCCTGCCCATGACCCTGCCACAGCAGCTGCCCCGACAGACCAAACTGCCCAGATCCTTGCTGCACTACAACGGGTGGAAGACAGACAAATGGGATTGATGACATTCATCCGGGACTTCACCAACGCAATGGTAAATTTCATTATCGACACTTTACATTATCCCGATGTCATTTTCCCCACCTTCCCTGCCCATTATTTCCATATCCCCTCCCCTGCCCACACACCTACACCACCTATCTCCCCCCATACACATTCTGCTGCTTCCACCCCATCACCTACACAGCCGGCAGCTGGCAGTCCAACGGCCAAAACCTCTGCCCGAGGAGCGAAGCGACCTGCCTCACATGACATCGACACAGACCCTCCTATCCGGAGGAATTTGGAAAAGGACTTCACGCCTGTCAAGAGGCAGAAGCATGTGGCAGACAGAAAATTAATGCCCAAAGCCAGCACCACCACCACCAGCACTTGGGATAGTGGCAGCAGCTCAGATATCCAGGTCGTGGAGCAACCGACTCAGCCAGACCCACCGACCAGAAGCCGCCGCCAGATCCGTGTCAGCAGCAGCAGTGAAGACAGCGATTGAAATTTAAGTCTTTATTCTCTTTTTATTGCTGCCTGCTCTATTTATATTTTGTGATGTACCTACCTTCATTCTACCTGTCATTTGCATTGAGGGCAATGCAACCCTCGAGTTTGTGGGTGGCAACCCTCCATTTTAATGGAGTCTTAGTACATTTTTAATTATTCATTGTGTCTTTCATTTATTTAAGTTCTCTTTAAAAAAAGATTAAATTGTTGGCTTAAAAACTGTGAAGTAAACTTACCTGTCATGATAGCTCTGTCGTGGCAGCATCTTTAGGACAGATTAAGGAGAAGTTTAGAGCCTTTCTATAGTTCTGAAAACTTAAACACCATTGTGACTGTTATATTGCTTAGATGTCTTTTAGCCAAACTAGAATAGGAAGCTTAGCACTTGGATAGCCCCTAGAGGTGCCTAAACACTGGCTCTAGGAAAGAAGTTTAGCAAAATAGCCCTAGAGGTGCCCGAAACCGGCTCTAGTGAAACTTTAGCTTGAAAAATAAAAAGCAAGTCAAAACAGAAAATCAAAGAAGCATGAAAATGTACCTTTAAAAAAAAAACTTTGGCATAAAAATTCGAGTTAAGAGTTGAATATTCTAGTGAAACTAAGAGAGTCTTGGCATATAACTGTTCACAAGCATGCACACACTGCACGAGGACTATAGGGAGATTCCGGACAGATCCTAATCTTTCCGACAGGTTGCTGCCGCCACAGAGAATGAGCGACGGGTAAGGGACAGCTCACTGTTTGAAGGCCGACACAAAAAATTTTATTTTCTTTTTTTTCTTTTAAGTCTTAGTTGCTTGAGGGCAAGCAAAAACTTGAGTTTGGGGGTGTGTTGAGTGTGTAAAAGTTCTATTATTTACACCCTTTTTAACCCATATTTCTGCTGCATTCAAGCATCATTGCATTGCATTTAGGTTAGTTTACAGCAAAACATCACAAATATATTAAAGGCACGGATTCTACTAAAAGATGGCTTATTTTGCAGGTTGCTGCCATAGTAGACGAAGAAGGCGGGCGCAGGGCAGAGAAGCAGAAGAGCTGAACTGGACAAGCAGACGATGAGGACGAGGCTGCCATGGATCTGTCGTGACAGCATGGTGATAGCAGTTTTGCGGAGAGGAAAAGCAAAGTGGACCTCGATAGATAGAGAAAATTATGCTCGTCTGTCGTGTGAAAGCCATATATTTTTCCAAGCCCCGGATCAAAAGATATGTCAAGCCAAAGCTCAAGGAAAGGAAATCCCATGAAACAAGGAGGCGGCTGAAAAGTAGGATCCTTAGAGATTAAGTCTTTATTAGAATCTTACTTTTAATTAAAGTTGTAATCCTTGTTATCTTAGAATTCTTGAGCCCAAAGCTTATATAAGGGCATAGATTTTAACCTAGGGAAAATAATACATCATACCCCATAACCGATAACCAAACCCCTCCGCTGTCTACCCGTCGTCGACATGTTCTAAAAACCCCCTAGGGCCACGGGTTGATTTGTAAAGTAGTTGCAAGGGTTGTTTTGTTTTAGGATTTTCCAAGTTCAATAAAATAAACTTCAAGTTCTCTTATTTTGGTTATTAATATCTTGCAAGAGCATCGGGAGAGCATTGTGAGGTTATCGATTTACTTAGCATCGGGAGAGTTAAGTATACGAAAGAAATAAGAGCGAGTTCTCTAGTTTATAGTTGAACTATCTTGGGCCTAGGGATAGGGCAAGGTTAAGTGGCTAAGGAAGAATTCATACACATCGGTGTTCATCCTTCGATTAACGCCGGGAGGTATCATCAAAGACGTGATCATCGACAGACTTGGACCTAGGGATAGGCCAAGGCAGATCTGGGATTCTTGTCAAACTTGAACGTACTGAGTTGGTGTGTTTGCTGCCGCGACGACCAACGGACAGCTGCCGCGACAGGTGCTGCCTGCGACAGGCGCGACGACAGAACTGGAGTTCCTAAGCAATGCAATACCTGCACTACTGAGCAATTCAATACCAGCCCATTCTCTCTATCTTGATTATTCTACTCTTTTATTTAAGTTTACTTTATTATTCTCGTGACACCTCTCAAATATTTCCTTTACTTCGTGCAGTGAAATTAGGTGAAGCTATTGGCCCAATCCCTGTGGAGACGATAATCTGATACTTCGTATCACTTTACTACTTGCGTCGTGTACACTTGCACTACAATTGCGATAGACTCTTTTACACGCAACAGCTTGTTAGAAGGCCGAACCACTCTAAAATCATTGTGTCACTTGTCTATCCTTATTTAGATTTTAGCCAATTCAACCACCAAACAAAAACAACCCTCCTCGACGGTTTCGGTGATCGATTCGAGCGTGCTAACATCTCAACAATATACAACATTTAAATCAGCAAATAAACCTTTGCTCATGCTTCACCAAGCATCTCATGCATTCTTGCATCATTTACAAGCATCACATGCTTAACATTAATCATTTACATTATATTGGCTCGCAAGTGATAATCCATAAACCATTTCAATACAAGACACAATCGGATACGTGAATTACAAGTGTTGTCCCACAAGCTTCATACATACTACCGAACTACACAAGGTGGAGATCAATGGCACAATCACAACCCCTCAACATCACTCATACACAAGACTCACAGACGGAACTAAATCATTCACCGTTGTGGTCTTAACCTCAATCGTTAGGGTACTTGGATGGAGATTACGGCACTATCACAACCCCTCGACATCCAAGGCAACTTTATTCATGGTGCACCCAATCCTATAGCCGGCTAACTATATCCGATTAACACAACCAAAAACCATTTCCATCACTTGCCAATATAATCATTTAAACTCATTAATCCACTTTTTTACAAGCATAAACACAATGCCATTTCCACAAGCATAACATGCTTAACATCATATGCATTCAACACATGAAAACCAAGGATCACTTACCTAGTGCATCCTTAACATAATGGCATTAAAATCCAGCAACATTCAAGCTTAAAACATGCTTTAAAACAGTAAACAAATCTACACTTAACTCAAGTGCATTTTCATCAAACATAGCACATTTCCAAGAGAGGGATTTCCGAATCACTTACTCTTGAGCTTAGCTAAGCATATCAAACTTACACTAAGCTCTCAAGACCACGCTCAAAGCGTTACAAAGCAGGAAATTGCATTTCCACTCACCGATACGCGAAGCCTTGCTCGCCGACACGAAAATTACTCTTACGGAGCCTCCAACAACAACTCGTTTGCTTCTGGATCATGATCCCCTATTTTAACATCATCAAAATAGAGATCTAAATGCATTAAAATGCATTCCAACACCAGCAACAATTCAAAAACTCGTTGCTCACCCAAACTACACCAAATTACCCATCCAAAACAACCGAAAACTCAATCGATTGCTTCCTAAACCAAGCCCAGCCAACATACATCACTTCCAACCCATAATAAACATCAAAACACATATAACAAACAACCTAACCTAACCTTATACCTCCAGCAATCAAGATTCCACCATTTCACCTCAAAAACTCACTTAAAATAACCAAGAAACTCAAGGATCTCAAGGATTTCGGGATCTATGTTATCAACATTTTATTTTAACATATTAATTAACTTAGAACTCAATTAAAATCAACACAAAATAGAGCTTAACTCATCAAGTCCGAAAATTAGGATTTCAACCACAATTTCACAAGATTTTGATCTCCAGTCAACACTATAATGAAAACTCAACCAAAAATAGTATTTAGAAGCCAAATATCTTGGGAATTTCAATAAAGAACTTTGATTAGAGGTTGAGAATGGGATTTACCTCCAACCCTTGCTTCCCTCAATGAATGACAAGTTTTCCATAGCAAAATCTTGAAGAACTAGGAAAGATTTCTTGAAAATGGTTTAGGAAATGTTGAGAGAGTTTTTGGGAGAAAGAATTCTGGAGAAAGAGGAATGAAATATTGTTTGGCTGCAAATGAGAAAGGGTTGGTAGTTACGTAATTGAAAATCTCACATTAACTACCTATATTAATTAATTAATATAAATGTAATTAAAGCCATTTAATTAAAGCCTTTTAAAACACATGTCATATTGAGGAAAGGTCAAATTGCCTTAAAGCCCCTAAAGATTCTAAGATTTTGGCCTCTACATTAAAAATCACATTTTTCCTAGTTTTGAAACTTTACAATTTGGTCACTACTCAAAACGTCTCATTTCCAAAATTGACTTGACCAACCTCTTAAACATATTTTTAGAGGAATTTAGCATTTTTTACCATATTTTTATCCTATCCCAATCCTTGATTTCCTTAAATCACCTTACGCAATTCGAACCGTTCTCGATCGGTTTGATCTGATGTCTAAAACATCTAGGCCCAAAACCAGGGCGTTACAACTCTCCCCCACTTAGGAAATTTCGTCCTTGAAATTATTACTTGATGGAAAGAGGTGCTGAAACTGCTTCAGCATGTCCGCCTTGCTTTCCCGCGTGGCCTCCTCAACTCCTCGGTGTCGCCACAACACCTTCACAAGCTCTATCGTCTTGCCACGAAGAACTTTGTTACTCACATCCAGAACCTTCACTGGTTCCTCATCATACGATAGATCCGGATTCAACTCTATCTCCTCAACAGGCATCACATGCGAAGGATCCGATCTGTACCTTCGTAACATAGAGACATGAAACACATCATGTATCTTCTCCAACTCCACATGCAATCTCAACCGATATGCCACAGGACCAATACGCTCCACAATCTCGTAAGGTCCAATGAACCTTGGGCTAAGCTTACCCTTACGCCCAAATCTCATCACCTTCTTCCAAGGCGATACTTTCAAGAACACACGTTCGCCAACTGCGAACTAAATCTCCTTACGCTTCAGGTTCGCGTAAGACTTTTGCCTATCCGACGCAGCCTTTAAACGCTCACAAATGAGCTTCACCTTCTCAGTGGTTTCCTTTAGCATAGCTGGCATCGAAATCAACTTTTTCCCAGCTTCTGCCCAACAGAGAGGGGTTCTACATCTTCTCCCATACAAAGCCTCATATGGAGCCATTTGAATACTTGTCTGGTAACCGTTATTATATGCAAACTCAACCAACGGAAAGTGCTTCTCCCACGAACCCTGAAAATCGATCACACAGCCTCTTAACATGTCCTCAAGCACTAGGATCACATGTTCCGACTGTCCATCTGTGTGAGGATGATAAGAAGTACTGAAATTGAACCGTGTACCCAAGGCTTGATGTAAACATTCCCAAAATTGTGTTGTAAACCTCGGATCTCTATCCGACACAATGGAATTTGGCACACCGTGCAACCGCACAATCCTAGCTATGTACAGCTCAGCAAACTTATCCAAGGTATATGTAGTATGCACAGGCAAAAAATGTGCACACTTCGTGAGCCGATCTACAATCACCCAAATTGAATTTTCTCCCACTTCCATTATGGATTTCTCAAAGGCTGTAGCAACCCAGAAGGAACCTGATGTTCAGCCTTCACTCGCTGACACACCAGGCACTTACTAACGAACTCAGCCACGTCCTTTTTCAACCCCACCCAGTAGTACTCATCTTTCAAATCACGATACATCTTTGTACTACCATGGTGCATAGCAAAAGGGCTACTATGAGCTTCAGTCAGAATAGTGCGCCTCAACTCAACATCATCCGGCACCACTATTCGACTCCCAAAGCACAAAACACCATCATCACTAAAGCTGAAATTCGAAGGTCTTCCCTCCGCAATGTCCTGAACATACGGAACAAGAGAATCATCAAGCAACTGTTTATCTTTTATCAATTGAATCAGAGATGATTTCACTTGCAATTCTGCAATAAAACCACCATTACGCGATATGCTCAAGCGAGCAAACATCGCCCTCAACTCCACAGCCACTTTCCGGCTCAAAGCATCGACCACAACATTAGCCTTGCCCGGGTGGTACTCGATCGTCAGATCATAATCTTTATGCAACTCTACCCAGCGACGATGCCTAAGATTCAACTCCTTTTGAGACATAAGATACTTCAAGCTCTTATGATCTGTAAACACAACACACTTCTCACCGTACATGTAATGCCTCCAAATCTTCAAGGCAAACACCACAACCGCAAGCTCAAGATAATGAGTAGGGTAGTTGCGCTCATGCACCTTCAACTGCCTCGATTCATAGGCCACTACCTTACCCTCCTACATCAACACGCAGCCCAAATCAACAATGGATGCATCACTATAGACCACAAACTCCTTACCAGACTCAGGTTGAATCAGAACATGACCTTGCGTCAAAGCTTCTTTCAACTTCTCGAAAGCTTGTTGTCTCGCATCAGTCCACTCAAAGCGAACATTCTTCTGCAACAACTTGGTCAAAGGTGCCGTTATCTTCGAGAAACCCTCGACAAACCTACGGTAATACCCAGCTAAACCAAGAAAACTTCTCACCTCTGTCACTGACTTAGGTACTTTCCAACTCATCATGGCCTCTACCTTGAGCGGATCAATGCGAATACCCTCAGTTGACACAACATGTCCAAGGAAGACCACCTTCCTAAGCCAAAACTCACACTTACTTAGCTTGGCATACAACTGATTTTCCAATAACGCTTGCAAAACAATTCTCAAGTGTCTATCATGATCCTCCTCGGTACGCGAATACACAAGGATATCATCGATGAACACCACCACAAACTGATCCAAGAATTCACTGAATACACGATTCATCATGTCCATGAAAGCAGCAGGCGCGTTGGTCAAACCAAACGGCATCACCAAGAATTCATAATGCTCGTACCTCGTTCGAAAAGTTGTCTTAGGTACGTCCACATCCTTCACCTTCAGCTGAAAATACCCCGATCTCAAATCTATCTTAGAAAACATTGTGGCTCCCTGAAACTGATCAAAGAGATCATCAATTCTAGGCAAGGGATACTTGTTCTTGATCGTCAACTTGTTCAGTTTCCGATAGTCTATGCACATCCGCATTGCCCCATCCTTCTTCTTTACAAACAAGACCGGTGCACCCCAAGGTGACACACTCGGCCGGATGAAACCTCGATCCAACAACTCCTACAATACTGTTTTCAACTCTTTCAGCTCTTTAGGTGTCATGCGATAAGGAGCAATGGACACCGGAGTCGTATTCTCGTACAACTCAATACCAAACTCCACTTCTCTGTTTGGTGGCAATCCAGGCAATTCTTCTGAAAAGACACCTGGAAAATCGCGAACAGTTCGGGTGTCCTTCACACGCACATCCTTGGTGCCAGGATTCATCACATAGGCAAGGTAAGCCTCGCAACCCAACCTCATCATACGGTTTGCTTCCAAAGCATAAATCACATTCGACAAGAATTTCACATTCTCGCCTACTACCACTACTTCATAATCATCGACCAGCTTTAAGGTGACTCGCTTGACATCAAAGTCAACCACCGCCCTATGCTCCAACAACCAATCCATGCCAAGGATTACATCAAATCCGTAGAAAGGTAACTCCATCAAATCCATAGGAAAAACATGTCCTTGTACAGATAAAGGGCATCTCTTATACAACTTCCTAGTGACTACAGTCTCACCAAAAGAACTACTCACTTGCATTCCTTCTTCAAGCAACTCAACAGGTATATCAAGCAAATGTGCATGCTCACTCAAGATATAAGAATGCGTGGATCTAGAATCAATCAAAGCCATCAAAGATAAAGACTGGAGAACAAAGGTACCTGCGATGACATCTGTATCATTGCACTCCTCACGTTGAGCGTAAACCCTCGCTGGTCCACCTCCCTTAGGTCGAACGGCTACTACATGAGCACCACCTTGCTTTCCCTCGTCTTTCCTCTAAAAATTCCCACGGCCGCGCCCACAGCCTCTCTGAGGTGCAGCTACCATATGAGCACGTCCTTGGCCTCCACCAGCCAATAAAGGACACTCCCTCCTCATGTGATCCGCCGAACCATAATTCCAACATGAATTCCCTATCACCACAACAGGAGCCTGGACCTCTCTAGCCGCCCGAGGACAATCTCGCCTCAAATGGTCCCTCGAAACACATGTCCAGCATATATGCTGCTCAGATCTCACACGACCTCCCTGGGCCTGACCACCTCGACCCGGAGCACCACGCCTCCCCTCAGGCTGATGTCTCCTATCTCGACCTCTTTTGTTTCGTCCACCACTGGAATTGTACTCAGCTACTCACTTCTCAGAGCTAGAACCAACACCTCGAGACGGCAATTCCAAGTTCTACTCGATGTCTTTGGCTCGACACACAAGCACATCGAAGTCAGTATAATATGCAGCCAGCATATATGTCTTAACTTCCTATACCAGCCCGTACCGGAAGCGACCACATCGGTGCCTCTCACTAGGTATCAGCTCAAGAGCATACTGGCTCAAGTGTACGAACTGGACCTCGTACTCAGCCACGGAAAGGTTGCCCTGAACAAGCGACATAAACTCACGTTTCTTTTCGTCCAAGTATCTCACCCCCTAGATACTTCCTCCTGGAGGCACCTCTGAAAAACTCCCAATCAACCTCATTGGGTTCCATACCAGCTGTAGGCATCGCCTTGCAACAAAGAAACTACGCATCCCAGCTTGCGTACATCATTATAGCCCATCTGATCCATGATACGGATCATACTTGCTAACCTGGCCTCAGACGCCTCAGGAGACATACCATAAAACTCCACAGCTCCTAGGCTCCTCAACCTTTCTAAAGGTAAGCCCGCTTGCCCAGCTGCAAGGGCTTGTACATGCGCTCCGGCAACAGAAGCCTGAAACGCTCCGGTGATCGCCTGAACCAGTGGCGCCAAATCACCCAAACCAGGACCAGCAGGTCCTTGCTGCACCTACTCCCCACCTCCAGCTGGTGGCGGAGTAGGTAGATTTCCACCATGAGGGACATCAACCCCTTGTTCAAACTGGTCACCCTGCTCAGTCGCAGGCACTATCGTATTCGACCTCAGTTCTCTTCTTGGACCCATAGTTCTATTTTAAACAAAGCATAACAGCAAAACAAGTCAAACCATTTAGGCCAGCTGCAAGCAAGAATCCATGTTTACAAAACATTTGATTAGTGTGATAAGGCAATGGGCACCCCAATTTCCCTCAACATAGCATAGCATACATGAAACATCATGCTCAACATGCTTTTCATCATCCAAATTCAGCACATAACAACATTGCATCATCATCACACAATCATATCCATCCCACATGCGATTCACATAAATCAAACATGGCATAAGCTTCAAAATTCAACCAATTGCATGTTTTTCACAAAACATACATCAACACATATCAATTCTCATACCAGCATTCCCAATTCTTTCGTAACCTGGCTCTGATACCAACAAATGTAACCCCTTAGCTCGGCTAAGACGCTCGACCCGAACTACGAAGATTAAATAGGGAAAACCAAAGTCAAGCCGAAAGTCAACCTTGATTAACGACCCTTTTTTCTTTTTATCTTTTCTAGATGCTCATTATTAGCCTATGTGATTAGCAAAACATTTCAGCGGAAGCGACACAGCGAACGAAACTCAAACAAGGATTCAATTACACATAAACGTCTTTTAGGGACTAAAACATAAATTTCCAGAATTATAAGGACTAAATAAGTTTTAATGTTACCAATCCATAATTAATCATATACCATGCCATCGAGTCAAATTTCATCTCAAACGGGTCATTCAAACTCATTAAATTAAGCAACCAAAACTCAGGGACCAAAATGTAAGAAATAAAAATCTGAAACAGTTCAAATTCAAACTCAACGGTCAGACGTTTCGAAACAGATGGCCCTGTACTGAAACGGTTGTTTCGAAACTTTGTTGACTATCTCGATACTCGGGTGCATTTCGAGACCCGTTTTGAAACACCCATTTCCAGTAGCAAAATCATTTCGGTACGTCCCTACCCGTTCCGAAACCTCATGGCCATTTCAGGCCTCTGTTCCGAAACAGGCAAGGGCGTTCCAATACTTCTTGCCCTGCAACAGCAGATTTTGCTGGTCTTTCACTTCTTTTCATATACGAAACATTCCTGAAACATGCCACAACATGCATACAACATAAATACACACCAACGGTCATCATTTTGAGGCATTAGCTACGACATGGCATCCAACATGCAAACATAGATACTAAAGGCATTCTCCCTGGTCCACCAAAGCCATAACAAGCTAAAACCAACATTCACATCCAAAATCAAACCATAATGGCCAATTACAACTCAAGGATTAACCACCAAACATGCTCAAAGTAAAGGGAAACATCCTCAACCATTCAGAAGTATCAATCCCACCCATTGCCTTTTATTACACTGAAGTAAAACCACATACTTTGCAAGATTAAAAGCTTGGATTCCTCTTTCTTACTTGCTGCCTCGAAAGCCTAGTTTTCTGCATTGATGAAACAAAAGAGCGTAAGCACAAAGCTTAGTGAGGATCGCTATGCAACATTCATGCTTAAAACATGCTTTAAAATAGTAAACAAATCCACACTTAACTCAAGTGCATTTTCATCAAACATAGCACATTTTCAAGAGAGGGATTTCCGAATCACTCACTCTTGAGCTTAGCTAAGTGTATCAAACTTACACTAAGCTCCCAAGACCACGCTCAAAGCGTTACAAAGCAGGAAATTGCATTTCCATTCACCGATACGCGAAGCCTTGCTCGCTGACACGAAAATTACTCTTTCGGAGCCTCCAACAACACCTCGTTTGCTTCCGGAACAAGATCCCCTGTTTTCACGTCATCAAAACAGAGATCTAAATGCATTAAAATGCATTCCAACACCAGCAACAATTCACAAACTCGTTGCTCACCCAAACTACACCAAATTACCCATCCAAAACAACCGAAAACTCAATCGATTGCTTCCTAAACCAAGCCCAGCCAACATACATCACTTCCAACCCATAATAAACATCAAAACACATCTAACAAACAACCTAACCCAATCTTATACCTCCAGCAATCAAGATTCCACCATTTCACCTAAAAAAACTCACTTAAAACAACCAAGAAACTCAAGGGTCTCAAGGATTTTGGGATCTATGTTATCAACACTTCATTTTAACATATTAATCAACTTATAACTCAATTAAAATCAACACAAAATAGAGCTTAACTCATCAAGTCCGAAAATTAAGATTTCAACCACAATTTCACAAGATTTTGATCTCCAATCAACACTATAATGAAAACTCAACCAAAAATAGTATTTTGAAGCCAAATATCTTGGGAATTTCAATAAAGAACTTTGATTAGAGGTTGAGAACGAGATTTACCTCCAATCTTTGCTTCCCTCAATGAATGACAAGTTTTCCTTAGCAAAATCTTGAAGAACTAGGAAAGATTTCTTGAAAATGGTTTAGGAAATGTTGAGAGAGTTTTTGGGAGAAAGAATTCTGGAGAAAGAGGAGTGAAATAGTGTTTGGCTGAAAATGAGAAAGAGTTGGTAGTTACGTAATTGAAAATCTCACATTAACTACCTATATTAATTAATTAATAAATACAATTAAAGCCATTTAATTAAAAGCCTTTTAAAACACATGTCATATTGAGGAAAGGTCAAATTGCCTTAAAGCCCCCTAAAGATTCTAAGATTTTGGCCTCTACATTAAAAATCACATATTTTCCAGTTTTGAAACTTTACAATTTGGTCACTACTCAAAATGTCCCATTTCCAAAATTTGTTTTGTAAAATTGACTTGACCAACCTCTTAAACATATTTTTAGAGAATTTTAGCAATTTTTACTATATTTGAATCCTATCCCGATCCTTGATTTCCTTAAATCACCTTACGCGATTCGAATCGTTCTCGACCGGTCCGATCCGATGTCTAAAACATCTAGGCCCAAAACCAGCGCATTACAGCGGTCGCGTGACAGGGTCATAGTTTGCCGTCCGTCGAGGCAGCATTTCATGGCAGCGCAAAACATGCTCAGACTTTACAATGTAGTCCACAGGCCACTAAGCTGCATTTGTCTTACTCAATCTAGCAACCTAATCTCTCCCTATCATTCCTCTCATCACTATCTTTATTTTTACTTGTGTTTTTATATTTCCACATTGTGAGATTTAATTGCGCATTTACTAAATCTTTGTGTAGAAAACCATTCATTGGAACTGCTCCAATCCCTGTGGGAGACGATATCTTTTATACTATAACTTGACAAGAGTGTGCACTTGCGCTCATAAATAGAGAACACCCAAATGCTCTACACAATGCCATAACCACTCGAAGTGGTATTCAGCTCAAAGAGCCCCAGGTTAAGGAAACAAATCAGGAAAAGCCAAAGGAGCCAGCTGCCACAATAGTGCCCAACAACAATTCCGCATCAACAAACCCTAAAGGCACTGCCTCGGCAGAACCTGTGGTAGCACCAACAGAAATGCCCAATGTCGATGTTACTAAAGGCTCGAGCACTGAAAGTATAAAGGATACTCGACCAACCCCACCATTCCCACAAAAGCTGAAATAACAAAAGCAAGAGTACCAGTTTAAGAAGTTCTTGGACATCCTAAAATATGTAAACATTAATCTACCTTTAGTGGAGGCAATCAAGGAGATCCCAAACTATGCCAAATTCCTAAAAGGCATGGTGTCAAAGCAGAAAAGGATTGGAGAATTTGAAACGATGGCCGTAACAGAGGAATGCATGGCCGCACTACACAATCGGACACCACCCAAGCTTAAGGATCCTAGAAGTTTTCTCATACCATGTGAAATCAGATATACCTACGAGGGGAGAGCACTATGTGACCAAGGAGCAAGCATAAAAAAATGTCTAAGTCAGTCTTCAAGAAATTGAAGATTGGAACGGCCAGTCCTACCACCTTGATGCTACAACTTGATGATGGATCCCATGTGTAACCTAAAGAGAAAATTGAGGATATACTGGTAAAAGTGAATAAATTTATTTTCCCTACTGATTTTCTAATTTTAGATTGCAATGCGGATGAAAAAGCTCCACTCATTCTAGGACGGCCATTCCTTACCACCGGGAGGACGATAATCAATGTTGAAAAGGGAGAGCTGACAATGAGAATCAACGACCAGCACGTTAAACTCAATGTATTAAACACCAGGAAACATGTTGATGACCCTGAAAAATGTCAGGCAATCCAGGCCCTAACTGAGTCAGACAACGTCATATAACCACACTGCCTCGGCAAGGAAACTGAAAAATGTTGCGGCAGCAACATTGGCCACTACTACGGCAGTATGATGACAGGACCTGGAGATAAGGAGGCAAAAGCGCAGGATGATCATGAATTCAAAAATACTGGGCAGAGATTGAAGCATCACTCCGGGTCACATGTCGTGAGGGATAAGGAAGTGATCACTTTAGGAGATGCATGTACATGCACTTATTTAGCGTCTTAACCTTTTCTCTCTATCTTTTTATTTTTATTTTTATTTTTAGTTTTATTTTTTCCATGTTTTTAATTTTTCTTTTAGGAATAAAGTTTAATTTTTATCTATTATTTGTTTTTAGGTTGGAGATCAAGAAAGAAAGAAGAGACGAACAAATAGCTAAATGAGGAGAAATCGTTACCGCAACGACATAATCTGCCAACGGGCAGAAAAATACAATGGCATGATCTGCCAACGTGACGCAAAAGCCGTAACGGCTATATTTGTAATGGGCAGAAAACCGTAACGGTCAGAAAACGGCTAGAGATGCCACTCTGCATTTAATGTCGCACGACATGGCTTGCCAAAACTCTATATAAAGGTCATTCTTCTCTAAATTGTTCATCACTCAATATTCTCTTCTACTCTTTTGCATTCTCCAAAGCTTAATATTTTCTTTTACTTTCTCACAACTTATTCAATTTTTTAGATGGCCCTTAAACTAAAGAAAGGAGAAAGCTCACGCACAGCCGATGCATCCATGTACAAACGTTTTGCACCACCGGAGGTAGAAAGGCGTTTCAATAAACAATTCATTGTCCGCCAGGTGTGGAAGGAGCAAGGGTTTCAATGCTCCGATGAACCAGATTTTTGCATCGACCACTACCTCTTCAATAAAGTCGATCACCAAAAGTGGCAAATATTTTGCCTCTAACCCGAACGAGCCAGCATAATGATGGTCTGAGAGTTCTACGCGCACAACTCAAGTCTGACCACACTTTTTGTCCATGTTCGGGGAAATGCGATCAAGGTGGATGTTGATGCCATAAACCTGTTTTACGACATCCACATCGAAAGGGACGCGCATGCAGAGTTCGTTGAGTCCTTGACAGAGGAAGATTACGAACACATCAAAGAGGAACTCTGCTATGTCGGCACGGCATGGAATGCCAGGGCACACAAGGGTTCAGTCAACCGGCGTCAGTTGTGGCCAGAAGCAAAGCTATAAAACACATTCGTCAAACGCCGCCTTATGCCCACCTCGCACAACAGCACCGTCGACCGACCCAGTCTCACTCATCAACTATATTTTGAATAATCATATTATTAATGTGGGTGACATTGTATACCAGGAAATTAACCAGTGCAGCCAAAAGGACCGCGACCCTCTCTACTTTCCATCACTCATCATCGGCCTATGCACCGGGCAGGAAGTATCGATCAACGATACCGATGAGTACACACCTCCAAGGAAGGAATGGGACCGAAAATCCTACTACCAGCTTATGCAGATCACGGAGGAAGAACCATGGAATTCAACGCCAATGCAGGGCACTATCGTGGTAGCATCTACGACAAATATTCCGAAAATACCACAGTTCGCTGCCCCGACAGCCACCCTCTAGCAAATTGTCGACAAATTGGAGGACATGGACAGACGATAGCGCCTATTTATGGAATTTGCAAGGGACTTCGCCACCTCCATTGTCCAAGTAATTCAAGAGAAGTTCCCTAATCACACTGTCCAGTTCCCTCCATTCCTTGTTGTCGTCTCTGATGTAGTCGCTCTAGAGCCGCGTGCCACCGCTTCCCCAACACCCCATGTTGAAGCCACACATACCACTACTAATGCCCAGGCCTCACCAAGGCACTCTACCCGGGCAAGACTATTCACTCCTCAAGGTTCACTAGTCAAAACAAAAGGCTTCTCCCATTGGACCGAAACTGCCCAATCCATCCTCCAAACATTCACAACTACCAAACGCAGGGCATCTGCCTTGGAGGCAACGGAGGAGCTCCACATCGACACGGATGGACAGAAGGAAGTGAATGCACCGGCCAAGCCAAGCCTGGCCAAGCCAACCCCCACAAGGAGCATCCAACCACCACAAGAAACAAAGAGAGTCAAGCATACAGCCGGTAAAGGGAGAGAATTGATCCTCTCAAGCGATGACGATGACTCATCATCCGAGTCCATTTAATTTCTTTCTCTCTTTCCTTTACTATTAATGCCCTTAATTGTTGTGCTTAATTTTTTCTATTATTTGCATCTATTGTTAAAGCATTGATGGAAATGCTTCTCTCATGTTTGGGGTGTAGATTATGCTGTTGAGAGGCATTATTCTGCCACGACGTCTTAATATAATTGCTATGCAATTTTGTTCTATACTTGTCTTAAAAAAATTTACTGCACAATTGCCTTAGTCGAATGAAGCTTATGCCTCGACAATGCTCTTTATCAATTTCCTTAGTTTAATTTAATTTAATTTTCTATCTTGGCCATAGATATCTTTCTTCTTACCATAGCCTTGAACTGTTTAGAGCCTTTAATTTTAGGATTCTTAAGGAAGACAACTTAGGATCATACTATGAGATTAGAAATTTAAAACACCCTTGTGACTTGTATGATTTAAGGAGTTCTAGTACATTTAAGACATATACTTGCTTAGAAAGAAAATTTTGGATAAAACATTAGAGGTGCCTAACAATGGCTCTAGCTTAAGGAAGCCCTAGAGGTTCCCAAAACCGGCTCTTGGCTAATCACTAGAGGTGCCAGAAACTGGATCTAGTAGCTTAAGTAGTTTAATGCTTAAGAGTTTACTTAGAACCCATATAATCATCTTGTTCACAATGCATGCACACACTCACAAATCTTATAGTTTGATTCCAGGGAATTCCTAAGGCATCCAAAGACTTAAGGGCCGAGATTTCTTTGCTATGGTTTGGAGACAAGAAGAAAAAGTAAGGACAAGGAGAAATTTCATAAAAATTAAGGTTTGACAATTGATGGTTTTGCAGTGCTTGAGGACAAGCAATAGTTCGAGTTTGGGGTGTGATAAGTACCCAAAAGTCTTATATTTTTACCCCTTTAACATGGCAATTATGGCTTCGCCTACACCCGTTCAAGTGGCATTATGGCCTTATATGCATTATTTACACTACCTTTACCTTTGATCCTCATATTTGATTTATTTAATGAAAAGGTACTATTTTAATACACGTTTGGTACTTGCGCAGATTTACTCATTATCGAGGGCAGATGATGTTGAGCGGGCAATGAAGAAAAGGAGAGATGGTACAAATTGAGCTCGAGATTGATCCGGATCAAGCCCAGCCATAGATGACAACATCTACTGACGGAAGCTAAATTACGAAGAGGGAGCCTTACGGAGTAGCTCTAGTGATAGACCATTGTCGAGACAGCAGATATTCTTTGTCGAGGCAGTGCACAGACCAACCTGCCGAAGAGCAATGCATGCAAAGTGATAGTCGATTTGAAGAGCATAAAATGCTGGATTTTTCTACATACTTTGCATGGAACTCGGAGCACGAGAAGATGACGAAAGCATGGAATGAAGCTTAAGGATGGAATTTGGCTAAAGTGGATAAAGGCATTAAAGTTAAAGAGAGTCACCTCTTTAATGAAGACAAGTCCAAGTCTAACTTAACTTTCTATCCAAGAAAGACTTTGCCCTACTCCTCTTCCTATATAAGCAAGGCTTGGCGCACACATCAAGAGGGAAGAGATCATCATCATCAAGAGAAGAGTCAAGAGCTTGAGATTAGGGTTTAGTCGCGTGTTCTCCATGTTCATTATGTTCTAAACTTTCTTAAGGTTAAGATTATTTTTCTTAGTAGTTGTGAGAAAACAATTGTACTTTATTTAAATTTTTAATGCAATATTAGTTCAAGGTTTGCTTATTCTTGGCATTGAATTCATTCTTGCAATCTCATCGAGAGAGAGCTTGTGAGGTTATCTATTTGTCTGGAATTGAGAGAGTTAGACTCATGAAACGAATAAGCATGATTTTCATCCCGAACGGTGGAAGCTAACTCGGCTTAGAGATAAGTTAAAGTTTCAACGGCTAAAAGAAGCGTGAAATTGGTTGGTGTTTAACTTTGGTTTATGCCGAGAGGTATTATCAAGGCCCATTCATCAGCACGGTTTTGACCTTAGAGATAAGGAAGAGCTATCGAAGGACGCTTTGCCGAACCTTGACATCACTGCCGACCAATAAGAGATTGTCGAGGCAGCACATCTTATTGTCGCGGCAGGAACGAAGGACATTGTCGAGGCAGTTTGGTGATCATTGCAATTAAAGACCGAGACAAGTCAATTGAATTTCACAATACGATGCAATCTAATCTGGCCCATTCTATCATCTTGATCTCTCTATCATTACTTAATTACTTTAGTTTAGTTAAAATCCAAAAAAATCCCCTTTACTTGTGTTTTTACTTTTACCTTTTCCTTTTCAGTGCAAGAAGGTAGTTGAAGGAGGGCATCTCAATCCCTGTGGAGACGATACTCTAATACTTATCACTTTATTACTTGAGACGTGTACACTTGCACTAATTGTGGAGCACGTTTTACACGCAACACCATGCATAGGACACCTTCTAAACAAGTCTTTAAATCTTTCCCATACATCATATAGGGTCTTGTCCTCGGCCTGCCTAAAGGTGATGATCTCACCATGCAACTTGGCAGTGAGTGTCGGAGGCTGAAATTGTGTTAAGAACATCTGGCATAGATTTTCCCATGAAGTGACTGAGCCATGTGGCAAGGAATTGAGCCACGCTTTTGCTCTGTCTCTCAAAGAAAAAGTAAATAGTTTTAGCTTCACAGTATCCTCAAACACTCCTAGTTGTTGAAATAATTGGCATATCTCCCTGAATTGCTTTAAATGTTTCCTTAGATCTCCAGTCAGTGCTCCATCGAATTGTCCTACATTCAAAAGAGTTGAGATCATTACGGGTTTAAGTTCAAAATTTGATGCATTTACCTCATTACCAATAACTCTTGGAATTAAGCTCGTGATGTCATATGATGATTGTTCTTGAATAGATCTCTCTTCTTCGACATTGTTGACGGTGTTTTTATTGTGTAATGGTATTTCTCCATTGTTTGGTTGATCCTCCTGATTGTTTTGAACACCATTTACTCCTTCGTTTCCTTGATTTTTGTGATTCATCTCTCGAATCTTCTTTCTCAATCTGTGCAATGTGCGTTCAATCTCAAGGTCTAATGGTCTAATCTCCTTCTCAGCACATTTCCTGGGCATACATTGATAAAAACAGAAATAAAATAAAAACAAAAAACAAGTTAAAACCTAAAAATAATTAAATCTGTTGCAATCCCCAGCAACGGCGTCAAAAACTTGTAGACTCTCAGCGTGAATGATTATTTGTTGGCAATAGGGCGTAAAAGATATTGTAAAAGTGTTAACACAGTGCCAAGAAAATCTATTGCGTGCAAGTATACACGATCTGCAAGTAATATAACGGTTAAGCTGAGTGTCGATCCCACAGGGATTGCGTTCAAGGGTTTAATTTCTTAGCCAAGTACTTGCTTTATGAAAAATATTGTTTTGATTGGAAGTGGTTTTGAAATGACTAACAAGAAAAGAAATGAAATAAAATAAAGTCGAAGGTAAGGAATGTTTCGTAGCAAATGACGGGCGTTGCCAAGGAGTGCCTGGTTTCCATGCTATTTGTGACATGCCAGCCTTTAATAAATCATGTCTTGGCATTGTTTGCCGAGCAAATTCAAAGCTAGTAATGCCTCTGTCGATGGCATTGCCCTAAATCAATTATGGAAAAACCCTTATATGTCTATAGTGCATGTTTTTTCACAAATCAATTCGATTAAGTTTCAATCTTTACTCCTAAGGGGTAGATTTCACTCCCGAAGTAAGTTCATCTATGTGAACATCTTCTTTAGAAGCATCTCTTCTTAGTATCTAACAATCGATCGTTGCCACCCAAGTCAGTTATGATATTGAGTTGCAATAAGCCAATTATGCCAGCCGCCGGTTGGCATAATATTTTAAAAAGGGAGTGCCAGCTGTCGCTTGAAACACACTTAAAAATAATGAACATGCAGATAGGAAAAACTGTGTCGAGGCAGTGTTGATTTATTAAAAACTAAATATAAAAAACAACGTTCAAAACGCTAATACCCCTCACCAACTATGAAATCAGTTCATGGTGGGGGTATCAACCAAAAAACCATAATCGTTTTCAACATCCATCATCATTAAAACTAAGAAAAATAACAACAAAGAGGGTGGGCTAGAAGAGGGTCCCTCGATGCAGCTCTTCACGGCCACGCTCTCGAATGTTTCACCCTATCTTCGATCACTCTCCTCGAATCTCCACGTGTTTCATTTTGTTTTGATAGAGTTTAAATAGGACTCCATAGATAGCTTAGGATTATCTTGTATTTGAATTTGAACGTGCAGGGATAAGGAAGGTGTTCATCTTATTCGCCGTTTGTATCCTAAGGTTGATCTAGAGATGGCGTCATCGTGCCATCGCTCTTCTGGCATTGCAACTTGGCATGGAACTGCCAATTGTGCTTGGCACTACTTGTTCGCCATTTTCTCAGAGATTGATTCACTTCCTATTTTCTCGGAGCCTGATCTGGTCCTATTTTCTCGGGGGTCAACATTTTCTTTCTCTGGCATCAAATGTTCTTCTCTACCTTCCGGTGCTTGGCATTAAAGGTCCTTCTGCACCAACGACAACTCGGCATCCTCATTGGCGTCGTCTCCTGCTTCTGTCCTGGTAGCTACTGTGCCATAAGCTATGCCAACCTGCAAAAAGGTGCAAAAAAAAACCCTTCACACTGGCATAACACCAAATCCTAACTCTTTATACAATGCATGATTTTACAACTTAAATGCAGCTAAATGCACTTAAAAGATAAGAAAGAGCATGTGAAATAGGCATAAAATCCGGTACTTTTAGAGCATAAAGACGAACATAAACAAACACAAACGAACGAACATAAAAGGACATATGTGAATAAATTTAAACAGACATAAATGAACGGACATATGTAAATAAATTTATTTTTTTAAAATATAACTTTTTTATGAAAAATAATAAATATAAATGAATATATATTTGAAAAAATTTAAACAAAGATAAACGGACGAGCATAGATGAACATATTACCGAACATTCACGAAAGTAAATGAACACTCGAGCCATTTGTTTGTATTTGTTCATTTAATTAAACGAATAGAAAATCTTCGTTCCTTTAATAAGAAAATCTTGTGAATGTTTGGCTCCACTTGACTTCGTTACGGATATATAAATGATGTGATCTCGATTGTGGAAGATCTGGGGATACTTGTTTGCACGATCGAACTAAGGTGACACAAACAAGGTAGTCTTGAACTTGGAAATTTTGATTGTAATAGCTCAGAAGCAAAAGAAAAATGTAGTTGAAAATAGAAAAGTTGAAGGATAGATCGAGACCCGTTAACTATAATGAGTTAGGAACCTTCGATGTAATAAAATGGATGAACGCCACACTCAGAGAGTGATAAGTTCGGTAGAAAGACGCCACAAGCTATGTTTGATAAGTCTAAGGATAAATCAATGAGACAAACTCAATTTTATTTCAATGTCAAAGGTTTACAAGCTATATATTTAAAATGAGATAGGTGCCACTATTTATAGGCTTACAAAATGATATGAATGGGCACTAATACATCCCCTAAAGGTGGCATGAATGCATGAAGGATTACGATGTTTCAATGAATGGTTGCACGTGAATGAAAACAATGCTTTAATCCAAACAATGCAACTCCTCATCTTTGACGCCCATTTATGAGTTGAATAGTCATGATTATTTGATGTTTTGAATGAATGTCCATGCCTCTTGAGTGAATGAATGATCATTTGAATGGTCATAAATGTTAGTGTCGTCCACTCCCTTTCCATGAGTCATGTCCTTTTGATTTCCAATGCTAACCATGCTCATCTCCAATGGATTTCCTGTTTTCCCGTATTGATTTTCCAGCCTGCACTGTCTTCAATAAAATGATCATATCTCAAGCTCCCGATATCAGTTTGATGTGATTCAAAATGCGTTGGAAATTTAAGAGATAGAGAAATAAGTTACAATAAAACTTCAAAGCATAGATTTGCTGAATCCTATCCAAAGATGAAGGACAAGATGACTGATATTCTTGATCTTGAAATGAGGCAGCTTCAAACATGAATAATAGATGTTATTCAAACTTGGCATATTGCACTTAAACACATATAAATGCTAATCAATATCCCAATCGCTTCACACACTTTTTTCATGTTTGCTTTTTGTTTGGATCGACCAATAGAGCCAAGATGCCAAGACATGTCCATGCTAGAATATAATGCACATCAAACCTTCAAACATGTAACATATATGAAACTATAACATAATATAAATATGTGGCTAATAAGATCTGCAATGGTGGAGGCTCTTACTTGGGGTCGAAGTAAGACCTCACATATATGTGCTTGCTACGAACATAATTAATGAGAACCTTTAGATACTCGAGTTTGTTGCAAACATCTCAGATTAAGCTTGCAGGAGCTTATTGAGGCTTTTTGGTCATAGAAAAATTGCCTCGATCAAATGGACTCTTGTGCATCGCCTTGAACCTCGCAAGGCTCGTATCCAGGATCACATCATTCCCTCCCTCTTTAAAGCGATTCATCCTCGAATCGAAAAGTTTGATAGTAGAGAGAACGTTAATGTCGGCCTTGCACCTCTCCAAGTGTGTGTTATACCATCCCTCTATAAAGTGATTCATCTTTGAATTCCAATCGTTATGAAGAGAACAAACATATTTGTCAACCGAAAAAAATTATGGTCATGAGAGGAGTAACGCAACTGAGTCGATCATTTTAAGGATGAGAAATCCTTAGATTTCTAATGCCATTGGGAAAATATTCTTCTTCACCAAGCAAAAAGAAGTATTTGCCATAAATGGAGTAGTCTTTTTGTATCACTCGTGGTGGTTCAAAAAAAATCATTGGTTGAACTAAAACATCTTGCACTTACTTCAATGCCTCAAGAATATAACTGATTTGCTCAACATTGAACACGATTGGATACTTGATAAAAAAAATCATCAAGCAAGTCCATTCTTTCATTTTTTTCGTGGCCTAAATAAAAATTGTTCTTCACCGATCAACCACTTCAATTTGAAAGGTTGAGGATTCTTCATTGGCATATCAATTTGATCCACCAAAGTCACATGTGTGGTGAAAACGATCCTGGATTGGTCATATTTTGAAGAACCTCTTTTGGTGGGATAATCGGTCTTGTTTGCCTTTTTGTCTTCTGAATCATCCGCATGTGTAATTTCATCATCGTCTTTGCTTGAACTACAAACAATTTCATCAATGGTGGAGCAAACAATTAAAGATTGGTCGGACTTACTTGTTTCTTCTAAGGCCACTTTCTTTGAATCATCCTTGGTTGAAACTTTGCCTACATCTTTAGGTTTTACAGTGCTCCAAGTAGAACATTGTGTAAAACAAATTGTTTTGATATAATAATTGAAAAATGTTTTGGACTAAATTGAAAAGAATTTAAAAATATGTTTTTAGCCAAAAACAACTTGAAAATATGTTTAAGGGTTTTACAAGGCTTTGGAATGATTTAAAGTGTATTTAAAGTAGTCAAAACCATGTTTGAAATGTAACCGTACCGATACAGTGTGAAATCGTATCGATACACTTTATGGTTTTAAATATAGTGATTTTCCAGTAGCCAAAACTCGTACCGATACACTCTGACGTATCGATATGGTGTGCTTTAAAATACCCAACGGCTAGTTCACATACCGATACGCCCAACTACCCCCAACGGTCTTTTAAATTGCAGGATTGTACGATACACTAGCCAAGCGTATCAATACGCACCAGATTGAAGTGCTCAACGACTATTTTCTTATCCGGACTATATCGATACGGATTTAAGGGTATCGATGCGCCAAGCTACAGAACTGAATCTATGGTGGGAAATAAAGGCTCCAACGACTCTAATTCAACCCCAACGGTCCTCAACGGCTACAAACTCAATTAGGAGTATAAAAAGGACCTTCAAGCATCAAGAGATGGTTAATGCTTCAATTGTCAACAACATTATGATGAAAGATTGTCTTTAGAGCTAAATTATATATTTCTTGTATAGACAACACTTGTAAGCGTAATTGTCACATTTGCTCAAGTGTATAGGTTTTAGGTGAGTGCCTAGAGTTGCAAACATATACCTATTAGAAGGATTTCTAGTTTTCTTTGATTTTCTCTTGTAAGAGAGTGTTTGATCAAATTTTGGGTAGAAAGGTTGATCATTGTAACGGTTTCCTCCTCATCTGAGAAAAGGGGACGAAGATCTTAGTGAATTTGGTCGAAATCCTTAGTAGGAAGCTAAGATAGTGGATGTAGGCTTTGGGTTAGAAAGTCGAACCACTCCAAATCCTTATGTTTAAATCTTACATTTTTAGCTTCCACAAATTCACCCAAAAATCCAATCTTCTCCACACTTGGCAAGCATTTCGGTTGTGACCATCGAGCCCAACAATTGGTATCAGAGCTTGGCTCAATTGATTGGGATTAACATCCTATTGAGGTGATTTAGGAAGCTCGATACATCAATCCAACCAACTAAAGCAATGGCGCACTCAATCGACAAGTCACCATTCTTCAACAAGTCACCATTATGCCTATTGGAAGAATAGGATGAAGTTCTTCATCAAGGGTAAAGATTATCATCTATGGGACCCCTTTGAAGATGGACCGTTCGTGCCAACAAGAAGAAAGGCAGAGTGGAATGCCAACGACAAGAATATGATAGAGCTTAAATGCAAAGTCTTGCACTTCATCTTTTGTGCTTTAGGCCCGGACGTATATGTACAAGTCTCTTCTTATGAGAGTGCCAATGAAGTATGGGACAAACTTGAAGTTACATACGAGGGAACAAACGAAGTAAAGGAGATCAAGATCGGCCTCCTCAACTACGAGTATGAGAACTTCAAAATGGAACCAGATGAAGACATCACGAAGATGTTCGATAGATTCTCCACCATCACCAATGAACTCAAAGGTTACAGAGAAGCCATTTCGGAAGAAAAGCTTGTCTGAAAGCTTATCTACTCCCTTCCCGAGTCATGGGACTTAAAAAGGAACGCCATCATCGAAGCCAAAAACCTCAAGACTTTGAAGCTTGATGAACTCATGGGGTCACTTCTCACTCACCAAATTATGAAGAAAAACAAAAAAGAGGAGAAGAAGAAGGAAAATATAAGAAAGATGGGGAAGAAGAAGATCATGGAGCTAGGCATCAACGCAAGTGTCGTTGCTCTCAATTCCTCCACATGCCATCATGTAGAACTAAGTGAGAAGGAAAGCGAAGATGAAAAGATGGTCTATCTCTTCAAGAAATTCACTCGGTTCATGAAGAGCGAATTGAATAATTCTAAGCATGAATCGAAGAAAAAGATGAAGGATTCCCACAATTCAAACAAAAAGGGATCATCTTTAAAGAAATCATATGTGGCAACATGGAGTGATGAAGACTCCAACGATGATGAGGTAGCCCACCTATGCTTCATGGCCCTCAATGAGGGGGAGGTAACTTCTAGCTCATCTTACTCAAATTCTTATTTATTTGATGAGTTACAAGAAGCCTATGATGAATTGGTTTTTGAATTTAAGGCTTCATTTTCGAAAAACAAGAAATTGATTTCAAAGTTAAATACCAAAAATGTTTTTCTTTCTAAAACCAATTTAGAGTTTGAAGCAAAAATCAAAGATTTCGAACTTAAAGTTTCAAATTTACAAAAATTGCTTCAAACCATGGAAAAAGATCATCAAAAGGAAATTGATGATCTTAAGAAAGAAAAGATTTTGATTACCAAGGAACTAGAATAGAAAAACAATTTTGGAAAATCAAAATTTTATCAAAGACAATCTAGTGCCCCTATATTTTTAAATGGAAAAGTTTTTAGAAGTATTTGGGTCCCAAAAGGACTAACTACTTCAACTAAAAAGGATGGAATAGAAAAATTGATTCCTAAGGGGACTAAACTTTGTGCCACTAGCGTCTATGGATCCAAAGCAATTTGGATATCAAAAATTACTTGATTGTCTTTTGTTTGGTGTGATGGAGAGTGATCAACAAGTCCAAATTTGAGGGGGAGCTCCATGCACACAAAGAGAGCACTTGAAGAAGGAAGGCTTCGCATCCTCCCTTGGATTCAAGTGTGGTAAAATTTAGTTGAATTCATTTGTCTTTCATTTGATCTATTTATTTTTTTAATTCAACTAGATTATCATGTGTTGGACTAACATTGTTTGATGCTTAGATTAAGGGGGAGCCAATTTTAAAACCAAAAGTTTTTTTCATTGTGTCAAATTTTTTAAACCTCCTAAGTTATTTTGAGCCTAATGTCTTTTTAAATTCTTTTTGACATCACAAAAAGGGGGAGAAATGTTTTGAAAATTTGATTTTTCAAGAGAATAAGGGGGAGCTTTAATTTCATTCAAATTTTAATATCATATTCAAATTTTTAAAATACAAAGGAGGAGAGAATCCCAAACAATTTTTTAAGTAGGTTTTATTATATCAAAAAGGGGGAGATTGTAGAACTAATTGTTTTGATATAATAATTGAAAAATGTTTTGGACTAAATTGAAAAGAATTTAAAGTATGTTTTTAGTCAAAAAAACTTGAAAATATGTTTAAGTATTTTACAAGGCTTTGAAATGATTTAAAGTGTATTTAAAGTAGTCAAAACCATGTTTTAAATGTAACTGTACCGGTACGGTTTCACACCATATCAGTACCCTTTAGGGTTTTAACTATAGTGATTTTCCAGTAGTCAAAACTCGTACCGATACACTTTACCGTATCGAAACGGTGTGTTTAAAATACCCAACAGCTAGTTCGCGTACCGATACAGTTGTATCACGTATCGATACGCCCAACTACCCCGAACGGCCATTTCCCCAACGGTGTTTTAAATTGCAGGACCGTACCGATATGCTAGCCAAGCATATCGATACACACCAGCTTGGAGTGCTCAATGGCTATTTTCTTATTGGGACTGTATCGATACGGATTCAAGGGTATCGATATGCCAAGCTATAGAACGGCATCTATGGTGGGAAATAAAGGCTCCAACGGCTATAATTCAACCCCAACGGTCCTCAACGGCTACAAACTCAATTAGGAGTATAAAAGGGACCTCCAAGCATGAAGAGATGGTTAATTCTTCAATTTTCAACAACATTATGATGAAAGGTTGTCTTTAGAGCTAAATTGTATATTTCTTGTATAGACAACACTTGTGAGCTTAATTGTCACATTTGCTCAAGTGTATAGGTTTTGGGTGAGCGCTTAGAGTTGCAAACATATACCTATTAGAGGGATTTCTAGTTTGCTTTGAATTTCTCTTGTAAGAGAGTGTTTGCTCAAGCTTTGGGTAGAAAGCTTGATCGTTGTAACGGTTTCCTCCTCATCCGAGAAAAGAGGACGAAATTCTTAGTGAATTTGGTTGAAATCCTTAGTAGGAAGCTAAGGTAGTGGATGTAGGCTTTGGGTTAGAAAGTCGAACCACTCTAAATCCTTGTGTTTAAATCTTACATTTTTAGCTTCCACAAATTCACCCAAAAATCTAATCTTCTCCACACTTGGCAAGCATTTCGTTTGTAACCATCGAGCCCAACACATTGGCTAGGAACATGTCGTTTTCCCAAACAACAGTAACAAAGAATGACTTTGTCTTCACTGGGAGGAATCTTCTTCTTGTGTTCTTTTGACTCTTGCTCCCTTAGTTGAGAATCATCTTTATTCATTCTCGATATAATTCTATCCACCTGCTCCTTTATTGGATTGAATTTGCATTGTAGCAATTTTTCCACCTCAGGAAGAAAGCTTGTTGTGCACCATCATCAACAAAAATATTTCTTTTAGAAATTCGAGACATGATATACCTTAATTAACTAGATCTAATACCAAATGTTGTGATCTCAGGTGTAGAAGATCCAAGATTACTTGTTTGCTCGATCGAATTAAGGTGACTCGAACAAGGTAGTCTTCAACTTGGAAATTCTAATTGTAATGGTACGGAAGAAAAAGAAAAATGTAGTTGAAAAATAGGAAAGTTGGAGGATAGATCGAGACCCGCTAACTATAATAAGTTAGGAACCTTTGATGTAATAAAATTGATGAACGCAATACTTGGAGAGTGATACGTTCAGTAGAGAGACGCCACAAGCTAAGCTTGATAATTCTAAGGATAAAACAATGAGACAAACTCAATTGTATTTCAATGTCAAAGGTTTACAAGCTATATATTTAAAATGAGATAGGGGCCACTATTTATAGGCTTACAAAATGATATGAAGGGACACTAATACATCCCTTAAAGGTGGCGTGAATGCATGAAGGATTACGATGTTTCAATGAATGGTTACACTTGAATGAAAACAATTCTTTAATCCAAACAATGCAACTCATCATTTTTGTGGCCCATGTATGAGTTGAATAGTCAAGATTATTTGAATGTTTTGAATGAATGTTCATGCCTCTTGAGTGAATGAATGATCATTTGAATGGTCAGAAATTCTGGTGTCGTTCACTCGCTTTCTATGAGTCATGTCCTTTTGATTTCCAATGCTAACCATTCTCCTCTCTAATGGATTTTCAGTTTTCTTGTCTTGATTTTTGACCCTGCATTGTCTTCAATAAAATGATCATATCTGAAGCTCATGATACCGAATTGATTTGATTCAAAATGTGTTGGAAAGCTAAGAGATAGATGAGTAACTTCCAAGAATACTTCAAAAAAGCCCAGACTTGCTCGAATGCCATCCAAAAATGGAGGACATGCTTACTAGTATTCTTGATCTTGAAATGAGGCAGTTTCATACATGAATAATAGACGTTGTCAAAACTTGGCATATTACGCTTAAAAACATAGGAATGTCATTCAAGATACCAATCGCTTCACACACCTTTTTCATGCTTGCTTTAATGTTTGGATCAACGAATTGAGCCAAGATGCCAACCAATGTCCATGTATGAATATAATGCACAACAAACCTTCAAACGTGTAACATATATGAAATTATAACATAATATAAATATGCGGCTAATAAGAACTCCCTCCAAATCAATGTGACATCTTCAATGGTGGAGGCTCTTACTTGGGGTAGAAGTAAGACCTCACATATATGTGCTTCCCACGAACATAATTAATCAAAACCTTTAGATACTTGAGTTTGTTGCAAACATCTCGGATTAATCTTACAGGAGCTTCTTGAGGCTTCTTGGTCATAGAAAACTTGCCTCGATCAAATGGACTCTTGTACATCGCTCTGAACCTTGTAAGGCTCGTATCCAGGATCACATCAATAAAACTCATCTCTCAACTTCCAAGAAGTTAACGTGTATCAAAGTGGTCCTTTCTGATTGTCCAAACTAGTGAGTTGCGGTTAAAATTCAGAGAGAGTAAAGAACGAAAACATAAAAAAATAGTTAAAGTCACGCAATTGAAATATTATCAAAAAATATAATATTTTAGGTTACGTGTTTTTAACCTTTTAGGTTGTAACCTAAACTGTTACTCGGATCAACCTAAAATGTTATATGTTTTGGTAATATTTGTGGTTTGTCATTTTTAGGTTGTTGCACAGCAGACTCACCCATTTAAAGTACATTTTTCTCCCTTTTAATTTTGAAGCAAACAACAAGTCTCTAGCCCGCCTTCACCTCCTAATTGTCAGTAATGAAAACAAATCTTATATTTGTTAGATTTAGATTTTTTAAATTATTTATATTGAGTTTTTAAAATCATTCTTACCAATGTTCGAAGATATGTTCAACACACGTGTCGCGATTGATGTTTTGTAAAACCTAATTAGATTTTGATATACCAAATTGTCTAAGGACCTATTTGTAAAAGTAAATTTTTATGTATTTCAAAATCTCACAAATTGACAAGCAAACTTGAACCAAAACTGTTTCTAAGTCAAATAAATTTTTCAAACAAAAATTGTCTAAGTGTTAAAGCCCAAACATTACTTGTACGCTAAGGCGTATCGATACGCTCTAGTCGTATCGATACAGTTTTAAGGTTCTAGAATTTTAATCGAAAAAAGCGTATCGATATGGTTATATCCGTATCAAAACGAAATTTTATATGGGCTTAACTTTAAGGAATAGCATACCGATACGGTCTTTGCATTTAAAGTTTTCGATTGTTGCTTGTCAGTTATGATTTTAGTAAAATTTCAAACGGTCGTTGCACCGTATCGATACGCCCATATAACGTATCGATACACTCTTTGCTAAAGTTTTCCTCATGATTCTAGTGAGCAAAAATCGTATCGATACGGTCTATGAGTATCGATACGCCCTATGTTTACACTATACTCGTGCTTATACGCTTATACGTGTATCGATGTACCCCCTCTTAAATGTGCACAACGGCTCATTCTGTTTTGAGACAAGTATCAATACGGCTATTCGAGTACCGATACAGTAGGTTGTAGAAGTGCATTTATTGCAGGAAAAATTGAGCCCAACGGCTATATTGATGATCTCAACCACCAGAACGGTTAGAAATCAATGCAAGGGTATATAAGCAAGCCTCCAAAGCTACAAGAACAACTATTGAACTTATTTACAACAATTCAAGCATACATCCAAACTCTTGAGCTTAAAGAGTTAAATTCTTGTAACCCAACTTGTGTAATTCTCATTGTATTATTTTCTTTCAAGTTTGGGAGTGATTAAGTGTAATTGGCAATACGTTAACCTAGTGAGAGGTATTTTTCAGATTGCCAAATCTTCTTTGAATTTGAGAGAGTCTTGGTTAATCTTTGGGTATAAAGATTAACTGGTTGTAAGCTTTCCTCCTAATCCAAGAAAAGGGGGACGAATTTCTAGTGAAATTTGTTGAAAATCCTTAGGGGGAGCTAATGAAGTGGTTGTAGACCTTGTTCTAAGCTTGAACCACTATAAATTGCCATGTCTTCATTTTTCACATTTTCAATTTGCTCCTTTCAATTTTAAATAGCCAATTCACCCCTTCTTGGCAATTTTCGATTCGATTGATCCACTCAACAATTGGTATCAAATCCTAACTCTTTGAGGTACCCACACCTACAAGAGAAGATCCTAGAAAAAGATCAATCAAGCCATTGAATCTTCCTCCGGCCAAAACCTCTTCGAGTCACAATCGATCACCAAGTCGTTGTTTTTCAATGGGGATAACTATCCCTATTGGAAAAAGAGAATGCGGCTCTTCATCAAGTCAAATGACTATGTCCTTTGGGATGTGGTGGAAGATGGACCAACCATTCTTATTGGAAGAGATGAATAAGGAAAGCTTGTTCCAAAGACAAGAGTGGAGATGACTGATGAAGATCGTAGAAGGCTTCAAGTGAATGACAAAACTCTTCACATCATCTTTTGTGCACTTAGGCCCGACATGTATGCAAATATTTCATCGTGCACAAGTGCAAAGGAAGTATGGGACAAGCTAAAGACCACCTACGAGGGAACCAATGATGCAAAGGAGACTGTAGAACTAATGTTTTGATATAATAATTGAAAAATATTTTGGACAAAGTTAAAAAGAATTCAAAACCATTTCTAAGTCCAAACAACATGATACTATGTTTATGGGATATTTCGAAAAGGTTTTCAAATGTTTTTAAAGCTAAATCCAACAAAACCACCCAGGCGTTTCGAAACGCCCTAGGTGTTTCGATACGGGTATTTACAGTGGCAAAACGTTCCGAAATAGCTCTACCTGTTTCGAAACGGGTTTCAATCTGGGTGAGCATTTTTGCTTGGCGTTTCGATACGCCTATGTGGCATGACCTCAACGGTCATAAAACCCCCTAACGGCTATTTCCCAACTAGCTTTTAAATGTAGAGCGTTTTGATACAAGAACAAGCATTTCAATACGATGTTTTGATACGGCCAAGGGCGTTTCGATACGGGTGCTACATCAGACTGCAACGGCTCTTTCTATTTCAAGAGTGTTTCGAAACGGGGTCGAGTGTTTTGAAACGGGAAGCTGCAGAACTGCATTTATGGTGGGAAATAAAGTCTCCAACAGCTCCAATTCAACCTCAACGGCTAGTAACGGCTACAAACACATTAAGGAGTATAAAAGGGACCTTCAATCATCTAGTAATGGTTAATGCTTCAATTGTAATACAACATATGATCAAAATGTGTCTTAGTGCTTCATTGTCAATTCCTTGTATAGACAAACACTAGTGAGCCAAAATTGTTATATTTGCTCAAGTGTTTTAGGATTGGGTGAAAGCTTAATTGTGCAAACAAAAACCTATTAAAAGGATTTGAGTTTGCTCATTTTTATCTCTTTGTAAAGAGGGTTTGGTCAAGGCTTTGGGTAGAAAGCTTGATTAGTTTGTAAGGGTTTCCTCCTAAGCCTAGAAAAGGGGACGAATCAATAGTGGATTGAATGGAAATCCTTAGTGGAAAGCTAAGGTAGTGGATGTAGACCTTGGTTAGAAGGCCGAACCACTATAAATCATCTTGTCTTTATCTTTTTAGCTTCCACACCTCTATCACCCAAAATTCCACTTCTCCACCACTTGGCGAGCAAGAATAGTTGAAGGAATCGAGCACCTTAAAACCCAACAATTGGTATCTGAGCTTGGCTCAATTAAAGAGGATTAACATCCTTGTGAGAAGATTCGGCAAGCTCGATCAAATTTTTCAAACAACCGGCTCAATGGCGCAATCCATCGACAAACCGCCCTTTTTCGACGGAACACACTATGCCCATCAGAAGATAAGGATGAAGTTCTTCATAAAATAAAAGGACTACAAGCTTTAGGACATAGTACAAGATGTTTCGTTCGTGCCTCAATAAAGCAAGGCGGATTGGAGTGCCGAAGATCGCAAGAAGATGGAGCTTAATTGCAAAGCCTTGCACATCCTATTTTGTGCATTTGGCCCCAACATCTATGAGAAGATGTCTTCTTGTGAGAGTGCCTAGGAAGTTTGGGACAAGCTCGAAGTTACATACGAGGGAACAAATGAAATAAAGGAGACCAAGATCAGGCTCTTCAACCTAGCGTACGAAAACTTCAAGATGGATCCGGAAGAGGACATTGAGAAGATGTTCGATAGGTTCTCCACCATCACCAATGGACTTAATGGTTATGGAGAAGCCATCCCGGAAGAGAAACTTGTCTGAAAGCTCATCTACTCTCTTCCCGATTCATGGGACTCAAAAAGGACCGTCATCATCGAAGCCAAGAATCTCAAGACTTTGAAGCTTGATGAGCTCATGGGGTCACTTCTCACTCACCAAATTATGAAGAAAAACAAAGAAGAGGAGAAGAAGAAGGAAGAGATTAGAGCTATGGGGGAGAAGAAGCTCAAAGGGCTTGGCATCAACACAAATGTCATTGCTCTCAAATCCTCCACATACCATCATGTAGATTCAAGTGAAGAGGAAGATGATGAAGAAGAGATAGTTCATCTCTTCAAGAAGTGTGCCCCTTACATAAAGAAAGCCTTGAAAGAGCTTGAACGAGAATCCATAAAGAAGAAGAGGGCAAGCACTTCAAGCCATAAGAAGAAGGCATATGTGGCTACTTGGAGTGATGAAGACTCCACCGACGATGAACAAGCCAACCTTTGCCTTATGGCCATCGAAGATGATTCAAGGGTCACTTCTAATTCATCTACTTCATGTTCATATTCTTTTGATGACTTACAAGATGCCTATGACAATTTGGTTTTAGAGTTTAAAAATCACATTTTGAAAAACAAGAAAGTGATTTCAAAGTTGAAGATTCAAAATGATTTGATTTCTAAAACCAAACTTGAACTTGAAGCAAAACTCAATGAGTTAGAACAAAAATGTTTTGATTTACAAATTTTTCTTCATAAAGTTCAAGAAGAAAAATATTTGATTTTCAAAGAGCTTGAAAAGAAAAATAATGTTGGAAAATCAAATTTTTATGTAAGACAATCTAGTGCCCCTAGATTTGTAAATGGTAAATGTTTTATAAATATTTGGGTCCCAAAAGGACTAAGTACTTCAACTAAAAAGGATGAAATTGAAAAATGGATTCCTAAGGGGACTAAATTTTGTGCTACTAACGTCTATGGATCCAAAGCAATTTGGATACCAAAAATTACTTGATTGTCTTATGATAGGTGTGATGGAGAGTGTTCAACAAAGTCAAAATTTGAGGGGGGGGCTCCATACACACAAGGAAGAACACTTGAAGAATGAAGGCTTCACATCCTCCCTTGGGTTCAAGTGTGGTAAAATCTAGTTTTTCTTGCTTTTATTTGATTCATTTTTACTTATTTCAACTAGATTATCATATGTTGGACTAACATTCTTTGATGATACTTTGAGTAAGGGGGAGCCATTTTAAAACCAAAATTCTCATTTTTTGTAATCTTTTTAAACCTCCTAAGTTATTTTTGAACTTAATATCTTTTGAATTCTTTTTGATATAACAAAAAGGGGGAGAGTTTGGTTTGAAAAATTGTATCTTTAAATGAATAAGTGGGAGCTTTACTTACTTTTCAATTTTTCATCTCTTATTCACATTTTTAAACTTAAAGGGGGAGAATCCCAAACAATTTTTCAAGTTGGTTTTATTATATCAAAAAGGGGGAGATTGTAGAACAAATGTTTTGATATAATAATTGAAAAATGTTTTGGACAAAGTTAAAAAGAATTCAAAACCATTTCTAAGTCCAAACAACTTGATACTATGTTTATGGGATATTTCGAAAAGGTTTTCAAACGTTTTTAAAGCCAAATCCAACAAAACCACCCAGGCGTTTCGATACAGATATTTACAGTGGCAAAACATTCTGAAACAGCTCTGCCTGTTTCGAAACGGGTGTCAATCTGGGTGAGCATTTTTGCTTGGCATTTCGATACAGTCTTACCCGTTTCGATACGCCTATGTGGCATGACCTCAACGGTCATAAAACCCCCAACGGATATTTCCCAACTACCTTTTAAATGCAGAGCGTTTCAATACGAGAACAAGTGTTTCGATATGTTGTTTCAATACGGGTGTTGCATCAGACTGCAATGGCTCTTTCTATTTCAAGAGTGTTTCGAAATGGGGTCGAGTGTTTCGAAACGGGGAGCTGCAGAACTGCATTTATGGTGGGAAGTAAAGTCTCCAACGGCTCCAATTCAACCCCAACGGCTACAAACTCATTAACGAGTATGAAAGGGACCTCCAAGCATCTAGTAATGGTTAATGCTTCAATTGTAATACAACATATGATCAAAATGTGTCTTGGTGCTTAATTGTCAATTCCTTGTATAGAAAAACACTAGTGAGCCAAAATTGTTATATTTGCTCAAGTGTTTTAGGATTGGGTTAGAGCATAATTGTGCAAACAAATACCTATTAGATGGATTTGAGTTTGCTTATTGTTATCTCTTTGTAAAGAGGGTTTGGTCAAGGTGTAACCCCCTTAACCCGGCCTAGACGGTTGACCCGAATTAAGAAAGTCACACGGGGAAAACCAAAGTCAACCCGAAAGTCAACCTTGATTAACGACCCTTTTTTTTTCTTTTAATCTTGTCTAGATGCACTTTAAACCTAATTGTGATCACACAACCATCATACCAAAAGATCACAAACATCAGAGATCAAACAGGGACCCAATTGAACAAAATACAACTTTAGGGACCAAATTGTAAATTCTGATAATTATAAGGACTTAACCCAAGTTGAAGTTACCATCTTGAAATTAATCATGTTTCATGCTTCTCTGTAAAATTTCAGCTCAAAAGGACTTCCCAAACTCATACAATTGCACAAACAAGTTTCAGGACCAAAACGCAAACATTCCAAAACATATAACTGCCAATGTCAGCCCCCAACGGTCACCCGTTCCGAAACAGGCATAGCCCGTTTCGAAACTCGGGGCCGTTCCGCAACGCGTACCGAAACGGGGGTCTGGCAGTGGCCTTTCCGTTTCGGAACGGCCCCTCCCGTTTCGGACGCCTGGGCACAATTAAGGCACCCGTTCCGAAACGGTAGGTGCTGTTCCGAAACACCCTGCACAGATTGCCTAAAAATGCATACTTAAACATGCAATTGACCAACCAATCATGCTCCAAATGCCACCAAACTTTGCCAACATGCAATTCAACATATATGAGACATTCTTGCATCAACAATTCATCAAAACATCCACATATATGAAAAGCCCCAAATCTATAGGCATGCTTCCTACACAAGTAAGCCATTCAAGCATAAACTTCCAATTCAAGCATAAGAAGGCCAACCACAAAACCAGCATTCTCAACAACATTCAACATACTTAGGGAGTTCAAAACATCTCCCAAAACATACACATAGGTCCCCCATTGCCAAATTACCAAAAGCTAAAATGAACTTAGAAAACCTTCCATACTTAGAGCTTTGTTTCCACTTGGATGCTTGCCCTCCTTGCTGCCCTCAAGTACTCTAATGCTCTGCATTATTGAATTAAGAAAACGGAAGAGAGCGTAAGCAAAAGCTTAGTGAGGAATGCTCAAATAAACCATCCAATAATGCATTTATAAAACACTTATAAAACATGCTTCAAATCATCATTTACACATGCTCAAAAGCATACTTAAAACAAGCATCTCATGCTTCATTTCATTACATGTCATATTGGCCTCAAGTGATAAATTCCATTTCTTTAAAAACAAGTTCATCAACTTTCACCCCAAGGACTTTTAAACACCTTGGCCCCAAGGACTTTTAAACACCTTGGCCTATGGACTTTTAAACACCATAGAATGTATCACATCAAGGACTTTTAAACACCTTGATCCCAAGGACTTTTAAACACCTTGGCCATGGACTTTTAAACACCATGAATTGAATCACCTCAAGGACTTTTAAACACCTTGAGCCCAAGGACTTTTAAACACCTTGGCCTATGGACTTTTAAACACCATAGAAAAGGACCACACAAGGACTTTTAAACACCTTTGTGTCCGTAGCAAGAATCATCCAAGGACTTTTAACCACCTTGATGTTCTTAAGTAACAAGGCTCACTCAAGGACTTTTAACCACCTTAGTGACCTCAACCTTTTCAAAACATCACTTGCCAATATACATCATTTTCATCAATTAATCCACTGTTTTAAAGCATTAAACCAAGCCATATTCATCATGCACTTAAAAGCATCAAACCACATTTTATCAATGTTCAAAAACAAGGAACTCTTACCATGAGCTTCCTTCAACATATGGCTTATCAAAACAGCAAATACCATGCTAAATCATGCTTTCAAAACAGTAATCAAAACATACAATAAACCACATTGCATCACAACAAAATCATGGCCACCACTAGAGAGAATTTCCGAAAACTTACACTCGAGCTTAGCAAAGTTGTTTAGACTTAAACTAAGCTCCCAAGACATTGGTTTCAAAGCCGAAAACCCAATTTCACTCACCGATTCCACTTCGCCTCAAGCCAAAGCACCAATTCAAGCTTCCGGATCAACAACTCTTGGATCCAAAGATGCCTCCCCTGATCAAACACATTAAGCAGAGATTTAATGCATCTTCATGCATCAAAAGCTTCAATGAAAGCACTCAAACTCGCTGCTCTCATTCACACTCCAATTTCGGCCACCAAACACAACCGAAATTGCATCAAAACCACTTCTCAACAAAGCCCAGCCATAAACCAGCAAAACCTAACATCCATTAACACCATTTAACATCTAAAAACAACCTATAAACATCCTTATACCTCCAGCAACATCAGATCCACAAGATCACCACAAAAACATCCAAGAATCACAAGCTAAACTTAGGAAACACAACCTATCCGGGATTGCATTAATCAAAACTCATTTCCTTATCAAATTAACATTCATTAATCAACATTTTAGCACCTTAAAACACTGCTTTAACAGATCCAACGAAATTTCATCAAAAACACACCAAATCTTGCATTTTAAGCCAAGATCCACTAAACAATCTTAAAAGCCATTTATAAAACATCAATTAGGGATTGAGAACTTAGGAATTTCATTAAAGAACTTGAAGTTCAGAGGAGAAGGACGTTCTTACCTCCAAACTTGAGTTTCTCCTCTTTTAGAGCCAAAAAACTTGATGAATCAAGTAGCAAATACAAAGGTTTTGATGAGGAGATGATTAGGAATCAAATGAGGATTGAAAAGAAGTATTTAGGTGATAAAAATCAGAGGAAAAGATCTGGAGAGAATGTGTTTGGTTTGAGAGAAAAGATGAGAGAAAATGGGAATGGAAAATTTAGAAAGTTAGTTAAAGATGACTAAAAATATCTTTCCCTCCTTTTTACTTTTATTTTAAACCATTATTAAATCATTTAATATTCTAGAAAATCTGGAGAAACTCCCCTTTGGGTAAATAGCTCCCTAAAGATTCAAAGTTTCAATCCTTTTTAAAACAGTCACAAAACTTTCAAAAATTACATTTTGGTCACTAGCCAAAATGTCACCCTTCCGAACCTCATTTTCCAAAATTGATTTCACAGTTCACTTAATTATATTAAAAGATGATTTTAGAACATTTTTCCATATTTTTAATGCAACCCGAACTAGGCTTTCCTAATTTCAACGCCCAAAACTTCTAAGCCCAAAACCGGGGCGTTACAACTCTCCCCCCCTTAAGAAATTTCATCCTCGAAATTTACCTGAAGGAAAGAGATAAGGAAACTGCTTCAGCATGTCTTCCTTCCGCTCCCACGTGGCTTCCTCAACACCGCGATGCTTCCACAGCACCTTCACCAACTCAATGGTCTTGCCACGAAGAACCTTGCTATCCGAATCCAGAACCTTCACCGGTTCCTCATCATAGGTCAAATCCGGATTCAAAACCACTTCCTCCACAGGCATCACATGCGAAGGATCAGATCTATACCTCCGAAGCATAGAGACATGGAACACATCATGAATCTTCTCCAACTCCTGTGGTAACCTCAACCGATACGCAACAGGACCCACACGCTCAACCACCTCATATGGTCCAATGTACCTAGGGCTCAACTTACCCTTTCGGCCAAACCGCATCACCTTCTTCCAAGGCGAAACCTTCAAGAACACATGGTCACCCACCGCATACTCTATCTCCTTACGCTTCAAATCCGCGTAAGACTTCTGCCGATCAGAAGCAGCCTTTAACCGCTCACAAATGAGCTTTACCTTCTCTGTGGTCCCTTTCAACAAAGCTGGCATCGAAACCAACTTTTGACCAGTCTCAGCCCAACAAAGAGGAGTCCTACACTTCCTCCCGTACAAAGCCTCATAAGGTGCCATCTGTATACTTGCCTGATAACTGTTGTTATAAGCAAACTCAACCAAAGACAGATTCTTCTCCCAAGAACCTTGGAACTCAATCACGCAGCACCTCAACATATCCTCCAAAATCTGGATAACTCGCTCAGACTGACCATCCGACTGAGGATGATAGGATGTACTGAAATGCAACCTTGTACCCAGAGCTTGATGCAAACACTGCCAGAACCGCGATGTGAACCTCGGATCCCTATCCGACACAATCGACTTAGGCACACCATGCAGCCGCACAATCTCAGCAATGTACAGCTCTGCCAACCTATCCAAAGAAAACGTGGTATGCACAGGCAAGAAATGCGCACACTTCGTCAGGCGATCCACAATCACCCAGACCGAATTCTTCTTCGATGGAGACAAAGGTAAACCATATACAAAATCCATGGTAACCCTCTCCCACTTCCACTCAGGGATTTTCAACGGTTGCAACAACCCTGAAGGAAACTGATGCTCAGCCTTAACTCGCTGACACACCAAACACTTGCTAACAAACTCTGCAACATCTTTCTTCAAACCCACCCAATAGTACTCATCACGAAGATCACGGTACATCTTAGTACTACCAGGGTGCATAGCAAAAGGACTACTATGACCTTCAGTCAGAATAGCACGCCTCAACTCAGCATCAGCAGGCACTACTATCCGACTCCCAAAACACAGCACACCATCATCATTGAAACAGAAATCCGAAGGTCTACCCTCCGCAATATCCTGAACATGAGATACCAAGGAATCATCCAGCAACTGCTTATCCTTGATCAACTGAACCAAAGAGGGTTTCACTTGCAACTCAGCAACGAGACCACCATCTTGCGATATGCTCAAGCTAGCAAACATAGCCCTCAGCTCAACAGCTACCTTCCTACTCAAGGCATCCGCAACAACATTAGCTTTTCCAGGATGGTACTCAATCGTCAAATCATAATCCTTGAGCAACTCCAACCAACGCCGCTGCCTAAGATTCAACTCCTTCTGAGACATCAGATACCTCAAACTCTTGTGATCTGTGTACACAGTACACTTCTCACCATACAGATAATGTCTCCAGATCTTCAGAGCAAAAACCACTGCAGCCAGCTCAATATCATGCGTAGGGTAATTGCGCTCATGCACTTTCAACTGCCGCGATGCATAAGCCACCATCTTACCCTCCTGCATCAGCACACACCCCAAACCAACATAGGATGCATCACTGTAAACCACAAACTCTTTCCCTGATTCAGGCTGAATCAAGATAGGAGCTTGCGTCAAAGCCGCCTTAAGCTTCTCAAAAGCCTGCTGTCTCGCTTCTGTCCACTCATACTTAACATCCTTTTGCAACAGCTTCGTCAAAGGAGCAGCAATCTTGGAAAAACCATCCACAAACCTTCGGTAGTATCCCGCCAAACCAAGGAAACTACGAATCTCATGAACAGACTTAGGAACTTTCCAATTCATCACCGCCTCAATCTTCTGAGGATCAACACGAATCCCCTCAGCTGAAACCACATGCCCAAGAAAAACCACCTCCCTTAACCAGAACTCACACTTACTCAGCTTAGCATAAAGCTGATTCTCCAACAAAGCTTGCAAAACAATCCTCAAATGCTCTTCATGCTCCTCCTCAGTATGCGAGTACACGAGGATATCATCAATGAACACCACAACAAACTTGTCCAGGTATTCATGAAACACACGATTCATCATGTCCATGAAAGCAGCAGGAGCATTTGTCAACCCAAACGGCATCACAAGAAACTCATAATGCCCATACCTTGTCCTGAAAGCTGTCTTAGGCACATCCACATCCTTCACCTTCAATTGATAATACCCTGACCTCAAGTCAATCTTAGAGAACACAGCAGCTCCCCGAAATTGATCGAAAAGATCATCAATCCTCGGCAAAGGATACCGATTCTTGATAGTCAACTTGTTCAGCTGACGGTAATCAATGCACATTCTCATAGTGCCATCCTTCTTCTTCACAAACAAGACCGGTGCTCCCCAAGGTGACACACTCGGCCGGATGAACCCACGGTCAAGCAACTCTTGCAACTGCGTCTTCAGCTCTTTCAGCTCCTTAGGTGCCATTCTATAGGGAGTAATGGACACAGGAGTTGTATTCTCATACAGCTCAATTCCAAACTCCACCTCGCGGTTAGGAGGTAAACCAGGCAACTCCTCAGGAAAAACACCAGGAAACTCCTTCACAACTCTGATATCTTGCACCCTCAACTCTTTAGAGCTAGGATTCATCACAAAAGCTAGATAGGCTTCACAACCTTGTCTCAGCATCCTGCTCGCCTCCAAGGTAGACACCACATTGGCAAGAAACTTCACATTCTCACCAACCACAACAACTTCATAATCATCCGCTAGCTTAAGCGAAACCCGCTTGTTCTCACAATCCACAACAGCGCGATGCTCAGCAAGCCAATCCATACCAAGGATCACATCGAAACCATAGAAGGGCAACTCCATAAGATCAACATGGAAAACATGTTCTTGAACGACCAAGGGACACCTTCTATAAAGCTTCCTAGTCACAACAGTCTCACCAAAAGAACTAGTGACTCGAACACCAACATCCAAAGACTCAACAGGCAAACCAAGCAATTCAGCATGCTCACGCAAAATGTATGAATGCGTAGATCCAGAGTCAATCAAAGAAAGCAATGACAAGGACTGCAAAGTAAAAGTACCTGCAATCACATCCGCATCATTCCTGCCCTCTCGCTGAGCATACACTCTCGCTTGGCCTCCACCCTCAGGCTGAATAGCCACAACATGGGCCACTCCGCGACCACCTTCCTCTCTCCTCTGGAAATTACCACGGTCGCGCCCACGACCTCTCTGCGGTGCAGCAACAACAGGAGCACGCACCTGATCACCAGCCAACCTAGGACAATCACGCCTCAAGTGGTCTGCAGAACCACAACTCCAGCACTCGTTACCAGCAGCCGCAACAGGAGCTTGCACCACTCTCTCGGCACGAGGACAGTCACGTTTCATGTGACCACGTGAACCACAGATCCAACAAACACTCGGATCAGCTTTAGCACCGCCACCCCTAGCAGGTGCACCACCACCCCTCTTGGCTGAGGACTGATACTTCTGATCACGTCCCCTCTTGTTCCGTCCACCTCCGGAACTAAACTCAGCTGATCGCTTCCCAGCACTTGCTCCAGCACCTCTCACAGATAAACCCAAGTTCATCTCAACATCCTTGGCTCGGCCCACCAATACATCAAAATCATCATACTCGGCGGCCAGCAAATACATCTTTACATCCGTCTCTAAACCATAACGGAACCTCTCGCACCTTGCCCGCTCATCAGGTACCAGCTCCGGTGCATACTGACTGAGTCGCACAAACTGCACCTCATACTCAGCCACACTCATGCTCCCCTGGGTAAGAGACATGAATTCACGCTTCTTCTCATCTAGATATCTTACACCCAGATATCTCCTCTTGAACACATTCTGAAAGAATGTCCAAGTCACATCAGCTTCTGCCATCCCAGCAATAGTGGTTGTCCACCACGTATACGCATCCTTCTGCAGCAAGGACACAACACAACCCAGCTTTTGCACATCAGTGCAACTCATCTGACCCAATATTCGCTTGGTACTCTCTAGCCAAGCTTCAGAACTCTCAGCAGACATACCCCTGAACTCAGTCCCACCAAGACTGCGCAAACGCTCCAAAGGTAGTCTAACACCAGCATCTTCCTGATGCCCCGCTCCACGAGCCCCAGCTACTGCTGCTTGAAAAGCACCAGCAATAGCTTGCACTAACATCGTCATATCAGGCATAGCTTGCCCCTGACCAGCCCCAGGTCCAGCAGCTCCAGCGCCAGCTGCAGCTCCAGCTTCCTCAGCCCCAGCACCACCACCACCCGGTGGAGGAGGAGGTAACACCGCACTACCCGTGTTTTCCTCATTCTCGTTCTCATTAGGAGCCGTAGCTCGCACATTACCTCGTAACTCTCTACGTGGTGCCATACTTTTACCATGCAATCACAACACAAATAAAACAAAATCAGGCCCAGCAAGGTAAGCAATCCAAGTATTCAAGCTCAATTTCATTTCAAAACAACATCTTTCCTTTAGCTTTGATTTGGCAATGGGTACCCACAACATGCTACATCACAGCACATACTTCAATTGCATCAAAATCACAAGCCATTAAACATGTTTTCACTCAACAAGCATACAAGGCATACATACTTCAATCATGCATACATACATTCCCAATTACTCGAGAACTCAGCTCTGATACCACCAAATGTAACCCCCTTAACCCGGCCTAGACGGTTGACCCGAATTAAGAAAGTCACACGGGGAAAACCAAAGTCAACCCGAAAGTCAACCTTGATTAACGACCCTTTTTTTTTCTTTTAATCTTGTCTAGATGCACTTTAAACCTAATTGTGATCACACAACCATCATACCAAAATATCACAAACATCAGAGATCAAACAGGGACCCAATTGAACAAAATACAACTTTAGGGACCAAATTGTAAATTCTGATAATTATAAAGACTTAACCCAAGTTGAAGTTACCATCTTGAAATTAATCATGTTTCATGCTTCTCTGTAAAATTTCAGCTCAAAAGGACTTCCCAAACTCATACAATTGCACAAACAAGTTTCAGGACCAAAACGCAAACATTCCAAAACATATAACTGCCAATGTCAGCCCCCAACGGTCACCCGTTCCGAAACAGGCATAGCCCGTTTCGAAACTCGGGGCCGTTCCGCAACGCGTACCGAAACGGGGGTCTGGCAGTGGCCTTTCCGTTTCGGAACGGCCCCTCCCGTTTCGGACGCCTGGGCACAATTAAGGCACCCGTTCCGAAACGGTAGGTGCTGTTCCGAAACACCCTGCACAGATTGCCTAAAAATGCATACTTAAACATGCAATTGACCAACCAATCATGCTCCAAATGCCACCAAACTTTGCCAACATGCAATTCAACATATATGAGACATTCTTGCATCAACAATTCATCAAAACATCCACATATATGAAAAGCCCCAAATCTATAGGCATGCTTCCTACACAAGTAAGCCATTCAAGCATAAACTTCCAATTCAAGCATAAGAAGGCCAACCACAAAACCAGCATTCTCAACAACATTCAACATACTTAGGGAGTTCAAAACATCTCCCAAAACATACACATAGGTCCCCATTGCCAAATTACCAAAAGCTAAAATGAACTTAGAAAACCTTCCATACTTAGAGCTTTGTTTCCACTTGGATGCTTGCCCTCTTTGCTGCCCTCAAGTACTCTAATGCTCTGCATTATTGAATTAAGAAAACGGAAGAGAGCGTAAGCAAAAGCTTAGTGAGGAATGCTCAAATAAACCATCCAATAATGCATTTATAAAACACTTATAAAACATGCTTCAAATCATCATTTACACATGCTCAAAAGCATACTTAAAACAAGCATCTCATGCTTCATTTCATTACATGTCATATTGGCCTCAAGTGATAAATTCCATTTCTTTAAAAACAAGTTCATCAACTTTCACCCCAAGGACTTTTAAACACCTTGGCCCCAAGGACTTTTAAACACCTTGGCCTATGGACTTTTAAACACCATAGAATGTATCACATCAAGGACTTTTAAACACCTTGATCCCAAGGACTTTTAAACACCTTGGCCATGGACTTTTAAACACCATGAATTGAATCACCTCAAGGACTTTTAAACACCTTGAGCCCAAGGACTTTTAAACACCTTGGCCTATGGACTTTTAAACACCATAGAAAAGGACCACACAAGGACTTTTAAACACCTTTGTGTCCGTAGCAAGAATCATCCAAGGACTTTTAACCACCTTGATGTTCTTAAGTAACAAGGCTCACTCAAGGACTTTTAACCACCTTAGTGACCTCAACCTTTTCAAAACATCACTTGCCAATATACATCATTTTCATCAATTAATCCACTGTTTTAAAGCATTAAACCAAGCCATATTCATCATGCACTTAAAAGCATCAAACCACATTTTATCAATGTTCAAAAACAAGGAACTCTTACCATGAGCTTCCTTCAACATATGGCTTATCAAAACAGCAAATACCATGCTAAATCATGCTTTCAAAACAGTAATCAAAACATGCAATAAACCACATTGCATCACAACAAAATCATGGCCACCACTAGAGAGAATTTCCGAAAACTTACACTCGAGCTTAGCAAAGTTGTTTAGACTTAAACTAAGCTCCCAAGACATTGGTTTCAAAGCCGAAAACCCAATTTCACTCACCGATTCCACTTCGCCTCAAGCCAAAGCACCAATTCAAGCTTCCGGATCAACAACTCTTGATCCAAAGATGCCTCCCCTGATCAAACACATTAAGCAGAGATTTAATGCATCTTCATGCATCAAAAGCTTCAATGAAAGCACTCAAACTCGCTGCTCTCATTCACACTCCAATTTCGGCCACCAAACACAACCGAAATTGCATCAAAACCACTTCTCAACAAAGCCCAGCCATAAACCAGCAAAACCTAACATCCATTAACACCATTTAACATCTAAAAACAACCTATAAACATCCTTATACCTCCAGCAACATCAGATCCACAAGATCACCACAAAAACATCCAAGAATCACAAGCTAAACTTAGGAAACACAACCTATCCGGGATTGCATTAATCAAAACTCATTTCCTTATCAAATTAACATTCATTAATCAATATTTTAGCACCTTAAAACAATGCTTTAACAGATCCAACAAAATTTCATCAAAAACACACCAAATCTTGCATTTTAAGCCAAGATCCACTAAACAATCTTAAAAGCCATTTATAAAACATCAATTAGGGATTGAGAACTTAGGAATTTCATTAAAGAACTTGAAGTTCAGAGGAGAAGGACGTTCTTACCTCCAAACTTGAGTTTCTCCTCTTTTAGAGCCAAAAAGCTTGATGAATCAAGTAGCAAATACAAAGGTTTTGATGAGGAGATGATTAGGAATCAAATGAGGATTGAAAAGAAGTATTTAGGTGATAAAAATCAGAGGAAAAGATCTGGAGAGAATGTGTTTGGTTTGAGAGAAAAGATGAGAGAAAATGGGAATGGAAAATTTAGAAAGTTAGTTAAAGATGACTAAAAATATCTTTCCCTCCTTTTTACTTTTATTTTAAACCATTATTAAATCATTTAATATTCTAGAAAATCTGGAGAAACTCCCCTTTGGGTAAATAGCTCCCTAAAGATTCAAAGTTTCAATCCTTTTTAAAACAGTCACAAAACTTTCAAAAATTACATTTTGGTCACTAGCCAAAATGTCACCCTTCCGAACCTCATTTTCCAAAATTGATTTCACAGTTCACTTAATTATATTAAAAGATGATTTTAGAACATTTTTCCATATTTTTAATGCAACCCGAACTAGGCTTTCCTAATTTCACCTCTTTAGATTCGAACAGCACTTTGACCAAACCGGTCAACGCCCAAAACTTCTAAGCCCAAAACCGGGGCGTTACACAAGGCTTTGGGTAGAAAGCTTGATCGGTTTGTAAGGGTTTCCTCCTAAGCCTAGAAAAGGGGACAAATCAATAGTGGATTGATTGGAAATCCTTAGTGGGAAGCTAAAGTAGTGGATGTAGACCTTGGTTAGAAGGTTGAACCACTATAAATCATCATGCCTTTATCTTTTTACCTTCCACACCTCTATCACCCAAAATTCCACTTCTCCACCACTTGGCGAGCAAGAATGGTTGAAGGAATCTAACACCTTAAAACCCAACAACCAAGATTGGGATCCTTAATTTGAGTTACGAGAACTTCAAGATGGAGCAGGATGAGAACGTCTCCAAATTTTTTGATAGGTTCTCTGTAATAGTAAATGGTCTCAAAGGCTTCGGTGAGATCATTCCCAAAAATAAGCTAGTCCAAAAGCTTCTCTACACTCTTCCCGAATCATGAGGTGGGAAGAGAACCGCAATCATCGAGGCCAAGAATTTGAAGACTTTGAAGCTTGATGAGTTAGTGGTATCTCTCCTTACTCATGACATTATGAAGCAAGGAAGGGAAGATGTAACGCCCCGGTTTTGGGCTTGGAAGCTTTGGGTGTTGACCGGTTCGGTCAAAGTGTTGTTCGAATCTAAAAAGGTGAAATTAGGAAAACCTAGTTCGGGTTGCATTAAAAATATGGAAAAATGTTCTAAAATTATCTTTTAATATATATAAGTGAACTGTGAAATCAATTTTACAAAATGAGGTTTGGAAGGGTGACATTTTGGCTAGTGACCAAAATGTAATTTTTGAAAACTGCGTGACTGTTTTAGAAAGGATTGAAACTTTGAATCTTTAAGGAGCTATTTACCCAATGGGAGTTTCTCCAGATTTTCTAAAGATATTAAATGATTAATTAAAAGGTTTTAAATAAAAACAAAGTGGAGGGAAGATATTTTGGTTTTAACTAACTTTTCTCTCAATTCTATTTTCTCTCATTTTCTCTCAAGCCAAACACCTTTTCTCCAGAGCTTTTCTCTCTGATTTTGTAACCTAAATTCATCTTTTCAATTACCTTTTGATTGCTAATCATCTCTACAACAAAACCTCACCATTTGCTAGTTGATTCTTCAAGCTTTTTGGTTCTAAAAGAGGAGAAACTCAAGTTTGGAGGTAAGAACGTCCTTCTCCTCTAAACTCTCAGTTCTTTACTGAAATTCCCAAGTTCTCAATCCTTAATTGATGTTTTATAAATGGTTTTTAAAGTGGATTAATGGATCTTGGCTTAAAATGCAAGATTTGGTGATTTTTGATGGATTTTTCGTATGATCTGTTTGGGCTGGGTTTTAAGGTGTTAATTTGATGATAAATGAATGTTGATTTGTTTGGAAATTGAGTTTTGATTAATGCAATCCCGGATAGGTTGAATTTCCTAAGTTTAGCTTGTGATTCTTGGTTGTTTTTGGAGTGATCTTGTGGATCTGTTGTTGCTGGAGGTATAAGGTTGTTGTTAGGTTCTTTTTAGATGTTAAATGATGTTTAAGGATGCTTAGTTTTGATGGTTTATGGCTGGGCTTTGTTGAGGAGTTGTTTGGATGCATTTTCGGTTGTGTTTGGTGGCCGAAAATGGAGTGTGGATGAGAGCAGCGAGTTTAGGTGCTTTCATTGAAGTTATTAATGCATGATGATGCATTAATCCTCTGCTTTAATGTGTTTAAAACAGGGGAGTCATCTTTGGATCCAAGTGTTGGTGATCCGGAGGCTTGATTTGGTACTTCGGCGAGAGGCGAAGTGGAATCGGTGAGTGAAATTGGGTTTTCGGCTTTGAAACCAATATCTTGGGAGCTTAGTTTAAGTCTAAACAACTTTGCTAAGCTCAAGTGTAAGTTTTCGGAAAAACTCTCTAGTGGTGGCCATGGTTTGGTTGTTGTGCAATGTGGTTTAATGCATGTTTTAAATTCTGTTTTGAAAGCATGATTTGGCATGTTTATTGCTGATTTTATAAGCCATGTGTTGAAGGAAGCTCAAGGTAAGAGTTCCTTGTTTTAAACATTGTTTAAATATGGTTTAATGCCTAAAGATGCATGATGTTTATGGCTTGGTTTAATGCTTTAAAACAGTGGATTATTTGATGATAATGATGTATATTGGCAAGTGATGTTTTGAAAAGGTTAAGGTCACTAAGGTGGTTAAAAGTCCTTGAGTGAGCCTTGTGGATTCTAAGAACTTCATGGTGGTTAAAAGTCCATGATGATTCTTGTTAAGGTCACTAAGTTGGTTAAAAGTCCTTGAGTGAGCCTTGTTACTTAAGAACATCAAGGTGGTTAAAAGTCCTTGGATGGTTCTTGTTAAGGACACAAAGGTGGTTAAAAGTCCTTGTGTGGTCCTTGCCATGGTGTTTAAAAGTCCATGGGCCAAGGTGTTTAAAAGTCCTTGGGGCCAAGGTGTTTAAAAGTCCTTGGGGTGAAACTTGTAAGGACACAAAGGTGGTTAAAAGTCCTTGTGTGGTCCTTGGAATTTATAAGATCACAATGGTGTTTAAAAGTCCATGTGTGAGTCTTATGTTGATCTTGTTTTAAAAAGATGGAACTTATCACTTGTGGCCAATATGACATGTATTGATATGGAAGCATGTATTGCTTGTTTAAGATTGCTTTTGAGCATGCTTAAATGATGTTTGAAGTATGATTTATAAAGCGTTTTTATAAATGCATTATGAATGGTTTTAATGAGCATTCCTCACTAAGCTTTTGCTTACGCTCTCTTTCGTTTTCTTAAACCAATAATGCAGAACATTAAGGAGTATTGAGGGCAGCAAGGAGGGCAAGCAATCAAGTGGAAATTAAGCTCAAGTATGGGAAGGTTTCTTTAAACACTTTTTAGCTTTTGGCATTTGGCAATGGGGGACCTTTGTGGATGTTTTGGGAGATGTTTTGAACTCCCTAAGCTTGTTTAATGTTGTTGACAATGCTGGAGTTTTGTATTTGGCCATTATATGTTTGGTTTGGAGGTTTTATGCTTGAATGGTATGCTTGTGTAGGAAGTATGCCTTTAGATTTGGGGCTTTTTATATTTGATGCCATGATGATGAATTGATGATGCATTTATGTCCTTTATATGTTGAATTTCTTGCTGGTAAAGTTTGGTAGCTTTTGGAGCATGTATGGTTGATCAATTGTGTGTTTTAGCAGCCATTTCTATGCTTTCTGTGCAGGCCGTATCGGAACAGTAGCCCTCGTTTCGGAACGGGTGCCTTGTAGTAGCCCAGGCGTCCGAAACGGGAGACACCGTTCCGAAACGGAATGGTCACTGCCAGCCCTTGTTTCGGTACGCGTTGTGGAACGGCCCCGCGTTTCGAAACAGATTCTTCCTGTTTCGGAACACCTGACCGTTGGGGGCTGACATTGGCAGTTTTATGTTTTGAAAAGTTTGCATTTTGGTCCTGAATCTTGTATGTACAATTACCTGAGTTTGAGATGTGCGTTTGAGCTGAATTTTGGCAGTGAAGCATGAAACTTGACTAATTACAAGTTGGTAACTTTAATTTGGGTTAAGTCCTTATAATTATCAGGATTTACAATTTGGTCCCTAAAGTTGTAAATTGTTCAATTGGGTCCCTGTTTGATCTCTGATGTTTATGACCTTTGAGTATGTTGTTTGTATGGTCATAATTAGGGTTAATGTACATCTAGACAAGATTAAAAAGAAAAAAAAAGGGGTCGTTAATCAAGGTTGACTTTCGGGTTGACTTTGGTTTTCCCCGTGTGACTTTCTTAATTCGGGTCAACCGTCTAGGCCGGGTTGTAACCCCCTTAACCCGGCCTAGACGGTTGACCCGAATTAAGAAAGTCACACGGGGAAAACCAAAGTCAACCCGAAAGTCAACCTTGATTAACGACCCCTTTTTTTTAAAAAAAACTTGTCTAGATGCATATTAAGCCTTAGATATGATCATACAACAGCATACTCAAAGATCATAAACATCAGAGATCAAACAGGGACCCAATTGAACAATTTACAACTTTAGGGACCAAATTGTAAATTCTGATAATTAAAAGGACTTAACCCAAATTGAAGTTACCAACTTGAAATTAATCATGTTTCATGCTTCTCTGTGAAATTTCAGCTCAAAAGGACTTCCCAAACTCATACAATTGCACAAACAAGATTCAAGACCAAAATGCAAACATTTCAAAACATTTAACTGCCAATGTCATCCCCCAACGGTCACCCGTTCCGAAACGGGAGACAGCCCGTTTCGAAACACAGGGCCGTTCCGCAACGCGTACCGAAACGGGGGTCAGGCAGTAGCCTTTCCGTTTCGGAACGGTCCCTCCCGTTTCGGACGCCTGGGCTTGTTTAAGGCACCCCCCTTAACCCGGCCTAGACGGTTGACCCGAATTAAGAAAGTCACACGGGGAAAACCAAAGTCAACCCGAAAGTCAACCTTGATTAACGACCCCTTTTTTTAAAAAAAAAAAAAACTTGTCTAGATGCATATTAAGCCTTAGATATGATCATACAACAGCATACTCAAAGATCATAAACATCAGAGATCAAACAGGGACCCAATTGAACAATTTACAACTTTAGGGACCAAATTTTAAATTCTGATAATTAAAAGGACTTAACCCAAATTGAAGTTACCAACTTGAAATTAATCATGTTTCATGCTTCTCTATGAAATTTCAGCTCAAAAGGACTTCCCAAACTCATACAATTGCACAAACAAGATTCAAGACCAAAATGCAAACATTTCAAAACATTTAACTATCAATGTCAGCCCCCAATGGTCACCCGTTCCGAAACGGGAGACAGCCCGTTTCGAAACACGGGGCCGTTCCGCAACGCGTACCGAAACGGGGGTCAGGCAGTAGCCTTTCCGTTTCGGAACGGTCCCTCCCGTTTCGGACGCCTGGGCTTGTTTAAGGCACCCGTTCCGAAACGGTAGGTGCTGTTCCGAAACACCCTGCACAGATTGCTCAAAAATGCATACCTAAACATGCAATTGACCAACCAATCATGCTCCAAATGCCACCAAACTTTGCCAACATGCAATTCAACATATATGAGACATACTTGCATCAACAATTCATCAAAACATCCACATATATGAAAAGCCCCAAATCTATAGGCATGCTTCCTACACAAGCAACCATTCAAGCATAAACTTCCAATTCAAGCATATAGAGGTCAACCACAAAAACCAGCATTCTCAACAACATTCAACATACTTAGGGAGTTCAAAACATCTCCCAAAACATACACATAGGTCCCCCATTGCCAAATTACCAAAAGCTAAATGTACTTAAGAAAACCTTCCATACTTTGAGCTTTACTACCACTTGAATGCTTGCCTTCCTTGCTGCCCTCAAAGTACTTTAATGCTCTGCAATATTGATTTGAGAAAACAAAGAGAGCGTAAGCAAAAGCTTAGTGAGGAATGCTCAATAAAACCATCCAATAATGCATTTATAAAACACTTTATAAATCATGCCTCAAATCATCATTTACACATGCTCAAAAGCATACTTTAACAAGCATCTCATGCTTCATTTCATTACATGTCATATTGGCCACAAGTGATACATTTCATTTCTTTGAAAACAAGTTCATCAACTTTCACCCCAAGGACTTTTAAACACCTTGGACCCCAAGGACTTTTAAACACCTTGGCCATGGACTTTTAAACACCATGATATAAATTACCTCAAGGACTTTTAAGCACCTTGACCCCAAGGACTTTTAAACACCTTGGCCTATGGACTTTTAAACACCATAGAAAGGACCACACAAGGACTTTTAAACACCTTTGTGTCCGTAACAAGAATCATCCAAGGACTTTTAACCACCTTGATGTTCTTAAGTAAACAAGGCTCACTCAAGGACTTTTAACCACCTTAGTGACCTTAACCTTTTCAAAACATCACTTGCCAATATACATCATTATCATCAATTTATCCACTGTTTTAAAGCATTAAACCAAGCCATATTCATCATGCATTTAAAAGCATCAAACCACATTTAATCAATGTTCAAAAACAAGGAGCTCTTACCTTGAGCTTCCTTCAACATATGGCTTATAAAAACAGCATTAACCATGCTAAATCATGCTTTCCAAAATAGAATTTAAAACATGCAATAAACCACATTGCACAACAATCAAATCATGGCCACCACTAGAGAGTATTTCCGAAAACTTACACTTGAGCTTAGCAAAGTTGTTTAGACTTAAACTAAGCTCCCAAGACATTGGTTTCAAAGCCGAAAACCCAATTTCACTCACCGATTCCACTTCGCCTCTTGCCGAAGCACCAAATCAAGCCTCCGGATCACCACCACTTGGATCCAAAGATGACTCCCCTGTTTTAACACATTAAAACAGTAGATTAATGCATCATCATGCATTAATAGCTTCAATGAAAGCACCTAAACTTGCTGCTCTCATCCACACTCCATTTTCGGCCACCAAACACAACCGAAAATGCATCCAAACCACTTCTCAACTAAGCCCAGCCATTAACCATCAAAACCTAACATCCTTTAACATCATTTAACATCCAAAAAGAACCTAACAACATCCTTATACCTCCAGCAACACCAGATCCACAAGATCACCTCAAAAACAACCAAGAATCATAAGCTAAACTTAGGAAATTCAACCTATACGGGATTGCATTAATCAAAACTCAATTCCTTATCAAATTAGCATTCATTAATCATCATTTTAACACCTTAAAACACTGCTTAAACAGATCCAACGAAATTTCATCAAAAACACACCAAATCTTGCATTTTAAGCCAAGATCCATTAAACAATCTTAAAAGCCATATATAAAACATCAATTAAGGATTGAGAACTTAGGAATTTCATTAAAGAACTTGAAGTTCAGAGGAGAAGGACGTTCTTACCTCCAAACTTGAGTTTCTCCTCTTTTGGAACCAAAAAGCTTGATGAATCAAGTAGCAAATTGAGAGGTTTTGTAGATATGATGATTAGGAATCAAAAGAGAGTTGAAAGGAGAGAAATGAGTGACAAAATCAGAAGGAAAACTCTGGAGAGAAAGTGTTTGGGTTGAGAGAAAATGAGAGAAAAGAGAAATTGGAAAATATGAGAATTAGTTACAAAATAACCAAAATGATTTTCCCTCCACTTTTCTTTTGCTTAAAAATCAGAATTAATCATTAAAATATCTTAGAAAAATCTGGAGAAACTCCCTTTGGGTAAATAGCTCCTTAAAGATTCAAAGTTTCAATCCTTTCTAAAACAGTCACAAAACTTTCAAAAATTACATTTTGGTCACTAGCCAAAATGTCACCCTTCCGAAACTCATTTTCCAAAATTGATTTCACAGTTCACTTAAATATATTAAAAGATGATTTTAGAACATTTTTCCATATTTTTAATGCAACCCGAACTAAGCTTTCCTAAATTCACTCTCTTAGATTCGAACAGCACTTTGACCAAACCGGTCAACGCCCAAAACTTCTAAGCCCAAAACCGGGGCGTTACACGGGTTAAGGGGGTTACAGAAGAAGAAAAGAAGAGAGAAGAGAACAGAGTGGAGAAGTAAGAGGTAGAGAAGAAGAAGCAAGGAATTGCTCTCAAGGCTTCTCAAGAGGAAAGCAATCTCTTGGCTATGATAGCCAAGAGATTCTCTCGATTCTTGAAGTCCAACCGGGGAAGAAAGTTCCGAAGGAGAAAAGACTTCATGAACAAGAACAAAGAAAAGGAGAGGGATCAACTCATTTATTATGAGTGCAAGAAGCCGGAGTACATAAGACCAGATTGCCCTCAACTCAAGAGGAAGAGCTTCGGTAAGAAGAAAAATCAAAAAGCACATGTTGCTACTTGGAGCGATGAAGAGGAGCATGAAGTGGTTAATCTTTGCCTCATGGCTATTGATAATGATCCTAAGGTAAAGCCTAACTCATCTACTTTCAATTTTACATTTGATGAAATTCAAGATGCATATGATGAGTTGCAAGAGTTTTATGATGAGTTGGTAGAAAATATAAGGAATTGGTTTTGAAAAAACAAGAAAGTAAGTTCTGATTTGAAAAACCAAAACGATTCCCTTTCCAAAGACCAACTTGGAACTTGAAAAGAAGATTGTGAAAACCAAAACGATTCCCTTTTCAAAGTTCCGGATGATCACCACAAAGTGGTGAATGAACTCAAAGCTTATTTGAACAAAGTTGGTACTTCTACTTTTGAAAAAGGTCAATCTTCTAAAACCAACTATGTGAAAAGAAACTTTGTGAACCACAAACAAAGAGGCTCTCAATGGCATCCTAAAGGTAAAAGGGTTAGAAATGTATAGGTTCCTAAGGAACTAGTAGTTTCTAATAATATTAATGCTATTGCTTCTTGGATTCCTAAGGGAACCAAGTATTTTTGAGCTAACTCACATGGACCCAAAATGATTTGGGTACAAAAAATCAAGAACTATTCTTTGTTTGTAAGGGGGCATTGCACACTTGGTACCTTAATAGTGGATGCTCAAGACACAAGACCGGCGACAAGAGTAGATTCATGGAACTAAAACCAAAAAGTGGTGGAGTGGTGACATTTGGTGACAACTCCAAAGGCCACATTGAGGGTATAGGTTCCATTGGTAATCTATCTTCTATTCTCATTGAATATGTTTTATATGTTAATGGTCTTAAACATAACTTGTTAAGCATTAGTCAATTATGTGATAAGGGTTTTAATGTTCTTTTTGATATTAATGGTTGCAAAATTGTGGACATTAAAACAAACAAGATAATGCTCATTGGTCATCTCATAGGTAATGTATACATGGTGCATCTAGATGACATTCATACATCTCATACATGTTTGGTTACTCAAAATAAAAATGATGCATGGTTATGGCATAGAAAACTAGGACATGCTAGCATAAGTGTTTTAGAGAAATTGATTTCCAAAAATCTAGTTAGAGGTTTACCGAAACTAAAATTCTCCTTAGATAAAATTCGTGATGCTTGTGCTAAGGGTAAAAAAACGAACTTCATTTAAATCCATTAATGATGTTCTAACTAGTAAAGTTTTACAACTGATCCATATGGATCTCTTTGAGCCTATTAGGAAAACTAGATTAGGTGGAAAATCATATGCCTATGTTTTAGTTGATTATTTCTCTATATACACTTGGGATCTCTTTTTAAGTACAAAAGATGGGGCTTTAGAAAAATTCATCACATTTTAAAAAATTACTCAAAATGACCTTGGTCAAAACATTTCTCACATTAGAAGTGACCATGGAACAGAATTTCAAAATATAGGTTTTAAGAATTTTTGTAACACTAATGGTATTAGCCACAATTTTTCCTCACCTTGCACTCCTCAAAAAAATGGGGTAGTTGACAGGAAAAACCATAGTTTAGAAGAAATGGCTAGAACCATGCTTTGTAAAAACTATTTACCTAAGTATTTTTAGGCGGAAGCCACAAGCACCGCTTGTTATATTATAAATCGTGTAATGATTAGGCAAATTTTAAAGAAAACTTCTTATGAGATTTTAAAATCAAAGAAGCCTAACATTAGTTGTTTTCATCATTTTGGATGCAAGTGTTTTGTTTTAAACAATGGAAAAGATCATTTAGGTAAATTTGATGCAAAAAGTGATGAAGCTATTTTCTTAGGATATTCTTTAAACTCTAAAGCCTATCGAGTTTTTAACAAAAGAACCTTAGTTGTAGAAGAGTCTATTCATGTGGTTTTCGATGATAACCTCCTTCCAAGGAAGGATTCTTGTGATGATAATGATGATGTAGGGATCATTGAAGCCAATGATGGTGGACAATCATCAAAGGTGGATGAGGTTTCAATCAAATAATAAGAAGCACAAGATCATCTCGTAGAATCCTTGAAGGACATGAATCTTGGTGAAAAGGAAGTGAGCTACCCAAGGGAACTCAACTATGTCAAATATGGTGAAATCTTGGGTGATCCATTCAAGGGGGTAACCACTAGATCCTCTCTTAAAATTTCTTAATAATGTTGCATTCATTTCATGCATTGAGCCTACAAATGTCAAAGAAGCATTAAAACATGATTTTGTATATTGGCCATGCAAGAAGAACTTAATCAATTTGAGAGGAGAAAAGTTTAGACATTAGTTGATAGGCCTAGTAATAAGTCTACTATGGGAACTAAATGGATCTTTAGAAACAAACTAGATGAGAGTGGTAATATAGTGAGGAACAAGGCTAGACTTGTTGCTCAAGGTTATACTCAAAAGGAGGGAATCGATTTTGATGAAACCTATGCACCCGTAGCTAGAATGAAAGCAATTAGGATGCTTCTTGCATTTGCATGTTATCATGAATTCATGCTTTTTTCAAATGGATGTTAAAAGTGCATTTTTAAATGGTATTATTAATAAAGAAGTGTATGTTGAACAACCACCCGATTTTGAAGATCCAATTTATCCAAATCATGTTTTTAAATTAACTAAAGCTTTATATGGTTTGAAACAAGCTCCTAAAGCTTGGTATGAAAGGCTTTCAAACTTTTTGGTTGAAAAAGGTTTTGAAAAAGGCAACGTTGACACTATACATTTCATTAAAAGAAATGGCAATGGCATATTAGTAGTACAAATGTATGTTGATGATATAATCTTTGGTTCTACTAATGAGTTTTATTGCCAAGAATTTTCTAAGTTAATGCAATGTGAGTTTGAGATGAGCATGATAGGGGAGCTCTCATTCTTTTTGGGGTTCCAAATCAAGAAAAGGAAGGATGGCATCTTCATCAATCAAGCTAAGTACATCAATGATATGCTCAAGAAGTTTTTCTTGGGGAATGTGAAGCCTCAACCCACTCCAATGAGCTCATCAATTAAGCTTGACAAAGATGAAGGAGGTAAGTGTGTTGATTCTAAGCTTTATCGTTCAGTGATTAGCTCTTTTCTTTACCTTACCTCAAGTAGACCCGATATCATGTTTAGTGTTTGCTTGTGTGCTAGGTTCCAAGCTAGCCCTAGAGAATCACACCTTATAGACATTAAGAGAATCTTTAGATACCTTAGATATACACCTTGTTTAGGCCTTTGGTATCCTAGAGACTCTTCCTTAGTGGGAGCTAAGGTAGTGGATGCATAGCTTGTTCTAAGCTTGAACCACTATATATTGCCTTGTTTTCATTTTTCACATTTTCAATTTGCTCCTTTCAATTTTAAATAGCCAATTCACCCTCCCTCTCGGCCATTTTTCGATTTGATTGATCCGCTCAATATGTTTGTAAGGAGAAGCTATTTAGTGGATGGGAAGGATTGATGCCCTTTCCAATATTTTTTTTGATACAATAGTATCTTAGGTCATTTTAGTTTAAATATTAGTCCAATTTTTAAATTTAAAGATTTAATAACTTATTATCCCTCCTAATGTTTGATCCTAGTTTATCTTTGGATGCTTGACTCAATTTGTGTATGTGTCTTGTAAAGAAAACCTCGTGTTTCTTTTTTGACATTGCAACTTTAACTTTTTATCAAATATTTTTATTAGTTTTTAAAAATTGATTTAACCAAAATTTTAAATTAAATTTTATAAATAGAAAAGGTTTTGTAACACCCCAAAATTCGATCTAGTCGGAATTGGGTTCCGGTGATCAGAAATTATGAATTGATGAAGTCTAAATATAGAGTTGGCTAGCTAATTATTGATATTAGATCCTATTGAATAATAACGAAAATATTATAGTGGCTTAATTGTGGAAACTGGAAATTTTAGGGTCAAAACCATAGAGAGTGGAAAGTTGAGGGACTAACCTTGCGATTAGCCCTTCCTCAATTTTAATGACACAAACGTGGAACAATCTGGTGAAGTAACTTCACCTAAAGGAAAATTAATTCCATGGAACACTTATAATTTTGAAAACAAAAAGAAAGGAATAAGGAAGCTTACCAAGAGTCTTCCCAAGCAAGCACCTCTCTTTGTCATCTTCTTCCAAGCTAGCACCTCCATTGGAGAGAAAGCTTTAGTTTAGTTTTCCTTCGATTCATTGATATCAAATCGTTGCTATCGATCGGGTAAGCTATATTCCTCAATCAATTATTAGATTTCATGGATAAATCAAGACTAATCTCAAAGCTAGGGTTTTAGCCATCCATGGATAATCCATCATTGATGCTTATATTGAATTTGGATATCGATTTTGATATTGTTGTATTGATTTTGATATCGTAATATCGATCCTAATTATTTCCCTATTAATTTTCTAGCTCAAGAAGTGGAGAGAAAGGTTTCACCATCTCCATCGAAAGCTAGGAACAAGGGGATTGCTATCCGAGAGCCATAGGAGCATCAGATTTTGAGGTTAGTATAGTCGGAGTCTCGAGATTAGCCAAAAAGCCTTCCCGAATATTTTATTGTCGTTTTCGATCATTTAGCTAACATTTCCATTGAGGAAGTTTCATCGGATCATTAAACGGACACTTTGGTAAGTGTCGGTAAGTTTGTTATTGAACATCGGACATAGCTATTGGTATTGTCATTGAGTATGGTTATTGATACAGTTATTGTCATTGAAACATTGCAAAGAAACTATCGAACATTGATATTGACATTGAACCATGAAACATTGATCAAGAGACATGTTTATTATTGATATCATTGAAATCATTGGTTATTGGAATTCTCATTGGATATTGGATATGTATATGAACATTGAAACCTTAGATTTAAATAGACAATGGATACAAATGGCATGCCATAGAATTCATGAGCTCAGTGCATGGGTGGACTACGGACCTAAGGCTACGGCCTATATAGATTTGGCGAGGTGGAGGGATGTGTATTGTTATTGGTTATGTTGGCGAGGCAGAGGGACTAGACCATTCATTGATTTGGCGAGGCGGAGGAATTCGTGTATTCACTATCTTGATTCCATCCAAGGGCTAATGATTTATTGAATAAGTTGAACATTGTATATTGAAGCATAATAGTAACATTGATGAGCATATTGATGCATTATATTGACTTGATGAGCATGAGACCATGAATATGAGTTATTTGTTATATTGTCATTCATATTGTTATGACTATCTCACTAGGCAACGTGTGCCTAACGTATTGTGTCTCATGCATTTCAGGTTGAAAGATCGTGTGTTCGAGGATCAGATAGTCAAGGCAAGACAAGTCACTACAAGCCCTAAAGTAATGTGTTTTGATCTTAAGAACTCCTAGGAAGGTGGCAGAACTAGTCATTTATACCCATTTTGATATGTTTGTTATATGCCTATGTTTTAATACGGTTGATGGCCCTAAATAGTCTTTTTGGTTTGCTATAAGTGGTTAAAAAGTACATACTTGGCTCATAAAGGTAAAAACATAGAATATGTATTCGTATGATCATGAAATTTGGCATGTTAGTAGTTTATACTATTGAAATGTTGTTCGTAAAGTTTCGTTGCATTTGGACATCGTTCGGTAGGTCAGATTAAATAAAAACCAACAAAAATCTATCATTACAGGTCAGGCCGTATCGAAAGGGGTGATGGTGTTTCGATACAGGTATGCATAAATGAACCTAAAGATCAGGGCGTATCAAAACAAATTTAAGCCGTTTCAAAACATTTGGTCACTGGAATCGATTGTTTCGATATGGGTTCATAGTGTATCGAAATGGGTCAAAGTCAAAGTCAAATGAAGTAAAGCCGTTCCGATACAGGGTGCTGCCATATTGAAACGGTCTAAATAGAAAAGTCAACATAGGTTGACCATCGTCCACCTATTTCAAAACGGCCCTAAGGTGTTCCGATACGGGGTTAGTTAAGTTAGTTAAAAGCTCACTAAACAGATTGCAATGTTCACAATTTAGTCACTAAATTTTTAGGGATTAAATTGGATGAGTTAAAGAATTCCAAATTGTATGAAATTTTATAGTGTTATTAATATTGTGGTCAATTTCAATGTGGCGTAATCAATTGCATTGAAGGACTCCTAAATTATAGAATTTACAGTTTGGTCCCTAAAAATTGAAATGGTCAATATTGACCCTAATTGATTAATTATTGCTTCGTGTGGACTAATTGGACTAAGTTATATCGAACTATTCAGTTTTTGAATGTTATTGGTTTAACTATTAATATAAAAATGAAATTTTATTGCACCGATTACTATATTGATCATCGGTATCACTTTCCGACCCGGTTCTCAACCAGACCGGGAAGTGGGTGTTACATTTGTGGTATCAGAGCTAGAGTTTAGTCGATTCTAGGACTAAACCGAAGCTTTTTACATTGTTATTGTGTTACTTCGCCACCTAGGAGTTATATATTGCATATATTGTGACTTGTCGACTAATCTGATCTTTCATATAGATATGTTTGAGACTAATGAAGCTCGCATTGACGAGCTTGCTACTGGCTCCTCGACGCATGGCGAGGAGATTAGAGGAGGAAATCCTCAGAACCCACCGCAACCGCAGGACCCTCCTGTTCAGGGTACCGAGCCTGCAGCACCTACCGCTCAGGCTGAATGTTACAAGAACATGGCTGATATGTTCAGGTAGTTTATGACTGCTATGAGGGCTGAACAAGTTGTGTAACCTATCGCCCATGTCGTTCAATATACTCGAGCACCTACTGATAAGCTCTCACAATATCGAGCTTATACTTTTACTGGATAAGATGACCACAACCCTGAAGTTGTCGAATACTGGTTGGATAACACCTTGCGGATTCTGAACAAGCAACTTCAGTGCTCGGACGAGCACAAGCTAGAGTGTGCTATCGTGTTGTTGGCCGATGAAGCACTTCATTGGTGGGAAACTACCATTTTTGACATTTTCTGAAGACACGGTAACTTGGGAGTTCTTCCTTAGAGAATTTCGCAAGAAATATATCAGCGAGTTTTACCTTGTTGAAAGGCGAAGCATCTTTCTTCACTGCAAACAAGGTGGACGACCGATCGAACAGTACATACATGATTTCTGCAAGTACTGCAGATACAATGTTGAGTACATTAAGAAGGAGGAAGAAAAGTGCCGGATGTTCATTGTAGGGCTTAATGATGAACTACGCCATATGTTCACTGCGTTAGGCATTTCTGATTTCCAAGACCTTGTGAATCGAGTTAAGGCCACTAAAGCTGCACAGAAAGCTCAACGAGCTGGTGGGTCTAGAAAGTCTGAGAAGAGGTTTATGGATGATTCTTGACCTCCGAGATGGAACAAGAAAGGGAGATATCAAGGCCCCAAATAGAATATTTATCCACAGCCCTCCCGTTCTGGAAACATTGAGAGACCTCAGTCTGTGACGCAGTCTTTTGCTAAAGCAGCGTCTGTTGATAGCATTGGGGGTTCAAATCGAGGTAACCAGCATCCACCTTGCAATTATTGTCAGAATAGGCATCCAACGGGTCAATGTCGTAAACAAACTGGAACCAGCTACTACTGTCATGAGCAGGGTCACTTTATCCGTGACTATCCCTTGAATGCAACCAAATCTGTTGTTACACTGTGTAACCCCCTTAGCTCGGCTTAGACGATTGACCCGAACTACGAAGATTACACGGGGAAAACCAAAGTCAACCTTGATTAACGACCCTTTTTTTCTTTTTATCCTTTCTAGATGCACATTAAGCCTATGTGAATACTCAAGAATCATATGAGAGAAGGGCATAGCGATCGGAAATCATTTAGGGACTCAATTGCATGAATTACACTTTTGGGGACCAAAGTGTAATTTTGGAAAATACAAGGACATAATAGATTTTAAGCTTACCAATTTGTAATTAGTCATATTACATGCCTCTTTGTCAAATTTCAACTTAAAAGGACATTCCAAGCCCAAGCAATTGCATCCACAAAATTCAGGACTAAAATGTAAAACATGAAACTTAAAACAATTCAAAAACATCATCCAACGGTCATCCGTTTCGGAACACAGACCTTCGTACTAAAATGCCCGTATTGAAACGGTGTTGACCGTTTTGGTTCTTGGGTGCGTTCCGAGACCGGTATCGAAACAGACCTCTACAGTAGCCAAAATGTTCCGAAACACCTTCACCCGTTCCGAAACACCGTGGCATCAAACCGCTTAGCCCACTCAAACATGCTTCAAATCATGCCATATCATACCAGCGACTTGTCTAGACATTAGAGATCATATTTAGGAAACTTAAGCTAGAGCATGGCATCAAACACATGAACATTCAATCTATATGCATGCTTCCTAGCCCCAAATCCAAGTATAAGCTTTCAAACCTCAAATCACACAAACAACACCATTTACAAACTCTAAAAGCCACACCAAACTTATTACAACCATAGGGAGTCCAAAACACTTCTCCCAAATACAACCTTGGTACCCCATTGCCAAATGTCAAAACTAAAGTATGTAAAACATCACCATACATGAGCTTTGCACTTCCTTGGATGTTCTTAACCTTCTTGTTGCCCAAAATCACTTCAATTAACTGTATTTTTGGTAAAAGAGAGCGTAAGCACATTTGCTTAGTGAGGCAAGCTCTAAAGAAAACCAACACAATAATGCATTCTTTAAAACACTTTCTCAAAAGCTTTTTATACAACATGCTCATTCTATCTCATGCTTGAAAACCATTCAAAGCAACTTCTCATTGAAAACACATGTACCTCAATTCTAACTCATGCATTTAAACCAATGCAAATCTCATGGTAAAGCCATACTCATGCTTGTAAAACCAAAGCATTTCATATACAAATCTCATATGCATTTCTCATAGCATAAATCATCTCATCAAAGGTACATGTGAATCAAAAGCATTTTCATATATTATATTGGCATTTCACATCTCATTATTACTCGGATATGCGGACAACATTCTCAAACCACTAGACGCTTCCGATAGAATCTCACATCACCGTATTCACTTGTCTAGTAACATAATTTCTAGTGGAATCTCACATCACCGTACTCACATGGCGGAATCTCTCATCGCCATAAAGCTTGGGTATTTCACCAAGTCCTACCCGATGGAATGCTCATCATCGGTTCTCTCCCTTTGGATTAAACCAAAGAGCACGTACGAATTTTTAGTTTATAGTGCACTCTCATCCTATTGATCGATCAATTATATCCGGTAAGTATCTCATCTTCTATGCCAATATATTATGTCAAAACATCATCTCACCTACTGTTTTTTAATGTAACATTTCTCAAAGCTTTCTCATCTCATTCAAAATCATAACATTTGCCTTGCTTTAAAACAAAAGCTCAAAACTCATCAATGCAACATGTTATTTCATGAAATCTTTTCAAGCATCATCTCATGCTACAAATCATGCATAAAAATAGTGGAAATTTATCTATCTTAAAACATGAGCACGTGAAAGCATTTTAGGGGCAACCACCACATATATGAGAGCAATCTAGCCAATACTTACTTCCGGACTTAGGAAGGTGTTTCAAACCTTGAATCTTTGTCCCTCAAGGACTTCTAAAACCATTCGCACTCACCGATTACGTTTCACTTGCTCGCCAAAACGCTATCTAAGCTCCCGGATCAACACCAAAGGCGTTCGAAGATGTCTTTCATGTTTATAACACATAAGAGCAGAGGATTAATGCATCATCATGCATTGAAATCATCAGCCACACACCTAAACTCGCTGCTCTACTCAGGAACCTCATTTCGGCTACCAAAAACAACCGAAATCATCTCCAAACTCTCCCAAAGCAAAGCCTAGCCAAGATCTATCACTTCTAATCATTTCTAAACATCAATCAATATCAAAAACCACCAAAAACTCGTCTTTATACCTCCAGCTATAACAGAACACCAAAACCACCCAAAAACCACCATTCTAGCATGCAAAACTTAGGAATACAAACCTATTCGGGATTTGTTTGATAAAACATCATTTATAACATCAATTACCATCCAAAATACATTAGAAAACAACCTCAAAACAGAGCCTAACCAACAACCACGAAAATCATCAAGATCTCTCCAAGAACCTTGAGTTTTAATACAATTTCTTGTTTCTAACATTAAAGCAACTCAAAAATCATTAAAAAGGGATTGATAACTTGGGAATTTCAGTAAAGAACTGATCATTAGAGGAGAAGGACGAAGCTTACCTCTAATGGTTGATTTCTCCTTGATTTGGGCAAGTTTTCTTGAAAATCCAATGTGAAAACAAGAGGATTTGGTGAGGAAAAGAGTAGGAATCAAAAGGAGATTGAAATCTCATCAAAAGGAATGAAAATCAGAGGCTAATTGATGGAGGAAATGTGTTTCGCTGAAAAGAAATTGAGAGAAAATGAAATGAGAGAAAATTGACGTAAGATAGTTATGAAAAGTCAAAGATGGTTTTTCCTTTTAATTATCTTTATTTCTCTTAATTAAAACATTATTAAAAACACCCAAAATAAGGAGAAATCTGATTAAAAACATTTTGGTAAAATTAGCTCCTTAAAGATTCAAAGTTTCAATCATTTACACAACAGTCACTATTTAACTTTTGCAAAAACTGCGATTTGGTCACTACATCGAAATGTAGTATTTCCAAACCTTATTTTGTAAAATTGTTTTCACCATAATCATTCATATAATAAATGAGGATTTTTAGGTATTTTTCCATATTTTTAAAGCATCCCAAACTAGGTGTTCCCTAAATCTCCCTTAAAGATTCAAACAATTCTCGACCGGTTCGATTCGAACTCTAAAACATCTAGGCCCAAAATCGGGCCGTTACAACTCTCCCCCTCTAAAGAAATTTCATCCTCGAAATTTACCTGGAGGAAAAAGGTAAGGAAATTGCTTCTTCATGTCTTTCTTCCTTTCCCACGTGGCTTCCTCAGCACCACGATGTCTCCACAACACTTTGACCAGCTCAATAGTCTTACCATGGAGAACCTTACTATCCGAATCCAGAATCTCAACAGGTTCCTCATCATATGTCAAATCTGGATTCAACTCAACTTCATCCACATGCATAACATGCGAAGGGTCCGATCTATACCTCCGAAGCATGGATACATGAAACACATTATGTATCTTTTCTAACTCTTGAGGTAGTCTCAGCTTATAAGCAACAGAACCCACACGTTCTATCACCTCGTATGGTCCAATGTACCTTGGGCTCAACTTGCCCTTCCGGCCAAACCTCATCTTCCAAGGTGAAACTTTTAGAAATACACGATCACCCACAGCAAATTCTATCTCCTTACGCTTCAAATCTGCGTAAGACTTTTGCCGATCTGATGCTGCCTTCAACCGCTCACAAATGAGCTTCGCCTTCTCGGTGGTTCCTTTTAACAAAGCTGGCATCGAAACCAACTTTTGTCTCGTTTCAACTCAACAAAGAGGAGTTCTGTACTTCCTCTCGTACAAAGCTTCATAAGGTGCCATTTGAATACTAACTATTATTATAAGCAAACTCCACCAAAGGCAAGTGCTTCTCCCAAGAGCCTTGAAATTCAATAACATAGCACCTCAACATATCCTCAAGCACTTGGATAACACGCTCCGATTGTCCATCCATTTGCGGATGATAAGAAGTACTGAAATTCAGCCGCGTACCCAATGCTTGATGCAAACACTCCCAAAACCTTGCGATGAACCTCAGATCTGTATCCGACACTATAGATCTTGGTACACCATACAAACGTACAATCTCAGCAATGTACAACTTTGCAAGCTTATCCAAGGTGTACGTAGTATGCACGGGCAAGAAATACGCACACTTCATAAGGCGATCCACAATCACCCAAACAGAATTCTTCTTTGATGGCGATAAAGGCAAACTGAATCTCATATTCCGCCACCGTCATGCTCCCTTGCACAAGGACATAAACTCCCTCTTTTTCTCATCAAGGTAGCAAACTCCCAAATATTTCCGCTTGAACGCATTCAAAAAGAATGTCCAAGTCACTTCATCATCTTCCATTCCCGTAATAGTGGTCGTCCACCACGTGTATGCATCACCATGCAGCAGGGACACAATACATCCCAACTTCTGTACATTGTTGCAATTCAGCTGTCCAAGTATCCTCTTGGTACTCTCTAACCAAGACTCGGAACCTTCCGGGGTCAACCCCCTAAACTCAGTCCCTCCCAGACTGCGAAGACGCTCCAACGGCAACCTTACATTAGCACCATCCTGTGGTGCAGCTCCATGAGCTCCAGCTACTGCTGCCTGGAAAGCTCCAGCAATAGCTTGTATCAACACGATCATATTAGGAGCATTTTGCCCCTGACCTCCCTCGGGTCCAGCAACCCCATCACCAACTCCAGCAGCACCAACCCCGGCTCCACCACCACCAGGGGGAGGAGGAGGTAGATCCTCAGCATTCTCTACATTCTCATTCTCATCCATAGCTCGAGTATTGATTCTAAGCTCTCTACGTGGCCCCATAATAAAACAATGCACTAACAAAATACAACAAACTCAATTAGGCATAGTAAGGTAAGTAATCCAAGCACTCAAGCTCATTTTTTTGAAAACAATTCTTCTCATTAGTAATGATATGGCAATGGGATCCCCAACTATACCCCAAACACAACATAGCATCACAAATTCATCTCAATTGAATCATACATCAATATGCATACATCATACTTTCACCGAAAAAGTCACAAACATACATATCTACATACAATAACCACTTACCAAGCCCCAATTATTTGTTAACCTGGCTTTGATACCAACAAATGTAACCCCCTTAGCCCGGCCTAGACGCTTGACCCGAACTACGAAGATTACACGGGGAAAACCAAAGTCAACCTAAAAGTCAACCTTGATTAACGACCCTTTTTTTCTTTTTTTTCTTTTCTAGATGCACATTAAGCCTATGTGAATACTCAAGAATCATATGAGAGAAGGGCACAGCGATCGGAAATCATTTAGGGACTCAATTGCATGAATTACACTTTTTGGAGACCAAAATATAATTTTAGAAAAGACAAGGACATAATAGATTTTAAGGTTACCAAATTATAATTAGTCATATTACATGCCTCTCCGTCAAATTTCAGCTTAAAAGGACATTCCAAGCACAAGCAATTGCATCCACAACATTCAGGACTAAAATGAAAAACATGAAACTTAAAACAATTCAAAAACATCATCCAACGGTCATCCATTTCGGAACACAGACCTTCGTATCGAAACGGTGTTGACCGTTTCGGTACTCGGGTGCGTTCCGAGACCGGTATCGAAACAGGCCTCTCTAGTAGCCAAAATGATCTGAAACACCTTCAGTCGTTCCAAAACACCATGGCCATTACATGCCTCTGTTTCGAAACAGTTAAGGGTGTTTCGATACACCCTGCTCTGTAGCAGCGGAAAATGCTAGTTTTTCACCGCTTAGCCCACTCAAACATGCTTCAAATCATGCCATATCATACCAGCGACTTGTCTAGACATTAGAGATCATATTTAGGAAACTTAAGCTAGAGCATGGCATCAAAAACATGAACATTCAATCTATATGCATGCTTCCTAGCCCCAAATCCAAATATAAGCTTTCAAACCTCAAACCACACAAACAAAACCATTTACAAACTCTAAAAGCCACACCAAACTTATTACAACCATAGGGAGTCCAAAACACTTCTCCCAAATACAACCTTGGTACCCCATTGCCAAATATCAAAACTAAAGTATGTAAAACATCACCATACATGAGCTTTGCACTTCCTTGGATGTTCTTAACCTTCTTGCTGCCGAAAATCACTTCAATTATCTGCATTGATGGTAAAAGAGAGCGTAAGCACATTTGCTTAGTGAGGAAGCTCTAAAGAAAACCAACACAACAATGCATCATTCAAAACACTTTCTCAAAAGCCTTTTTCTACAACATTCTCATTCTATCTCATGCTTGAAAACCATTTCGAAGCAAAACTCCATTGAAAACTCATGTACCTCAATTCTATATCATGCATTTAAACCAATGCAAATCTCATGGCAAGGCCATACACATGCTTGTGAAAACTAAAGCATTTCATATACAAATCTCATATGCATTTCTCATAGCATAAATCATCCCATCAATAGGTACATGTGAATCAAAAGCATTTTCATATATTATATTGGCATTTCACATCTCATTATTACTCGGATATGTGGATAACATTCTCAATCCCACTAGACACTTCCGGTGGAATCTCACATCACCATACTCACTCGTCTAGTAAACATAATTTTCGGTGGAATCTCACATCACCGTACTCACATGGCGGAATCTCTCATCGCCACAAAGCTTGGGTATTTCACCAAGTCCTACCCGATGGAATGCCCATCATCGGTCTCTCCCTTTGGATTGAATCCAAAGAGCACGTACAAATTTTTAGTTTATAGTGCACTCTCATCCTATTGATCGATCAATTATATCCGGTAAGTATCTTATCTTCTATGCCAATATATTATGTCAAAACATCATCTCACCTACTGTTTTTAATGTAACATTTCTCAAAGCTTTCTCATCTCATTCAAAATCATAACATTTGTCTTGCTTTAAAACAAAAGCTCAAAACTCGTCAATGCAACATGTTATTTCATGAAATCTTTTCAAGCATCATCTCATGCTACAAATCATGCATAAAAACAGTAGGAATTTATCTATCTCAAAACATGAGCGTGTAAAAGCATTTTAGGGGCAACCACCACATATATAAGAGCAATCTAGCCAATACTTACTTCCGGAATTAGGAAGGTGTTTCAAACCTTTCCTAAATCCCCAAACCTTGATTCTTTGTCCCTCAAGGACCTCTAAAACCATTCGCACTCACCGATTACGTTTTCCTTGCTCGCCAAAACGCTATCTAAGCTCCCGGATCAACACCAAAGACGTCCGAAGATGTCTCCCCTGTTTATAACACATAAGAGGAGAGGATTAATGCATCAGCATGCATTGAAATCATCAGCCACACACCTAAACTCGCTGATCTACTCAGGAACCTCATTTCAGCTACCAAAAACAACCGAAATCATCTCCAAACTCTCCCAAAACAAACCCAGCCAAGATCTATCACTTCTAATCATTTCTAAACATCAATCAACATCAAAAACTACCACAAACTCGTCCTTATACCTCCAGCTATAAGAGAACACCAAAACCACCCCAAAAACCACCATTCTAGCATGCAAAACTTAGGAATCCAAACCTATTCGGGATTTGTTTGATAAAACCTCATTTATAACATCAATTACCATCCATAATACATTAGAAAACAACCTCAAAACAGAGCCTAACCAACAACCACGAAAATCATCAAGATCTCTCCAAGAACCTTGAGTTTTAATACAATTTCTTGTTTCTAACATTAAAGCAACTCAAAAATCATTAACAAAGGATTGATAACTTGGGAATTTCAGTAAAGAACTGATCATTAGAGGAGAAGGATGAAGCTTACCTCTAATGGCTGATTTCTCCTTGATTTGGGCAAGTTTTCTTGAAAATCTAATGTGAAAACAAGAGGATTTGGTGAGGAAAAGATTAGGGATCAAAAGGAGATTGAAATCTCATCAAAGGGAATGAAAATCAGAGGATAATTGATGGAGGAAATGTGTTTTGCTGAAAAGAAATTGAGAGAAAATGAAATGAGAGAAAATTGACGTAAGGTAGTTATGAAAAGTCAAAGATGGTTTTTCCTTTTAATTATCTTTATTTCCCTTAATTAAAACATTATTAAAAACACCCAAAATAAGGAGAAATCTGATTAAAACATTTTGGTAAAATTAGCTCCTTAAAGATTCAAAGTTTCAATCCTTTACAAAACAGTCACTATTTAACTTTTGCAAAAACTGTGATTTGGTCACTACATCGAAATGTAGTATTTCCAAACCTTATTTTGTAAAATTGTTTTCACCATAATCATTCATATAATAAATGAGGATTTTTAGGTATTTTTCCATATTTTTAAAGTATCCTGAACTAGGTGTTCCCTAAATCTCCCTTAATGATTCGAAATGTTCTCGACCGGTCCGATTCGAACTCTAAAACATCTAGGCCCAAAATCGGGGCGTTACACACCGACTACTACTTCTTCTCCTGCTCAATCCTTTCGAGGTAGAAGAATGAAACAAGGATCATCAGAAACTTTTGTACGATCGAGTGGTCTAGGGAATCCTTTTAATAAGCAAGATTCAAATGCCCCTGCTCAAATGTATCATGTGAGGAGCATAGAAGAAGAGGATGAACCTGATGTCATTGCAGGTACCATCGAGCTATATTCACATTCTTTATATGCTTTGATAGACCCTGGTTCTACTCATTCTTTTATAAGTACCATTGTAGTTAAGAAGTACAATATGTCTTCCGAACTAATAGTATCGAGAATTTCTGTAACCAATCCCTTAGCAGATTGCGTCACCGTAAGGGTAGTGTGTAAGAACTGCCCTTAATGATCCAATGGATTCCTTTTCCGGCCAATTTGTTTGCTTTACTGATCCATGAAATCGATGTTATCATAGGCTTAGATTGGCTTAGTGAGCATCAAGCCTAGGTAGATTGTTGTAAGAGAAAATTGTATCTCTGGGGTCTGGGTAAGGAAAGTGTTGTATTGATGAACGCGAAGAATTCATCAATGTACGCTTAGGCATTGGAGTCTAAGGACGAATCACAATTGTGAGACGTTGATATCGTATGTAAATTTCTTGATGTCTTCCCTGTTGAACTTCCGGGATTGCCCCCAACCCGTGAAGTGGAGTTTGGCATCGAGGTGCAACCTGGGACTGCTCTAGTTTCCATTGCACCATATCGTATGGCAGCTATGGAATTAAAAGAACTAAAGGCTCATATTCAAAACTTATTGAACAAATGTTTCATTCAACCGAGCTCTTCACCCTGGGGAGCTTCGGTTCTCTTTGTTAAGAAGAAAGATGGTTCTATGCGATTGTGTATTGACTATCGACAATTGAATAAAGTAACCATCAAGAACAAGTATCCACTGCCTAGAATAGACGACATGTTCGATCAATTAAAGGATGCTTCTATGTTTTCCAAGATCAATTTAAGGTCGGGCTATTATCATATGAGATTTGAAGAGTGTGATGTACCAAAGACTGCCTTCCGTACAAGATATGGACACTGCGAATTCTTGGTGATGCCCTTTGGGTTAACCAATGCACTGTCGACCTTCATGGATTTGATGAATCAGGTTTTTAGACCCTACCTTGATAAATTTGTAGTGGTGTTTATAGATGACATATTGATATATTCTAAGAATGAAGCGGAACATCGAGATCATCTTCGTAGTGTTCTTCAGACCTTAAAAGAGAAACAATTGTACGCGAAGTTCTCCAAGTGTGAGTTTTGGCTCACAGAAGTTGCATTTCTAGGACATATTGTGTCAGCTTCGGGTATTCAAGTGGATCCAAAGAAAATTCAAGCTATTGTAGATTGGCATCCACCGAAGAATATTGGAGAAGTCAGAAGCTTCCTTGGGCTTTCTGGCTATTATTGTAGATTTGTGAAAGGGTTTTCTATGATAGTCGCTCCTTTAACCAAGTTATTGAGGAAAAAAACTCCTTTTATTTGGACTGAGGTTCAACAATAGAGTTTCGATCAGTTAAAACAAGTACTCATGCACCAGTCCTAACCCAATCGAGTCCGGAAATGACTACATAGTTTACAGTGATGCATCACATCTCGGGTTAGGATGTGTACTGATGCAAGAAGGAAAAGTTATCGCTTATGCTTTGAGACAACTTAAGCCACATGAAATGAATTATCCCACCCACGACCTTGAATTGGATGCAGTTGTTTTGCATTGAAAATCTGGAGATATTACCTCTACGAAGAAAATTGTTATCTCTTTACCGATCATAATAGCCTTAAGTACCTATTGACACAAAAGAAGTTGAATCTTCGACAATGAAGGTGGATGGAACTTCTTAAAGATTACGATATTGTTATTGATTATCATCCTGGCAAGGCCAATGTTGTAGCTGATGCACTCAGCCGCAAACCTTTGCCTGGTAAGCATTGACAATAAATTTGGAGTTATATGTATTATGTAGTACATTAACTCATCGTAATATTGCTATATTGTAGCCCCTCGAGCAATTAACGCTCAGTTCTGACTTCGGAAGCATCGTTGTCTTGTAGCTGAACTACAAGTTCAGTCTACCATCATTTCACGAAACAAGGGTTTGCAAGGACAAGATCCTGAGCTTTAATTCATTGTCTCTAAGCTATCGGACAACCCCGACTTCAGAAATAATTATGAGGGACTTTTGTGTTTTCATGACCGAGTCTGTGTACCTAATGATGAATCTCTTCGCACCGATATTCTCTCTGAAGCTCATTCGAGTTCTTTTTCTATTCACCCCGGGTCTGTGAAGATGTATAAGGACCTACGTGAACTTTATTGGTGGCCAGGCATGAAGCAGGCTATAGTTGATTACATTTCCAAGTGTCTTACATGTTAACGTGTTAAGGCAAAACATTGTGCTCCTACCGGATTATTGCAGCCCATCGATCCACCGAAATGGAAATGGGAAAAGGTCACTATAGATTTTGTTAGTGGACTACCGTTAACTTCAGCGACGCATGATGCCATATGGGTCATTGTAGATCGTTTTACGAAGTCAGCTCATTTTATACCAGTTAGAATGGACTACGGTTACCCTGAATTAGCTGACTTGTGTATCAAAGAAGTAATCCGAATCCACGGAGTACCTTAGTCTATTACCTCCGATCGAGATCCCCGATTTGTATCTCGGTTTTGGAGAACCTTACAAGGATCTTTGGGCACCAAAGTTAACCTGAGTACAACCTTTCACCCTCAGTCTGACTGCCAGTCAGAAAGGGTAATCCAGGTAATATATCGAAAAACTTGCCCATTGAAACCTTAGAAATTTGCATTGTTATTGAACCTTCCTATACAGATATTTGAAGACATGCTTCGAGCATGCGTTATTGACTTTGGTGGAACTTGGGAGAAGTCTCTACCCCTTGTTGAATTTGCCTACAATAATAGTTACCAAGCATCAATTCAAATGGCCCCGTATGAAGCATTGTATGGTAGGCGATGTAGAACTCCATTGTGTTGGTCGGAGCTTGGCGAGGGCAAGATTTTAGGCCCTAACTTGCTTCGAGAGACTAAAGAACGGGTCAACATTATTTACGATCATTTAAAGGTTGCTTTTGATCAACAAAAGGCTTATGCTGATCTCAAGAGAAGAGACATTGAATACGAAGTTGGCGAAAAAGCCTTCATCAAGGTGTCACACTGGAAGAAGGTTTTAAGGTTTGGCAAGAAGGGGAAATTGAGTCCCCGATTCATTGGACCCTTTGAAGTCATTGAAAGAGTTGGCTCAGTGGCATATCGACTATTGCTACACTCTGAATTGAGTAAAATCCATGATATTTTTCATGTATCGATGCTTCCAAAGTATCGTTTTGATCCTTCGCACATAGTGGAACCTGAATATGTAGAACTTCGACCAAATCTATCCTACGAGGACGAACCGGTTCAAATTCTTGCTAGAGAAGTCAAGAGGCTTCGCAACAAAACTGTATCGTTAGTTAAAGTGCTCTGGAGGAGCCACACCGTTGAAGAAGCTACTTGGGAACCTGAAGAGACCACGAGACAGCAATATCCACATCTCTTCGGTTCAGGTAAAATTCGAGAACGAATTTTTCTTAAGGGGGAGAGTTGTAACACCCCAAAATCCAGTCTAGTCAGAATTGGGTTCCGGTGATCAGGAATTATGCATTGATGAAGTCTAAATATATAGTTGGGTAGCTAATTATTGATATTGGATCCTATTGAATAATATCGAAAATATTATAGTGGCTAAATTGTGGAAATTGGAAAATTTAGGGTCAAAACCATAGAGAGTAGAAAATTGAGGGACTAACCTTGCAATTAGCCCCTTCTCAATTTTAATGACACAAACGTGGAACAATCTGGTGAAGTTACTTCACCTAAAGGAAACTTAATTCCATGGAACACTTATAATTTTTAAAACAAAAAGAAAGGAATACAAAAGCTTACCAAGAGTCTTCCCAAGCAAGCACCTCTCTTTGTCATCTTCATCATCTTCTTCCAAGCTAGCACCTCCATTGGAGAGCAAGCTTTAGTTTAGTTTTCCTTCGATTCATTGATATCAAATCATTGCTATCGATCGGGTAAGCTATATTCCTCAATCGATTATTAGATTTCATGGATAAATCAAGACTAATCTCAAAGATAGGGTTTTAGCCATCCATGGATAATCCATCATTGATGCTTATATTGAATTTGGATATCGGTTTTGATATCGTTGTATTGATTTTGATATCGTAATATCGATCCTAATTATCTCCCTATTGATTTTCTAGCTCAAGAAGTGGAGAGAGAGGTTTCACCATCTCCATTGAAAGCTAGGAACAAGGGGATTGCTATCCGAGAGTCATAGGAGCATCGGATTTTGAAGTGAGTATAGTCAGTCTCGGGATTAGGTGAAAAGCCTTCCCGAATCTTTTATTGTCGTTTTCGATCATTTAACTAACATTTCCATTGAGAAAGTTTCATCGGATCATTAAACGGACACTTTGGTAAGTGTCGGTAAGTTTGTTATTGAACATCGAACATAGCTATTGGAATTGTCATTGAGTATGATTATTGATATAGTTATTGTCATTGAAACATTGCAAAGAAATTATTGGACATTGATATTGACATTGAACCATGAAATATTGATCATGAGACATGTTTATTATTGATATCATTGAAATCATTGGTTTTTGGAATTCTCATTCGATATTGGATATGTATATGAACATTGAAACCTTGGATTTGAATGGACATTGGATACAATTGGCATGCCATAGAATTCATGAGCTCAATGTACGGGTGGACTACGGTCCTAAGGCTACAGCCTATATTGATTTGGCGAGGCGGGGGGATGTATATTGTTATTGGCCATATTGGCGAGGCGAAGGGACTAGACCATTCATTGATTTAGCGAGGCGTAGGAATTCGTGTATCCACTATCTTGATTCAATCCAAGGGCTAATGATTTAATGAATAAGTTGAACATTGTATATTGAAGCATAATAGTAACATTGATGAGCATATTGATGCATTATATTGACATTGATGAGCATGAGACCATGAATATGAGTTATTTGTTATATTGTCATTCATATTGTTATGACTACCTCACTAGGCAACGTATGCTTAATGTATTGTGTCTCATGCATTTCAGGTTGAAAGATCGTGTGTTCGAGGATCAGATAGTCAAGGCAAGACAAGTCACTACAAGCCCTAAAGTAATGTGTTTTGATCTTAAGAACTCCTAAGAAGGTGGCAAAGTAGTTGAACTAGTCATTTGTGCCCATTTTGATATGTTTGTTATATGCCTATGTTTTAATATGGTTGATGGCCCTAAATGGTCTTTTTGGTTGGCTATAAGTGGTTAAAAAGTACATACTTGGCTCATAAAGGTAAAAACATAGCAAACGTATTCGTATGATCATGAAATTCGGCATGTTAGTAGTTTATACTATTGAAATGTTGTGCGTAAAGTTTCGTTGCATTTGGACATCGTTTGGTATGTCAGATCTAATAAAATCCAGCAAAAATCTGTCATTACAGGTCAGGCCGTATCGAAACGGGTGATGGCGTTTCGATACGGGTATGCATAAATGAACCTAAAGATCAGAGCGTACCGAAACAGATTTAAGTCGTTTCGAAACATTTGGTCACTGAAATCGATTGTTTCGATATGGGTTCATAGCGTATCGAAACGGGTCAAAGTCAAAGTCAAATGAAGTCAAGTCGTTCCGATACAGGGTGCTGCCGTATCAAAACGGTTTAAAGAGAAAAGTCAACATGGGTTGACCATCGTCCACCCGTTTGAAACGGCCCTAAGGTGTTTCGATACGAGGTTAGTTAAGTTAGTTAAAAGCTCACTAAACATATTGCAATGTTCACAATTTAGTCATTGAATTTTTAGGGATTAAATTGGATGAGTTAAAGAATTCCAAATTGTATGAAATTTTACAGGGTTATTAATATTGTGGTGAATTTCAATATGGCATAATCAATTGCATTGAAGGACCCCTAAATTGTAAAATTTACAGTTTGGTCTCTAAAACTTGAAATTGTCAATATTGACCCTAATTGATTAATTATTGCTTCGTGTGGACTAATTGGACTAAGTTATTAATATAAAATAAAATTTTGTTGCACCGGTTACTGTATTGATCATCGGTATCACTTTTCGATCTAGTTCTCGACCAGACCGGGAAGGGGTGTTACAGGTTTAGTTGTTAATATCTGGCAATTTATGTTCATCCGTTTTTATCTTTTGAAAATTAATATTATCTTATTTATTATTTTACCCTTTCGTTTCTTCTGCAGATAAAAATGTTTATTTTTCGTGTTACAGCATCTGTTTTATCTGATTTTCTTTCCTCCCATTTCCACGTCCTCTTCTTAATAAAAGGGTAGTTATATTTGATTTTAATCTTCTTTATTTAGGTGTACGAATATGTTATTCTGGGGACGATGTTCATTACATGATTTCACTTAGCAAAGAGAAATCTCTTCTAATATAGTGGTTCACATAACTGATACAAGATAAAAGGGGTAAAACAATTTATTTTAAACAAATCATTAAAGTTTTTAAAGGTCAAAACATCAATTGACTTGTGATGTTTAGGTTTCTGATTTATTTTTCCAATGAATCTTAAACACCTCAATTTAAAGTCAAAAGCTCCAGTTATTGTTGTTCTAGCGAATATGTGCAAAAAAATAGATACACGTTAAATAAAAAAAATTAATTATCACAAATTTTTAACATTTTAATTAATTTTTAATAATTAAATTTTACACGATAACAAAAAGTTTTAAATGATTTCAGATCATATTTATCATTTTAAAAAATCAATTAGAGTTTTCTTTATTCAAAAAATCTCTTAAGGCTTTTCTTCCTTATTTAAAATGTCATTTTGTTCTTGTTTGGAGTATAAAGATCCATTAAAGGTAAGATGTTTTTTTCATTGTCTAGGTTGCTAAGTCACTAGAGAGTTAATTGTCCATCTATCATGGCTCAAAGCTCTCATCTAAGTTATTAATCTAAAATAGGCGTTCATCCTTCCAGACACATGATCTTAACGGTGGGGTCCATGTGGTTTTGAACAACTAATGTTTTGATATAATAATTAAAAATAGTTTTGGACTAAATTGAAAAGATTTTAAAAGTGTCTTTAAGTCCAAACAATTTGAAAATAAGTTTGTGGATGTTTTTAATAGTTTTGGTAAGGTTTGAAACGTTTTTAAGTAGCCAAACTAGGGTTTTTAAGGTACCCGTTTCGATACAGAGTAACATGTTTCGAAACAGTTTGAAACTACCAAAACCCGTATCGAAACTAGGGTTTTGGTGTTTCGATACGCCCAACGGTCGAAATTTCCCAACGACTTGCTCAACGGTCACTCGTACTGAAACAGTTTGAAACCGTTTCGATACAGCTCATACCGTTTTGATACAGGCGTTTCGATACCGGTTGCTGCATCAGGCTTCAACAACTAGTTCAGAAGAAGGTCGTTCCGATACGGGCACAACTGTTTCGAAACAGACATCACCAGAACTGCAATTAATTAGCATCAACATATTATCACAATGGATTTAAGATGTTCTCTCATTGTATTTAACCAGCATAATGTGAATGAAATGGCTCAACTGAATGGGGCATTGTTATTGCCTGCCATTTATCCTTTTTGCAACACTTGTGTTCTATTTGCATCTTTCTTGTTTGTATTATGATTGAGATTGTTGTCGAAATGGCAGCTGGGGAGGATATTGACTTGTCAACGTTGCAGTCTCAGCTAAGTGAAACTCGTGAAATGTGGAACCAGGAAATTGAAAAACACAAATGGCAGGCAGAGTGTTTGCAAGACAAAATTACAGAGGTAAAGGCTTGCATACAGGGGTCGGAGGTAGATGTTCTTTGGCGAAGGCTGAAAACTACTGCAACATTATTGACATACTTGAAATCAAGAGCAAGAGTAATGGCAGTTCCTGATTTAGCCCATAAGTCATGTGGAATCAAACTATTAGAAGGCGTGGGGCTTGTGGATAAGGAAGGTACACCGTTGTCTGGTCAAACTATTACTTAGTGCCAGCAAACTAGATCACCAGCCATTGAAGAGAGCGTGGAACTTGAATTAGTGCCATTGCGGGGCTTTCGGAAATTGAAGCAGTGTGTGTGGTGGATTCACCTTGTTGGGCTATCAGTACATAAATTTGGTGTTTTGACGTTGAAGTTTAAGTTGCCAATCTTTTCTGTAAAGGCAACAAATTTGGATGTGGTTTTCTAACCACCGACTCATTATTTCAGCATAAAATTATAATGCTCTGTTCTGATACAGAAACAGAATGAATCTGTTTTAGAGTGGAACCGGATGACAAACTGTGTTTTTCATGCTTATTAAGATGGATGGCTTGAATGAAAACAAAAATGATGAGTTCAATGGTGTTTGGAATTTGGATAAGCTTCACCAATCTATTATCAATTGACCTAACCTCATTATAGTACAGTACTCAATCGTTCAGCTGTCGTAGAGCATAACATCCATAATCCTCCCCGGCCCACCTCCATGTCTATCCTAATTCCTTCCGATCAGCCCAAAGCTAAATAAATTAATATCTCATGCGGCGGTGGATCCATAAATATATTTTTTTTTAAATGGATACTTTTAGTCAGCCTAGGATTATAATTTGTACGTGGGTGGACATAAATAAAATCTCGAGTAAAATAGATAAATAAAATAAAGAAATTCAGATTTGTGGACACATTTGTTCACCTAATCCTAACGTGGTTCCCATGTGTTTATCATAGAGTAGGAGAAATACTAGCATTTGTATCCTGGTGTTAACACAGTAGATTGATGGGAAAGTAATGTAGTAGAGAGAGAAGAGGAGGAAGGTAGAATGCAGTGCCAAAGATGAAAATGCGGAAAAATTGTGATGCTGAATGGCCTTACGTATATCTACATTAACCATCTCTTTTCATGTCTGCGTTTTGAAGACAAAAGTAACATGGCCTTCACATGCAGATCATCATTTGGGATATGGTCGCCGAATTACCCAGGTTAACAAAAATACTTTGATCAGCTAGCTTAGCTGTTATCACATTCACCCAAAACTCAACATACCTTAGCCTATCTACTTTTATTCACATAATTGTCCTCATAGCCTACTCCATTCTAAGTGGGTGATAACGAGCCGAGTCTGGGCAGGCTTAGCTCGGACTCGAAGCTCGTCGAGCTCGAATTAGACAGTTTGAGCTCGACTTGTTACTGTCTTCAAATTGTTTTTAAGTTCTAAAAAATAATATGTGAAAACCTGCTTGAGAAAAGATAATATTTAATTTTGAAGTTCGCAAGTAACCATTGTATAGTATTTTTTAATTTATACAAGTACACAAGGGGAAGAGAATTTAAAGTATTAAACATAAAGTGTATATAGAGTATACATATATATAATTATTTCGAGCCGAGCTTAGATCAGCTTGGCTTGTTAAGATCTCGAGCCGAGTACAAGCTCAAGTCGAGCTCACTTGAGCCGAGCTTTGACCGAAGCAAGCCCGAGTAGCTTGCGTGCCGATCAAGCTCATTATCACCCCTACTCCTAAAGACAAGGAAATAGTGAACGGTAAAGACACAACTATCATGTGTAAACTTGTAGCATAAAACGATGCTACAAAGATTACAATGGTCTCGAAAGAGAATACAGTGAGGAAGCAGGTCCACATATACGATAAGATTGCCATGTAGCTTTGAAAGTTGAAACATGGGAAATATCACGCATGTTAGCCGAATGAAAGGCTGAAGCTATGTATTTAGGAGAAATATATTGGTTCAGTTCCCCATAATGTATTCTTTATTATTGTGGTTGTAGAAGTTGATGTATGGCAGAACCACATGGGAAGTCGAATAAATGTTTGAGAATTATACACATACACGAACTCCACATCCACAACCACAACACAAGTTTCTGCCCCCCCATATGCTTCAGCCACCCTTTGGCCTTAACCTTACCACCTGATGTTTTTAATGGTTGGTCTGGTATATAGCCAAAGACAGTACATAAATATTTACTTGCCGAGTGCCAACTAAGCTAACCTTCCGAGACAGCTAGCAAATACGTTGATAATATACCTTTGTCTACTGGCTCTTCCAGTTGGTGAAATGTAGGGCTGAAAAACAATGCCAAAACATTATATAATGTGTTTTTAGCAGCCATTGCCCATGCTTCCTCCTCGATGACACTCTCGTCACGTGGGGCTACGCCTTGTTCGATGTTTTCCGGAGGCTTTCAATTGATTATTAGCAATAAAGAGAGGGTCCAGAGGGACACCAAGCCGCGCAGATTTAGCCCCTCCAAGCTAAATGTTGAACATGCCAAACTTTGGGTTAAGTGGGACAAAAGCTGGTCGCTTTGTGCTGTGGATGTGGTCCATACACAACCGAAAAATCCACTTCCCTTTGTGTTTTGACCAACTTCTATTATGAGGAAAGGACTAAACTATGGGAAATTCCGTGGCGTTGGGACAAGCATTCATTTCCCTTGTGGACTATGCCTCCATTACATTAATCTTCATTTAGTTGACTCCTTCACGTACATTGTACCACGACGCATGAATAGCGATAGGTGGCCCTTGATTTGGAGGCTTAAATGATACTCGTATGAAACCAGCTAACCACTTGAGGTCCTTTCATATGCCAAATACTATACACAAACTGTATGGTCTATGTTTGTTAAGATATTTATGCACATTCAGTGATATGATCCTTCAAATATATCCTACACTTATCCGAATCCGATTAACATAATTGACAACTGCTCGTTTATGTCTAGTTTTGTATACGAAGGTTAAGCCAATTATGGGAAAAGCTTGAGAAGTCGAACTTTCCGAATCATGTCAAAGAGAGTGATAAGGACAATTCCTTTTGTTTCCATTTTTATTTTGGTAACTTGGTTCTCAGCCATAGAATAGGCAAGAGAAGAGAAGTTTGAGAAGGAAAAAACAGAGGAAAAAATGGACCCATGTTGTCTATAGGAGAGGCAACATGGTTGGCTAAGCCCCATTGGGACTAAACCCTGCATGCCTTTACGTTCAGTCATCTGCAATACATTAGCACATGACATTGTTTCGGTGCCAAATTCTCTCTTTAACTGTCCATTCATTCATTCATTCCCCCACCCCGATATAAATATCCTCCATCCCTTAATCTTTCCCCCACCAACATTCTTTCCAATTCTCCAAGTAGTCCAAAGCTCGAGTGATCCAAACCAAATATGGCAATCAAGAAATCAAACAAATTAACTCAAACCGCAGCCATCAAACAGATTCTGAAACGGTGCTCGAGCTTCGGGAAGAAACAAGGTTATGATCATGAAGGAGGGCATCCGGACGATGTACCCAGAGGACATTTCGTTGTGTATGTGGGAGAGAACAGGAGCAGATACATAGTTCCGATATCCTGGTTGACTCACCCCGAGTTCCAGAGCTTGCTTCAAAGAGCTGAAGAGGAGTTCGGGTTTAACCACGACATGGGGCTCACGATTCCTTGTGAAGAAGTGGTTTTTCGGTCTTTAACAGCCATGATCAGATGAAAGAAGGAGAGCTTTGATTCATTGGTTGCAGTTGCAGATGTCATATTTATACCCTCATGCATGACATGAGTGGTTTCCCTGACTAATTGACATTTTGTTGGGTCCTTCTTTTTGACAATTTGAATTGTATATTGTCCACGTACGTGAGTTTTTCCCTCATGTTGCACGTATCCCATTTCTACGTGCTCTTGAGTGTGTCCTTGAATTTGTAATGAAAACATTTCATGGGGAAGTCCATGTTTTTCTTTTACAATTCACATGAATTATGTCCATGTATGTACTCGATAAGCTTTAAGATCTATTCCATGGGTTCACTTGGGAGACTAGTTCAAGTTGTTCATCAATGTTGGGCAGTTGCTTGAATTTGGCAGCTTCTTAATATCAAATCTCCTTTTACTTGGATTGAATGGGATACTAGACCTACTTCTATTATTGCTTTCTTCACTACGTTTTAAAGATCTCTAGTTAATTTAATGATTATCTGTTTTTTTAGCGTCTTTGTTTATACCCAACACTAAAACTATTAAGTGTTCATAAACATGTCTATTAAAGGACCTAAAATTAGGACCTAAACTATGCCATTTTTTACATTAAGTGCCCAAATTATTTTTCGGGTTAAATTAGGACCTAAAATTTCATTCCGTGCCCGATTTAAGGTTCACTATTAATTTTTTTCATTAAAGGACACATGTCACTTCCAGAAAAATCTAAAATTATATTAAAAATAAATCAAATTAATAAAATAAAATAAAAATATATTCTGAAAATTTCAAATATTCCCAAAACAGTCCCAAAATCTTTACACCCTTCAAATCCGACCACTCCCATCGGCGGCAGCCGCGTTGCCGGAGATGGAATGAAGCGCCCTCCTCTCGCCGAACAACCCACACGTCGTTTGTCGCCCCTCCTGCAGTCGTTCGTCGCGAATCGTTCGAAATAATCATTAGACAATTTTGTCGATTTGCATGACGTCAGTCGATTTCCGGCGACGAGATGGTGGGGGAAATGGTCGGGATGGTCCGACGATCAATGTGGTAGGCGGTGACGTAGCAATCGGCGGCGGAATCGGCCCAAATCAGGATTTAGGTTTTGGGGTTGTTTTGTAAAATCTAGAAAATTTAGAGATTTTTTGAAAATTAATTAATTTGATTTATTTTTAATATAATTTTGGATTTTTCTGGTGATGACACGTGACATTTAACGGTGAAAATTAACGGTCAGCACCTATTTGGTCACGGAATGAAACATTAAGTCCTAATTTGGCCCGAAAAATAGTTTGGGCACCTAATTGAAAAAAATGACATAGTTTGGGCACTTATTTGACGGTTAAGCCTAAAAAATTATAAATTTTTTAATTGAATTGATCTAATTATATAGATATTATAACCCAACAAGTGTACCAGTGGAAAAGCTAATGATGTTCATCCTAAGAAATACGAGTTCAAATCGCTTTGCCTACATAGTGTGTGCGCATTGTCAAAAAATTAAGAATACTTATGAAGGTATACTACTTTGTGAAAAATGTCAATGATCACATTTAATGGGCTACTAAAGATATGACGATCAAAATTATGAAAAGGGCAAAAGAAAGTTGTAAGTTTGAGCTGCACCACTTGTCACCTCCATCAACAACACAATGGTTCATCTCTTCGTAGCCTGGCTAAGCTGTTAGGCCAAGCAATTTCAATGTATTGTGCATTACTCGGTGACCATACTGCATAATGATAAACTAAACTAGAAAAAAAAAAGAGAGAGAGAAGAAGAGCAGTAATGGCCTCATAATATGTACTTAACGACAGGATATAAAGTAGAAGATATGAGCTTGCTTTAATTATTTGGTGGTTTACTACCTTTAAATGCTTGTATTAGCCGTTGAATTAGGATGTCTATCATCTGATGAGATGGGGGACCTGACCCCCTACTAAAAAAAGCAGTTAAGTATTCGAATCTTACTTTTTGATGTCCTTTTCTATGCTTTAGTATTAGAAAGGCTTAAATATACATTTGGTACTTTAACTAGGCACATTCTCCCAAGTTGGTATCTAATGAATTTTTACTCTCAAATTAATACTTAAACTAGGCATATTCTTCCAAGTTAGTACTTGAACTAGACACATTCTCCCAAATTAGTACCAAAACTTATACATTTTATCAATTTGATCCTAATTTGAAACAAATCAATAAATTTAACACTTAATATTTACATATTCTATCAAATTATTTTTTGTTATTCTCCTAAATTGTTTGCACACATTTTCAGGAATGTTACATTACTTTCCTGGTATAATAAAAGTTTAATACTTGTTGTTTTATCGTAGAATGCAGTTGTTCAATTGTTTCTTTGATCCTATAGACTCACTTGTTTTGACAATATCAAAACTTTTTTACTAAATTGATGTAATTTTAATATATTAAGAGTTAAATTTATTGAATTGTTTTGAATTGGGATCAAATTAATAGAATGTATAAGTTTTAGGACTAAAATTATTAATAAAAAAAATACCAAAACCAAGAATGAAATTAAAGTTTGGGTACCAACTTGAGAGCAAAAATTCTTTAGGTACAAACTTGAGAAATAATGTCTAGTTCAGATGCCAACTTGGGAGCAAACATTTTTTAAGTACCAACTTGAGAGAAAATACCTAGTTCAAGTACCAAATATATATTTAAGCCTATTAGAAAATTAAATTCTAAAATATTACTTTAAATTCTAAATCTTAAATTCTAAATTTTAAACTCTAAAAAGTACACCATACTCTAATTTTTTAAACTCCAACCTTAAACATCAATACTAAGCCGTAAACTTAAAATTTTAGTGTGGGTTACTAAAAAAGCAGATAATTACAATTCCAGATTTGCATTAATCATTGTCCACTGAGGTCCATTTGTTTGTGAGATAGAGAGCAAATTTCTAATCTCTTTTGTCCCTTCCATTTTAGGACTCCATAAGCAGCTGAATTTGATTACTTGAGCTACCTTCATAAGGAAAACCCATTTTCGGATTATGGACTTAGATATTATAGGACAATGGAAGTGGCATTCGTGGTGATTGTCCTCCATAACATGGAACCCAGCTGTAAAAGCAGACATGTTGGCTCACAGTCTCATGTGGTCACAATGCCATCAAAAAAACCAAACATAAATCTTCCTAACTTGCCAAATCAGGTTTAATAAGAGACGTTATCATCCCCCCCAAGACTTTCAGCCTCCCACGTTTGAGTTCTTCGAAGTTTCTTCTTTTATCCGTACGTTGAGAGTGTGGTAGTAATATTTTGTGTAATAATAATATCGTGTGTGACTCGCGTATGAGATTTTGTCTGTGTAAGTAATAAGCAAATTGATATTGCTTAAGTAAGTCTCAAGTTCTAAATCTTGTGTACGCAGAAAATTTCCACTAGGAACGGAGAGGGCAAACCAAAAAACAATTTGTGTGTGACATGATAATTATTTTTATATTAATTTTGAGATTTTTGTATGCATATTATTTTTCATATAAATATGGGTGATAAATTTTTCTATAAGCGGTGCATTTCTAGAGTTTAAAGTTAGGATTTTGGGGTTTAAGGTAGGATTTTAGAGTCCATAGTTAACTTTTAGGTTTAGAGCTATAGTTTATATTTTAGGGTTTAATTTTTAGTACGTAGAATTTAATGTCCTAAAATAACACATGGCACCATTCGAAGCCCTATTGTAAAAAAATAAAAATTGTACGGAATATTAACCCTGTAAATATTAATCGATCTCATATTTTATTTTGATAAATGATCATAAACTTATTTGCAATGGATTTCATATTTTTATCTATAACATTAACCGGGCTAAAACAAACTGATTTTGCGTTGGATCCCGCTAGAAGTCCATCCTTCTTCTCAGCCCAAATCTCAATCCAAAAAACCCTAGGCAGAATAATATATTTATTAGATTTTCTTCCAAACCCTAATCTCATTTCACCACTCTCTGCCGCCTCCGAGAGAAAGTTCTCACAGCCTTTCACCGAAATGGGTCGAGTCATCCGAGCTCAACGTAAGGGTGCGGGTTCCGTTTTTAAGTCACACACCCACCACCGCAAGGGTTCCGCCCGATTCCGCAGCCTCGACTTCGGAGAGCGAAATGGCTACCTCAAGGGTGTTATCACCGAAGTTATCCACGACCCAGGCCGTGGCGCGCCGTTAGCCCGCGTCGTGTTCCGTCATCCTTTCCGTTACAAGAAGCAGAAGGAACTGTTCGTCGCTGCCGAGGGTATGTACACCGGACAGTTCGTATACTGTGGTAAGAAGGCTACCCTTGTGGTCGGAAACGTGTTGCCCCTTAGATCCATCCCTGAAGGAGCTGTCGTTTGCAACGTTGAACATCACGTTGGTGATCGTGGGGTGTTCGCTAGGGCTTCTGGTGATTATGCTATTGTTATTAGTCACAACCCTGATAACGACACCAGCAGGTATCTAACATATACTCTTGTTTTTGTTGCTTTGAATGAATGCTTTATTTATAAGAAAGAACTCCATAGATTGGTTTTTGTTTGGCAAATTGCGTTTATTTAGCTTCTATCGTTTCTGGCTTTTTCATGTAAAATTCTATAGCCTTTTCTTTATGAGAAAGAACTCCATAGGTTGGTTTTATTGATTTTGTTTTTACTCATCTTTTCATGTGAAATTAGACCTATTTTTTGGTGGTGAGTTGGGGTGTTTCTGGGTCCAAGTCATTGTGAGGTTTCAATTTTTTGGTTTATTTTGATCGAGTTGAATCACTTTTGGGTTTGAGTCATTTCAAGGGCAGGTCTTTTGGGTTTGGGATTTTGGCTTCGAGTCTGTTAATGTTTGGGTTGTTGGCTTTTATGTGCAAGTCATGCTAGGTTGGGGTTTGGTTTTTCTGGTTCGGGCCAGAATTGATTGGTCTGTCTGAAATTCTTTATCAATTTCATTTCTGCATGCTTCAATTGTTTGGCCTTTGGGTTCAAAACCAGTATCCAAAGACAGGTAATTATGAAGTTTGGAGTAATTGGTTATTTTGATGCTTGATCTTACAGGATCAAGCTTCCATCAGGTGCGAAGAAGATTGTTCCGAGTGGTTGTCGTGCAATGATCGGGCAGGTTGCTGGAGGTGGTAGGACTGAGAAGCCTCTTCTCAAAGCTGGTAATGCTTTCCACAAATACAGGGTGAAGAGGAACTGCTGGCCTAAGGTGCGTGGTGTGGCTATGAACCCAGTGGAGCATCCCCATGGTGGTGGTAACCATCAACACATCGGTCATGCTAGCACTGTTAGACGTGATGCTCCTCCTGGACAAAAGGTTGGTCTTATTGCTGCAAGGAGGACAGGTAGGCTCAGAGGTCAAGCTGCTGCTACTGCTTCCAAGGCTGACAAGGCTTAGGCTTTAGGCTAAACCATATTACTTGCCTTTGGGGTTCTAAACTATGAATTGCATTTCTGTTTTAGAAATTTTGTTTGAATTTTCAGATAATTCTACTGTTTGGATATTTACGTGTTTTGTGTCCATCTTCTTAATATTTTCTCTTAATAACGTTTAACAACTATCTTATCTCTCACGGTATTAACACATTGTTAAGATTTATGGTCACTTCTAATCATTAGATTAAAAACATTCATCTTTCAGTGGTTTATGTTTCATTTTATTCGCTGAACTCACCTTTGAACCGGTAACAACACTGCACATTTTGATTTTTTTTGAGGTGACACATGTTCTTTAACGAAAAATGTGTTATGGAATAAAACTTTAGATCCTAATTTGGTATGAAAAATAGTTTGGGCACCTAATTAAAAAAAATGTATAGTTTGAGCACTTATTTGACGGTTAAGTCATTTTTTTAATAAACAGGCTTAGGAATTCAGATGTGGCAAGAACATTACACGGGGAATTCAACCTGGACTGGTATAAAGGTTTGCAACGCATTAAAATTTTTCTATGGCTTGTTGCTGGCGTGAAAATTTTAACTAATAGCGAGCGGCTGTAGGGAAATATCAGTATATCCCATGACACACTGAAAAATTATTCGGCGAATTTCACCAATGATTCATGTACGAAGAATCAATTTGGGGTGAAAAGAGATGAAACATTAGCTCGATTATATCTAATAACTACAGGGACGTAAGAAAATTTAATTCCTTCAGCACAATATCGAATCTTAATCGTCACAAAGCGCTCCGACCTTTACACAGAACAAAAAGAAATTACAATAATTATCTAGTATTAATATATATATATATATATATATATATATATATATATATATATAAACAAAATTATCTATATAATTACAATAATTATAAACAAAGTAACATTATTACTATGGGCGAAACACAATGAGGACTAATGAGATCATGGCTCCAAAAAGTTATTAGAATTTATGAAAGTCACAATGGGCGAAACATATCAAGCAATCATGACCCTAATGCTTATGAAAGTCATTAGAATTTATTTACTAACACATTTAATCATTTAATATCATTTATCGACTTTATGATCATTTAATCGAATATTTTTTATATATTTATCCTTTACGCACAACTTCCATAAAACATATCAATAACATACTCTAGCACCCAATCATCACATAAATATATGAATATCAGAAAAACCCTACACGGTCTTCAAAGTCTATACGAGTCAAGCCATATCCCTAAACATCATCATGTATCTCATAATTATCGAGTCTCAAAATACCTATCTCTAAACATGCTTATTTATCGTCTACCAATTTTGCAGATACTAACACGCAAAACATTCACATTTATGATGCTCATGAAGCATTAGGAGTTCGAGGTGTACTAACCTTAATCACTAGCGATAAATCCACGGCTTCTCGATTACTCCACATGGTCTGATATTTGACCCTGAATATTCCTCAAATAAATACGAATACAATATGTATTAATTTTATGCATTCACTAAGTAATTCAACATGTTAAATGCGTAAAAACAGTTTATTGGGTTCAAATTTGGCGAAACAGACTGCGCCAATGAACTTAAAACGTCGAAAAAAACCCTAGGTAGGGTCCCCTAGAAAAAGTCAACGCCAGTCAACAGTCCAACGATCTAGTGATGCGCGGTGTAAGGTTACCAGAGTGCACCCGCGTGCAGCGATCCATTGCGGCGAGGAGTAGGTGCACTTGGAAAAACGAGATCTAATATGACACGGTGCATTGGAGCATGGTGCACTTGCCTGGGTAGACGCACCCGCTCGTAGGAGCGGCGTGTGGAGGGCACGTGACGGGTGCTCTGGTGGTCAGATGGCGGCAGTAAGCTCCATTCCCGCTTTTTCCAATACTAGTGGCCTCCGTTTTTGGTTTTGGCCACCAAAAATGCTTTATTTCAAACTTGGTTGAATTTCTTTTCTCTCACATTTTTCGACGTCAGCTCTAGTGAGAACGTTGTTGGTACCGGCCGACTCGTTTTGGCGAGATGAACACAATGGAGTAGGAGGTGTATAACACAGACACTCTGATGGCGGTAGATCGGAAATAGAAGCTTTGATGGAGGGAGAGAAAAAATAGAGAAAATAGGGAAGAAAAAGAAAATGAAAAAGGAAGAGAGATAGAGGAAAATCTGATTTCCCCTCTTCTCCCACCCACTCTCTTTCAAACAAACTTTCCATATTTATTATTATTTTATTTTAATTTCCTACTTAAATATCCAAAATATGAATCCAAGATATGATTGCTAATTCGAAAATTTGGTCGTTACAACCTCTTTTTGCTGGGCCGTTTTTGAGAAAATAAGTTGTCATTAGGGCTTTCGAAGCGTTGCCTTTGGTATGTTATAAATTAGGGGCAGAGTGGGATCCCTTTCCTATTGATTTGCTGGTAACTACATGGGTATAAAGCTTTTTATATTTTTTCCATTCTACTTTGTCGATCAGAATGTTGAGATAAGCGAAGGCTATGGCGAGGAGGGTGGAGGCGAACAAGGCCATTAGGGTAGTTAGACCCAAGTTTGAGTGTGAGGTGAAGAGGTTGCTGGAATGTCGCGGGATATAATGGTTCAAATTTGAGGTTTCGATGGGAACGTTTTGTCTTAGTGACCACGGCGATGGAGAGGATGAAGCTATAAAATGGTACTTTCTACCATTGTTTTTGTTTGAGGTTGGGTTTCATTTTCCCTTGCATCAGTTTGTTGGTGATTTGTTGACTAATTATGGTGTAGCCCCTAATGCAACTAATGGGGGTATCCCAGTGGCTTATCATTATCTTCTTAAATGTGCGGAGGAGGTGTGGAAGCCATTTGTGAAGGTTCTGAGGAGATTATTTACACTTAGCCCGGTTCCATGGAGCAATCCAGGATTGTTGAGTTTCGTGAAGCGGCATGTAAAAAGAGACTTCATTATCGATCCAATCGATGGGTAGAGCAGCTTCGACAAGCTGATGCTGGATCGTTCCAAATATATTAAGGTGGCTCGGTAGATAGGTGAAGGGTTTAGGTTTCCTCTGAGACGGAGAGTGTCTAGATAGGATACCAGGACGTCAATTCGTGTGCAGTCGAAGGCTGAAGAGAAGCAGCTTGCCATCTTGATAAAAAAAGAGATGGATCAATGTTGGAAGGGATATCGCCCTTCAACGGGTTTTTGAAGTATGCCTCCGAGGGCATAGTCCTAATGATTATATGACTTCGAGGTTGAGGGAGGGTTATGTTCCTCTTTCGGGCACTTTAATTAGCAAAACTATGTGGCCTAATAACGGGCACTTTAATTCGTGAGCTAGTATCGATGAGTTCAATCTCGGTCATCCCTCATGGGAGAGGGGGACACTTGTGCAAATGAGTTCGATTCATGGTGCGAGTTTGTAAAACCGAAATTGATTTTGATATAACACATAAACTTAAGGACCAATTTGCAAAACAATAAATTTTTAAGTACTCTTTAAAGTCTCACAATTGACAAGTATTTTTGAACAAAATTATATTTAAAGATTGGCTCTCAAACATATATAATTCTCTAAGTCTTTTCCTATGTTTTTCAAGCCTAAGTATGCAAAAACGCCCAGGCGTATCGATACCCTTATGCGTATCGATATCCTATTTTGCCACTGGAATTTTAATGGAGTTACCGTACCGATACGCCTTGCAACCGTATCGATACGATATTCATCTGGGCAACTGTTTTCATGAAACCGTACCGATACGCCTCTCAACCGTATCGATACGATAAGCTCATCTTTGAAAAATTTGAGCATTTAATTATTTGATCGTTACTTGTCAGTTGGTTGGTTTCCCAATTTTCAAAAGATCGTTATACCGTATCGATACGCTTAGTATGCGTATCGATACACTTTTTATGTAAACTTGGCTTGGGATTCTAGTGAGCAAAAATCGTATCGATACGGCCTTCCGTATCGATACGCCCCTTAAAACCGTACCGGTACGCCTTCTATGCGCATCGGTACGCCCTGTTTTCAGGCACAACGGCTCTTTCCTCTTTGATGCAGGTATCGATACGCCCTTCCCGAGTACCGATACGGTAGGCTGCAGAGCTACATTTAATGCGGGAAAATTGCTCCCAACGGCTCTATTGATGATCCAACTACCCAAACGGCTAGAAATCAATGCAAGGGTATAAAAACAAGCTTCAATTGACCATGCAACAACTATTCAACATTCAAGCATCATCAAAGCAAAAATCCAAACCCTTGAGCTATTCAAAGTCAAATTTTTGTACCCAACTCTAGTGTGTTTCAAATTGTCAATTTGTATTGTGAGTTTGGGGTTGTTGAAATTGTAATTGGGTAGACAATTATCCTTTGAGAGGAAACATTTAAGTTTACCAAAATCTTTCTTTGTATTTGAGTGGATTAAGCTTTGGGTAGAAAGCTTAATCGAAATTGTAAGGTTTCCTCCTCATCCAAGAAATGGGGGGGGGGGGGGAATTCAAGTAGTGAATTGTTTGAAAATCCTTAGTGGGAACTAAGGTAGTGGATGTAGAGTTCATTTGGAGAACTTGAACCACTATAACCCCTTGTGTCATTTTTATTTTCAATCTTTCTCTTCACCAAAATTTTAATTGCCAATTCACCCCTCTTGGCCATTTGCAAGTGTTCGATCAACTCAACAACTGGTATCAGAGTTACACTCATTGGAAGGATTACAACCCTCTTGAGTCGATTCTAGGAGAGTTTGATCAACAACAAGTCAAGCAATGACATCCACCTCCAACTATGAGTCCCAATCCACCACCAAGCCACCATTCTTCAATGGGGATAACTATCCTTATTGGAAGAATAGGATGAGGCTTTTCATCAAGTCCACCGACTACATGGTGTGGGATGTGGTTGAAGAAGGTCCATACATTCCCATAAAGAGTGATGGAGAAAGACTTGTCCCAAAAGTCAAAGCCGAAATGACGGATGATGAGAGAAGAAGGATGCAAGTGAATGACAAAGCTCTACATGTGATATTTTGTGCACTTGGTCCGGATATCTACTCCAAGGTGTCTTCAATCGAAAATGCCAAAGAGGTTTGGGACACCCTCGAGACAACATATGAGGGAACTAGTGATGTTAAGGAGACGAAGATTGGGCTACTCAATCTAAGCTATGAGAACTTCAAGATGGATCCCGAAGAAAGTGTCTTCAAGATGTTTGATCGGTTCTCGGTCATTGTCAACAGTTTGAAGGGTTTCGGCGAGACCATTCCCGAAGACAAGCTGGTGAGAAAGTTGTTGTACTCTCTTCCGGAGTCATGGGATAGCAAGAGAACGACCATTATTGAAGCTAGAGATTTGAAGACTCTCAAGCTTGATGCTCTTGTTGGATCTCTACTCACACATGAGATTATGAGGAAGGGAAGAGAACAAGAGAAGAAGATAGTGGAGAAGAAGGAAGTTGAGAAGAAAAAAGTGGGAATCGCACTAAAAGCTTCACATCAAGAAAGCGATTCTAGTGAGGATGAAGATGAGGAGATGGCTATGTTGGCCAAACGTTTTACTCGGTTCATGAAGTCAAATCGTGGAAGAAAATTCATTAGAAAGGGAGACTTCAAGAGTAAAAGCAAGGAAGAGGAGAAGGACCAAATTACTTGTTATGAATGCAAGAAACCGGGTCACATCCGTTCCGAGTGTCCTCAATTGAAAAAGAAAAGCTTTGGGAAGAAGAACAAGCTCATAGCACAAATAGCTACTTGGAGTGACGATGAGTCATCCGAGGAAGAGGAGGAAGTGGCCAATCTATGTTTCATGGCCATTGATGATGAACCTAAGGTAAACTCTAACTCATCCAATTTCGATTTTACTATTGATGAACTTCAAGATGCTTATGATGAATTGCAAGAAGTGTATGATGAGTTAGTAGGAAAATACAAAGAATCCATTTTGAAAAACAAGAAAATCATTTCCAATTTGAAAAATCAAAATGAGACATTTTCTAAAGCTAACTCCGAATTGGAAAAGAAGATTTTGTTTTTAGTAAATCTTTCAAATGATCTTAAAACAAAAAATCTTGAACTTGAAAAACTTCTTTCCGATTTTCAAGATTATCACACAAAGGAAGTGGATAATCTTAAAACATCTACTGCTATTGAGAAAAATAATTTTGAAAAAGGAAATCATTCTAAATCCCAATATGTAAAAAGAAAACCCTTTATACCTAAACAAAGAAATTTTAATAAGCAATCTAGAGGTCAAAGAGTTAGGAGTGTTTGGGTTCCTAAGGAACTCATTATTTCTAATGATATGAATGCTATTGCTTCTTGGATTCCTAAGGGAACCAAAATGTTGAAGGCTAACACTCATGGACCCAAAATGATTTGGGTACCAAAAATCAAGGCCTAATTTCTTTGTTTGTAGGGGGAGCATTGCTACAAGGCTAAAGCTTCAAGCAAAAATTCTTGGTACCTTAATAGTGGACGCTCAAGACATATGACCGGTGACAAGAGTAGATTCGTGGAACTTAAGCCAAAGAGTGATGGAGTGGTGACTTTCGGTGACAACTCCAAAGGCCACATTGAAGGAATAGGCTCCATTGGTAATCACTTCTCTATTTTCATTGAAAATGTTTTGTATGTCAACGGTCTTAAACATAATTTGTTGAGCATTAGTCAATTATGTGATAAGGGTTTTAATGTTTTATTTGATAAAAGTGGTTGCAAAATTGTAAACATTAAAACAAATCAACTAATGCTCATAGGACATAGAATAAGCAACATTTACATGGTGCATTTAGATGACATCTATTCATCTCATACATGCTTAGTTGCACATGATGAACATGACTCATGGCTTTGGCATAGAAAATTAGGACATGCTAGCATGAGTGTCTTAGAGAAATTAATTTCCCTTAATCTAGTTAGAGGTTTACCCAAACTTAAATTTTCTAATGATAAAATTTGTGATGCATGTTCAAAGGGTAAACAACATAGAACTTCATTTAAACCCATTAATGACGTCTCCACTAGTAGATGTTTACAATTGATTCATATGGATCTTTTTGGGCCTATTAGAACAATGAGCTTGGGTGGTAAATCATATGCTTTTGTGCTTGTAGATGACTATTCTAGGTTTACTTGGGTTCTATTCTTAAGTACAAAAGATGAGGCTTTAGAAAAATTCATCACATTTTCTAAAATAACTCAAAATGATCTTGAACTTAAAATTTCTCACATTAGAAGTGATCATGGAACCGAATTTCAAAATCTAGGTTTCGATGAGTTTTTAAATGAAAATGGGATTAGCCACAATTTTTCCGCACCTCGCACTCCTCAACAAAATGGGGTAGTTGAGAGGAAAAATCGAACTTTAGAAAAAATGGCTAGAACCATGCTTTGCGAAAATAATTTACCTAAATATTTTTGGGCGGAAGCCACAAATACCGCTTGCTATATTATAAATCGAGTAATGATTAGGCCAATTTTGAAGAAAACACCTTATGAAGCTATTTTCATCCTTTTGGTTGCAAGTGTTTTGTTTTGAATAATGGTAAAGAAAACTTAGGTAAATTTGATGCTAAAAGTGATGAAGCTATTTTCTTAGGGTACTTTTTAAACTCTAAATCCTATCGTGTGTTTAACAAAAGAACTCTAGTAGTTGAAGAGTCAATACATGTTGTTTTCGATGATAACCCCCTTCCGAGGAAGGAATCTTGTGATGATGATGATGTAGGAACTTTTGATGCCATTGATGGAGGACAAACGTCAAAGGTGGATGAGGTTCCAACTAAAGATGAGGATACACAAGATCCACCTCTTGAAGCCTTGAAGGACTTGACTCTTGAGGAAAAGGAGGTGTCTTACCCAAGGGAGTTAAACTATGTCAAAGGTGGTGAAATCTTGGGTGATCCATCCAAGGGGGTAACTACTAGATCCTCTCTCAAATTAATGAATCATGTTGCATTTCTTTCATGCATTGAGCCTAAAAATATTAAAGAAGCTTTAAAAGATGATTTTTGGATTTTGGCTATGCAAGAGGAATTAAACCAATTTGAGAGAAGTAAAGTTTGGACATTAGTTGAAAGGCCTAGTAATCAATCTACTATAGGAACTAAATGGGTTTTTAGGAATAAACTAGATGAAAGTGGTAATATAGTGAGAAACAAGGCTAGGCTTGTTGCTCAAGGCTATACCCAAGAAGAGGGAATTGATTTTGATGAGACATATGCACCCGTAGCTAGAATGGAAGCTATTAGGATGTTGCTTGCATTTGCATGTTATCATAATTTCAAGCTTTTTCAAATGGATGTGAAAAGTGCCTTTTTAAATGGTTTTATAAATGAAGAAGTGTATGTTGAACAACCACCGGGTTTTGAGGATTTAAAATTTCCAAATCATGTATTTAAACTTACAAAAGCTCTCTATGGTTTAAAACAAGCTCCTAGAGCTTGGTAAGAGAGACTCTCAAATTTCTTAATTGAAAAGGGTTTTGAAAAGGGAAAGGTGGATACCACACTCTTCATAAAAAGATATAACAATGACATCTTAGTAGTACAAATCTATGTTGATGATATCAATTTTGGTTATACTAATGAGTGTTATTGTAAAGAATTTTCTAAGCTAATGCAAGGTGAGTTCGAGATGAGCATGATGGGGGAGCTCTCATTCTTTTTGGGACTCCAAATCAAGCAAAGGAAAGATGGCACCTTCATAAATCAAGCTAAGTACGTGAATGATATGCTCAAAAAGTTCGGCTTGGAGAATGCAAAACCTCAAGCCACACCTATGAGTTCTTCCATAAAGCTTGACAAAGATGAAGGAGGTAAGTGTGTTGATTCTAAGCTTTATAGATCCATGATAGGTTCTTTGCTTTACCTTACCGTAAGTAGACTAGATATTATGTTTAGTGTTTGCTTGTGTGCTAGATTTCAAGCTAGTCCTAGAGAATCACACTTAGTTGCCATTAAGAGAATTTTTAGATACCTTAGAGACACACCTACTATAGGCCTTTGGTATCTTAAAGACTCTTCCTTTAGCCTTCATGCTTATTCGGATACGGATTATGGGGGATGTAAGATAGATAGGAAAAGTACTTCTGGGACATGTCAATTCTTAGGTAGTATGCTCGTATCTTGGTTCTATAAGAAACAAAATAGCGTAGCCTTATCTACCACCGAAGCGGAGTACATATCCTTAGGGAGTTGTTGTGCTCAAGTTCTTTGGATGAAGCAACAACTCTTAGATTATGGTGTTGAAGTAGAAACCATACCCCTTAGGTGTGACAACACTAGTGCCATTTGTCTCACTAAGAATCCCATCCAACACTCTAGAACTAAACACATAGAAATTAGACATCATTTCATTAGAGATCGTGTATTGAAAAATGATGTTGTTATAGAGTTTGTTGACACCTTGAACCAATTAGCGGATATATTTACAAAACCTTTAGATAAAGAGCTTTTGGACCCTTAGGAGAGAGTTAGGTTTAACTAGCCTTTCTTGACCCTTTTAGGTCCCAAAATGTCTAAATTTGCTTGAAATTGTTTGTGATTCATGCTTGTGTTAATTTCGTTCCTTTTGCTTCTATGCATGTTGCTAGGGGGAGTATGTATTAAGTTTAGCCATTAAAACTTGTTCATATGACATGTACATGCATTTAGGGACGTTTCAAATTGGATTTTTGCACTTAAATCTGTCAAATCTGCACAATCTGGTAAAGGTGTATCGATACGGCTGCAAAGCGTATCGATACGGGTTGATAATTGGGAATTTTTGAGGATGAACGAGTATCAATACGACCATGAGTATCGATACGATACAAATCAAGGGAAATAGTCAAAGCCAAGCGTACCAATACGACCCCGCGTATCGATACGGTAGTAACGACGAATATAAAATTAGGGTTAAAGGGTATCGATACGCGTGTATAGCGTATCGATGCGGCCTCGACGGAGAGGCTATTTAGGGCTGTATGTGTTAAAACTCTTTAAAAACTTAAAAACCCCTTTTTCTCTCAAAAACCCTAGCCGCGAAACCCTATATAAACCCCCTCAATCCTTCAAATTTTACCATCAATCTTCAAAATTCCTTGAGGGTTTTTACTCTACACATCAAGGTAAAGCTTTGGCATCAAATCTTGTGCATTCACATCCCCTCTTTCATCCATTCTAAGATTCAAGGTATAAAATTTCTCTTTTCTATTTTCTTTAATTTTCGTTTGTTTTTAATTGTTGTTTCAACTGATTTTTTGTACAAACCTTGTTTGATTGTTATGGGTTTCAACTTTTTCACAAATTTTTTTCAAAAATTAAAATTTTTCATTCGAATATATTTTATATTCGATTATTTTTTTAAACTGTTTTAATTGTGAATATCTCTTTAAAATTAAAATTCTTTTTAACAAATTACCTTGAATTATTAGAATTTATTGGATTAAATAGGATGTTAATTGCATACATATTCGAATCCTTTTTGATGTATTTTCAGGATTATGGCACTGAAAAAGGGAACTAAGCGTCATCGTTCTACTTCCAATCCTATTGAGGATGTCGAGGGTAATCCTACACTTAATCTTCCTTATATTATCCAATTAAGTTTTCCTGAGGATGGTGATAGGGAACGATATAAACTTTTTCAAGGAATGAACCTTAGGGAAGAGCGAGTTGTGTCTATCCTTTTTTTAAATTTTGCCCGTTTCAAGTTTCAATACCTATCTTTGATTAAGCAATGGAAATTCTTAACCTTTTTGAGTATTCCTCCTATCCTATATAGGAACCTAGTCATTGTATTCTTTTCTAATGCCGTATGCATACATGATGAACCTAGGGAGCATGTCATTGCCATTGAATCTTCTATTATGGGCAAAACTTTTCAAATTGATCAAAAGGTTTTATGTAATGTCTTTGGTTTTGAAGATATTGGTATTGATGATGAACAATCTTTGGGTACGGGTTTTTTAGGCTCTGCAAAGGTTTTAAATGCTCATGAACGTATCCTTCACCTTCTTATTTCTTGGTTTATCCGTCCATCGGGTGGGAAATATTCAACTATTCGTCAAACGGATGATTTTTGGCTTAGGTGTTTTAGAGAAGGTAAACGTCCAAATTTGTGTCAAATCATGTTTGCCGACCTTGTCTTTTTAGTTCAACACGGTCACACCAAACAAGTCTCATCCTTTTACTACTCCACGGCGTTGAGTTTTCTATTTCATTCCCTTGGCATTGATTGTTCACATGATTTTCTCGAAACCCTTGGCCTACACATCGATGAGCGTTCCCTAGCTCGTTCCGGTTTCACTTATGTTGATAATGATTGGGTTCGCAATGCTCAAGATCCTCCGCCCGTTGCTCCGGTCGATACATCTCGTGCTTCTTCGAGCTCTCACCATGCTCCTCTTGATTCCTCCTCCATGGATACTCTCGTGACCTTCCTAAATGAGAAGTTCACCGCAATGGATAATCGTTTCACATCCTTAGAGGATCGCGTCCAAGGTATGGAAAAGAAGATAGACACCATGGCCGCTCGCCAAAACTCCATGGATATCTCTCTTACCGCCTTCCATGGTGCTTGGATCAATCAAACCCGAAGGAATCAACCCTCTCAAGAAGATGAAGAAGAAGATGACGAGGATGATGATGATGATGAAGGGGACGAGTAAATCATGCATCTCATCTTAGGACATTTAGTCTTTTATTATTGTTATTGCACTTTCGTTTTTAGGATTTGAAGTTTATTCCTATTATCTATGTGTTTAGGATTTTAAAAGTTTGGATTATGATGGTTGCTTTGAAATTTATGCATTTGAACCTTTATGTTTATTTTGAAGTTTATGCATTTGAACTCTTATGCTTGCTTTAAGTTTAATGAATTATTGTTGCTTTATATTGCTATTATCCTTGTATTCTATTTTGATCTAACAAAAAGGGGGAGAAGGATTATAGAGTCAAATATTTTTTTGTTTTGAAAATCTATCTTAAAGTAAAAGGGAGAAAGCTTTTCAAAGTTTCAAAAACTTAAAAATTTATTTATGGTTTTGTTATATCAAAAAGGGGTAGATTGTAAAACCGATATTGATTTTGATATAACACATAAACTTAAGGACCAATTTACAAAACAATAAATTTTTAAGTACTCTTTAAAGTCTCACAATTGACAAGTATTTTTGAACAAAATTATATTTAAAGACTGGCTCTCAAACATATATAATTCTCTAAGTCTTTTCCTATGTTTTTCAAGCCTAAGTATGCAAAAACGCCCATGCGTATCGATACCCTTATGCGTATCGATACCCTATTTTGCCGCTGGAATTTTAATGGAGTTACCGTACCGATACGCCTTGCAACCGTATCGATACGATATTCATATGGGCAACTGTTTTCATGAAACCGTACCGATACGCCTCTCAACCGTATCGATACGATAAACTCATCTTTGAAAAATTTGAGCATTTAATTATTTGACCGTTACTTGTCAGTTGGTTGGTTTCCCAATTTTCAAAAGATCGTTATACTGTACCGATACGCTTAGTATGCGTATCGATACACTTTTTATGTAAACTTGGCTTGGGATTCCAGTGAGCAAAAATCGTATCGATACGGCCTTCCATATCGATACGCCCCTTAAAACCGTACCGGTACGCCTTCTATGCGTATCAATACGCCATGTTTTCAGGCACAACGCCTCTTTCCTCTTTGATTCAGGTATCGATACGCCCTTCCCGAGTACCGATACGGTAGGCTGCAGAGCTGCATTTAATGCGGGAAAATTGCTCCCAACGGCTCTATTGATGATTCCAACTACCCAAACGGCTAGAAATCAATGCAAGGGTATAAAAACAAGCTTCAATTGACCAGGCAAAAACTATTCAACGTTCAAGCATCATCAAAGCAAAAATCCAAACCCTTGAGCTATTCAAAGTCAAATTTTTGTACCCAACTCTAGTGTGTTTCAAATTGTCAATTTGTATTGTGAGTTTGGGGTTGTTGAAATTGTAATTGGGTAGACAATTATCCTTTGAGAGGAAACATTTGAGTTTACAAAAATCTTTCTTTGTATTTGAGTGGATTAAGCTTTGGGTAGAAAGCTTAATCGAAATTGTAAGGTTTCCTCCTCATCCAAGAAAAGGGGGCGAATTCAAGTAGTGAATTGTTTGAAAATCCTTAGTGGGAACTAAGGTAGTGGATGTAGAGTTCATTTGTAGAACTTGAACCACTATAACCCCTTGTGTCATTTTTATTTTCAATCTTTCTCTTCACCAAAATTTTAATTGCCAATTCACCCCCCTCTTGGCCATTTGCAAGTGTTCGATCAACTCAACATAGTTACTGTCAAAGGAGGTCATTGGGGGTGAGGGGAGGCCTGAAGTAGGCGTCTCTTTTGGTATGGAGGTTCTGGGGGGTGCTGAGCCCGTATCGGTGCTAGTGGTATCCCTAAATATGGTCCCATCAGGTTATCATCAAGGAAGGGAAAGTGATGCTCGCGTAAAAGTGCACCGCAATAGTGCAAGTGTACACGTCTCAAGTAATATAATGATAAGTATATCGAGTATCGTCTCTACAGGGATTGAGCTAGCCTTTTGATCTCACTTCCTCGCACTGCAAAATAAATAAAGTAAAAACACAGATAAGTTGGGTTGTTGAGTTGTCTAAAAATACTAAAACTAAAATAAGCCAGATAATAAAGTAGAGAGAAAATCAAGTTAAGAGAATGGGTCAGATTAGAATGCGTCGTAGTGTGGAATCCTATTGACTTGTCTCTATTCTTGAATGCAGCAACACAACACTGCCGTTGCAGTAGCCTAAGTCCCTGTCGCGGCCGCAAAGGTTGAGTCCTATCGCGACAATCTCTTGCTCTTGGGCTGATGCTGTTAAGGCTCGGCAAAGCGTCCTTGAATGGCTTCTCCTTATCTCTAAGCTCGAAACAATGTTGATGGCTGAACCTTGACCATACCTCTCGGCGTAAACCAAAGACAAACACCAACCAATCACACGCTTCTCTTAGCCGCTAAAACTCTTAACCTATCTCTAGGCCTAGTTAGTTAACACCACGTGGGATGTGCTTAATCGTTTCGTGAATTCAACTCTCTCGATATTGAATAAATGGATAATCTCACAAACTCTCTCTCGACAAGTATGCAAGAATGATTAAAGACAAGAATAAAGAAAACCTTAACTTAATTGCATTAAGAACATAAACAAAGTACAATAGTCTTCACACAACTACTAAACAAACTAATCCTAACTGTAAAGTGCTCATTATTTCTATATTTTGTGCGCATTCCATCTCATATTATTGCTGTTCCTAAGTACATTTTAGGCATAACTAGGTTCATGCATTGCATATTTACAATATTCTTTACTTTACCCTGTTTATGTTGAATATCTTTAATTTGGTGAGGAAAGGTACTATTTTAGTTTAATTTTAGTTTTAGGTACTAGAAGCTGGTAGAAGGAGAAAGGAGCCGAGGAGCTGATGTTGAGGCAGCAAGCCTAGGAGCTGTACTAAAGCAGCTTAACACAGAGAGAAGTGTTGCCGAGTACCCGCCGCTATCATACCTGCCGCCCAGGGCAACAAGCTGAGGAATTGGAAAATTGGAGTGCGATCTGTAGAGCAGATAATCCTTATTCCAACGATGCCATCCACTCAATTTTTTGACACCTGGAGCAGCGAACAGAGCCACCAAAGTAGGAGATCAAGATGACTTGCGGTGCATGACAACGAGAAAGAGTCCACATTCAACTTAAAGAAGTCAGAATTAGAGGTTGCATTTAATGAAAAAGCTACTTTGAAGACTTCTACTCCAAGGAGGACTTGGCCTAGCTAATGCCTATATATACTTGACATATTTTGTAATTGTAGACATCTTAGGTTTTCCTTTTGGCATAGTCTAGGTTTTCTTGCCGCCAAAAATGTTCTAAATTTTCTATTGGGTTTGGGTTATGTTGTAAACTAGTGTGAGAACGGTTGTTTAGGAATTAAGTTTGTATTTGCAATAAAACTTCAAGGTTTGCTTATTCCATGCTCTTCATAGTTTTCAATTAAGTTCGAAAGATTAGTTGTTAACTATCTATTTGTTCGGTATCGAGAGACTCGAACTCATGAAAGGGATAAGTACGATCCTCATCCTAATTAGGTGTTGATCAATTCGGCCTAGACATAGGTGCGAGTTTAACGCAGCTAAAAGAGAACGAGCCAAGGTTGCTGATCGTTGACCGATTCACGCTGACGAGTATCATCTACAGTGGGCAACAACAACATTCTGGCTTAGACATATGCAGGATCATTATCGAAGCGTTCTGCCGAGCCTTGAAGGACTACCGAGTTTGCCGCTGAGCCATCCGTCTGTTCCACTGCCGAGGCAGTGAAAGCGTCGAAACAGCTAATCTACCATCCCCCGGCGATGCAGCAAAGTCTGGCAGCGCAAAGCAACTTAACCTATTTAACGCAGTTTCACACTACTAAGCAGCATAACCTGACCCATTCCATCACTCTGATCTTTTCTATCAATTACTTGTGTTTATTTAGTTTTTATAAACTAAAATTTACTTGTGCATTTAATTTCATTTGTGCAGGAATTGCAATTCGAATAAGATGTCCAATCCACGTGGAAGACGATATATTTTATACTATAACTTGACAAGAGTGTGCACTTGCGCTCATATTTAGGGAACACCCAAACGTTCTACAAGTTTTGGCGCCATTGCCGGGGATTGGCAACAATAAATTCGTTTTTATTTTTCTACACTTTTATTTTATTTGCATTTAATTTAGTTTTTAATATTTTTATTTTTATTCAAAAAAGAGTGAATTTTATAGTTTTCTTGTCTAGTGCATGACTAGAGCAAACCCATCGGGCAAAATCGTTTTCTTTGACGAGATCGAACGAAGAGCAAGAGAACTTAAGAAAGAAGCAAGAGAAGTCCTCGAGAAAGCCAAAGAAGAAGGAAAGGCAAAGGCAGCCATGGTTAACGACCAAGACGACAACTCTGCCAACGATGCCCGTAACGGCAGGGATGAGCAGCAAGATCTGCCGCCCAGACAGTAGCAGCCAATTCTGCCCAGGCAACCACAATATGTGCGAACCACCAGGGACTATTTGGAGCACGATTTTAGAGGGTTTGATCCAACTGTGACCGAGCATGAAATTGAAGCGGATCATTTTGAGTTAAAGCCCGTGATGTTCAACACCTTGGGGAAATTTGGAGGAACTGCCACAGAAGATGCTCGACAACACTTGAGAGGATTCCTAGATATATGTAGAGCTTTCAAGATACATGGAGTCTATCAAGACGTTCTGAAGCTGAGATTATTTTCCTATTCACTGAGGGATAGGGCAAAACAATGGCTGAACAACAAACCTGTGGGATCATTCAATACTTGGACGGAGCTGTGCAAGGATTTCTTAGATCGTTTCACTCCTTCAAACGTTACAAACATGTTTGAGAAACGAGATCACAAACTTCCGCCAAGGGGATGACGAACCAATGTATGAAGCTTGGGAGAGGTACCAACATATACTAAACAACTGCCCGCTTCATGGTTTCCCATCCTAGACTCAGGTGTCAATGTTCTACAATGGAGTAAATCAACCGACACGAATGATGTTCAACGCCTTAGCCAATGGAATCGTCCTGGACAGACCACCTGAGGAGGCATTACGGATTCTAAATAGAATTGCTAAGAACGACTACAAGTTCCCTACAGCACGCCGCGGCGGCATGAGGCGGTCAGCTGTTGTGAATGAGGTAGAGGCCACTAAATCTGTTAATGCGCGTCTGGACAAGCTGACACAGGTGGTGATGAGTATGGCCAAAGGAAAGACATATGAGGCCAAGGTTGTGAAGCCTTTTTGTGATGAGTGTGGGGGAAACCACGATTCCTCTGAGTGTAGCGAATCCGAAAACTTCATGGGAACCTATGAGAGGAATAGCATGCCCAACACCAACACATACAACCCTGGCTGGAAGAAGCATCCGAACTTCTCCTAGAGTAATCCAAATACAGCTGCAAATCCAACTCAACAACCAGGAGGATACCAATAGAACCTGTCAAGACAACCGCCTCAGTAGTAACAAAATACGAGCAATAACTCACTCGAAAATTCTTTACATACTTTTATGTCTCGAACCAGTGATTTTATTGTTCGTACTAATAAATTTATTGATAAAACTGAGTCATTTATGGAAAGGATTGAGATGAGGATGAACAACCAGGAAGCTGCGATAAAGAACCTGGAGACCCAATTTGGGCAATTCGCGGAGATCATAAGCAACAGGACAATGGGTGCAACATCCAACATCACAGAGGTAGCAGCCAAACCCACCTATGAACAGTGTAAAGCCATATTAATCAGAAGTGGGAAACAACTGGACGAGCCCAGAGCTGAATAGCCAATAAACCACCAAATAGAATAGCCTGCCGCGGTAGCATCAAAACCAGCCGCCCTGATAGATGAGACTGACAGCAGCCCTAAGGAGGATGATCCTGAGTCACCACAAATTAGATTTCCATGCAAGGAACACATTCAGGACATCCGTCTGTCGCCGTCTTTCCCCTAAAGACTAAAGCAACAAAAACAAAAGCACCAGTTTCGAAAATTTTTGGATATTCTAAAACAGGTGCAGATTAACATCCCTCTCATGGAAGCCATCTAGAACATGCCCAATTACGCGAAATATCTGAAGGACATGGTTTCTAAGAGGAAAAGAATTGGGGAGTTCAAAACCATAGCTGTGACAGAGGAGTGCATGGCTATGCTGCACAACAAGCTACCGACAAAAAAAACAGATCTGGGTAGCTTCGTTATTCCATGCAGAATCGGCAGCAACCATGCCATGAGAGCCCTGTGCGATTTAGGAGCCAGCATTAAGCTGATGCCAAAGGCGGTCTTCGACAAGTTAGGTATTGGGCAAGCCAAACCCACCTCCATCGTGCTGAAACTAGCATATCATTCATTTGTGCAACCGGAGGGCAAATTCGAAGACATCCTGGTTCGCGTGGGCAGTTTTATTTTCCCAGCAGACTTCCTCATCCTAGACTGTGAGGTCGACGAGAACGCCCTCATCATACTTGGGTGACCGTTTCTGGCTAGAGGTAGAACGCTAATTGATGTGGAGAATGGGGAGCTGATCATGAGGGTGGACAACCAAAGCATAAAACTAAATGTTTTACAGGCCTCAATAAGGGAAAAAGAATGATGCCCAGACACTCAGGCTTCTGAAGTTAGCACTGAAACAGGGAACGACAGTAGCCACCCAGACAGGCAGCATGGCAGAATGCAGGACCCCAAGGAACAAGAGGACCCCCCAAGAGGGAGAAAAGCAAAAGATCACCTCAGGAAGTGGTTATGTCTAGGAGATGCACCCCAATGTACTCCCAACATAACTTAGTTTAACTATTTTATTTTCTTTAATATTTATTTTGTGTTTTAGGATTAGAATTTTTTTACTTATCTTCTTATCTTTAATTTATTACAATTTATTTTCCACATTTTTATTTCAGATCTAAGTATTTTTATTTTAGCATTTCTTTATTTAGGCTATTATTTTTATTCTCAGGATTTAGGAATAAAAGAGCTGAACCAAGAAGAAGGCCCAACAAGGAGCCTGTCCTCCATCCCGCCAAGACAATTGAGGGCGACCCAGCACAAAAATCGCGTAACAGCTAGTTGACCACAAACGACTAGCTGCCAACGGCTACATAATTAACGGGCAGAAAACCCGTGACGTGCGCAAAGCAAACTGCCCGTTGGACATTTAATACCGCCACAACATCTCTCGGCACCATCTATATAAACCCCACTTCCCCCAATCATTTACTTTACTTTCATCTCCTTGTTAACCTATTCTTGAGTCCACTGCTCTCTTTCTCATTATCTTCTTTTAGTTTCAGATTACAAAGAAACCGTCTCACACATGGCATCATCATCATAATCCAAACCCACCTTCCACCATTTCTTCTCTAATGGAGATGCAAAACTGTACAGAACCTAGTTCACAAAGCAAGCCATGTGTGAGGAACAAGGGTTCCACTATTCACAACAGACAGGGGATCTCAGCCTTGAGCCCGCTCTATTTGAGAAAATCCGCATCAAGGGTTGGGAGATATTTGCACGAAACTGGAGGTGGCAAACATCACGATGGTTAGAGAATTTTATGCCCACCACCCCCGCCCAGAGCTACCCTTCGTTTTTGTCCGATGAGAACCTGTCAAGTTAAACAATGCCGTCATCAACAACTTTTATGGATTAGAGATGGACGAAAACCCTAACGAAGAATAGAGGCAGTCACTCACGGCTGCCGTGTAACCCCCTTAGCCCGGCCTAGACGGTTGACCCGGACTACGAAGATTACACGGGGAAAACCAAAGTCAACCCGAAAGTCAACCTTGATTAACGACCCTTTTTTTCTTTTTAGACTTGTCTAGATGCACACAAACCTAGGCATACTCTTGAGATAAGCATACTCAAAAATCACAGCAATCGGAAAACCATAAGGGACCCAATTGCACAAAATACGAATTTAGGGACCAATTTGTAAATTAAGAGGACTTTACAATTTTTTAAGTTACCATTATGAAATTAGTCATGTTTCATGCCTCTCTGCCAAATTTCATCTCAAACGGACATCTCAAACTCAAGCAATTGCACATACAAGAATCGGGACTAAAACGTAAAGCTTGCAAACCTCAAAACCATTCAAATTTTATGCCCAACGGTCAGGTGTTCCGAAACGGGTCTAGGCCGTTCAGGAACACCCCTTGGCAGTAGCCAAAGTGTTCAGAAACGGGTCTAGGCCGTTCAGGAACACCCAGGCCCAATCAAGGGCCTGTTTCGAAACAGGCAAGGGTGTTTCGAAACACCCTGCCCAGAAACAGCAGATAGGCCTGTTTTAACACCTTTAAACCCCATCAAACATGCTCCAAACCATTCCACAATAAATCAAAAACATGCCAAGCATCATACCTACTAATTTGCATCAAAATCTAGATACAAAACCACCCCTAGGTGCACCAACTCATTCAACACATTCAACACTCAATCATGCTTTTAAAACAAGAAGCATAGCATAACGACTTAAGAATAAGAAGATTCAAACGTTGCAAGCGTTAAACCACATAGTTCAAAATCATAAGCCAAACTTGTCCAACATACACAATCTCATTAAACATCAACATACGAGATTCTCCCCCCATTGCCTTTATTATCTATAGCTATTAACCGAGACATACATCTCAAGTAGAGCTCTCCTTGAATCCCTAGCTTCTCGCTGTCCCAACTTCAAATATCTGCATTGATGGACAAAAATGAGCGTAAGCACATAATGCTTAGTGAGGAATGCTCAAAACCAAAACACCATCAATGCAGCGAGTCATATAACCTCTTTTAAAAGCATTACAATTCGATAAACCAAAGCAATGTTTGAAAACCCCCTTTTAACAACATGCTTTAAATCATGCATTGCTCAAACATGAAAAACCAACCCTTAGCTTAGAAAAGCTAAGTAATTCACTTCAAAGCACAACCTTGCAAAACCATCAATTAAACCATTCCATGCATGAACATCCTATGCAAAGTTAAATACAAGATCCTTGGAAAACACTTCCACTTCACATTATACTTTTCTTATACTTGAAAATCATTTCAAAGCAAGAAACCTTTAAAAAACACTTACACCCTCAATTCCATCTCATGCATTAAGCAAATGCAACATATGAACCACAAAATCAACACTTGCATTACATGCCTTTTAAAACAAGACTTCACAAGACTTCAATGCACTAAAGAGATTCCATGCACATATGTACCATTCTCAATAGAAGATAAACACTTGTACAAGTTAACAAGTAAAACATGCATTCATAGAACACTACACACTTCTCACGCAACCATGCATCATTTCAAGCATCTCATGTTTCATCATATTCAAGAACATTATATTGGCTTCCAAGTGATAATTCACAAACCATCATAACGCAAAACACAATCGGATACGCGGATTACAAGCGTTGTCCCCACGCTTCATACACACTACCAATCTCAAGGTCCCCAAATGGAATTTAAACCACCATTATGACCTTACCATACACAAGGTCCTCATATGGACTTTTAACCACCATATGACCTTAACATTCACAAGGTCCTCAAATGGAATTTTAACCACCATTATAACCATACCATCACTCATTGGTAGTTGTATAACATCACTAACGAGATCACGGGACATACACACAAGATCCACACATGGACTTTACACCACCATTGTGATCTTACCATACACAAGGTCTTCAAATGGAATTTTAACCACCATTATGACCTTAACATACACAAGGTCCTCAAATGGAATTTTAACCACCATTATGACCTTAACATACACAAGACCCACCCATGGACTTTTAACCACCATGGTGTTCTTAACCATCTCGTTAGTGTACTTGGATGGAGTTACCGGTACAATCACAACCACTCCACATCCAAGGCGACTTTATTCACGGTGCACCCAATCCTATAGCCGGCTAACTATATCCGATTCAAGTAACCAAGAACCACTTACACCACTTGCCAATATAACCAATTTACCACATTAATCCATTGTTTTACAAGCATAACCAAAATGCCAATACCACCAATTACCATCATCAATCCACTGTTTTTGAAGCATTGCACAAAGCCATTAAACAACATGCAACACTATGCAACAATTCCACAATTCCAATGTACAAAACCAAGGATCTCTTACCTCGAGCATCCTTCACACATGGCTTTCAAAACCAGCATTAAATCATGTTAGAATATGCTTCCAAAACAGAGTTTAAAACATGCAAATCACATGCGTTGCATCCAACAATCACAAGTGCTTTAAAAACCAATTCATAACACAACCAAGAGAGAAATTTCATTTACTTACTCTTGAGCTTAGCTAAGTTGTTTAGACTTAAACTAAGCTCCCAAAACCTTCAAACCTTGGTTTTAAAGCTGAAAACCCAACTTCACTCACCGATACACAAAGCAAGGCTAGCCAACAAGCCTTCCAAGCATCCGAAACCTTCAACGCCTCCTCTATTGCTCACGGATCATTCTCCCCTGTTTCAAGCACATAACAACAGAGGATTAATGCATCATAATGCATTAAAAACACCAGCAACACACCTAAACTCGCTGCTCTTTGCAAAACCAACATTTCGGCTACCAAACACAACCGAAATCACCTCCAAACACTTCCAAGACTTAACCCAGCCAAGATCCATCACTTCTAACCATTTTTAAACATCAATTAACATCCAAAATGATCCCAAACACGTCCTTATACCTCCAGCATTAACAAAACACCAAGATCACCCCAAAAACCACCATTTTCACAAGTAGAAACTTAGTAAAATCAACCTATTCGGGATTGCATTGATTAAACCTCAATTTCTCATCAAATATACATCCATTTTACATTAAAAACACATCTCAAAACAGTACCCAACCATTTCATACGAATTTAATCACAAATTAACCAAATCTTGCATTTTAAAGCCAAGATCAAGAACACAATTGTAAAACCTTTAATAAAACAAAAATCAAGGATTGAGAACTTGGGAATTTCAGTAAAGAACTGAGAATTTAGAGGAGAAGGACGTTCATACCTCTAAACTTGAGTTTCTCCCTTTTTGGAACCACAATTCTTGAAAATCCAATAAGCAAATGCTAAGGTTTTGTTGTAGAATTGATTAGAGATCAAATGAGGATTGAAATCAAATCTTTAGTTGTCAAAATCAGAGAGAATTTTTCTGGAGAAATGTGTTTGGGTTGAGAGAAAAGTTGAGAGAAAAGAAAATGGAAATTTAGAGAAAAGTTAGTTAAAATGCCAAAATATCTTTTCCCTCCTTTTGCACTTAATTAAAAACCATTAATTAAATTGATTAATATTCAGAAAAATCTGGAGAAACTCTTTTGGGTAAATAGTTCCTTAAAGATTCAAAGTTTCAATCCTTTTTAAAACAGTCACCCAGTTTTCAAAAATTACATTTTGGTCACTAACCCAAAATGTCACTCTTCCAAACCTCATTTTGTAAAATTGATTTCACCTTTCTCTTATATATAATAAAAGAGGATTTTAAGACATTTTTCCATATTTGTAATGCAACCCGAACTAGGCTTTCCTAAATTCACCCTTTTATATTCGAACCGCAACCCGACCGGTCCGGTCCAAACCCAAAACTTCTAAGCCTAAAATTGGGGTGTTACAACTCTCCCCCCCTTAAGAAATTTCGTCCTCGAAATTTCAACTGGCGAAAAGAGAACAACCAAACTTCTCAAAGCAACACACAAGGCAACACAGGAGACTTAACCACCACTGAACACTCTCCTCACAAAACTCCACTCAAACACAACACCAACACATACTGTTCACGAATTCTAGAACACTCAAATGTTAACCACATCTTAACCTTTCACACTTCCGGACTACACATAGCCCCAACAACAACCTGAAGAACCTCCAACTTTTACAGCATACACCACCTCAGCTCATAACTCCCAAAACTCGTACACTCGGTGACACCAACCAATCCAGTTCAGCCACCATGTGACCCATAACCTTCACTGCTTCTAAAACCCCTTGCACAACTGCTCAACCTCTTCCGAAGGTTACCACATCAAGCAAAAATTCTTAAGCATCAACTGCTTATTCAAACTTCTCAACGTATTGATGACATTCCTTCACATCCGCCGCTATCATTACCATAACGATTCACCAGAACTACTCACCTAACATCCGAAAATCACATCACAAAACCCCAACCTTGACTCCGCCAGCCGTTCCATACACCACCAGCTGTCTTCAGACGGAATTTACTCATACACAACTAGCCAACCACTTCTCACAAGAACCCGTCCAACAAACAATGGCCTTTGATCTTACATTGCCTTTCCACTTCAAGTTTTGACTACAACACTTGCCTTACTAGAACATCGCCCAACCTATACATACATATCAAGATTACGAAACTTCTATTCACCCCAGGCCAAACATTTTCTACAACCCACAACACAACCTCTTCTCAACTCTTCGAAGGTTGCTATGAACCATCACCTACATAAACAATCCTTCTACAACTACATCAATGCCAAGTTACCTCAACACTCTGGAACACATCCACTAACTTACTACATCACTTAACACCAAGAAACTACCACTTCTACCAGCTATTCACAAACACTTTGACTGATTCTAACTCAAACGGTAATCCCCTCACCACCATACCGCTAAACTCATTAAGCGCCAAACACTTTCCTTCTACCAACATGCTATACCGCACTCACTATTACTGTCAGCTCGCTTAATACCCTCCATTACTCCAAACATTCTCCTAGCACCAAAACAACTTTTAAAACCCAACATCCATCCTACCCTATCCCAACACTAACGGACCCGATTAACTATCAGCAAGTGTGAACGTTCGTATGCATGGTCACCAATATGACCTAACAATGCATGATGTACATGCATGCAAAACCTCTAATGTCATGTCACATGTATGCATGGACCAGTACATATATAATATAGCATATAACAAATGATTTTAACTGTGCATGTATGTCGGTTCACACCCACCAATAACATCCTCAGAATCCACCTAAAACAACCTCCTATCTCACTTCCAACTTGACCAACTCCATCATTCTTTCAACCCACTATCCACAAGATACTCACTAATGCCCTCTTCACACTAAAGTTGTTTTCAAAACAACACCAACTACTACCCCAAGCATGCTAGCTACGAGACCATACCCACTACACAAGGGAAATACCAACTGAAACCAAACTAAGATAACTAAGGCAAAGATTACTTAACAAGGTTACCTGTAAACACCTCACTACCCCGGAGCTTCAACAGACGAGCTCTCTTCCTCGCAGAACCATCATTCTCCAGCCACACTGCTGCAACACCAGCTAACACATTAACGTCATCACCATCTCCCCGCGGTAAAGAACCCTGACTATCCCGAGCCAACTTCAAACAATTACGTCTCAAATGTCCAACAGACCCACAATTCCAACAAGATTCATTCTGCAAGCTCCTCACATCTTTCTGCCCTTCCTGCCAACTTCGAACCTTGTCTCGGTCATGCCCACGACCCTTCAGAGACCCTTTTGCTACCACTGAAACTGATCTCACCACATGAGGACAATTCCGCTTCACATGCTCTTTAGAACCACAGTTCCAACAAACTCCTGCGCCCCAACAACCTCCAACATGGCGCCTTCCACAACAATCACACACTGGTAACTGAGCTTCCACTCCTTGATCATGTAGCACTTTCCCCAAATCTACACTACCATCCAAGCTTCGATTCAAGCAAAACCTTCTATCACGTCGCCTCTTACGCTGACCGCTCCCGAGGTCAGTACCCACAACTCTCTCGCTTAAACTTTTCTCACCTTCATAAACGGAAACCACACCCTCACGTTGCTTAACCCTTGGGAATTTCTCTCCAAGGTACCTTTCATAAAAGGCAGACACAAAGAAGTCCCAATCTAAATCATGGATATGCGATGCCACCGCCACAGATGTCCACCAGGCACAGGCGTCTTCCAACATCAATGAGACAACACTTCCCAGCTTACAAGCGTAGTCACAACCTTCCTGATCCAAAATCAGAATTACACTGGCCAACCAGGCCTCAAACGTCTCAGGTGTCGAACCATGATACTCCACAGCTCCCAAATCATGTAAACGCTGTTTCGACACACTCGCACATCTCACAGTCAGAACGTCTACATGCCTCACTTTCGCCACAGCCTGAGATGTTCCCAACACCTCTTGAACAAAAGGTGATGAACTCTTCATCACAGAACCAGCTTCTTCCTCCTGCCTCACTACCTCAACTCCAGGCACTATAGGCTGAAACGAAACACCTCCACCAAAAGGTGAATTCCACACCTTAACAACCTGCTCTAAAGCAGCAACCATCTCACCTAACTGCCATTCTCTCATCGATTTCACCATGCTATTAACAACAAGCTATCATAACAAAACAAACAAAACGATCAGGCCAGCTTCAAGCAAGGATTCAAAACTCCAGTTACAACATAACACAATAGCTATAATAATAAGGCAATGGGTATCCCGAATTCCCCCTTTTACATGACATAACAGTCCATAAAAACATGGATATCACAACATTGAGCATATCAATCAACATATTTCGATCATGCTCTCATCAAACAACATTCACTCGCAACAACATAATATCAACATATCATACCCATCAAACTTTCATCATTCATAAAATCAGCTCACATCACCAGCATATCACCAGCACAAAACCATATTAACTCAATGAAGATTCACAAACAAAAAACATGCTAAAAACATCAACAATTCGCTCCCAGACACACATTTCAACCGACTTTCAACCACACATCATAAAAAACATTAAACACTTATTACAACAATTTACCATTTTCCCCAAGTATTCGCAACTCAGCTCTGATACCACCAAATGTAACCCCCTTAGCCCGGCCTAGACGGTTGACCCGGACTACGAAGATTACACGGGGAAAACCAAAGTCAACCCGAAAGTCAACCTTGATTAACGACCCTATTTTTTTCTTTTTAGACTTGTCTAGATGCACACCAAACCTAGGCATACTCTTGAGATAAGCATACTCAAAAATCACAGCAATCGGAAAACAATAAGGGACCCAATTGCACAAAATACGAATTTAGGGACCAATTTGTAAATTCTGAAAATTAAGAGGACTTTACAATTTTTTAAGTTACCATTATGAAATTAGTCATTTTTCATGCCTCTCTGCCAAATTTCATCTCAAACGGACATCTCAAACTCAAGCAATTGCACATACAAGAATCGGGACTAAAACGTAAAGCTTGCAAACCTCAAAACCATTCAAATTTTATGCCCAACGGTCAGGTGTTCCGAAACGGGTCTAGGCCATTCAAGAACACCCCTTGGCAATAGCCAAAGTGTTCAGAAACGGGTCTAGGCTGTTCAGGAACACCCAGGCCAAATCAAGGGCCTGTTTCGAAACAGGCAAGGGTGTTTCGAAACACCCTGCCCAGAAACAGCAGATAAGCCTGTTTTAACACCTTTAAACCCCATCAAACATGCTCCAAACCATTCCACAATAAATCAACAACATGCCAAGCATCATACCTACCAATTTGCATCAAAATCTAGATACAAAACCACCCCTAGGTGCACCAACTAATTCAACACATCCAACACTCAATCATGCTTTTAAAACAAGAAGCATAGCATAACGACTTAAGAATAAGAAGATTCAAACGTTGCAAGCGTTAAACCACATAGTTCAAAATCATAAACCAAACTTGTCCAACATACACAATCTCATTAAACATCAACATAAGAGATTCTCCCCCAATTGCCTTTATTATCTATAGCTATTAACCGAGACATACATCTCAAGTGGAGCTCTCCTTGAATCCCTTGCTTCTCGCTGTCCCAACTTCAAATATCTGCATTGATGGACAAAAAGGAGCGTAAGCACATAATGCTTAGTGAGGAATGCTCAAAACCAAAACACCATCAATGCAGCGAGTCATATAACCTCTTTTAAAAGCATTACAATTCGATAAACCAAAGCAATGTTTAAAAACCCCCTTTTAACAACATGCTTTAAATCATGCATTGCTCAAACATGAAAAACCAACCCTTAGCTTAGAAAAGCTAAGTAATTCACTTCAAAGCACAACCTTGCAAAACCATCAATTAAATCATTCCATGCATGAACATCCTATGCAAAGTTAAATAAAAGATCCTTGGAAAACACTTCCACTTCACATTATACTTTTCTTATACTTGAAAATCATTTCAAAGCAAGAAACCTTTAAAAACCACTTACACCCTCAATTCCATCTCATGCATTAAGCAAATGCAACATATGAACCACAAAATCAACACTTGCATTACATGCCTTTTAAAACAAGCCTTCACAAGACTTCAATGCACTAAAGAGATTCCATGCACATATGTACCATTCTCAATAGAAGATAAACACTTGTACAAGTTAACAAGTAAAACATGCATTCATAGAACACTACACACTTCTCACGCAACCATGCATCATTTCAAGCATCTCATGCTTCATCATATTCAAGAACATTATATTGGCTTCCAAGTGATAATTCACAAACCATCATAACGCAAAACACAATCGGATACGCGGATTACAAGCGTTGTCCCCACGCTTCATACACACTACCAATCTCAAGGTCCCCAAATGGAATTTAAACCACCATTATGACCTTACCATACACAAGGTCCTCATATGGACTTTTAACCACCATATGACCTTAACATTCACAAGGTCCTCAAATGGAATTTTAACCACCATTATAACCTTACCATCACTCATTGGTAGTTGTATAACATCACTAACGAGATCACGGGACATACACACAAGATCCACACATGGACTTTACACCACCATTGTGATCTTACCATACACAAGGTCTTCAAATGGAATTTTAACCACCATTATGACCTTAACATACACAAGGTCCTCAAATGGAATTTTAACCACCATTATGACCTTAACATACACAAGACCCACCCATGGACTTTTAACCACCATGGTGTTCTTAACCATCTCGTTAGTGTACTTGGATGGAGTTACCGGTACAATAACAACCACTCCACATCCAAGGTGACTTTATTCACGGTGCACCCAATCCTATAGCCGGCTAACTATATCCGATTCAAGTAACCAAGAACCACTTACATCACTTGCCAATATAACCAATTTACCACATTAATCCATTTTTTTACAAGCATAACCAAAATGCCAATACCACCAATTACCATCATCAATCCACTGTTTTTGAAGCATTACACAAAGCCATTAAACAACATGCAACACTATGCAACAATTCCACAATTCCAATGTACAAAACCAAGGATCTCTTACCTCGAGCATCCTTCACACATGGCTTTCAAAACAAGCATTAAATCATGTTAGAATATGCTTCCAAAACAGAGTTTAAAACATGCAAATCACATGCGTTGCATCCAACAATCACAAGTGCTTTAAAAACCAATTCATAACACAACCAAGAGAGAAATTTCATTTACTTACTCTTGAGCTTAGCTAAGTTGTTTAGACTTAAACTAAGCTCCCAAAACCTTCAAACCTTGGTTTTAAAGCTGAAAACCCAACTTCACTCACCGATACACAAAGCAAGGCTAGCCAACAAGCCTTCCAAGCATCTGAAACCTTCAACGCCTCCTCTATTGCTCACGGATCATTCTCCCCTGTTTCAAGCACATAACAACAGAGGATTAATGCATCATAATGCATTAAAAACACCAGCAACACACCTAAACTCGCTGCTCTTTGCAAAACCAACATTTCGGCTACCAAACACAACCGAAATCACCTCCAAACACTTCCAAGACTTAACCCAGCCAAGATCCATCACTTCTAACCATTTTTAAACATCAATTAACATCCAAAATGATCCCAAACACGTCCTTATACCTCCAGCATTAACAAAACACCAAGATCACCCCAAAAACCACCATTTTCACAAGTAGAAACTTAGGAAAATCAACTTATTCGGGATTGCATTGATTAAACCTCAATTTCTCATCAAATATACATCCATTTTACATTAAAAACACATCTCAAAATAGTACCCAACCATTTCATACGAATTTCATCACAAATTAACCAAATCTTGCATTTTAAAGCCAAGATCAAGAACACAATTGTAAAACCTTTAATAAAACACAAATCAAGGATTGAGAACTTGGGAATTTCAGTAAAGAACTGAGAATTTAGAGGAGAAGGAAGTTCATACCTCTAAACTTGAGTTTCTCCCTTTTTGGAACCACAATTCTTGAAAATCCAATAAGCAAATGCTAAGGTTTTGTTGTAGAATTGATTAGAGATCAAATGAGGATTGAAATCAAATCTTTAGTTGTCAAAATCAGAGAGAATTTTGCTGGAGAAATGTTTTTGGGTTGAGAGAAAAGTTGAGAGAAAAGAAAATGGAAATTTAGAGAAAAGTTAGTTAAAATGCCAAAATATATTTTCCCTCCTTTTGCACTTAATTAAAAACCATTAATTAAATTGATTAATATTCAGAAAAATCTGGAGAAACTCTTTTGGGTAAATAGCTCCTTAAAGATTCAAAGTTTCATTCCCTTTTAAAACAGTCACCCAGTTTTCAAAAATTACATTTTGGTCACTAACCCAAAATGTCACTCTTCCAAACCTCATTTTGTAAAATTGATTTCACCTTTCTCCTATATATAATAAAAGAGGATTTTAAGACATTTTTCCATATTTGTAATGCAACCCGAACTAGGCTTTCCTAAATTCACCCTTTTATATTCGAACCGCAACCCGACCGGTCCGGTCCAAACCCAAAACTTCTAAGCCCAAAATTGGGGTGTTACATGCCGACTATGACAGAAACTAGGCCTGGCTGTGCGAACCCAATACCCCCTGGATGGCGAAAAAACATGGCAGTTCCGTGCAACGCCACTGATTACTGTCGGAGGCGATGCTATAGAACACATTCGTCAAATACTGTCTGCTGCCCACCTCTCCTAATTAAACCATGGACCGGCCGCGTCTCATTCTTATTCACTCCATATGCAAGGAGATCCACAATTGCTTTCGGAAATCAAAGAGCCGACTTTACTTCCCATCTCTCATCACGAGCTTGTGTGCCAATTTCAACGTCCTATCAGATCCAAATGACGAGATGAAATCCGCCAAAGAGGGTTGGATTAGAAAGGTCCGCCTGCAGATGATGCAAGAACCGGAAATAGAGTAGATCACACCATCGCATCCCTTCGCCGCCCAGCCATCTACACTGGCCGCCCCAGGCAGTACTGAAGCTTCCCCGAATCCAGACGTCATTACCCTGCTCCAAACTTTGATACAAAGCAACAAACGAATAGAGCGACAACAATTGGTGTTTATGAAATACGTGGGGGAGGTCCAAGATGCCTTTGTGGCCTATCTTCTACAGAAATTCCCCAATGATGGCCCCTCCCTGCCGACCTTCCTTGAAGACTTAGACGCCGCAATTGATCCCAGAGAGACTACACCATCAGAAGCAGCTGCTCACCATTCATCCTTCTGCCCCCAGATTCCATCTCTAACGCACTATCTATCCTACTCCACCACCTCCGCTTCTAACACGGTGGCCGACACTCCCAAGAGGCATCAAAAACATTTCTCGCCAGCCTACACAACAGAAACAATGACGGAAACCTCCCAGTCCAACGAGGTTGAGCAGCAGACGACAGCAACAACGACACCTATGGCAACAGAGGATCCATCGACAGAACCCATGGCAGAGGTAACCATGAAGAGAGTGCGGCACATCATCTCTGCCGAGCCAGAGGAAGAGGAGTCAGAATCAGAGCCAGAACAAAGTGCAGCTCCTCGCCCCACTCCCAAGAGAGTCCAGCTGTCGCGGACAGCAAAAATATCACCTGCCAAGTCTGCCGCCCAGACATCTGCCAACCGCCGCCTTGTCATCAAGTCTTCATCTTCCTCCTCTGCCGCAAAGACCCCAGCCTCTTCTCAGCCCTCAGCCAACTTCTAGAGTTGTTTCTATTCTTTTCTTTTCTTTATTTTATTGTTTATTGTTTATGTTTTAATCATCTTACTTGTAGTTATTTCTTTGTTTTTCTCTTGTAATTTATTTTGTGCATTGAGGGCAATGCCCGTCTCGAGTTTGGGAGGGGGTTAGCACTCATTTTGTTTAAGCATATTCTAGTGCATATAGGATGCATAATGTACTTGCCTAAAAAACAATCAAAAGAAAAATTTTGTTAGAACTTGTGCCTCTGATAGGATAGCCGACTTTAAATTTTTCACACCAAGTAAAAAGAACTTAATTTTGGGGAAAGCATGAAGTAAACTTAGAATTTTTCTATAAATTCCAAAAATTAAAAACACTTTTGTTACTTGCTAAATTTGTTAGAATATCTGATGAACACTGCCTGCTTTATTTTTAGAATTTTTTTGCAAAATTCTAACACTGGTTGCAGGTAGCCGCCGAGGCAGAAAAAAACAGAAAAAAACAAAGCACTGCCACGACAGAAAAGAAAAAAAATTATGCTATTTTCCCCTAGAGGTGCCCGAAACCGGCTCTAGGAAGAATCATGTGCAAGGACACTCCGCTGCTATTAAAGTCCATGAATTTGAAAATCCTTGAAGTGACAGACAAATTAGCATGAGTGAATGAAAGTCTTCACGGGATGACTCTGCTCAAAGGGTTCGTGGTTTTGTAGTATGATCCTATCTTAGTTTCAGACCTGGAGAGTAGTTGTGATGAGCTGAAGCCCTTACTGCAATGATTAAATAATTGCGCTTAATTGTGCTGCCACGACATCAACCTTATATACCATGACAACATCCTTGTTTACTTAGAATATTCTTTAGATTCAGCTTGCTCACAATTTCTGCACACACTTCACTGGCATTGTAGTTTAATTCTGAGGTAACTTATGCTCTCCTCCTTTCACTAATTTAATGATAGGTGCCACGGCCTTGAGGTGATAAATAAAGTTTAAAATCATTTTTTTTCTTTCTGATTAGTTCAAAGGGCGAGTATGTTTAGGTTTGCATTGCTTGAGGACAAGCAATAGTTCGAGTTTGGGGGTGTGTAAAGTGCTCATTAGTTCTATATTTTGTGCGCATTCCATCTCATATTATTGCTTTTCCTAAGTACATTTTAGGCATAATTAGGTTCATGCATTGCATATTTACAGTATTCTTTACTTTACCCTATTTATGTTGAATATCTTTAATTTGGTGAGGAAAGGTATTGTTTTAGTTTAATTTTAGTTTTAAGTACTAGAAGCTGGCAGAAGGAGAGAGAAGCTGATGCTGAGGCAACAAGCCTAGGAGCTGTACTGAAGCAACTCCACACAGAGAGAAGTGCTTCCGAGTAGTCGCCACTTTCATACTTGCTACTTAGGACAACAAGCTGAGGAATTGGAAAATTAGAGTGCAGTCTGTAGAGCAGAAAATCCTGATTCCAACGATGCCATCCACTCAATTTTTTTACGCCTTGAGCAGCGGACAAAGCCGCCGAAGTAGGAGATCAGAATGACTTGCAGTGCAAGGCAACGAGAAGGGGTCCACATTCAACTCAAAGAAGTCAGAATTAAAGGTTGCATTTAAATCAAAAGCTACTTTGAAGAATTTTACTCCAAGGAGGACTTGGCCTAGCTAATGCCTATATATACTCGACATATTTTGTAATTGTAGACATCTTAGGTTTTCCTTTGGGCATAATGTAGGTTTTCTTGCCGCAAACAATGTTCTAAATTTTCTCTTGGGTTTGGGTTATGTTGTAAACTAGTGTGAGAACGGTTGTTTAGGAATTAAGTTTGTATTTGCAATAAAACTTCAAGGTTTGCTTATTCCATGTTCTTTATAGTTTTCAATTAAGTTTGAAAGATTAGTTGTTAACTATCTATTTGTTTGGTATCGAGAGAGTCAAACTCACGAAAGGGATAAGTACGATCCTCATCCTAATCAGGTGTTGATTAATTCAGCCTAGACATAAATGCGGGTTTAACGCGGCTAAAAGAGAACGAGCCAAGGTTGCTGTTCGTTGACAGAATCACGCCGACAGGTATCATCTGCAATGGGCAACAACAACATTCTGACTTAGACATAAGCGGGATCATTATCTAAGCATTCTGCCGAGCCTTGAAGGACTTCCGAGTTTGCCGCTGAGCCACCCGTCCGTTCCACTGCCGAGGCAGCGAAAGCGTCAAAGCAACTAATCTGCCATCCTCCGCCGATGCAGCAAAGTCTGGCAGCACAAAGCAACCTAACCTATTCAACGCAGTTTCACTCTACTAAGCAGCATAACCTGACCAATTCCATCACACTGATCTTTTCTATCAATTACTTGTGTTTATTTACTTTTTATAAACTAAAATTTACTTGTGCATTTAATTTTTTTGTGCAGGAATTGCAATTCGAATAAGGTTTCCAATCCCTGTGGGAGACGATATCTTTTATACTACAACTTGACAAGAGTGTGCACTTGTGCTCATATTTAGAGAACACCCAAACGCTCTACACTAACCCTAAGGAAATTTAGAACATAATGGATGGAAAGAAAACACAACTAAATCCTAATCTATCTCCTCTCTCAAAGTCGACTCCACTTTGATGATGGCGGCAAGCTTCCTTATATAAGGGAAGGTGTAGGCACAAATCCTTCTTGGTGAGGAAGTTAAGTTGGACTTGGACTTATACAATTTTCTATCAATTACTCGTTCTCTTTAATTTAATACATTATACAATTTTGGCCAAAAGTCTACTTTATACTTCCTTCCATGTTTTCGTCCTCTTCTCGAGCTCCAACTGCCACACAAAGTGTGTAGAAAAATCCGGCATTTAATGCTCTATAAATCGGCTACCACTTTGCCTTTTTTGCCCTCCGGCAGGTTGAGTAGTACACGGCCGCGGCATGGCATTCTGCTGCCTCAGTATGGGTCATGTGACTGGTTCTGCTCAGCAAGGCTTCGTTCATAAATAAGCTTCCCTCAGTAGAAGCTATCAGTTCTGGCTTGGCTTAATCAGGGTCTGCTACTAGCTGGTTCTGCCTTATCCTTCCTTGTTCTTCAGTGCCCTCATGGCATCTCCTACCCTGGCATCGTGCAGATCTGCAAAAGCACCAAACATACATCAAACAATACCTTTTCATAGAATAAACATAATATAAAGATCAAAGGCATAAATGATGAAATCAATGCATGAAGGGCCATAATGCAGCTCAAATGGGTGTAGGTTGAGTGATAATTGCCATGTAAAAGGGGTAAAAATACAAGACTTTTGGGCACTTATCACACCCCAAACTCGAACTATTGCTTTTCCTCAAGCAATGCAAACCATCAATTGCCAAACCTTAATTTTTATAAACTGTCTCCTTGGTCTTACTTTTCTTTCTCTCTTCAAACCATTGCAAAGAATGCTCTACCCTTAAGTCTTTGGATGCCTTAGGAATTCCTTGGAATCAAACTATAAGATTTGTGAGTGTGTGCATGCATTGTGAACAAGATGATTATAAGGATTCTAAGCAAACACTTAAGCATTAACCTACTTAACTTGGGTAAATTCTTTTTTTATATAATCATCATAACCTACTAGAGCCAGTTTCAGGCACCTCTAGTGACTAGAGTAGAGCCGGTTTCGGGCACCTCTAGGGCTTCCTTAAGCTATAGCCATTGTTAGGCACCTCTAACTTTTTACCCAAATTTTCTTTCTAAGCAAGTCTATGCCCTAAGTGTACTAGAATTCCTTAAACCATACAAGTCACAAAGGTGTTTTAAAGTTCTAATCTCATAGTGTGATCCTAAGTTATCTTCCTTAAGCATCTTAAAATTAAAGACTCTAAATAGTTGTAAACAATGGTAAGAAGAGAGAGTTCTATTGCCAAGAAAGAATATTTAATTAAAACTAAACTGAGGCAATTGATAGAAAGTCCTGCCGAGGCATAAGCTAAACTCGGTTAAGGCAATGCAATAAAAAAAATTGACAGTTAAAAGAATAGAACTGCATGTCAATTATATTATAATGCCGCGACATGGCCTTGGCAAGTGAACCTATACCCCCAAACTCGAATCAAGTATTGCCCTCAATGCTTACATTTCATACATAATAAGATAGAAAAAATTAGCACACAAAATATAAGGGCATTAAAAATAAATGGCATAAAGAAGAGGAATGATCTCTTTTTGCACACGTATTCACACAATTTTGATGTTGTGTGCTTGATTCGTTTGGATTCGCGGGGTGGCTGGATGCGTGATATTGGGGTGGGTTTTGCTACCGACGCAATGATCTCTTTCCCTTCCTCGGTTTTGGTTTTCCATCCTAAAATCAAATAATAAACTAAAACATTATTTCTAAGGAAAATTAAAGATGTGGAAAATAAAATAAAATAGGAACATAAATTAAAATTCAAATAAGAAAATAAAGAGAAAAGGTCCAGGCACTAAAGGAGGGCATGCAGATGCATCTCCTAAAGTGATTTCTTCATGATCCCTCATGATATTCGACTCAGAGTACGGCTGTAGCCTTTGCCCATTTACTTTGAACTCGGTCCCATCTTTGTTGTTTTTTATTGTTACGGTACCATGGGGGAAGACTTTGACAACTGTAAACGACCCAGACGATCTTGATCGGAGTTTGCCTGGGAACACTTTTCGGCGAGAATTAAAGAGCAATACTTGCTGCCATGGCATGAAATGCCGTGGCAGGAGCTTGCTATCGTGCCAACATTTCGTCTTTTCTTTGTAGATTCCCGCGTTGTCATACTCTTGGGCCAGAAACTCTTCTATTTTGTTGAGGTTTCACAGTCTCTTTTGTCTAGCCTTTTCCCAATCCATATTTGCTACCTTGATTGCCCAGTATGCCTTATGTTCGACTGAAAACTTCCAAGTGGCACGCTTTCTCGTACACAAGTCGGAATGGAGACATACCTAATGGGGTCTTTTATGCAGTTCGATATGCCCATAAGGCATCGTCTAGACGGAGTGACCAATCCTTCCGTGAAGGGTTAACCACTTTTTTGAGGATTGCCTTTAATTATTTGTTTGAGACCTCACCTTTCCCATTGGTTTGTGGATGATATGTCGTAGCAATCATGTATGCGACACCAAACTTCTTCAACGTCACAACAATCGGTCTATTGTCGAAGTGCCCGCCCTCATCGTTGATTATTGCTCTGGGTATTCCAAACCGTGTGAATACGCGTTTGTGCAAAAATTCCTGCACGGTCTTTGAATCGTTGAGGGCGTGGCAATGGCTTCGACCCACTTAGATACACAGTCAACGACTAAAAGTATATAAAGATTACCGCGGGATGATGGGAAAGGTCCCATGAAATCAATGGCCCATACATAGAATAGTTCCACTTCAAGTTTGGTCTGAATAGGCATCTCATTTCGTTTGCTTATATTTCCAGTTCGTTGACATCTGTCGCATTTCTTGGAAAAATCATTGGCATCTTTGTAGAGGGTGGGCCAGAAGAGTCCTGACTGCAGTACCTTTGCCGCGGTTCGAGCTCCTTCAAAGTGTCCTCCGCATGGTGAAGAATGGAAATGTTGGAGCACTTCTTGTTGTTCTTCTCCAGGGACACATCGCCTTATAACCTGGTTTGTACAATGTTTAAACAAAAGGGGCTCGTCCCAAAAATAATGCTTCGCATCATTTTGGAACCTCTTTTTCCCTTGATAGTTAAGGTTATAGGGTAAAACACCACTAACTAAATAATTCACGAGATCTGCGTACCATGATGTTGTTGCGACATACATTACTGCCAAGGGCAATGCCGAGGCAATATAGTCTAAAAGTGCCGAGACAAGGCTATCTGTCACTACCGCGGTAGTGGCCTCCTCTTCTGTCGAGGCCAGCAGTAGCTGCTTATCAGTGAATGCATCACGTATGTCCGTACCTGTGATGTCTTCTCTTCCTTGTTCTAGCCTTGAGAGGTGACCGACAACTTGGTTTTTCATCCCTTTTCTGTCCTTTATCTCAACATTGAATTCATGTAAGAGTATGATCCTTCAAATAATTCTCGGCTTGACATCCTTCTTGGAAAACAAGTATTTTATCACCGAAAGGTAGCAAATAATTCTCGGAATTTGTCGAAGGCAAAGACTACATCCAATAATTCCTTTTCAGTGGTGGTGTAATTGATCTGGGCCTCGTTTAGTGTTTTGCTGGCGTAGTAGATTACATGGAAGAGTTTGTTATGCCTTTGACCGAGTACTGCCCTGACGGCATAGTCACTAGCATCACACATAAGCTCGAAGGGCAGCATCCAATCAGGTGGTACGAAAATGGGTGCGGTCACCAATTTCTGTTTTAGTGTCTCAAATGCCTTAGTGCATTCATCATTAAAGTCAAAGGTCCTATCAGGTTCAAGCTAAGAACACAATGGTTTAGTGATTTTTGAAAATTTTGCAATAAATATTCGATAGAAACCTGCATGTCCTAAAAAACTTCGGACTCCTTTGACAATGGTAGGTTGAAGTAGTTTTTCGATCACATCAATTTTTGCTTTGTCAACTTCAATGTCTTTGATGAGATCTTGTGGCCTAGCACTATGCCCTCATCCACCATGAAATGGCACTTCTCCCAATTCAAAATGAGATTAGATTCCTCAAATCGTTGGAGTACCCTCTCCAAATTGCCGAGGCAATTGTCGAAGTCATCACCAAAAACCGAGAAATCATCCATGAAAATCTCCAGGAAGTCCTCCACCATGTCGGAGAAGATTGCCATCATGCATCGCTGGAATGTTGCTGGGGCATTGCAAAGCCCGAAAGACATTCTCTTAAAGGAATGTATGATGTATGGACATGTAAATGTGGTCTTTGCCTGATCATCCGGTGCTATGGCAATCTGATTATAACCCGAGTAACCATCCAAAAAATAGTAAAATGGTTTACCAACAAGTCTATCAGTCATTTGATCAATAAAAGGTAAAATGAATTGATCCTTCTTATTTGCTTTATTCAACTTGCGATAATCCATACAAATCCTCCAACCGGTCATAGTCCTGGTTGGGATTAATTCATTGTTCTCGTTGGTTATCACAATTATTCCACCTTTCTTTGGTACACATTGTACTGAGCTTACCTAAGTGCTGTCAGAGATGGGATATATGATTCCGACATCGAGCCATTTGATAATCTCTTTTCTTACCACCTCTTTCATGGCTTGGTTAAGCCTTCTTTGAGCCTTAATGGTAGGTTTGTGATCATCCTTCAGAAGGATGTTGTGCATGCAAACCGCTGGGCTTATCTCTTTCAAATCGGTAATGGTCCACCCTATTGTCTTCTTGTGCCGCCGCAACATACTGATCAAGCTTTGCTCATGTTCTGGCTGCAACGTAGAAGAGATGATTACGAGCAAGGTATCTTTGGTTCCCAAATAAACATATTTTAATTTATCAGTCAATGGTTTTAGTTTAAGAACCGGCGGTTGCTCAATTGAAGGTTCTTTACTTTTTCTTTCCTCTCCAGAATAATTGAGTGGTTCAAAGTACTTACCTGGACGAGAGGCTGTCCAGTGGGCTTCCTCAATGTCAGCTTCGCCAATCTCTTCACCTTCGTCAAGGTTGTCCAGAATGCTGCCGAGGCAATCGTCAGAGTGCATGCGGAGGTAGTGGCCAGACTCGTTGCCAAGGCAAGGTGCATTAATGTCAAAAATGAATTCTGCGGTAGCTTGCATCACTTGACACTCTTCCTGATCGTTCACATGCTTTAGGCTCTGGAGAACGTTGAACTTGACTTGTTGATCATTTACCCTCATCGTTAGCTCTCTTTTTTCTACGTCGATCAAGGTCCTCCATGTGGCTAAGAATGGTCGCCCAAGTATGATAGGAGCATGTTCATCTACCTCACAATCAAGAACGAGGAAATCATCAAAAATAAATAAATTTATCCACTCTTACGAGTATGTCTTCTATTTTTCCTTCTGGGTGAACATATGAGCGGGTGGCCAACTGGAGCATTACTGTTGTCGGTTTATCCTTCCCTATTTCTAGCTTTTAGAAAACATATTTGAGAATTAAATTTATGCTTGCCCCTAAGTCACATAATGCCTTCCCCACATAATGATTCCCGATTGCGCATGGTATCGTGAAGCTCCCAGGATCTTTAAGTTTAGGTGGTGCTCGGTTTTGTAACATGGCCATACATCCCTCTATTGCAGCAACCGTCTCGAATTCCCCTATCCTTGTTCGTTTTGACACCACGCCTTTGAGGAACTTGGCATAATTTGACATTTTCTCTATTGCTTCCACTAAAGGTATGTTAATGTGGACCTATTTCAAGATATATCGGAACTTCTTGAACTTGTACTCTTGCTTTTGCCGTTTCAGTCTTTGTGGGAATGATGGTGGGGGTCGCATGTCCTTGATCCGTTCTTTTCCTGGTAATCTAATTTGCGGTATTGGATTTGGGTTATCCACATCTTTGTGATTGCCATTGGTAGAACAATTGGTTCTGCGGAAGCAGTGTAGTCAGCTTCTGCCAGGGCAGTGGTATTGGGTATTGCCCCGGCAGGATCTGCCGCAATAGAGGCTTCCTTCTTCTGGGGATTCCTTAAGCTGCTTATCACTCCTAGTTCTAATTTCCTTGCATTGTTCATGTGTTGCTCCTATTAGTTTGGAATTTAGAATTTGTGCAAACTGCCCGACTTGAGATTCTAAGGATTTCAATGTTGCCTCCTGATTTTGTAGCCGCTTCTCGGTCATGTCCATAAAAGCGTTTGTATTTTTTATGAACTTTTTAGTATTAGCCATATATGCACTAGTCTGTGTCATAAAAGCATGAAGAGTGCCTTCCAAGGAACTAGACTGCATTGGATGATGCGGCGGTATAGGCTGCTGCTGCGGCATGTTCTGTCGAGGCATGTTTTGTTGGAATCCCGCGGCTAGAGCATTCTGATTTTGAGGTTTAAGTTCATTATTGGGGTAGCCCCAGGGGAAGTTGGGGTGCTTTTTTCAGGCTGGATTGTAATTGTTGGACATAATATTGTTGTTGCGATTGAAATTTCCAACATAGCATGCTGACTCTGGGTTCTGCGGGCATTCAGAAGAGACATGGTTACCTCCACAGTTTTCACAAAATAAATCCATTACCTTGACCTCTTGGGGATTGTTTGGTGATTGTATGTTTAGGACCAGCTTTGTCAAGGTGGCAATTTGAGATGAAATTGAGCCGAGGACCCTATTTTTTTACTGTAGGTTGGCGGCAGATTCCTCCTCATCTGGCCGCTGGGAACTGATAGTCGTTCTTGGCCGTCCTCTTCGGAATATCTATGGCTTCTTCCGGCTCTTTATCTATGAGTATGCCGTTTGCCGAGGCATCGAGCATCATCCTAGTTGTCATGTTAACCACATTATAGAACATAGTCACATGCGTCCACAGTGGGAATCCGTGAAAGGGACATTTGTGTAACAACTCTCTGTATCTCTCCCAACCCTCATGCATTGAGTTGTCATCAGCTTGTCGAAAAGAAGTGATTTCATTACGCAATTTGTCAGTTAAATTTGTAGGATTAAAACGCGCTAAGAAATCATGACATAAATCACTCTAGGATCCAATCGATCATGCTGGAATACTGTTGAGCCAGGTTTTTCCCTATCCCTTAGTGAATAGGGGAACAATTTCAATCTTAAAATATCCTAATGTACTCTCTGTATTTTAAACGAGTTACAAATCTAGAGGAAGGACTTGAGGTGCTGTCTGGCATCTTCAGTTGTTGAGCTGCCAAATTGCCCTATAGTATTGTTCATGTTGAACATGATGGACTTCAGTTCAAAGTGGGTGGCCTCGATTTCTGGTGTAACAACTCCAAGGTTTAGTCCGTTCAGATCCCCTTCCAGGTAGTCTTGGACAGTTGGGTGTCGTATTGGTGCAAACTGATTTCGTGAATTTTCTCCATCTCCTACCGGGATATTCTGCTACCCATCGGCAAGTGGCAGCCCGTCGGCAGGTGGCTCCCCAATGATATTATTTTCCGGGGCACATTAGTTGTTGCCTCGACCTTCAGGTTCGTGCATTGCGGCTGCATTCTCTCGTCTAAGCTTTAAGTAAGAGTGTTCGATTTCTGGATCTAAGTCTCGTAATGGGCTGTCTGGGTTCGCTCTGGTCATACACCAAAATAAAACAAAGTTTTATTAGTAATAAATAAACAAAGATAAATAAATTAAAATAAAAGAGTGTAAGAAAATAAAAACAAAAGTTGTCAATCCCCGTCAATGGCGCCAAAAACTTGATGCTCACGTAAAAGTGCCCTGCAATAGTGCAAGTGTACACGTCTCAAGTAATATAATGATAAGTATATCGAGTATCGTTTCCACAAGGATTGAGCTAGCCTTTTGATCTTACTTCCTCGCACTGCAAAATAAATAAAGTAAAAATACAGATAAGTTGGGTTGTTGAGTAGTCTAAAAATACTAAAACTAAAATAAGCCAGATAATAAAGTAGAGAGAAAATCAAGTTAAGAGAATGGGTCGGATTAGAATGCGTCATAATATGGATGAGTCTCTGCCGCGACAATCTCTTGCTCTTGGGCAGATGCTGTTAAGGCTTGACAAAGCATCCTTGAATGGCTTCTCCTTATCTCTAAGCTCGAAACACTGTTGATGGCTGAACCTTGACCATACCTCTTGGTGTAAACCAAAGACAAACACTAACTAATCACACACTTCTATTAGCCGCTAAAACTCTTAACCTATCTTTAGGCCGAGTTAGTTAACACCACGTGAGATGAAAATCGTGCTTAATTGTTTCGTGAATTCAACTCTCTCGATATTGAATAAATGGATAATCTCACAAACTCTCTCTCAACAAGTATGCAAGAATGATTAATGCCAAGAATTAGCAAACCTTAACTTAATTGCATTAAGAACATAAACAATGTACAATAGTCTTCACACAACTACTAAACAAACCAATCCTAACCCTAAGGAAATTTAGAGCATAATGAATGGAAAGAAAACACAACTATATCCTAAGCTCTTTCCTCTCTCGAATTCGAATTTTTTTTTGATGATGGCGGAAAGCCTCCTTATATAGGGGAAGGTGTAGGAAAAAATCCTTCTTGGAGAGGAAGTTAAGTTGGACTTGGACTTAAACTTTATTAAATAGGCGAATCTCTTTAATTTAATACATTATACACTTTTGGCCAAAAGTCCAACTTTATCCTTCCTTCAATGTTTTCTTCCTCTTCTCGAGCTCCAACTGCCATGCAAAGTGTGTAACAAAATTCGGCATTTAAAGCTCTACAAATCGGCTACCACTTTGCATGTTTTGCTCTTCGGTAGGTTGAGTAGTACACAGTCGCGGCATGGCATTCTGCTGCCTCGGCATGGGTCTTGTGACTGGTTCTGCTCAGTAAGGCTTCATTCATAAATTAACTTCCTTCAGTAGAAGCTATCGGTTGTAGCTTGGCTCGATCAGGGTCTGCTACTAGCTGGTTCTGCCTTATCCTTCCTTGTTCTTCGGTTCCCTCATGGCATCTCCTGCCCTGGCATCATGGAGATATGCAAAAGCCCCAAACATACATCAAACAATACCTTTTTCATAGAATAAATAGAATATAAAGATAAAAGGCATAAATGATGAAATCAAGGCATGAAGGGCCATAATGCAACTCAAATGGGTGTAGGTTGAGTGATAATTGCCATGTAAAAGGGATAAAAATATAGGACTTTTGAGCACTTATCAAAAAGCGCTCATTCGATCAATGTTAAGAACATTGTGGCGACAGATCATGGCATGTCGGCGAAGCATGAGCTGCGAAGAAAATCAAGCGTGTTATCATTTTTTTGAGAAGTAGGAAAATAAGATTACTCTTGCTTGACATTTTGATGGATACAAGTAGTCCGACGAAGAGGTCAAACTGACTGATGAGGTGTCTGAACCTGTGGCGAAGGTGGTAGGATGTGTGTTTATTTCCTCTGCTTCAACGTCTGCTAATGGGCAATCACCGCTACGTGCCAGAGGTGAGGAAGCGTTAAGTCCTCCGCTACCAGACTCAGGTATGTTATGATGTTTTTCACTTTATTTAATTGTGGTGAAGTAACCATTGTGTTGCTCATAGCAGGGGTTCGTTCAACACCGCGTTTGGAGGCTAGGAAGGGTCGTACGTTTGCATGTCCGACCTTAGGTAGGTTTCGTAGTATGTTCAATGAAATTGGTGAGGAGATGTTTTCTGCTTTTTCCAATATGGGGGCAACTTGTGCTCATTAAAAAGAGGAGTTGGCTGTTGCGTGGAAAAGTGATGTGCAAATTTTGTGCAAGTATACATGGTGCCAAGTTATAGTATTTAAGATATCATCTCCACAAGGATTGTGACAACCTTTGGAATTCACCTTTCTGCACAAATAAAAAAAACACAAGTATTAAAAGTTGTTTGGATTTAATTAAAACTAAAGCAAATAAAATAAATTGAGAAATCAGAGTGAGAGAATGGGCCAAAATTGGAATGCTTCGTAGTGTGGAGATTGGATGCACTGTCTCGGTACAGTTTTGCAGATCAACTTAACAACTTTCGGTAGCCACCCACGAGTATGCCTCGGCAGAAGCCCGCCTTGGCAGAGACTAATGTGTTTGCATGCGCAGTTAAGCGATGATTCAAGGTTCGACAAGGCTCCCTTCAATGACTTTCTCTTATCCCTAAGCTTGAAGTACTATTGGCGAACACGTCTTGGATAATACCTCCTGGCGTGAATCTAATGATGAACACCAACCAATTATGAAGCCTCTCTTAACTGCTAAACTTCTAACTTACTCCTAAGCCGAAGTAGCTTTATCCTATGGTTGGATAAAACTATGTTTACTCATTTCGTGAGTCCAAATCTCCCGATATTGAACAAATAGATTGATGCTCTCTTCTCTCCCGATAAAGATTGCACATAATGAAGAACCAAGAGTAAACAAACCTTGAATTTTATTGCAAAAACTGAAACCTAAACAAATACAAGCAAAACTCTCACAACTACTAGGCAACCAACCCTTAACCCTAGAGAAGGTTTAGAACATAATGGAGATGGCAGCACAAGGGTATTTTTCGACAAGAAGGAGGGTTTCTCTCTAATCTAAATTGTGTTTTTCTTTTTTCAAGTCAATTTAAACTTATAGGGGAGGAGCCTAGGTCTAAGTTGGTTTAGGCAGGAATCCTAGTTAGAATCTAATTACAACTCATTAAAAGAACAAATCTAACATTAAATCTTCCTAGATTCCTGTTTGACTTTTTCCACCTTGACTTTGACCATGACTTTTCTTTGTCTGCTGGGCTCCAATACACGTGCAAGTAGTCTCCAAAAATTGGGCTTGATGAGCTCTTTCAGTTGCATACCACTTTCAATATTTCCACCCTTCCTCGAGTTGCTGCCTCGGCGGCATACTATTGTCTGCCTCGATAGAGGTTTGGGTTGGTGTGTAGGGGTTGGCACAGCTCTTAATTCTGGGTCTCTCCTCTTTGCCAGTTCTCGATCAGCTCTCCAGATGGTCCAATAGCTTCCTCAATCAATTTCTAGCTTCTCCTCTCCTGCCCTCTATGCTGCCTCGGCAGCATCAGCCTGGCCGGGTACCTGCGCACAGAGAGAAAACGCAGCTGAGCAGTATCTTTTATATAAAACAATTAAGTTCATCAAGTAAGGCAAATTATCTAATCTATGCAGTTTTGTGTATGTTTGCCTAATAAATGCAACTAAAATATACTTAAGAACAACAATAATTGAGCTAAACTAGGGCATAAATATATGAATTTTGCACACTTAACACACCCCCAAACTCGAACTAGTGCTTGTCCTCAAGCAATGCAATCTAACAATAACATGCCAAAACTTAAAATCATATGTAAATTCTGTTGATAGAGTATCTTGAGCAACCTTTACATACCGTGTAGATTTACCCCTAATAGAAACCTTTCGAACGACATTGGACTTACCCGGAACCAAACTATGAATGTCGTGAGTGTGTGCGGTCCTTGTGATAAGAATGATTCTTTGGCTTCCAAGTAAACTCCGATAAGCACCTTAGTTCCCTTGGGTTTCCTCAAAGTTATCTTTACTAGAGCCTCTAGTTTCTTTTGCAATTCATAACTTAATAAAACAATAAAGGATTTAAACCACTAGAGCCGGCGATAGACACCTCTAATGATTTCATTTAGCACCTTTTTTGTCTAAAGCCAGTTTTGGGCACCTCTAGCTTATCCTAGAGCCAGTTTTGGGCATCTCTAGGACATATATATATATATATATATATATACTTCAAGTTCTACCCAAGTTTACTAGGTGAAATACCTAAGTTTCCTAGAAGTCCTAAAATACAACTAGTCACAAAGAGTGTTTCTTTAAGTTCAGATCATAGTAAGATTCTAAGTAAATCCAGAGTCATGCTAAGGTTGCCGCCCAGGCGGTCAATCTGCCACGGTGGGTAAAAACTACTCAAGAATTTTTCTCAAACTAAGATTTCATTAAACTTTAAATAGAGGCATGTTACATTAGAACCTATATGCAACTACTAAAAAACAAAACAAAAAAATAAAATAGAAACTAAAAGAAAAACAAAAGAAAAAAAATTAGAGGACTAATTTCCCCTCCAAACTCGAGAGGAGCATTATCCTCAATGCATGCCTACATACACAAAATTTAGCATAGATTAGACAAAATAAATAAGAGGTTGAGAAAGCTTAGATTGATGGTGATTCAGAGGATGATTCGTCGTCGTCGTCCTCATCTAGTATCATCCTCCGTCAAGTTGGGACTTTGAAGCATTTGGCCGCCCTCTGCGGCTGCTGGCGGGAAGGTGGAGTTGTGAGAGAGTCTTGAAAATAAACCTGAAAAAATAAAGGAAAAATAAACTGAGATAAATGCTGAATAGAATTCTGCATCCTAATAACAAAAAATTAAAGAAAAATAAATCTAATTTCTAAATCATAAAATTAACAACTAAAAAGAAAAATTATTTAGGCTATGTTAGGAGTGCATTGGTATGTGTCTCCTAACATAACCACTTCCTTGTCTATTCAGCTTGAGGGGGGTCGTTTCCAATACTTCTTATAGTCCATCCGCATCCTCCATCGAGTGACAATGTTTCCTAAAAAGAGTTGCACTAATGTGTTTGCAACTGCTTGCTTTTGCATTATCATGGTAGAGGCTCCTTTCTTCCTTGTTCCCTTGTAGTCCATGTGTACCTTCCACCTTGATGTTTTTCCTAGATGCATGAATATGTGATTAGAAAAAAATGTATCAATATCCAACCATGTACTTACCTTATTCTTGTCAAAGTTCGTTATGGTGGAAAGTAGCCTTTGTTGCCGAGGCAACTGCTGCGACGACCAGTTCTTATGGCAATCTTCTGTCATAATGCGGTGCAGGTCAAGGGAAAACCCAATTTTATGAAGAGCCTTGTGAACACCATTTTCTTTAGGTCTCTCAACCATCTCCATCAATAGAGATTCTGTTGGCTTCAACTCTATCGGTGTTGGTTCCTCAGAAAATACATGTAATGGAAAAGCTGATTTTTCAAAGAATTCAAAAGGTTTAGCTATTTTCAGATCATTCTCCGTTAGCAAAGTATTTCCATCGTGTTGCTCTTCTATGTGGTCGTTCAATTTCCCAAGAAATGGTAGATGAGAGCAATCTACAGATTCCTCAGCTGCCGAGGCATAGCTCTGTTCAGATTCCTCAGTCCTTGATAGGGAAATCTGTTGCATAGGCTCATCAATGTGTTCTTCGTATTGCTTCACGTCTTCTTGCCTTGGGATGTTAGTGTCCATGAGACGTTGTTGTTGGTGATCAATGGTTGCCGAGGCGGAGGTTGCCGAGGCATCATGTTCATCCATGATATTAATGGGGACCAAATTGCTCAAAAGTGCGTCCACCTTGGCGATTCTCGCGTCCATAGAAGCTGAAAATTCTTGAGTGAATGCAATGAAAGCTTGGAGCATGTCTTCCAAGGATTTTGATTGCTCTTGAAGAGAACTACATTTCAAGGGCATGTCTGCTGCTACGGCATCAAAATTTTCATGGTAGGAAAAATTTTGAGCTTGTTGGTCGTACCATGAATAATCTTGTTGTTGGTCCCATCTTGGTTCGTCCATGTATTCACCGAAAAGATGAGGGCAACTTTCGAACTCATTATTTCCTTCACAAAAATTGCAAGAATTTTCTAACATCAACTCTCTATTGGTTTTTCTTGACATGTTGATGCCCTTGAACTTGTATCACACTTGAAATATTATTATATATATAATGCAAGGAAATAAAGATAAGTGCAGAAAAATAAAAACGAAGTTGTACGCCAATCCTCGACAACATGGCCAAAAACTTGTTGCGTGTAAAAGTGATGTGCAAATTGCGTGCAAGTATACATGGTGCCAAGTTATAGTATTTAAGATATCGTCTCCACAGGGATTGTGACAACCTTTGGAATTCTCCTTTTTGCACAAATAAAAATAAAAACACAAGTATTAAAAGTTGTTTGGATTTAATTAAAACTAAAATTAAAGCAAATAAAATAAAGTGAGAAATCTGAGTAGGAGAATGTGCCGATATTGGAATGCTTCATAGTGTGGAGATTGGATGCACTGTCTCTGTACAGTTTTGCAGATCAACTTAACAACTTTCGGTAGCTGCCCACGAGTATGCCTCGACAGAAGCCCTCCTTGGCAGAGACCAATGTGACTGCCTGGGCAGTTAAGCGATGATTCAAGGTTTGGCAAGGCTCCCTTCAATGACTTCCTCTTATCCCTAAGCTTGAAGTACTATTTGTGAACACGTCTTGGATAATACCTCCCAGCGTGAATCTAAGGATGAACACCAACCGATTATGAAGCCTCTCTTAGCCGCTGGACTTCTAACTTATCCCTAAGCCGAAGTAGCTTTATCATATGGTTGGATAAAACCGTGTTTACTCGTTTCATGAGTCCAACTCTCCCGATATTGAATAAAAAGATTGATGCTCTCTTCTCCCCCGATAAATATTGCACACAATGAAGAACCAAGAGTAAAAAAACCTTGAATTTTATGGCAAAAACTGAAACCTAAACAAATACAAGCAAAACTCTCACAACTACTAGGCAACCAACCCTTAGCCCTAGGGAAGGTTTAGAACATAATGAAGGTGACGACACAAGGGTATTTTTCGACAAAAAGAAGGGTTTCTCTCTAATCTCAATTGTGTTTTTCTCCTTCAAGTCGATTTATATTTATAGGGGAAGAGCCTAGGTCTAAGTCGGTTTAGGGCATGAATCCTAGTTTGAATCTAATTACAACTCATTAAAAGAACAAATCTAATATTAAATCTTTCTAGATTCTCGTTTGACTTTTTCCACCTTGACTTTGACCATGGCATTTCTTTGTCTGTTGGGCTCCAAAGCACGTGCAAGTAGTATCCAAAAATCGGGCTTGATGAGCTCTTACAGTCGCATACCACTTTGCATATTTCCACCCTTCCTCGGGTTGTTGCCTCGGCGGCATACTATTCTCTGCCTCAGCAGAGGTCTAGGTTGGTGTACAGGGGTTGCCACAGCTCTTCATTATGGGCCTCTCCTCTTTGTCAGTTCTCGATAAGCTCTCCAGATGGTCCAATAGCTTCCTCCATCAATTTCCAGCTTCTCTTCTTCTGCCCTCTCTGTTGCCTCGACGACATCTACTTGGGCGGGTACCTGCGCATAGAGAGAAAACGCACATGAGCAATATCTTTTATATAAAACAATTAAGTTCATCAAATAAGGCAGATTATCTAATCTACGCAGTTTTGTGTATGTTTGCCTAATAAATGTGTAGAGTGTCCATGAGTTCTATATTTTGTACACATTCATGCCCTTATTATTGCTATTCTTAAGCTCATTTAGGCATATTTAGGTGCATTGCATGCATAATAACATTATTTTCTCTTTTACCATTCTTTTAGTGAATACTTTATGTTTGATTAAGAAAAGATATTGTTTTAGTTTAGTTTTTATTTTCAGGTGTTGTAGCTGTGTAGAGGAGCAGAGGACATGAGAGGATAGTAAAGCTAGGAACAAAAGGAGCTATACTGAAGCAGTTCCAGGTACCGCCAAGTGCCGCCCAGGCAGGAGTTACACTGACTTAGTCAAGATGGGTCCCGATTGAAATAGGGCAATTCCCTGAGCCCAATGAGCCCAGTCTTGCAATTTTCTGAAGCCTATAGCGGCCGGTAGAGCTGATCCAAGGTTGATAAGTAAAAGTAATTATCTTTACCTTCTGAAGAAGGCAACATCTAAAGAGTCCACAATCAAGTCAAAAAGGAGTCACCATTTAATATAAAGTTACTTTAAGAACTTCTACTTCAAGGAGGACTCAAACTTAGGCCATGAGCCCTATATATACCGATGCATGTGAGGGTATAGGGGCATGGAGGGATGCATAAATGTATAGATGCATAGCGGAGAAGTAGATAGATAGATTGGAGGTGTTGGAGGTCGCGGCCCAACTCTCCTAGGGTTTAGGTTTTTGTATGTAAAGTAGTTGTGAGAAACGGTTGTAATAGTTTAAGTGTGTTCTCAATAAAATATTCCAAGTTTTCTCAATTAATGTTCTTCACTTCTTCAATTAGTTTCAAAAGTTCAGTTGAAGAAATCCATTTGTCGGGCAAGAAAGTGTAAGGCTCACGAAAGGATTAAGCACGGTCTCATCATGTCGAGGTGATGACTAACTCGGCTTAGACATAAGTGCGAGTTTAAGCGGCTAAATGGAGCAACCAAATGTCGACTGCCTGTGTTAGGTTTACGCTGAGATTGCTAGGCATTGCCTACATCACGTGGTGATAGAATCCTTTCCTAGACATAGGAAGGATCACTCAATAATTTCTCTGCCGAACTTGGAGTATCTGCCAGACTTGCCGCCAGGACTTATTTCCATTCTACCTACCAAGACAGTGAAAGTTGCAGGGGCAGAGACCCACTGCGGCCGCATGACAGGGTCGTAGCTGCCGCCCGCCATTACCCGCCGAGGCAGCAGATCATGGTAGCACATCACATTTAGGCTTTACAATGCAATTTACACACTACTTAACTACAATTACCTTACCCAATCTATCGACCTTATCTCTCCCTATCAACCCTACCATCACTATCTTTATTTTTATTTGTGTTTTTATATTTCCACAATTAGGGATTTAATTTTGTATTTACTAAATCCTTGTGCAGGAAACCATTCATAGAAGCTTCTCCAATCCCTGTGGGAGTCGATATCTTTTATACTATAACTTGACAAGAGTGTGCACTTGCGCTCATAAATAAAGAACACCCAAGCGCTCTACAAGTTTTTGGCGTCGTTGCCGGGGATTGGTAACATCAATTGCGTTTGAATTTCTGCATTTCTACTTTAGTTTTTGCACATTAAATTTGTGTTTATTATTATTATGATTATATATATATATGCCTCTTTGTTTTCTTTGGTGAATGTCTCGCCAGGGCGGCAAAGATGGTAGCCAAGATCCACCTGAGGAGGGGAAGAACATGCCCGGACGAAAAGCTAAAAGCAGAGCCCTCAGGAAGTGGTTATGTTTGGGAAAAGCGCAACCCAACATAACCTGATTATTTTATTTTATTTTTTATGCATTAGGACTAGATTTAACTTTCACCTATTTTTATTTCAGGTTAGGAATGAAAGCAAGACCAAGAAGGATGAAGGAATAAAAGAGAAGCTCAATCCAGCGACCAAGGCAGATGAGCATAACAGCTTCATAACGGCTAGCCGCAACGGCTATATTTGCAACAACTTGTGGAACAGATATCTGCATAACGGCTAGAAGCGCGGAAATCGCGCTGCAATCATTGTTGCCCGTTGGCAGCGTGCCCGCCAAGGCAACGAAGAGAAGTGGCTATATAAAGCCAACTATTCTCCCCCTGTTCTTCACTTTGCTCTCTCCTTTACTCTCAATTCTTCTTTCCAATCTTTGCTTTCAAGCTTTCACTTGCTTTACTTTCATGCAATTTCTTTTTTCTTTCTTTAGGAAAACGCAACCGATCTCACAGTTATGGCCACATCAAAACAATCCACCTCCAACCCAACCTTCCAGAGGTTCTTAAACCCTGCTGTCGCGACAACTTACAAGCAGCACTTCACAAAGCGGCAACTTTGGGAGGAAATAGGGTTCCAATACACCAGGCCAAATGGGAATTTTGGCCTCGAACCCACCATATTCAAAAGGATTCACAACTTGGGTTGGGACATTTTCGCACGACAGGCATAAGGGATAAACAACAATCAGGTGGGAGAGTTCTATGCCCAAAAGCCTACGCTAGAAAATCCTTTTGTCTATGTCTGCGGCGAAGGAGTCAAGCTCACAGCGGAAGCCATCAATAACTTCTACAACATCGAAACCAGAGGGATTTCGCATGAAGAATGTAAGTCCTACTTAACGACGACTAACTAGGAAAAGATCAAGAAAGACACCTGCCGGCCCAACACCAAGTGGCTAACCGGCAAGAATAATGGTTTAGTCAACCGCCGCGATCTGCTCCCAAAGGCTGTTCTCTTGAGCAACTTCGTCCAATGCCGCCTGATTCCCACCTCGCACGGATCAACAGTCAACAGGCCGCGGCTGGCTCTTATGCACAACATTATGAAGGGGCGGCCAATCAATGTTGGCGAAGTAATTCTTGAGGAGATCTATGCCCACACAGACAAGCCTCACGCCAAGGGACCTCTCGTCTTCCCTGCACTTATCACAGGCCTATGCGCCAACTTCCGCGTGCCACCGCATCCCAAGGATACAATCATTCCTGCCAAGGAAGAGTGGACAAGAAAGATGAACCTCTAGATGATGCAGGAGTCGGAGCCAAAAACAACGTCAACCGCCCAGCTGTCGTCCCAACCTGCCGCCACCCCAGCCGCAACAGGCAATACTGAAGCTGCCCTCCCCTCCGCCGTGATCCCCCTACTGTGCAGCCTTGTCGAAAGCTGCCAAAGGATCGAGCACAAACATGTGATCTTCACCAAATATATTGCGGAGGTGCAAGAGGCCTTTGTGGCATACTTGCTTGACAAATACCATGACGGCGGCCCACAATTGCCCGGATTTCCATCGGAGTTAGGAGCGGCCAAACTAACCCAGATCACACCCAGACCAGCTGCTACTCCAGCCGTCAAGAACAACGAGGGGCCGCACATCCGACCCAAGAGAAGGACCTCTCCTACTCCCATCCAGTTGTACGACCTCACCACCTCATCCAAGTAAGAGAAAGAGGAGGAGACGACCGCCGCTTCACCAACAGCAAAGGAGCCAGCTTCCAAAGAAGCCGAGGACTCAGACATGGAGATATCTGACTCATTCGATGATGAACCGGCCAAGGCAGCAAGGAAGAGAAAGCGGCCAGCCGTAGCAACCGAGCCTCAGGGTGGAGGGTCTGAACCTGAGCCAGAAGCACCAGCAAAACGACCCACACCCAGCCGAATCCAGCCGCCGTGTAGCACAAAGAAGAGCCCCGCCGCCAGACCGTCTGCCACACGCCGCCTAGTCTTGTCCGCCTCCTCAGAATCCTCCTCCGACGCAGCAGCAACAGAGGGGAAATCCCCTAGTCTATAGCACCTTTTCTTTTTCTTTTATTTATTTTTATGTTTTGTTTATTTTATCTCTTTTCTCTTTATGTTTTATTTCTTTTTATTTTTTTGTTCTTTTTTGTAAGGCATTAAGGACAATGCCAACCTTGAGTTTGGGGGGAACAATCCTCTTTGTTTTAGGTTCATTTAGTAGCATATAGGAGCATATGTAAATTCTGCCCTAAACACTTAATGAAGTAGAAACTCTTAAGTTCAAAAACTTGTGCCTATGATAGTTAGCCGACTACTTATATTCGCACCATACTTAAATTTTTTTACTTAACTATGGGAAGAAGCATGAAAAACACTTAGAAAATTTTTCTTTTTGCCAAATTATTCTTACACTATCTGCTAAATGCTGAATTTTGCTTGAGTTCTAAGTTTAGCATTGACTGCTTTATTTAATAAAAATTTCTTAATTGAATACAGGTTTTGTCGCCACGGTAGCACATGGCAGCAACAAAAAGATGGTGAAAACCCTAGAAGTGCCCGAAACAGGCTCTAGGCACGATGCTCAAATACCCTAGAGGTGCCCAAAACAGGCTCTAGGAAGGATCATGAGTAAGGACACTCCGCTGCTATCAAAGTCCAAGTATCTAATCCAAGTGACGAACAAATTAGCAAGAGTGAATGAAAGCCTTAACGGGATGACTTTATTCGAAGGGTTCAGAGTTTCATAGAGTGCACCTATCCTAGCTTCAGGCCCAGAGAATAGTTGTGATGAGCTGAAACCTTTAAAGCCATGATCAAAAAAAGAGGAAAGAAGTACATAACTATGCTGCTAAGGAAGCAACTCGTATCCTTTTTAGTAATTTAATTATTTTTAGCATTCTTTGTCAACTTAGTATACTCACCATGTTTAACATGAACACAGACCTGCACACATTTCACTGGCACTAAGAAAATTAAAATTTAAGTTATTTCATGCCATTCCCTATCACTAACATTAAATAGGTGCCATGACCTTGAGGTAAGAAATCAAGTTAAAGGCTAAGTTTCTGCTAATTTTGTGCAAGGGGCATATTTACTAGTTAGGTTGCATTGCTTGAAGACAAGCAATTGTTCGAGTTTGGGAGTGTGTAGAGTGTCCACGAGTTCTATATTTATACATATTTAGGTACATTGCATGCATAATAACAATATTTTCTCTTTTACCATGCTTTCAGTGAATACTTTATGTTTGATTAAGAAAAGATACTATTTTAGTTTATTTTTTATTTTCAGGTGTTGTAGCTGTGTAGAGGAGCAGAGAACAGGAGAGGATAGGAAAGTTGGGAAAAAAGGAGCTGTACTGAAGCAGTTCCAGGTGCCGCCATAGCAGCAATGTCGCCAAGTGCCGCCTAGGCAGGAGTTACACCAACTTAGTCAAGATGGGTCGCGATTAAAAGAGGGAAATTCCCTGAGCCCAATGAGCCCAGTCTTGAAATTTTCTGAAGCCTATAGCGGCCGGTAGAGCTGATCCAAGATTGATAAGTAAGAGTACTTATCTTTACTTGCTGAAGAAGGCAACGTTCAAAGAGTCAACATTCAAGTAAAAAAGGAGCCAACATTTAATGTAAAGTTACTTTAAGAACTTTTACTCTAAGGAGGACTCAAACTTAGGCCATTAGCCATATATATACCCATGTATGTGAGGGTATAAGGGTATGGAGGGATGCATGAATGTATTGATGCATAGCGAGGAGGTAGATAGATAGATTGGAGGTGTTGGAGGTCGCGGCCCAACTCTCCTAGGGTTTAGGTTTTTGTATGTAAAGTAGTTGTGAGAAACGGTTGTAATAGTTATAGTGTGTTCTCAATAAAATATTCCAAGTTTGCTTAATTCATGTTCTTCACTTCTTCAATTAGTTCTAAAAGTCCAGTTGAAGAAATTCATTTGTCGGGCACGAAAGAGTAAGGCTCACAAAAGGATTAAGGACGGTCTCATCATGTCGAGGTGTTGACTAATTCTGCTTAAACATAAGTGCGAGTTTAAGCGGCTAAAAGGAGCAACCAAACATCGACTGCCTGTGTTACGTTTACGCTGAGATTGCTAAGTATTACCTACATCACGTGGTGACAGAATCCTTGCCAGACATACGAAGGATCAGTTAAGAATGGCTCTGCCAAACTTGGAGTATCTGCTAGACTTGCCGCCAGGACTTATTTCCATTCCACTTGCTGAGACAACGAAAGTTGCAGTGGCAGAGACCCGCTGCGGCCACGTGACAGGGTCATAGCTGCCGCCCGCCATTACCCGCCGAGGCAGCAGATCATGGCAGCACATCACACTTAGGCTTTACAATGCAGTTTGCACACTACTTAACTACAATTACCTTACCCAATTTGTCGACCTTATCTCTCCCTATCAACCCTACCATCACTATCTTTATTTTTATTTGTGTTTTTATATTTCCACAGTTGGGGATTTAATTGTGTATTTACTAAATCCTTGTGCAGGAAACCATTCATAGAAGCTGCTCCAATCCCTGTGAGAGATGATATCTTTTATACTATAACTTTACAAGAGGTGCACTTGCGCTCATAAATAGAGAACACCTAAACGCTTTACAAAATGCAACTAAAATATACTTAAGAACAACAATAATTGAGCTAAACTAGGGCATAAATATAGGACTTTTGCACACTTAACGTTGGCCACGAAGGAGAAAGATCTCTCAGATGCCCATAATAAAGTTGCCTTGATGACCAAATACTTGGTGGCTTCCTTGCAGGAACTAGGCGAGACCCGTGACGCCCTAAGAATGACTGAGATGTAGACCGTCAACGAGAGAAAGACATTTCTGCTTGCTCATAAAGCTTTTCACGAACAAAAAGGGTTGGTTGTTAAGGCCACCGTAGAGGTAAAGGGGAGAACGTAAGAGATCGCTCGAATGTGAGATAAAAATGGAGCTTTGGAAGAGAGGATACGGCAACTTGATGGGAAAGTTTTCATGAAAGAGGTTGTGAGAGCTAATGCGGAGGGGTAATTGGCGGATCTGGAGGACTTCACGAACCAGTACGAACACAGCTTAGTGTGCGCGATCCAGGTTGTTGCGGTGCCATCAGATATGAGCAATCCAGACCTTCACTAGTGATGTCATATTTTAGAATCGAGGGTGGGTGTTGGCCCCCTCGGATGAGCCTTGAGAGGATGTTCGTGCCAAATTGCTACCTTTTGTGTGCATTGTGAAGAGTGAGGATCCTTCGACCCTAGCAGGTAAGGCTTTAGCTTCTGGGTTGGTGGGCATTCTGAAGAATGGGCTAAGGAGCTTCTAGGTTTTTAAGGTTATTATCTCGTTAGGAGGTGTAACCTCGTATTGTAATCTTATAGCATTTTCCATATTAATACATTCTTCTTCTGCTTGTATGTTTCATGTAGTGTTACCATTTAGGCATGTTTTAGTTTGTTCAATCTGCGTTTTCCTGCGCCCACTTTCCCTTTTGTGGAGGGGGTATCATGATGAATTCAGAACGTCGAACCATGTCTCTTTAGGATCGTCTCCCTCGTGGGCTCTTGGGGGGTCATCTTTGTGTTATCCCCAGGACACCCTTGGAGGGCCGAACATTATTGTGAGCGAATATTATATTGTCGCTTTTGGAAAATCGGTGGTGTTACGAGCAGAGTTCAGTTTGGCTCCCTTGGAGAAAAATTGATCATAATGTGTGCATTTGAAGAATCAAACACCAAATGGGTGTATCTTTGTTTGATGCCCTAGGAGATGTATATATTAAGGGCAGAGCCTTTCTTGACGCCCTTGAAGAAACAAATATCATATGGGCGGAGTCTCGCTCGATGCCCTGGTAGAGACAACATATAATGGGATGAGCCTTGCTCGACGCCCTTGTAGAGGCCATCATGTGTGAGGTTGAGGGATCTCGTACCATTGTAGAATCGAGCGTTGTGGAGTGGAGCTTAACCTTTGTGGGTGGAGCCATCTCCTATTATGTTCTTGGAGGGTTTCTCTTGAAAAACACGAAGACATCCCATTAGAAGTAATCGTGTTGCTTTAGCTTCGTGTGCCTTTCTTGGCACGAAACATGGGCATCTCTGTTTTTGTAGAATTGTAACGCTTACGGTGTTGGTGGAACAAGGAACATTCCTTATGAGGTATCTCATACCCTTGGAGAGGCCATCATGTATGGGGTTCAGGCATCTCTCACCCTTGTAGAATCAGGCGCTGTGGAGTGGAGCTTTAATGAAAGCTCTTATATCATCTAGCGTTTTGGGTGGAGGCATCTCCTAATATGTTCTCAGAGGTTTTCTCCATAGAAATACGGAGGCATCCTCTATGTCCTTGTAGCATCGCGTTTCCTCGAGCATCGAATGGACGAAGACATCTCAAGCTCTTTGTAGAAACGCAGTACCGTCAGTACTAGATGGACGGAGGTATTACTATGTCCCCATTCTTCTGCTGGCATGGGGTGTAGACTTCTCTGTCCTTGTAGAATCACAATGCCCTGAGCGTGGATGAGACAAATGTGTTCCTTATCTTTGTAGAATCAGTTGAGAGTTGGGGTCCGAACATGACCATTGGAGAGATAGACGTGGACATGTTAGAGTTGTGTTGGAACAGATTGGGACCAGGGTGGTCTGTTTAGATTACCTTTTTGCTTTTTTGGAGTCGTTCGTGAGTTAGGGCAGAGTAATATATGTGCCCTTTGTAGAAAAAGTCGAGTGTTCGGAGAAATCTTATTTGCTGAAACAATCCTTGACGTTTATAATGTCAAGATTTAAAGAAGTATGTATCCATTTTATAATAAGTTCAAATTTTCCTCAATACCTGGAGGTTTGGAGGAGTGTGCATTTGTAGCCGAGATTATTTGTTTGAGAAACATTTGTAGAACATTCATTGTAGCATAAGTTCCGCTTTTATTCTGTTTGTTCGGGGGTTCCTCTGCGCTTTCTTTAATCCTGCACACAGAGGTAGCTAAGGAGCGGAGGCTACCCTATAATTTTTGTAATTTTACATTTACAAATTGAAGGGTGTCCCCCTCTGACTCTATCATAGTCCTATGCCACCTATAGTGATGGACACTATCTATATGCGCAGGGGCGCCATGTTGTGGAGACTCTTGGCCGCTGGTTCTTCGTGCGCTGGTTGGGCTCAGTTGTCTATGGAGCTTCGACCAGCTTAGTTGGTCTTCGCAACTTCTATTGATTCTTCTCCTCTTTATGATCGGAGGCATCTTTCATGATATCCAGTGACTGATACCCTTTTTACGTTTATACCTCGTACGCTCGTAGCAACAGCTTCCGGTGATTGCGTGCGAGGTGTTGCTGCTTGCTCGTGATGGCGATCCTACCAGAGGGGTTGGCTTTGTAGAGCTCAATGGAGGGAACAACTTCTCCAGCTACCCTTACCCTTTGGTTTTAAATGGTCCCAAATTTTCAAAGGATAGTCGATCCTCACCAACGCTTTACTTATCGTCGTCAGCATGTATGGTGAGATATTACTATCTCGTCGGTCCCATGGTACCGCCCTAGATATTCGTGGTGAGATATGGTTGGCTCATTCTTTCTTTGATGTTTCCTTCCTCGTTACTAACGACACTGGTACTAGCAGAAGTCGATGACAACGAGAATGTCGTCGTCGGAGGTGATGGATTGTTAGGAACAAGGGACCCATCATGATTGATTCTCTTGGTTGGGATGATCTCCACGCTCACTGCACTAATTGTTGATGCCGATTTTGGGCGACACCAAACAAGAAGGTGGAGATGGTGGTTGAAGGCGGGTTTGGGGGCGGAGTCTGGTGGTTCACTCGTCATGGGACGGGCTGAGAGCCACAAAAGACCATGGTAGATCGTTGAGTCAGGCGGTTCACCCCTGGTTGACATGGGGCCGAGAGTCGCAAACAGTGTATAGACGATGGTCGAAATCATATCAGAGAGGAGAGAAAGAGAGAGAAGTTAATGTCGAATGGGCGTAGTAGCCTCATCAAGAATTATGGAGTTGTCCTTTTGTCTTTGGTCTTGGGGTATTTATATCCCCTTGGGGCTGTAGCTGGAATGATGTTTTGATAAAATTGTGTCAGACCTAGTGATGGTTATTGATGGGTTGGCATGTGGTAGCTCGGTTGTCAGGTTGCAAGCTCAGTCGAACATGACAACTATCTTGTCTCGGTGTACTGGTCTCCAGAACTTACAAGTTCGGAGGTGTAATAGACGCCCGAAAGAGGAGTTTCGGGATCCGTGATACTTGAAGCGTGGCGCGAAAATGAAACTTAGTGATTCACTCGTCGTAGGACAGGCGGATAACCACATTAATTTTCGGAGGCGCTTGCAGAGGTACAACAAATTTAAAAGCATTTTGGTACACGAAATTCGATGATATTTTAGGTTTTAACCGATTTTATAAACAATTTCCGATTACATGTGTCTGGTGTTTATCTATTTTCCACTTTCAATAAAATTATTAATTTTTGATTGATTTGATTAAACCGATCGATTCAATCTAATTTCAACATAACAAACAAGTCAAAACTAATTATGAACTAAGCCATAAAGCCTAAATATGGTCCATCAATAGTTGAAGATGCAGGCTCGTGATTTGAAAAAAATTGTAGCCGTCATCTTTGATGGCACAACTTGCTTGAAAATATCTCATATAATGTCTGGTCTATTTTTGTTTTGTAAATTTAAATTAATCATACTGACTATATAGTATAATTTAAATGAAAAATAAAACTATATTGTTATTTTTATAGACATAATCAAAACTGAATTTTAGAAAATATTAATAATATATATTGTATATTATAAATTTCATCACTTAAGTTCTTTTTCATTCTTATTTTGGTCACTTTACGGTTAAATACTTAACGAAGTTCTAACTAGTGGGATGCCTTTTAAAATATGTGAAATGAACCCAACACTTTTTTTTATTTTTGTGAAAAAAACTATGATTTTAGATTTCCTTTGATTTGTCTACATAGAACATCTTCTTCCAAATCCCAACGATAATGAGGTTGAGAAAGAGGAAGCGAGCTATATATCTTAATTTCACTCGGATTCAATAATAGATATTGTAGACTAAAGTGATTTGAGGTTTTACGAATTTTGAGTTTTGGGTTGAGTTTCGTGAGTTTTAAAGTGATTTTAGAAAAATCAAACAAATGGAGTGGTAGGAGATAGTGAGGCGAGTTCATATGTGTCTTGAGAGGTTAGAGAAGATGCAAAAAATGGTGATTCCAGCACCTACGTGATAAAAGGATGAAACTGTAAAGCTTTAATATTTGAAGAAAAAAGATAAAACTGAAAAGAAAGAAAAAGAAACGAAAGAGAAATGATGTCGATGGCATGTGACTTCCATGATAGCAAAATTAGTGTATGTCACTATATGTGGCTGCCATATCACTCATCAATTTCTAATTTAATGTCGTAGTGGTTAAAATAGGAGTGGAAAAAAAATTAAGTAATTTAATTGAAATTTTTTAAATTTTAGTCACCAAACCAGAAATAAAGTCAAAGTTGATTAATTAAAATTTTAATTTACGTTAAAATTAGAAAGATCTTATATGTATAGTAAGAAAAGGCAACACTTTGCATGGAATTGCTTAATTTTTAGATAAATAATCAATGCTTCAAATTTATACATGGATAAATTACGCGTGTTATTTATATTCTAAATTATTTTAGTTTTATCTCATTAAGAAAGATGCACAATTTTGTATTGTGTTTTTTTTTATAAGTGGGGGAAGCACCTACTACACGCCTCATTAAAAAACCTCCCTAAGCCTAACGGAGGAAAAAGAGTACATGTAGTAGCACTGAAAGAACAAGGCAAACAAACAAAGATAACCAAAACAAAACTACACGATCAAAACAAAACACGCCAAATTATCAACCCGGCAAGCAAGAATAGACGGAACCAAAGCTGCATATTACAGTAGCAGCAGTCCACGCAGAACCAAAGCTGCATATTAGCTATCTCGGATCGCTAATGGGGGGTCGAGGAACCTATAATAATTCAATGCTAGATCCATCACCATATTCGCAAGCTTATCCGCTATCACATTCGCCTCTCGCCGTACCCAAGAAAACTGGACATCCCAAGCTCTCGACAATATTTCCGCGAGGTAACCGCGAAGATTTGATGCAAATCTCAAAGGCTCCCGCAACATCAAACCATTATACACCTCCCTATTATCCGTCTCAACTATAACCTTAGTAAATTCGAGCGCCCACGTTGTCGAAAGACCCTCATACACTGCTCATAACTCAGCCTCAAACACAGAACAAATTCCTATTTTCTTTGAAAAACTAAAGTGCCATTTCCCATTAGCATCACGCCCCAAACCACCACACAAAGCAAACCCCGAGGATGTATTCCTTGCCCCGTCAACGTAAAGTTTAATCCAGCCGGACGGGGGCCTTCACCACTTTGCAGCAGCTCGAGAAGATATAGAAGCATCCGCCTCTTGCTCTTGTTGGACACTCGCCATCAGCACCTCCCTGTAGTGGCGTTGAGCCTGCTGCAAAAAGGTCTCATGAGTGTCGGATGCGGCACCAAACACAGCCGCGTTTCGTCGTTTCCAGGCCAGCCATACCATTGATCCGAACATCAAGTCCCAGTCCCCCGGGCAACGAGCATAGCGCTGCACATCTACAAGGTTTTCCAAAATCCACTGATTAGTATTAGAACTGAAAAAAGGCAGGGACCATATCATCTTTTATAAGCTGCAGCCACGCATTCTTAACCGCCATGCACTTGCGAAGAATATGTGAAATATCTTCGACAGCAGCTCCACATAGCACACAACTAGCATCATTTGCAAGATGTCTACGCACACGCTCCACATTTGACATAACACGACCATGACAAACCTGCCAAAGAAATAACTTTACTCTAGGCAAACCACAGAAATTTGCTAAGACCTCCCAAATCGGTTCCGCAATCACCATACTTGGATTTGCACGCACCCCATACGTAGACTTTACAGTAAATCGCCTAGACGATTCAAGCATCCATCCAGGGCAATCAGGGGTACCCGTCGAAGTTGGTGGTTTGACAACCACTATGCCTTGAACCACATCAGGCGGGAGTAAATCCGCAAACTCGCCCCATTTACATTGACCATTGTTTGCTACCATCTCCCTAACAGTTTTAGTGCGATTAACAGCATCCTCACCAATATTAATGTAGCGGCAAAGAGGACCAAAAGAATCAACCCAAGCATCCCTCCAAAAATCGTTAGGTTGACCGTCGCCAATATTCCAAACAAGATTCTGACAGAGATCTAGCCAAACGAGTTTAATGCCTGCCCAGAGACGCGAGCCCCTCATGTTCGGTAAAGTATCTGGAACCTCGTCTTGAATGCCATATTTGCAACGCATCACTTGAACCCAAAGGCGACTTGGTTCCGAAATCATGATAAAACCCAATTTTAGAAGAAATGCCTCGTTTTGGTGTTCCATCCGCTTTAGACCCAACCCACCATTTGAAACCGGAGAGCAAACCACATCCCAATTAACGGCATGAACCCCTCTGTTGTTACTACAATGGCCCAAAATGAAGTTTCTGATCAATCGTTCGATCTCAACACACACATACTTGGGCAATCGGACCGATTGCATAGAATACGTAAGAATAGCCGCAAGGACAGATTTGGCCAAGATGATACGACCAGCAAAAGAAAGCATCTGAGCCTTCCAACTTGTCAATCTATCTGCCACCTATTGAATCAAATTTTGATAAGTTTCTTTGGTAATCCTACCATGAATAAGTGGGACTCCCAGATATCTACCAAGATCAGAAACACATTTAAAGCCAAAAGTACCACTGATATCCTCCCGGAGAGTAGAATGAATGTTATGGGAGAAGAAAATGTTGGTTTTTGAAATACTTACTTTGTGGCCATAACATTCACAGAACTCCCGAAGCACCCGACTAATAACATCAAATTGGTCCATAGAAGCTTCCGCAAATAAGACAAGATCATCCGTAAAAAAGAGGTGAGAAATCAACGGACCCTTCCGCTTGAAATGAAATGCCTTCCACCTACCCTGGTCCACCTCACGTTGAATAGACTGAGCTAACCTCTCCATACACAAAACAAAGAGATAAGTTGACAGTGGGTCACCCTGTCGAATCCCCCTAGAAGGCTGAAAACTCGTCGTCGGACTACCATTCCTTAGAATCTGAGTAGATACAGAGGATACACAACTCATGATAAGAGACCGCAAGTGAGCAGGGATATTGAGATCAGCGAGAGTGTCATCAATGAACGACCACTCTAAGCGGTCATATGCCTTTTCAAGGTCAACTTTAATCGCAAACCAACTTGTTTTTCCTTTTTTACCACACATGGAGTGAATAATTTCCTGGGCAATAACCACATTATCAGTGATTGAGCGGCCAGGGACAAAGATGGTCTGGTTCTCCGATACCCAATCAGGCAGATACGACTTTAATCTGTTAACCACAATCTTGCTAAGAATTTTGTACACCACGGTAAATAAACCATTAGGCCTGAACTGTGTAATCGTCTCAGGAGTCTCTACTTTAGGAATAAGCACGAGAAGAGTTTTGTTTAGATCCGGATCAACCACACCAGTAGAGAAGATACGTTGTATGGTACTGCAAACAACATCACCCACAGTATCCCAATGACGCTGGTAAAAGGATGCATGAAATCCATCCACCCTAGGCGATTTAGATGGATGCATTTGAAACAACGCATAACGAATCTCCTCACGAGAAAGAGGCATCTCCAACGCCACCTTATCCCGCTGATCAAGACCGCAGAAAAAACCACATCAATTAAAAGAGTAGCCATTAGACCCCTCGAAAGAGAAAAGGTTAACAAAGAAATCCACTGCTAAATTCTTCAAAATCTCCGGATCCGATACCCAATCACCACGCTCATCTTTAAGGCATAAGATAGTGTTGCGCTTCCTCCTGCCATTCGCAATCGCATGATAATATCTAGTATTACGGTCACCATCTCTAATCCAATCACATCTAGCTTTCTGATGCCACATACTCTCTTCCGTGGCAAGGATATCATCTAATTCATGTTTAATAGATTTCTCCAAATCTCAAAGAGCCGTAGAGTGCCTCTGCCCCAGGGCCCTATCAATACCCCGCAACCGAGCAATGGTGTGCTTCTTTTTCTTTTCCATATCACCAAAACACTGAGTATTCCACTGAGATAAATCAATTTTGAGTTTCTCAATATTCTGTCTATAAGACAAGCCATCCTCCCAAGAGTTTCTAAGAAGGGTTGCAAACTCGGCCGAATTTTGCCAAGCAGGGACGAAACAGAAAGGCTTCTCCACCAAATTTGGCATGAAAGGATTCGTACAAAGGAGAAGAGGGCGGTGATCAGAACCAATTCTATCAAGGTGCTTAACCAACATACTCGGATAAATATCAGTCCATGCCAGGTTCACCATACAAAGATCAAGTCGCTCATACAAGTCCCCTCGAACCCAGGTAAACTGCAGACCTTTAAACTCTACCTTCTACAGAGCATTAGCAAACACAAAGTTTTGAAAATCCTTACTGACACAATGACGACGACTCTGACCCCCACGACGGTCATCAATATGCAAAATGGCATTAAAATCTCCCCCAAGAAGCCAAGGTTGATCGACCCTGGGGTTAACCGCAGCAAGCTGATCCCAAAGAAACCGCCTGTACTGAACATGAGGACTAGCATACACAATAGTCAAAAACACAAGATGCGATAAAGACAAGCCCTGAAGATTAAGATGAATGAATTGATTGGAAATTGCGAGAATCTGAATCCTCATATCACCATTCTAGAGTAACCAGATACCACCACTAAAGCCCTGAGCCTCCACCCGAAAAGAAGATTGAAAACCCAAGCGACTAATAATGTGATCAGCCCGCATACCACTAATCCGGGTTTCCAATAACAAAACAATCGATGGTTTAGACGAAATGTGAATCCTGCGAAGATGGTCACGAAAGGTGGAGCTTGCGGCTCCTTGAATATTCCATATCAGAAAATTAACCATTAAAACCACACAAGAGAAGAAAAGAAAGGACCTAATCTACCAACATGATGTTGGCCGAAAAGGGACTGGCCTCTCCCTCAACGCCAACCTCAACCGCCGGTTCCCCCACACGATTGACGTTAGCATCCTGTGAACCGTAAGACCCATGTTGCTCCTCCACTGTCTCGGCCATCATTGTAGGGAAAACATGTTGCCTTGCCGAGTGGAGATCATCCAACCGGTTAGATGCCGATTTAACCCAATCCGATAACAACAGCATAGACGGCATCCGATCCACTTTCTTTTTCCCCCGTGGCTGCGGCTTAACAAGACCTTTGCTACTTTTTTGAACCCCCTGCACTCGTACTTTACTGTTTTTTTTGTGTCGCATGAACCTTACGTCCATCGTTGAGAATTGAAACCGCACTATGGCTAGGACCCGCATTGCCATCCTTGTGCTCAACCACTGTTGGCAGCACCCCTGGTACAGTTGGCGATACGTTCCACTCCAATGGCATACTACCTGAACTTGCCTTTGACACACCCTACTGTCCAGCCAATCCTTCGACAATCATATCAGATTTGTCACCACTGGAAACACGACCCACATCAAGGTGCTGGGGTGAAAAAAAATCCCTATTGCACACATCAACCATCACTTGTTTGCCCTTGTTCGAACCTAGATTCATAGTATGGGTAGGGTTACCGCTCCCACTCTCGTCATGCATAGTTTTTGAGTTTTGAAGGTTATGGAGAATATTGAAGTGCGATTGTGTTGGAGTATGCCCAAAGACCAATCATATGATGATTGAATAGACATACTATTTTACTAGATTTATCAAGTAATGGCATTGCCGTTATTATCATTTGGTATGTTTCTGTGCATCAAACTAACCATTGGATAATAATGTCCATACAATAATACGATTATTGTTAAATAGGATCCTTAGTCGAATATTATTACGGGTATAGACAGTGATAATATATAAAGACTAATATGTGGTTGATGACAAGCGTTGTCATTGACATAGAGATGTCAAAATCAACATATAAGTATTTGTTAGAGAACAACATACTGGATTGACCCGCTATGAGCATGTTTCTTGGGTAATTATGTGACAGTCAAAACATTGCTCATGATAAACATATGTATAATCCTCAGACTTGAGATCAACATGATTTCAACATAAAGATTTACGTATTTTGACATAGTCAAACGTGTGTCGTAACTGACTACATTATAAAGACTGATGATTGGATACGTGATGACCTATGTAGTGAAATATGGTTGATCAAGAAAGGATTTATCCCTCCTACATAATGGGAGAAATATCTTCGGCCACTTGATTGAGTGAGATTAGAAAATGCATGGCCATGCTCGAATATTATGATATGAGATATCATAGAGATTCGTTTATCATAATCTACTCAAGACATCAAGAAACACTAGATGGACAACGCAAGTGTGACTAACCCATGACTTGTGTTCATCTAAGATATAAAGGACAAAAGGATGAAATACATAAAGGAAGTTTATTCAGGAATTAGGAAAGTCAATCCATGACTTCATGCAACTTAGGTATATTGCTAGATGCCACTCATTGTTTGTAAAATTAGAGCAATTCTAATTTTGCTGCTAACGTTGCATGAACCTACAAGGGTCACACCCTTCGAATGAAATGAACAAAAATTGGAAACCATACTCCCTATTTTAGGGAGGTTGCCGAAAATCCCCTATGGGATAAGGGAAATCAGCAACTCCCTTAAATGGGAATTATATTGGATAAATATGGTATTTATCAAATATTATTTAGAGTATGGAAAATATTTAAAGACTTAAATATTATAGAATAAGATTCTAGAAATTAAAATATATATTTGGAATTTATACAATGTATATTTATTTCCAAGTTTATGTAGAATTAGATTCCACATAATTAAAAAACATATATTTAAATATATTTAAATCCAAGTGAAGATAGAATGAGATTCTATATAATAAATATATATATATTTGGATTAAATATAATGTATATTTAAATCCATGTTTTATGTAGAATAAGATTCTACATAATTAAATATATATATTTCATTTAATATTATTAAATATAATGTATATTTAATATAAACCAATTTCAAGTAGAATTAGATTCTATGAATTTTGGTTGAACTTGGATTTAAGGAATTCAACTAGAATTAAGTCTCTGAATACTATTTAAAGGGAAAAGGGCTAGCAACCAAATCATCCCTCTTCCTCCTCTTGAAGATTTCGACAACACCTCTAGGGATTCCCCACTGGAATTCGACATATCCCAGAAAGCTCTTTGAGAAGTTGTTCGATATTTTTTTGGTGTTCTACTTACCCCCTGGCAAATCCCTGAAGGTTCCCTTGCTCGATTGCAAGTCCCGGTTGAACTCCTGGTCGGTTTCAGACTCCTTTAGGAATCCTTGGAGGGATTTCGACTTCTCCCTGGAAGGTGTTCAAACCTGTCGAAATTTATCCCTAAGTGTTAGGGAGGCAGAAACTTTGTTCGTTTTGTTCGGGTGGACTCCATAGAGGTCGTTGCGAACATGTGACGATTCCGGTTTTACTTGACGTGGTTATTCTGACATACCGTCAGTTTTCCAGTTTCTAGAGTTTTAAAAGGTAACTCTTCATCTTTTCACCCCAGATTCGTTCCTGTACATGGATCCTGGCTGGATTACGTCGGATTAATTTTTCCGCTGTGCCACGGGGCGTGCCGACATGACCCAATAGTGGTATCATAGCCACTTGTATCATACGAATTCGAACTTAAATTCTTGGGTGATGTTTATGTATAAGATGCATGCTTTTTGATTCGATTTAGATATTTATCGTATCACGCCTAATAAAGACTTATTTCGATTATCACTGAATGATTAAGAGTTAATCATAACTATGTTAGGTTGCTTCAATGTTAAAATGTTAACATGTTGAGACTAATAGTTAGTCCAGAGAACAAGTAGTTGTTCGTAGTTTCATAGATTTATGAAATCTCTGAAAGGGCTTCTAATTTGATAAAAGTTATCAAACTATCTTTCACGGTGAATCCATAAGATTTATGGTTAGACATTATGAAAAATGCATGTCTAGGATTGGCATCATCAAAGACCTGGTACTTAAGTGTGCCTAGTGCGCCACCTCTCTTTCATGTTGACCTACCTGGTGCATTTGTTCGTTAACGCAAATGGTTTATGAAACCTCGTGATCCTTTTTTGGCCCATTAACCGCAACATAGGGATAATCAGTTTAAAACTCCGTAAACACGTCGTTACTTTGTTCGCACGATGTTTGAAATGCATGTTAGATTGCACGGTGTTTGTTTTGCATGGTTATAGCCCATAGCCTTTATAGTTTTGGTTTTTATAAATACGGTATGCGTGTCGTGCCTTTCTCTATCTTCTATTGTACTTCTCTTCTCATCTCACTCCCTCGCATGTAACGCGAGTTTCTGAAAATTGTAAATACTCATGGAGATAAAGCAAGAACCAAGGTAGCAGCGTGGTGGGCCTTCCCTGGTGGACCGGTCGTTTCAGAAGCAGATTCTATCTTCAGTAGAATGGTCCTCCCATTGGATTGGGACGGGTCGCCTTAGGTTAAGAAGGGCTATAATCATTGCATATTTATTTACCGCTTATATTTACCTTGTATGTGATGCAATGGATGTTTTATAAGCATGATTAAACATAGTTCTATTGATAGGATCAATGTTAAAATGATGAGATAATTAAGTAAATCCCTCACTATAATTCTAAGTATGTTTTAACCATCCAATATTTACCCTCGTTAAAGCTTTGATCGATATAATGCGAGCTTTGCCAAAGCAATGTCACATTTACATATCTTAGTTAAACGCGAAGAATAAGCTAGTGATATTCGCCGGTTGAGAAATTGGTATTGACTTAGCTGGGTTGTTCTAATAGGATTAGAAAACCTAGTGGTTAAAAGTTTTGGATAATCATAAGATGATTTAAAGAACAAGAGTTGTTCGCCAAAAGATGAGGAATTACATGAGATGTAATTAGTAAGGTGTTACTTACCTAAATAACCATTTCCTAAAAGACTGGCCAAAGCTGATTTAGGAATGGTGAAATACGAATCCTCACTCACTAGAAAAACTATCGAAACATTTTTCCGAAATTAAAACTAGAGGTTTTTTAATTTTGAAGAAAATAGTGGGAGTAAATTTATAGTAAAGACCTATCTATAAATTTTAAAATTTAGTAAAAATTATTTAGCACATTTTCTTTGTTGTAGAATTAATGGCAAATAATACTCTATCTCTGCGATCTATCCTTGAGAAGGATAAGCTCAATGGCATAAACTTCCTTGACTGGTTCCGCAATTTGAGAATTGTTCTCAAACAGGAAAAGAAGGAATATGTCATTGAAGAATTTGTTCCTGATGAACCGGTTGCCACTGCTTCCCGAGCTGACAAAGACAAGTTTAAAAAACACATGGACGACATGCTGGATGTCCGTTGTCTTATGCTTGCCTCCATGACCCCTGAGCTTCAGAAGCAACATGAGGACATGGTAGCTTATGATATGATTCAAAATCTCAAGGAGATTTATGAAGGGCAAGCTCGTCAAGAGAGGTACGAGACCTCTAAAGCTCTGTTTCAATGCAAGATGAGTGAGGGATCTCCCGTAAGAGCTCACGTCATCAAAATGATGGGCTACATCCAAACATTGGAGAAGCTCGACTTTCCGCTAAAAGACAAATTAGCTACTGATGTCATCCTACAATCGTTGCCGGATAGTTTCAATCAGTTCGTCCTTAATTTCAATATGAATGAAATTAACAAGATGCTGCCACAGTTGCTCGGCATGTTGAGAACTGCTTAAATCAACCTGAAGAAGGTAGGACCTAAACCTGTTCTGATGGTCAGCAAGGGCAAGAAGAAAGGTAAATCGGCAGCAAAATCTAAAGGTGATGGTAAGACCAAAACCGATGGAAAGGAGGCATTGAAACCTAAGAAGGGAATCAAGAAGGATGGAAAATGTTTCCATCGCGGCAAGACCGGACATTGGAAGAGAAACTGCCCCACACACCTACAAGAATACAAGAAAGCAAAAACGAGTGAGGCATCAACCTCAGAGGCTTCTAAAGAGAAGGCATCAGAATAGACATGGACCTGCGAATGGAAATAAAGCAAGAGTTGCTACATCATCCATTATGACATGTGTTTTTCCTTAAATAGATTTGTTTTAGTTTTTAAGATTATTATTTTGTGCCTAAGTTTTAGTTATCTTGTAAGGACAAGATATTTTAATTTTGAGATTATTTAAATAAATGTTATTCTTTTAATCTCTTATGACACAACGAATCAATGATTTTTAAACTAATCAAATCAATAATATTTATAAGATAAATAAAACAAATGACTAATCTCAAACTCATAAAAAGTATTAAGGTAATTTGATGAGATCAAATTCAAGAATATTTAAAGTTTGATGAACTTTCAAAGAATATGGGATTGTCCCATAATTAAATCCCACAAGTGGAACGAAAAGTCTTTGAAAGAGAATCAAATATGTTAGACATGTTTTGATTCAGAACAAGTCATTTTCGACTTCTTTACACACTAGAAAAACAACTCTCATACTTAATCGTGTTTTTTTTTTCGAAACATCATATAAGATATGGACTAAGAATTGTTCTAAAATACCTTTGAAGTTTTAAGGTTACTTACATGTTAAAATGTTTACAAAGTTCGAACCTTAAAAACTCCATTTGTTATTTATCCTAACGAGAACAAAGCGTTTGTTTCTCAAACGAGAGTTTATCTTGAAAGAGATTAATTCTCACAAAGGGATATTATTTCTTCAACTTTAACGATAACAAAATATTTGTTGCTCAAACGATAGTTTATCTCGAAAGAGAATACTTATCACTAAGGGATTTCATTTTTCAACGAGAACAAAATGTTTGTTGCTCAAACGAGAGTTTCTCTCGAAAGAGATTGCCTCTCACAAAAGGAAAAAATAGAATTTGGAATGTGAAGAAATTTTAGACAACAAATTTATGAACCAAAGATTGAGAATGTTCCACAAATGATCAAGGAACATTGGAACAAAACACAACCATTGTGTTGATCCTTAAGAGAATACCATATACTTGAGAAATATGGATTTCTCACTATCCGTACATGGAAACACTCTTCTTTTCGGATCAAGATAAAGACTAGGTCTTATCAGAAAGCAATGGTGAGCCCAAAATTCGAGAAATGGCTAAGAGCCATGAGATATGAGATGGAATCCATGTCTAAAACCAAGTATAGACTTTGGTTACCTAAAAGGGTAAAACCTAAGAGGTATGGATGAGTTTTTCAAAAAGGAAAAACCGACATGGATGATAAAACATACAAAGGATGATTCGTCGCTAAAAGTTTTCGACAAACTTCATAGTATAGACTATGATAAAGCATCTTCCTTGTAGCTATGTTTAATCCATCTTAATCTCACTTGCAAGTAGTTACATACGATGATTATGGAATCAAATAAAGGAATGTCAAAACCACTTTCCTAAGGGAAAACTTGAAACAGATGTGTACATGACACATCTAGAAGGTTTTGTCACTCCAGTAAACACTTGGAAGGTATGTAAGCTACAAAGGTCTATCCGTAGACTAAGGCAAGCTTCTCGAAGTTGGGATATTCGTTTCAGAAGATACAATCAAAAGGTTTGGTTTATCTAGAAACAAAGGGGAGTCTTGTTTTCAAAAGATCTAGGGGGAGCATTGTTACTTTCTTAAGTATTGTATGTAGATAACATACTCATCAAAAGGAACTAAAGATCGCAATCCGTTTTGCATTAATAAAAGATACTGCGAGTTAGCAACATGAGACAATATCTAACTCTACAACATAGGCTGAATGTATTACAGTCGACATAGAAATAAAGAAGGATGTTTGGATCTAAAGGGTTCATGTAACCCCCTTAACCCGGCCCAGACGGTTGAACCGAATTAAGAAGTTTACACGGGGAAAACCAAAGTCAAACCGAAAGTCAACCTTGATTAACGACCCCTTTTTTTCTTTTAATCTTATCTAGATGCACGTTAACCCTAGTTATGTTCATACAAACATCATACTCAAAGATCAGTGCAAACGGAAAACGATCAGGGACTTAATTGAACAAAACACAAACTTAGGGACCAAAAAGTAAATTCTGGAAATTACAAGGACTTAACCCACTTTTAAGTTACCAATATGAAATTAGTCACATTTCATGCTTGTCTGTCAAATTTCAGCTCAAACGGATATCACAAACTCATTTAATTGCATAAACAAGATTTAGGACCAAAACGCAAACAATGCAAAACATTTAACCAACAATTTCAGTGCCCAACGGTCGAGTGTTTTGGAACAGGGAAGACTCGTTCCGAAACGCGGGACCGTTCCGCAACTGGTTCCGAAACAGTGCCTGGCAGTGGCATATCCGTTCCGGAACGGTTGCTTCCGTTTCGGAACGCCCAGGCCATTTCAGGCCCCTGTTCCGATACGGTAGCACCTGTTCCGAAACAGGCTGCCCAGATTGCAGAAAAATTGCTGGTTTATCACACAATTGGCCTATCAAACATGCTCTAAAAGCAACCATACTTTACCAGCAAGTCATTCAACATACAAAGAACATAATTGCATCAACCATTCATCAACATGTCATCAATTATGAAAATCCCCAATTCTATAGGCATGCATCCTACTTAGCAATCCATACAAGCATCAAAACATCAATCCAAACACATAATGGCCAAAAACAAGTTCCAACGACATTAACAACATAATACCAACTTAGGGAGTCCAAAACATCTCCCAAAACAACAACATAGGTCCCCCATTGCCAAATGCCCATAAGCTAATAGTGTTTAAGAAACCTTCACCATACATGAGCTTTGTTCACCACTTGGATTCTTGTCCACCTTGCTGTCCTCAATGCACTTTAATGCTCTGCATTATTGGTTTAAGAAAAGAGAGAGCGTAAGCAAAAGCTTAGTGAGGATTGCTCGCTAAAACCACACAATAATGCATTTATAAAACACCTTTATAAATCATTGTTCAAAACCACATTATACATGCTCATAAGCATTTAAAACAAGCAAACCATGCTTCAAGATCATAACATGTCATATTGGCCACAAGTGATACAATCAACATAAGATCCACACATGGACTTTTAAACACCATTGTGATCTTACAATTTTCCAAGGACCACACATGGACTTTTAAACACCATTGTGTCCTTAACAAGAATCATCCATGGACTTTTAAACACCATGACAAGGACCACACAAGGACTTTTAAACACCTTTGTGTCCTTAACAAGAATCACCCAAGGACTTTTAAACACCTTGGTGTTCTTAAATAACAAGGCTTACACAAGGAATTTTAACCACATTGAACCTTAACCAAGAACCAACCATGGACTTTTAAACACCATGTTGTTCTTAAAATACACAAGATCCACACAAGGACTTTTAAACACCTTTGTGATCTTAACCAAGAACCAACCATGGACTTTTAACCACCATGTTGTTCTTAAATAAACAAGGCTCACACAAGGACTTTTAACCACCTTTGTGACCTTAACCATCACTTGCCAATATGCATCATTAACAACAATATTCCACTGTTTTAAAGCATTTAACAAAGCCATAAACATCATGCATCTTTAAGCACCAAACCACATTAAAACAATGTTCAAAAACAAGGATCTCTTACCTTGAGCATCCTTCAACACATGGCTTACAATCTCAGCAAATAAACATGCTAAATATGCTTTCAAAACAGGATTTAAAACATGCAAACAAACCACATTGCATACAACCAATCCATGGTTCATCATCAAGAGAGTTTTTCCGAAAACTTACTCTTGAGCTTAGCTAAGTTTCTTAGACTTAAACTAAGCTCCCAAACCTTCAAAACATTGGTTTCATAGCTGAAATCCAAAATCCACTCACCGATTTCGTTTCGCCTCTTGCTGAAACACCAATCAAGCTTCCGGATCAACACCACTAGGATCCAAAGATGACTCCCCTATTTTAAACACATCAAAACAGTAGATTAATGCATCATCATGCATTAATATCCTCAATGAAAGCACCTAAACCCACTGCTCTCATCCACACTCCATTTTCGGCTACCAAACACAACCGAAAATGCATCCAATCAACTCCACAACACTACCCAGCCAAGATCCATCAAATCTAAACATCCTTCAACATCAATTTACATCCAAAAAGGATCCTACCACGTCCCTATACCTCCAGCTATAGCAGATCATCAAGATCACTCCAAAAACAACCAAGAACACAAGCTAAACTTAGGAAATTCAACCTATCCGAGATTGCATTAATTAAACCTCAATTTCACATCAATTTAACATTCATCTAACATCAAATTGACACCTCAAAACACTGCCCAATCAGATCATACGAAATTTCATCAAAATCAATCAAATCTTGCATTTAAAAGCCAAAATCAAGAACACATCTATAAAACCTTTTATAAAACATAAATCAAGGATTGAGAACTTAGGAATTTCAGTAAAGAACTGAGAGTTTAGAGGAGAAGGACGTTCTTACCTCCAAACTTGAGTTTTCTCCCTTTTTGGAACCAAATTCTTGAAAATCCACTTAGCAAATGCAAAGGTTTTGTTGAAGAGATGATTGAAGATCAAAGAGAATTGAAATGAGATATTTAGATGACAAAATCAGAGGGAAAAGCTCTGGAGAAATGTGTTTGGTTTGAGAGAAAAGATGAGAGAAAATGAAAATGGAAAATGTGGAAAGTTAGTTGGAAATTTAGGAAAATATCTTCCCTCCCTTTTCTTTTATTTAAAACCCATTTATTAAACCTTTAATATTTTAGAAAAATCTGGAGAAACTCCCATTGGGTAAATAGCTTCTTAAAGATTCAAAGTTTCAATCCTTTTTAAATCAGTCTCACAGTTTTCGAAAATTACATTTTGGTCACTAACCAAAATGTCACACTTCCAAACCTCATTTTGTAAAATTGATTTCACCAAACTCTTATATATAATAAAAGTGAATTTTAAGACATTTTTCCATATTTTTAATGCAACCCGAACTAGTTTTTCCTAAATTCACTCTTATATATTCGAACCGCGATCCGACCGAACCGGTCCGAATCCCAAAACTCCTAAGCCCAAAATTGGGGCGTTACAGTTCACTTCTGAACTAAGGGTTGTTCCCAGCATATTAGATGCTACATAACTCTGTTATGATGGAACCTTTGCGTAAGCAAATAAAACCCAGATCTCATCAATAAATCCAAACATATTCTAAAGTACTTACATCTTGGAGATGTGAAAGTATGCAACATACGTACAAAGTTGATAACTTTGTCAACTCCCTGACAAAGCTTTTGACACAGCATAAGCATGTCAGTTACACTAAGCCATGTCATATTAGATACGAGAATGATTGGTCTTAGTGCTAGTGGGAGATTGTTGGAGTATGCCCAAAGACCAATCAAGTAATGGCATTGCCGTTATAATCATTTGGTATGTTTCTGTGCATCAAACTAACCATTGGATAATAATGTCCATACAATAATACGATTATTGTTAAATATGATCCTTAGTCGAATATTATTACGTGTATGGACAATGATAATATATAAAGACTAATATGTGGTTGATGACATGCGTTGTCATTGACATAGAGATGTCAAAATCAACACATAAGTATTTGTTAGAGAACAACATACTGGATTGACCCGCTTTGAGCATGTTTCTTGGGTAATTATGTGACAGTCACAACATTGCTCATAATAAACATATGTATAATCCTCAGACTTGAGATCACCATGATTTCAACGTAAAGATTTACGTATTTTGACATAGTCAAACGTGTGTCGTAACTGACTACATTATAAAGATTGATGATGGGATACGTGATGACCTATGTAGTGAAATATGGTTGATCAAGAAAGGATTTGTCCCTCCTACATAATGGGAGAAATATCTTCGGCCACTTGATTGAGTGAGATTAGAAAATGCATGGTCATGCTCGAATATTATGATATGAGATATCATAGAGATTCGTTTATCATAATCTACTCAAGACATCAAGAAACACTAGATGGACAACGCAAGTGTGACTAACCCATGACTTGTGTTCATCTAAGATATAAAGGACAAAAGGATGAAATACATAAAGGAAGTTTATTCATGAATTAGGAAAGTCAAACCATGACTTCATGCAACTTAGGTAGCAATGATGTATTGCTAGATGCCACTCATTGTTTGTAAAATTAGAACAGTTCTAATTTTGCTGCTAACGTTGCATGAACCTACAAAGGGCACACCCTTCGAATGAAACGAACAAAAATTGGAAACCACTCCCTATTTTAGGGAGGTTGCCGAAAATCCCCTATGGGATAAGGGAAATCGGCAACTCCCTTAAATGTGAATAATATTGGATAAATAGTGTATTTATCAAATATTATTTAGAGTATGGAAAATATTTAGAGACTTAAATATTATAGAATAAGATTCTAGAAATTTAAATATATACTTGGAATTTATATAATGTATATTTAATTCCAAGTTTATGTAGAATTAGATTCCACATAATTAAAAAACATATATTTAAATATATTTAAATCCAAGTAAAGATAGAATGAGATTCTATATAATAAAAATATATATATTTGGATTAAATATAATGTATATTTAAATCCATGTTTTATGTAGAATAAGATTCTACATAATTAAATATATATTTCATTTAATATTATTAAATATAATGTATATTAATATAAACCAATTTCAAGTAGAATTAGATTCTATGAATTTTGATTGAACTTGGATTTAAGGAATTCTACTAGAATTAAGTCTCAGAATCCTATTTAAAGGGACAAAGGCTAGCAACCAAATCATCCCTCTTCCTCCTCTTGAAGATTTCGACAACACCCATAGGGCTTCCCCACTGGAATTCGACATATCCCAGAAAGCTCTCTAAGAAGTTCGATATTTTTCTGGTGTTCTACTTGCCCCATGGCAAATCCCTGAAGGTTCCCTTGCTCGATTGCAAGTCCCGGTTTTACTCCTGGTCGGTTTCAGACTCCCTCAGGAATCCCTGGAGGGATTTCGACTTCTCCCTGGAAGGTGTTCAAACCTGTCGAAATTTATCCCTAAGTGTTAGGGAGGCGGAAACTTTGTTCGTTCTGTTCAGGTGGACTCCGTAGAGGTCGTTGCAAACTTGTGACGATTCCGGTTTTACTTGACGTGGTTATTTCGACATACCGTCGGTTTTTCAGTTTCCAGAGTTTTAAAAGGTAACTCTTCATCTTTTCACCCCGGATTCGTTCTTGTACATGGATCCTGGCTGGATTACGTCGGATTAATTTTTCCGTTGCGCCACGGGGCGTGCCGATGTGACCCAACAAATTGAACATTATTATTACCAACACCCTTAGTTGCATTTACATTCTCCCCCGACTTCTGCGGTCTTCGCTTTCTACTTTCTGCAACCATCCAATGTCCGTAAAGGTCAGCACGTCCATCATCCTGGTTCGAACTCTTCGAAGTATCAGTTGGTTCCTTTGTTCCTTCCACAATTTTCCTAGCACAGAAATCCATTGTATGTCCATACACACCGCAATGATAGAAAATAAGCTGTAAACCTTCATATTCTATCTTTTGTAGGAAATTATCAATGCCAATACAGGGAAGCAATGGCTTAGAGAGATCAACCATGACTGCAAGGCGAGCAAACTTACCTCGTTCACCAGCAACAATGTTATAATCTACCTTAATAACCTTCCCAATAACATTTGCGATACGGCGAAAAAGACTCTTCGAATAGTAGCGAAAAGGCAGTCCCGATAATCGAACCCAAACCACAACCTGTGAGGGATAATATTTTGCAATAGAGAGATCCCTACTCCATGGCTGCACCGTAAGGTAACTCCCGAATATAGTCCATGGCCCAGCAGTTAAGACACGAACATAATCTTCTTCCTTTTCCAATTTAACTAGGAAGTATTCATTATCTAGATCGATCAACAGAAAGCGACCCACTAACTGCCATAGAGATTGAATGCGGTTCCAAAGCACACGATAACTGATAGTACGGCCAAGAAGACGTACAATCAGTGCCTTCTCCATGCTACGATCAACTAACTCATGAACTCTCTTGGAAAACTTAATAATCGGATAAGGACCGCCATTATTAATCATAACATCCTCATCACGGATAATTATCTCCGCCTTAGTGACATTAGGGAATGCCAGTCCCTTACTCTCCTTTGTACCTTTCAGAACGTTAGCATAAGAGTTCAAAGCCTGAGCTGCAGTAAGCGAACCATCCTCAACAGCCATGCTAGCATCGGCAGCCACAACACTCTCGCTCCCTCCATCCTCGAACGTGGGGTTACCCACCACCCGCATACCCTTCTGCATGATAACATCACCACGCTGCTCACTTTCCGGTAAGTCTTGCATCACCATAGTTCCGTTAGCCCCATCAAGCCTAGCACCCTCCTGCTGCACTGAAGCCGCAGGAGTTAACCCCGAAATACCAGTCCCACCTGACGCAAATCCTATAGACGTCTGCAAGCCAGCCGCCAATCCATGGACCACGCCGGCCTGATCGGTGAGAACGGTTCGTCCTGCCCTAGGGGGACGACCGCCAGGGTCCAAAAACCCCAAAGAATCCATCGAAACCCCATCACCCACATTAGGGTTTAGGTTTTCAGAACTTTCCTTAGCTTCCTTGCTTTTCGGAGACATAACCTAGGTTTTTTTTTAAATCTTAGTTTTTTTTTTGTATTGTGTTTATAATAAATAATCATTTCTAAACATACACTCGTGGCCAAAATAATAATAATAATAAAACACCAACTTTGGCTCTTCCTTTTGAATGTTAATTTGGGATAAAGCACCTAATTTTTTTCATCTTTTTCTCTGCAGTAACAAGCTTCTTTTTCTTTTCTTCTTTTAATTTTATCGGCGGGCACATAAATTTTAATGTTAGTTGCCTTTTTTATCTTTATCTTCATTTTCTCATATCTTTTATGGTTTGTTACTTTTAATTAGTTTCATTTTAACTTTAATTTATTTTGTTTGATTTCTTTCTTTTTCGCACTTTTTCGTTTGTTGATCGGCCTTTGTCGCACATTTTAACTTTGCTACTATGCTTTTGTGGCACGTTTCCTCTGCCTTATGGCACGTTTTTTGCCTACCTCTGCGATAGATTTGCGATCATCTAAAGATTCTCACATCACTCATATCTGATTTGTGATTGTCGGTTGTCTTTCAGTGGTTAGATTCTATTTTGTGGTTGTTTGCTGATGTATTCAGATCTATTTTGTGAAATAACTTGTAAGTTTGCTTTGGTTCACTCGCCACTCCTTTATCATCTCTAAAGCGTTTAGTTGGATAGAAACAAAGGGGCATTATTGACGATTATTGGGTCACTGTGGATTATGGACGTCAAATTCAAGAGAAGGCTTCGACTGTTATCGCATATTTGGACTTTCTTTTTATTTTGTTTTATATTTGAGTTTTTGGTGGACATAGTCCGTAAAATTCTCTCTTGCATTGTTAAGGTTGTACCTTCTTTTGTTTCAATAAAATTCAGTATCGTTTCAAGGTTCAAAAAGAAAATAATCATGTTTCTATTCTTGCTATAATTGTATTTACAATTTTATAATTATTGATATTTTGATATATTTATAATTTATTTTTAAAATAGTCTAAAGGTGATTAAAATGTATTATTTGTTCATACATGCTCTTAATCCATTAACAATGAACACACACTTTGCAGACAAAGTTATTAAACATGAATATTTTTTAATAGCCTTAAGGTGATTACAAGGTAGTATATGTTCATACTTTTCTTAACCCTTTGATGTGCCACACACCTTATAGATAAAGCAGATTAAACTCGGGTCTCCTAGGATGAATAACATCCTCTTTTCTACTTTGTCGATCATAATGCTGAGAGGAGTGAAGGCTTTAGCGAGGAGGGTGGAGGCGAAAAGGGCCATTAGCGAAGTCAGACCCGACGTCGAGTGCAATATAGTTGAGTGTGAGGCGAAGAGGTTGCTGGAATGTCGCGGGATACAATGGTTGAAATTCAAGTTTGAACTCGAGGTTCTGATGGGAACGTTTTGTCTTAGTGACCACGACGATGGACAAGATGGAGCTATGGAATGGTTCTTTCTGCCACTGTTTCTGCTTGAGGCTGGGTTTCATTTGCCCTTGCATCAATTTGTTGGTGATTTTTTGATCGATTATGGCGTGGCCCCGTGCAGCTAACGTGGGTATCATAGTGGCTTATCATTAGTTATCTTCTTAAATGTGCAGAGGAGGTGTGGAAGCCATTTGTGAAGGTTCTAAGGAGATTATTTACTCTTAGCTCAGTTCTTAGAGCGGTTCGAGGTTGTTGAGTTTCATGAAGTGACGTGGGAAGGGGGACTTCACTATCGATCCAATCGACGGGTGGAGCGGCTCCAACATGCTGATGCTGGACTGTTCCAAATATATTAATGTGGCTCAGAGGCAAGGTGAAGGGTTTGGGTTTCCTCTGAGATGGAGGGTGTCTAGATAGGATACCAGGACGTCAATTTGTGTCTAGTCGAAGGCTGAAGAGAAGTAGTTTGCCATCATGAGAAAATGGAGATGGATCAATGTGGGAAGGGATATCACCCTTCAACGTGTTTTTGAAGTATGCCTCCGAGGGTTAGTCCTAACGATTATAGGACTTCGCAGTTGAGGGAGGGTTATGTTCCTTTTTCGGTCACTTTAACTAGTAAAATTTTGTGGCCTAATAACGGGGAAGATGAATTGGCTCGAGTGCTTGTTGGTACTGAGCCCGAGATGGGAGATTGGTTGATCATCTGTGGGTGTTATCCTCAAAGGAAGTGGACGTCTGCCCCCAACTCTCCATAGGTTAAAGAGCTTTGAGCTAGTTTTGGCTGGTTCAGTCCTGGTTGTCCTTTGTTGGAGAGGGGGATACTTATGCATATGAGTTTTATTCTGGGTGCGAGCTGTCGTCAAATGAGGTCATCGGGTATGAGGGGAGGCCTGCAGCAGGCGCCCCTTCTGGTATAGAGGTTCTGGGTTCCAGAAGTATCCCCAAATATGGTCCCATCAGGTTATCAGCAAGGGAGGGAAATCGCTCCTTCGGTCGATGTTGGGAACGTTGTGGTGACGTATCTGGGAGTGTCGGCAGAGTAGGGGCTACAAAGATGATCAATCGTGATTACTATTTTCTTGGGCAGTAGGAAAAGAAGATTACCCTCGCTTGACGTTTCGACGAATAGAAGCAGTTTGGCAAAAAGGGTCAAACTGGCTGATGAGGCACCTGAACCTGTGGCGAAGGTGTTAAGATGGATGTTTATTTCATCGGCTTCGGCGGTTGTTGATGGGCGGCCACTGGTACGTGCTGGAGGTGAGGAAGCGTTAAGTCCTCTATTGCCTGAATCAGGTATGCAATGATGTTTTGCACTTTATTTACTTGTGGTAAAGTAACACTTGTGTTGCTCATGGTAGGGGTTCATGCAACATCGCGTTTGGAGGCTATGTAGGGTTGTACGTTTGCATGTCCGACCTTAGGTAGGTTGCAGAGTTTGTTCCATAAAGTTGGCGAGGATATGTTTTCTGCTTTTGCCGATATAGGGGCAACTTGTTCTTATTAGAAATAGGAGTTTTCCGCGAATGAGAAAGATCTCTCAAAGGCCCATAATAAACTTGCCTTGACGACCAAGGACTTGGTGGCTTTCTTGCGGGAACTAGGCAAGACTCGTAACGCCCTAAGAAGGGTTAAGATGTCGATTGTCATCGAGTGAGAAAATTTTGGGCTTGCTATGAAATCTGCTCACGAACAAAAGGAGTTGACTGTTAGGGCCACCGTGGAGGTAAATGAGAGAACGAAAGAGATCACCTGAATGTGAGACGAAAAGGAAGCTTTGGAAGAGAGGATCCGACGACTAGAGGGAAAAGTTGGCATGAAGGAGGTTGTGGGAGCTGATGTGGAGTGGCAATTGGCAGATCTGGAGGACTTCGGGAACTTGTTCGAATATGGCTTAGTGTGCGCGATCCAAGTGGCCTCGGGGCCATTAGATTTGAGCAATATAGACCTTTGATGTTGATGGGATATTGTAGAAGCGGGGGTGATTTTTGACGTTTACAACCCCTCGGGTGAGTCTTGAGAGGATCTTCGTGCCAAATTGTTGCCTTTTGTGTGCATGGAGGAGAGTGAGGATCCTTCGACCCTATTGGGTAAGGCTTTAGCTTCTGGGTTGGTGGGCGTTCCGAAGAATGGGCTAAGGAGCTTGTAGGTTTCAAAGGTTATTATCTCGTTAAGAGGTGGAACCTCGTATTGTAATCTTATAGCTTTTTCCATATTAATAAATTTGAAGAACTAGGTGTTTTGATATAATAATTGAAAATTGTTTTGGATTAATTTGAAAAGAATTTAAAACATGTCTTTAAGTCCAAACAACTTGAAAATATGTTTGAGGTATTTAAAAAAAAAGGTTTTTTGGAAAAGTTTGGAATGCTTTAATATAGTCAAACCTGGCTTTTCAGCACTACCGTACCGATACGATATGCCACGTATCGATACCTTTTTACTCCAGATTTGATTTTGCCAAAACCCGTACGGATATAGGCTTGCCCGTATCGATACGGAGAGGGGTCGTACCGATACGCCTTTAAAGCGTACCGATCCCTGCTTTAACAACCCCTAACGGCTATTTCCCAACGGTCTTTTAAAGTGCAGACCGTACCGATACGCTCCCTAGTGTATCGGTACGCATAGGCCTGGAAGAGCCCAACGGATAGTTCTGAAGAAGGGCGTACCGATATGGGTACCCGTGTACCGATACGGTAGGCACCATAACTGCAATTAATATGGGAAATAAAGACCCCAACGACTCCAAAACATCCCTAATGGCTAGTAACGGCCACAAATTCAATTGGGACTATAAATTGAAGGCTTGAACACTTAAAGAATGTTAGAGACTACATCCAAGCAACATGATCAAGAGAAATAGAGTCTAAATCTTTATTTTACCTTTCTCTTGTACATAGTCTAAGAAGAGTGCTTTAATTGTAAATTCTTTGTACGCTTTTGTGAGCTTAAATTGTGAAAACACCAACCTTGTGAGGTATTTAGTTTACCCAAAAAAATCCTTTGTAAAAGGAGAGGTTCTAGTTTAGCCTTGAGAGAAAAACTAGAGTTGGTTCTATCTGAGCCAAGTCCAAAAGATAGGGTTGTAATGATTTCCTCCTAAATCGGGAAAAAGGGATGAATTCATTGTTAAGTGAAGTGGGAAATCCTTAGTGGGAAGCTAAGGTATTGGATGCAGGTACTTGTTAGAAGGCCGAACCACTCTAAAATCATTGTGTCACTTGTCTACTTTTATTTCGATTTTAGCCAATTCAACCACCAAACATTTACATCCCTCATTGACGGTTTCGGTGATCGATTCGAGCATGCTATAAACCCAACAATTGGTATCAGTGCCTCGTCTCCATCAAAGGAATAACATCCGAGAGTAAAGATCATTGCTCGAAGTCCAATGTTCAAGAAAAATGGCAAGATTTGAAGAAGGTCGCTCTATCTCGTGTCCTCTACTCTTCGAAAGAGAAGCATACTTCCAATGGGCAAATATCATGAAATTCTTCATCAAGTCTCAAGACTATGAGGTTTGGGACATCGTTGAAGATGGGTATTTGGAAGCTCTAAAGAAGAAGAAAAAGCAAAGGAGTGCCAACGACACGAAGGCAAAGCTAATCACCAAGGCGATGCACATTCTCTATTGTGGCCTTAACGAAGAAGTTTCCAAGAAGATCTCCATATGCAAAAGTGCCAAAGAATTATGGGAGAAACTTGAGAAGCTTTATGGCAACAAGAAGGGAGAAAAGAAAGATGATGATCAATCATGTGCAAACCTTCTCTCCAATCCAAAGGTTGATGGTGTTTTGGCTCTCGATGAGCCCAAGGTATCTTCTAACTCAAGTGAGCTTAATTCTTACTCTTTCGATGAGTTGCAAGATGCTTTCGATGAATTATTTTTGGAATTTGAGACCATGAATTCCAAATTTAAGAAAATGATTTTCAAAACTTGAATTTGAAAATGATTTTCTTTTGAATACAAAAGTGGATTTTGAAAACCAAAGTAAAATTATGAAAAATGATTTAGAGTTTTCAAAAACAAGCAAAGATGTTTTAGAAAAAGAAAATCTTGATTTAAAAGTTAAGCTTGAAAGCTTAACAAAAGAATAAGAAATTATTTTCAATAATTCATCTTGTCACATAATGACAAAATGCTCACATTGCCATTATCATGGTCATTCTATACATACTTGTCCTATACAAAAGAAAAAATATTATGGATTTGACAAGTATGGGTTCTTAAGGGAACTAAAGACATTGTGACTAACGTAAATGGATCCAAAGCAATTTGGATACCAAAAATCAAGTGAATGTCTTTTGTAGGTGTGTTGGAGCAATGACAAGCAAAGCAAAATCAAAGAATGCTCAAGTCACACATGAAAAGAAGATTGGGTAACCTCTAAGCTTAATGCTTTTATTTTATACATTTGGTTATCTAACTTTTGTTTAAAGTCTTAGATTATTTGTTAAGCCTATTATGATGCAATGAGTAAGGGGGAGCCATTTTAAAATCAAGATTCTTATTTGTGTTAATTTTTAGTAACCTCCTAAGTTATTTTGAACTTAAATCATTTAAATTCTTTTTGATATAACAAAAGGAGGGAGAATTAATTTTGAAAAATTGCATTTTCAAATGAATAAGAGGGAGCTTTACTTACTTTTAAATTTTTCATCTCTTATTCAAATTTTTAAACTTGAAGCGGGGAAATCCCAAACAATTTTTCAAGTTGGTTTTATTATATCAAAAATGGGGAGATTGAAGAACTAGGTGTTTTGATATAATAATTGAAAATTGTTTTGGACTAATTTGAAAAGAATTTAAAACATTTCTTTAAGTCCAAACAACTTGAAAATATGTTTGAGGTATTTAAAAAATGTTTTTGGCAAAGTTTGGAATGCTTTAATGTAGTGAAACCTGGCTTTTCAACACTACCGTATCGATACGGTATACCCTGCATCGATACCTTTTTACTCCAGATTTGATTCTGCCAAAACTCGTACCGATACATGCTTGCTCGTATCGATACAGAGAGGGGTCGTACTGATACGCCTTTAAAGCGTACCGATCCATGCTTTAACAACCCCTAACAGCTATTTCCTAACGGTCTTTTAAAGTGCAGACCGTACAGATATGTTCCCTAGCATATCGATACGCATAGGCTGGAAGGAGCCCAACGACTAGTTTTGAAGAAGGGGGTACCGATATGAGTACCCGTGTACCGATACGGTAGGCACCATAACTGCAATTAATATGGGAAATAAAGACCCCAATGGCTCCAAAACATCCCTAACGTCTAGTAACGACCACAAGCTCAATTGTGACTATAAATTGAAGGCTGGAACACTTGAAGAATGTTAGAGACTACATCCAAGCAACATGATCAAGAGAAATTGAGTCTAAATCTTTATTTTACCTTTCTCTTGTACATAGTCTAAGAAGAGTACTTTATTGTAAATTCTTTGTACACTCTTGTGAGCTTAAATTGTGTAAACACCAACCTTGTAAGGTATTTAGTTTACCCAAACAAATCCCTTGTAAAAGGAGAGGTTCTAGTTTAGCCTTGAGAGAAAAAATAGTGTTGGTTCTATCTTAGCCAAGTCCAAAAGATAGGGTTGTAACAGTTTCCTCCTAGACCGGGAAAAGGGGACGAATTCATTGTTGAGCGAATTGGGAAATCCTTAATGGGGAGCTAAGGTAGTGGATGTAGGTGCTTGTTATAAGGCCGAACCACTCTAAAATCATTGTGTCACTTGTATACTTTTATTTTGATTTTAGCCAATTCAACCACCAAACATTTACAACCCTCCTTGACAGTTTCGGTGATCGATTCAAGCGTGCTATAAACCCAACAAAAATCTTCTTTCGGTTTTATGTGTCATGTAGAATTGCCCTACAGGCATGTCTTAGCTTGTTCGATCTACGTTTTCCTGCGTCCACCTTTCCCTTCGGTGGAGGGGGTATCATGATGAATTCAGGACGTCGAACCATGTCACTTTAGGATCATCTCCCCCGTGGGCTCCTGGGGGTCATATTTGTGTTTTCCCCTATACACCTTTGGAGGGCCAAACATTATTGTGGGCGAATATTATCTCGTCACTTTTGGGAAATTGGTGGTGTTACGAGTGGAGTTCATTTCGACAACCTTAGAGGAAAATTGATCGTAATGTGTGCGGAGGAATGATCAAACATCAAATGGGAGTAGCTTTGTTTGATGCCGTAGGAGAGACATATATTAGGGGCGGAGCCTTGCTCGATGCCCTTGTAGAAACAAATATCATATGGGCCCATTAGGGGTAATCGTGTTGCTGTAGATTCGTGGCCTTTCTTGGCACGAAACATGGGCATCTCCATTTTTGTAGAATCTTAACGCATATGGTGTTGGTGGAACGAAGGCATCTCCCTTTGGAGGCATCTCATACCCTTGGAAAGGTCATCATGTGTGGGGTTCAGGCATCTCGCACCCTTGTAGAATCGAGCGTTGTGGAGTGGAGCTTTCTTGAACACTCTTGTAGCATCGAGCATTATGGGTGTAGGCGTCTCTTTGTATCTTTTTGGAGGGTTTCTCTATAGAAACGTAGAGGCATCCTCTCTGTCTTTGTAGCATCGCAATGCCTCAAGCATCGAATGGAAGAAGACATCTCAACGTCCTTGTAGAAACGCAATATCGTCGGTACTAGATGGACGAAGGTATTACTATTCCTGTAGAAATAGTCGTCCATTGAATTAAACATTTCAAAACATTTTGGAGTCAGTTATAGAAACATTATATGTCCACAAGCTTCTGCTGGCATGGGGCGTAGACTTCTCCATACTTGTAGAATTGCAATGCCTTCACTACAAATTTTTTTTATTGTTGTGAGAAAATTATTTATCACTAAAAGTACTAAATTTGTCACGATATATTTATTTTGACAAATTTTGTTTGTTACCGTGTTTGTTAGAACAACCTCGTCATGTAATGTATTTTGTGACAAAATTGTGTTTGTTACCTTTTTATATTATTTATCGTCACAATGAAATTTTGTTACTATAATTATCTTATTAGGAAAAATATTTATCACAATAAATTAACTATTTTATCACGAGAAGTATGTTTTTGTCACAATTAACTTATATTTTAACATCAAATATATAGAGTTATTGTGACAAACATACATGTTGCAACAAAATTAATTTCTCATTACTTCTATTTCGTTAGAAAATGTAGCTTATATAGATAAAAATATTTGTTAGAATAAAATATTTATTTCATCACAAAAAATATATTTTGTCACAATTAACATAAATTTTAACATTGAATGAAAAAAAGTTTTCGTGACAAAAATATTTATTAAAACAAAATTTAATTCCTCACTAAATATTACTTATAAGGAAAAAATATTTGTTAAAATAAAATATTTATTTCATCACAAAAAGTACATTTTGTCATAATAAGCTTGAATTTTAACATCAAAAAATTTGTTTTGTGTCAGAAACAAAAATTACAACAAATGTTATTTTCTCACACCTTTTTGTTAATGAAAAAATTAAACTTATTTGTGACAAATTTATTTTCTCAAAATTATGAATAGGGACAAAATGTTCTCCTTCAAAATTGTTTAGTGAGAAAATAGTATTTGTCAAAAATTGTTTTTGTGACTAAAAAACTTTATTACAAATTTTTATTATGAAAAAATATTAATTGTCATAATTTTTTATACTGAGAAACCAAATTTTTTATAAATTATTATTATGAATAAATAAATTTATTGAAATTTGTTATTTTGAGAAAAATATTGTGAATAAATAAATTTGACATAATTTATTATTCGACTAAATTTGAATATGCTATTTTAACTAGATAAATTTATCACAATTTGTTAATTTTACAAAAAAAATATTTTTCATAATTTATTTTTGTGTGTAAATTAATTATCATAATTTGTTAATGTTACAAAATAGCATTTCTTAAAATTTGTTGTGACAACTAAAATAATTAGTTATAATAACTAAAAATATATTTAAAAATCCTATAATGACAAAATAAATATTAAATACATTAAAATAAACGTAAAATGTTTAGAAAGAATATTTTCTTAATACATAAAAGTTGCTCTCTAGAAATAAAAATAAATTGAAATTCGCCATGACGATCTATAAATCTTTCCCCACTTACATTTAAATACAAAAGGCTAAATTATATTAATTTATTAGTAAATATTTAATATATATATATATATATAAATATATTTTAATATTAAAAAATAAATTATAATATAACCTTGAATATTCAAGCATAAGTGTTTTCTTCAAATCTTGCAAGCAATTGTTGAATCTGACTTTAGAGAGCATCTTGATTTTTCTTCAACTTATTGATTGTTACATTCTGGTAAAAAATGTTTTTGTTTTGGCTTTATAGTTGAACTACTAATTCTTGAGTTCGCATTTCATTCTTAACTCTTTCAGCATTTAAAGTAGATTCTAATTCTAATTCTGTGGAACTACTTAACTTTACGACGTAACCAAGTCCACGAATGTAATCGTATTTTACATTTAAAACCTTCTCTAAAATTTGGCGCCCATTAACCTCAATGCCTTTTTCAATTTCTTCACTTAAGATTATTGTCATTTTTTCTGTAAATGTATGCGAAATAAATCAAAACGTTGAAAAAATAAACAAATATCATATTTTAGACTAAAAAATCTTACATAGTTCTCTTCTGCTTGTTGATTAACCTAAGTCCCATCTTTTTTTATGATGTGCATAATAAAACAATTTCATTTCAACAGGTTCAACATGCCCAACATCAGGCTCTTCTGAATGATTTTCAATATTTTCTTGGATATTCTCCTAAAATTTGAAAATTCAAACAATTCAAACTCAAGTGAAGTAACTTATAGACTAATTTTATAATAAATAAAATAAATTCAAAACATACCAATTCATAAATCTGTTGGACAAATGACTTTAACCTGAAGTATGTGAAATTCTCATTTTTTCCCTATTGTTTTTATTTGCTCTGCTTTGACCCTGCAAATGAATTTTTTTTATTTCATAAATAATAAATTATTAATCAACATAAAAATTTACCAAAAATTTGTCACTTTCAAAATGCTTGCACCAATTCTTCCAATCATCTATCTTCACATCGCAAGGAGAATTAGCTTCTGCTTCTTCTAAAGAAGTAAATTTCTTGAAATGTGTATGGCATTTGTGTTTAAAGGTCATAAAACATCTTACCACCATTTTATTTATTATGCTTATTGCATGTGGATTATTCAAAGATATGTCAAATTCATCCTACAAAACATTTAATACGAATTTATTATTTTAAGAATATAAACATAATTACATTAATAAAATTTTAAAAAGTGATAGTTATTAATATATCTAACCTTAATTTTCTGGAACATAGGTACTTTATCTTCATCCTTCACATCCTTCCAATAAAATACATTAGTAGGTATAAAGTTTCGAGTGGTAATTCCTACGTCCATTTTAAGTAGATGTTCATCCTCACCAACTGGTAAATGCAATCCTTTTTTTTATCTTTACACCCTTAATTTTACCATCTTGTTTCAATCTCTTTTTTACCTCGAACCCTCTAGCCACTCCACGACCTCTTTTTGTCATAACTATAAATATTTACACATATAAATGTAAATATATATTTATTACAAAACTAATATTGAGCATAAAATATAAAAAAAGTATACATGAATTTATTTGGTTGAATATAACTTTGATTATTCTTAGGTGTGTAAAAGTACTATGATTTCACCCTTTTTCTATGACAATTATTGCTAAATCTATACCCATTTGAGTTACATTGTAGCCCTCCATGCATAAATCACACTGATCTCATCTTTATCATGTTTGATCCTTATGTTTGGTTTATTTGGTGGAAAATGTACTGCCTTAATGTGTGTTTGGTGCTTATGCAGATTTTGTTACTCATTGCCCGTGCAAGCAATACCGAGACAGTGAAGGAAAGGAAAGAACGGTGCAAAACCATCTCTCGACGGTCCAGATCAAACTAGCCGTGGATGTCAGTTTCTACTGAAGGAAGCTGAACCATGAGACAGAGCCCTGCTAAGCAAAAAGATAGACAGACCATCGTTGAGGCAATAACCAAGCCACTGCCGAGGTAATGCCCTGACACAGTCGACAATGGAGAAAATATGCAAAGTTGTATGTATTCTAAAGAGCATGAAAATATTACTTTTTCTATGTACTTTGCATGAAGACCAGACTGCAGAAAGATCATGAAAACGCCAAAGGAAGAGCAAGAGAAGATTCCACGCAAGTGGGAGGATTTTAAGGAGGAATGACATAATACTTAAAAGATCTTTTCTTTTAATGTATTTAATTCTAACTTAACTTTCTCCTCAAGAAAGACTTTACCTAGACCTCCTTTATAAATAAGAAGCTAAAGCCGACCATCATTGGTGCATTAAGCAAGCAATCGAGAGAGAGACTTGTATCGATCTTACATCGACATTATGTTCTAAATTCTTCTCAGGGTTAGGATTGTATTGTTTAGTAGTTGTGAGAAAACGATTGGATTTTGTTTAAGTTTTTGTTAATGCAATTTTAGTTCAAGGTTTGCTTATTCTTGATGTTTGCGTTTTCTTGCAATTGAATTGAGGGAGGATATTGTGAGGGCATCTATTGTCTAATATCGGGAGAGTTAGACTCACGAAATAGATAAGCATGGTTTTCATCCCAATCGGTGAAAACTTACTCAGCTTAGGGATAAGTTCGAGTTTCAACGGCTAAAAGAAGTGTAAGATTGGTTGGTGTTCATCCTTGGTTCACGCTGGGAGGTATTATCAAGGCTTGCACATCAACAATGTTTCGAATCAGGGATAAGAAGGAGCCACTTAAGGACGCTTTACCGAACCTTGACATTGTTGGTTGCTGCCCAAGCAAGGGATTGCCGAGGCAGTTACTTAACACATTGTCGTGGTAATAACTTTGGTCATTGCCGAGGGAATTCGGTGTTCCTTGCATTAAAAAACCGAGATAGTTACAATTGATTTCTACACTACGACAGAATATAATCCGACCCATTCTCTCATCTTGATTACTCAACACTTTAATTTACTGGCTTATTTTATTTTATTTTTCTTAGATTATTCTAAAAACCCAATTAATCACTCGCGTTCTTTACTTTTATTTCCTTTTCAGTACAAGACAATAATTCCAGAAGATAGTACCAATCCATGTGGAGACAATACTCAATACTCACCCCTTTATTACTTGAGACGTGTACACTTGTACAATTGCGGGGCACTTTACACACGCAACAAGTTTTGGCCCCGTTGCGGGGATTGGGGACTTTTGTTTTTATTTTCTTGCACTTTTTATTTTTTTTGTTTTTCATGGGCTAACAACAGTTGGTTTTGCATTGGTGTGTGACCAGGGCGAATCCAACGACTCTAATAATTCCCCTTGATCCTGAGATTGAACGAACTTGTCAAAGACTCAAACAATGGATAAGAGCAGCAATGGCAGATCCAGCACTTGGCTGAAACGAATTAGAATGTCACGACAGAGGATGGAGTAGTAATTGGAAGGAACCCGACTGTTCACGATTATCTAGAGGAAGTCCTCAATGGGATGAATCTAGGAGTTGTTACACCCGAAATAGAAGCAACCCACTTCGAACTAAAGCTAGTCTTGTTCAACATTATTAATACAATTAGTCAGTTTGGCGGATCGGCAAATGAAGATGCCAGGAAGCATCTCAAGCCATTCATGGAGATTTGCAACTCATTCAAAATACAAGGAGTACATGAAGATGTCTTGAGACTGAAACTGTTCCCCTATTCAGTGAGGGATAGGGCAAAAACTTGGTTAAATAGCATTTGAGCAGGACCCATAGGATCTTGGAATGACTTATGTCGTGATTTCCTTGCTCGTTTTAATCCTACAAATTTATATGATAAACTGCGTAATGAAATCACTTCTTTTCGACAGGTATATGATGAATCCATGTACGAGGCCTAGGAGCGTTATAAAAAGTTGTTACACAAATGCCCTTTGCACATATTTCCGCTTTGGACACAAGTAACAATATTTTACAATGCCATCAATGCCCCTACAAGGATGATGTTGAATGCCTTGACAAATGGCACACTCCTAGACAAACCACCAGAGGAGGCTATGGAGATTCTAAACAAACTTGAAAAAAATGACTATCATTTTCCTAGATCCAGAAGAGGAGGAATTAGACGCCATGCCAAAGTAAACGAGCTTGAGTCGTCAAATTCAATTCTTTCACAATTGGCTAACTTAACTAATTTGGTACAAAACGTGCAACGACCAAGCAACACACAGGAGGTCAAGGTAGTTGGTTATTTATGTGATTTATGTAATGGTAACCATGATTCTTCCGAGTGTCCACAGAATCCAGAGTCGAGCTTTTATGCTGGAAATTACAATCAGAACAACAACATGATGTCCAACACCTACAACTCGGTTTGGAAGAAACACCTGAACTTCTCATGGAGACACCCCAACAACACTTTCAAGCAGAACAATCAGAATGCTCTAGTATTTGGATTCCAACAAAACATGCCTCGACAATCAATGCCGCAACAATAGCCATATCAATTGATGTCGCAGCAACAACCTATGCAATCTAGTTCTTTGGAAAACTCTCTCAATGCTTTTATGTCTCAAACTAGTGCATATATGTCTAATACTGATAAATTCATAAAGAAAATTGATGCCTTTATGGACAAGACTGAGATGAGGATGCAAAACCATGAAGCGAAATTGAAATCCCTAGAAACTCAAGTCAGGCAATTCGCAAATATCCTAAACTCCAGACCGATGGGAGGGTTTCCAAGAGATACTGAAGTCGCTAAGGGAGCAACTCATGAACAGTGCAAAGTAATTAGTACAAGAAGTGCCAAACAGCTGAAGGATCCCCAAACTAATGAAAATGAGGAGACCAAACCAAAGGAGCCCACTACCGGGGCAAAGCCTGACAACATTGCCTCGACAATAAATGAATCTACTTCCTCGGCATAATCTGACCTCACTGCCGTGGCGAAGCCTGACAATGATACCGAGGAAAATCAGAAAGATGCTGAATAACCAGATCCGATGCCCCATATCAAATTTCCATGAAAGGAACGAATCGAAGACATTCGACTCCAACCACCATTCCCACAGAGGCTAAAATGGCAGAAACAAGAGTACAAATTCAAGAAGTTCACGGACATCTTGAAGCATGTCCACATCAACATACCTTTGGTAGAAGCACTATAGCAAATGTCGAACTATGCCAAGTTCCTTAAATACATGGCCTATAAGCAAACAAGAATTGGGGAATTTGAGACTGTTGCCGCAACAAAAGGATGTATGGCCATGCTAAACAATCGAACACCACCTAAACCTAAAGATCCCGGGAGCTTTACAATACCATACGCAATCGGGAATCATTACGTGGGGAAGGCATTGTGTGACTTAGGAGAAATCATAAATTTGATGCCCAAATCTGTTTTCTAGAAATTGGGAATTGGAAATGCTAGACCCACCATAGTCATGCTTCAACTGATCGATCGTTCCTATGAGCAACCATAAGGAAAAACTGAAGACATACTGGTAAGAGCCGATAAACTTATTTTTCATGCTAACTTCTTTGTTTTAGACTGTGAGGTAGATGAGCATGCACCTATCATATTCGGGAGACCATTCCTAGCCAATGGGAGGACCTTGATCAATGTCGAAAAAGGAGAGCTAACCGTGAGGGTAAATGACCAACAAGTCCAGCTCAATGTTTCCCAGACCCTCAAACGTGCTGACGATCAAGAAGAATGTCAAATGATTAAAGCAACCATTGAATTCAACTTTGACAGAGATGCACCATGCCTGGGAAAACATTGCCTCAGCAATGATTCTGGTTATTACCTCAGCAATCACTGTGATGACTGCCTCGATAATGACTTGCCTGATTCTGAAGAAGTTGAAGAGACGGAAATTGAGGAAGCCTACTAGACAATATCTCGTCCAGGTAAGTATTTCGAATAATGTGCATATCAGGTTATAAGGAGATGTGTCCCTGAAGAAGAACAAGGAGAGGTGCTTCAACAATGCCATTCTTCACCATATGGAGGACACTTTTGAGGAACCAGAACTGCGGCCAAGGTACTACAATCAGGATTATAATGGCCTACACTTTACAAAGATGCCCAGGCTTTCTACAAGCAATGTGACTGATGTCAGCGGACCAGTAATATTTCAAGACAAAACGAGATGCCCTTGCAAAACATCCTTGAAGTTGAGTTGTTCGATGTTTGGGGAATTGATTTCATGAGTCCTTTCCCATCCTCCTGTGGGAATATCTATATTCTATTATCCGTTGATTATGTGTCAAAGTGGGTTGAAGCCATTGCCACCCCAAACAATGTCTCCAAAATCGTACTAAAATTCTTGCAAAAACATATATTTACATGGTTTGGAGTACCCAGAGCTATCAACAATGACGAGGGCAAACACTTCGACGACAAGCTTATTGCTGCAGTATTGAAGAAATTTGGTGTCACACATAAGATTGCCACGGCATATCACCCGCAGACCAATGGGCAGGCCGAGATATCGAACAAAGAACTGAAGACAATCCTTGAATAGGTTGTTATCCCATCTCGAAAGGATTGGTCCCTTCGACTTGATGACACACTATGGGCTTATCAAACAACATTCAAAACCCCATTGGGAATGTCCCCATATCGACTTGTGTATGACAAAGCTTGTCATCTACTAGTAGAGATCGAGCACAAGGCATATTGGGCAATCAAGATGGTGAATATGGATTGGGAGAGTGCTGGACAGAAATGGCTCTTCGACCTCAATGAAATAGAAGAGTTCCGCTGTAGAGCATCTATGCCTCTTGTCAAGTTATAGTATACAAGATATCGTCTCCCACAGTGATTGGATCAGCTCCTATAAATGGCTCCTGCACAAAGATTTAGATAATGCAAAATTAAATCTCATGATGTGGAAATATAAAAACATAAATAAAAGAAAGATAGTGATGAGAGAGATGATAGAGAGAGATTTGGGCGATAGGTTGGGTAAGACGAGTGTAGCTTAGTAGTATGAGGATTGCATTATAAAGTCTGAGTATGTTTTGCACTGCCATGAATTGCTGCCTTGGCGGGTATGGCGAGCGGTAAACTACGACCCTTTCATGCGACCACATCATGTCACTGCCACTGCAGGAGTGTACTATCTCGGCATGTGGAACGAAAGGAAGTCCTAGCGGCGAGTCTGGTAGACATTCTAAAGTTCGGCGGGATGGTCGACAATGATCCCTCCTATTTCTAGGTTAGGATGCTCGAGAACTAGCTTGTGGACTAGTGTGGAACTAAGTTAGTCAACTCGATTGGTAATCCCTTTTAGCCGCTGAAACTTGTGGACTAGTGTGGAACCAAGTTAGTCAGGTCTTTGCATGTTGTGACCGTGCTTAACCCTTTTGTGAGCTTTACACTTTCGTGCCCGACAAATGGATTTTCTCTTCAACTAACTGGTGTAGACTAATTGAACGAACAAAGATCATAGATTAAGCAAACTTTGGAAGTTTAATGAAAACAACTCAAAACTATAGAACCGTTTCCCTCAAACTACTTTACATACACGCGTCTAAACCCTAGGAGAGTTGGGCCGCAACCCCTAACAACTCCAACCTATCTAATTATCTCCCCATCTATCCTCTCATTCTCAGATATACGAAGTGCTATCTGAGATGCCCCTATACCCTTGCATACATTGGGTATATATAGGGCTCATGGCCTAAGTTTGAATCCTCTATGAAGTAGGAGTTCTAAAAGTAAGTTACATTAAATATAGACTCCTTTATACTTTAAATATAGATTCTTTGGACGTTTCCTTCCTCCGCAAGTAAGGATAAGTGCTCCTACTTATCGGTCTTGGATCAGCTCTACCAGCCGCTAAAGGCTTCAGAAAATTGCAAGACTGGGCTCATTGGGCTTAGGAATTTCTCTCTTTAAATCACGACCCATATTGGCTAAATCGGTGTAACTCCTGCCTGGGCGGCACTTGGCGGCAATGCTGCTTCGGCAGCGTCCTTGGCGGCATCTGGAACTGCTTCAGTACAACTCCTTTGGTTCTAGCTTTCTGTCCTGTCCTGTCCTGTCATGTCCTCTCTTCTCTTAGCTCTAGCACCTGAAAATATAAACTAAACTAAAACAATAACTTTTCTCAACCAAACATAAAATATTCAATAGAAGAATGGTAAAGGAGAAGATATTGTTATAATGTATGTAATGCACCTAATTATGCCTAAATGAGATTAAGAACATCAATAATACGAGCATGAATGTGTACAAAATATAGAACTCATGGACACTCTACACACCCCCAAACTCGAACTGTTTCTTGTCCTCAAGCAATGCAACCTAACTAGTAAACCTGCCCTTAGAACAAAATTAATAGAAACATTAGCCTTTAACTTGATTTCTTACCTCAAGGCTGTGGCACCTGTTTTTATGTTAGTGATAGGAAATTACATGAAATAACTTAGATTTTAATTTTCTTAATGCCAGTGCAGTGTGTGCAGGTCTGTGCTCATGCTAATCATGCTCAGATAATTAAGTAAAACAAAGAATGCCTAAAATAATTAAATTACTAGAAAGGATACGAGTTCTTTCCTTCGCAGCATAGTTGGGCACTTTTGTTTCCTTTTTCTGATCATGGCTTTAAGGGCGTCATCTCATCAACACTATTCTTCGGGTCTGAGGCTAAGATAGGTGCACTCTACGAAACTCCGAACCCTTTGAATAGAGTCATCCCGTGAAGACTTTCATTCACTCTTACTAATTTTTCCGTCACTTGGTTTAGGTTCATGGACTTTTATAGCAGCGGAGTGTCCTTGCTCATGATCCTTCCTAGAGTCTGTTTCAGGCACCTCTAGGGTTTTTAATCTTTCTGCCTAGAGCCTGTTTCGGGCACCTCTAGGTTTTTCATCATTTTTGTTGTGCTGCCGTGGCGGAAAACCTGTATTCAATCAAGGAATTTTTATTAAGTAAGGCAAGTAGTGTTAAACTCAAAATTCAAGCAAAAATTCGGCATTTAACAGACAAGTGTAAAGATAATTGGTAGAAAGAAAAAATTTCTAAGGCTTTTTCATGCTTCTTCCCATAGTTAGCTTAAAAATTTTAGAATGGTGCGAATATAAGTAGTCGGCTAAACTATCATAGGCACAAGTTTTTAAGCTAAAGATTTCTATTTCATTAATGTTAGGGGGCAGAATATACATATGCATTTAAATGCTACTAAATGAATCTAAAACAAAGAGGACTAATTCCCCCCAAACTCAAGGTTGGCATTGTTCTCAATGCCTTTACAAAACAAAAAGCTACAAACAGAAAAATAAAAAGAAAAATAAAAAAAGAAAAAAAGAAAAGAAAAAAATAATAAAATAAAACAAAAATTAAAAAAGGAAAAGAAAAAAAATGATGCTATGAGCTGGGGGAGTTCCCCTCTGTTGCTGCCGTGTCAGCGAAGGATTCTGAGGAGGCGGGCAGGACTTGGCGGCGCGTAGTTGATGGTCTTTCGGCTAAGGCTTTTCTTCGAGTTATGCGGCAGCTGGATGCGGCTGGGGGTGGGCTTCTTTGATTGTCTTTCAGTTCCTCCACCCTGGGGCTCTGCTGTTGGCCACTTTCTCTTTCTTTCTGCCTCCGCTGGTTCATCATCGAAGGAGTCTGAGGTCTCTATGTCTGAGTCGCTAGTGTCTTTGGCAGCAGCCTCTTTTGCTACTGGGGATGCAGCAGTGGTTTCCTCCTTCTTTTCTGATTCGGATGAGGAGGTTAGTTCATATGGTTAGATAGGGGTTTGAGAGGTTCTTCTCTTGGGGCGGCGGTGCGGCCCCTCGTTGTCATCGGCGGTAAGAGCAACAGCTGGTCTTGGAATGATCTGGATTGGCTTGGAAGTTGCTAACTCCGTGGGAAAGGCGGGAAACTGTGGGCCGGCATCCTGATACTTGTCCAGCAAGTAGGCCACAAAGGCCTCTTGCACGTCTGCTACGTATTTAGAGAAGATCATCTGCTTGTGCTCGATCCTCTAGCAACTTTCAACTAGGCTGCGCAGTAGGGGGATTACTTCGGACCATAGAGCAGCTTCAGTACTGCCCGTTGCGGTGGCGGCAGCTGGGCGGTGGAAGGTGTGTCTTGCTCCACGTTATGCATCATCTGTTGGCGTACCCTTCTTGTCCATCCTTCCTTGGCAGAGAGAATTTTGTCTTTGGGGTCCGGTGGCACGCGAAAGTTGGCACACAGGCCAATGGTTAGTGTAGGGAAGAAGAGGGGTCCTTTGGCGTTTGGCTTCTCTGCGTGGGCATAGAACTCTTTAAAGATCACCTCGCCAACATTGATCTGCCGCCTTATCATTATACTATGGATGAGGGCAAGCCACGACCTATTGATTGTGGATCTGTGCATGCTGGGCATCAGGCGGCGTTGGATGAAGTAACTCCAAATCGCGGCGATATACTGACCCGTTGTTTTTACCTATTAGCCACTTGGTGTTTGGCTTACAGGTCTCCCTCTTGATTTTGTTGTAGTCAGCCACCGTTAAGTAGGACTCTCATTCCTCGTGTGGGTTGTCACTTACTTGTATGCTGTAGAAGTTGTTGATCATGTCAGTAGTAAACTTGACACCTTCTTCGCGGATGTACACGCAAGGGCTTGCCGGTGTCGGTCCGTGGGTGTAGAACTCTCGCACATGGTTGTTGTTGATTCCTTCTGGCTGTCGTGCGAATTGGTCCCATCCCATATTGTAGATCCTTTCGAATAGAGAGGGTTCCAAGCCAAAATCCCCATCAGACTGGGTGTATTGGAAACCCATTTCTTCCCATAGTTGCCTTTCTCTGTAGAACTTCTTGTAGGTTTCCTCGACAGTAGGGTTCAAGAACTTTTTGAAAGGGGTTTTGGAAGTGGCGGCGGGTTGCTGTGGTGAGGCCGTAGTTTGTGGGACAGTTGTATTTCCTAATGAAAGAAAAGAAAGAACGTGAAAGAAAATAAAACTAAGGAAATCTTGGAAGCAAAGATTGCAGAAAGAAGTCAGAGTAAAGGAGAAAGCAAAGTGAAGAACGGGGGGAGAATGGTTGGCTTTATATAGCTTCTTCTCTCCTCTGCCTTGGCAGGCACGCTGTCAACGGGCGGCAATTATTGCGGTGCAAATAACGAGATTCTAGCCGTTACACAGATATCAGTTCCACTCGCTGGGGCAAAATATAGCCGTTGCGGCTAGCCGTTATGAAGCCACTAGGTGTTATGCTTATCTGCCTTGGGCTGCCCTGGCCGCTAGTTGGGCCTCTCCGTTATTCTTTAATCTTTCTTGATCTTTCCTTCATTCTTAACCTGAAATAAATGAAAAAAAGTAAAAAATTAAATCTAATCCTAATGCTTGAAAATAAATAAAAATAGAATAAAAAATATGGGTTATGTTGGGTTGCGCTTTTCCCGTGCATAACCACTTCATGAGGGTGTTTGTGTTTGGCTATTCTTCTGGGCAAGTCCTTCCCCTCCTCAGGTGGATGTTGCTGCCAACCTTGCTGCCCTGGCAGGTCATACAGCAAGAAAACAAAGAGGCTTTTTTTAATATGTAAAAAGAGATTTAATGTGCAAAAACTAAATAGGAGTGCAAAAATTCAAACATAGTTGTTGTTGCCAATCCCCGGAAACGACGCCAAAAACTTGTAGAGCGTCTAGGTATTCTCTATTTATGAGCGAAAGTGCACACTCTTATCAAGTTATAGTATAAAAGATATCGTCTCCCACGGGGATTGGATCAGCTCCTACGAATGGCTCCTGCACAAAGATTTAGAAAATGCGCAATTAAATCTCATGATGTGGAAATATAAAAACACAAATAAAAGAAAGATAGTGATGAGAGAGATGATAGGGAGAGATTTGGGCGATAGGCTGGGTAAGACAAGTGTATCTTAGTAGTATGAGGACTTGTAACCCCCTTAGCCCAACCTAGACACCCGACCCGAACTAAGAAGATTACACGGGGAAAACTAAAGTCGACTCGTTAAAGTCAACCTCGATTAATGACCTTTTTTCCTTTTATTTTCTCTAGATGCACATTATTACCCTATATGTTCAGTAAAGTGATTAGGAGAAAACGGCACAACGATCGGAGTTCAATTAGGGGTTCAATTGCATACATTTGACTTTTAGGGACTAAACTGTAATTTCCATAAAATACAGGGTCTTTCAAGATTTTAAAGTTACCAATCTTCAATTAGTCATGTAACATGCCAACATGCCAAATTTCAGCTCGAACGGATCATCCAAACTCATTCAATTGCATACACAAGAATCAGGGACCAAAATGCAACATTTCAAACTTGTAAAGGCTCCATTTAACTAAATTAACGGTCATGTATCGATACTCTACTACTCCGTATCGATACGCAGGGAGGCAGTAGACAAAGTTGAGCAAGGGTATCGATACACTTCCCCCGTGTATCGATACACCCTACAAAATTTGCACAAGTGTATCAGTACACTGCACCATTTTAGCTTAAGGGTATCGATACACTTCCCAAGTGTATCGATACACCCTTCAAAGTTTGCACAGACGTATCAATACACCTGATGCCCGTATCAATACACCAGTACCATTTTAGCTTAAGGGTATCGATACACTTGCTCGATACCGATACCCATACCAGAAATGCTCAAGAAATAGCCCCAAAAACACTTTTAACATCATCTAATCATGTCCTAATCATTCATACATATAATAATCAACATACCAACACTTATGTATCAACAAACATCCACCACATAAACAACAAGCATGGAAATTCATGGAGAGTCACTAACTATTCAAGCATGCTTTTAAAACATAAACCATAGCATATCCAAAATACAAAAAGCAAGGCCACAAACCAAATAAAGACCATCTACAAATCCACCAACATATACCACACATGCTCAAGGTGTTTAACATCACCAACAAAACCAAGAGTAGAAATCTCATCCATTGCCTCTTATTACACTAAGGGTAAACCACATACATTGTTTAGCCAAAAACTCTTGGAATACCCTTGCTCTTGGGCTGCATTGATTGCTCAATTCTCTGCATTGATGAAACAAATGAGCGTAAGCATAAAGCTTAGTGAGGATCGCTAAACCAAACATTCATCAATGCATTTTATAAAACCAAAACATCATCCCTTGCAAATATATGCCTTCCTTTAAAACATGCACTTTAGAACACCAAAACCACTTTCAAAACCACATGCTCATAGCATCATTAATTACAACAACAAAAACCTTTGTTCATGCTTAAACCAAGCATCATATAAATTCTAGCGTAATTCTCAAGCATCACATGCTTTCTCGAAATAAATGTTCTTCATTAAATCATTATATAAACATCATTATGTTGGCTCGCAAGTGATCAACAACAAGAACATTAACAAACCCACCACACAATTCAATACAATCGGATACGCGGATTACAAGCGTTGTCCCACACGCTTCATACACACTACCGGCTTCACAAGGTGGAGTTCAATGGCACAATCACAACCCCTCAACACCCGTGATGGAGTTAAATGGCACAATTACAACCCCTCAACACCCGTGGTGGAGTTAATGGCACAATCACAACCTCTCAACACCCGTGGTGGAGTTAATGGCACAATCACAACCCCTCAACATCACTCATCGGTAGTTGTATAACCCACTAGCGAGAGTCGGGACACAAAACAAGGCTTACACATGGGAGCTACCTCAACCATTGTAATCACCTTAACCAAGCTCACACACGGGAGCATTCCTCCACCGTAGTGACGCTTAACTAAGTCTACTCCTCGACATCCAAGGCAACTTTATTCACGGTGCACCCAATTCTATAGCCCGCTAACTATATCCCATTAAAATAACCAAGACCATTTACCATCACTTGCCAATATAATCATCAATCATCATTAATTCACTGTTTTACAAGCATACACCACAATGCCACTTTCACAAGCATTAACATGCTTAAAACCAATTGCATAAATCATATAAACTCAAGGATCACTTACCATGTGCATCCTTAAAAAATGGCATTTAAAACCAGCAACATCATTGCTCAAAACATGCTTTAAAACAATAATCAAAACACATTTAAATCAACTGCATTTTAAACCAAAACATAGCACAATCTGAGAGACTTTCGATTTACTTACTCTTGAGCTTAGCTAAGTGTTTCAAACTTACACTAAGCTCTCAAAACCACGTTCAAAATGTTTCAAAGCTAGAAAACTCTTTCCCACTCACTGATACACGAAACCTCGCTCGTCGACGCGAAGATCACCCTTCCAAAGCCTCCAACAATGCTTCGTTTGCTTCCGGATCAAGATCCCCTATTTTTAGAGCATCAAAACAGAGATCCAAATGCATTAAAATTCATTTCAACGCCAACAACTAAACACAAACTCGTTTCTCACCAAAACTACACCAATTTACCCATACGAAACAACCGAAAACTCAATCGATTGCTTCCTATACCAAGCCCAGCCAACATACATCACTTCCAACCATTATTAAACATCAAAACACATCAAAAAAAAACATAAACCCTTCCTTATACCTCCAGCAAGGATATGCCATCAAACCACCTCAAAAACTTAACTAAAACCATCAAGAAACTCAATGATCTCAAGGATTTCGAGATCTATATTATCAAAACTCTTTTTCAGCATAATAATCAACTCAAAACTCAATTAAAATCAATCAAAAATAGAGCTCATCAACAACACTCCGAAAATCAAGATTTAAATTATAATTTTGTAAGATTTTGATCTTAAATCAAAACTATAATCAAAACTCAGCCAAAAACAACATTTAGAAGTCAAAGATCTTGGGAATTTCAATAAAGAACCTAGATTGAAGGTTGAAAACGGGATTTACCTCCAATCCTTGCCTTCCCTAGTGATTGACAAGTTTCTCCTTCACAAAGCTTGAAGAGTTTGAAGATTGTTCTTGAAAATGAGTTAGAAATCAAAAGGAGAGTGTTTGGGAGAAAAGAATTCTGGATAAAGTGTTAAGAAAATGATTTTGCTGAATAATGAAAGTTCGTTACGTAAAAACTTCCCATTATTCTATTTTAACATTTTAATTAAATAAAAATCCTTTTTTATTTTAATCATCTAAAAATCCTTTTGAAACACATGTCAATTTAAGGAAGGTGTAATTGCAACATAGCTCCCTAAATATTCTAAGATTTTTGACTCATGTTTTGAAATTGCATTTTCCACAGTTTTGAAACTTTACATTTTGGTCACTACCCAAAATGTACCACTTCCAAAGCTTATTTTGTAAAATCGATTTGACCAACCCCTTAAACATGATTTTAGAGGATTTTAGCAATTTTTTCATATTTGTATCCTTTTCCGATCCTTGATTTACCTAAACCACCTAATACAATTCGAACCGTTTTCGACCAGTCCGATCCGATGTCTAAAACATCTAGGCCCAAAACCAGGGCGTTACAGGACTGCATTATAAAGTCTGAGTATGTTTTGCGCTGCCATGAATTGCTGCCTCAGCGAGTATGACGGGTGGCAAACTACGACCCTGTCACGCGGCCGCAGCAAATCACTGCCAGTGAATGAGTGTACTGTCGCGGAAGGTGGAACAGAAGGAAGTCCTGGCGGCGAGTCTGGCAGATATTCCAAAGTTCGGCGGGATGGTCGACAATGATCCCTCCTATTTCTAGGTTAGGATGCTCGAGAACTAGCTTGTGGACTAGTGTGGAACCAAGTTAGTCAACTCGATTGGTAATCCCTTTTAGCCGCTGAAACTTGTGGACTAGTGTGGAACCAAGTTAGTCACGCCTTTGCATGTTGTGACCGTGCTTAACCCTTTCGTGAGCCTTGCACTTTAATGCTCGACAAATGGATTTTCTCTTCAACTGACTGGTGTAGACTAATTAAACGAACAAAGAGCATATATTAAGCAAACTTTGGAAGTTTATTGAAAACAACTCAAAACTATACAATCGTTTCCCTCAAACTACTTTACATACGCGCGTCTAAACCCTAGGAGAGTTGGGCCGCGACCCCCAACAACTCCAACCTATCTAATTATCTCCCCATATATCCTCTCATCCTCATATATGCGATGCGCTATCCGAGATGCCCTTATACCCTTGCATACATTGGGTATATATAGGGCTGATGGCCTAAGTTTGAATCCTCCTTGAAGTAGGAGTTCTAAAAGTAGTGGTTTTTGGGGTGATCTTGGTGTTCTGTTATGGCTGGAGGTATAAGTATGAGTTTAGGTTCTTTTTGGATGTTAATTGATGTTTAAGGATGTTTAGAAGTGATGGATCTTGGCTGGGTAATGTTGTGGAAGAGTTTGGAAGTGATTTCAGTTGTGTTTGGTAGCCGAAATGTTAGATTTGGTGTGAGCAGCGAGTTTAGGTGTAATGGTTGAAGATTTTAATGCATGATGATGCATTAATCCTCTGCTTTGATGTGTTTAAAACAGGGGAGACATCTTCCGATCCTTGTGGTGTTTATCCGGAGGCTTGAACGGTGTTTCGGCAAGCTTGCGAAACGGAATTGGTGAGTAAAATTGGGTTTTCAGCTTTGAAACCAATGTTTGAAGGTTTTGGGAGCTTAGTTTAAGCCTAAGCAACTTAACTAAGATCAAGAGTAAGTTTTCGGAGAAACTCTCTCTTTGATGAACCATGAGATGGTTGGATGCAATGTATTTAATTTGCATGTTTAAATTTTGTTTTGAAAGCATGTTTTAGCATGATTAATGCTGGTTTTGAAAGCCATGTGTTGAAGGATGCTCAAGGTAAGAGATCCTTGGTTTGATATTGATAAATGTGGTTTTGATGCATAGTGATGCATGATGGTTTAATGGCTTTGATTAATGCTTTAAAACAATGGATTGTTGATGATAATTGATGTATATTGGCAAGTGATGTGTTGGTTTTAAAGTACTTGAATCGGATATAGTTAGCCGGCTATAGGATTGGGTGCACCGTGAATAAAGTCGCCTTGGATGTTGAGGGGTTGTAATGGTACCGTAAACTCCATCCAAGTACACTAGCGAGATGTCTAAGATCATAATGGTGGTTAAAAGACCATGTGAGGATCTTGTGTTGTGTGTCCCGTGTTCTCATTAGTGATGTTATACAACTACCGATGAGTGATGTGGAGGGGTTGTAATTGTACCGTTAAACTCCATCACGAGTGTTGAGGGGTTGTGATTGTACCGGTAAACTCCACCTTGTGTGTTCGGTAGTGTGTATGAAGTGTATGGGACAACGCTTGTAATCCGCGTCTCCGATTGTGTTTTGTGTTGAAAAATAGTTATGGTATCACTTGGAAGCCAATATGACATGTTGATATTAATGAAGCATGAGACGCTTGTTGTGTATGCATTGTTGCATGAGAAATGATGTCTATGAGTTTAAAGGCCATATGAAAGGTGTTTTATAAAATGCATTATTGTGTTGTTTCTTTAGAGCATGCCTCACTAAGCAAATTTGCTTACGCTCTCTTTCTTGAACCAATAATGCAGAGAATTGAAGTGCTTAAAGGGCAGCAAGGAGGCTAAGAATCCAAAAGAAAGCTAAGCTTATGTATGGTGACTTTTCCACACATTATTAGTTTTTGGTATTTGGCAATGGGATCCTAGGTGGTGTTTTCGGGAGATGTTTTGGACTCCCTAAGTGTGGCATGATGCCTTTGATGTTTTGGACTTGTAAATTGCCATTTTGATGCTTGTTTTGGTGATTTGATGATTGGTTGGTTTTGTGTATTAGGATGCATGCCTATAGACTTGTGGTTTATCCTAATTGATGCCATGGTTGTGTTTTGATGATGCAAATATGTACCTTGCATGTATGATGACTTGTGGGCATGATTAGGAGGTCATTAGGATGTGTTTGAGTGGTTAATTGAATGTTAAACCAGCAAATTCTGCACTTTCTGGGCAGTCCGTATCGGAACGGGCACTAACGTTTCGAAACGGGGGCCTGTGATGGCCTTCGCGTATCGAAACGGGTAGAGGCCGTTCCGAAACGAATTGGCCACTGCCAAGCCCTGTTTCGATATAGGTCTCGAAACGAACCCGCATTTCGGAACGGTCAACCCCCGTTCCGAAACAGATGACCGTTGGGCACTGATTTGAATGGTTTTGTGGTTTGCAAGTTTTACGTTTTAGTCCTGAATATTGTTTTTACAATTGCTTGAGTTTGAGATGTCCGTTTAAGGTGAAATTTGACAGGGAAGCATGTAATATGATTAATTTCATATTGGTAACTTAAAAATCGGTTAAGTCTTCTTATTTTCCAGAATTTACGTTTTGGTCCCTAATAGTTGTAATTTGTGCAATTGAGTTTCTTAATGTAAACCGATCGCTGTGCTTTTCAAGTATGTGTTTCTCGAGAGTATGCTTAAGATTAATTTGTATCTAGATAAGATTAAAAAGAAAAAAAAAGTTTTTAATCAAGGTTGACTTTCGGGTTGACTTTGGTTTTCCCCGTGTAATCTTCGTAGTTCGGGTCAACCGTCTAGGCCGGGCTAAGGGGGTTACATTTGGTGGTATCAGAGCTGAGTTCTCGAGTAATTGGGAATGGTTATGTGGATGATATATGTATGATTGCTGGGTATGCCTTTTAAATGGAAGTTTGATGTGTGAATTGTAAAGTATGTTGCAATTGTGATGTTATGCTATGTTGAAGCATGTTAGAGGGGCCCATTGCCATATCAAAACTAATGAAATGAATTGTTTTTGAAAAATGAGCTTGAGTGCTTGGATTACTTACCTTGTTGAGCCTAATTATGTTTATGGCATTTGTGTTTGTGCATTGTTTTAGTGAATGGGACCTCGTAGAGAGACGAGAGTTAATACGCGAGCTATGGCTCAGAACGAGAATGAGGAGAATGTCGATAATGTTGTGGATTTACTTCCTCCTCCTAGGGGTGGACCACCTGGTGGTGGTGGTGCTGGAGGTGATGGAGCTAGTGTTGGTGCTGGTGCTGGGGTCGCTGGACCTGAAGTTGGGCAGGGGCAAGCTGCTCCTGACATGACAGTGTTGATATAGGCTATTGCTAGAGCCTTTCAGGCGGCAGTAGCTGGAGCTCATGGAGTTGGGCATCAGGGTGATGCTAATGCTAGACTACCTTTGGAACGTTTGCGCAGTCTGGGAGGGACTGAGTTCAGAGGTTTGTCTGCTGAGGGTTTTGAATCTTGGTTGGAAAGTACCAAGAGGATACTGGGACAAATGAACTGCAATGATGTGCAGAAGTTAGGATGTGTGGTATCGCTGTTGCATGATGATGTGTATACCTGGTGGACGACCGCTGTCTCCGGAATGGAGGAAGTTGATGTGACTTGGACGTTCTTTCTGAACGCGTTCAAGCGGAGGTATCTAGGTGTGCGATACCTGGATGAGAAGAAAAGAGAGTTTATATCTCTTACACAAGGGAGCATGACAGTAGCTGAGTACGAGATCCAGTTTGTCCGTCTCAGTCAGTACGCACCTGAGATTATCCCTGATGAGCGGGAGAGGTGTGAACGTTTCCGATATGGTTTGGTGACGAATATAAAGACCTTTATGCTTGCAGCTGAGTACACTGATTTTGATGTGCTGGTTAGTAGGGCGAAGGATATTGAGCAGAACCTGGGTTTGTCTTCCAGGAGTGCAGGTTCTGGCTCGGGCAAGCGAGCTGCTGAGTATAGTTCCGGTGGTGGACGGAACAAGAGAGGACGAGATAGTAGGTATCAGTCTTCTGCTTGGCGTGGTGGTGGAGGGCATGGTGCGCCTGTTCAGGGAGACATGGCGAGAGCTGATCAGAACACATGTTGGGCGTGTGGATCACGTGGCCACTTGAGGCGTGATTGTCCTCGAGCAGCGATGGAGGTTCAGGCTCCTATTGTAGTAGCTGGTAATTCGTACTGAAATTGTGGTTCGGCAGACCACATGAGAAGGGAGTGTCTTTTGTTGGCCAGTGGTGGTCAGGGACGTGCTCCTGGGGTTGTTGCACCACAGAGAGGTCGTGGGCGCGGCCGTGGTAACTTCCAACGCAGAGATGATGGCGGAAGGAATGTGGCGCATGTGGTGGCTGTCCAACCTGAGGGTGGTGTTCAGGCTCAAGTGTATGCACAACGAGAGGGGAGGAATGACACGGATGTGATCGCAGGTACCTTCACTTTGCAATCCTTGTCATTACTTTCTTTGATTGATTCTGGATCTACACACTCATACATATTGCGTGAACATGCTCAATTGATTGGTTTGCCTGTTGAGTCTTTGGATGTTGGTATGCGTGTAACTAGTTCCTTTGGTGAGACCGTTGTGCCACGGAAGTTGTATAGAAGATGTCCCTTGGTTGTTCAAAATCATGTTTTTCATGTTGATCTTATGGAATTGTCATTCTATGGTTTTGATGTAATCCTTGGTATGGATTGGCTTGTTGAACATCGAGCTGTGGTGGATTTTGAGAACAAGCGAGTTTCGTTGAAGCTTGCAGATGATTATGAGGTAGTGGTGGTTGGTGAGAATGTGAAATTTCTTGCCAATGTGGTGTCTACATTGGAGGCGAGCCGGATGCTGAGGCAAGGTTGTGAAGCCTACCTAGCCTTTGTGATGAATCCTAGCTCTAAAGAGTTGCGAGTGCAAGATATCAGGACTGTGCGAAAGTTTCCTGGTGTGTTTCCGGAGGAGTTACCTGGATTGCCTCCTAACCGTGAAGTGGAGTTTGGAATTGAGCTGTATGAAAACACAACTCCAGTGTCCATTACTCCTTATCGAATGGCACCTAAGGAGTTGAAAGAGCTGAAGACGCAACTTCAGGAGTTGCTTGATCGTGGTTTCATTCGGCCGAGTGTGTCACCTTGGGGTGCACCGGTTTTGTTTGTGAAGAAAAGGATGGCACTATGAGAATGTGCATCGATTACCGTCAGCTGAACAAGTGACTATCAAGAATCGGTATCCATTGCTGAGGATTGATAACCTTTTCGATCAATTTCGGGGAGCGGTTGTGTTCTCTAAGATTGACTTAAGGTCAGGGTATTACCAGTTGAAGGTGAAGGATGCGGATGTGTCAAAGACAGCCTTCAGAACGAGGTATGGGCATTATGAATTCCTTGTGATGCCGTTTGGTTTGACGAATGCTCCTGCAGCTTTCATGGACATGATGAATAGAGTGTTCCATGAATTTTTGGACAAGTTTGTTGTGGTGTTCATTGATGATATCCTCGTGTACTCTCGTACTAAGGAGGAGCATGAGGGGCATTTGAGGATTGTGTTGCAGGCTTTGTTGGAGAATAAGCTTTATGCTAAGCTAAGAAAGTGTGAGTTCTGGCTCAGGGAAGTTGTGTTCCTTGGTCATGTAGTTTCTGCTGAGGGGATTCGTATTGATCCTCAGAAGATTGAGGCAGTGATGAATTGGAAGCCTCCTAAGTCTGTTCATGAAGTCCGTAGTTTCCTTGGTTTGGCGGGATACTATCGGAGGTTCGTGGATGGATTTTCAAAGATTGTTGCACCTTTGACGAAGTTGTTACAGAAGGATGTCAAGTATGAGTGGACGGAAGCGAGACAGCAGGCTTTTGAAAAGCTGAAGGCGGCTTTGACGTAAGCTCCTATCTTGGTTCAACCTGAATCGGGGAAAGAGTTTGTGGTGTATAGTGACGCATCCTACGTTGGTTTGGGGTGTGTGTTGATGCAAGAGGGTAAGGTGGTGGCTTATGCATCGCGCCAGTTGAAGGTGCATGAGCGCAATTATCCTACGCATGACATTGAATTGGCTGCGATGGTTTTTGCCTTGAAAATTTGGAGACATTAACTGTATGGTGAGAAGTGTACGGTGTACACGGATCACAAGAGTTTAAAGTATCTGATGTCTCAGAAAGAGTTGAATCTTAGGCAACGACGTTGGGTGGAGTTGCTTAAAGATTACGATCTGACGATCGAGTACCATCCGGGAAAAGCTAATGTTGTAGCAGATGCCTTGAGTAGGAAGGTAGCAGTGGAGTTGAGGGCTATGTTTGCCAGCTTGAGTATTTTGCGAGATGGCGGTCTTGTGGCTGAGTTGCAAGTGAAACCATCCATGGTTCAGTTGATAAAGGATAAGCAACTGTTGGATGATTCCTTGGTGCCACATGTTCTGGATATTGCTGAGGATAGGCCATCGAATTTCTGTTTTAATGATGATGGAGTTTTATGTTTTGGGAGTCGGATAGTAGTGCCCAATGATGCTGAGTTGAGGCGTGCTATTCTCACTGAAGCTCACAGTAGTCCTTTTTCTATGCACCCTGGTAGTACTAAGATGTATCGTGATCTTCGTGATGAGTACTACTGGGTGGGTTTAAAGAAAGATGTTGCTGAGTATGTGAGCAAGTGTATGGTTTGTCAGCGAGTTAAAGCTGAGTATCAGTTTCCTTCTGGGTTGTTGCAACCGTTGAGGATTCCTGAGTGGAAGTGGGAAAGAATTACCATGGACTTTGTGTCTGGTTTGCCTTTGTCGCCATCGAAGAAGAATTCGGTGTGGGTGATTGTGGATCGCCTGACGAAGTGTGCGCATTTCTTTCCTGTGCATACTACGTACACTTTGGACAAGCTTGCAGAGCTGTACATTGCTGAGATTTTGCGGCTGCATGGTGTGCCAAAGTCGATAGTGTCAGGTGGAGATCCGAGGTTTACATCGCGTTTCTGGGAGTGTTTACATCAGGCTTTGGGTACACGGCTGAATTTCAGTACTTCTTATCATCCACAGTCGGATGGACAGTCTGAGCGTGTTATCCAGGTGCTGGAGGATATGTTGAGGTGCTGTGTGATTGAGTTTCAAGGCTCTTGGGAGAAGCATTTGCCGTTGGTGGAGTTTGCTTATAACAATAGCTACCAGGAAAGTATTCAAATGGCACCCTATGAAGCCTTGTACGGGAGGAAGTGCAGGACTCCTCTTTGTTGGGCTGAAACAGGTCAGAAGTTGGTTTCAATGCCCGCTTTGTTGAAAGGAACTACCGAGAAGGTGAAGCTCATTTGTGAGCGATTGAAGGCAGCTTCTGATCGACAGAAGTCTTACGCGGATTTGAAGTGTAAGGAGATTGAGTATGTGGTAGGTGACCGTGTGTTTTTGAAAGTTTCGCCTTGGAAGAAGGTGATGAGGTTTGGTCGAAAGGGTAAGTTGAGCCCTAGGTACATTGGACCATACAAGGTGATTGAGCGTGTGGGTCCTGTTGCGTACAAGTTGAGATTGCCGCAAGAGTTGGAAAAGATTCATGATGTGTTTCATGTCTCTATGCTTCAGAGGTATAGATCGGATCCTTCGCATGTTATGCCTGTAGAGGAAGTGAAGTTGAATCCAGATTTGACCTATGATGAGGAGTCGGTGGAAATTCTAGATTCAGACAGTAAAGTTCTTCGAGGCAAGACCATTGAGTTGGTAAAGGTGTTGTGGAAGCATCGTGGTGCTGAGGAAGCCACGTGGGAAAGGAAGGATGACATGGAGAAGCAGTTTCCATACCTTTTTCCTTAAGGTAAATTTCGAGGACGAAATTTCTTAAGGGGGGAAGAGTTGTAACACCCTAATTTTGGGCTTGGAAGTTTAGGGTCTGAACCGGTCCGGTCTGATTTTCGGTTCGAATATTAAAAGGTGGTTTTAGGGAAAGCCTAGTTCGGGTTGCATTAAAAATATGGAAAATATCTAAAAATCCTCTTTTAATATATATAAGAGAGTGGTGAAATCAATTTTACAAAATAAGGTTTGGAAGTGTGACATTTCGAAATTGTGACTAAAATGTAATTTTTGAAAAGTTCAGTGGTGACTGTTTTGTAAGGATTGAAACTTTGAATCTTTAAGGAGCTAATTTACCCAAGGAAGGATTTCTCCAGATTTTTCTTAATTTTAATGACTCATTTAATGTTTAATTAATTAAAAGAAAAGAGGGAAACCATATTTTAGCTTTTCATAACTAACTTTCTTAAAAACTTTCTCATCTCATTTTCTCTCAAAATTCCCTCAGCCAAACACATTTCTACAGCAACATTTCTTTTGATTTTCACACTAGATGATGAGGTTTCAATCATCAATTGATCCTTAATCCTTTCTACATCAAATCCTCTTCATTTGCTTATTGAATTTTCAAGGATTTTGGCTCTAATCAAGGAGAAATCTACATTTAGAGGTAAGGATGTCCTTCTCCTCTAAATACTCAGTTCTTTACTGAAATTCCCAAGTTCTCAATCCTTAAATTAAGTTTTATAAAAGGTTTTAATGTTGTGATCTTGATTTTGGCTTAAAACTCAAGATTTGGATTAAATCTTGAAGGAATTCGTGATGAATGTTTGGGCTCTGTTTTGAGATGTCTTTTTAATGTATTTTGGATGTTTAATGATGTGTAATTGAGGTTTAATCAATGCAATCCCGAATAGATTGATTTTCCTACGTTTTTACTTGTGAAAATGGTGGTTTTTGGGGTGATCTTGGTGTTCTGTTATGACTGGAGGTATAAGTACAAGTTTAGGTTCTTTTTGGATGTTAATTGATGTTTAAGGATGTTTAGAAGTGATGGATCTTGGCTGGGTAATGTTGTGGAAGAGTTTGGAAGTGATTTCGGTTGTGTTTGGTAGCTGAAATGTTAGATTTGGTGTGAGCAGCGAGTTTAGGTGTAATGGCTGAAGATTTTAATGCATGATGATGCATTAATCCTCTGCTTTGATGTGTTTAAAACAGGGGAGACATCTTCGGATCCTTGTGGTGTTGATCCGGAGGCTTGAACGGCGTTTCGGCAAGCTTGCAAAACAGAATTGGTGAGTGAAATTGGGTTTTCAGCTTTGAAACCAATGTTTGAAGGTTTTGGGAGCTTAGTTTAAGTCTAAGAAACTTAACTAAGCTCAAGAGTAAGTTTTTGGAGGAACTCTCTCTTTGATGAACCATGAGATGGTTGGATGCAATGTATTTAATTTGCATGTTTAAATTCTGTTTTGAAAGCATGTTTTAGCATGATTAATGCTAGTTTTGAAGGCCATGTGTTGAAGGATGCTCAAGGTAAGAGATCCTTGGTTTGATATTGATAAATGTGGTTTTGATGCATAGTGATGCATGATGGTTTAATGGCTTTGATTAATGCTTTAAAACAGTGGATTGTTGATGATAATTGATGTATATTGGCAAGTGATGTGTTGGTTTTAAAGTACTTGAATCGGATACAGTTAGCCGGCTATAGGATTGGGTGCACCGTGAATAAAGTCACCTTGGATGTTGAGGGGTTGTAATGGTACCGTAAACTCCATCCAAGTACACTAACGAGATGTCTAAGATCATAATGGTGGTTAAAAGGCCATGTGAGGATCTTGTGTTGTGTGTCCTGTGTTCTCGTTAGTGATGTTATAAAACTACCGATGAGTGATGTGGAGGGGTTGTAATTGTACCGTTAAACTCCATCACGGGTGTTGAGGGGTTGTGATTGTACCGGTAAACTCCACCTTGTGTGTTCGGTAGTGTGTATGAAGCGTATGGGACAACGCTTGTAATCCGCGTATACGATTGTGTTTTGTGTTGAAAAATGGTTATGGTATCACTTGGAAGCCAATATGACATGTTGATGTTAATGAAGCATGAGATGCTTGTTGTGTATGCATTGTTGCATGAGAAATGATGTCTATGAGTTTAAAGGTCTTATGAAAGGTGTTTTATAAAATGCATTATTGTGTTGTTTCTTTAGAGCATGCCTCACTAAGCAAATGTGCTTACGCTCTCTTTCTTGAACCAATAATGCAGAGAATTGAAGTGCTTAAAGGGCAGCAAGGAGGCGAAGAATCCAAGAGAAAGCTAAGCTCATGTATGGTAACTTTTCCACACATTATTAGTTTTTGGTATTCTGCAATGGGAACCTAGGTGGTGTTTTCGGGAGATGTTTTGGACTCCCTAAGTGTGGCATGATGCCTTTGATGTTTTGGACTTGTAAATGGTCATTTTGATGCTTGTTTTGGTGATTTGATGATTGGTTGGTTTTGTGTATTAGGATGCATGCCTATAGACTTGTGGTTTATCCTAATTGATGCCATGATTGTGTTTTGATGATGTAAATATGTACCTTGCATGTATGATGACTTGTGGGCATGATTAGGAGGTCATTAGGATGTGTTTGAGTGGTTAATTGAATGTTAAACCAGCAAATTCTGCACTTTCTGGGCAGTCCGTATCGGAACGGGCACTAACGTTTCGAAACGGGGGCCTGTAACGGCCTTCGCGTATCGAAACGGGTAGAGGCCGTTTCGAAACGAATTGGCCACTGCCAAGCCCTGTTTCGATACAGGTCTCAAAACGAACCCGTGTTTTGGAACGGTCAACCCCCGTTTCGAAACAGATGACCGTTGGGCACTGATTTGAATGGTTTTGTGGTTTGCAAGTTTTACGTTTTAGTCCTGAATATTGTTTTTACAATTGCTTGAGTTTGAGATGTCCGTTTAAGGTGAAATTTGACAGGGAAGCATGTAATATGATTAATTTCATATTAGTAACTTAAAAATCGGTTAAGTCCTCTTATTTTCCAGAATTTACGTTTTGGTCCCTAATAGTTGTAATTTGTGCAATTGAGTTTCTTAATGTAAACCGATCGCTGTGCTTTTCAAGTATGTGTTTCTCGAGAGTACGCTTAAGATTAATTTGTATCTAGATAAGATTAAAAAGAAAAAAAGCGTCGTTAATCAAGGTTGACTTTCGGGTTGACTTTGGTTTTCCCCGTGTAATCTTCGTAGTTCGGGTCAACCGTCTAGGCCGGGCTAAGGGGGTTACAGTTCCATCTTTCTGTCCCGTCCTGTCCTCTCTTCTCTTAGCTCTAGCACCTGAAAATATAAACTAAACTAAAACAATAACTTTTCACAATCAAACATAAAATATTCAATAGAAGCATGGTAAAAGAGAAGATAATGTTATACTGCATGTAATGCACCTAATTATGCCTAAATGAGCTTAAGAAAAACAATAGTACGAGCATGAATGTGTACAAAATATAGAACTCATGGACACTCTACATCCGCTCCCTGGCGTACGACAATGCAAGAATCTACAAGGAGAAAACTAAACGCTGGCATGACAGCAAGCTACTGTCGTGGCAATTCTTGCCCGGGCAGTTAGTGCTACTCTTCAATTCTCGACTAAAGTTATTCCCTGAAAAACTTTGATCAAGATGGTCGGGACCGTTCGAAATTGTCAAAGTATTCCCCCACGGTGCTATGACAATCAAATCCACTAAAGATGGGCACGAATTCAAAGTGAACGGGCAAAGGCTGAAGCACTATACTGGCACACAGGTCATGAGAGACAAGGAAGTGATCACTTTAGGAGATGCATCCCCGTGCACTCCTTTAGTGTCTTAAGTTTTCTTTCTTTTCATTTTCATTTTTTATTTTTTGCGTTTCTTTTAGGATTCAGAATTTTAATTAATTTATCTGTTTTTATTTTTTAGGAAGGAGATCAAGACATAAGGAAGAGTTGGGCCGACACCCTAGAGCACATTCACTGCCCAAACGACAAATAGCCGCCAACGGATAGTGGGAGGAGTCCTTTGCTAGCACGGCAAAGTTCTGCCCAACGGCAATAAAGCCACAACGGCTACAAGCCGCAACGACTACAAGCCGTAACGGCTAGTGCAACGGCTACAAGCCGCAACGGCTAGTGCAATGGTTATAAGCCACAACGACAAGCCTTGTTGTGCACGCATTTATTGTCGCAACGGCTATCTCATGCTGTAACCTATATAAACCCCTCCCCCCTCTCAACATTACACCATCAAACCCTTATCTTATCTAATCTAATCTTGACTCTATATATTTCTCGTATTTTTTCTTTTGCTGTTATTTTCAATCAATTTACGATTTTCACAACTACTCTCAGATGGCCCTAAAACTCAAGAAATGAGAGAGCTCGAGAGCCACTGAGGAACCAGCATTCAAAAGGTTCACACCACCGGAGGTTGAACGACGATTCAACAAACACTTCATCGGCAACGCATGCGTTCTCTGCATTGGCCAGAAAAGACAAAGCCAAAGCTCATGTTGACGAGTCGATCCGAACTGAATCCTTGTCTGGTTGGTTCGATACCGATGACGAAGATGAAGTGACCACCAAAGCTAAACCAACTCCTCCGACTCGCACCCAACCACTGAGAGCCACCAAACGAATCAAGCACATGGAACCGAGAAAATTGATCATCCAAAGAGACGACTCCCTCGATTCCCCGCCACTCTAGCTTTCTTTCTTTTATACCCTTTAAAGAGCATGACAAGCTAAATTTTTCTATGTACTTTGCATGAAGATCGGACTGGGGGAAGATCATGAAAACGCCGAAGGAAGGTTTAGAGAAGATTCCACGCAAGTGGGAGGATTTTAAGAAGGAATGATATAATACTTAAAAGAAGATCTTTTCTTTTAATGTATTTAATTCTAAATTAACTTCCTTCTCAAGAAAGACTTGACCTATACCTCCTTTATAAATAAGAAGCTAAAGTCGGCCATCATTGATGCATTAAGCAAGCAATCGAGAGAGAGACTTGTAGCGAGCTTACATCGACATTATGTTCTAAATTCTTCTTAGAGTTAGGATTGTATTGTTTAGTAGTTGTGAGAAAACGATTGGATTTTGTTTATGTTTTTGTTAATGCAATTTTAGTTCAAGGTTTGCTTATTCTTGATGTTTACGTTTTCTTGCATTTGGATCGGGAGAGGATATTGTGAGGGCATCTATTTGTCTAATATCGGGAGAGTTAGACTCACGAAACGAATAGGCATGGTTTTCATTCCAATCGGTGAAAACTAACTCAGCTTAGGATAAGTTCGAGTTTGAACGGCCTAAAAGAAGTGTAAGATTGGTTGTTGTTCATCATTGGTTCAGGCTGGGAGGTATTATCAAGGCTTGCACATCAACAATGTTTCGACTAAGGGATAAGGAGGAGCCACTAAAGGACGCTTTGCCGAACCTTGGCGTTGTTGGTTGCTGCCCAAGCAAGGGATTGCCGAGGCAGTTACTTAACCCATTGCTGCGACAGTAACTTTGGTCATTGCCGAGGCAATTCGGTGTTCATTGCATTCAAAAACCGAGACAATTCCAATTGATTTCCACACTACGACACAATATAATTCGGCCCACTCTCTCATCTTGATTACTCAACTCTTTAATTTACTGGCTTATTTTATTTTCTATTTCTTAGATTATTCTAAAAACTCAATTAATCACTTGTGTTCTTTATTTTTACTTCCTTTTCAGTGCGAGACAATAATTCCAGAAGATAGTATCAATCCCTGTGGAGACGATACTCAATACTCATCCCTTTATTACTTAAGACGTGTACACTAACACGATTGTAGGGCGCTTTACACACGCAACAATTATTCAATGATTTGATCGGTGTTGTCTCGCTTGGCATATTTTGCAAGTTGGATTGTACTGAACTTTGTGGGGGCAAAGTCTCAACATTTTGGTTTCTAGAAGTAGCATTCTCTGAACCTGTATAATTTATAGTAAAAAATTGTTAGAACATATAATAACTAACTAAATAAATAAGTAATAATAAAACTAATAAAGTGGACTATGTAAGTATTTGAAGAAGACTATGCCATTAAGCAGTCTGATGTCGATTATTAAGAAAACGGATGCCACTGAGTTTTAACCATAATAGAAACATTAATTACAAGAGAAGAAAAACTTGGTGGCAGGATCTTGCAGATTGTTCACTCTAGTCAATTAGGAGAAATAAACAATTTAGAATCTCAATTTAAAGCACTAGATATGTTCTACATGTGATCACATTCTCCCTACATAATATTAGATAAACAAGCTCTTAAGTCTAGAACATATCTGTTGCTCACCGAATAAAAAGGCAAATGATTCGGAGAATAATCGGAAAAGACCAATGTTCGTTATGGTTCATCAAATTAAAGCGCAAATACTCCGAATGTCTTCAATAGAAAATTCGTGTAAGATTTATATTATAAACTCCGATGATAAAATATAAAATTTAGATTATAAAATCCCTAAAACATAGTTCATCGAACTAATAAGATCAATTTGAAAATGCAAAATAACTTATATCCCTTACCTTGATTGTTCATTGACTCATTATTTGAATTGATTTTTGATTGTTTTCGTCGATTAGAATCATCCAAAGTTAATGCCGTAACTCTCACTCTCTTGCTTTTATGCATAGTTGCCTAGAAAAAACACAAGATCGATTATAAATTATGAACTATAAGTCATATTAGATTAGGTTAGATCAAATATCAAAGAAAAAACTTACTGATTTGTGTTTTCTCTTCAAGATAAAAGAAGAAAGACAATAGTGGGTTAATGACGGCTAAACTAATAATTAGGGTTTGAAAAAAATATTATTTATAAGTTCTAAAAGGTTTTCCTTCATAAATTTCCCTCCCAAACATAAATACCAAGAAAAAATTACGCTTAAATGAGAGGGAAATTTTATTAATATTAAAATGAGAGGAAATTTATAGTTTAATAATAGTATTAATAACTGTTTATATTTTTTAGTGAACAAAATCATATTGCGTCAATTATTTTATTCATATTGAAAATAATTTACTTTATACATATATGAAAATAAATAAATTTATGAGCTGAACCAACTGGTTTTGGTTTTTACATATATGAACACTATTTTTACCTGCTTTCGGTTTTATTTTACTAAGAAATAATCTGGTTATCCTTAGACTTCAATTTTTTTTTTTTATAAATGATGATGCTTGAATTTTTTTACATCATTTTCTTTTATAAATGACGCTGCTTGAAAGTTAGATTTGTGTATTTTAGAGTTTTATTAATATTGGATTAAGTTGAGTTTGGATCATTTCGTGCACTGTATCAATTCGAATTATGTGTGTCTTATATGTGTCTTACATGTATTCACAATACGTGTTTTGTGTGACACGTTTTTATAAATGTGTCTATTCATGTTTTACGCGTGTAAATTCGTGTATGATACATGTAAGACATAAAACACGAATTTGGTATTTGTGTCGACATGCATAAACATGAATTTTTTAAACTCATATACAAAAAATATGTGTTGTGTTCGTGGAGTACGTGGTTTCTTGTATTTTTAGCCTCGATTTTGTTGTAAGACCATTATTTAAAAACTAAATTTTAAATGATTAAACTTAAAACCTAAGTCCTAAAGTTTAATGCACAATTTACTCTCTAGGGTTTACATGTTTTTTCAACTTGGTACCTAATATTTTTTTGAGCACATGTGCCCTACCTTTTTCAGCGTTACTCATTTTGCCCACCACCGTTACTCCAACCGTTAAAAAATATTCCAGCCAATGAAACCGCGAAATGTCGGCTCCTCTTTGACTAAGTCATCCTGCATGATTTTATTGAAAGAGTAAATAACATGTCAAGTCTCTCAAGTTTGTTTTTGTTCAATTTAATCACCGAGAAGCCTATTTTTACCTATAAACGATCCTTATTTATTTCTAATTTTTTAATTTAACCCAATATTTGTTATTATTAATAATATTTTTATTTAAATGTTAATATTTAATAAAACTAAATTAAATTAAATATTTTAATATTAAATTGATCTTTGATATTAAAGTTTTGTCAACAGTATTTAAATTTATAACGAAAATAAATCAAATTGGAATAAATTGATCTTTGATATTATAAAATTTGAATAAATTGAATCCAATAATGAATAATTCATCATTTTGTGTTTTTTTTTTTAATTTTTGAAACGTTTTTCTTAATAACAATTAATGGTTCATTAATTATATTGTTAGGTGTATAAAAGTACTCATTTTAGGACCCTTTAGGACTTGATTGTTGTCATACTTAACATTCTTTTAGATGCATTAGTAATCATTCATACACAAGTTATTGCTCTTAACATTGTCATGCTTATCTGAATATATTTGGTGGAAAAGGTACCGCTTAAGTGTGTGTTTTGTGTTTATGCTCGGGCAGGCATTGTCGCGACAGAGAAAGAAAGGGAAGAATTGGTGCAGAACCATCGTTCGATGGTCTAGACTAGACTGGACTTTGATGACAATCACTACTGAGGATCGTTGAACCAAGAACAAGTCTTGCTGAGCGGAACCAACTGACAGACCTCTGCCGAGACAGTACACCGACAATGTTGCCGAAGGAGAAATTATGCAAAGTGGTAGTCGACTTGAAGAGCATAAAATGCTGAATTTTTCCACATACTTTGCACAATGATCGAAGCACGTGAAGGCCTTGAAGGCATGAAATGAAGGTTAAGGATGAAAATCGGCTAAGAAGGATAAAAGCAATAAACTAAAGAGATTCGTCTCTTTAATGAAGATATGTCCAACTCCAATTTAACTTCCTCTCCAAGAAAGACTTTTCCCTAAGCCTACTCCTATATAAAGAAGGCCAAGCCAACCAATTTCATCATCTAGAGTTCGAGAGGCTAGGGATTTTTTCAAGTGTTCACATTCTCCATCATGTTCTAATTCTTTCTTAGGCTAGGGTTATTTTATTTAGTAGTTGTGAGAAAACGTTTGTAATTTATTTTGGTTCTTTTAATGTAATTTTAGTTCAAGGTTTGCTTATTCTTGGTGTTTTACTTTTCTTGCAATTGAATCGAGAGAGGATATTGTGAGGGCATCTATTTGTCTAATATCGAGAGAGTTAGACTCAAGAAACGAATAAGCATGGTTGTCATCTCAATCGGTGATAACTAATTCGGCTTTGATATAAGTACGACTTTCAACAACTAAGAGAAGCGTGAGAATGGTTGGTGTTAACCCTTGGTTAACGCTGGGATGTATTGTCAAGGCCTGCACATCAATAGTGTTTCTTGTAACCCCCTCGACCCGACCTAGCCGGTAGACCGAACCGAATAGGTCACACGAGGAATATTGAAGTAAACCATGAAGGTTTACCTCAATAAACGACCCTATTTTTTTATTTTTATCTTTTCTAGATGCACAATAGGTTGCTATGTTTTTTTTTACGTTGCAGCGAATCATTTGCAAATTCAAACATACATCAATTTCATCAGATTACAACTTTTAGGGACCATTTGTAATTTTCATGATTTGCATAAACTTAAGTCAAATTCGTGTTACCAAACTTTAATGTCTCATTACATGCATATTTTTCAAATCTCAGCTCAAAATAAAGATTCATGCTCATTGAATTGCATCCGCAACATCCAGGGACTAAAACGTAAAGAACCAGAACTTCAGAACATGCCATTAACCAATTTAACTACCACCTATTTCGAAACACTAAAGCCCTGTTGTGAAACACAGAACATTCCATTAACTACTATAACTATCACTTGTTCCGATACACTAATGCCCTGTTTCGAAACACGGGCTCGTACCAAAACGCCTTAGAAGTGTTTCAAAACCATGGTTTCCAGTACCAAATCGTACCGGAACAAACCTTACTTGTTTCGATACACCAAGGCCATTTCAGGCACCCTGTTTCGATACAGGCTCGAGTGTTTCGAAACACCTAGGCCTGTAATGACAGATTTTGCTGGTTTTCACCCCAAATTCAACCTTAAACCAATCCAACATGTTTCTAACATGCATACATCATACATAAACATTATTCCTCAAACATAAGCAACATTTTTAGCAACCAAGCATGGCCAGTTGCATCAATGTAAATCTAGAGGCATGCAACCTAGCAAACAAACCACTCAAGAGTCAAAACTCAAACCAATACTTCAAACACCAATTAAAGGCCTTTTACAAGTATAAAAGCATATCGCAAACATGCTCAAAGGGTGTTCATACACATCACCCAAACAAACTTGAAATCACCCATTACCCTTATTACTCTAGTTCATAACCGAAACATACTTTCAAAGTGAAGTCTTCTTAAATCCACTTGCAAGTTGTTGCCTCCTAACACTTAATTATTTGCATTGATGGACAAAAGAGAGCGTAAGCTTACAAGTTTAGTGAGGAATGCTCAAAAACCAAAAACACCATTAATGCTTAAAACCATTTTCCCACTTTTGAAAACCATCATGCCCTCTTGAAATCCATGCACTTCTTCATTAAAATCAGCACGTTATACACCATGCAACAAGTATCAAATCGTTCAACAACAAAATCTATTGCTAACATATATATCAAGCCTTTCATGCATACCTACCAATATGCAAAGCTTTTAAAGTAAAACATGTATTTTTCATACTGTGCATCCATAAACATTTCCATCACAATTAATCAATTATATTGGCTCACAAGTGATCAACAACATTCTCATTTCTCAAAAAGTATCGGATACACGGATTCCCAAGTGTTGTCCCAACACTTCATACATTCTCACCCGCATCTCAAAGTTCACGCACGGGAGCTACCCTCCACCGTTGTGACACCCGTGGTGGAGTATTCGGTACCTTACAACCCCTCGACACCACTCTTCGGTAGATGTATAACCCCACTAACAAGAGACGGGATACAACTTAATTTCCTCAATCGTTAAGTTACTTGGATGGAGTTTTCGGTATAATCACAACCCCTCAACATCCAAGGTGACTTGTTTATAGTGCACTCAATCCTATATCCGCCTAAATATATTCGATTTCATTTGCAAAACACTTCACACAACATCACTTGCCAATATAATTCACTTTTAATGCAAACCTCACTATTTTCCAAAGCATTCACAATAAGTTGTATTCCAAGCATTAAACCATGCTTCAAAAACCATGTATAAACACATGCATACAAGGATCACTTACCTAGTGTATCCTTAAAAAATATGACATCATCAACAACATAATATATACTCAAATTATGTAAAACAGTAGGTAAACACATTTAAAAACAAGTGCATCCATAAGCTCATAATAGCACAATCTGAGGGAGAAAATCACTTTACTTACTTTCGAACTTAACAAAGCGTTTTGAGCTTACACTAAGTTCCCAAAACCACTTTTAAGATGTTTCAAAGCTGGAAATCTGAGGGAGAAAATCACCTCAATTTCCGACGCGAAATTCAAGCGTCCGATGTCCCCGAAACTTCATTGTTTGCTTCCAAAAGATCCTCCCCTGATTACACCACTCAAGGACAGAGGATTAATGCATCTCAAAGCATTAAAACCACCTGCAAACACTAAAATCCCGCAGCTCTACCCAAGGGCACCAAAATACCCATCTGAAACCACTAAAATCACATTCGATTGATCATTAAACTCAACTCAGCCATCAACAAACACTTCCAGCACATTTTAACTATAAATCAACATCCTAATACCTCCAACAACTCTGATCTCCCAAATCCAAGACAAAAACCCAAAAGTAACAACCTAAACAATTAGAGATCTCAATGATTTCGGGATTTTTATGATCAAAACTCATTATTAACATCATTTAACATCCAAATCAAACTCAAAATCATTCTTAAATCAATCAAAATAGTGCCCAAACGAAAGTCACATTAAATCTCAACTTTTAGCAAGATTTTGACATTTTCATCAAATCAACATTAAAACCTTAATTAAAAACACAAATCAAGAGCCAAATACTTTGGAATTTCAGTAAGGAACCTTGATTAGAGGAGTAACACAAAATTACCTCTAATCATTGCTTTTCTTTCAGTTGGCAAGTTTTCAACTCAAGAAGCTTTAAGAAATCCTTGCAAATCTTTGAGTAGAATCTTTGGAAAAGTGTTATAAATCAAAAGAGAAAAAGGATGAAAAGAATTATAGAAATTGAGAGAAAAAAGAGAATGTTTGGCTGAAGAGAAAAGGAGAAATAGAAAAGTTACGTCAAAATGATTTCACAAATTAACTTCCTTGTTTTAATAAAATCACCCTCTTCCTTTTTAATTAAAACATTAAAATCACATGTGAATTAAAGAAGAGGCTTAATTGCCATTAAGCTCCCTAAAGATTCTAAGAATTTAACTCTTCTTTAAAAATCACACTTTTCAACAATTTTAAATCTTTACAATTTGGTCACTACCCAAAATGTACATGTTCCAAAACCCATTTTATAAAATTGATTTTTACCAAACCCATATATATCATTTTATATGATTTTAGAAATTTTTATCATATTTTTACCTTATCCCGAATCATGATTTCCTTGAACCGTCCTTAAAGACTAGAATCTCCAACTCTAGGTTCGACTAACCCAAATCGATGCCTAAAACACCTAGGCCCAAAACTGGGGCGTTACAACTCTCCCCACTTAGGAAATTTCGTGCTTAAAATTTTACCTGATGGAAAAAGATGCATAAACTGCTTTAGCCTGTCCGCCTTGCTCTCCCATGTGGCCTCCTCAACTCCTCGATGTCGCCACAACACCTTCACAAGTTCAATCGTCTTACCACGAATAACTTTACTACTATAATCAAGGATCCCCCTGGTTCCTCATCACATGATAAATTTAGATTTAACTCAATCTCCGCGAAAGGCATCACATGAGATGGATCCGATCTATACTTTCGTAACATTGAAACATGAAACACATCATGGATCTTCTCCAACTCGGGAGGCAACCTCAACCGATATGCAACAGGACCAACTCGCTCCACAACCTCATAAGGTTCAATAAGCCTCGAATTAAGCTTACCCTTACGTTCGAATCTCATCACCTTCTTCCAAGGCGATACCTTTAGTAACACGCGATTTCCAACCGCAAAATCAATCTCCTTACGCTTTAAATCCGCGTAAGACTTTTGACAATTCAAAGCAACCTTCAACCGTTCACATATGAGTTTCACTTTCTCGGTTGTTCCCTTAAGCATATCCGGCAAGGAAACCAACTTTTGCCCCGCCTCCGCCTAACAAAGAGGCGTCCTACACTTTCTCCATACAAAGCTTCATACATAGCCATTTGTATACTTGCCTGGAAACTATTATTATAGGCAAATTCCACCAAAGGCAACTGTTTTTCCCAAGAACCTTGGAAATGTATCACACAACACCTCAATATATCCTCCAGCACCTGGATAATTCGCTTCGACTGTCCATCCATCTGAAGATGATATGAAGTGATGAAATTCAAGCGCGTACCCAACGCTTGATGTAAACACTCCCAAAATCTCGCTGCAAACCTCAGATCTCTATCTGACACTATAGACTCAGGCACACCATGCAAATGCACTATCTCAGCAATATACAACTCCTCTAGCTTATCCAATGTATACATAGTATGCACAGCCAAGAAATGCGCACACTTCGTAAGACGATCCACAATCACCCAAATTGAGTTCTTCTTTGATGGTGTCAAAGAAAAACTAGACACAAAATCCATTGTAATCCTTTCCTACTTCCATTCCGGTATCCTCAAAGGCTGCAACAAACCAGAAGGAAACTGATGCTCAGCTTTCACACGCTGACATACCATACACTTGCTCACAAAATCAGCAACATCCTTTTTCAACCCCACCACATAGTACTCATCCTTCAAACCACGATACATCTTTGTACGACCAGGATGCATAACAAAAGGATCGGTATGGGCTTCAATCAAAATAGTGCGCCTCAACTCAACATCCTCCGGCACAACTATCTAACTTTTAAAGCATAAAACACCATCATCATCGAAATTGAAATCTGTTGCACTACCATCAACTATATCCTGAACATGAGGCACCATCGAATCATCAAGCAACTGCATATCCTTAATCAATTGAATCAAGGAAGGTTTCACTTGTAACTCGGCTATCAACCCACCATCACGCGATATACTCAACTGAGCAAACATCGCTCTCAACTCAACAGCTACCTTCCTACTCAAAGCATCGGCCACCACATCGGCCTTTCCAAGATGAAACTCAATCGTCATATCATAATCCTTAAGCAACTCCAACCATCTTCGTTGCCTAAGATTCAACTCCCTTTGAGACATGAGATACTTCGAACTTTTATGATCGGTGTAAACCACACACCTTTCATCGTAAAGGTAATGCCTCCAAATTTTCAAAGAAAACACAATCGCAGCAAGCTCTAGATCGTGGGTAGGATAGTTGCGCTCATGTACCTTCAATTGTCTAGATGCATATGCCATAACCTTCCCACCTTGCATCAACACACAACCTAGACCAACATATGGTGCATCACTATAAACCACAAACTATTTACCCGATTCTGGTCTAATTAGAAAAGGAGCTCGCGTTAAAGCTTCCTTCAACCTCTCGAAAGCTTGTTGCCTAACATCCGTCCACTCAAAGAGAACATTCTTTTGCAACAACTTAGTCAAAGGAGCATCAATCTTAGAAAAACCCTCCACAAAAATTCAATAATATCAAGCCAAGCCAAGAAAACTACGCACTTCTGTCACCGATTTAGGCGTTTTCCAATTCATCACCGCTTCAATCTTGTGTTGGTCAACCTGAATACCCTTCGCCGACACTATATGTCCAAGAAAGACCACTTCCCTAAGCCAAAACTCACACTTGCTCAGCTTAGCATAAAGTTGATTCTTCAACAGCCCTTGCAACACAATCCGAAAAGCTATCTTGGGTACATCCACATCCTTAACCTTCAATTGATAATATCTTGACCTCAAATCAATCTTCAAAAACACTAAAGAACCTCGAAACTGATCAAACAAATCATCAATCCTTGGCAAAGGGTACTTGTTTTTAATCGTCAACTTATTCAGTTGCCGATAATCTATACGCATACGCATCGTGCCATCCTTCTTCTTTACAAACAAGACCGGTGCATCCCAAGGTGAAACACTTGGCCTTATGAACCCTCGATCAAGAAACTCTTGAAGTTGCGTTTTCAACTCTTTCAATTCATTAGGTGCCATTCGATAAGGAGCAATAGACACCGGAGTCATATTTTCATACAACTCAAAGCCAAACTCGACTTCTCTGTTTGGTGGCAAACCAGGCAACTCTTCTGGAAAGACAACCAAAAACTCACATACCATTCGTATGTCTTGCACTCGCACTTTCTTTGAACTAGGGTTCATCAAATAAGCTAGGAAAGCTTCGCAACCCAACTCCATCATCCGACTCGCTTCAAGGGCCGAAATCACATTGGACAAGAATTTCACATTCTCGCCCACGATTACCACTTCATAATCATCAATAAGTTTCAAGGTAACTCGCTTAACATCAAAATCAACTACAGCTTTATGCTCAGATAACCAATCCATTCCAAGAATCACATCAAAGCCATAAAAAGGCAATACCATCAAATCAATTGAAACACATGGCCTTGAACAGATAAAAGACATCTCTTATACAGTTTTCTTGTAACAACAGTTTCACAAAAAGAGCTTGTTACTTGCATTCATACATCTAGCATCTCAATATGGATATCAAGAAAATGTGCATACTCACTCAAGATGTATGAATGCGTAGATCCAGAATAAATTAAAGCTAACAAAGAAAGGGATTGCAAAGCGAAGGTACTTGCAATCACGTCGGTGTCATTATGTCCCTCGCGATGTGCATACACTCTTGCAGGACCACCACCCTCAAGTTGAACAGCAACAACATGAGCCACACCTCTCTGTTGATCTTCCCTCCGTCGGAAATTACCTCGGTCGCGCCCACGACCTCTCTATGGTGTAACAACATGTGCTCGTCCCTGGCCACCTTCAGCTAGCAAAGGACACTCACATCTCATATGAATAGCTGATCCACAGTTCCAACAAGAATTAGCCCCAGCCATAGGACCCTACGCCTCATGAGCCACATGAGGAAAATCTCGCCTCACATGCTCTTGCGATTCACATGACCAGCAAGTATTCTTCTCAAACCTCACTCGATTACCCTGAGCTGGCGCACCTCGCCCAAAATTACCTCGCCTCGCCTTAGGCCAATACCTACGGTCATGGTTCCTCTTGTTTTGTCCACCACTAAGACAAAAATTTGCATCTCTCTTACACGATCTAGAACCACTAACGCGTGAGGTCAAACCCAAACGCTGCTCTATATCCTTGGCTCGCGTCACCAGCACATCAAAATCAGTGTAATCAGAAGCGAGCATGAAAGTCTTCACTTCCTGCACCAAGCCATAATGGAAGCGATCACATCGATGCATATCACCTGGCACCAATTCTGGATCATATTGATTCAAACGTACGAATTGGACCTCGTACTCACCTACAATCATGTTCCCTTGCACCAAGGACATGAACTCACGCTTCTTGTCATCCAAGTATCTAACTCCTAGATACTTCTTTTTAAAGGCAACCTGGAAGAAACTCCAATCCACCTCATTAGGTTCCATAGCCGCGGTCACAGTCGTCCATCAAGCATATGCATCACCATGCAATAAAGAAACATCACAACCCAGCTTGCTTGCATCATTGCACCCCATCTAATCCAAAATCCGGATCGTACTAGCCATCCAAGCCTCAGATGCTTCAGGAGACAATCCACGATATTCAACGCCTCCCAAACTTTGCAAGCGTTCCGATGGCAAACCTAATTGCCCAGCAGCAGGTGCTTGCACTTGCACTTGCAGTCCAGCAACAACAGCTTGGAATGCTCCCATCATCGCGTATACCAAAGGCGTCAAATCACCTAACACCGGACCAGCTTGTCCGTGTTGCACCTGCTCCTCACCCCTAGGTGGTGGCGGCGGTGGATGAGGTAAATTCACACTAGGCAAAACCTCGTTCTCCTATTTCCTTTGCTCACCAACAGGAGCAACTAACCCTGAACGTAGCTCTCGCCTCGCTCCCATTGTGCTATTATCATTAAGGCATGAATATAAAACAAAACAAGAAATCAGGCAAGCTTCTAGCAAGGATTCAAGACTTCGAATTAAATTTAAAACATTTCACTATAGTAATAAGGCAATGGGCATCCCAGTTTCCCCCAAACATAGCATAAATCATACAACATGCATGTCACCACCATCATGCATCACATTCAATAAGATTCAGCCCACAATATCATCACATACAACTGCTCATACTCATATCACAATCATCATACATAGAATCGCCATCATTCGATCAACATTAACATACTTATAACATTCACCGTGCAAAACAAACATCACCAATTACACACATTCACATCTCAATTACTTACCATCACCCCATTCTTTCGAAACCTGGCTCTGATACCACCAAATGTAACCCCCTCGACCCAGCCAAGCCGGTAAACCGAATCGAACGGGTCACAAAGGGAATATTGAAGTAAACCGGGAAGATTTACCTCAATAAACGACCTTGTTTTTTTTCTCTTTTTATCATGTCTAGATGCACATTAGGTTTCTATATTTTTTACGTTGCAGCGGATCATTTGCAAATTCAAACATTCATCAATTTCATCAGATTATAACTTTTAGGGACCATTTTGTAATTTTCCTGATTCACAGAGACTTAAGTCAAATTCGTGTTACTAACCTTTAATTAGTCTCATTACATGCATCTCTGTCAAATCTCAGCTCAAAATAAACATTCATGCTCATTGAATTGCATCTGCAACATTCAGGGACTAAAATGCAAAGAACTAGAACTTTAGAACATGCCATTAACCAATTTAACTACCACCTGTTTCGGAACACTAAAGCCCTATTCCGAAACACAGAACATTCCATTAACTACCATAACTGTCACTTGTTCTGATACACTAAAGCCTCGTTTCGGAACACGGGCTCGTACCGAAACGCCTTAGAAGTGTTTCGAAACCATGGTTTCCAGTACCAAATCATACTGGAACAAACCTTACTCGTTTCGATACACCAAGGCCATTTCAGGCACCCCGCTTCGATACAGGCTCGAGTGTTTCGAAACACCTAGGCCTGTAATGAAAGATTTCACTGGTTTTTCACCCAAAATTCCAACTTAAACCAATTCAACATGTTTCTAACATGCATACACCATACATAAACATTATTCCTCAAACATAAGCATCATTTTTAGCAACCAAGAATTTCCAATTGCATCAATGTAAATCTAGATGCATACAACCTAGCAAACAAACCACTCAAGAAGGATAAGGAGGAGCTATCGAAGGACGCTTTGTCGAACCTTGAAGGTTGCCACTCAATTGCCCAGACAATATTTGTTGTTCTTTCTGCGGCAGTAGCTTTGCTCATTCCCGAGGCAACCCTGTTGTTCATTGTCGAGGCAATCAAGCTGACTTTTGTATTCATAACTATGAGAGTTTCATTAGAATTCCACACTACAACGCAGAATAATCCAGCCTATTTAAACATCATAGTTTCTCAACCTTTTAATTTACTTGCTTGTTTTATTTTATTAATTTTATTCAATCGAACCCTTACTTGTGGTTTTACTTTCTACAGTGTGAGATAATAATTTCGAAGGTAGTACCAATCCCTGTGGAGACGATATCTTTTATACTATAACTTGGCAATATGTACACTTGCACTCAAATTGTGATACCGGTTACGCACAACAAGTTTTTTGGCACCGTTGCAGGGCATTGGCGACTTTTGTTTTATTTTCTTGCACTTTTTATTTTTAAGTTTTCAAGGGCTAAAAAAATTTGGTTTTGCATTGGTGTATGACCAGGGCTAACCCAAGTACTCCATTATTCGAACTTGATCCAGAAATTGAACGTACTTGCAAAAGACTCAAACAAATGATAAGAGCAGCAATGGCAGACCCGGTAGGTGGCTGAAAAGGCAACCAGAATGCCACGATAAGTGATGGAGTGATCATTGGAAGAAACATGACCGTTCAAGATTATTTAGAAGAAGATCTTAGTGGGCTGAACTCAGGAGTTGTTACACCTGACATTGAAGCAGCCCACTTTGAATTAAAGACAGTCATGTTCAATATGATCAATACCATTGGTCAATTTGGCGGATCAACAACTGAAGATGCCAGACAACATCTCAAGTCATTCATGGAGATTTGCAACTCATTCAAAATACTAGGAGTCCATGAAGATGTCTTGAGACTGAAGATGTTTCCCTATTCCATGAGAGATAGGGCAAAAACTTGGTTAAATAGCATTCCAGCAGGATCATAGGATCTTGGATTGACTTGTGTCGTGATTTCATTGCTCGTTTTAGTCTTACAAATTTATATGATAACTTGCGTAACGAAATCACTTCTTTTCGACATGCGGACGATGAATCCATGTACGAGGCCTATGAGCGTTTTAGAGAATTGCTAGACAAATGTCCTTTGCACGGATTTCTGCTCTGGACACAAGTAACAATGTTCTACAATGCAGTCAATGCCCTGATAAGGATGATGTTGGATGCCTCGACAAATGGCACACTTCTAGACAAACCACCAGAGGAGGCTATGGAGATTCTGAACAAGCTTGCAAAGAATGACTATCAGTTTCCCACAGACAGAAGATGAGGAACTAGACTTCATGCCACTATAAACGAGCTTGATTCATCGGATTCAATTATTTCACAATTAGCCAAATCTAACCAATTTGGTGAAAAACATGCAACGACCAAGCAACACACAGGAGGTCAAGGTAATTGGTTCTTTTTGTGATTTATGTAATGGTAACCATGATTCTTCTTAATGTCCAAAGAATCCAGAGTCAAGCTTTTATGTTAGAAATTACAACCAGAAGAACAACATGATATCCAACACCTACAACCCATCTTTGAAGAAACACCCGAATTTCTCATGGAGCAACCCTAACAACGCACTCAACCAGAACAATCAGAATACTCCACCATTGGGATTCCAACAGAACATACCTCGGCAATCAATGCAACAACAACAACCACAACAATTGATGTCGCATCAACAACCTATGCAATCTAGTTCTTTGGAAAACTCTCTCAATGCTTTTATGTCTCAAACTAGTGCATATATGGATAATACTGATAAATTCATAAAGAAAACTGATGCCTTTATGTACAGGACTGAGATAAGGATGCAGAACCATGAGGCAACATTAAAATCCCTGGAAACTCAAGTTGGGCAATTCACACAAATCCTGAACTCCAGACCGATAGGGGGTCTACCAAGTGATACAAAAGTCATGAGGGGAGCTACTCATGAATAATGCAAAGCAATCACCATACGAAGTGGTATTCAACTCAAGGAGCCCCGAGTTAAGGAAACAGAGCAGACAAAGCCAAAGGAGCCAATTGTCGCGGTAATGCCCAACAACACTGCCTCGGCAATACCTGTTGACAACTTTTCCTTGACAACACCTGACAAAGACACTACAGAGAATAAGAAGGCATCTAAAGGTCCTGATTCAGCGCCATAGATGAAATTCTCATGCAAGGAACGAATCGAAGACATTCGTCTTCCACCACTGTTCCCACAAAAGCTGAAACGGCAGAAGCAAGAGTACCAATTCAAGAAGTTTTTTAACATCTTGAAACAGGTTCACATCAACATAACTTTGGTAGAAGCAATAGAGCAAATGTCGAACTGCGCCAAATTCCTTAAGGACATTGTTTCTAAGAGAACAAGGATCTGGGAATTTGAGACTGTTGCCGTGACAGAAGGATGTGTGGACATGTAGAATGCAACCAAAACTGAAGGATCCAAGGAATTTTACCATACCATGCGCTATTGGAAGCCATTATGTAGGGAAGGCACTATGCGATCTTGGAGCAAGCATCAACTTGATGCCAAAATCAGTCTTCCAACGACTTGGAATAGGAAAGCAAGACCCACTACAGTGATGTTGCAGCTTGCCGATAGATCATATGTCCCTCCAGAGGGAAAATTGAAGACATCCTGGTAAGACTGGATAATTTTATTTTCCTTATTGATTTCATCGTCTTGGATTGTAAAGCAGATGGGTTCGCACCTATCATCCTTGGGAGTCCATTCCTAGCCACGGGAAGAACCTTGATTGATGTTGAAAGAGGAGAACTCACCATGAGGGTGAATGATCAACAAATTAAGCTGAACTTCTTTCACACTCTTAAGCAACCCAATGACCTAGAAGAGTTTCAAGCCATACAAGCCATAACCGAGTTCGACACAAACTGCCTAAACAATTGCCTTCGACAATGCCTGTGAAAGTTGCCTCGGTAGCATTCAGGGGGATTGCCTCGGCAATGCCTATGATGACTACCTCGACAATTACCTTGAAAACTTCTCTGAGTTTGAAAAGTATGAAGGATCGGACGACAAAGATCATGATGAAGCCAACTGGATAACAAGTCGTCCAGGTAAGTATTTCAATCCCTTAGATTATTCAAGGGAAGAAAGAAAGATTGGAAAACCTTTTATCGAGCAACCACTAGTTCTTGAATTAAAATAATTGCCTGATTGATTAAAATATGTTTATTTGGGAACCAACAACACATTGCCCGTAATCATCTCTTCTAAGTTGCAGCCTGAACAGGAACAAAGACTGATTAACATGATGCGGCAACAGAAACGGGCAATAGGGTGGACTATTGCCGATTTGAAGGGAATTAGCCTGGCAGTTTGCATGCACAAAATCCTCTTGGAGGAAGATCATAAACCAATCGTTGAGGCACAAAAAAGGCTTAATCGAGTCATAAAAGAAGTGGTAAGAAAAGAGATTATCAACTAGCTCGATGGAGGCCTTATATACCCTATATCTGACAGCACATGGGTAAGTCCGGGACAATGTGTACCAAAGAAGGGAGGTATGACATTGGTAAGCAATAAAAATAATGAACTAATCACAACCAAGACTGTGACCGGTTGGAGGGTTTGTATGGATTACCGTAAGTTGAACAAGGTTACTAGGAATGATCACTTTCCCTTATCTTTTATCGATTAATGCTTGACCATCTTGCAGGTAAACCATTCTATTGTTTTCTTTATGGTTATTTAGAGTATAACCAAATTGCCATAGCACCTGAAGATCAAGAGAAGACCACCTTCACTTGCCCATACGACACATATGCCTTTTGAAGAATGCGATTCGGACTATGCAATGCCCGACAACCTTCTAGCGATGCATGATGGCAATTTTCTCCGATATGGTGGAAGATTTCCTGGAGATCTTCATGGATGACTTTTCGGTGTTTGGAGATAACTTTGACAATTACCTCGACAATTTGGAAAAAGTTCTAACAAGATACGAAGAAACCGATTTAGTCTTAAACTGGGAGAATTGCCATTTTATTGTGGATGAAGGCTTCATTCTCGATCACAAAATCTCATCCAAGGGCATTGATGTTGACAAAGCTAAAGTCGAAGTGATCGAGAAACTACCCCACCTACTTCGGTCAAAGGAATTCGAAGCTTTTTGGGGCACGCAAGTTTTTATAGGAGATTTTTGAAAAATTCTCTAAAATAACTAATCCTTTGTGTAGTTTGCTTGAACAGGGTAAAGCCTTTGACTTTGACAACTCATGCCTCAAGGCATTCGAAACCCTGAAACAAAAGCTTGCAGCCAGACCAGTAGTGGTTCCATCAGATTAGACATTGCCCTTTGAATTAATGTGCCATGCAAGTGACTTTGCAGTAGGAGCAGTCCTGGGCCAAAGGTCATGTAAGATCTTTCATGTGATCTACTACGCTAGTAAAACTCTTAATGAAGCACAAGTGAACTACACCAGAACAGAGAAAGAGTTACTAGATGTAGTGTTTGCATTCGATAAGTTCCATTCATACTTGATTGGTACCAAGGTAATTGTTCATACCGATCATTCAACAATTAAGTACATTTTTTCTAAGAAAGATGTCAAACCTCGTTTAATTTGTTGGATATTACTTCTACAAGAGTTTGGCATTAAGATTAAGGACATGAAAGGTACAGAGAACCAAGTTGTCGATCATCTACAACTCTAGAAGGAGAAGCCAAGATGCATTCCCAGATGAACAGTTTCTCATTGCCTCAGCAACTCTAGAAGGCACTACCTCGGCAACACAAACAGACCCTGCCTTGGCATTGTAGATGGGCACTACCTCGACAAGCATAGACATCATTGCCTCGGCAATTGTTGCAACGCTCTCATCTACACCCTGGTATGCATATCTTGTGAATTTTTTAGTTAGTGGTGTTTTACCTTATAACCTTACTCACCAAGGAAAGAACCAGTTCCAACATGATGTTAAGCATTATTATTGGGACGAACCTCTTCTGTTTAAACAATGTGCAGACCAGGTTATAAGGAGGTGTGTTCCTGAGGAAGAACATCAAAATGTGCTCCAACAAGTCCATGCTTCACCCTATAGAGGACACTTTGGCGCGACACACACAGCGGCCAAGGTTTTACAATCTAGATTATATTGGCGAACCCTTTACAAAGATGCCCATGAGTTCTATAAGCAATGTGACCGATGTCAACGGACCTTAAATATCACAAGAAGGAATGAGATGCCTTTGCAAAACATCCTAGAAGTTGAACTATATGATGTGTGGGGAATCGACTTCATGGGACCCTTCCCATCTTCATGTGGAAACCTCTACATATTCTTTTTCGTTGACTAGGTCCCCAAATGGGTAGAGGCAATTGCAACCCCAAACAATGACTCCAAAATCGTACAGAGATTCCTACAAAAGTATATATTTACTCGGTTTGGAGTGCCTAGAGCAATCATAAGCGATGAAGGCAAACACTTTGACAACAAACTCATTGCTAAGGCATTACAAAAATCTGGGGTGACATATAAGATTTCCACGGCATACCACCCACAGACCAATGGACAGGTCAAGATATTAAATAGAGAGTTGAAGAATATCCTTGAGAAGGTAGTCAACCTCTCATGCAATGATTGGTCCCTTCGACTAGATGATGCACTATGGGCCTACAGGACAACCTTTAAAACACCTTTGGGCATGTCACCCTTTCAGCTTGTGTATGGTAAGGCATGTCACCTACCTACGGAGATTGAACACAAGGCATATTGGGTGATCAAAACTGTGAACATGGATTGGAAGAATGCTGGTCAAAAATGCATACTGGACCTTAATGAGATGGAGGAATGACATGCCATAGCATACGACAATGCCATAATCTACAAGGAGAAAACCAAGCGCTGGCACGACAAGAAAATATTTCTGCGGCAATTTCTGCCCGAGCAATTAGTCCTCCTCTTTAATTCTCAGTTGAAATTATTCCCAAGAAAATTACGATCGAGATGGTTTGGACCATTTGAATTTGTCAAGGCATTCCCCCCATGGTGCCGTAAAAATCAAGTCCCCAAAAGATGGCCATGAATTCAAAGTTAATGGGCAGAAATTGAAGCACTGCACAGGCACCCATGTCACAAGAGAGAAGGAAGTGATAACTTTAGGAGATGCATCCCCATGCACTCCTTTAGTGTCTTAATTTTCCCTTTTACTTTTATTTTTATTCTGTTTTTGTTTTCCACATCTTTAATTTTTTTAGGATTACAGTTTATTTTTATTTAATGATATTTACTTAATTCTGTCTTTTAGGAAGGAGATCAAGAAATAAGGAGAAGATGGGCCGATTGGTGACTCCAAGCCCAACAACCCAACAAAAACCCTAGAGCACATTCATTGCCCAATGGCAACTAGCCGCCAAATGCTAATGGGAGGAGCCTGATATTCGTTACGCAAGATCTAACCAACGGCAATAAAACCACAACGGCTAGTACAACAACTAGTGCCGCGAAAATCCTTGCCGCCTACACATTTAATGCCCAACGGCTATCTCATGCCCCAAATGGCTATCTTCATGTCTCCATCTATATAAACCCCCTCTTAATACTTTACCGTCCACCCATCTTCCTCTCTATTCTTGACTCTTAGGATTTCCTTTGCTTTTATTTTCTCTCAATTTACGATTCTCACAACTACTCTCAAATGGCTTTGAAAATAGGAAGAGGAGAACACTCACGAATCACCGAATCACCGTCGTTCAAAAGGTTTGCACCGCCAGAAGTGGAGAAGAGATTCAATGCCAAGTTCGTAGGCCACCAAGTTTTGGAGCAACAAGGGTTCCAATACTCCACGTCTCACACGGATTTCAGCCTAGAACCTTTCATCTTCTAAAAAATTGAACATCAAAAGTGGAAAATACTTTGCCATCAACCGGAGCCAGAAAATGTAACATGGGTTCAGGAATTTTATGCCCACTCTTCAAACCCGAACAACCTATTTGTCCACGTCAGAGGCCAAGCTATTCCGATCGATGCTGAGGCAATCAACATGTATTACGGCATTCACATGGCTCACGATGAACATAAGGAGTTTGTTGACAAGCTTTTGGCCGAGGATTACGAGGACATAATCCGAGAGCTATGCATGCCTGGGATGACGTGGAACGAGGGTGCACACAAGGGAACGGTAAATCGCCAAAGGCTTATGCCCGAGGAAAAACTTTGGAATACCTTTGTACAAAGGAACTTAATGCCAACTTCCCATAACACCACGGTTGACAAACCTAGGCTTACATTTATCCATTCTATTATGCACAATAGAATTCTTAATGTTGGTTCGATTATTTGCAATGAGATTTTTCTTTGCAGCCAAAAAGAAAAGGGCCGACTTTATTTCCCAAGACTAAATACCTGGTTGTGCAAAAAAAAAGAGTGTCGACTGAGCCAGCTGATGAGTTCACACCGACACGGAAGGGATGGACAAAGACCAATATTTCAAAATCATGCAAATCACGGAGGTCGAGCCACATTCAACACCAGTGCAGGCTATTGCAGCGGCAACATCTTCGAGCAATGCCACAGCAAGTCCAGCCGCACATGTCGTGGCAGCCACCCTCCAGAGTATTGCACAGCAGCTGGCTGCAATAGACAAGAGGTAACGTATATTCATGCAATACGCGAGGGACTTCAACAACTCTGTCATTCAAGTAATCATGGATAAATACCTAGAGAGCACTATCAAGTTCCCGCCCTTACCAGCTGATATCCTTGCCGAGGAAACACCAAGGGCACATGCCGTGACAACACCAGGAGACACTTCCTCGGCAGCAAAGACCGTCAAGATCTTGGCAACTCAAGATGCCACTGCCTCGGTCATGCCAACATCCTCTGTCGTGGCAACGAAGGACGACCATACCCTAGTAACCAGAACCGATAAGGGAAAGGCACCAGTTGTTGACCCCGATCAAATCGATGAATGGTCTGACTTCTTAGACTCGACAGATTCCGTCGCACCACCTGCCAAGGCCAAACCAGCCCTAACACCAAAAAAGTGCAAGGCCTCGTCCACTGAGGAATTTTCCCTCGAAAATGACAAGGACGAAGAGGTGATGAAGAAAGCCGAACCTACCCCTCCATCCCGTCAGTAACCACCAAGGGCAACAAAGCGTGCCAAGCACATGACAAGGAGAAAATTGATCATCCAAAGTGACGATGACTCATCTGATTCCCCGTCGATCTAGTTTATATTTTTCTCTTGGCCTTTTACTTTTTTATTTTTTGTATGCATGCATTGAGGGCAATGCTCCTCTCGAGTTTGGGGGAAGTAGTTCTTTTTGTTGTCTTATTTAAGCACGCATGTATCAGTTACCCTTGCTTTAATTGAATGAAGTTAATTTCCTCGGGAATTGATGTCTTCCTCATTGCCGTAGCATTAGAAAATTATCTTGAGCCTTTAATTTTAGGATGTATATGGAAGATAACTTAGAATCACACTATGAGATTAGAACTTTAAAAATACACTTTTGTGACTTGATTGATTGAAGGAGTTCTAGGACACTTAGGATGATTACTTGCTTAGAAAAAAATTTGGGTTAAAATTTAAGAAGTTAGAAGTGCCCGAAACCGGCTCTAGTTTAGACTTAGAAAAAATCACTAGAGGTGCCCGAAATTGGCTCTAGTCAATTATCCTGTTAAAAGAAACACTAGAGGTGGCCGAAACTGGCTCTAGTTAAAATTTTCTTTTGGAAGGGAAAGAAACCCAAGGAAAGTAAGTCAGTTACCTAGTGTTACTTAGAACCCGGAAAATCATCTTGTTCACAATTATACACACACTCACAAATCTTATAGTTTGATTCAAGGGAATTCCTAAGCATCCAAAGAATTAAGGGGCAAACACATTCACCTTTACGGTTTGGAGAGGAAAAGAAAACGTAAGTCTGAGGAGTAATTTTATGAAGATTAAAGCCTTGGAAATTGATGGTTAGTTTTGCATTGATTGAGGACAAGCAATAGTTCGAGTTTAGGGGTGTGTTAGGTGTATAAAAGTACTCCTTTTAGGACCCTTTAGGACTTGATTATTGTCATACTTAAGCTTCTTTTAGATGCATTACCAATCATTCATACACAATTTACTACTCTTAACATTAACATGCTTATCTGAAGATATTTGGTGGAAAAGGCACTGCATAGGTGTGTGTTTTGTGTTTATGCAAATTTTACTACACACTACTCGGGCAGGCATTGCCGCGATAGAGAAGGAAAGGGAAGAAAAGGTGTAGAACCATCATTCGATGATCCAGGCCAGACTGAACTTTGATGCCAAACACTATCGAGGATCGTTGAACCAAGAACAAGTCTTGTTGAGCGGAACCAACTGACAGACCTCTACTAAGGCAATGGATAAGCCTCTGTCGAGGTAGTACACCGACAATGTTGCCGAAGAAGAAATTATACAAAGTGGTATTCAACTTGAAGAGCATAAAACGCTGGATTTTTCCACATACTTTGCACAATGATCGGATCAAGGGAAGGCCTTGAAACTATGGAATGAAGGTTAAGGATGAAAATCGGCCAAGAAGGATAAAAGCAATAAATTAAAGAGATTAACCTCTTTATTGAGGATATGTCCAACTCCAACTTAACTTCCTCTCCAAGAAAGACTTTGCACTAAGCCTACCCCTATATAAAGAAGGCCAAGCCAACTGATTTCATCATTTAGAGTTCGAGAGGCTAGGGATTTTGTCGAGTGTTCACATTCTCCATCATGTTCTAATTCTTTCTTAGGTTGGGGTTATTTTGTTTAGTAGTTGTGAGAAAACGTTTGTAATTTGTTTTGGTTTTTTAATGCAATTTTAGTTCAAGGTTTACTTATTCTTGGTGTTTTACATTTCTTGCAATTGAATCGAGAGAGGATATTGTGAGGGCATCTATTTGTCTAATCTCGAGAGAGTTAAAACTCAAGAAACGAATAAGCATGTTGCCATCCCATTCGGTGATAACTAATTCGACTTAGGGATAAGTACGAGTTTCAATGGCTAAGAGAAGCGTGAGATTGGTTGGTGTTCACCCTTAGTTAACGATGGGAAGTATTGTCAAGGCCTGCACATCAATAGTGTTTTGACTTAGGGATAAGGAGGAGCCATTGAAGGACGCTTTGCCGAACCTTGAAGGTGTCACTCAATTGCCGAGGCAATATCTGTTGTCCTTGTTGCTGCAGTAGCTTTGCTCATTGCCGAGGCAACCCTGTTGTTCATTGTCGAGGCAGTCAAGCTAACTTTTGCATTCATAACCAAGACAGTTTCATTCGAATTCCAGTCTACGACGCAGAATAATCCGGCCTATTTAAACATCATAGTTTCTCAACCTTTTAATTTACTTGCTTGTTTTATTTTATTATGTTTATCAATCGATCCCTTGCTTGTGTTTTTACCTTTCTACAATGTGAGATAATAATTTCATGAGGTATTACCAATCCTTGTGGAGACGATATCTTTTATAATATAACTTGGTGACGTGTACACTTGCACTCAAATTGCGATACTGATTACGCAGAACATATATATATTCAATAAATATCATGTTTAACTCAATATTAGATATTAGTTGACAACTTAACCATTATAATAAGCTATTAAAGGTTAGGCATGAAATACATTGTCAAGAGAATATAATTTATTAAATATTTGAAAGATTAAATAGTAATTTAGGAAATATATCAAAAATAAAACATTAGAGATTAATTAAAAAGTATATTGCATTCAATTAAAAAGGGATACCTTTTTCAAACATGGAGCAAAACCTATTTTAAACCAAGTCCTTTCCAGTGGTAACAAAATTGGTATAAAAATCCTTTTAAAACATAATTAAACAAAACACTTTTTTAATGCACCAAGCTATACGATTATAGTGAGGAAAAAAGAAGAAGGGGGGGGGGGGTTCTACGAGTGGTTGATCTTTGCAATTCTAACAAGTATGCAAGTTATTTTTACTTCTGCTTGTACACGACGCAAGTAGTAAAGTTTTATTTTATTAAGTTGAGAGAATGAGAATGAGATGAAAAATGAGAAGGGAGTGGGGGTTTATATAGAATGGGGATTTTCTGCCCGTTGGGTCTGTAACGGCAAGCACGAATAACGGGGCCAGCTGTTACGCGGTTTCTGACGCGTCTGTCACGCGTTTCTGTGTATGATGCGCATCTGTTACGCGTTTGCGTGTCTGCCGCGATAGCTCCGTGACAGGCTGTCTTTTCCGTGTCTGTCACGACAGCTAATGACAGACTGTGACGACAGGCTTGTCCGTTGGGATTTGTTGGGCTGTTGTGAATGTGGTGGGCTGGTTCATTCCTCCTCTTTGCTTTTCTTCCTTTATTTCCTAAAAATAATTAAATAACTAAACTGAATTAAAATCTTAGTTCCTTAAATAATAAATAAAATAAAATCTTAATTCCTAATAAATAAATTGAATAAAATAAAAACTAAGTTAAATTAGGGATGCCTAGAGGGGCATCTCCTAAAGTAACTACTTCCTACATCCTTGGGGCTTCAATCCCCTGATAATGCTTGAGTCTCTGTCCATTAACCTTGAATTGGTGCCCATCTTTCAGCGATTTGATTGTAATGGCACCATGGGGGGAAACTTGGACAACCTGGAAAGGACCAGATCACCTAGATTTAAGCTTTCTTGGGAAAAGCTTCAACCTAGAGTTTAACAACAACACATGCTGCTCTGGGCAGAACTGTCATGGCAGCAGCTTCCTATCGTGCCACTTCTTGGTTTTGTCCTTGTAGATCTTGGCATTGTCATAGGCCATTGCTCAAATTTCCTCAATTTCATTCAAGTCTAGTAGCCTTTTCTATCTTGTCTTATCCCAATCCATATTTACCGCCTTGAGAACCCAGTAAGCTCTGTGTTCTATCTCGACAGGTAAATGACAAGTTTTCCCATATATGAGTTGATAGGGTGACATCCCCAATGGTGTTTTGAACGCTGGTCTGTAGGCCTAGAGTGCATCATTGAGATGTAGAGACTAATCCTTACGAGTTGGTTTAACCATCTTCTCTAGTATGTTCTTTACTTCTCTGTTGGATATCTCGGCATGTCCATTGGTTTGAGGGTGGTATGTTGTTGCAATTCAGTGCTTTACTCTGTATTTCTTTAAAGCAGCAGCAATTACCTTGTTATCGAAGTGTCTCCTCTCATCACTAATTATCGCCCTTGGAATGCCAAATCTGGAGAAGATGTTCTTGTGAAGAAATCTTTGTACAGTTTTGGCGTCGTTTTTCTGAGTGGCGATCACTTCTACCCACTTTGACACGTAGTCCACTGCCAGTAGGATATACAAGTTCACGCAAGATGCTGGGAATGGTCCCATGAAGTCGATTCCCCATACATCGAAGATTTCGACCTCTAATATGTTCTTCAGTGGCATCTCATGCCTTCTCGATATGTTCCCAGTCATTTGGCACTTGTCACAACCCTTATAAAAAGCTTGTGCATCCTTGAACAGTGTGGGCCAATAGAGACCGGATTGCAGAACCTTAGCAGCGGTTTTGTTTCCTCCTAGGTGTCCTCCATAAGGGGAAGCATGGCAGTGGTGAAGCACATCTTTCTGTTCGTCCTGTGGTATGCATCTCCTAGTAATTTGATCTGCACAGTGTTTGAAAAGAAGAGGTTCGTCCCAATAATAATGTTTTGCATCCTTTTGGAACCTCTTCCTTGCTTGGTAATTAAGCTCAGAAGGTAATAACCCACTTACAATGTAATTAACAATGTCAGCATACCAAGGGGTTTCAGAAAGCTTACCTACCGCCATGGCTGTCGCGGCAGTGCTGGTGGCAGCAAACAACTGCTCATCTAGAAAGGTCTCCAGTATGTTGGTCTTGTCTGTGGATTGACTCCTCCCCGTCTCCAGCCTTGACAAGTGGTGTGCTACTTGGTTCTCTGTTCCCTTTTTATCCTTGATGTCAATGTCAAATTCTTGTAGCAGTAGAATCCAACGTATCAATATAGGTTTTGCATCCTTTTTTGTGAACAGATACTTTAGTGTTGAATGGTCTGTATGGACCACCACCTTTGTTCCAAGTATATATGGACGGAACTTGTCGATTGAGAACATCACTGCTAACAACTCCTTCTCTGTTGTGGTGTAGCTGATTTGGGCATCATTCAGTGTTTTGCTGGCATAGTAAATCACATGGAAGAGCTTATCCTTCCTCTGCCCTAATGCTGCCCCGACAGCGTAGTCACTGGCATCACACATTATTTCAAATGGAAAACTCCAGTCTGGTGGCTGTACAATCGGGGTTGTTACCAGCTTCTCTTTCAGTATTCTGAATGCCTCAGTACATTCAGCATTGAAATCAAAGGGACGATTCTGCTCCAATAGGTGGCATAGGGGTTTGGTAATCTTCGAAAAATTTGCTATAAATCTTCGATAAAACCTGGCATGCCCTAAGAAACTTTGAATCCCCTTTACTGTGGTGGGTGGCGGCAGCTTTTCGATGACTTCTATTTTGGCTCTGTCCACCTCTATGCCACGACAGCTTCCCTTGTGGCCCAGGACTATTCCTTCATCCACCATGAAGTGGCATTTTTCCCAGTTCAAAACCAAGTTCCCCTCTTCGCATCTCTCAAGAACTTTCTGTAAGTTGCCTAAACAGTCTTCGAAGCTGTCTCCAAAGACGGAAAAGTCGTCCACGAAAATTTCTAGGAAATCCTCCACATTGTCGGAGAATATTGCTATCATGCACCGTTGGAAGGTTGCTGGTGCATTGCAGAGCCCAAATGACATTCTCCGGAAGGCATAGGTGTCGTACGGGCATGTGAAGGTAGTTTTCTCTTGGTCCTCCGGTGTGATTGCTATTTGATTATAACCTGAGTAACCATCAAGAAAACAATAGTAAGGTTTCCCCGCTAATCTATCAAGCATTTGATCAATGAAAGGTAAGGGGAAATGGTCTTTCCGGGTAGCTTTATTAAGCTTCCGGTAATCCATACAAACCTTCCAACCGGTCACAGTCCTGGTTGGGATTAGTTCGTTTTCTTTGTTGGTTACCACAATTATGCCTCCCTTTTTGGGCACACATTGCACCGGGCTCACCCACTTTCTATCTGAGATGGCGTATATGATTCTGGTGTCGAGCCATTTGATAATCTCTTTTCTTACCACCTCTCTCATAGTCTCGTTCAATCGTCTTTGGGCATCAATGGTTGGCATATAATCATCCTTCAAGAGTATCTTGTGCATGCATAATGCCGGGCTGATGCCTTGGATATCGGCTATAGTCCATCCAATGGCCTTCTTATGCTGTTGTAGCATTCTGATTAGCCGATGCTCATGTTCCTGCATCAACTTGGAAGAGATGATTACTGGCAATGTATCATTTAAACCAAGAAAGACATATTTAAGCTGCCCTAGCAGGGGTTTAAGGTCTAGAACAGATAGCTTTTCAATTGAAGGCTTCTGGATTACATGTTCATTCGAGGTATAATTTAAAGGCTCGAAGAACTTACATGGACGTATGCCTATCCAATTTACCTCCTCAGGACCTTCAGTGTCGGATGTTTCTGTGTTTGAGGAGTCACTGTCGTCGTTGCTGCCTTGATAGTCTTCCGGGTGGCTGCGGTGGTAGTGACCAAACTGTCTGTCGTGGCAGCTCGATCTGATGCAGGGTTGGTCAAGGACTACTTCATAGATTGCCTTGCACTCTTCTTCTACATCAGCCTGTTTTATTGCTTGGAGAACATTGAGTTTGATTTGCTGATCATTCACTCTCACGGTTAGTTCTCCTTTCTCAACATCGATCACAGTTCTGCATGTGGCTAGGAAGGGTCGCCCCAGGATGATCGATGCGTTTTCATATACTTTACAGTTTAAAACAAGAAAGTCAGCAGGAAAAACAAATTTATCCACTCTTACCAAAATATCTTCGATCTTCCCTTCTGGTTGTACGTAAGAGCGGTCTGCCAGCTGCAGCATGACTGTCGTGAGCCTTGCTTGTCCAATACCTAATTTCTGAAACATAGATTTGGGCATTAGATTTATGCTAGCACCAAGATCACAAAGTGCCTTACCCACGAATTTATCGCCAATTATGCACGGTATGATGAAGCTCCCAAGATCCTTCTTCTTTTGGGGTGGATGCTTATGCAAGATTCTCATGCATCCTTTTGTCATCTTCACCGTCTCGAATTCCCCAAGTATAGACCTTTTTGACATTGCGTCCTTGAGAAATTTCGCATAACAGGGCATCTGATTGATAGCCTCTAAAAGCGGTATGTTAATATGCACCTGCTTAAAAATATCATAGATCTTTTTGAGCTGGTACTCCTGTTTTTGTTTATGTAACCGTTGTGGAAAAGGAGGTAGAGGACGGTAATCTTCAAGACTTCCTTCACATGAAATTCGTATTTGAGGAGGTTTAAGTTCTTCAGCATCCTCTTTTTGCTCTTCTGTCCCTTCTGCTGTCGCGGCATGTGTGAGAACAACAGGTTGTTCTTCCTCTGCAGGGGCAGTGTTCACGGCATGTTTTTCTGGGGTCGGTTCCTCACTCGGTATGTTCTTCACCTCCGGCCCCTGTAATTGTTTCCCACTCCTAGTTGTGATTGCTTTACACTGCTCATGTGTGGGTTTTCTAGTGACCTCAGTATCACTAGGGAATCCTCCATTCTACCTTGGCTTGATATACTAGGAAACTTGGCCCATTTGTGTCTCCAGAGATTTTAATGTAGCCTCATGGTTTGTCATCCTCATGTCTGTCTTGTCCATGAATGACTCAGTTTCATGACAAAGTGATCCATGTTCGCCATGTATGCTCTCGTCTGTGACATAAAGGTTGCCAAGGTCGGTTTCAGTATACTAGGTGCGGCTGCCGGCTGCTGTTGTGGCTGCTGCTGTGGCTGCTGTCGCGATAGGATTCTGGGTACCCCTTGGTTCTGGTTGTTCTGCACTGGAGGATTCAGTGCGTTGTTCGGATTGCTCCAGGAAAACTTTGGATCCTTCCTCCAGTTGGGATTGTAATTGTTGGAATCATAATTTCTTGGCTTGTTGTAGTTCCTTACATACATCCCTTCTTCCAGCTGTAAAGGACAGTCTTCTGAACTGTGAGTTCCACTACATGTTTCACATACCTCTTCTGTAGAATATACGGCTTTAGAATCTTTCCGCTGCAGATTTTTGACTATCTTTGGGAGGTATGCAACCTGTGATTTCATCGAATTATCAGCTTCGTAATCCTTTACAGATATCCCCGTTTGCCCCTCTCCTAGCTGTAGGAAATTGCTCATCATTCTTTGCTAGCTTTTTCAACACTATCATCGCCTCATCTGGGTCCTTATCCAGTAATAGCCCATTCGCTGCTGAATCTATTCTCAGTCGAGTAGGTGCATTGGCAGCGTTGTAGAATTTGACAACCTGATTCCATACGGGGAATCCATGCATCGGGCAATTTCGTAAAAGAGTTGTAAATCTGCCCCACGCCTCGTGCATTGGTTCGTCATCTTCATGTTGAAAAGTAGCAATCTCGTTACGCAATCTTTAAGATAAATGAGAAGGATTAAAATGAGGAAGAATTTCACGAGAGAGATATGCCCAAGTTCTTATTGAAGCTGGCGTTAATTTATTCCACCAAGTTTTAGCTCTATCTCTCAATGAATGGGGAAATAATCGGAGCCTCAGTACTTCTGGATTTATTTCTGGCAGTCTGAACGATCCACAAATTTCTTGGAACGTTTTCAAATGTTCTCGGGCATCCTCAGTTGCAGAACCACTAAACTGGCCAACGGAATTTATCATGCTAAACATGACAGGTTTCAGCTCGAAGTTTTCAGCTTCCACGTATGGCAGGGTGGTTTCCAGTTCAACATGGTCATTGTCCATGTAGTCTCGACATGACTGCCGTGCGGCAGTGGGTCGTTCATTCCGGGCATCTTGGGGAGGATCAGCAATAAATCTCTGGTTATTGTTGTTTGGGTCATCTGCCCCATCGTTTTGTCTTTCGTTCACCATTGCTTCTAGTATCTCCTCAAGATAGTTGTTTCTTGTTATCAAGAGGCGGGCTTGGTTCCTGAGTTGGTACGTGCGTTCGATTTCTGGGTCTAGTTCGTACTCAAGTTCTTTACCTCGTCTAGATCTGCGCATAAGCAAACAACAAACCTTGTGAAAAGCACAGGGGTAAATAACACCACTAAAAACAGAAAAATAAAAAATAATAATAATAAAAAAGGAAAAAGTGCAGTAATAAAAAGGGTAAAGATATGTTGCCAGTCCCCGGCAACGGCGCCAAAAACTTGTTGCGTGTAAAAGAGTCCTATCGCAAATAGTGCAAGTGTACACGACGCAAGTAGTAAAGTGATAATTGGAGTATCAGATATCGTCTCCACAGGGACTGGAAATAACTCTATCCTTGAATTTCTGCACAAGAGAGAGAAATAATTTAATTGAATGAGTGTAATAATCCTGAGAAACAACTAAAGTAAAAGATGAGGAAATTAGATTTAAGGAATAAGCCGGTATTGATTTGCTCAGTAGTGCAGGTGTTGCACTGTTAGAGAAACTTCTGTCTTCTGTCGTCGTTCCTGTCGCGGCAACACCTATTGCGGCAGAGGTCTGTGGATGTCGCGGCAGCGATCAACAACTCTGTACTTCAAGCTTGGCAAGAATCTCAGCTATGACTTGTCCTATCCCTAGGCCCAAGTTCTGTTGATGGACACTTCTTGGATGATACCTCTCGGCGTGAATCGAAGGGTGAACACCAATGTTGTTGAATTCTTCCTTAGCCACTTAACCTTGTACTTATCCCTAAGCCGAGATGGTTTAACCATAAACTGGAAAAGGCGTATTTATTCTGTTCGTATGCTTGACTCTCCCGATATCAAACAAATGGATAACCTCGCAATGCTCTCCCGATACTCTTGCGAGATATGAAAAACCAGAATAAACAAACTTGAAGCTTTTTATTACTTGACAGAAAATTCCTAAAACAGTACAATCCTTGCAACTACTTTACAGAATCAACCCTTAGCCCTAGGGGGAGTTTAGAACATGATGAAGAAGGGAAAACGACAAGGGTTTTGGGGAAGACGGCTAGGAATGAGATATCCTTCCCTAGGTTGAATTACATGCCTTTATATAGGCCTTGAGTCCAAGTTTTCAAATATGGCAAGAATACAAGTTTAAACTAAAGTACAACTCCATTATAGATTAAATCTTCTGAGTAGATGCCTTTAATCCGTCCTCTTTTCTTGCCTTGAGTTTCTTCCTTGGACTTTGGGCTTGGCCTTCATTCTGCCTCTGGGCTCAGAAAAATATAGGAGTGGTCCACAACAGACCGATTTGAAATCCTCTATCTGTCGAACTCCACTTCACTTTTCCACCTCACCATCATGTCGTCATGGCTTCCACGGCAGCGTTTGCTTCTCGACTATAGTTCTGCGATCCATCTCTGTTCCTTTACTGCCCAAAGTCTGCCACAGCAAACACCTGCAAAAGTAACCAAAATCAGTAGCAACTATGCCATTTTATCTAATTGTGATGTGTATGCAGAAATCTATCCTAAATGCAATGAATTATGTTTGAATGCAGCAGAAAGATGGGTAAATGAAGGGTAAAATATAGAACTTTTATACACTCAACACTCCTCATTTAATTTCTTCGTTTATGTTATATTATTTGTTCTTTCATTAACAAAATATAATAAGATGTGATAATTTGGCTCTTAGCTTACGAATTGTTGCCATTTTGACAAAATGCTTCTGTGAATTGTATAGTAAATTGGCCTAAATTTTTTGGTATAACTTTAGTTTCATTTATTATTAAAGATTATTTTCAAGAAAGCTTTCCAACATCTTTAGTTAAAGATGCCTGTTTACCAAAGGCATCATAACCTCATGTGTTTTTCTATTATAGAGGTGAGATTCATTGTGTGTTGTTTTTGTAGGTAACTAAGCGTAGAGACGAAAGGATTTATGACAAGGAAGTTTTTTCGTCTTTGAGTAGGTTTGGATAGACTTAGCCTTATACCATGTAGATAACTAAGCAAAAAGATGAGAAACGTTTAATAATTGGAAAAATTCTAGTTACAAAGTCTTTAACAAAAAAGATTATTTTATAATCTTTTTAAATTTTTTATTTTACATTTAATACTTCAATTGCATTTTTTATAACATACCATGTTTGTTGAAAGGAATAAAATGACCACCGATTGGATTGGAGGAGAAGGGTATTTTTGATTTTTAATGTTGTGGGGTTAAATATAGCTAATTGTCGAATAATGTAGATCTTTGGTATAAATTTCAAGTGGTTACAAATTCTCTGCCCCATAATCACGTCCCCTTCTATGCCCACACTAAAAATTACTTAAAAATTAAATTATAAACTCTAATCCTAATTTTCACATCATAAAGCCTACACCCTAAAAATACACCCTACCCCTAATTCCCAAAATCCTAATCATAACAACTAACCTTAAACCCTAAACTTTAAACCTTTAACCCACTATTTTAAAGTGAGAGCATAAAAGGGTGCATGATAAGGGGCAGACGATTTACATCCGTTCATGGATGTTGAATATTGAGCTTCTTTGATTATAGAAAAGGGAGTTTTTATTATTAATGAAGAAAATTGTTGTAAAATGAGGAAAGCTAAGGGTTCAATCGAATATAGAAAAGGGAGTTTTTATTATTAATGAAGAAAATTGTTCAGATACAAAAGTAATTAAAATAGACTATATATATTAATAAAGAAAAGAATAAAGAATCGTTCCAATTATCCTAAATTATACAACTAACCTAACTAACTAAGCTTTAACAGATTCCTAATAGCCTCCCCTAAAGTTGGGGCATACAAGTTTTCTATGCCCAACTTCAAAATGAAGTCCCTGAACAATGTTGAATGCAAAGCTTTAGTAAAGCAACCAACCACTTGATGATGTGTAGAAACATGGATAAGAGTAATCGTGCCCTTCTGAACTTTCTCCTGAATCAAGTGACAATCAATTTCAATGTGCTTTGTTCTCTCATGTTGGATGGAATTTTCTGCAAGTTTAATAGCAGACAAGTTGTCACAATACAATTTTGCGGAAGAAAGAACAATTTGTAAATCAGAAAGATGGTAATTCAGCCACTAAATTTCACAAGTGACGACTGCCATAGCCCTATACTCAACCTCACTAGAGGATTTGGAAATTGTCTGTTGCTTCTTGGATTTCAAAGAGATCAAAGTTGTCCCTAAAAATACACAGAACCCTATTATAGAACGCCTAGAATCAGAACATGTAGCCCAGTCAGAGTCTAAAAAAACATTGAGTTTTAAGTTGTTATCAGTTGGCAAAAACAAACCCTGGCCTAGAGAGCCTTTTAGATATTTAAAAACTATGTGTGCTGCAGTCATGTGTATGTCAGTAGGAGTAGCAAGATATTGAGAGAGTTGTTGAACAGAAAATGTAATGTCTGGTCTTGTATTGGTTAAATAGAGAAGTTTCCCTACAAGCCTACGATAAGGTGTTATGTCATCTAAAGGTTTGCCTTCAGATCTAGATAGTTTTCTCTTAGGTAGTATAGGAGTAGGCATAGGTTTAGAGTCTATAAAACCAGTTTCTTCAAGCAACTCAAGAGTATATTTCCTTTGACATAAGTTTATTCCTTTCTTAGAACCAGCAACTTTAAGGCCCAAAAAATTTCAGATCACCAAGATCTTTTATTTTAGAAGTGTTATGTAAAAAAAATTATTACTGATTATTTCATGAGAATTAAGACTAACAAGTATGATATCATCAAAATATACAGCTAAGACAATAAAATTAGTACCTGAGCCTTTAACAAAAATAGAAGTATCGGAGGTAGCTTGCTCAAAACCTTGAGATAATAAAGAAACCCTTAATCTATCATTCCATTGTCTGTTGGCTTGTTTCAAGCCATACAAACTCTTATTCAATTTACAGACTAAACCAGATTCTTTAGGCACAAAACCAAGAGGGGTTGCATATAAACTTCTTCGCTTAAGAAACCATGTAAAAACACATTGTTGACATCTAATTGTTGCAAAGCCCAACCTTTAGCAGCAGCCACAGCTATAATGGTCCTAATAGTAGTCAATTTAGCTACAGGACTAAAAGTGTGTAAAAAATCTATGCCAGGCTGTTGAGTATAACCTTTAGCTACTAACTTAGCTTTGTATCTATCTAAGGTACCATCAGATTTTAACTTAGTCCTATATACCCATTTACAACCAATAGCTTATTTATTAGGAGGAAGAGGTACTAAATCCCATGTATTATTATTTTCTAAAGCAAGAATTTCTTCATTCATAGCTTTTCTCCAGCAATCATGGAGAAAAACTTGTTTATAAGATTTAGGCTCACTCAAAATAGCAGCATTATGAATATAAGACTGATAAGTAGCATATAGAGAATCGTAAGATATCACCTATGCAATGTTATGAGGTGAAGTTCGAGAACCAAGTAGAAAAAGTTGAAAGTCCTTGTATTTATGTGGAAGATGAGAAGTTCTTGGAGGTCTTGTGGAAGGTAATGAAGAACTTGACTGCTGAATAGATGTGGTATGTCTAACAGACTTAGAGGAAATAGGTAAAGAATGTTGTAAAGAGTCTGAAGATGAAGATCCTACACAGGATCACTATTAGAGGTAAAAGAGTCGGAATTAGATATATTTTCAACTTGTGGAGTATTCTGTTGAACATGAACATCATCAAGCAGGGTATTTTCATGTAGAGGTAAAACAATTTGAGAAGAATCATAATGTGTCTTTTCAAAATTAGAAAAAGGAAAACAATTTTCTGAAAAGGAAACATCTCAAGAAACAAAAATTTCTTTTGTTTCCATATTATATAACATATAAACCTTAACATTCTTAGGATAACCGAGAAAGACACACTTAACAGCTTTAAGGTGCATTTTTGTCTGTGGTTTAGGCAAGATAGAAGCATAAGCAAGGCAACCAAAAACTTTCAAGTGAATGAGCTGAGGTTTTTTAGCAAAAATATTTTCAAAAGGTGTTTTGTTATGCAAAACTGGAGTTGGTGTTACATTTATCAAATAGACAGCATGTAGGACACAATCAAGCCAAAACATTAATGGAAGATGAGACTGAATTCTAAGAGATCGTGCAACAGCAAGTAAATGTTGATGTTTATGCTCAACTATACTATTTTGTTGAGGAGTATGAGTGCAATAAGTTTGATGAATGATGCCTTTCAGTTGAAAAAATCTAACATACCAAATTCTCTAGCATTATCAGTTCTGACACACTTGATTTTTTTGTGAAAACTGAGTCTCAATCATTTGATAAAATTGAACTATTACATTTCTAACTTCAGACTTGAATTTCATAGGATAGATCCAAGTATACCTACTTTTATCATCTACTATAGTTAAAAAAATATGTAAATCCATGAACTCTTTTAACTGGGAAAGGACCCCAAACATCCATATGAATTAGATCAAATACAGATTCACTAACAGAAACACTAATAGGGAATGGAAATCTTTTCTGCTTATCAAGATGGTAAATATCACAGTCAAAGTTAGAAGAGATACTAAAAGAAGGAATGTCTTTATTCAACTCAGTAAAACATTTCATCCTTTGAAAAGAAGGATGCCCTAGTATGCCAAAGCTTAAAAACAGCAGAGTTGCAGGAAACAGAATCAACAAAATTAGAAATATCAGAACTGTAATTGCAAACAGTATGAAAGGACATGTCTAACTGATATAAATCATTTTGCTCCTTAGCTGAACCAATCATCTTTCAGGCTGCTACATCATGTATGTAACAGACAGTAGCATTAAAAATTAAGCAAATTGACTTATCTTTTGTTAATTGTGAAACTGATACTAAATTAAAAGCAAAATCAGGTATGTAAAAGACATCTTTCAATATTAAGGAAGATGTAACTCTAACAGAACCTATATGAGTAACTTGTACAAGTTGATTATTGGGCAACTTCACAAATTTGTTAGGAACAGAATGATAATTAGTACAAAATTCTAAAGAACTAACTATATGATCAGTTGCACCAGAATCTAAAATCCAATAATTATGCAGATGCCTAGGAGCTAAACAAGTAAAAACCATACCTGCCTCCTGAGCTGGAGCATCAAAAACAAAAGAAAGAACATTAACCTTGGAAGCTTGAGCAGAAGCTTGATTCCTTTCTTGTAAAAGATTCAACAAACCCCCATATTGATCTTTAGTGAACAAAGTGGGAGGAATGCTATCCTTAACAACATGATTAGAATGTAAATAAAATTCTCCAAAATAGGCAACTTGATTAGGCTTAGAAACTGAGGCCCTACTCTTGTAACCATGGGAAATTCATGCTTCCTATAACATCTATCAACAGTGTGCCCATACAAGCCACAAAAAATATTGAGAGGTCTTTTACTGTTACTAGTATTAACAGAGAATTTTCTTGAACCAGAATTCCTATTTTCATATTGAACATTCAAATCACTAGGCTTGACATCAAATTTACCAGCCATCGAGATATTGGATTCAAGAACAGTAGTACTAAGAGAACGTTTGTGTTGAACAACAATAGCAAAGGCCTCATTTATAGATGGCACAGGTTTCATCATAAGCAACTAAGATTTAGGGACTGTAAAACTATCATTTAAACCCCTAAGAAAACGAATGAGAAAATCTTGCATTATGTATTTTTGTGCAGAACAATCACAACTAATAAGAGGTCAAAGATTTGAAATTTCATCCCAAATGACTTTTAACTGGGTGTAATAGACGGTAACAGAAAGGTTACCTTGATTCAAAGCATAGAATTCTTGAAGAAGGTCAAAAACCCTAACCAAATCACCTTGATTGAAGCGATCAAACAAATCTGACCATAACTTTGGCGTCGTATCAATCCAAAGCACGATCTGTGCAATATCTGGACTCAAAGCTCACTACAACCAAGAAAGAACAAGGTTGTTGCACTTCACCCATGTGTTGAAACGCGGATCGACTTCATCAGGTTCCTTGATGGAGCCGTCAACAAAGCAAGATTTGTTTTTAGAGATCAGCGACATCTTCATCGACCTTGCCCAACTGTGGTAATTACTTTCGTTGAGGAGAGACGAAGTGAGCACCAACGTCGGATTCTCGTTCGGATGAATGTAATATTCACCGGCGGGATCATCGTTCTTGAAAGAACGACTAGAATCAGAGGAATGAGAGGTTGAAAATTCTTCTACTGATACCATGTTGAATATTGAGCTTCTTTGATTTGTGAATCAGAAGAGAAGACAAAGAATTGTAAAATGGGGAAAGCCAAGGGTTCAATCGAATAGAGAAAATAGAGTTTTTATTATTAATAAAGAAAACGGTTCAGATACAAACGTAATTAAAATACACTATATATACTAATAAAGAAAAGAATAAAGAACCGTTCCAGTTATCCTACACTATGCAATTAACCCAACTAACTAAGCTTTAATAGATTCCTAATAAAGGACCACAATTAATAAGGGTTGTCTTGTTGTTAACTTTGCTCGTATAGAATATTTTGTATGGTTATTTGTCTCTTTACCCTATAAAAATACAACATATCTTGAGATATCCTAGCATAGACTATTTAGCACTGTTTCTAAGCTTTTGTTGATACTTGTATTTTTTGTATTGATTAATTGATTATAAATTAAGTTATTAATCTATTTTCTTTCCAGTTTTTGTTAATTTATTTTATATATATATTTAGGTTGGTACAACGTAACACCCCTCGCCCCGATTAGGAACGAGGAATGTTACAATCGCTGATAATCGAACCTTTAACTAACACGTAGTGAGCCATACTTTTTTTAATTATCTATTACAATTATCTATAATAATTCAAAGGTTCTAACATTCATTCCAATTCACCAATCAGTACAAGAAACATAGAATTCAATTCTAAGTACAACAATTGTTTTCCCAATATAATTAACTAGATGTTCTTATCGAATCAATACCTATCAATTAAATTTTCCTTTGTAATTCAATCATTTAAAACTGGTTCTAACATAAACCAATTTGCTAAACTAATTCATATAATTTAATTCTAGAAAAGACATACTAATATACCAATAGAATCTATCAAATCAAAACATCTAAAGAACACATACACATTCGGCCAATATATATTTCTTAATCATTTCAGGATTACAAAACATTGCCAAATATCATATTACTTTCATTCATGACCACCAAGGATGATTCCAAAACATTGAGGCTATATGACCCTATGGTCCTCTATACATATCTACAACAAAATAACAGTAAGCCTCTAAACATAATAATATGAGGACTTACTACTATACCTCATATTTACCCAATTATGTACAAACAAAACAAACGAAGATTTTAAGTTAAGTCATTTACATACATCTCATACAAACCTTCAGGATTAAGATTATGCATGCCAACTGCACTAATATGCTGACCACTAAACCACCCAACAGAAGAACAAAAGAGATAATGTAAGACATACTTTTAAACTGCGGAGGTTCTAACAAGCTCAGGGTTGAAAGGCTGGAAATTGCTAAAACTTGTATTTTAGGAAGAAAGCAAAACAGAGTGATAAGTACTTACAATACTTAGTGAGAAAACTCATATACTATCATTTTTTAAATTTTTCGATCATTTAGATTTACAAACAATTTCTAAAGGTATTATCAAAAGCAATCCATCGTTTAATTCATTCTATTCGAATACAAAGAAAATCCAAAGACCAAAATGTCAATCTTATTCATGTAATATTCGAACCAAATGATGTTAAGAAGGAATTCTCAATCAACCAAATATTAACGTATTACGAACAACAGCAAACTATATCAGAGAACAAATTTAAATTTTAATTTAACAAAGACAACATGATTCGGTCAATAAGGCATTATCAATTTCATTTCAATTACTTATCAAATTATTTGCTTTGCTATATATAGTAAATTAGGTAATCGAGTCACATGTAACAGTAGAGTGAATAAATCACCAATCAGAGGGGTACACATGTACCAATTTCATTTCATTCTCATAACATGTAATAGTAGGGTGTCGTCACACCAATCAGTAGGGTACACTCACAAACCAAGATCGAACTCTAGACTCTAGGCATGTTGTACTACCTAAACTAACCATATAACTAAGGGCTTAACCATTTTTGTGATCAAATTAAGTTCATGTAATTAGAAATCAGGTTTCCCATATCATCATTTGGTCCTTTCATTCATTTTACAAATCAATTCGATTCCAACCATAATACATATATTTTCAATCACAAGATCATACCATACATGTATCACATATCGGTATATGGTTCGATCCTCATCTCAACTTTCAACAAATATTTACACATTGCATATATCAAGTCAATCACACCATTTTAATCATTCATACTATGCATTAATCACACATAATATCGCACCGAATCATTCAACAACATTCAATCATAAAAACAAATCCAATGCTCTATTTTTAGCTTTCATCCCTTACGATTTAATTTACCAAGTCGAGATTAATTTCAATTTCATGCATAACCACAAACAATAATGAAAACAAGTATAGTTGAGACACTAGTCTCAACTCTAAAGATAGTTTCACTCACAAACGTCCATCTAATCCTGAACTCGGATGCCTTTCCTTCGATCCTTCGATGATCCAGCTATCAAATTTTCCTCGATATCTTCCGCTATTGGCTCTATTCAATTATTCACAATCAATTACATAATTGATCATCATTTATTCGAACAAAAAATTACTCGATTAAACTCAATCCACAACAGCCCTTAACTTTATTTTCAGTTCCGGACAGATTCAATCCTGGTTACTAATTTGGCCATATCTCTCAATCCATAAATCAGATTTTTAATTAATCTATACCATATTAAAGCTGGTGAAATTATCTTTAAGACCATATAAATTTTACAGTTTAATTTTTAACCAATCAATACAGATTATTGTTCAAAAGTATGACACTCATACATGTTGGACAACTTGCACTACTCATACGATTTTAGTTCAATATTTCTATAAACAGCTCGAATCTTAGTTCCATTTGTTTTTATTTAAAATAGACATCCTCAAGTATTTTCTATCAAAATTTCAGATCAAAATTTCATTTCTAGTATTTTTGGTGTATTTTAGAAGTTGCTATTCAGTGCAATGTTTCGTTCCAGGCAGATTACTCTAGACAAAATTAAACCCTTTTATTTTCAAAAATTCCTTTCTAGCATAAATCAAAACACAAGAATTTAGGAAATTCTAAGTATATTCGAATACTAGAAGGAAGACCATACCTACTTTGCTCCATCAATTTGACTTCCCAAATTAAACTCAAGAACATGCAAGCTTTTCTTTTTCCTCTTCCTTATATCAATGGCCGAATGTCCCTCTCTCTCTCTCTCTCAATTTTCTCTAATTTTTTCCCTTTCTCACTAAGCACCCAGGTATGTGGAGAAGAAAGGAAATGATGGTGTTTAAAATTTGAGTGTCTTAATTGACCGAGGAAATTGTCAATTCTATCTTTGGTTTAGCCCCTTAATAAAACTTAACCAAGGGCATTTCAAGAATTCAGAATTTTAACATGTAAAGTCTTTAATTTTCTCTTTTATTCGGTTTAATTACTTTTCAATTGAGTTTTTAAATTCTTTTCGGCTTTCAATTTAATAACTAACAATTTAATTAGCTAAATCATTTAATATTCTAGTTTAATCAAACTAAAATCTCATTTAATTATCCTTTAACATTTAAGCTAGGATTTAGGGTGATACAATTCTCCCCTCCTTAAAAGAAAGAATTCGCCCTCGAATTCTTACCTGAACTGAACAGACGTGGATATTGTTTCCGCATCGTATCTTCAGGTTCCCATGTCGCTTCCTCCACTTTATGATTTCTCCACAATAATTTGACTAAAGGAACACTTTTGTTTCAAAGTCTTTTGATTTCTCTATCAAGAATTTGAATTGGCTCCTCTTCATATGATAAATCGGGATTTAATTCCACCTATAATGGTTCCAAAATGTGAGATGGATCAGATTGATACTTTTGAAGCATTGAAACATGAAATACATTATGGATTTTATCGAACTCGCTAGGAAGTGCAAGTCGATAAGCCACTGGACCAATCCTTTCAGTAACTTCGAAGGGTCCGATGAATCGAGGACTGAGCTTTCCTTTCTTGCCAAATCTAAAGACTTTCTTTCAGGGAGAAACTTTAAGGAACACTTTGTCTCCAATATTGTGATGGATGTCCCTTCATTTTAAGTCAGCATAAGCCTTTTGTCTGTCAAAGGCTTGCTTCAATCTGGTGTGAATGATTTGAACTTGCTCTTCGGTTTCCCGAAGCAATTGAGGACCAAGAACTTAATTTTCACCTAACTCAGACCAGCATAAAGGTGTTCTACACCTTCTTACATACATATCTTCGAACGGAGCCATTTGAATCGAAGCTTGGTAACTTTTGTTGTAAGAAAATTCTACGAGTGGTATGGATTTCTCCGAGTTCCTTTCGAAGTCAATAACACATGATCTAATCATATCTCCGAGCACTTGTATCATTCTTTCGAATTGACCATCGCTTTGAGGATGGAAAGTTGTACTAAGATTCAACTTGGTTCCAAGGGCCCATTGCAAAGTTTTCCAGAATCAAGCTGTGAACCTAGGATCTCGATCAGAGACAATTGAAGTAGGAACTCCGTGTAAGCGAATCACTTCTCGAATAAACATGTCAGCTAGAGTTTCCAGACTATAGTTCATTTGAACAGGGATAAAGTGAGCCGACTTAGTGAATCGATCGACTATTACCCATATTGCATCACATTTTCTTGGAGTGCAAGGAAGACTAGTTACAAAATCCATAGTGATTCGATCCCAATTCCACTGAGGGAATTCGAGAGGTTGGAGCAATCCAATGGGAGCTTGGTGTTCGGCTTTGATTCTTTGACAGTTCAAACACTTAGATACATAATCAGTGATGGTTGATTTCATTCATGGCCACCAATACAAAGTTTGAAGGTCTTTAAACATTTTGACAGATCCATGATGAATCGAGAAGGGACTTTGATGAGCTTCATGCAGAATTTCATTTTTCAATTCTTCATTGTTTGGAATACATACTCTATTCTTGAAATATAGCATGCCATTCGAATGAATTGTAAAAGTCTTGATTGGTTTCTGAGCCAAGCTTCGAGATGATAGCTTGAAGTTCAGGGTCACTTTGCTACGATTCCTTAATTCTCGAGATTAAACTAGATTGGATTTGAAGGTCGAACATGAATCCTCGTTTCTAATACACTCGGAGATGAGTATTTATAACATTTGAAACTACAAGATCGAGTAAGAGAATTTAGACAAAAATTCGAGTGATTACTTGCAAAACAAGGCAAGTGTTCTAATGATTTCTTGTGAAACAAGAAAGACTAATTTTAATTCAAATATTCAAGGTTTTTAATTTAAATGGATTTACCCGAGTATGGTCTCTGATTAAGGGCATCAGCGACAACGTTTGCTTTCCCCAGATGGTAATCAATAATCAGATAGTAGTTCTTAAGTAGTTCTAACCATCTCCTTTGCCTTAGATTCAGATCTTTTTGAGTCAGGAGATATTTGAGACTCTTGTGATCGGTAAATAGATAACACTTTTCACCGTACAAATAATGCCTCCAGATTTTAAGAGCGAAAACGATCGCAACAAGTTCTAGGTCGTGAGTCGGATAATTGAGTTCATAAGGTTTCAATTGACGTGAAGCGTAAGCAATCACATTATCTCCTTGCATTGGGACGCAACCTAGACCTGAATGAGATGCATTGCTATAAACCATGAATTCTTTTCCCAATTCTGGCTGGATAAGAACTGGGGCATGAGCCAAAGCTTGCTTAAGTTGGTCGAAACTTCGTTTTTGCTTCTCCGACCACACAAAAGGCTCGTCTTTTCGAAGAAGCTTAGTTAAAGGCATGGCGATAGTAGAGAATCCCTTAACAAATCTTCTATAGTATCAAGCTAAACCGAGAAAACTTCAAACTTCACTCACATTTCTCGGAGCTCTCCAATCGAAAATAGACTAAACTTTCTTTGGGTCTACCTTAATTTCTTGAGCTGAGATGACATGGCCAAGGAACGAGACTTCTTATAGCCAGAATTCACACTTGGAAAATTTAGCTAACAACTAACGTTCTCGGAGAGTTTGTAAGACGATTCGGAGGTGTTCGGCGTGTTCCTCCTTGTTATGAGAGTAGACCAAGATATCATCTATAAAGGCGACCACGAATTTATCGAGATAAGGCATGAATACTCTGTTCATGAGATCCATGAATGCGACTGGGGCATTGGTTAGCCCGAATGGCATTACTAGAAATTTGTAGTGGTCGTATATTGTTCTAAAAGTTGTTTTGGGCACATCATCATCCTTCACTTTCATTTGATAATAACCCGATTGAAGGTCGATCTTGGAAAATGTTGCATCATGTTTGAGTAGATCGAACAAGTCCTCAATCCTTGGCAACAGATACTTGTTCTTGATCGTTACTTTGTTTAATTGACGGTAATCAATACAAAGCCTCATTGTCCCGTCCTTTTTCTTGATGAACAAGACAGGAGCACTCCAGGGAGATGTACTGGTCGAATGAATCCCTTGTCTTCAAGTTCTTGAATTTGCTTCTTGAGTTCTTTCAACTCGACGAGTTCCATACGATATGGCGTAATAGACACCGGGTTTGTTCCAAGCTAAACTTCAATCCCAAATTCTACTTCTCTAGTCGAAGAGAGACCAGGGAGTTCCTCAGGGAAAACATTGATGAATTCAGAAACAATTGGCATTTCCTGTAAACCGAATTCAATTTGATCTTGTAAGACTATAGAAGAAAAAATAGAGGTGGGCTTTTTATCAATTAGGAGTATAGACTCTTTCCCTAAACCCCTGAGGTATAGTCTTTTGTTTTGAGAATCTACCCAAGCTTCGTGTTTACTTAACCAATCTAATCCCAATATCATATCAAATTCACAAGTTGGCAAAATATATAGATCAACAAGAAAGGGCATGTTTCGAATGGTAAGTAGGCAATCTCTACAAATCAAGTTTATATTAGAAGTTCCCTCTAAATGATTAGAAACTACAAGGTTGGTTCAAACAAGTTTAAGCTTTAAGCTCGGTTTTTCTATTAAGTTTGCACATAGAAATGAATGAGTAGATCCCGAGTCTATCAAAGCATAAATAGGGTTAAGGTTTAGTTCAACAGTACCGACAATATCGTTAGGAGATTCTTCGTCCTCTCTACAACGAATGTGGTAAACACGAGCAGGGGCTCGAGATTCTTGATGAGTAAGGGCATTCAAATGAGTACTTTTGCCTCTCTTTTGATAGCTTGATTGAGCTTGTTTGATATTCTTGTTTCGATTGGATGGTGTCGGACTAGGAATTGTAGAATTCCGAGCTGGAGTTTGCTCAGGCTTCCGAGGACAATCTTTAATGTAATGGTCATCGCCACCGCACGCATAGCACAGATTTGATTGAAAACGACATTGACCATGATGTAGCTTCTGACAGAACTTGAAAGGATGACTTTTCTCCAAATTTCCTATGCTATTAACTAATATAGCCGGTACTGAAGATTTGATCACTATTGAAGGCTTTGAAGTATAATTATTCTTCAGAGCGGAGGTGAAATTAGAAGAACCTTCTTTTTGAAATTTGGTCTTCTTAGATTGCCATTGGGATTTGTCATCTCGTTTCTACTTCTTATCAGTTCGATTATCCTCTTTTCTTTTTTGGCATCTCTCATTTTAGCTTTAGTTTCAATGGCTCGATTAACAAGATTCTGGAAATTAGTGATCCCCAGAGTAGTAAAGATCGGGCTTAATTCATCATTCAAACCGTCGATGAACATTCGACACTTGTCGGCCTCGGTTTTTATGAATTCTGAGCCATATTTACAATATTTGTAAAAGTCCGCAAGATATTGTTCAATGGGTCGATGGCTTGCTTAAGATACAGAAACCGCCTTCTTCTTTCGGCTAGATACTGCTCACTGATATACTTCTTTTTAAATTCACCAGTAAAGAATTTCCATGTCACAGATTCAGCTGGAACAATCAAAATAGTGGTTTCCCACCAGTTCATAGCTTCATCTGCTAACAAAACCACATCACATTCAAGTTTGTGTTCGTCTGAGCATTGTAACTATTTAGTTACAACTTTGGTGGTGTTCTCTAGCCAGTATTCAGCATCTTCAGGCTTTTCATCGATAGCACCAGTGAAAGTATAAGCCCGGTGCTGAGATAGTTTATCAATAGGGGCTCTACTCGGCACAACAACTGTAGGGACAGAAGAATGGTCTTGTTTAAGATTGGTCACTAGCTTGAAGAACATCTCCTTCATGGTAAAGAGACATTCTCGTAGGGTAATTTGGATGACCACGACATCTTGCCGAGGTTGGACTTGTTCTTGAGACTCTACTCGAGGTTGTTTAGGTTCTTGAGGCTCGGTTTGTTTCGGAGGGTTCTATCCCATCCTTATACTTCCACCCTCATTGGAGGATTCTCGTGGACTTTCATTGTTCCCACCGAGTCTAGTTTCTTCCATTTTATCATTGATTTAAACAAGAAGATAGTTAGAAGAGCGAAATCACAAACATCTCAATGTACAACTCTTGGGTGGCATAGTTCATACCTATATAATACATGCAGACTTGATTGAACTTTAAGAACTAACCTAAAAAGCTCTTATACCACTTTATGTAACACCCCTCACCCCGATTAGGAACGAGGAATGTTATAATCGCTGCTAATCGAACCTTTAACTAACACATAGTGGGCCATACTTTTTTAACTATCTATTACAATTATTTATAATAATTCAAAGGTTCTAACATTCAATCCAATTCACCAATCTGTACAAGAAACTTATAATTCAATTCTAAGTACAACATTTGTTTTCCCAATATAATTAACTAGATGTTATTATCGAATCAATACTTATCAATAAAATTTTCCTTCGTAATTCAATCATTTAAAACTGATTCTAACATAAAACAATTTGCTAAACTAATTCATATAATTTCATTCTAGAAAAGGCATACTAATATACCATTTTAATCTATCAAATCGAAACATATAAGGAACACATACACATTCGGCCAATATATATTTCTTAGTCATTTCAGGATTACAAAACATTTCCAAATATCATATTACTTCCATTCATAACCACCAAGGATGATTCCAAAACATTGAGGCTATATGACCCTATGGTCATCTATACATATCTATAACAAAATAACAGTAAGCCTCTAAACAAAATAATATGAGGACATACTATTGTACCCCATATTTACCCTATTATGTACAAACAAAACAAACGGGGATTTTAAGTTAAGTCGTTTACATACATCTCATATAAATCTTCAGGATTAAGATTATACATGCCAACTGCACTAATATGCTGACCACTAAACCACCCAACAGAAGAACAAAAGAGATAATTCAAGGTATACTTTCAGACTGCAGAGGATCTAACAAGCTCAGGGTTGAAAGGCTGAGAATTGCTAAAACCTGTATTTTGGGAAGAAAGGAAAACATAGTGATAAGTACTTGTAGTAATTAGTGAGGAAACTCCTATACTATCATCTTTTAAATTTTTCGATCATTTATATTTACAAATAATTTCTAAAGGTATCATCAAAATCAGTCCATCATTTAATTCATTCTATTCGAATACAAAGAAAGTCCAAGGACCAAAATGTCAATCTTATTCATGTAATATTTAAACCAAATCATGGTCAAAAAAGAATTCACAATCAATCAAATATTATCGTATTACAAACAGCAACAAACTATAGCATAGAACAAATTTAAAATTTTATTCAACATGATTCGGTCAATAAGGCGTTATATATTATATCAGTAATCAACATCATCAAATATTTCACATGTAAATAATTCCACTTGAATTACTTATCAATTTATTTTCCTTGGTATATATAGTAAGTTAGGTAATCGAGTCACGTGTAACATTAGGGAGAATAAATCACCAATTAGAGGGGTACACATGTACCAATTTCATTTCATTCTCATAGCATGTAACAGTAGGGTGTCGTCACACCAATCAGTAGGGTACACTCACGTACCAAATTTCAGTAGGGTACACTCATGTACCAAGATCGGGCTCTAGACTCTAGGCATGTCGTACTAACTAAACTAACAATATAACCGAGGGGTTAACCATTTTGTGATCATATCAGGTTCATGTAATTAGAAATCGGGTTTCCCATATCATCATTCGGTCCTTTCATTTATTTTACAAACCAATTCGATTCCAACCATAACACATATATTTTCAATCACAAGATCATACCATACATGTATCACATATCGTTATATGGTTCGGTCCTCATCTCAACTTTCAACCAATATTTACACATTGCATGATTCAAGTCAATCACAACATATTAATCATCCATACTATGCATTAATCACACAAGATATCGCACCGAATCATTCAACAACATTCAATCATATAAACAAATCCAATTCTCCATTTTTTAGCTTTCTTCCTTTACGATTTAATTTACCAAGCCGAGAGTAATTTCAATTTCACGCATAACCACAAACAATAATCAAAACAAAGTTTAGTTGAGACACTAGTCTCAACTCTAAAGATAGTTTCACTCACAAACGCCCAACTAATCCTGAACTCGGATATCTTTCCTTCGATCCTTCGATGATCCGGCTATCAGATTTTTCTTGATATCCTCCGCTCTTGGCTCTATTCAATTATTCACAATCAATTATAGAACCGATCAACATTTATTCTAACAAACAATTACTCGATTAAACTCAATCCACAACAGCCTTTAACTTTATTTTCAGTTCCGAACAGATTCAATCCTGGTTACTAATTTGCTCATATCACTCAATCCGTAAATCAGATTTTCAATTAATCTATACCATATTAAAGCTAGTAAAATTTTCTTTAATACCATATAAATTTTGCATTTTAATTTCTAACCAATCAATACAGATTATTGTTGCGTGTAAAATAGTCTATCGCAATTGAGTGCAAGTGTACACGTCGCAAGTAATAAAGTGATACTAGAGTATCAGATATCGTCTCCACAGGGACTGGGCTAACCCTTTCCTTCGCTATCTGCACAAGGGGAAAAAAATAGATTAAGATATTGTCACGAAAATAATAAAGAATACTTAAATAAAAGAGTAGAGATATTAAGATAGAGAGAATGGGCTGGTATTGAATTGATCAGTAGTGCAGGTATTATCGAGTTTAGGAAATCCAGTTCTGTCGTCGCGCCTGTCGCGGGCAGCACCTGTCGCGGCAGCAGTCCGTTGATTGTTGCGGCAGCAAACACTCAACTTCGTACTTCAAGTTTGGCAAGAATCCTAGATGTGCCTTGGCCTATCCCTAGGTCCAAGTCTGTCGATGATCACGTCATTGATGATACCTCCCGGCGTGAATCGAAGGATGAACACCGATGTGGATGAATTCTTCTTTAGCCACTTAACCTCGTCCTATCCCTAGGCCCGAGATAGTTCAACTATAAACTAGAGAACTTGCTCTTATTTCTTTCGTATACTTAACTCTCCCGATGCTAAGTAAATAGATAACCTCACAATGCTCTCCCGATGCTCTTGCAAGATATTAATAACCAAAATAAGAGAACTTAAAGTTTATTTTATTGAACTGAAAATTCCTAAGACAAAAAAACCATTGCAACTACTTTACAAATCAACCCGTGGCCCTAGGGGGAATTTAGAACATGGTGTGGGAAGGAAAACGACTAGAGGTTGAGAGAGAAGGCTAGGGTCATCGGTTATGGGATCTCCCCTCTAGGTTAAAATACATGCCCTTATATAAGCTTTGGGCTCAAGTTATCTAATTTAACAAGGATTACAACTTTAATTAAAAGTATGATTCTAATAAAGACTAAATCTTCAAGGAATCTACTTTCCAGCCGTCCTCCTTGTTTCTTGGGATTTTCTCTCCTTGAACTTTGGGCTTGGCACATCTTTTGATCTGGGGCTCGGAAAAATATGAGGTTTTCACACGACAGACGGGCTGAATTTTCTCTATTTGTCGAGGTCCACTTTACTTCTTCTCCTCAAAACTGTTGTCGTTCTCTGCTGTCACGGCAGCAACCATGGCAGCAACGTCCTCCTTGACTGCTCATTCCAGATTTTTTGCATCGCTGCCCAGCACCTGCCACGATTGCTGCCCAGGGTGCTGCCACGGCTGCTGCCCTGGGTGCTGTCACGACTGCTGCCCTGGATGCTGCCACGGCAGATACCTGCAAAAGTAACCAAATTTAGCAGTATCTGCGCAGTTTTATCTAAATGTGATGTTTATGCAAAACTTAACCTAAAATGCAGTTAAACATGCTTGAGTGCAGCAAAAATAAGGATAAATGATGGGTAAAATATAGAACTTTGAAGCACTGATCACACCCCCAAACTCGAATCTTTGCTTGTCCTCAAGCAATTCAGACCTAAAAGAAAAAAAAATGAAATATTTTTGTTTTTGCTTTCAAACAGTAAACTTTCCCTTACCCGTCGTTCGTTCCCTGTGACGGCAGCACCCTGTCGGATAATCTAGGATCTGTCCGGAATCTCTCTATAGTCCTCGTGCAGTGTGTGCATGCTTGTGAACAGTTATATGCCAAGACTCTCTTAGTTTCACTAGAATATTATTCTTTAGCTTGTTTAGAGTTTTTCTTACGAGACTGATTTCTTTCTTTTTCTTACTAGAGCCAGAATCGGGCACCTCTAGTTATTTCCCTTTTTTTCTAATTTCTTCTCTTTTCTACTAGAGCCAGTATTTGAGGCACCTCTAGTTAACTGTCTAGAGCCGGTGATAGGCACCTCTTGAAGTTTTTCTCTGGTTATCTGCCTAGAGCCAGTGGTAGGCACCTCTAGGTTTCCTGAGAGTCTAGTCTCTTTTCTACTCTAAGTGCTAAGTTTTCTATTCTAGTTTGGCTAAAAGAAGTCTAAGCAGTATAACAGTCACAATGGTATTTAAGTTTTCAGAACTATAGAAAGGCTCTAAACTTCTCCTAAAGACTATCCTAAAGTCGCTGCCACGACAGAGCTGTCACGGCAGGTAAGTTCAAGTCACAGTTTTCAGCCAAAATTTTCAAAATTTTCATTTTTTTTGCATAAAATAAATGCGACACAAAGAAAACTAAATGCAATGTTATATTAATAATTAGGAGGACTGCCTACCCCCAAACTCAAGGGTTGCATTGTCCTCAATGCATGACACAAGACATAAAAATGAAAAACAGAAAATAAAAATGATAGAAAAGTTAAACATCACAAAAAGATAATATATATAGCAGGCGACAGAGAAGAAGAAAAAGAAAACTTAAGTTGTGCGGCTGTCGTCGCTGCTACTGGGCTTTGGATGAGGAGCTGTCGGCGGGCAGTCTCTTTGAACTTTGTCGGAGGGGCTGTGGGTGCTGCCCTGAGAGTATGAGTGGTGCCGCAGCAGGGGTAGAGGCAGAGCTTCCTCGGGTTGCTTGTATCGTCATTGCAAGGGTTTTTTCTTTGTTTACCTAATAACAAAAACAAACTAAAAACCAATATCAAATTTCTAATTCCTAAAATAATAAAGATAAAATAAGATAAAAATAAAATAAAATAAGTTAAATTAGGAGTGCCTTGAGGGGCATCTCCTAAAGTAACTACTCCTTGTTCGATTGATGCTTGATGGGTCGTTTCCGGTACTTCTTGAAGTTCATTCGTACCCTCCATCTGGTGATTATTCTCATGGTGGAGGCTCCTTTCTTTCTCTTCCCTTTGTAGTCCATGAAGTCCTCCCTTCTTGGTAATGTTTCTGAGGGCATGAATATATGATTAGAAAAAATCAAATTGACATTTGGCCACAAACTTACCTTGTTTTCGTTGAATATTGTTGTGGTTGAATGTAGCCCTTGCTGTCGTGTCTGCTGCTGCGGCAGCCAGTTATTTTGACAGTCCGTTGTCAGGTTACTTTGCAGGTTAATGGGACATTGGTAAGTGCCATCACTCTCTATACCAAATTCTGTTGACCACTCGTAGATCTCCATCAGTAGAGACTTTGATGATTCTATGTCCACCGGCTTTGGTTCCTCTACCTGCAATGGAATTTGTGAGTTTTCAAAGAATTCAAAAGGTTCGTTTATTACCTGCTCATATTCCATCGACGAGGCATTGTCATTGAGTAGCTCTTCTAGGTGGTCGTGCGAGTGCCATGACAGGGATGGATGTGTGCAATCTTGATCAGGCATAATCGAGGTAGTGGGTTGAGAATTTGCCTCTGATGTGGTTGCTGCTTCAGCATCAGTTGCTGCCGAGGCGGCAGTTTCTGCCTTGACTGGGGTTTCTGCCTCGGAAGTGGTTGCTGCCGTGACATTCTCTTGAATTTCACCCAGCATTGTCGCGGTGTTGCTCCATTCTGGCTCCTCGATCATTGCCATGGAAAGTTGTTGCTCAGACTCATTATGTGTTGGGTATTCCTTCACATGGGCATCCTCGTCATCTTGTCTCAAGATTTCAGGTTCATCCGTGGCGTGAATGAGGACTGGTCTGCTCAAGAGTTCATCCATCTTGGCGATACTTGCGTTCGTAGAAGCCGACACTTTTTGAGTGAGTGCCAAGAAGGCTTGCAGTGTGTCTTCTAAGGATTTTGACTCCTTTTGAGGATGATGACATTGCCAGGGCATGTCGGGTTCTGCTGCAAAACTGTTATGGTATAAAAAAATTTGCGGGTTTTGATCGTACCATAAAAAATTTTGCTGCTGCGGCATTGGCAGTTGCTGTTGTGGCGGCATATCTTGTTCTTGTTGGTTCCCTCGTTGGTTGTCCATATATTCATCAAAAAAATAGGAACGACTTTCGAATGCATGATTACCATTACGGTAATTGCAAGAACTTTCCCACATCAGCTCTCGAATGGTTTTTCCTGGCATGTTGATGCTCCTTAAACCTGTATTTCACCTGAGTTTTTTTTTTATAAAAATAGAAAAAGAAAAAAGAAAAAAATAAAAAATAAAAAGAAAAGAAAAGTGCAGAAGCTAGGGTAAGAGTGTGTTGTCAGTCCTCGGCAGCGGCGCCAAAAACTTGTTGCGTGTAAAATAGTCTATTGCAATTGAGTGCAAGTGTACACGTCGCAAGTAATAAAGTGATACTAGAGTATCGGATATCGTCTCCACAGGGACTGAGCTAACCCTGTCCTTCGCTATCTCCACAAGGGGAAAAGAATAGATTAAGATATTGTCACGAAAATAATAAAGAATACTTAAATAAAAGAGTAGAGATATTAAGATAGAGAGAATGGGCTGGTATTGAATTGCTCAGTAGTGCAGGCATTGTCGAGTTTAGGAAATCCAGTTCTGTCGTCGTGCCTGTCGCGGGCAGCACCTGTCGCGGCAGCAGTCTGTTGATTGTCGCGGCAGCAAACACTCAACTCCGTACTTCAAGTTTGGCAAGAATCCCAGATGTGCCTTGGCCTATCCCTAGGTCCAAGTCTGTCGATGATCACGTCTTTGATGATACCTCCCGGCGTGAATCGAAGGATGAACATCGATGTGGATGAATTCTTCTTTAGCCACTTAACCTCGTCCTATCCCTAGGCCCGAGATAGTTCAACTATAAACTAGAGAACTTGCTCTTATTTCTTTCGTATACTTAACTCTCCCGATGCTAAGTAAATAGATAACCTCACAATGCTCTCCCGATGCTCTTGCAAGATATTAATAACCAAAATAAGAGAACTTGAAGTTTATTTTATTGAACTGAAAATTCCTAAGACTAAAATAACCCTTGCAACTACTTTACAAATCAACCCGTGGCCCTAGGGGGAATTTAGAACATGGTGTGGGAAGGAAAACGACTAGAGGTTGAGAGAGAAGGCTAGGGTCATCGGTTATGGGATCTCCCCTCTAGGTTAAAATACATGCCCTTATATAAGCTTTGGGCTGAAGTTATCTAATTTAACAAGGATTACAACTTTAATTAAAAGTATGATTCTAATAAAGACTAGATCTTCAAGGAATCTACTTTCCAACCGTCCTCCTTGTTTTTTGGGATTTTCTCTCCTTGAACTTTGGGCTTGACATATCTTTTGATCTGGGGCTCGGAAAAATATGAGCTTTCACACGACAGACAGGCTGAATTTTCTCTATCTGTCGAGGTCCACTTTGCTTCTTCTCCTCAAAACTGTTGTCGTCCTCTGCTGTCACGGCAGCAACGTCCTCCTTGACTGCTCATTCCAGATTTTGTGCATCGCTGCCCAGCGCCTGCCACGATTGCTGCCCTGGGTGCTGTCACGGCTGCTGCCCTGGGTGCTGTCACGGCTGCTGCCCTGGATGCTGTCACGACTGCTGCCCTAGATGCTGTCACGACTGCTGCCACGGCAGATACCTGCAAAAGTAACCAAATTTAGCAGTATCTGCGCAGTTTTATCTAAATGTGATGTTTATGCAAAACTTAACCTAAAATGCAGTTAAACATGCTTGAGTGCAGCAAAAATAAGGATAAATGATGGGTAAAATATAGAACTTTTAAGCACTGATCAATTATTGTTCAAAAGTATGACACTTATACATGTTGGACAGCTTGCACTACTCATATGATTTTAGTTCCAGATTTCTCCACACAGCTCAAATCTTAGTGTTGTTTGTTTCTATTTAAAATATACATCCTCGAGTATTTTCTATCAAAATTTCAGAGAAAAATTTCATTTTTACTATTTTTGGTGTATTTTAGAAGTTGATGTTCAGTGCAATGTTTCCTTCCGGGCAGATTACTCTAGACAGAATTAAACCCTTTTATTTTCAAAAATTCTTTTCTAGAATAAATCAAAACACAAGAATTTAGGAAATTCTAAGTATATTCGAATACTAGAAGGAGGACCATACTTACTTTGCTCCTTCAATTTGACTTCCTGAATTAAACTCAAGAACATGCAAGCTTTTCTTCTTCCTCTTCCTTCTATCAGTGGCCGAATCTCTCTCTCTCTCTCAATTTTCTCTATTTTTCCCTTTCTCACTAAGCAGTCGGGTATGTGGTGAAGAAAATAAATGATGGTGTTTGACATTTGAGTGTCTTAATTGACCAAGGAAATTGTCAGTTATATCCTTGGTTTAACCCCTTAATAAAACTTAACCAAGGGCATTTCAAGAATTCAGAATTTTAACATGCAAAATCTTTATTTTTCTCTTTTATTCAGTTTAATCACTTATCAATTGAGTCTTTTAATTCTTTTTGGCTTTCAATTTAGTAACTAACAATTTAATTAGCTAAATCATTTAATATTCTAGTTTAATCAAAATAAAATCTCATATAATTATCCTCTAACATTTAAGCTAGGTTTTAGGGTGTTACACACAATGCATAGAAGTTGGATGTCACATAGAAACAGATTTAGTGTTGAATATCAAGAAGAAGTTCATGATTTCTTAAATCTTGCAAAACAAAACACAGACTATAGTGGTAGGATTCGTTGCCCATGCAAAGATTGTAACAATTTCTTGTTTAAAAAATTATCAGATGTCAAGTTCGATTTGTTTCAAAATGAATTTGCAGAGGATTATACTCGATGGACACATCACAGTGAGTCTTTTCAACCAAACACTGATCAATTGTGTGATTTGAATGATAATGATCACATTAGTGATGAAGTTCAAGAAGAACATGATGATATGTTTGAAATGTGAAAAACCAAAATTGATTTTGATATAACAAATAGCTTTAGGGACTTAATTGCAAAAATAATAAATTTTTAAGTATTTCAAAAACTCACCAATTAACAAAAACTTTTGAACCTAGTACTCTTTCAAGTCAAAAGATATTAAAAGGGTTCAAAATTTCGAAGTCTTTTCAAGTGTTTTCAAGCCAAACTTCAACAAAATACTCAGGCGTATCGATACCCTATAGCGTATCGATACAGATTTTCAACACTGGAATTTTAATCGACCATAGCGTACCGATACGGTTTAACCTCGTAATGATACGATATTCATTTGGGTAAGACTTTAAGCTATAGCATATCGATACGCATCGAAACCGTATCGATACCGTTTTTCATATAAAAAATATTTTTAATACTACAGTGTACCGATACGGTATGTCACTGTATCGATAGGATATGTTGACCTTTGCAAAATCTTTACATTTAATATTCGAACGTTGGCTTGTCAGTAATGGGAATCCAAAATTTCAAATGATCGTTGAACGGTATCAATACGCTAAGGTAGCATACCGATACGCTTTTTATCAAAATACAATTCAGGATTCCAGTGAGCAAAAACCATATCGATACGGCTTATCGTATCGATACGCCCCTTAAGACCGCACCGATATGTCCTTCTCGCGTATTGATACGCTTTGTTTTTCAATCACAATGGCTCTTTCTTCTTTGAGACGGGTACTGATACGCCCTTGAAGAGTATCGATACGGTGAGCAAGTGAGGAGCATTTATTGCGGGAAAATTGTAGCCCAACGACTAGATTAATGACTTCAACCACCCAAACGGTTAGAATTCAATGCAAGGTTATAAAAACAAGTCTCAAAAGCTACAACAACAACTATTGAACCTTCAAGCAACATCAAAGCATTTATTCCAAACCCTTGAACCTATTAGAGTCATATTGTGCACCCAACTTGTAAAATTCTCAAATTGTTCATCTTTGGTTCAAGTTTGGGGAGTGTTGGTTTGTAATTGGGCAATATTTTAGTCTTGTGAGAGATACATTCCAAATTGCCATTTGTTCTTTCTAATTGAAAGTCTTGTCATTCAATCTTTGGGTAGAAAGATTGAATTTGTAAAGGTTGTCTCCTTAGCCTAGAAAGGGGGAAGAACAAATTAGTGAAGAGATTATTGAAAATCCTTAGTAGGAGCTAAGGTACTGGATATAGAGCTTGTTTAGAAGCTTAAACCACTATAAGTGTCTTGTTCTTCATTTTTAATATTTCATTTTGATCCCTTCAATTTTTAAAGTGTCAATTCACCCCATCTAGGCCATGGTTTAATCGATCCAATCAACAATTTGTATCAGAGCCTACCTCTTTGAAGGTTTAACAACCACAAGAGGAGATCCTAGAAGAGTGTTGATCAACCTCCAAGTCAAGCCATGGCGTCTACCTCCGGGTCAAGCATGTACGTGTCACAATCTATCACCAAACCACCCTTCTTCATGGGGATAACTATCCTTATTGAAAGAACAAAATGTGTCTCTTTATCAAATCAAATGATTACCTTGTATGGGATGTGGCTGAAGATGGACCAACCATTCCCATGAAGAGATATGAAGAAGGAAGGTTTATTCCAAAGAAAAAGGTGGAGATGAGTGAAGATGATAGAAAGAGATTGCAAGTGAACGAAAAAGCCTTGTACATTCTATTTTGTGCTCTCTGACCGGACATCTACTCCAAAGTATCCTCAATCACAAGTGCAAAAGAAGTGTGGGACACTCTTGAGACCACATATGAAGGAACAAGGGATGTGAAGGAAACGAAGATTGGAATCCTCAATCTTAGTTACGAGAACTTCAAGATGGAGGCCGATGAGGCCGTGACAAAGATGTTTGATCGCTTCTCTGTCATCGCCAACGGTTTGAAGGGCTTTGGAGAGATCATCCCCGAAGATAAGTTAGTCCGGAAGTTACTCTATTCTCTTCTGGAATCATGGGATGGGAAGAGAATCGCCATCATCGAAGCAAAGAATTTGAAGACCTTAAAGCTCGATGAAGTAGTTGGTTCTCTCCTTACACATGAGATTATGAAGGAAGGGAGAGAAGAAGAAAAGAGAAAGAAGAAAGAAGAAGTGTCAATCAAGAGGTAGAGAAGAAAAAGCAAGGAGTTGCTCTCAAAACCTCTCTACCACAAGAGTAGAGCACTTCTAGTGGTGAAGATGAATTTGAAGAATTGGCTATGATAGCCAAGAGATTCTCAAGGTTCATGAAGTCTAAACGGAGTAGAAAGTTTTCAAGAAGAAAAGACTCCAAGAACAAGAACAAAGAAGAAGAAGAAAAAAACCAACTCATTTTCTATGAGTACAAAAAGTTGGGTCACATTCGCATCAATTGCCCTAAACTAAAGAAGAAGAAGAAGCTCAAGGCTCAAGTACCAACTTGGACTGATGAGGAGTCGTCATCTGAGGATGAGGAGCATGAAATGGCCAACCTTTGTCTCATGGCCTTTGAGGAGGAATCTATGGTAAACTCTAACTCATCATCTCTTACTTATGATGAATTATATGATGCATATGATGAGTTGCAAGAAATTTACGATAAATTGGTTGAAAAATATAAAGAGTCTATTTTATAAAACAAGAAAACTATTTCCGATTTAAAATCTCAAAATGAGTCTCTTTCAAAAACCAATTCTGAATTGGAAAAGAAGGTTTTATATTTGATAAATCTTTCAAATGAACTTAAAAAGAAAAATCTTGGTGTTGAAAAACTTCTTTCTGATTTTCAAGATTATCACACAAAGGGAGTGGATAATCTCAAAAATTCTCTTACTATTGGAAAACTTGCTCTTGAAAAGAGAGATTCTTCAAAAACCCAATATGTTAAGAGAAAGCCAGTTTACCTCAAACAAAGAGGTTTTCAAAAGCAATCTAAAGTTAAAAGAATTAGAAGTGTATGGGTTCCTAAGGAACTCATTGTTTCTAATAATGTAAATGCAATTGCTTCTTTGATTCCTAAGGGAAGCTTTTGGGAGCTAACACTTGTGGACCCAAAATGGTTTGGGTACCAAAATCAAAGAACTAATCTTTGTTTGTAGGGGGCATTGCTACAAGGCCAAAGTTTCAAGCCAAAACACGTAGTACCTTAATAGTGGATGCTCAAGACACATGGCCGGAGACAAGAGTAGATTCATAGAGCTCAAGCCAAAGCATGGTGGAGTGGTAACTTTCAGTGACAACTTCAAAGGACACATTTGAGGGTATTGGCTCTATTGGTAATCTCTCATCTATTCTTATTGAAAATTTTTTACTTGTCAATGGTTTAAAACATAATCTTTTGAGCATTAGTCAACTTTGTGATAAAGCTTTTGATGTTCATTTTGATAAAAATGGGTGTAAAATTGTGAACATTAAAACAAATAAATAATGCTCATTGGTCATCGCATATGAAATATTTATATGGTGCATTTAGATGACATACATCCATCCCATGCATGCTTAGATGCACATGATGAGAATGATACATGGTTGTGGCATAGGAAACTTGGGCATGCTAGCATAAGTGTTTTAGAAAAATTGGCTTCCCAAAATCTAGCTAGAGGTTTACCCAAACTAAAATTTTCATTAGATAAAATATATGATGCTTGTGCTAAGGGTAAACAAAATAGAACCTCATTTAAACCCATTAATGATGTTTCGACTAGTATGGTGTTACACCTAATCCATATGGATTTATTTGGGTCTATTAGAACTATAAGCTTGGGTGGTAAGTCATATGCATTTTTATTGGTAGATGACTTTTCTAGATACACTAGGGTTCTATTCTTAAGTACTAAGGATGAGGCTTTATAAAATCTTATCACATTTGCAAAAATTACCCAAAATGATCTTGATCTTAAAATCTCACATATTAGAAGTGATCATGGAACCGAGTTTCAAAATATAGGTTTTGAAAATTTTTGTAATGAAAATGATATTAGCCATAACTTTTCGGCTCCTCACACTCCTAAAAAAATGGGGTAGTTGAGAGGAAAAATAGAACTTTAGAAGAAATGGCTAGGACAATGCTTTGTGAAAACAATTTACCTAAGTAGTTTTGGGCGGAAGCCACTAATACGGCTTGTTATATTATTAATAGAGTAATGATTAGGCCTATTTTAAAGAAAACACCTTATGAGATTTTAAAATCCAAAAAGCCTAACATTAGTTATTTCCACCCTTTTGGTTGTAAAAGTTCTGTTTTAAACAATGGAAAAGACGACTTAGGTAAGTTTGATGCTAAAAGTGATGAAGCAATATTTTTGGGTTATTCCCTAAGTTCTAAAGCCTATCGGGTATTTAATAAAAAGAACTTTGATTGTTGAAGAGTCTATACATGTTGTTTTCGATGATAACCTCCTTCTGAGGAAGGAATCTTGTGATGATTATGATGTAGGGATCATTGAAGCCATTGATGGAGGACAAACATCAAAGGTGGATCAGATTCCAGCTAAAGAAGAGGAAGCACAAGATCCACCTCTTGAAGCCTTGAAGGACTTGACTCTTGAGGAAAAGAAGGTGACATACCCAAGGGAGTTCAACTATGTCAAAGGTGGTGAAATCTTGGGTGATCCATCCAAGGGGGTAACTACTAGATCATCTCTCAAACTTATGAATCATGTTACATTTAACTCATGCATTGAGCCTAAAATATCAAAGAAGCATTAAAAGATGATTTTTGGATATTGGCTATGCAAGAGGAACTTAATCAATTTGAGAGAAGTAAAGTATGGACATTAGCTGATAGGCCTAGTAATCAATCTACTATAGGAACTAAGTGGGTATTTAGAAACAAACTAGATGAGAGTGGTAACATAGTGAGAAACAAGGCTAGGCTTGTTGCTCAAGGTTCCACTCAAGAAGAGGGAATTGATTTTGATGAAACATATGCACCCGTAGCTAGAATGGAAGCTATTCTGATGCTTCTTACATTTGCATGCTATCATGATTTCAAGCTTTTTCAAATGGGGGTGAAATGTGCTTTTCTAAATGGTTTTATAAATGAAGAAGTGTATGTAGAACAACCACCCGTTTTGAAGATCCAAACTTTCCAAACCATGTTTTTAAACTAACAAAAGCTCTATACGGTTTGAAACAAGCTCTTAGAGCTTGGTATGAAAGACTCAAACTTTTTAATTGAAAAATGTTTTGGAAAAGGCAAGGCGAATACTACACTTTTCATTAAAAGATATGGCAGTGACATCTTAGTAGTTAAAATATATGTTGATGATATTATTTTTTGTTTTACTAATGAATTTTATTGCCAAGATTTTTCTAAGATAATGCAAGGTGATTTTGAGATAAGCATGATGGGAGAGCACTCATTTTTCTTGGGGCTCCAAATCAAGCAAAGGAAAGATGACACCTTCATTAATCAAGCTAAATACATCAACGATATGCTCAAGAAGTTTGGCTTGGAGAATGTAAAGCCTCAAGCCACTCTTATTATTTCATCAATTAAGCTTGATAAGGATGAAGGAGGTAAGTGTGTTGATTCTAAGCTTTATCGTTCTATGATTGGATCTTTGCTTTACCTTACCGCAAGTAGACCCGATATCATGTTTAGTGTTTGCTTGTGTGATAGGTTTCAAGCTAGTCCTAGAGAATCACACCTAGTTATCATTAAGAGAATCTTTAGATACCTTAGAGATACACCTTGTTTAGGTCTTTAGTATCTTAGAGACTCTTCCTTTGACCTTCATGCCTTCTCTGATGCGGATTATGGAGATGTAAGATAGATAGGAAAAGTACCTCCAGAACATGTCAATTCTTAGGTAGTATGCTCGTATCTTGGTTCTCTAAGAAACAAATTAGCATAGCCTTATCTACCACTGAAGCGGAGTACATATCCTTAGGACTTGAGCACAACAACTCTTAGATTATTGTGTTCAAGTAGGTACCATACCCCTTAGGTGTGACAACACTAGTGTCATTTGTCTTACTAAGAATCTCATCCAACACTCTAGAACAAAACATTTAGAAATTAGACATCATTTCATTAGAGATCATGTCTTGAAAAATGATGTAGTTCTAGAATATGTTGATACCTTGAACCAATTAGTGAACATATTTACCAAACCTTTAGATAAAGAACGTTTTTGGACCCTTAGGAGAGAGTTAGGTTTAACTAGCCTTCCTTGACCCTTTTAGGTCCCAAATGGCCAAAAATGTGCTTGAAATTATTTGATGCTCATGCTTATGTTGATTTGCCTCCTTATGCATCCATGCTTGTTGTTAGGGGGTATGCATCAGTTTTAGTCATTAAATCTTGCTCATATATCATTCTCATGCATTTAGGGACATTTAAAGTTGGATTTTTGGACTTAAAACTTTCTAAAATACAGTTTCTGATAATGGTGTATCGATACAGGTTCGTCAATGGGAAGTGATAAAGTGCAAACTGTATCGATACGGTCACGCGTATCGATACAATATTAAAAATTAATTTAATAATATGACAAGGTGTATCGTACGCTTCTAAAGTGTACCCCATACGGTAAAGACGGAGAGTTTAAATCGGGTCTTTTAATGCAAATCACCTTTTGAATAAAACTCCTCCTCTTTTTCTCCAAAAACCCTAGCCACAAATCACCTTTTGAATAAAACTCCTCCTCTCTTTCTCCAAAAACCCTAGCCGCAAATCACTATAAAAAATCCCCCTCAATCTCTCAAATTCTTCAAATCAAACCTAAAATCAATTGAGGGTTTTTCATCAACACGTCAAGGCTCAAGCTTTGCAAGAAATTTGTGCATCATTCATCCTTTGTTCATCCAAATTTCCTCATTCAAGGTATAAACCCTATTTTCTTTTCTTTTTAATTTTCATTCAATTTTAATGGTTGTCTTTAATGGAATTTTGTATAAAACATATACATATAGTATGAGTTTTCAAGTTTTTACAAAAAATCTTCAAAATCCGAAATTTTTTTATTTGAATACAAATTTATACCGTATATTTTTATAATCTTTTTTTCAAAAAAATTCACCAAAATTTTCTTTTATACTCGTATATATTTTTAACCTATAAAATATATTTTTTTATCAATACCTTGAATTATTGGAATTTATCGTTGGATTGAATATGATGATAATAGCATACATATTCGATTTGTTTTGATTTCATTTTCAGGATTATGGCACCCAAAAAGAGAGCAAGACGATATTTAGCCTCTACATCTTCTAATCCTATTAAAGACAATGAGGGTAATCTTAAACCAAACCTCCCTTTCATAATACAAAATAGTTTTCCTAACCATTCGGATTTGTCACGTTTCAAGCTATTTCAAGGTTTTACTCTTAGGGAAGAACGTGTTGTCTCAATCCCGTTTTTAAATTTCGAACATTTTAAATTTGAATATCTTGGTTTGTTTAGAAGATGGAAACTTATGAATTTTTTGAGCCTATTTTTGATTTTATATCGAAATCTAGTTATAATCTTATTTTCAAATGCCAAATGCATTCATGATGCCAAAAGAAAACATGTTGTTGCTATTGAATCTCATCTTATGGGCACAACTTTTAGAATTGATCAAAATGTTCTTTGTCAAGCTTTTGGTTTTGAAAATATCGGGATTGATGATGAAAATTCTTTGGGTCATGGCCCTCTTAGTTTCGTCAATGTTTTAAATGCCCAAGACTATATACTTCATCTTATAATCTCTTGGTTTCTTCGTCCTTCGGGTGGGAAATTTTCAACTATTCGTCAAGTGGATGACTTTTGGCTTAGGTGTTTTTGTGAGGGTAAGCGCTCTAATCTTTGTCAAATTATGTTTGCCGATCTTGTATATCTTGTTCAACACCGTCACACCGACGAAGCCAAATATTTTTACTATTCGACGGCCTTGAGTCATTTGTTTCACTCTCTCTAGATAGATTGTTCCTATGACTATCCCGAACCCCTTGGCCAATCCATAGATGAGCGTTCCCTTACCCGTGCTCACTTTGCCTACCTCAACAATGAATGGGTTCGTATTCCTCAATCTCCTCACCAAGATGTTCAAGAGGAGGCTCCACAAGCTTCACAAGGCCCACAAGGTGCTCCTATTTCTCAATCCTCCATGGATACCATTATGATGTTTCTCAATGAGAAATTCACCTCTTTGGGGAACAACATGGATGTCGGGTTTGCCGCCATTGATACTCGCCTCACTTTGTTGGAGGATCGTGTCAAGGAGATGGATACTCGCTTCACATCCTTGAAAGATCAAGTCAAGGCCATTGCAATTCAACAAAATTCCATGGATGTCTCTCTCACCACCTTCCACGATGCTTGGCTCAATCACACTAGGAGACCTCAACCAAGTCAAGATGATGAGGATGAAGAGGACGAGGATGAAGATGATGGTGGGGACGAGTAGTTGTGCATCTCATGGCATATCATTTAGTTCTCTAGTTTATGCACCTATCTATTATGAACTTATGCTTTGGTTTATGTTTTTAGTATTTGAGTTTGGAACTATTTTTGAACTATTGCTTCATTTGGATATTTATTGCCTATTTATAATTTGAGTTGCTTAATTATGCTTTAAATTGTACTTCATGTTTATTATCCCTATTTTATAAATTGAATGTGTTTGATCTAACAAAAAGGGGAAGAAGAGCTAAATTTATGAAAATCAATTTTTGAAAACCTATCTTAAATTCAGGGGGTAAGCTTTTCAAAGTTCTCAAAACTTATTAAATTTATACTTGGTTTTGTTATATCAAAAAGGGGGAGATTGTAAAACCAAAATTGTTTTTGATATAACAAATAACTTTAGGGACTTAATTGCAAAAATAATAAATTTTTAAGTATTTCAAAAACTCACCAATTGACAAGCCTTTTTGAACCTAGTACTCTTTCAAGTCAAAACATATTAAAAGGGTTCAAATTTTATAAGTCCTTTCAAGTGTTTTCAAGCCAAACTTCAACAAAATGCCCAGGCGTATCGATACCCTATAGCGTATCGATACGGATTTTCAACAATGGAATTTTAATCGACCATAGTGTGTCGATACAATTTAACCCCATATCTATATGATATTCATCTGGGTAAGACTTTAAGATATAGTGTATCGATACGTATCGAGACCGTATTGATACTGTTTTCCTATAAAAATATTTTTAATGCTATAGCGTACCGACACGGTATGTCACAGTATCGATGTGATATGTTGACCTTTGCAAAATCTTTACATTTAATATTCGAATGTTGGCTTGTCAGTTATGAGAATCCAAAATTTCAAATGACCGTTGAATGGTATCGATACGCTAAGGTAGCGTACCGATACGTTTTTTATCAAAACACAATTCAGGATTCTAGTGAGCAAAAATCATATCAATGTGGCTTATCGTATCGATACGCCCCTTAAGACAGTACTGACACGTCCTTCTTGCGTATCAATATGCTTTGTTTTTGCACTCACAGAGACTCTTTCTTCTTTGAGAGAGGTACCGATACACCCTCGAAGAGTATCGATACGGTGAGCAAGTGAGGAGCATTTATTGCGGGAAAATTGCAGCCCAACGGCTAGATTAATGACTTCAACCACCCAAACGGTTAGAATTCAATGCAAGGGTATAAAAACAAGTCTCAAAAGCTACAACAACAACTATTGAACCTCCAAGCAACATCAAAGCATTTATTCCAAACCCTTGAACCTATTAGAGTCATATTGTGCACCCAACTTGTAAAATTCTCAAATTGTTCATCTTTGTTTCAATTTTGGGGATTGTTGGTTTGTAATTGGGCAATATTTTAGTCTTGTGAGAGATACATTCCAAATTGACATTTGTTCTTTGTAATTGAGAGTTTTGTCATTCAATCTTTGGGTAGAGAGATTGAATTTTTAAAGGTTGCCTCCTTAGCCTAGAAAAGGGGAAGAACAAATTAGTGAAGAGTTTGTTGAAAATCCTTAGTGGGAACTAAGGTAGTGGATATAAAACTTGTTTAGAAGCTTGAACCACTATAAGTGCCTTGTTCTTCATTTTTTAATATTTTCTTTTGCTCCCTTCAATATTTAAAGTGTTAATTCACCCCCTCCCCCCTCTTTGCTATATCGATTTAAATGATCTACTCAACAAAATGTTAGATGACATACAAAAATCAAATTTTGTTGAAACTAATATTGAAACGTCATCTGCGAATACTGAAACAACTGAGTCTGCAGGGGAAGTAGAAAAGTTTAGAAAATTGTTAACTGATGCTCAACGTGAATTATATCCTAGTTGTAAGTACTCGAATTTATCATTTCTTTTGAGGATGATCTACAATAAAACAATTACCAATTCGAGTATCAAATCTTTTGATCTAAACTTAAAATTGTTGAAATATGCTCTTCTGAAGGGTGAAACGCTTCCTGGATCTTATTATGAGGTGAAAAAGCTTTTACGTGATCTCGGTCTTAGTTATATCAATATTGATGCATGTGTGAATGATTGCATATTATATTAGAAGCAATATGAGCGTTTTGATCAATGTCCTAATTGTTCAGCTTCGAGGTGGAAAATTAGTATGGGAAAACGTAAAAAGATTGCTCGTAAAAGAGTCAAATATTTTCCTTTGAAACCTATACTTCAAAGGTTATTTATGTCTAAAGATGTTGCTGAAGACATGAGGTGGCACAAGGGAAAATGTGTTAATGATGATGTAATAAAGCATCCAGCTAATGCAACAGCTTGACAAGAGTTTGATAAGAAAAATGATTGGTTTGCTTTAGATCCACGTAATGTACGAATTGGGCTTGCTAGCGATGGGTTTAATCCTTTTGGCTATACGAGCACTAGTTATAGCATGTGGTATGTTATTTTACTTCCGTATAATTTGCCACCTTAGAAATGTATGAAAGAGCCCTTCTTGTTTCTGTCCACACTAATCCCGGGTAAGAATTCTCCTGGTAATGATATTCATGTTTATTTACAACCTTTAATAGATGATTTGAAAGATTTATGGGAGAATGGTGTTGAAACTTATGTTGCATACAGCAATGAAAAGTTTCGATTTCATGCTGCATTATTATAAACTATAAATGATTTTCTGACATATGGTATGTTATTTGGGTGGAGTACAAAAAGAAAGTTGGCATGTCCTATTTGCAACAAGTGGACACATTCTGTTACTTTGAAGAATGGCCAGAAACAATTTTACATGGGTCATCATAGATACTTGGATCAAACACATCCATGGAGAAAAAGTAAGAAATTTAACGGTAAGCATGAGTTTAAAGAAAAGCCTCTAGAATTATCCGGAGATGACATATTTGAACAAACAAAGTGCATTTCTATGAGTTTTAGGAAGCTGCATAATAATAGAAAGCGCAAACGTGCAGATGAAGAGTTGAAATGGACTAAAAGAAGCATTTTTTGACCTTCCGTATTGGAAAACCTTAAAATTGTGCCATAATTTAGATGTGATGCATATTGAGAAAAATATTTGTGAAAAGATTTTGAGAACATTGATGAATACTGATGGAAAGACAAAGGATAATGTGAAGAGTCGTTTGGATTTAGAAAAAAAGGGCATTAGAAAAGAGTTGCACTTAAAACGTAACAGTGATAAGTTAGTAATGCCTATAGCATGCTATACATTGTCATTTTCAGCTCAAATTTTTTTTAATGGCTTAAATCAATTAAGTTTCATGACGATTATTGTTCAAACCTATCTCGACGTGTAAATGTCAATGATGGCAAGTTGGGGTGAATGAAAAGCCATGATTATCATGTTTTCATACAACGAGTCCTTCCGGTAGCAGAATATGGTTATCTACGAAAAGATTTGTACACTGCGTTGTCTGAGTTGAGTTCTTTTTTTTAGATATTTATGTTCAAAGACAGTTCAAAAAGACAAGTTACCTAAGTTACAAAATAACATAGCTCTAATTTTGTGTAAGCTTGAGAGCATATACCCTCCATCATTTTTGTGGTTATGTTACACTTGTCTATTCACTTACCCCGTGAGGTTGAGTTAGGTGGTCCAGTTCACTAACGATGGATGTACTTTGTTGAAAGGTAATGTCAAATTTGTACTATAACCTTTTATTTCTCTCCATTCATTATTTTTTATTCATGTTTTATTCATTGTAAATAGGTTCTTAGGTACATTGAAAGACTGTGCGTAATAAAGTTCGCCCTGAAGGTTCTATTGCTGAAGCATATGTAAATAAAGAGTGTCTTAATTTTTGTGCTATGTACTTTTGTGGAGTTGAAACTAGATACAATAGATTGGAAAGAAACTTTGACAGAGATCAATTGATGGTTGGCAACGAGTATTCTATTTTTTTCACAAAAAGTAAGAACATAGAGAGCTGCAACATATGATATATTATCCGACTCTGATTTTAGAATGATTGAGTGGTATATACTTAACAATTGTGAAGAGATAGAAAAGTACCTAAAGTAAGTTATTTTTTTTCATTTGAGTATATGTAAACTTTAAATATTGTTATATTGTAAGATTTACTAATTATAATCTTTTTTTAAATATATAGTATGCATATGGAGGAAGTTCAAAAACAAGAGAATTTTGAATTGCAACAAAAACATCAAGCTGAATTTTTCTCTTGGTTAAAGCGATATGTAAGTGTTTTTCAATTTATACAACATATGTTAATAAAAATATATTTATTAATTATTCTTTCAAACTTTATTTCACGTGTTATTAAGTTGAATTTGGATGGTTCAATTGAATCGAATAATCATCTATATGCATTACGTTTGGGTCCTAATACACGTGTCACTCGATATACTAGTATAATTGTGAATGGATTTAAGTTTCTTATTATCGAGCGTTAAGCTAATCGTCGCACACAAAATAATGGTGTTTTAGTGAAAGGAGTTCATAATTCAAAAGAAAATGGTTTTTACGGCCAGTTAACTGATATTATTGAGCTTGATTATTGTACTGGAATAGAGTTATTATATTTAAGTGTGATTGGTATAATGTTGGTGACAAGAAAAATGATCTAAGAACAAATGGAGACTTGATAAGTGTGAACGTTAGTCGAAAATGGTATACATATGATCCTTTTGTCTTGGCTACTCATGTGGAACAAATTTTTTTACATAGATGATGTAAAAAATGGAGATAACTGAAAAATTGTGCAAAAGACAAATTCTAGGCATATATACAATGTTCCAGAAGTTAAAGAAAATGAAAGTGACTTAACTCCAAGTCATGAGCCCTATCAGCAATTTGAACCTGATTCCAACGATGTCCATCAAATATTAATTGAAAGCAATGAATTGTTGAATCAAAAAACCGAAGTTGATGAAATTGATTCTAGTTTTTTGTCTTCGAAGAGTGGATCAATGTCAAATGAAAGAACAATTCATAGTAGTTTATTTGATGAAGACGATGATTATGATTATACTATTACTAATTACTTAGATGATGATGGTGATGGTGGTGAATAAAATGAAGACAATGACGATCAACATGAAAAGAAGACGATGATGAGTTATAATTTCAATCCAAGTATTTGCTTTTATTAAAAATATGTTATTTATTTTAATTAATTATGATTGTGTGTATGGTTCTAGATGAATTACTTTTGATTTGTTCATTTTTGCATATTGATAGGTTTTCCAATATTGTAGCATTCTGGAGTATGTGAAAAATGTGGATCGTTTTGATCATCATTATAGAGGGAAACATATGTGAAAATATATTTTGTCACTATAATTTAAATATATAACTACAAACATAATTTACCCCAAAAAGCTAGAGTCTTATTATTTGTTGTGCCAATATTTTTCTGTGACACTAACTATAGTTGAAAAACTTATCACTATATAACTTCTTTTGCATCAAAAAATGGAGGAAAACATTTATGACAATATACTTTTTCATCTTAATTAAGCTATATAAATGCATACATAATTTATCAGAAAAATTTGAATCATATTATTCATTGTGACAATATTTTTTGTAACAATAACTATAACTTATAGTTACAAACTTATCACTATATAATTTTTTTAACACCAAAAAATGGAGGGGAACATTTGTGAGAGTATATTTTGTTAGTGTAATAAAATATATAATTACAAATATAATTTATCACAAAAAGCGTGAAACTTTTTATTTGTTGTGACAATATTTTTCTATAAGAATATCTATAACTTATAATTACAAAACTCATCTCTAACTTTCATATTTTTTGGCACCAAAAAATGTAGAGAAACATATGTGAAAATAAAATTTGTCACTATAATTCAAACATATATCAACAACAAAAAATTGTCAGAAAAAAATTGAATACCATTATTTGTTGTGACAATTTTTCTGTAACAATAATTATAACTTATAGTTACAAAACTTGTCACTGTATGACTTTTTTCGGTGCCAAAAAATGGAGGGAAAATTTGTGACGGTAAATTTTGTCACTAAAACTCAAATATATAACTACAAGCATAATTTGTCACAAAGACTTGAATTTCATTATTTGTTGTGATAATTTTTTTATCAATAATTATAACTTATAGCTACAAATCTTGTCACTATATGACTTTTTTGCGCCAAAAAATGGAAGGAAAATTTGTGACGGTAAATTTTGTCACTAAAACTCAAATATATAACTACAAGCATAATTTGTCACAAAAAACTTGATTTTCATTATTTGTTGTAACAATTTTTTTGTAACAATAAGTATGACTTATAGTTACAAAACTTGTCACCATATGACTTTTTTCGCGCCAAAAAATGGAGGGAAACATTTGTGACAAAAAATAGTAATAAAATATATTCTGTCACCATAAGTTACATAAATTTGCTAATTGTAACAAAATATTATGACGATTTTAGTTTTTGTCACAATTGTACATGTTTTTCGAATTTGATGTGACACTTATCTATTTTGTCACAATAAAACTAATAGTGACAAAAATAATTTTGTCAAAATTAAATTTGTCACAACAATAGAAATTTCTTGTAGTGAGCTTGAGCATGGATGGGACGTATGTATTCCTTATCTTTGTAGAATCGGTTGAGAGTTGGGGTTCGAACACAATCCTTGGAGAGACAAATGCGGACAAGTCGGAGCCGTGTTTGGAGCAGATTGGGACCAGGATGGTCCATTTAGATTACCTTTTTGCGTTTGTGAAGTCTTTCGTGAGTTAGGGCAGAGTCATATATGTGCCCTTTGTAGAAACAGTCGAGTATTCGGAGATATCTTATTTGCGGAGACAATCCTCGGGGTTTATAATGTAGGCATTTAAAGAAGTATGTAGCCATTTTATAATAAGTTCAAATTTTCCCCTAGGATCGTACAAAGTTCCTGGGGTGTTCAAATTAAATGAGTTTCCTCAATACCTGGAGGTTTGGAGGAGTGTGCATTTGTAGCAGAGATTATTGTTAGAGAAACATTTGTAGAACATTCATTGTAAAAGTTCGGGGGGAGGTTCCTCTACACTTTCTTTAATCCTGCACATAGTGGCAACTAACGAGCGGAGGTTGCCCTATAATTTTCGTAATTTTACATTTACAAGTTGGAGGGTGTCTCCCTCTGACTCTATCTTAGTCCTATGCCACCTATAGTGGTGGGCACTATCTATATGCGCGGGGCACCGTGTTGTGGAGACTCTTGGCCGCTGGTGCTTATTGGGCTCAGCTGTTTATGGGGATTCGACCTGCCCAGTCGGTCTTTGGGACTTTTGTTGATGCTTCTCCGCTTTATAATCAGAGGAATCCTTCATGAAATCTAGTGGCTGGTTCCTTTTTTACGTTTATGCCTCACACGCTCGTAGCATCAGCTTTCGATGAGTGCATACGAGGTGTTGCGCTTGCTCGTGACTATGGTCCTACCAGAGGGGTTGGTTTTGTAGAGCTCAATGAAGGGAATACCTTCTCCAGGTACCCTTACCCCCTTGGTTTCAAGTGGTCCCTAATTTTCATAGGATAGTCGAACCTCACCAATGCTTTGCTTATCGCCGTGAGGATGCATGGTGAGACACTACTATCTTGTTGATCCCATTGTACTGCCCCAAATGTTGGTGGTGAGATATTACTGGCCTATTATTTCTTCTTTATTTTTTCCTTCCTCGTTACTACTAACACTAGTACTAGTAGAAATCGACGACGGTGAGAATGTCTTCGGAGGAGACGATGGATTGTAAGGAACAAAGGACCCATCGTGACTGATTCTCTTGGTTGGGATGATCTCCACACTCACTGCACCAATTGTTGATGCCGATTTTGGGCGACACCAAACAAGGAGGTGAAGATGGTGGCTGAATGTGGGTTTGGGAGTAGAGACTAGTGGTTCACCCGTCGTGAGACGGACCGAGAGCCACAAAGGACCATGGTAGGTCGTTGAGTCAGGCGGTTCACCTTTTTTTGACTTGGGGCCGAGAGTCGTGGACACTGTAGAGACAGTGGTCAAAATCATATCGGAGAGGAGAGAGAGAGGTTAATGTCGAATGGGCGTAGTAGCCTTTTCAAGAATTATGGAGTTGTCCTTTTGTCTTTGGTCTTGGGGGTATTTATATCCCCTTCAGGCTGTAGCTGGAATGATATTTTGACAAGATCGTGCCATGCCTAGTGATGGTTATTGATGAGCTGGCAGGTGGTAGCTCGGCTATCAAGCTGGGAGCTTAGTCGAACATGAGAACTATCTTGTCTCGGTGTAGTGGTCTCCAAAGCTTACGGGTGCGAAGGCGTAATAGACACCCGGAAGAGGAGTTCCGGGCTTCGTGATGCTTGAAGCGTAGCGCGAGAATAAAATTGATGATTCACCCGTCGTAGGACGGGTGAAGTACCACATTAATTTTCAAAGGCGCTTGGCGAAGGAACAACAAATTTAAAATCATGTGTCTGGTTTTTATTTGTTTTCCACTTTCAATAAAATTATTAATTTTTTATCAATTCGATTAAATCAATCGATTCAATCTAATTTCTCTATAAATAAACAAATCAAAACTAATTATGAGCTATTGTTCAAGAAAAACTAATTATGAGCTAAGTCATAAAGCCTAAATATGGTCCATCAATAGTTGAAGAGGCAGGCTCGTGATTTGAAAACAATTTGTAGTCGTCATCTTTTATGGCACAACTTGCTTGAAAATATCTCATATAATGTCTGGTTTATTTTTTGTTTTGTAAATCTAAATTAATCATATGTACTATATAGTATAATTTAAAAGAAAATAAAACTACATTGTTATTTTTATTGACATAATCAAAATTGAATTTAAAAACATTAATATTATATATATATTTCTCGTATATTTTAAATTTCATCACTCAAGTTTTTTTTATTCTTATTTTGGTCACTTTGCGATTAAATACTTAACGGGGTTAGGACCAGTCGGATGTCTTTTAAAATTGGTGAAATGGCCCCAAAACTTTTTTATCTTTGTGAAAAAAATTATGATTTTAGATTTCCTTTGATTTGTCTACATGAAACATCTTCTTCCAAATCCCAACGACAGTGAGGTGGAGAAAATGGAAGCGAGCTGTATATCTTGATTTCACTCTGAACAAATGATAGATATTGTAGACTAAAGTGATTTGAGGTTTTACGAATTTTGAGTTTTGGATTTGTGATAAGGTTTTTGGAAAAACCACTATTATGTCTTATCACCTTTTTTTGAAGAAAAAAAAGATTGATATCAAAAAGAGGGGGAAATCCGGATTTTGGAAAATGGTAAAATTTTGGAGTCGCCACCGGCCACTAAGGTAGGCCGGACACCACAAAACCAGAGATTCATTTTAAAACGGGTTCGGGAGTTGGTTACGTGTGGGAAAGGATTAGCACCCCATCACGCCTGAAAATCGGTACCAAATTACTTGTTGCCTTTTGATCGATAGAAATTATTTAAAAAACAAAGTGAATTTAATATAGAGTTCTTAGATGAAAATACGGCTTAACTAGCACAGGCTTTATCGAATTGTGGCTTTGGAATTAATTAAACATTTAATTAGAAAGGATGATGGTACACCGGACCATAGACTAAACCGACATCATATAAGACTGATTGTCGTGTTAGTTTAGGGTTCGGATCCCGTACGTCACCTTTATGCATGATGCAATCAAAATAGAGGATGTTGCGTGGCATTTTCCTTTTTTATGCTTTCGCTTACCTAGAGACGGTGAAAATTAACCCAAATATTCGATCAACGTCGATTAAGCTAGGACTGTCGTTTTTCGGATACCGGGGTTAATTAATACCTCTCTTTGGGTATATTTTTAAGTTAATTAATTATCGAGCAAAATTAAAGAGTCATGTAACACCTGGGTTTGGGGGTCGAGTGAAAATAATATTAAAATAATGTTTCGGGTTTCGGTTTTATAACTAAAATAATAAAATAATATTATTTGGGCTTCATGTTTTCAAAACAAACATTTTATGTTGGATCTAATTTTAAATTGAAAACCCAAAATTCCATAGATTTTGGAATAGTGGAAGATGACTATTCTCATTAATGGCAAAAGTGTAATTAAGTGGTCTTACAAAAATAAAGCCCCTTTTTAATTTAAATGAGCCTATTCATCATCTTCTTCTCTATCCCTTCCCAAATCTCACGACAAAAGGCTCTCCTTACCCCAAATCACTATTCCATCATCTCCCTTGCTCTTTGTTGGTGATTTTTAAAAGGTAAATACGTTTTTGACTTGTCCTTGCCTTCCTCTTCATGTTAGTACCTCTAGTTTTCAATGAAACCAAGTATTTTGTATTTTGGGTTTTTCAAAGATTTTGATAAAGGTTGTAGCTTTATGGATTTTTAACTAAGTTTTTGATTTATTGTTGTTAGATAAGTTGTTTGTAAACCATAAGGTCCAACATATATGAATTTTAAAGGGTTTTATGATGATTCTCGGATTTGGGTTTAAATGGGGTTTTAGGAGGGTTTAAAGGTTGGTTTTGGGGCTGCTATGTGTTGGAAATTGAGGGCTGGTGTTAGTGTGATGGTTAGGGGTTGTTTTGGGAGCTTTTAAGTGTGTTAAAAAGGTTGAAATCAAGGGGTTTGGGCTGTGCTTCATGGCTGCTCGGGAATGAGGATTTTGGGAGTTGTTCTCAGCTGGAATCATGTGTTCTATGCTTGATTAGTGTTCCGGGTTTGCTACATTGATTTGTGAACTGATTTGAGGTATTTTTGATTGTGTTGGGATGACTAGAAGCAAGGATTTGTGTTGGTGAAGCCTCAGGATCAAATTCGGAATCATTGGAAGCTTGATCGGCTAGTGTGTTGATCTTGGAATAGTCGGTGAGTGGTTAAATGCTTTTAAATGGTTTTCAAGTGTTGGTTCAAGCATGTGGACTAGGTTGGGCTTGGTAGACCCACCTAGAGTTAGGATTAGATTGGTAGTCTAATCCCAAGCTTTAGTTAGAGACTTTGGTTGAACTCTAATTGTTGATTATGCCTCATGTTTAATTGTGATTATGATGGTTATGTATATTGTGTTATACATGTATGTTGAGGCATGGTATTTGATGCATTGTTATATGCATGTGGTTGTATGATGGTAATCATGGTGAGTACATGCTAAGCACGGAAACTCGGTAAGAATTTGTGTTGTGAAAGGTTGTGAAATTGTGTTGGTATTGGCACTAGTATGCTTGGGTACAATGATCGATCATTAGGATGTTTAGTGTGCACACGAGAGTCAAAATACGCGCGTGGTCTTGTTGATGGTAGTCATCAAGATGGAATACGGGTTCGCCCGGAAATTCTTCTTATATATGTTAGTCAGTGATGAGTGTAATCCCATCGACGGGGCGTGATGATGAGTGGAATCCCTTCCGCGTGAAACGGTGATGAGTGTAATCCCATCGTAAGGTAATGGTTGTGTTGGATGTGAGTTCCAACGGTTATCCGCGTATTCGAGTCATAGCTAGGTGCAAATATGGATTGATATATGTGTTTCTTATACGTTGATATACGTATTTTCATGTGTTGAGCTTATGAGTTGTTGAGCATGGCATGATGTTGATATTTATGTTCATGCATCATTTATACTTTGGCTCATATGGTTCGAAGGTAAGATCATGCATTCTACCTTGGTTGTATGCTCGTGCTTGGACCCTGCATTGTCGAGGTTTGTTTTATGAGCTTACCCTCACTAAGCTTTATGCTTACGCTCTCTTTTTTTTCGACAATGCAGATCCGTAGTTCGTGGGTTGCTAGTGCAAGAAGAGGGCCTCCAAGTGTGCTTGTGGTGCTATCTTAACTTTCAAGTATGGACTTTTAATTTGTTAGGTGTTATAGTCAAGCAATGGGGTAGGTGTCGTTGATTTGAACTTTTGATGTATGTTGATGGGTTGTTTAGGAGCATGTTAGACTCCTTGTTACGTAGGTGTTTGCTTAAGGCTGTCTTATACCTAGTATGTTGGCCTTGTGCCTTTTTGAATGCCTAAGTGTATGTTTGTCTAAAGCATCAATCTTGAATGCTATATATGTCTTCTTTTGTTAAATGCATGAATCCTTGAATGTATGATCCTTGTTCGTTTCGAATGCCTCGTATGCTGAAATCTTGGTTGTTAAATGTTGTATGTATGCTTGCTTGTGCCTAGGCGAGTCTTAATTTGCATCTAGAGTTGTGTTCTGGAGTCCTTAGCTGCAAATTTGAGTGTTGCAGTACAGGGCATATCGGTACGCCCAAGGGTCGTATCGATACAGCCCTACACTTTGGGAGTCAAGTTTAACTTAGCGTACTGATACTCGAGGGTGTATTGATGCGCCAAAACCTCTCTAGAAATCTGAGATTTTGACGAGATTTTGGTGTGCCGGTACGGGTCTAGGGTGTATCGCTACGGTCTTGTATCATTGACCGTGAGAAGTTGACCAGTGATGGCGTATCAGTACGGTCAAGCCGCGTACCGATACGGTCTCCCTGGGTTGACCTTGGGGTGTTGACCTAGTCAAGGCGTATCGATACCCACTTCTAGTGTATCGATACAGCCTGCTGTGAAAGTGAAAATGGGCTGTTTTTAAGTTGTTGTTCGTTTGTTTCGCCTCGCTTGTTGCTTCCGCTGTCGTTGATTCACATAGGATCTATTAAAAGCATCTAGACAAGATAATAATAATAAAAAGTTTTCTTGGGTTGGTAACCGAAGTGGAGCCTTAACGGGTTTCGCCTTGGTTATCCCCGTGTAGCCCACTCGGGCCAGTCAGTCGCCCAGACCGGGATGATGGGGTTACACATGTTGGTATCAGAGCCTAAGGTTTCCGAGACCTTGGGCAGGTAAGTGAGGTAAGTTAAGTTCTTGTATTATAATTGCACGGTGTTTGCTTGCCATGTAAGTATGTTTGCTTGTTTATCAAGTATGCTTTGTTGTATGCTTGTTTGATCGTATATGTATGTTGTTTGAAACATGTTGAGTAGAGTCCCATTGCTTCTATTACATCGGAAAAAGGATTTTTTTAAGTGAGGGAACATACTTGAGCCACTTGGACCCTTGCCCTTGCTAACCCTATCTTTGTATGTTGTTGTTGTGTTGTAGTTGTTATCTGTGGGCGCTTATGTCGAGGCCTAGAGGTAGACCGAGGTTGGTTCGCCAGGAACCACGTGTTGCGGCTCCTGTTAATGAGCCGGTGGATGGAGTAGAGGCTCATGTGGAAGAGCCTGTTGTTGGAGTTGGAGCTCCTCCACCACCACCACCTCCTCAGCCTAAAGTGGGAGGCGAGGCTGGAGCTGAGGGAGCGGGACCTCAGGTTGGTCAGGGTGGCCAAGGTCCTGCTGGAATAGATATGGTTCCGCTAGTTCAAGCTATAGCGGGAGCGTTTCAGGCTGCAGTTGCCGGAGCTCAGGCTGCAGCTCAGCCGAGAGGTGACGATGCTAGCTTACCTTTGGAGAGGCTTCGTAGCCTAGGGGCAGAAGAGTTTAGAGGATCTACACCTGAGAGATCTGAGTTGTGGTTGGAGAAGACAGTTCGTATCTTAGCTCAGATGGGATGTGTGGGAGCTAGCAAGTTGGGTTGTGTGGTTTCGTTGCTTCAGGGTGATGCCTACACCTGGTGGGTCACCATTACGACCGGTGTGCCTGAGGCCGAGATTAGTTGAGACTTCTTTAAGACTGCTTTCAGGAAGAGGTATTTAGGGCCGAGATATCTGGATGAGAAGAAGCGAGAGTTCATGGCTCTTGTTCAGGGAGATGCATCAGTGACTGATTATGAGATCTGCTTTGTCCATTTGAGTCAGTATGCTCTAGAGTTGGTTCCTACTGAGAGGGACCGTTGTAATCAGTTCAGATATGGACTTCATGAGGAAGTCAAGAGGTACACCTTGGCTTCAGATTATTCTGATTTTGATGTCTTGGTCGCTAGGGCCAAGGACATTGAGCATAGCTTGGGGCTGACCAAGTGTGCGGGAGGATCTTGTTCTGGAAAGAGGCATAACAACTTTGATCGTGGTGATGCCAAGAGGCATCGAGGCGGGGGACATCAGTTGGACCATAGGCGTGGCGGTGGCCACCATGGTAGAGGCCATCAAGGCCATAGAACTGGAGGGCGTTTGCCCGAGTGCACTCATTGTGGGAGACAACATTCAGGAGAGTGCTGGGGTAACTTCCATGCTTGTTGGAATTGTGGTTCGAGAGACCACTTCAGGAGAAAGTGTCCGCATCAGGCGGCACAGGCACCGAACCTAGCGCAGGCTCCTGCGAGAGCGATTGACTATCAGAGAGGCCGTGGGCGCGGTCGTGGTTACTTCCAGCCGAGGGCTGATGCACCTAGGATAGAGGCACAGAGGAACCTTGCTCATGTTTTGGCAGTACAGCCAGAGGCCGGTGGACCAGCTAGAGTTTACGCTCAGAGAGAGGCAGGGAATGACACGGATGTGATAGCAGGTAATTTTGAGTTACAGTCCATGTCTTTGCTTTCCTTAGTTGATTCGGGTTCTACGCATTCTTACATTTTAAGTGAGCATGCAAAGAAGTTAGACATACCTGTTGAGATCTTAGATGTAGGTATGCATGTTACTAGTTCCTTTGGTGAGACAGTTGTAGTTAGACGGGTGTATAAGAGGTGTCCGCTGAAGATTCAGGATCATGTGTTTCCTGTTGATATGATGGAACTTCCGTTCTATGGTTTTGATATTATTCTGGGTATGGATTGGTTGGTTGAGCACAAAGCTAGTGTAGATTTTGAGATGAAGAGAATTTCGTTGAAGCTTTCCGATGACTATGAGGTAGTGGTAGTAGGCGAGAATGTTAAGTTCTTGTCGAATGTTGTGTCAGCTTAGAGGCTCATAGGTTGATGGATTCCGGTTGTGGGGCTTACTTAGCGTATGTGATGAATCCGAATATGAGTGAGGTTAGGCCGAAAGACATCAGAACAGTTTGTGATTTTCCGGATGTGTTTCCAGGAGAGTTACCAGGTTTGCCTCCTGACAAAGATGTAGAGTTTGTGATTGAGACTGTTTCAGGGTCTACTCCAGTTTTTATTGCTCCGTACCATATGGCTCCGAAAGAGTTGAAAGAGTTGAAAAGTCAGCTTCAGGAGTTGTTAGACTGTGGTTTTATTAGGCCTAGTAGTTTGCCTTGGGGTGCTTCTGTGTTGTTTGTGAAGAAGAATGATGGCAGTATGAAAATGTGTATCGACTATAGGCAGTTGAACCAGTTGACAGTAAAGAACAAGTATCCGTTACCTCGTATAGATGACTTGTTTGACCAGTTGATGGGTGCCTCAGTGTTTTCGAAGATAGACTTGAGATCAGGGTACTATCAGTTGAAAGTAAAAGAATGTGATGTTCCGAATAGAGCTTTTAGGACTATATATGGTCATTATGAGTTCCTTATGATGCCGTTTGGGCTCACGAATGCACCAGCAGCTTTCATGGATATGATGAACAGAGTTTTCAGCGACTATCTAGACCAATTTGTAGTTGTTTTCATAGATGACATCTTTGTGTACTCGAGATCAGAAGAAGATCATGATGAGCACTTGAGACTTGTTTTACAGAGATTGATGAGTAATCAGTTGTATGCTAAACTTAGCAAATGTGAGTTCTGGATTCGAGAGGTTGTGTTTCTGGGCCACATTGTGTCAGTTGAAGGAATCTGTGTTGATCCGACAAAGATTGAAGCTATTGTTGAGTGGAAACAACCTAAGTCAGTGACCGAGATTAGGAGTTTCCTGGGATTAGCCGGTTACTATAGGAGGTTCGTTGATGGTTTCTCTAGAGTAGATGCTCCGTTGACTAAATTGTTGCAAAAAGGAGTTAAGTTTGAGTGGTCAGATGCGAGACAGAAGGCTTTTGAGAAATTGAAAGAAGCTTTGACGAATGCTCCAGTGCTAGTACAGCCAGTTTCAGGGAAGGAGTTCGTGATTTATAGTGATGCTTCCTACGTAGGTTTAGGTTGTGTTCTGGTGCAAGATAGGAGAGTTGTTGCCTATGCTTCGAGACAGTTGAAAGTCCATGAGAAGAACTACCCTACGCATGATATTGAGTTATTAGCAGTTGTGTTTGCATTGAAGATTTGGCGTCACTACTTGTACGGTGAGAAGTGTATAGTTTACACTGATCATAAGAGCTTGAAATATTTGATGACTCAGAGAGAGTTGAACTTGAGACAGAGAAGATGGCTTGAGCTGTTGAAGGACTATGATTTGACTATCGAGTATCATCCGAGTAAGGCAAATGTAGTAGCCGATGCGTTGAGCAGAAAAGTTGCAGTTGAGTTGAGAGCTATGTTTGCTAGATTGAGTGTGTCAGGGGATGGTGGTTTGATTACTGAGTTGCAAGTAAAGCCTTCTTTGATTCAGATGATCAGAGAGAAACAGTTGCAAGATGTGTCTTTAGTTCCTCATGTTCAGGACATAGCCAAAGCTAGACCGACCGAGTATAGTTTTAGTGGTGAGAATGTGTTGTGTTTTAGAGACAGAGTTGTAGTACCTGAAGATGTTGAGTTGAGATGTCTGATTCTGAGTGAAGCACATTCGAGTCCTTTTTCGATGCATCCGGGTAGTACTAAGATGTACCGAGATTTGAAGAATGATTACTTATGGGTTGGTCTGAAGAAGGATGTAGCCGAGTATGTGAGCCGTTGCATGGTTTGTCAGAGAGTGAAGGCGGAACTTCAGGTTCCTTCAAGTTTGTTACAGCCTTTAAAGATTCCGGAATAGAAATGGGAAAGGATCACCATGGACTTTGTGTCAGGGTTACCGTTGTCTCCTTCGAAGAAGAATTCTGTTTGGGTGATTGTTGATAGATTTACTAAGTGTGCTCACTTCTTAGCAGTGTACACTACAAATTCTTTAGACAAGTTGGCGAATTTGTATATTCGCGAGATTGTGAGACTTCATGGAGTTCCGAAGTCTATTGTGTCGGACAGAGATTCGAGATTCACTTCGAGGTTCTGGAGTTGTTTGCATAGTGCCATAGGTAGCCGTTTGCATTTCAGTACTTCTTATCATCCGCAGTCCGATGGACAGTCAGAGCGAGTGATACAGATATTAGAGGATATGCTCCGTTGTTGTGTGATTGACTTCCAGGGTTCTTGGGAGAAGCATTTACCTTTAGTTGAGTTTGCTTACAACAACAGGTACCAGACTAGTATACAGATGGTTCCTTATGAGGCTTTGTATGGTAGACAATGTAGGACTCTGATCTGTTGGGCAAAAACGGGTCAGAAATTGTTACCTATGCCGGATTTGCTTAAGGGACTACAGAAAAAGTGAAGTTGATTTGTGACCATTTGAAGTTAGCTTATGATCGTCAGAAATCTTACGCAGATTTGAAGAGGAAAGAGATTGAGTTCTCAGTGGGTGAGAAGGTGTTTCTGAAAGTATCTCCGTGGAAGAAGGTAATGAGATTTGGCCGGAAAGGCAAGTTGAGTCCGAGGTTTATTGGTCCGTATGAGATAGTTGAGCGGATTGGGCAAGTAGCTTACCGTTTGAGATTGCCTTCAGAGTTAGTTTAGATCCATGATGCCTTTCATGTGTCGATGCTTAGAAGATATAGATCAGATCCGTCTCATGTTATGCCTGTTGAGGAGATAGAGTTGAATCCGGATTTGTCTTACAATGAAGAACCTGTTGAGATACTTGCTTCTGATAGCAAGGTGTTGCGTGGCAAGACCATAGAGTTGGTTAAGGTGTTGTGGAGACATAGAGGTGTGGGAGAGGAAAGCTGATATGCTTGAGCAGTTTCCGTACTTGTTTCCGTCAGGTAATTTTGGGGACGAAATTCCTTAAGTGGGGGAGAGTTGTAACACCCGGGTTTGGGGGTCGGGTGAAAATAATATTAAAATAATGTTTTAGGTTTTAGTTTCATAATTAAAATAATAAAATAATATTATTTGGGCTTCGTGTTTTCAAAACAAATATTTTCTGTTGGATCCAATTTTAAATTGAAAACCCAAAATTCCATAGATTTTGGAATAGTGGAAGATGACTATTCTCATTAATGGAAAAAGTGTAATTAAGTGGTCTTACAAAAATAAAGCCCCTTTTTAATTTAAATGAGCCTATTAATCATCTTTTTCTCTCTCCCTTCCCAAATCTCACGACAAAAGGCTCTCCTTACCCCCCAAATCATTATTCCATCATCTCCCTTGCTCTTTGTTACTGATTTTTGAAAGGTAAATACGTTTTTGACTTTTCCTTACCTTCCTCTTCATGTTGGTACCTTTCGTTTTCAATGAAACCAAGTATTTTGGGTTTTGGGTTTTTCAAAGATTTTGATAAAGGTTGTAGCTTTATGGATTTTTAACTAAGCTTTTGATTTATTGTTGTTAGATAAGTTGTTTGTAAACCATAAGGTCCAACATATATGAATTTTAAAGGGTTTTATGATGATTCTCGGATTTGGGTTTAAGTGGGGGTTTTAGGAGGGTTTAAAGGTTGGTTTTGGGGCTGCTATGTGTTGGAAATTGAGGGCTGATGTTAGTGTGATGGTTAGGGGTTGTTTTGGGAGCTTTTAAGTGTGTTAAAAAGGTTGAAATCAAGGGTTTTGGGCTGTGCTTCATGGCTGCTCGGGAATGAGGATTTTGGGAGTTGTTCGTAGCTTGAATCATGTGTTCTGTGCTTGATTAGTGTTCCGGGTTTGCTACATTGATTTGTGAATTGATTTGAGGTTGTTTTGATTGTGTTGGGATGACTAGAAGCAAGGATTTGTGTTGGTGAAGCCTCGGGATCAAATCTGGAATCGTTGGAAGCTTGATCGGCTAGTGTGTTAAGGTTGGAATAGTCAGTGAGTGGTTAAATGCTTTTAAATGGTTTTCAAGTGTTGGTTCAAGCATGTGGACTAGGTTGGGCTTGGTAAACCCACCTAGAGTTGAGATTAGATTGGTAGTCTAATCCCAAGCTTTAGTTAGAGACTTTGGTTGAACTCTAATTGTTGATTATGCCTCATGTTTAATTATGATTATGATGGTTATGTATATTGTGTTATACATGTATGTTGAGGCATGGTATTTGATGCATTGTTATATGCATGTGGTTGTATGATGGTAATCATGGTGAGTACGTGCTAAGCAGGAAAACTTGGTAAGAATTTGTGTTGTGAAAGGTTGTGAAATTGTGTTGGTATTGGCACTAGTATGCTTGGGTACAATGATCGATCATTAGGATGTTTAGTGTACACACGAGAGTCAAAATACGCGCGTGACCTTGGTGATGGTAGTCATCAAGATGGAGTACGGGTTCGCCCGGAAATTCTTCTTATATATGTTAGTCGGTGATGAGTGTAATCCCATCGACGGGGCGTGAGTGTGTTGGATGTGAGTTCCAACGGTTATCCGCATATTAGAGTCATAGCTGGGTGCCAATATGGATTGATATATGTGTTGCTTATACGTTGATATACGTATTTTCATGTGTTGAGCTTATGAGTTGTTGAGCATGGCATGTTGTTGATATTTATGTTCATGCATCATTTATACTTTGGCTCATATGGTTCGAAGGTAAGATCATGCATTCTACCATGGTTGTATTCTCGTGCTTGGACCTTGCATTGTCGAGGTTTGTTTTATGAGCTTACCCTCACTAAGCTTTATGCTTACGCTCTCTTTTGTTCGACAATGCAGATCCGTAGTTCGTGGGTTGCTAGTGTAAGAAGAGGGCCTCCAAGTGTGCTTGTGGTGCTATCTTAGCTTTCAAGTATGGACTTTTAAGTTGTAAGGTGTAATAGTCAAGCAATGGGATAGGTGTCGTTGATTTGAACTTTTGATGTATGTTGATGGGTTGTTTAGGAGCATGTTAGACTCCTTGTTACGTGGGTGTTTGCTTAAGTCTTGCTTATGCCTAGTATGTTGGCCTTGTGCCTTTTTGAATGCCTAAGTGTATGTTTGTCTAAAGCATGAATCTTGAATGCTATATATGTCTTCTTTTGGTAAATGCATGAATCCTTGAATGAATGATCCTTGTTCGTTTCGAATGCCTCGTATGCTGAAATCTTGGTTGTTAAATGTTGTATGTATGCTTGCTTGTGCCTAGGCGAGTCTTAATTTGCACCTAGAGTTGTGTTCTGGAGTCCTTAGCTGCAAATTTGAGTGTTGCAGTGCAGGGCGTATCGATACGGCCCTACACTTTGGGACTCAAGTTTGGCTTAGCGTACCGATACACGGGGGTTACAAGTCACAAGAATGACAATTAAAATGCATGTTACATATATTCGAAACATCATGAAAAACAGATGAAATATACACATGTAAAGAAACGCTTACAGCGTACATTGATCAGTGTATAAAAGTTCTATATTTTTCCCATCAATTATCCTTATTTTTGCTGCACTCAAGCATGTTTAACTGCATTTTAGGCTAAGTTTTGCATCAACATCACATTTAGATAAAACTGCGCAGATACTGCTAAATTTGGTTACTTTTGCAGGTATCTGCCGTGGCAGCAGTCGTGACAGCATCTAAGGCAGCAGTCGTGACAGCACCCAGGGCAGCAGTCGTGACAGCACCCAGGGCAGCAGCCGTGACAGCACCCAGGGCAGCCGCCGTGACAGCACCCAGGGCAGCAATCGTGGCAGACGCTGGGTAGCGATGCAGAAAAGCTGGAATGAGCAGTCAAGGAGGACGTTGCTGCCGTGACAGCAGAGGACGACAGCAGTTTTGAGGAGAAGAATCAAAGTGGACCTCGACAGATAGAGAAAATTCAGCCCGTCTGTCGTGTGAAAACCTCATATTTTTCCGAGCCCCAGATCAAAAGATATGTCAAGCCCAAAGTTCAAGGAGAGAAAATCCCAAGAAACAAGGAGGACGGCTGGAAAGTAGATTCCTTGAAGATTTAGTCTTTATTAGAATCATACTTTTAATTAAAGTTGTAATCCTTGTTAAATTAGATAACTTGAGCCCAAAGCTTATATAAGGGCATGTATTTTAACCTAGAGGGCATACCCAATACCCCATAACCGATAACCAAAAACCCCTAGCCGTTTTCCTGCCCTCGACATGTTCTAAATCCTTCCTAGGGCCACGGGATGATTTGTAAAGTAGTTGCAAGGGTTGTTTTGTTTTAGGAATTTTCAGTTCAATAAAATAAAACTTCAAGTTCTCTTATTTTGGTTATTAATATCTTGCAAGAGCATCGAGAGAGCATTGTGAGGTTATCTATTTACTTAGCATCGGGAGAGTTAAGAATACGAAAGAAATAAGAGCAAGTTCTCTAGTTTATAGTTGAACTATCTCGTACCTAGGGATAGAGCGAGGTTAAGTGGCTAAAGAAGAATTCATACACATCGGTGTTCATCCTTCGATTCACGCCGGGAGGTATCATCAAAGACGTGATCATCGATAGACTTGGACCTAGGGATAGGCCAAGGCAGATCTGAGATTCTTGCCAAACTTGAAAGTACTGAGTTGAGTGTTTGCTGCCGCAACAATCAACGGACTGCCGCCGTGACAGGTGCTGCCACGACGGGTGACGACGACAGAACTGGATTTCCTAAACTCTGCAATACCTGCACTACTAAGCAATTCAATACCAGCCTCATTCTCTCTATCTTTATATCTCTACTCTTTTATTTAAATATTCTTTATTATTTTCGTGACAATATCTTAATCTATTCTTTTCCCCTTGTGCAGATAGCGAAGGAAAGGGTTAGCCCAGTCCCTGTGGAGACGATATCCAATACTCTAGTATCACTTTGTTACTTGCGACGTGTACACTTGCACTCAATTGCGATAGACTATTTTACACGCAACAAGTTTTTGGCGCCGTTGCCGGGGACTGGCAACACACTCTTACCCTAGCTTCTGCACTTTTCTTTTCTTTTTCTTTTTATTTTTTTTTATTTTTCTATTTTTATTAACAAAAAAAACTCAGGTGAAATACAGGTTTAAGGAGCATCAACATGCCAGGAAAAACCATTCGAGAGCTGATGTGGGAAAGTTCTTGCAATTACCGTAATGGTAATCATGCATTCGAAAGTCGTCCCAATTTTTTCGATGAATATATGGACAACCAACGAGGGAACCAACAAGAACAAGATATGCCGCCACAACAGCAATAGGGGTAGCAACTGTCGATGCCTCAGCAGCAAAATTTTTTATGGTACGATCAAAACCCACAAAATTTTTTATACCATAACAGTTTTGCTGCAGAACCCGACATGCCCTGGCAATGTCATCATCCTCAAAAGGAGTCAAAATCCTTAGAAGACACACTTCAAGCCTTCTTGGCACTCACTCAAAAAGTGTCGGCTTCTACGAACGCAAGTATCGCCAAGATGGATGAACTCTTGAGCAGACCAGTCCTCATTCATGCCACGGATGAACCTGAAATCTTGAGACAAGATGACGAGGATGCCCATGTGAAGGAATACCCAACACATAATGAGTCTGAGCAACAACTTGCCATGGCAATGATCGAGGAGCCGGAATGGAGCAACACCGCGACAACGCTGAGTGAAATTCAAGAGAATGTCACGGCAGCAACCACTTCCGAGGCAGAAACCCCAGTCAAAGCGGAAACTGCCGCCTCGGCAGAAACTGCCGCCTCGTCAGAAACTGCCGCCTCGGCAGCAACTGATGCTGAAGCAGCAACCACATCAGAGGCAAATTCTCAACCCACTACCTCGATTATGCCTGACCAAGATTGCACACATCCATCCCTGTCATGGTACTCGCACGACCACCTAGAAGAGCTGCCCAATGACAATGCCTCGCCGATGGAATATGAGCAGGTAATAAACGAACCTTTTGAATTCTTTGAAAACTCACAAATTTCATTGCAGGTATTAGAGGAACCAAAGCCGGTGGACATAGAATCATCAAAGTCTCTACTGATGGAGATCTACAAGTGGTCAATAGAATTTGGTATAGAGAGTGATGGTACTTACCAATGTCCCATTGACCTGCAAAGTAACCTGACAACGGACTGTCAAAATAACTGGCTGCCGCAGCAGCAGACACGACAGCAAGGGCTACATTCAACCACAACAACATTCAACGAAAACAAGGTAAGTTTGTGGCCGAATGTCAATTTGATTTTTTCTAATCATATATTCATGCCCTCAGAAACATTACCAAGAAGGGAGGACTTCATGGACTACAAAGGGAAGAGAAAGAAATGAGCCTCCACCATGAGAATAATCACCAGATGGAGGGTACGGATGGACTTCAAGAAGTACCGAAAATGACCCCTCAAGCATCAATAGAACAGGGAGTAGTTACTTTAGGAGATGCCCCTCAAGGCACTCCTAATTTAACTTATTTTATTTTTATTTTATCTTTATTATTTTAGGAATTAGAAATTTGATATTAGTTTTTAGTTTGTTTTTGTTATTAGGTAAACAGAGAAAAACCCTTGCAATGACGATACAAGCAACCCGAGGAAGCTCTGCCTCCACCCCTGCCCCGGCAGCACTCATACTCTCAGGGCAGCACCCACAGCTCCTCCGACAAAGTTCAAAGAGACTGCCTGCCGGCAGCTCCTCATCCAAAACTCCAGCAGCAGCGACGACAGCCGCGCAACTTAAGTTTTCTTTTTCTTTTTCTCTGTCGCCTGCTATATATATTATCTTTTTGTGATGTTTAACTTTTTTGTCATTTTTTCCCATCTTTTGTGTCATGCATTGAGGACAATGCAACCCTTGAGTTTGGGGGTAGGCAGTCCTCCTAATTATTAATATAATATTGCATTTAGTTTTAATTGTGTCGCATTTATTTTAAGTAAAAAAAAAAGATGAAAATATTGGAACTTTTGGCTGAAAACTGTGAACTGAACTTACCTGTCGTGACAGCTCTGTCATGGCAGCAACTTTAGGATAGTTTTAGGAGAAGTTTAGAGCCTTTCTATAGTTCTGAAAACTTAAACACCATTGTGACTGTTATACTGCTTAGACTTCTTTTAGCCAAACTAGAATAGAAAACTTAGCACTTAGAGTAGAAAAGAGACTAGACTCTCAAGAAACCTAGAGGTGCCCACCACTGGCTCTAGGCAGATAACCAGAGAAAAACCTCTAGAGGTGCCTATCACCGGCTCTAGACAGTTAACTAGAGGTGCCTGAAATATTGGCTCTAGTAGAAAAAAGAAGAAATTAGAAAAAAGGGAAATAACTAGAGGTGCCCGATTCTGGCTCTAGTAAGAAAAAGAAAGAAATCAGTCTCGTAAGAAAAACTCTAAACAAGCTAAAGAATAATATTCTAGTGAAACTAAGAGAGTCTTGGCATATACTGTTCACAAGCATGCACACACTGCACGAGGACTATAGAGAGATTCCGGACAGATCCTAGATTATCCGACAGGGTGCTGCCGTCACAGGGAACGAACGACGGGTAAGGGAAAGTTCACTGTTTGAAAGCCAAAACAAAAATATTTCATTTTTCTTTTAGGTCTGAATTGCTTGAGGACAAGCAAAGATTCGAGTTTGGGGGTGTGATCAGTGTATAAAAGTTCTATATTTTACCCATCATTTATCCTTATTTTTGCTGCACTCAAGCATGTTTAACTGCATTTTAGGTTAAGTTTTGCATCAACATCACATTTAGATAAAACTGCGCAGATACTGCTAAATTTGGTTACTTTTGCAGGTATCTGTCGTGGCAGCAGTCGTGACAGCATCTAGGGCAGCAGTCGTGACAGCACCCAGGGCAGCAGCTGTGATAGCACCCAGGGCAGCCGCCGTTACAGCACCCAGGGCAGCAATCGTGGCAGGCGCTGGGCAGCGATGCAGAAAAGCTAGAATGAGCAGTCAAGGAGGACGTTGCTGCCATGGTTGCTGCCGTGACAGCAGAGGACGACAGCAGTTTTGAGGAGAAGAAGCAAAGTGGACCTCGATAGATAGAGAAAATTCAGCCCGTCTGTCGTGTGAAAACCTCATATTTTTCCGAGCCCCAGATCAAAAGATATGTCAAGCCCAAATTTCAAGGAGAGAAAATCCCAAGAAACAAGGAGGACGGCTGGAAAGTAGATTCCTTGAAGATTTAGTCTTTATTAGAATCATACTTTTAATTAAAGTTGCAATCCTTGTTAAATTAGATAACTTGAGCCCAAAGCTTATATAAGGGCATGTATTTTAACCTAGAGGGCATACCCAATACCCCATAACCGATAACCAAAAACCCCTAGCCGTTTTCCTGCCCTCGACATGTTCTAAATCCTTCCTAGGGCCACGGGTTGATTTGTAAATTAGTTGCATGGGTTGTTTTGTTTTAGGAATTTTCAGTTCAATAAAATAAAACTTCAAGTTCTCTTTATTTTGGTTATTAATATCTTGCAAGAGCATCGGGAGAGCATTGTGAGGTTATCTATTTACTTAGCATCGGGAGAGTTAAGAATACGAAAGAAATAAGAGCAAGTTCTCTAGTTTATAGTTGAACTATCTCGTGCCTAGGGATAGGGCGAGGTTAAGTGGCTAAAGAAGAATTCATACACATCGGTGTTCATCCTTCGATTCACGCCGGGAGGTATCATCAAAGACGTGATCATCGACAGACTTGGACCTAGGGATAGGCCAAGGCAGATCTGGGATTCTTGCCAAACTTGAAAGTACTGAGTTGAGTGTTTGCTGCCGCAACAATCAACGGACTGCCGCCGTGACAGGTGCTGCCACGACGGGTGACGACAACAGAACTGGATTTCCTAAACTCTGCAATACCTGCACTACTGAGCAATTCAATACCAGCCCCATTCTCTCTATCTTGATATCTCTACTCTTTTATTTAAGTATTCTTTATTATTTTCGTGACAATATCTTAATCTATTCTTTTCCCCTTGTGCAGATAGCGAAGGAAAGGGTTAGCCCAGTCCCTGTGGAGACGATATCCGATACTCTAGTATCACTTTATTACTTGCGACGTGTACACTTGCACTCAATTGCGATGGACTATTTTACACGCAACATACATAATAAAGCTATACTATGCATCATAAATACATGCTTATTAGGATAATTTAAAGGCATAGAAACACCTATCTAATAACATGCTTATGTCACCAAAAAACATACATTAAGATAATTTAAACAAGATTAAAAGCGTACGATCACATATAAAAAACATACATATGCCACAAATTGTGTATTCACATTAAACAGATATAAGCAATATGGCAACCAAACATATATTCGATATAAATAAGTAACATGCATGAATAACAAAAAAACGTAATAAAATTCTAATAATAAAAAAGACGAACTGGCAGGGGTCAAAACTGCAAATTACCCATTTAAAAAACTGATTAAAACACGAAATAAGGACTCAATTAAAAGAACACGGGAAGCCACATGGACCAGAACGGGAATTAACCCATCCGAAAGTTGATTAAAACGGAAATCATGACGAAATTGAAAACATTGGATAACATACAGGGACTGTGGGAAGGATTTGAGGACGCGAAAGCCCCTTTCGCATAATTAGTAAAACGCGGAGGGATTAAAGGAGGGATTAAACCGATTTTAAGAGACTAAAAACACTATATAAATCATTTTAAAATCATTTCCACCCCCTTTGCATCTCTGAAATCATTCCGAGAACAAACCCTAGCCCTCTATCTCTTTCTATATTTTCTTTTACAGCGCCGACACGGTTCCGGTCGCCGTTGCCGGCGTCGAAACCCCTAAAAAACCTAAAAAAACAAATCCTTTTTCCGATTCCAACCCAGATCTGGAATGAAACCTAAATAAAAAACCCTTTTTTACCTAATCACTCAAAAACCAAGACCAACAACCCGTTTTAAAACCCTTTTAGCCTCTGTTTACTCACCTGTTCACCGCGCATGGCCTCGATAAGGTCAAAGGGGCTTATCACCGGCAAGGCGGAGCAACACCGGCAGAAGAGAGGAGCCGGAACCGAAGGTAAAAAAAGAAACCCTACCTCTTTACGTTTCTTTTGCTCCGAAAATGTAAAAGAGAGGACCAAATACCTCTGAAATGCTTTGCTTGTATTACTGGAATGCTTCGATTACAATTTTTTTGCTCTCTAAAAACCTCCTCCTTTTTACATTTTGTTCAGGCTTTATATAGCCGGAATTACATCGATTTTTTAGAAAAAATAGAAAATTTCCTATATATTGTTATTGGTTGATCTGGTATCATTTGTTTGTATTCACATTCGCCTCTGATTTTTTTTTATTTTGCCTCTGGAATTCGGTTGGGGATGCTGACATTTTCGTTTGTCTTTTTGCATGCATCGTGGCTGCGAGGAGAGGGGACCAGAGAGCTTCGAACGGCCGTGCCGACGTGGCCGATGGTGATCCCCGCGATTGACGCGGTGCAGATCTGGACCGTCACAAGGGGATCTGAAGAGGCGCGCGTGAATTCAACGCGGGGTGCGTGGGAATCTGAGACGATGCGTGTGTGATCTCCGTGGCATCCGGGCCGTTAGATCACGTTTCGATCTAACGGTCCAAATTCGAGGCGGGGCAAGGAAGGGTTAAGACCCTTAGGGTTTTCATTCCCTGGTGCGATCTGGACCGTTAGATCTAAATCAGATCTGACGGTGGAGATGGGGCGGCTGCAAAGACAAAGCAATAGATTAGGGTTTTCTTTTAAGGCTATGGCATGTTTCGGCTTTTGTAAACTTATGTGGGCTTGTATTAATATATATTCTTTTTGAGTTTTTATATTATTCTGTAAATGGACTTTAATAAATAAACATTTTGGGCTTTGTTTACAAATATCGGGCTTTATTATTTAATATTTATGCTTTGTTTTCATATTTATACTAATAATAATAATAATAAGATAATACATAATATGGTAATAATAATATTTATAATAATAATAAAAACAATGTCAAATATAATACTTATAGTAATTATAATACATGGTAATAATAATAAGTATATGGTAATAACAATATGAATGATAGAATAATAATATTTATAATAATATATGGTATATGATAATTAGGTAAGATAATAATAGTAGATAGGGGTGAATAATAAGGTGACACGGTAATAATAATATGAGTAATAGAAGATTAATAATAGTAATCAATAACTCTAATAAATAATATATATATTGTTTTTTCTTTTCTTTTTGTTTTTAATTTTTCCATAACACATATATATACAAGTATCAAAGCCCATTATTATTAAAAAAAGAAAGACGTGTTAACACCACGGTCAAAATAGGTGATTACACCTATGAACATGGTATAATATATATAGGGTTAGGATCAACTTACACTGTGTAAAACTCTTTAAGTTTTACACCTTTTTTGGATCGTTGGATGGGAGAAATGGATGGTTGAGATTAACTCCGTGTTTTTAATTCCCAAGTGATAATCTTCACATATTTTAATGTTTATCTCATCCATCCGTTTCACTCATCCAATGATCCAAAAAAGGTGTAAAACTTAGAGAGTTTTACACAGTGTAATTTGATCCTATCCCGTATATATATATATGGATTAATTTAAGTTAAACAAAGCCCAATGTAAATAAAAGCCCCTTTTTATTTAAACATATATAAAAGTCAATCAACCCGGACAAAATTAGTGATTACAGTTGCCCCTCTTTGCTTGTACTTGTGAAACAAGAATAAAGCAAAGACCATAAGCACTAATTTTGTCCAACTTCCTTGTTTGGGTGATTTGCTCCTCCGAAGCGGTAGAAACAAAGTGGGCAGCGTTGGCATGTCCTTTCAGAACGTCAAGGGACAGGTTAGACAATAATTCATTCATTCTTCTGAAGCGACAAAGAACAAACTCAAATAACTTGTTTTCCCGAAGCGGCAAAAACAAACTGAGCAGGCCTTCAGTTTTTTTGCACAAAAATCCTTGAGCTCTTTTGCTCTTTGATCCTGATGTGGCGAGTTTGAAATCCTTCGCCTTGAGCTACATTTGCTCCTCTGAAGCGGCAGGAACAAAGTGGGTAGCGTTGGCATGTCCTTCCGGAACGGCAAGGGACATAATTGATTCATTCTTCCGAAGCGGCAAAGAACAAACCCAAATAACTTATTTTCCCGAAGCGGCAAAAACAAATTGAGCAGGCCTCCCGGCTTTTTTGCCCGAAAATCCTTGAGCTCTGAGCATTTGCCTCCTTTGCTCGGTGAATCTAAAGTTGTGGATCTCTTTTCTCTTCTTCTTTCTTCTTTCTTCTTCTTTCTCTTTCTCCTTTTTTTCTTCTTTTTCTTCTTTTTCTTCTTCTTCTTCCTCTCTTTTTTCTTTTCTTTTTCCTCTTTTTTACTTCTTCTTTTTCTTCTTCTTCTTTCTTTTCTTTTTCTTTTTCTTTTTCTTCTCCTTCTTCTTCTTCTTCTTTCTCATCTTCTTCTTCTTCTTCTTCTTCTTCTTCTTCTTCTTCTTCTTCTTCTTCTTCTTCTTTCTCATCTTTTTCTTTTTCTTCTCCTTCTTCTTCTTTCTCATCTTCTTCTTCTCGTTCTTTCTTTTTCTAATATTCTTCTTCTTCTTTCTTCTTTCTTCTTTCTTCTTTCTTCTTTTCTCATTTTTCTCTTTCTCTCTTCTCCTTCTCCTTTTTCTTTTTCTTCTTTATTCTTGTTTTTCCTTTTCTCATTTTTCTTTTTCTTCTTTCTTTTTTCTTTTTTCTTCCTTTTTCCTCGTTTGTCTTTTTCTTCTTTCTTCTTTTTTTTTCTTTTTATTTTCTTTTCTTTTTCTTCTCTCTCTCTCTCATTTCTTCATTTTCTCTTTCTCTCTTCTTATTTCCTCTCGTCTTCTTTTCTTTTTCTCTCTTCTAATTTTCTCTCATTCTTTTTCTTCCTTTTCTTCTTTTTCTTTTTCTTTTTTCTTTTCTTTTTTTTCTTTTCCCCTTTTTTTCTCTTTTCTTCTCTCTCTCATTTCTTCTTATTTCCTCTCGTCTCCTTCTTTTCTCTCATTCTTTTTTTCTCTCACTTTCTCTCTCTTCTCTCTTTCTTTTTTATTTTCTTATAAAAACCAGGAAAACTATTTTTTTAAAAACATTACAAAGGGGATAAAGCTGAGAATTTTGAATTATGAAGAACACGTCTTTTTGGAAAGGACCAAATTGAGAAATTTAAATTTCTGAGGAAAACATCTTTTTGGAAGGAACACATTGAGAAATGGCGTTTTGAGAAAAACATCCTTAAAGAAGGATAACATCGAGAAAATTGGATTTTTTACGAAAGACGTCCTTTAGGAAGGATAAAGTTGAGAAATTGAGTTTTAAGAAAAACATCCTCTAGAAAGGATAAAATTGAGAAATTGAGTTTTAAGAAAAACCTCATTTTGAAAGGATAAAATTGAGAAATTTGAGTTTTAAGAAAAACATCCTTTAGAAAGGATAAAATTGAGAAATTGGAATTTTAAGAAAAATTATCCTTTAGAAAGGAATGAAATTGAGAAATTTAGTTTTAAGAAAAACATCCTTTAGGAAGGATAAAATTTAGAAATTTAGTTTTAAGAAAAACATCCTTTAGGAAGGATAAAATTGAGAAATTGGAATTTTAAGAAAAAATTATCCTTTAGGAAGGAATGAAATTGAGAAACTTAGTTTTAAGAAAAACATCCTTTAGGAAGGATAAAATTGAGAAATTTAGTTTTAAGAAAAACATCCTTTAGGAAGGATAAAATTGAAAATTTTAGTTTTAAGAAAAACATCCTTTAGGAAGGATAAAATTGAGAAATTGAGTTTTAAGAAAAACATCCTTTAGAAAGGATAAAATTGAGAAATTGGAATTTTAAGAAAAATTATCCTTTAGGAAGGAATGAAATTGAGAAATTTAGTTTTAAGAAAAACATCCTTTAGGAAGGATAAAATTGAGAAATTTAGTTTTAAGAAAAACATCTTTTAGGAAGGATAAAATTGAGAAATTGAGTTTTAAGAAAAACATCCTTTAGGAAGGATGAAATTGAGAAATTGTTTTAAGAAAAACATCCTTTAGGAAGGATAAAATTGAGAAATTGAGTTTTAAGAAAAACATCCTTTAGGAAGGATAAAATTAAGAAATTGAGTTTTAAGAAAAACAACCTTTAGGAAGGACAAAATTGAGAAATTGGAATTTTAAGAAAAATATCCTTTAGGAATGAATGAAATGGAGTTTTGAGAAAAACATCCTTTAGAAAAGATAAAAAATCAGGGATTAAGAACCTTGATACCCGTCAAAGGATTCTTGAGATCTATTTCTCTTCTCGTAGAGCCGTAGATCCACCCCTTTATCAATCTTCAAATACCTATTTAAAGTAAACAAAATGCTATGATGGTATGAGTTAGCATGCTCCTAACATAGGGATGTCTAACTATCAATGGTGCATGAGCATATTTCATGATGCAAAGATGCGTGTGGTCATGAGGATGCAAAGATGCATGAATTTAGTTTATATCCGAGTTGCTCATTCCTCGAGTCCAATGGCCTTAATCGTAATTAGGATCAAGCACTTTTAAACCGTATGCCATCTCTTATCTATTCTGATTCAGAATCTTATGTGCAAAAATCATCATTGTCCCACGAACAAAGATGCCCCAAAACTCCAAAGGTCCTTCGTCATCCCACATCATGTAGTGCCCCTCAATTTTGGTCTCCACTAACGGGGACGCATTTATCTCCGAAGTAATACAAGGAAATATCTTTATTTTTAAAATATGGCAATTCGCTGGTCGTCATTATAATGAAGAATGGATTTTCAAATTAACATACAGAACCTTGAAACCAAAAGTCTAATTAAAAGAAAAACAGAATAGGATGCCCCGGATATCAAATGCAAGAGCGTCTTAGATTCAACTTTCCGGTGATCACTTGCGTCTATGAAGACTTTAAATGTTGCGGCGATATTTGAAGTTATGAAACTCCTCCCTACTCGCTCGGTTCATACTCATGATTATGGTACTTGCTGGATCAGCTCGATTACCATTCCTTCTAGTTCTCATCATGTTTCTCCATTCATATATATGTTTAAAGTTTCAAATTTTGCTTAGCCCATGGGACATGTGCGTTTATGATTATCATTGATTTGTGTCGGTGTCCTCAAGGATTCCTTTTCAGGACTTATTCAATTTGTTCATTCATTTCTTTTTCTTAGGGGAATTCAACTCGTCACAGTCCTTTGGCTCGAGAATAAAGATGAAGCATACAACGATACCCCGAGCTACTCGGCATAGTCACAACTTGAAAATATTACCATCACTCATGAAGCAAAGAGTTTCGAGCTTCAGCGGAGTCCCCCTAAAATTCCACACTCATATTCGAAAATTCCTATTACCAGGTTTCGAACATTGGAGTGCTTTTTGTTAATGCTTATTACCAAGCTCTGAAATTAAAAACATTTTATTTTGAAATAATCTATTTCTCTCTTTTCTTCCTTCTTCCTTCTTCTTTTTTCTTTTTCTTTTTTAGGCACATTTAAGCAACTTTATTTGGGTTCTCTTAGGAGATTTTCTTATCATCAAACATCATCGAAGGAATAGTAATCTTGCTTCTCTCGTTTTACCGACCAGAGCAGACAGAGCGAGAAATCTCACTTCATCGTTATCACAACATTCAATCGATCTCTTTCATAAGAATCAATGCCACATCAAGCATGTGATATCCGAGGACCTATGAAGGTAAGGAGGGATATTCATATATATGATTTCAAGGTCATTGTATGTTAAGAAAAATGCATTTTCATTAGAAAGAAAATCCGCAAACATAACAAGTGCCCTCACAAAAAGATCATTGCTATCTTCAGGCAAATGATAGCAATGTTGGTTCCATGCATTACTTCAAGGGAAAATGCAACATGAAAGGAAACTTGAACGCACGAGCTCCTAAAAACCCGGGAAACAACACCTCCCCAAAATTCACACTCATCATCCTTTTTTCAAAACTTCAGCAGACCGTTCTCGATCAGTCCCTGAACTTTGCTTTTCAGTGCCCCACAATTCTCCGTGGTATGGCTCGTGCTTCCCACATGGTAGTCATATATGGCACTAACATCATAACCTTCAGGATAAGGAGGATTTTTTTGTTTGGACTGAAATGGGGTCAGAAGCTTCTTCTCAATATGCATTGGGAGCAAATCGGTGTACGACATAGGGACTGGATGAAGATCCCTCAGAGGCTTTGCAGACCGCGATGCTTAATTATGGTAGCGGCCAGAAGACTGGTTGTTCGGGTGAGAACCCACCATGTGAACCTAGGACTCATACCCCTTGTGGGCGGTTGCGCCATAGGGATCTACTATCTTCCCTTTCTTGATAGCGTCCTCAATACGTTCTCCCGTCGTGACCATGTCCGCAAAGCTACTGGAAGGATTGCCTATCAAGCGATCGTACAAGACTCCTTTCAGCATGTCCACAAACAAGGGAATGATTTCACCTTCCAAAAGTGGGGGCTGCACCTGAGCTGCTACGTCTCGCCAACGCCGGGCATACTCACGGTGTAACCCCTAAACCCGGCCTAGAAGAAAAGGCCAAATTTAGGAAGTCACCGTTAAAAACTTTTCCCTCAAGTAATAAATTTTAGGTTTAAATAATTTATAAAAAAAAATAAGTTATTTATTGAAAAAGGTGTCGTTCCACAATAAGTTCTTTAAAAAAACGCGGTCGTAAAATAAAAATATAATAAAATAAATTATTCAAATATCCAAATAAAAATTCTCATGCATGCTAAAACAGTTAAAAATCCCAAATAAATGTATAAGTAACCGAAATTACATAAATCCCAAAAATAATAACTAAAATAAAATAGTTCTGTAAATCTGAAAATGTCTATACTGAAAATTGAAATAAATCTGATAAATTGTGGTCCTCCAAGTACCGAAAGCCTATGTTTGAGAATCTGAAACAGGAACTAAGGGGGAGTCAGCTATTAAGCTCAGTGTGTCTCTAAAGTGCAAGCAATCACAAACTCAGTTTCACAACAATTCTCATAAAAATATTTTAAAGACACAAATCATGTTTAAACACAGTTTTATGAAATCACAATGCAATGCACCCATTCTGCATAGTCACCAAAAAGAGTAGGTTCCCCGGAACCTCTCACTACATAGTCACCAACACAAGTGGTATAAACCACTGAACTTCCTCCGTACAATCCCAACCCATGATAACACAGTAAAAAAAATATCACAGTTTTCACAGTCTCAACACAATCCGATAATAAATCCGAGATTCACAACTCATTTACTTTAAAATCACAATTTTATTCACAGTTTGAAAATAGTATGCACGAAAAACATAATGTAAAATCACAACACAATTGAAAATCACAACACAATTGAAAATCACTCAAGCGTAAAATCACAGTCACAAAAAAGTATATAGCACAGAAAGAGAACACACATAAAAATCATTTATTTATAGCACCGGAAGAAACACACCTTAGGTAGAAATAGCTCTAACATCGAAAACAGTGTCCCTCGCACTCAAATCTAATATTGGGTTTTGTTGGATCGAAACATGAGTAGCACAAATATAGATCGTGGCTAACAACCGAATCATGGAAGTATACATGTGAAATAAAAGAGATAGGAAAGATACTCAATATTAGGTTGGAGCAGCCGAGCAATAGCATAGGAATTTTATAATTCGACAAAAGGGTTTTAATGTTTTGACAGTGACATAGAGGGAAAAAAAATTGGACGCATGTTCTATGGCATTTAAACCTAAGAACCAATATATATATACACACACGTTTAGGTTTAGGTTTTCAATCAAGAATAGAATACATAATAATAATAATAATAATAATAATTAGAAAAAAAAAAGAGAAGAAGAGACGGGTGGCAGAAACCAAAGGGAATTAAAATTTAAACTGATGAAAAGGGTTAATCACAAGGGAGGTCATTAAATTAAATGAGATTTGTAAATGAACACCTAAACTTTTCATGATTTACAAATTGACCACAAATTTCTATATTAAGAGTCATAAATTTGAATTTTTCTCAACTTAACCCTCAAACTCAAATAGGGTTTTTGAATTAAATTCCCAAATCATTAAGGTTTCAAGAATTAGGGATTTCTAAATTAGATTTCTAAATTAGGGATTTTTCAAATCTAGGGTTTTAAAATTGGGAATTTTTTTGGGTGTTACACACGGAGACTCTCATTGCGCTTTTGTTCCAAACCTTGTAGTATGAGCCGATTTGGAATCATATCAGTTATATGCTTGTACTGACCGATGAAGGCTTTTGAAAGGTCTCTCCATGACTTGATGTCGATTCGACTAAGTTGAGTATACCAACGGATTGCGGCACCAGTTAAACTCTCTTGAAAGCAGTGAATAAGTAGCTTCTCATCCTTGATGAAAGTTACCATCCTCCGGCAATACGTAGTAATGTGTGCCAAGGGGCAAGTAGTTCCACCATACTTCTCAAAATCGGGAACTTTGAATTTCGGTGGAAGGACTAAATCTGTTACAAGGCTCAGATTACTGGCATCATTCCCTTGCTCATCCACCCCTTGTAAGGTCTTGAATCTTTCTTCAAAGAAGCGGAACCTCTCCTCATACTTCTCTTCCATCTCGGCCTTAATCCTCTCCACTTCATTCTCATATCCTGCCCCTAAGTCAGTGGGCTGATTCATTGAGGTTCCCCCGTGGTGGCTAACAGTCGTTCCAACAACAGTCTTGGCGTAGATTCCCGCATAGATTCTTTTTCCGGGATTTGGCACTTCCGGTTGATCTTTCACATGGGATGCATTACCCTTGTGTCCTTCTACGGAAACTCCTTCCTCACCTTTCATCTTCAATAACAGGTCGGTCATCTGAACAATAATGGAAGCTTGCGACTGTGCGATCTGATCACCGATATTCTTACTGACCCTATCCAGACGAGTTTCGAGGTCCTTCTGCCCCTTCTCTACCTTGGCCACTCTCTCTTCCATTGCTCGGGTTTGCAAATGTGTGGTTATAAATGAGGAATGATTGCAGATTAAACTTTCACTTTCTGTCATGATATTTCTCGCAATTATTTTCATGATTGACTAATGTATGCAATGTATCATATGCATGAAGATGAGATAATTTTAATAACAAGTATATAAGGAACAATGCATGTGTTGTATGCACAACAAGGATAGATGATTAAAGGTAATCAAACAGACATGTACAAATGAATGCAAAGATGCCTTGATTTGATGGACATTAATTTTATTTGTTTAATGAATGAATGAATGTGTCGTATGTACAACAGAAACAAATGATTAAAGGTAATCAATTAAAATGTATAATTGAATGCAAAGGTGCATTGAACATTAATTTTATAAATGCAACGTGTCGTATGTACAACATATGGTTAAGAGTAACCAATCAAAATGTATAATTGAAATGCAAAGATGCATTGAACATTATTTTCATGAATGCAATGTGTCATATGTACAACAGAAACATATGATTAAAGGTAATCAATCAAAACGTATAATTGAATGCAAAGGTGCATTGAACATTAATTTTATGAATGTGATGTGTCACATGTACAACAGATGGTTAAGAGTAATCAATCAAAATGTAATTGAATGCAAAGGTGCATTGAACATTAATTTCATGAATGTTAAGAGTAATCAATCAAAATGTATAATTGAATGCAAAGGTGCATTGAATGTTAATTTCATGAATGCAATGTGTCATATGTACAACAGAAACACATGACTAAGGGTAATCAAATGAAATGCATAATTGAAATGCAAAGAGCAACACTGAGTTCGGTAAATATCCTCGTTAAACAACTCATATCAATGGGAACCTTGGTCTGTTACAATGATCGGATGAAACCCACTACATGCAGTTCTTAAGCTGGCGTCTAGGCCGACGATTTTATTCAAGACTCACACAATCCCTTCTTCTTTCTCTAGGGATCGGGCGCTCTCTCGTATCCACGTTAACAAACAGGCCAACTCTCGGTCCTGCCCCCAAGTGGTGTAGGCGACGAATTATGATTGATCCACTGTCGATATTTGGTACTCTTGACTTACTCTTTGAAAGGGTCTCACTGAGCCTAACCTTCAAATCTTATCGGAGCTGAGGTCGGAATTCCCTCTGACTTGAAGTATTTTTCCGTTCTAGGTCGAGACTCGGTTGTGGTTCTCGCTATGCCCGAGAAATTTCCGATCTTGCCCCGGAAAGCTTAGTTCTTGTTCGGTGTGGTTCTCGCTAATTCCCTTGCAGGACTCGGTATTTCCCAACTGGAATTTCTAACAAATATGTGAGGTGGCCTTTTTTGTTTTTGAAAGCCTTTCTTGTCTCGGAACCCTGACCATGTAGTTGCTCTTCTTGTGGCTATATTTTCGTCGAGGTCCTTCTCGCTACTGTTGCGGACCAGATTTCCCACTGATAAAGTCTTTAATTTCAAACTATTTCCAACTCAATATGCTCTTTATGCAATGATGATATATGCAAAATAAGAGAAAAGGGGAAGAAAAGCAAGGGTGTTAGTCACATGATAAACATAAATCATAAGGCAAGCAATGAAATTCAAGCATTAACAAAAAAAGAAGCGTAGAAACAAGCAATTAGCAGGAAAAACTTAGACACTCTAAACTCTAAGGTTATCCGCATGGCTCTAATGGGGTAGGCTTCTTATATTCTCACGCATGAGTTAGTTTCTAATAAAGGGTACCCGAACCTATCTCATCACCTACTGAGGCAATAAGAACCCCAATTTCGGCCCATTACAGGCTTGCGAATTGGTTTCGGTTTGGGGGAAAGCACAACCTAATGACGTGGAGGGCTGCTCACATGTCAAAGGCGTGGATTCCGGAAGTGAATTACCAACTCGTGGAGGGATACTCACGTGGGTATGGGCGTTTCACTCCCACTTAAGGGTATATCTCGGGGTATAGAGCTTGATGATCATGATGCAACACATGTCGGTGACTCCTTTGAAATTAAATGAGGAATTAATTCGAAAGCCACAAAATTTCAAAGCCTGTTTAGTTTAAGTCATATTTTCAAGGAAGAACAAACTTATTAAATTCACTTTAAATTTTAAATAGTTTCCATCGATTAAAGGCAAAAAGTGTTTTATTGGCTTAACTCTCTTTTTTGTTTTGTATAAACAAAAATTTATCCTCAGCGGAGTCGCCAAACAGTGATAAGGTTTTTGGAAAAACCACTATTAGGTCTTATCACTTTTTTTGAAAAAAAAAGATTGATATCAAAAAGAGGGGAAATCCGGATTTTGGAAAATGGTAAAAATTTGGAGTCGCCACCGGCCACTAAGGTAGGCCGGACACCACAAAACCAGAGATTCGTTTTAAAACGGGTTCGGGAGTTGGTTACTGTGGGGAAGGATTAGCACCCCCATCACGCCTGGAAATCGGTACCAAATTACTTGTTGCCTTTTGATCGATAGAAATTATTTAAAAACCGAAGTGAATTTAATATAGAGTTCTTAGATGAAAATATGGCTTAACTAGCACAGGCTTTATCGAATTGTGGCTTTGGAATTAATTAAACGTTTAATTAGAAAGGATGACGGTACACCGGACCATAGACTAAACCGACATCATATAAGACTGACTGTCGTGTTAGTTTAGGGTTCGAATCACGTACGTCACCTTTATGCATGATGCAAGCAAAATAGAGGATGATACGTGGCATTTTCCTTTTTTATGCTTTCACTTACCTAGAGATGGTGAAAATTAACCCAAATATTCGATCGACATCCATTAAGCTATGCTTGTTGTTTTTCGGATACCGGAGTTAATTAATACCTCTCTTTGGGTATATATTTAAGCTAATTAATTATAGAGCAAAATTAAAGAGTCACATGAATGACAATTAAAATGCATGTCACATATATTCGAACCATCATGAAAAACAGATGAAATATACACATGTAAAGAAACGCTTACATCGTACATAATAAAGCTATACTATGCATCATAAATACATGCTTAACAGGATAATTTAAAGGCATAGAAACACCTATCTAATAACATGCTTATGTCACCAAAAAACATACATTAAGATAATTTAAACAAGATTAAAAGCGTATGATCACATATAAAAAAAACATACATATGCCACAAATTGTGTATTCACATTAAACAAATATAAGCAATATGGCAATCAAACATATATTCGATATAAATAAGTAACATGCATGAATAACAAACAAACGTAATAAAATTTTAATAATAAAAAAGGCAAACTGGCAGGGGTCAAAACTGCAAATTACCCATTTAAAAAACTGATAAAAAAACGAAATAAGAACTCAATTAAAAGAACACGGGAAGCCACGGGGACCAGAATGGGAATTAACCCATCCGAAATTCGATTAAAAGGGAAATCAGGACGAAATTGAAAACATTGAACAGTTGTATAGGCTTGAGATTGATTGTAGAAAGCGACTGCTCTGAAGCTATTAATTGGGTTCGCGAGCCTTCTAGTGCCCCGGTATTCATGTGTTCCATGGTCAGGGATATTTCTGATTTATGCACGAAGATTTCAGCCACTCTTCGCTGGGTTCCGAGGGTTGTAAACGCCACTGCTGACTCTCTTGCCAAGGCGGGCATTGGTTAGATTTGAAGTCGAGCTTCAGTGGTCTTATATCTGATTTTGATTGTTTTTCGGTTATTACTCTTTCACTCTACATTATTGTAAGACTTTCTTTTATTTTAATAAATTAGGCACTCTTTTCCTCCTTCCGCTTTCATTTGTCCCCTTCGGTTCGGATGAAATGAAGGGGGTTTTTAACGAGGCCTCCATTCATATCAAAAAAAAAAGTTCCCCCTTATTCTCTTGAAAAATCAATTTTTTTCAAACCATTTCTCCCCACTTTTGTTATATAAAAAAGAATTTAAAAGACATTAAGCTCCAAATAACATAGGAGGTTTAAAGAATTTTGATAGATTTAAAAACTTTTGGTTTTAAAATTGGCTCCCCTTACTCAAAGCATCAAATATAGTTAGTCCAACATATATGATTAAACTAGTTAAATTGAAAGAAATAAAACTAAACAAAAAAATCAACTTATTTTACCACACTTGAATCCAAGGGAGGATGTGAAGCCTTCCTTCTTCAAGTGCTCTCTTTGTGTGCATAGAGCTCCCCCTCAAATTTGGACTTGTTGATCACTCTCCATCACACCTAAACAAGACAATCAAGTAATATTTGGTATCCAAATTGTTTTGGATTCGTAGACGTTAGTTGCACATAGTTTAGTCCCCTTAGGAATCCATTTTTCAATTTCATCATTTTTAGTTGAAGTACTTAGTCCTTTTGGGACCCAAATACTTCTAAAAACTTTTCCATCAAAAAATCTAGGGGCACTAGATTGTCTAACATAAATATTTGATTTTCCTAAATTGTTTTTCTTTTGAAGTTCATTGGAAATCAAATCTTTTTCCTTCTTAAGATCGTCAACTTCTTTTTGGTGATCTTTTTCAATCGTTTAAAGCAAGTTTTGTAAATCTAAAATTTTAAGTTCAAAATCTTTAATTTTTGTTTCAAACTCTAGATTTGTTTTAGAAAGCAAATCATTTTCTTTTTTCAAATTTGAAAGCAATTTTTTGTTTTTAGAAAATGACGCCTTTAATTCCAAGAGTAAATCATCATAGGTATCTTGTAACTCATCAAAAGTATATGAATTTGAACTAGATGAGTTAGAAGTTACCGTCCCCTCATTGAGGGCCATGAAGCATAGGTGGGCTACTTTTTCCTTTTTCAAATTTGAAAGCAATTTTTTTTATTTTAGAAAATGATGCCTTTAATTCCAAAAGCAAATCATCATAGGCATCTTGTAACTCGTCAAAAGTATATGAATTTGAACTAGATGAGTTAGAAGTTACCTCCCCCTCATTGAGGGCCATGAAGTATATGTGGGCTACCTCATCATCGGCGGAGTCTTCATCACTCTATGTCGCCACATATGCTTTCTTTGAAGATGATCCCTTTTTATTGGACTTGTGGGAATCCTTCATCTTCTTCTTCGATTTATGCTTGGATTTATCCATCTCGCTCTTCATGAATCGGGAGAATTTCATGAAGAGATGAACCATCTCTTCATCTTTACTTTCCTTCTCGCTCAAATAAACGTGTTGGCATGTAGAGGATTTGAGAGCAACGGCACTCGCGTTTATGCCTAGCTTCATGATTTTATTCTTCCCCATCTACTTTATCTCTTCCTTCTTCCTCCCCTCTTCTTTTTCTTTCTTCATCATTTTATGAGTAAGAAGAGACCCAATGAGTTCATCTAGTTTCAAGGTCTTTAGATTTTTGGCTTCGACGATGGCGGTCTTCTTTGAGTCTCATGACTCGGGAAGAGAATAGAGAAGCTTTCGGACAAGCTTGTTTTCTGGAATGATTTTTCCATAGCCTTTGAGTCCATTTGTGATGGTGAAGAATCTATCGAACATCTTTGTGATGTCTTCATCAGGTTCCATCTTGAAGTTCTCATACTCGTGGTTGAAGAGGCCGATCTTGGTCTCATTTACTTTGTTTGTTCCCTCGTATGTGACTTCAAGCTTGTCCCATGCTTCCTTGGCATCTTCGCAAGAGGAAATCTTCTTGTGATCATACGCACTCTATTTCGCCTTAATTCGTTGTGGCATATAAGGACCCTCTTCAACAAAATATCTCAACGCTTGTAGTCTTTGGATTTGATGAAGAACTTCATTCTTATCTTCCAATGAGCGTAGTTGGTCTCGTCAAAGAATGGTGGCTTGTCGATGGATTGCGCCATTTGATCGGGTGAATGAATTATTGTATCAGGCATTCAAGATCGCCTCAATAGGATGTTAATCCCCTTCGATTGAGCCTCGCCCTGATACCAATTGTTAGGCTTGATAGGCTCGATTTCCTTCAACCGTTATGGTTAGCCAAGTGGTGGAGAAGTTGGATTTTTGGGTGATTGAGGTGTGGAAGCTAAAAGATAAAAAACACGATAATTTAAAGTTGTTTAGCCTTCTAACAAGCACCTACATCCACTACCTTAGCTTCCCACTAAAGATTTCACAACCAATTCACTAATTGATTCGTCCCCTTTTCTTGGCTTAGGAGGAAACCCTTACAACGATCAAAGATTTCTAGCCCAAAGCTTGATCAAACCCTCTCTACAAGAGATAAAGGTAAGCAAGCTAAAATTCCTCTTACAAGGTTGATGTTTGCACACTAAAGCACTCACCCAAACCTAAACACTTGAGCAAATTTGACAATTTAGGCTCACACGTGTTGTCTATACAAAGAATGGATAAATTAGGCTCTAAAGACAATTTGACACCATATGGTTGTTCACAATTGAAGCATTAGTCTTCCCTTGATGCTTAACGGTCCCTTTTATACTCCCAATTAAGTTTATAGCCGTTGGAGACTTTATTTCCCACCCTCCACTTGGGCACATTTGTGTCGCCACCATAAGAGAGCGGCATCAGTCAAGTAAACAGAAGCGATGTTTACCTTAGTGGAGTCATCATCGATGCCCATGAGTCGGAAGTACTGCTCCAACCCCTAAACGAAGTTGTCCACTTCTTGGGCTCCCCTCGCCCTTTTGAACTCCTTCGTCTTCGAAACATCGATCCTGGGCTTAGCCACCACTGCTTCGCCCACCATGCCATTAACCACAGCATTCTTGTAGAGGAGTAGCTCGACACTGAGCTTCTTGATCTCCCCCGCAAACTCGGCCTTCATAGCATCCATTGCAACTTGAAGGGCCTCGGTCTTCTTGTTCATGGTCCCAACCGACTCATCGATGATACCTTGAACCTCCTCCTTGATCGTATCGATCAACTTGAGGCATGGATCCGCCTCCTCAAAGGTGTCTTGGACGTCGCCCATGACAGTCTCCAATCTAGCATCCCTCATTTCCATGGACGACAGCAGGTCCCTGGAACTCTCTCGCTTCTTCCCACCAGCTACAGCATGAGTCTCTCAGTCAGATGGGGGAGCCTCGTTGTTGCTTTGCGGTGCCATTTCTTCACTCGAACTCGCTCTGATACCACTTGTCACGCCCTTGGAAACTTGAAGCCCAAAGCGTGCGGCCTTAGACGCCTTGGAATCGGATTGCGCCTAAGTAAGCCTAACTGTTCAAAGCTAAGAAGCTAAGAACCTTGCGGAAACGAATAGACAACTGAAAGGGAAAATGGCAAAGAGATGATAGCTCAAGTAAACTCAAACTCGCTCTGATACCACTTGTCACGCCCTTGGAAACTTGAAGCCCAAAGCGTGCAGCCTTAGATGCCTTGGAATCGGATTGCGCCTAAGTAAGCCTAACCATTCAAAGCTAAGAAGCTGAGAACCTTGCGGAAACGAATAGACAACTGAAAGGGAAAATGGCAAACTAAGAACACAAGGAGAATTGAGTGAATGCTCAATGTATTACTCAAATTTGAAGTGAGGAAATGAGGTGGGGGTGAGCCTCTATTTATAGTTAGAGCCCCCTACATCCAACGGCTACAATGAAAGTACATCGGCGGTCCAGATTGAAGATGGACAATACAATCCCTAAATCTAAGGAGATTCTATCAAACTTTCCTAAGATATGGGATTACAAAAAGATATGGTAAGATGCTAGGAGAATATGCCATAAAAAGAGATGCTTCTTGCCATATCGAAATGCTTGGCTATTCAACCCCAAGTTATGGGATGATCTGGTTGGGTGGAGACAAGCCCAAGATGGCGTGGAGCTCTTGTTCTAGGGCCTGGTGTGCGCTGGGCTCGGCTGGTTGGGCGCGGTCCGTAACATTCTCCCCCACTAGATCTGGCGACGCCCTCGTCGCTCGGCTGGAATGGTAGCTGCTCACTTGGTCTTTGAACTGCCAAAGGGCCTCTGCTGATTCCCAACTCCCCTCACTGTCAGGAAGTCCCTTCCATTGTACAAAGTACTTGTGCCTCGGTCGGTGACCCTGTTGTCGAATAACTCGTTCTGCCTGGACCTCACGAACCTCGTTCTCATAGGAGACCTTCACTCTAACTAGCGCTCAGTGTGACTTGCCCCGATTCGGATCTAGCTCATCTTGATGGAACGGCTTGAGTATACTTACATGGAACACTAGATGAGCTCAGATGGTCGGTGGCAACTCCAAACGATAGGCTATGGTGCCTATCCGCTTCACAACCTTGAATGGACCCTCGTATCTCCGCACAAGCCCCTTGTGCATGTTTGGGTTACGCAAGATCCCAGTGAGCTTGGCAAGGACTAAGTCACCAACATTGAAATTCACGTCCCTGCGCTTGGTGTTTGCCCACTTCTTGGTCCGTTTCCCCGCCTTGTGTAAACAAGCTCGGGCTAGGTCATGATGCTCTTGCCACTCCTTGGCAAACTTGTGTGATGCTGGATTTGGCCCCTCATACTTGGTGGCAACCGCGTTGGGTGTGAGCGGTTGCTGCCCGGTCACGATCTCGAATGGACTTTGGTTGGTCGCCCCGCTCCGTTGCAGGTTGTAGGAAAACGGGGCCACATCTAGCAACTTCGGCCAGTCCCTCTGTGTGGCACTCACATAGTGCTGCAAATAGATCGCCAATAAGGCATTCACTCGCTCGGTTTGCCCGTCCGTCTGTGAGTGCACACTGGTGGAGAAGTTCAAGCTCGATCCCATAAGCTTGAACAACTCGGTCCAAAACCTGCCCGTGAACCGCGTGTCTCGGTCACTAATGATCGTCTTTGGCACTCCATAATACTTCACCACGTGTTTAAGGAAAAGACGAGCTGCTTCACTGGCTGGGCACACCTTCGATGCTGGTATGAACGTCGCATACTTGGAAAACCTGTCAACCACAACCATTATACTAGACAGGCTGTCAGTAATGGGCAAACTGACTATAAAATCCATGGATAAACTCTCCCATGGTCGCTCGGGAATGGGCAATGGCTGCAACAGTCCCGCGGGTCTCTTCATCTCGATCTTGTCTTATTGGCACACTAGACAAGTTCTCACATATGCTTCAATATCCTCGCCCATATGTAGCCAATAGTAGTGCTCCGAGATGAGGGCAAAGGTCCGACTCATTCCCGGATGTCCCGCCCACTTGGAATCATGACACTCCCTCATGATCTCCTTGCGAAGCTCTTCAAACTGAGGCACATAGAGGCGGTGTCCTCGAGCATAAAGCAAGTCCCCATCGAGCCAGAACCTTCGGGTCTTCCCTTCTTTGGCATAGTCAATCAGCAGTATGGCTGTTGGGTCATGTGATAACCCCTCTTGGATGCGCCCCAACAATTGTCCCTTCGGCAAACTCACCACTACAATATTATACCTTCAGCTTAAGGCATCGGCAACTGAGTTGACTTTCCCTGGCTTGTACTCCATGGCAAAATCAAACTCTGCAAGAAACTCTTGCCAACGGGCCTGCTTGGGAGACAATTTCTTTTGGGTCAGAAAGTAACTATTGGCAATGTTATCCGTAAATACAACAAACCTGGACCCAAGGATGTGGTGTCGCCACGTGCGCAAACAGTGCACCACCGCAGTCATCTCCTTCTCATGAACCGTATATCTCCATCCGGTCTCATTGAGCTTCGGGCTTTCATATGCAACCGGATGTCCTTCTTGCATAAGGACCCCTCTAATGGCCACATCGGACGCATCGGTGTAAATCTCGAACGGCTTTGTGTGATCCGGCAACACTAACACGGGCTCGCTCGTCATGGCTTGCTTCAAAGCCTCAAAAGCACTCTGACAATCGGGACCCCATTCCCAACCCTTGTCCTTCTTCAATAGTTCGGTCAATGGAGAGGCGAGCTTGGAGTAGCCTCGAACAAATCTCTAGTAGTAGTTGGCTAGCCCCAAAAACGATCTCAACTCAGTCACCTTAGTGGGCGGCTCCCACCCAACAATGGCTTGGATCTTGGCCACATCCATCCGGATCTTGCCACCTCCAACAATGTGGCCTAAGAATGGAACCTCTTCTTAGGCAAATGAGCACTTCTCCTCTTTGACATAGAGCCCATTCTGCCTAAAAACCTCGAACACATGTCTCAAGTGTTCCACATGCTCCCCGAGGGCTTTCTATAGATGACAATGTCGTCAAGATAAACTACAACGAATTGATCAAGGAAGGGTTGTAGTACCTTGTTCATAAGGGTGCAGAAGGTAGCAGGAGCATTCGTGAGGCCGAAAGGCATCACCAAAAATTTGAACGAACCGTAGCGTGTCACACATGCTGTCTTTGGTTTATCACTTTCTGCAATTCTGACTTGCCAGTATCCGGACCGCAAATCCAACTTGGTGAACCACCTTGCACCACCAAGTTGATCGAACAAGTCGGCTATGAGTGGGATCGGGTACTTGTTCTTCACGGTGAGCTTGTTCAAAGCTCGGTAGTCGATGCACATCCGAAGTGAGCCATCATGCTTCTTCTGGAACAGCACCGGTGCACCAAAGGGTGCCTTGGATGGTCGGATATACCCTGCATCAATGAGCTCTTTCAACTGTCTGCGTAGCTCATTCAACTTGGGCGGAGCCATTCGGTAGGGGGAACGGGCTGGCGGCTCCGCGTTGAGCACAAGTTCAATCTTGTGGTCCACTTCCCTCTTAGGTGGGAGATGTTTGGGCAACTCAGCGGGCATCACATCTCTAAACTCGGCCAAAACTTGTCTCACGTCGGATGGAACTTCACTGGGCATGCTGAGTTCATCTTGCACCAAGACAGCTAAGTAGGTGGGTTCCTCCTTGCGCACCCCCTTGCTAAGCTGAATGGCTGAAAGCATATTTTCAACTCCGGACCCACGGCTTACCGGAACAACACATTGCTTCCCCGAATCGAGTATGCATAAACAATCATAAGCAGGAAAGGGGAAAGCTTTAATCCGGTCAAGGAAAGAAATCCCAATAACAAAGTCGAAATCATCCAAAGGGATTACTTGGACACTTTCCTTACCGGACCAATCATCGATGTCAAGCTTGACCCTCTTGGCAACCCCGGTAATTGGTGTTCCTTCAGCATTCACGGTCTTGATGAACCCGCTTGTCTTCTCAATGTTTAGACCAAGTCTCTTGTGCTCAAATTCACTAAAGGACTCGGCGGCGGCCATCGCCTTGGTAAGGTCGGGAAGGTCCATCCGATTCAGCTCCAACTTGACTCGTTGTCGCAACCCACTCTTGAAAGCAAAGAGGGCATCGACTTCACCCATGTCCTGGATTTGGAGCCTAAGCTCGGAGAAGCGCTTGACATACTCCCGAATATTACCCTCGTGCTTCTACTGGCGCAACTTCTCTCGGGCTTCCTTTTGAGCATTCTTTGGGAAGGGTCCCATCCTCCACTTGGGCACATCTGTGTTGCCACCATAAGAGAGCGGCATCAGTCAAGTAAACAGAAGCGGTGTTTACCTTAGTGGAGTCATCATCGATGCCCATGAGTCAGAAGTATTGCTCCAACCCCCAAACGATTTGTCCACTTCTTGGGCTCCCCTCGCCCCTTTGAACTCCTTCGGCTTCGAAACATCGATCTTGGGATTAGCCACCACTGCTTCGCCCACCATGCCATTAACCACGGCATTCTTGTAGAGGAGTAGCTCGACACTGAGCTTCTTGATCTCCCCTGCAAACTCAGCCTTCATAGCATCCATTGCAACTTGAAGGGCCTCGGTCTTCTTGTTCATGGTCCCAACCGACTCATCGATGATACCTTAAACCTCCTCCTTGATCGTATCGATCAACTTGAGGTGTGGATCCGCCTTCTCAAGGGTGTCTTGGACGTCGCTCATGGTAGTCTCCAATCTAGCAACCCTCTTTTCCATGGATGACAGCAAGTCCCTGAAACTCTCTCGCTTCTTCCTGGCAGCTGCAACATGAGTCTCTCGGTCAGATTGGGGAACCTCGTTGTTGCTTTGCGGTGCCATTTCTTCACTCGAGCTCGCTCTGATACCATTTGTCACGCCCTTGGAAACTTGAAGCCCAAAGCGTGTGACCTTAGACGCCTTGGAATCGGATTGCGCCTAAGTAAGCCTAACCGTTCAAAGCTAAGAAGCTATGTAGTTCTGCAACTACCCGTATCAAACGGTACATGCTTGTTTCGAAACACGACTAAAACAGAAAGAGTCGTTATGCGCACTGAAGAGGTCGTATCGAAACATCTTGGGTCGTATCGGAACTCCTAGTGTCGTATCGAAATAGCCTACAATTCAAGTAGTCGTTGGGAAATAGTTGTTGGGGTTATAGCCGTTGGGGTGTATGCCACGTGGGTGTATCGAAACACCAATGGGTGTTTCGAAACAACACATATTCGTATCGAAACATGTAACCCATGTATCGAAACGGGTTCTGGCAGTTTCAAAACGTATCGATACAGATTATGCATGTATCGAAATGGGTACATTAAAAACACTGGTTTGGCTACTTAAAAACGTTTTAAACATTGCCAAAACCTTTTGAAACATCCTCAAACTTATTTTCAAGTTGTTTTTGACTTAGATAATGTTTTAAATTCTTTTCAATTAAGTCCAAAACATTTTTCAATTATTATATCAAAACATATATTTCTACATTACTTTTATTTAGTTTTTATTCTAATGTTAATTTATTTTATTTGATTTCTTTCTTTTCCGCACTTTTTTGTATGTTGGTCTGCCTTTCTCTTGTGGCACGTTTCCTCTGCCTTATGGCACATTGTTCGCATACCTCTGCTAGGAGTGTTCATTTTCAGATATCGATCTGATCCGATCAAAAAATTCAAATATCCAAAATTTCTGATCGGTAAAATAGCGATTCGTATTCGATGTTGACAAAATTGGATATCTGGATATTGAGATATTAGATACTCGAATCAGATATTATGATATTTGATTATCCGAATATATAATTTGATTTAAGTATTTTTTTCGAATTTGATGGTCGTATCTATGAAAATTTTAGATTTTAGGATACAAAAATTAGCAAATTGGCAAATATAACAAGATTAACATCTATGAAAATTTTTATTTTTCGAATGTATGGATATAACAAGCATTAAATTACCAAATATAACCAGATTTATATCTATAAAAATTTAAATTTTCGGATATTTAAGATTTTCGGATAATCCAAAACTTGATATATTGTGATCTGTATCCGATCCGAAAAATAAAAAAATCGAATCAGATATCCAAAAATAAAAATTAGATCCGATATTTGTATTTTTGGATCGGATCAACAGATAATCGAATCGGTCGGATCGGATATTTTTGAACACCTCTAACCTCTACGGTAGATTTGCAACCGTGTAAAGATTATCACATCGATCGTATCTGATTTGTGATTGTCGGTGGTCTTTCAGCGGTTAGATTATATTTTGTGGTTGTTTGCAAATGTATTCAGATCTATTTTGCAAAATGGCCTGTAAATTTACTTTGGTTCGCTCGTCACTTCTTCATCATCTCTAAAGCGTCTAGTTGGATAGAAACAAAGGGGTACTATTGGCGATTATTGGGTCATTGTGGATGATGGACGTCAAATTCAAAATAAGGCTTCGACTGTTATTGCATATTTGGACTTTTTTTTTATTTTGTTTTATATTTGAGTTTTTGGTGGACATAGTCCGTAAAATTCTCTCTTGCATTGTTAAGATTGTACCTTTTTTTGTTCCAATAAAATTCAGTATCATTTCAAGGTAAAAGAAAATAATCATGTTCTCTATTATTGTTATAATTGTATTTAAAATTTTATAATTATTTGTATTTTGATATATTTATAATTTATTTTTTAAAATAGTCTAAAGATGATTACAAGGTAATATTTGTTCATATATGTCCTTAACGCTTTAACAATGCGCACATACTTTGCATACAAAACAATTAAACATGAGTCTTTTTTAATAGCTTTAAGGTGATTACAAGGTATTATTTATTCATACTTTTCTTAACTCTTTGATGTTCCACACACCTTACAGATAAAACAGATTAAACTCGGGTTTCCTAGGATGAATAACATCCTCTTTTCCATTAGGACCACTCTTTAAGTTAATTAAACATGGGTCTTCTAGGATGAACATCATCCGCTTTTTTATTGTCACCGCTTGTTGTGTTCAATATATTTATAATTTATTCTATGCAAATTTTAGTACAATCATATGATATATTCACAAATTTTCATGTGCGTCGACATATTTATATTATTTTCATGGCATGTTTATGATTATTTTGTATAATCTTTTATAAGAATTTAATTTTAAGTCTAAACTGGTTAATTTAAAATTTTAAATTATTACATACATTATATACTAATAAAATATTTTTCAGCAAAATTTTAATTAATTATCATATTTATAATTTTAATATTATTTTCCTAAACATAACGGATATTATCAATGTTCAATTAGAAGTTTAGAACTAGAATTAGGAAAATACAAATCCAATCCAACTGGAAGACGTTACCAAATAATATAACCTTAAATTTACCGTACAATCTAATTTACTTACAATTTTGACCGACTCGGTTTCATATTCATTGTTAAGCAAAATATCTAATGTATTAGTGATTTTTTTTTCTACAAATATTTTAATTTTAAGGTTTAAAGGTTTATATTTAAGGATTTAAAATTTAAGAATAATGATTATAAATAGTTTAGTGTACTCTCACTAATTCATTCGCTAATATATTTTTAAATAGTGGCGGAACTTGAAGTAAGAGTTTGGGGATAATTTTTTTTAAATTGAAAGTTTAAACTAAAATCTTTTTTTTTTTGAGAATTTAATAAAATTTTTAATAATTTTGAGAAATTTAATAAAAACTTTAAATAATTATGAGAAGTGATTTAATTAAAATTATTAAAAAATTTAAAGCTTGATATAAATTTTTAAAATCTTGAAGGGCAAATAAAAAATAATTAAAATTTCAAAGGCTTTTTAATAATTTTTCAAAATCTAGGAGGAGTCATGGTCACCGCGTGCCATGCTTGTGTTTCGCCTCTGTTTCTTAAAAGTCGAAAACTAAGTGACAAGATTTAAAATTTAAAGGGTAAAGTTTACATTTAGTGTAATATATTAGAAGTTTAGATTTTAATCTATAAATTCTAAATTTTAACCATAAACTATAAATTTAAACTATAATTTTTAAATATTAAGCGCATAAACCTAAACTCATAAATTATAACCCAATAACTCGATTTATAATATATGTACTATATTTCTATGCGCTGTCATCATCTTTCTCACGTATAAATTAATGGGCTTGCTTTCTAGGGTTTTTACTCTTCTGCAGACAATTTTCGATTAGTCGCGTCTCTCAAACTTCCAAACTCTCATAAAAAGAGAAATTTTCTCTAAAAAATCATTTTTAGGGTTTTCATTTTTCAATAACTGCTATTGGATCTTTAAAAAGGGTTTTCATAATATTTATAATCGGATTAAGTTCTTAATCTGATTGATTTTTTTGAAAAAAAAAACTCTTCATCTTCTACGATTACAGATTCTTTAGAGTAGGGATAAATTTTTGAAGCGATAAAGGAATCTATACTGATTTGAGATTTTTATAAAAATATGAAGCGATCGCGGAAAACGAACAGGGTTTCTTGGGCTCCAGGTGTTAATCTTTGTCAGGTATAGCCGCCATTATCATATCTTCAATCAATCATTACTGGTTTCATTGCCTTCTTCAACAGATCTCTAAACAGAAAAAAAAAAAGAACTATAATCTGACATTTGAATCTTGATAATATTTTTTTTTTGCTTTATTTTTACCTTTCGATTTATTAAAAACTTCAATCGATTTATATTGATCGTAACTGGAATATTATTTAAAGATTTTAGCTTTTAACAATCTGATTTAAGAATCATTCTGATTCTGGAAATACTGATTCAATAATCCAGAGATGCAATCGGTTATCAATTTGTTTAAAAATAATATTAATTTAGAATTAATTATTTAATAAGAAGAATTGGGGGAAAAGAGATGAATAATTAATGAATCTCAGGAAAATTATTTTGATAAAATTCGTTATTTGGAATAAAACTTGTAAAACAAATTTGGGTCTTCACCTAAAAACCACTTGGGAAAATCCAGAATAAATTTAAATTTAATCTTCTACAAAATATTTGTGATAGTGATATATATCATTAAAGCTATAAGTAAATTATCAAGAAAATCTTGAATCATAAGAATGCATTCCTTTTTTTTTGTACTTAAAGGAACCTATCTGTCTCATAAGCTAAGCTATATTCTTATATTATTATGCTCTTAAAATGCATGATTAAATTTTAAGAACTTTAGCATTGGTAAGAAGAGCTTTACCAGCATCTGTTAATATGCACTACCATTTTGAGGCCAGAAATAGAGAATTTGCTGTGGATTCATTCTTTAAACAATGCATAATGGTGTTATAAAATCTTCTTGATTGGTAAACAAATTGGGAACTATTATTTCATATGCCTACTTACTAAAAAGGTTGTTGTGAAGAACACATTATTTTATCTTATTCCTTGATTATTTGGATATCAGTTTCACTTACTAAAGACAAACAACTTCAACGTACAAAACAGATAGTACAAAATTTGGTTGGAAAAGTGTTCAAAGCTAGGTGAAGTTGGTGTTATGTTCTTGGACAAGTTATCTAGCACCAATTTTGACCAATGATCATAATAACCCTAATGAGGTTACATTGTTAAAGAAAATAGTTTTTGATTAGCATTAGACTTGAGTGTTTAGTCCCACACCAACTATGGGTATGGTATGTGATGGATGCAATCTGTCTTATACTGAAATGCACTGAATTTGTTATGTGTTTCTAAGTTGAAATTGTTGGTAGATTGATTCTTAGACAATTACTTGATCATACAGCTTTAGGTTCCTGCAGGAATTTTCATTTCATTGATTCGTGTCATGCCTGTATAGATGGCAGATAAGTTGGGTGGATATTAGTATAAGTTTATACACTTTAGGCAGTATGTTCGATAATTTCAATATCGATACTGATTTCATTTTGTGCATGAAGAATAATAGTTGTTGGTAGCTAATATTTTCTTTGGAAAATTTTTACTCTGCCTTCCATGTTGCGTTTCTTGAGGCAGATGCCCCATAAATTTGATTTGATGCTTAATAGCTATATGTTTGTCTTCTATGGATTATGTTAAATATTTGACAAGGATAACACAATTTACTTTATGGTAACGAATTGACATAAACATGAACTATGATATGTTGTTTTGATGTCTGGTATAGTTCTTTGTTTTTCAGGGACATAACATTGTTTATCTGAATGGTCCTTTCATAAAAAATTACAATGCAAGTTAACTGTTTCAGTGCTAAGCAGAAAATTTTGAGTTTTGAGCTTGTATTTACCTGGAAACTGTCAATTCATACCAGTCATGCTACTTTCAGTTGAGGTCTGCTGTATTGTTAGCATTACTAGAATCTCTAAGTCTGCTGTATTGAGCTTGTATTTAGTATTTACCTGGAATTCAATTCATGCCATGAAGTTTATCTTTGTTCACAATCAGATGATTTAATAATTATTAACCTACTAAAGTGGACTAGTTCCGGGTATTGTCTCAGGTGAAGCTGTTTCTGAAAGAGGAATGCCCCTCAAAGGTTGGTGGTGAGCATCAAGATACTCTTCAAGCAAAAACATCATGGACATTGCATCCCAGTGGCATGTGTGCTACTGACCTTCCCCCTGGGTTTGAAGGCAGTCATTACATTGGTGGATATAAGTATAATCTAGCTAATATACCTAGGATCCAATGGAAAATTCCTCGTAAGGTAAGCAGATATATCTTTTCTGTTTTATCTATTTCAGAGTATCTCCTTTTTCTCATCTAGTTTTAGTACCCCTAGTGTAGAGAAAGACTTGTTCTTTAATATTATCAACCGTATCACATTAGTCTTAAATTTAACCTTTTGCTTTATGTCTCATTTAAACAGTTTGCCCTGAATTTTAACTGGCACGTTGTAGCCGGTGAGGAGAGCCAGGAAGTGGAGTTTCAGAAACTGCGGGAAAACAGAGTGCTTGAAGCAGTTTATCCTCGCCTCACTGCTATTCCTCCGAAGTATATTTCATCCTTCTGCATACTTTAATAATTCCTTTTTTTGTCTTTATCTGACTGAATTCCAATCACCCCATTTTTTGCAGTCCTTCTGTTTCTCCGGATGTAGAAGTTGAACACTATGATGATAGCCGAATTCCTCTTGTTCCTCTAACCCCAATTGAAGATGATGAGGGTGAAGATGTATCTTCTGGTATTGCTGTCCCAAAAACTGCCTCCAACTTTGAGACACCGGCATTGCTAATGCTCCCAGGTCTATCAAACTCTGGAACTCCTAATATGCCACATCGTGCTAGTTCAGCAGCTGAGGAACCTATACCCGGCGTAAGCTCTGATATGATGGCAGCTGCCTTAACTACAGTCACAAAAAGCAAAGAGCAGGGAGGTTTGGTTGACACCGATTTGCTTGTTAAAATCCTTAGTGATCCAGAAATGGTTGAGAAATTAATTCACAATCATGGACATCCAAGTATTGCTGCTGATGGCAATGTGGTAACTGCACCTTCCTTTGTTTCGGAGCCAGAAATAGGACTAACATCTCTACCCTGCTCAAAACCTGCTACAATTTCATCACCAATGCCAGCCGACAGAAACACAAACCACTTGGTAAAAGAGTTCCAACCTGTGTTAAGTATGCCGGTTTCTAGGGCCAGCATCGCCTCCAATCCGAACGTAAGTATGATTTCTGGACATAAGGCAGCAAACGGTACTAGTGCTGCTTACTCAACACTGAACCAGGTACATCCTGCTCTTAGTATGATGCCGGTGCAGCCAGCCACAGCCATTACTTCAACAACAGCCATGCAAAAAATGGAAGCAAGCACAGTGAAGGATGCCAACTATTTTAAGAACCTGATAAGGGAACATGGAAGACAAAAGGAAGAAGCTAAAGCACATAACATCTCACAAACTGGAAGTCATTTAAATCAGATTCAGAACTTAAAACCTGGTGCATCAAAAACCAAATTTCGAAAACCATGCATGTTTTATAACAGTTCAAAGGGGTGTCGTCAGGGGTCTAATTGCACCTACTTGCATGATAACAAGTCATTACAGTGGCAAATTGGCAGAACGTTGGAAACCCCGAGTGCTAAAAGAATGAAATTAAGCGGGGAAATTACTGGTAGGATATAAGTTAAGACGGAGTACGACTTTGTTTTTCGGTTTGTGCAATTACCACTTCCTTTCCTTTCCTTTCAAGACTCTCTTTCGGTTAGACTTTGAAGATAGTTTTCACCCAAAAAAAAAAAAGTAGAGAATTTCAACGAGTGATAATAGTTAATTTCTTGTATACTTATGTAGGGAAAAGAAGTGGTATTTTAAATCTAGGTAGAAAAGCAGAATTAAATGAAAGTTAAAATTAGAGAATGCTTAACTAGTTAAGTTGAAAAAGCTGAAATTGATAAAGCAACAATGCCCGAATACTTACTGCCAGCAATAGCAGTTCGATTAATCAAGCAACAAATGCTCCTGATCTTCCAGCGGCGAGTTAAACACCACTGCATTACGATCCAACCAGTATGGAGCCGAATAAAATGTCCCTGTCCAGCTTTCCATTTGCAAATCTGGAATTAGACGAGATATTCTCGGAAATGCAACTGCTTAGGTTGAATGACAGCCGTCCAAATAGCAATTGATCTTGAGCCGCAACACACAATGGACAGTGATCCTCCGACCCTTTCAACATTTGTCATGATCTTGTTGTTACAGACGAACCATAATGATGGATTTTCTTCCATAAATCCGCATTCACCTAAGACTATAAGCTGATTTCACTTGGAGATCCAATCGAGCTTTCCATCCTACAGTATCATCATTAGCTGCACATAAAGGGCCGTTGATTCATGATTGCTGCAATACGAAGAAGAATATTTAGGGGGGGTAGATCTTGGAATTTCGGCCAAAGCCCTCTGCCATTTCCGCAACTCATGCTCTGGAACATAGGACAGTAAGGGAGCCAGAAAGCGGTAGCCCCACCATTCCCAATACAATGTATACTATTTTTTCGCACATCATTCCAAACTACACATATGCCTTTCCACACTCGTCAGCAATTGCGATTCCAAATTATCTCCGGCATAAGCAACTCACATTTATACTTACCTCTAACAAACCTAACTCTATTGGCCTGACATCAAATTTTTCTTCGGTTTATAGGTTAAAGCCTAAATCCCTAACCATATCACTATAAAACTTAAACAATAAACCATAAATTCTAAGCATGAACTCTTAAAATGTTTTGCGGTTTAAGTGTAAGAGTTTTGAATTAGAGGGGTATGTGATATTTTCCCTATTATTATTATTATTATTATTATTATTATTATTATTAGGGTAATCATACCATGCACAAGCGGTAGAAATCTTTTATTTCCACGAGAGTTCTAAATTTTAGTGTTTAGATATCTTTTTTTTTTATCAAGAATGTATGATTTATTAATGAACAACATCATACACAAAATAAATTATTCTCAAATGACTCGTTAAAACCGCCTAAACCTATATTGAACGAAGAAAGTACCCTTGACAATAAAACGGACATAACACCCAAACACCCAAATAAAAAAAAAAGAGACAACCAGAGCAACTAACACCCCATACAGATCGACCATACCCCAAATCATCTCTTTCCATTTCTCTATATTTCTTCTCACTTCGCTGCCTTTCTTGCCATCGTCCATCACCAAATCCAAGCATCCTCCTCGAAAATAAGCTGTAGAAAAACACAAAGCCTAATCAATGTAAGCCAACAAACAACAACAACAACAAAATTAAATGTAGGGCGGAAACAATGTTTTTCTTACTCGTATAGTGGCCTCTGGCAAAATTATTAGCAACATCCTCCTTCCCAGAAGATCCAAACTTTTTGTTAACAAAAAAAATGGGTTTTCAAATTTAGATCCCAAAAGAGGGAATAAACGAAAAAAAAAAAAAAAACAAAACCTTGGCATGGTTACATCCGGTTGAATTTCATGTTCGAGGCAGAGAAATTGGAGGCTTACTCGCATATACCCATTTGGTTTTAGGGAAAATTGGAGAAGAAGATGACGGGGACGAAGATGAAGTGTTTAGGATATTTTAGAAAATATAGTTAAATTAATAAATATTATAATTTATTTATTTTAAAATTTAAATTTTAAAAATAAATAAACAAAATGATGTGGCATATTTTGATTGGTCAAGATAGATTTTTTAACAGTAGGGGGCAATATGGGTAACAGCGAAAACGTTAGGAGAAAAAGTTGTCAAAATAAATTTTAGGGGGCAAGTCGAGAAAATAGGTAAAATTTAGGGGATAGTGCATTAACCCTTATTATTATTATTATTATTATTATTATTATTATTATTTTGAGTAATATTTTTTTATCTTCATTCGAATTCTGTAGTTCATATTATAAAATATAAAATATAATTATAACTAATTAAAAAATAATTATGCGTATGGATCTTAAAAATAATATATGTAAAATGATTATAATTATAAAAATTATACTAATATGTTTTTATTTTACCAAAAAATTATTATTATTATTATTATTATTATTATTATTATTATATTTTGAGTAACATTTTGTTATCTTCATTCGAATTCTATAGTTCATATTATAAAATATAATTATAACTAATTAAAAAATAATTATGCATATGGATCTTAAAAATAATATATGTAAAATGATTATATTTATAATTATAAAAATTATACCAAAAACTTGTTCGGCTCGTGTGAGTACTTGGCGAAATGGGCAGAAAATGTATTGAAAATGTATGAAAACAATACCAAAATCGAGTCTTTTGTGTGTAATACAACAGAAAGTTGAGTATCGATCCTACATAGATTGATTAGGAATTAACTGCTTTGATTGTTTACTTGTCATGTAACACCCCAAAATTTTAAGGTTAAAAAAAAGAAAAAATGAATGATAAAAATAAAAGAGTTTGCAATTGGGGGTTTTAAACCCATGACCATATGCTTAGACAACCTAAGCTTTAACCACCTGAGCTAAACTATTCTTCAATTTTTTAATCCCCATCAGATTATATGAGATTCATGTTTCCCGGTTCTGATAAAAAATTAATTAATATGTTTGAACAAATACCCACATGCCTGAATTATTACACGTTTTGGATCCGAAACGTCGGATCCCCTTTGACGAGTGTCGAGAGTTCCAACTATTTGTCTCCCCTTCACTGTTTGGCCCCGATCCCGGCCACCGTCACGTCGTGGTCATCACTGCCGTGGCCGACACGACCGCCACCTCACGCCGATCTTATCCCTGGCCGCCACTCGCACATTAACGTCGACGTTCGTCGTAGGCAACAGTTTGGAATCTATGCGAACAAACGAGTGCCACCACTGTCCTCGGTGGTTTCGTCACCATACGGCGGCCGTGCCTCGCACCGCCACCATCCCGATGTTCGTCACCATCAAGCGACCAAGGCCCGGTGACCACTCGCCGAGAAGTCGTGTCGTCCGTCTTAGTGATTTCTTTGAAGGATCGGTGAGCCTTTGAGCTTCTTCGCCACTAGTTTCACTCTTTTATGTTGCCACCGTGCGACGTCGGCGAGAGTCACCTCTAGCACCACAGTCCTTTCCATCTCAGCCCGAGAAAAACCCTAACGTTCGATCATCATTCCGAAGCCGGGAGAGGCCTCATCGGCGCTACGCGATTTTCCGGCCAAATCTGAAATTTGGGGCTTTTTTCGGTAAGATTGTGGCTTGTAATGTTATATTCTGAGTTGGGTTTACTTCCCAGTGTGATCGGCTCTTATTTTCTGGCAGAAATGGTACATTTCAGGAATCCGGTGACCACTCCGGTGACTGTCCGGTGACCGAAACAATTGGGTGAGTGAACCGGCCCTTTTGTCCAAGCCCATTTTGGTTAAAGTCCAAAACTCGACCCGGTCAACCTAACCCGACTCGGTCAACCCAACCCGACTCGGTCAACCCGAACCGAGTCAGCCTGAGTTAACTCGTCCGTGTCAGCCAAATCAACTCGTTTGAGTCAGCCCGAGTCAACTCAGATGACCCTTACCAGTTGGCTGCTGACATCAGTGTTGACTTGCTGACGTCAGCATTGACTCTGATCTCATTGACTCTTGACCTGCTAACGTTAACTTTAACCTATTGACGTCAGCGTTGACTTTGACCGTTGACCAAAAAGTCAAATTTTCTAAAAACTCCTATTTTATGTTTTTCGATGTCCTGAGTTCGTTTTAAAGCTTGTTTCGTCAAATTCGAACTCGAAAGCCTCCGAATCTAACCTTGAACTCAAACTTGTATAAGTATTTAGTTATGCAATTAAGGGTACTGTGAATAAGGACTAAAATGATAATTTGTGTAATTTAAGGTACTCACGGTTCCTTGAATACGAATTGTTGAGGGACGTCAAATTCGAGTTCAAGAGTGTTCGAATGTTGTTCATGGATCAACCGATATAGCTCGGAGCCAAGGTAATACTTTTCTACCACTTGTATGTTTATGAACATGTTGGTATGTGGTTGTAGCATGCATGCTTATGATGAAGTATGTTGTTAATCTACCTAACTCAAATCAGATACGAAAAATAAGTATGAAAATTTAGATAAGTATGACATATTCGATTAAAAAGGAATAAATCAGAAAGATCTGAAGTTCTATAATTATTTTTGAATAAGATTTGATTGACGCGAATAAGGAATTGATGATCGATGAATGATCCAAGTTAGTGCACTTCGAAACATCCAATTCAGACTATTTCTTGATTAAAGGTCTAATGCTCAGAATGTTTGGTTGTGAAGTGACAAAGACGCCTTGATGTATAAGAAAGACTAAAAATTTCCACTGTTAATGGAATCGAACTAGAAACATTCACTAGATCTGGTAACACAATCAATTCATCTGTAAACCCTAATTTTGCTCCGGCCGTTATGTTAACGAAGCCTAAACCTTCAAAATTGCAAAGTGCTAAGATCTTCTCGAGTTCTGAATAAATCTCCGAAGATAAGACTACAGAAAATTATTCGCATGTCTAGATTAATCTAAGTGGCGTAAAAGTTGAATTGATCTGAAATGACTAAAAGGATTGAAAATACTGATAAAGTTGAGCTAGTCAGAATGTGTATAATGACCAAAAGGACAGGAATACCCTCGGGCACTAGATGCCGAATTAACCATAATAATGGATGTACCCTCGAGACTCGTATCGAATGAATATTTAGAAGGACTCGAAAGACTCAAGATAATTGAAAAACTTTTGAACTCTGAAATGACTGAAAATACCTCTAAGTCTCGTGTTTGCTAGCCGTTTGATATATATATATATATATATATATATATATATATATATATATATATATATATATATATATATATATGAATTTGAGTGAATATCATATGATGGCATATTCGATCTGTTTGGAGGATATATATATTTAACTTTAAGAGTAGTCTGTTTAAGGGTACGTTTGATACTATGGTTTGAGTTCGGGTGTACTGCCCATGTTCGAATACTTGGTAAATATTGCAGTATTGGGATCCATAAGTTCGACTGAATTTGGAAACCTGATAAATCGTGGAGATCTTCATGTATATAGATTACTAATTTGTCCTTAGTATGTGAAATTACGGAATCCTCCATGACAGTCAAATGACCAAAATGCTTTCGTTGGCCAAAATGACCAAAATAGCCCTAAATGTATCTGATATCGTGAAAGATCTTGATTTAGAAATTCCTGAATGCTTGGTTGGAAACCTGATGGGCAAATGGAATTCCTGAGTCTCCGTTTATGCCTTGTTGGTATAAATTACCAAAATGCCCATGTATGACAAAATAACCATAATGCCCCTGTAGGCTTAAATGACTGAATCACCCATGATATATCTAAACTCTCTAAGATCTTGATGTATCAATTCTTGAATATCTGGTTTGAACCGTTAGTACGAACCCTTTTTAATAGGGATCTCGTTTTTGAAATTTTTCCAAATTGTCAAAAGTTCAATGTGTCCCCTTTCGTAAATACCGAGTATCTTCAAGAAATAAAATGTTCCATCTAGTGTGTTCCATGTGTGTTATATTCAGTTGAATGTGTTGTATGATTATTACATGTTAGTGAACAATCTAATGACTTAATTATGAACGATGATATGCTTGATGAAATGATGAACTGGGCATATGATAACATTTTCTGCCTACCCGTTGTAAGTCCGCTCGATCTGTATACTTGGTATATGATTGTGCTATGTGGTTATTTGATCTGTGATAATATTGTCTATCTGCCTGATATAAGTAATAGTATAATCTGTTAGCTTGACCTAGGATGGTACACTCTGTTTGCATGATGAATGATGATAACGTCTGCTCAATCGTATGCCCATATATGTGTCTAAAGAGCATGAACTTTTGTTTATGATGCATCAAATGGAATATGTCTGCCATATGTATTCTGTTACTCATGTCTGAAATCTGAATATCGATTATTATTTAGGGTATACTATTGGGTTATATTATGAAGTCTCTGTTGGTACAACTCTGATCCAGCTGGTAAATCCTTATGGACTCAAGGTCTCCCTTTGGGTAGGTTCTGATTCTTTAGCACGGGTAAATCCTTATGGACCTAAGGCAGCCCCTTAGGTGGCACCTATGCCCATCGGGCCTAGGGTAAGTCCTTATGGATGCAGTTTTGGGGGACTGCATATTTGGTGTATGGTTGGAGGGTAAATAAAGAATTAAAATGAACTTTACCACTACTTGAAACAAATGTTTTTGAAATAAAAGGGTTTACTGCATTGTTACTTTCCATGTATTAACGTTGCACTGTTGGAACACACTAGACATTAAACTCATTGATTCCACCTCCGTATGTTATCAACCTATATAATTCTCGTCTAATTCTCAATGTTTGAATAAATAACAAATGTCGTTATTCTCAAGTATAATGCTACCTCGAAATAGTAGAACAGAAATGGAGACTGTTACTACATGGAACATCATGAAAATGTTATGCCTACCATATATTTGCACGAGCTTATGACACCTTTTGGTAGTTCTGTGTTACTGAGCTTTTCCAAGCTCACGTTGTTTTTACCATTGCAGGTTAAAAGAATATATCATGGTAATTTTTGACATCAATGTTCGGAGTTCTCTCGGCGTTGCGTCTGGAGTACGGTTAGTGGGCATGTGTGTCATGTATTGTTTTATGATAGTGTCTGTAAAACTCTTTCTGAAATTTTTGTTATGTATTAAAATGACTTACTGAAATGGTATTTTAAACAGAAGTTGATTTTACAGTTTAATAAGTGTTTGAGGAAAAATGTTTTTATGTGTATTTTTACTGTGGGTCGCTCTTGTGACCCTAATGTGACTTCCTAGGATCGGCCATAATGCATAGGCGGGTCTATGGGGTTACATGCCAAGGAAAGAAACATATTGTTTGATTTGAAATTGGTTTTGGAAACATTTTAAGAGAAAAAAACTAAAAATAAAATAAAACAATGTTGGCAAAGAGGGTGTATAAATGAGTTATGAGCATTAGCAAAGGATGCATGGTTTTCACGCTATGCATGCCAAGCCAACCTTTAATAAATCCTGACTTGACATTGTTTGCCGAGCAGATTCAAAAAGTGGCATTACCTCTATCGATGACAATACCCTAAATTAATCTTGTAAAAACCTCTTATATCTCTATAATGACGTTTTTCATAAATTAATTCGATTAAGTCCCAATCTATACTCCTAAGGGGTAGATTTTACTTCCGAAGTGAGTTCATCTACTTGAATATCTTCCGTCGAAGCATCTCGCCTTAGTATCTAGCATTTGATCATTGCTCCCTAAGTTTGTTAAGATATTAAGGTTCAATAAGCCAACAATGCCAACTCTTGCTTGACATAGTTTTTTTATAAACAGGGAAGAACATGCCAAATAGGGAAAACAACGAGGCATTTCCGGTTATTAAAAAATAAACATTAAAAAAGCGTTCAACGCAAACATCCCTCACCAACTATTAAATTAGTTCATGGTGAGGGTATCAACCAAAAAACCTTCAACGTTTTGCAAGCACATCATCATTTAAAAGAAAGTAAAAATAACTAAACAATGAGAATGGATGAGAAGGGGGTCTCTCGATGCAACCTTTCAAGGTCTAAGCTCTCGGTCAAGCTGGTCAAACCACCTCTCCTTGTTGTAGCCGATTGTCGATGAATCACCACTCACATCGATCTTCTCAATCGGTCTTTAAATAGGCGTGCAAATAAGACCAGGATAAGCTCTTGAATTTTGAATTTTGAATGCTCAAAAGATAAGGGATGCGATAATCTTATCCAAGATTGAATGTGAGCTGATCAAGTTACGATTGACGTCATTCTGCCGCCGCTGCTTCACCAACCAAGCTTGGCATGATTCTGCCAACCATGCTTGGTACGATTTATCCTCTATTTTTTTGGAGATTAATCCAATTGCTATTTTTTTACAGCTTGGTCTGGTCCTATTTTTTCGGGTTCAATAGCTACTTGGCCTGGCATCAAATACCTTTTCTCTTCCTGTAATCACTCATTTTTGTCCGCATATATATTATTATTATTATTATTATTATTATTATTAATATGGGTGTTTATTATTATTATTATTATTATTATTATTATTATTATTATTGGGCTGAAAATGAAACATGAAAAAAACGATCAAAATAAGGGATAATTAAACCCATTTAGTGCCCAGTCCATTTACAAAACAAAAAAAGCTCGTTTGGGGCCCAATCCAAAAACCCTAATCCATCTCTAATTTTTTCTGCGCAGCCGCCCCAGGACCGTTGGATCAAGATCTGATCCAACGACTGAGATTGAAGTAGAGTGCCTCTTAAGATCACGCGTGAGGAGCACACGCTAGCCGTTCGTCTCCCCCATGCGCGCGTGCACGATACGCCGAACCTTCTGGAATTCTGCCTGCCACGTGTCCGCATCTGGAGAGTGCCATGTCGACGCCAAACACCAGATCTCAGTCGTCCGCTCCCGAGACGAAATCCAACCGTCCATCGCCGCGAAAGCAACGGTCGAGATGCGGCCGACATGCAAGTGGCCGAAAATGAAGATCAGATTGTCAGAAACAGTAGATTATGACAATCATTTCAATTTTTGCGATAAATAAGAATGTAAAAGTTAATCTCGACAACTTTTTGATCAAGCAATAAAAAAAAGACTCAGTTTTTTTAGAGGTAACTTTCCTTTTGGTTATCATATTTTTTTATATATTCGAATACAAAAATGGGGGGAATAGGAAGGGTTACCTTTTTCGATCTAAGCCGTCTAGTGCTCCGATGACTAGCCGCCGATCCTTTTCCGGCTGTGCATGGTGAGTGGTAGGGTAGTCATCAAATGGTGTTAGGATTTTCAAAACAAAAAATATATAGTGGTAAAAAAACAAATAGGATTTTAAGGTTAAATCTGAAATTAAACGAGGTTTAGATTCGAAAAGAAAAAAAGAAAAGAAGGGGAGGTTTAGGCTCGCCGGCGTCGAATAACGACGGCTGATGATACACTCTGGTGGCCGGAAAATGAAAGGGTAAGGGAGATCAAGGGTTTGAGAGAGTTAAAGGTTAAAAAAAATCTGATTTTGAAATTAAGGGTGTGTTATATACTCACTGAAAATATTAAAAATGGATTATTTGCATAATAAATCCCTCCGCACCAAGATAATCACGCCGTTGGTCTATCCCCCCTTTTAAATTCTTTTCGTGATCCCTAAAATTTTTGAACTCCTTACAATTTTTTTTGTTCAAATGATAACTTCCATTAAAACGAAAAAAGGAAAACAACAAGGTGAAAGCTCCACACACGTGCCGGAGCCATGCACGAAGAAAGCTGAGATCCTAGAACAAGCCATGCAAGGCCTACATAAAACACTACAAAACAAAGCAAAATACCAAAGCAAAACCCCGCGAAATAGATCCTCAGGATCAAGCAAACCGCAAAAGCCAGGGTTATCCGGAAAAACAAGAAAACAACAATCGTGCATAAGAGTAGCAAACATAACAACATTTAAGAAAACCAGAATCCGAAACACCCTAGACCAAAGGCTAGAGCATCTAAACGAAACATAAGAACAAACTTCTGTAGCATGACATAACAGAACCACCTTGTGCAAGGGCAAGGTAGCCGCGTCCAACGACGTCGTCGGGAAAGCATCGGCAACATAAGACAGACTTTGGAACACCTGGCTGAGGACAAAAAGTGCCTTCCACACTTTTGGACGGGGGAAACTCACCATGACATCACCTGAGAGCTCTATCCAGAGGCATGCTTCCATTACGGCGGTAATGGCGCTTATCAAGGCGAATGACACAATGAACCTCGACAAAAAACCAAGCGGAGCACTGGGACCTCTACCCATTCCAAGCTGCAACACATGAGTGGATATATTTAAACCGAAAAGATAAACTAAAACACAACAAGACTGCGGAAACACCATAACCGAAGAACCCATAACGGACTGCATGGAAGGAAACGAAAGGAGCAGACGCCTATTAGCCTCCCTTTCATAGGCGTCATCGCCTGAACCGATCATGGCGTTGTCGGATAACTCTCACCGGAGTTATCCGCCAAAATTGGGATGATACTAGTGGCACACCAGGTCATACGGCTTGTAAATTCCAAGGAAATCAAGTAGTAAGATAAGGGTGGGCCCCGATTGTCCATAAAAAGTAAGGAACATTTGACTTTTGAGATAGATCTAGATCCTTTATCCAGGCTGTGAAACTTGAAAAGGGAAAGACGTGTACCAAGGGTCCAAACCCTATTCTTCCCAAAACGGAAATTACAGTCAATGTGGAAAGACGAGCATGCTTCTCCTTCACCGGCGGGGAGATGTCCGATCTCAAATATCTTGCCGGTAGCATGGAAAAATCTAGGGACTGTCAGCGATCCTTGAAAACCAGCGTTTCCATCCGACCGGCCATGACTCGTGAAACCTTTGCCTTTTCTTTTGAGGAGCTGCCGGAGAAAGCCTGGCAAAGGGACACCGAAACCCGAAGCTTCCTGATCTTTACCACACTGACTCCAACGTCGCCAGGGAGAGGGAGCGAAACAAAGGAAGAAACAACTGTATACTTGCCATCTTGTCGCTTTCCTCGTTAGCCACCAACAATCGGCCTCGGCGTAGTTTAAGATCGAGCCTCGGTAGCAATCTGTTTGCAGCGGCGTTAGCAGAACAAAACCTCGCCAGTGGGTTGTTTCCCTTGCTGCGATCCAGTACCCATCCACCCCGCAACGCAGGATCAAGCCACCAACTGGACTCGTCCACCGTAAAGCCGGCAGTCGACGGCCTTTGGAGGGGGAAAGCCGCCCTCGCGCAACACCAAAAACGAAAGCAGGGATGTGAGGATCACATGACCAGCCGAGGATCAAGACTTGTGGAGAGAGTGGGAAACTAGACAGTGCGTGAGGCGCGTTGAAGACCTTCATTTTGTTGTTTCCAAACAGGCTATATTTTGGTCCGGTGTTAAAAGGTGCTGAACTCCTTGCAATTACGTCCCTATTTCTTTAATTCCTTTAATTTCAATATGCTTTTAATTTTCTGCTTTTATTTTATTTTTTATTTTCATCTGACTATACGTTTTTCTTTTTTAATTTTACTTTGGCCATGTTTGGCAATTAGCAGATAGCTGATAGTTGATAGCGGATTACATTAGTTGATAGCTGATAGCTGATTGCATTAGCTGATTTGACTAGCAGATTGTATTAGCTGATTGTATAAAAGTTTTTGGTAAAATTAACTGATAGCTGATAGCTGTTTGATTATTTAAACAAGCAAAATGACATATAAGGACATGATTATATTTAATACTTGTTTGAATAATTTATCAGTTATTAATATTTTGTATCTAATAAATATTAATTAGATTTGTAAAAATTATTTTTTTAATATAAATTTCCTAAACATATTTGAAAGATTTATATATTAATTTATTATTTATATAATTATTAAATTTTTTATATGCACATATAAATATGTGATAATAAAAAAATAGAATTAACTTACAAATGTCACCATATAAATTAGTAGTAGCAACAACTAAGTCCAATATTTAATATGTTATTATTTATATTAAAAATATTATTATTTAATTTAGGTTATTTGGAGATTTTTGGTAACTATTAAGGGTAAAAGAGTCATTACAACTCTAATATCAAACCTCTAATCTCAAAAACTCCTATTAGGAGCTTTTTCAAAATTAGCTTTTTCACCCCCAATCCGCTCTTTCAATCAGCTATTTACCAAACATCAATATTAGCGGATTTGACTAGTCAAACCTTTAATTATACCTCAAACTTCTAATTTTTGCCCAAACCGCTATTTACCAAACATGACCTTTATTTTTTTATAGTCCTTAATTCATGTTGTACCTTATTTTCCTTTTTTATAGTCCTTGTACTTAATTCCTTTCTTATAAGTGTATAGCTTAATATTTATGTATATAATTTGTTATTATGGTACTATGTACGTATATTCTTTTTCCTTAAACATGCCATGTATATATTATAAGTTTTATATCATTTATTCTTACCATATATATAATATGTTACCATAACACCTATATTTACCTTTTAGATATGTGTATAAATTGGGTGTTCATAATATATATGTATACAACACATTTATGTATATCGTATAGAACTTATTAATTGGTAATATATATCCCTTGTCGCCTATATTTTTTTAAATAATATCTATTACTATGTGTTTACCACGTATACATATACCTTATTATAATATCTCTATTTCCCTTTTAGAATATATTTATATATGTAAATTATTTTTATTTAATATATTTATATGTGTAAATTGTTTTTTTTGTTTTTTTAATATATATACATATGATTTATACGAATGGTTTATATATATATTCTCCTTTGACACTTATTTCAGTACTCTTCTTACTTAATATATGCTATTTCATTTCTTTATATGTATATCAATTATTTTATTTAATATATATATATATATATATATATATATATATATATATATATATATATATATATATATATATGGGGTAATCGATCGATACATACTTATTTTAATTTGGTTAGATATATATGTACATATATATTTATGGTATGATTTAAATTATGTTTGTCATCTTAACTATATTAATTAATTTACCATTCCTACTTTTTTTACCAAGACTATTTAATAAATTAGTACAACATATTATATGTTTTTTACATAGTATCTTTTTTTTAATAAAATGCTGGTCAATTTATTAAAGCTTTAAAAAGAAATAAAGAGCCATGATAGCTGTCCAGCACTACCACAATCCCAAATTGAAAAGAAAAGACGAAGAAACTCTCTGAGATAGACAGAGCGACACACTAGTACACCTCCTCACAAAATAAAAAAAACCCAATTCCAAGCATAGAGAGGCGTAGCAAAAAGAAGGGCCAAAATCGAGCCTAGAAGCACAAAAAGAGGGGCCTAATTCCGATGATGAGCCTGGCGTTCCGCCTCCACCAAGCTCGCAATCGACGGGGGAACCTCCTCCACCCAGAAACGATCCTCCGTGTCACATGATGAATCCGCCGCCAGCAGATGGGCAACCTGATTGCCTGCCCTAGAAACGTGAGAAAAACATGTTGCATGTAACGATCGGCTCACTTGCTTTGCTTCCCATATCAGCACGCTTATCACCGAGCCGGAGAGGTTATCTTTCGAACCACCGTCAGCGAATCACCCTCAAAGACAACCCGTGAAAGACCCAGATCGATCACAAAGAGTATCGCATGGACCAACGCCATGGCCTCAGCTGCAAGCGCCGTCTGTGACCGGTAAGCTTTCCGACGACATGCCCCTAGCACTTGTCCATTTGAATTACGAACCACCACCCCTGACCATGATTGTTTTGTGTTGAACTCAAATCAGGCATCAAAATTGGCTTTGGCGTACGGGTTCTGCGGCGGAGACCAACCTTGTGGCAGTGGCTGAGACAGAGCATGGAGACGGGCCCGTAAAACTTTTAACTCATTCAAATAGGACTTAACATGCGTTGCAATATCCCCTGGTCTCTGATCAATTCTTTCGTGTATAAATTTATTATGTGAGTACCATAATGCTCATAATGCTATTATAACTTCCATATGCTTCATACGCAGATTAGTATCAAACACCCATGAAAGCCATTCTTTAAAGTCCAACTGAGTCACTGTAATAGGCCAAGAGTAACCTAGGGCATTCCAAACTAATCGAGCTTTTGGACAGTCCCTTAGAACATGGAGAACATCTTCAGGAGCGTTAAGACACACCGGACACATAGGATCAGGTAGAAGCCTTCTGAAAAACATGTTAGCTTTCGTAGGAACATAATTCCTAACAAACTTCCAATTCTGTATTTTAATTTTAGAAGGACAATCAACTAGCCAAAGCTTGCGATATAAAATCTTATCTTGCTGTGAAATAGTCATTTGCTCCAATAAGATTCGATAGCCACTCCGGACCGAATATATTCCGGACTGTTCTTCGTTCCATACCCGACAATCCTCTTGAGAAAACCTCGACAAGGGAATAAATAGAACTATATTCGCCTCCTCTGTAGAAAAAAATCCCCTTACCAATTCTTCATTCCAAAGCCCCTCATTAGGCAACATGAGATCAGCCACCAACAGTACATCATTACTTGGTGCGGACGAGACACGCTGAAGTGGAGAGCAAGAAAGCCAATAATCGTCCTATATGTTGATAGCCGTCCCCGCCCCAACTTTCCATCTCAGACCCTATTCAAGCAACCCTCGCGCTCTCCATATGCTTTTCCAGATATACGATGGCTGCGACCCAAGGTTCGAATTAAGAAAAGAAGACCCCGAATAATACTTAGCCCGATAAACCTTCCCCACCAACGATGTAGATTGAGTCAGTAAACGCCAACCCTGCTTGGCAAGTTATGTGGTTGAACTTCATAAGATCTCAAAACCCAAGCCCACCGTCCTCCTTCAGTTGGCACAAGTCAGCCTAAACACACCAATGGATACTCTTTTTATCTTGACCCTTTTGCCACCAATACCTGGCCATAAGAGATTCGAGGGACTTACATAACAATTTAGGCAAAAGGAAAACACTCATAGCATATACCGGAATTGCTTGAAGTATAGATTTGATGAATACTTCCTTCCCACCTTGTGGCAAAGGCCGAATACTCCAAGAACTAACTTTCACCTTCATCCTCTCTCCAAGCCCACAAAAAACAAGACGTTTATTCCGACCCACTAAAGGAGGTAGGCCCAAATATTTCTCCATACTCGATACATTCTCCACCCCCATCATCTGCTTTATCAATAAACAAACATGGTCCGCAGTATTTGACGAAAAAACAAGCCCGACTTATTAAAGTTGATAAGTTGACCCGATTTCTCAGCATAAATTTGGAGAAGATCTTTAACATGTTGAGCTCATATGGATGAAGCCTTGCCAAAGATAAGGCAATCGTCTGCAAACAAGAGATGCGTTACCGAGGGTGCATATCTATTCAATCGAAATCCGTTAAGGCTACCATTAGTAAGAGCCTGGTGAATCAAAGCTGATAATCCCTCAGTACAAAAAAGAAACAAATAAGGACTCAAAGGGTCCCCTTGCCTCAATCCTCTAGAAGGTGAAAAAGGCTCACCCACAATCCCGTTAATAACCACCGAATAAGTCACAGAAGAAAGGCAACGCTGAATTATGGAAAGCCAACCATCCGTAAATCCCGTTTTCCTCATAACAGCTAGCACAAAAATCCATTCCACACGATCATATGCCTTACTCATATCAAGTTTCAAAGCAAAATGACCCTCCGGACCCATCCGATTTCTAGTGAACGAGTGCAATATTTCATAGGCTATCATTTCATTACCAGTAATCGCACGACCTAGAATAAAGGCACTCTGACTTTCATCAATACAAATGTTTAGGAATTTCTGTAGATGATTTGCCAACACCTTCGATGCAAGTTTAAAAATCACATTGCATAAACTAATCGGACGGTAATGAGTCAAATTTGATGGGCTACTAACCTTCGGGATAAGCACAATATGAGTCTGATTAATCAACTGCATGTCGTAAACGCCATTCAGCAAACCAATGCAAAAATTCGCAACCTCATGTCCTAGAATGTGCCAAAAACGCTGATAAAACACTACCCCTAAACCATCTGCACCCGCCGCCTTAAGAGGGCCCATAGACTGCAACGCTGCATAAACTTCTTTCTGATCAAAAGGGGACAACAAAATATCATTATCGTCTGTCGAAATACACGGAGTAATACCCGACAAAATCTACTCAAAGTTATCCGGGTGAATAGATGAAAATATGCTCACGAAGTAATCCCTTGCAACTACATGAATATCCATTTCCGATTCCATACGAATACCTTGCTCCGAATTTAGAAAAAAAAATTCTATTACGCCGCGTCCTTTGAGATGCAAAACGGTGAAAGAAGGCTGAATTCTAATCACCATGGCGAAGCCAATTCGCACGAGCACGCTGTTCCCAATACAACTCAGACTTGTCCAGTTCTAAATTCAATGCGAGTTTAGTCTCCATAATCTCTTCCAATGTCTCATCCGTTGGTTGTAGTTTAGCCAACATTTCCAATCGCTTTTTAAGTGCCGTAGAAGTCACTTTACGAGAACAATGGAGCTTACGAAACCAACAATCTAAACCCTTGCTAACAGTAGAAAGACGATTAGTAACCAAACCTGTTGACCCGGTCCATAACCTATAGACTTTCTGCTCACAGCTTTCTTCAACAAGCCATGCTGCCTCAAACTTGAAGTGATAATGTCGCAAACCCCTAGGGTCACCACCCGTGTCTAACAAAAGGGGGCAGTGATCCGACAACGAATCCACCAAATGGTGTAACGAAAATAATGGGAATAAATTCAACCATGCCCCATTAGCAACCCCACGATCTAATTGCTCTCGAATATTCATGGCCGAGAATTTACCTTTCTCCCACGTGTACCACCGGCCAATGTAGCCCAGATCAGTAAGGCCACAATCATCCAACACAGCTTGAAAAGCATCCATCTGCCGCTGACTTCTAATCCGTCCACCCACATTCTCATTAGTGTACAATATCTCATTAAAATCTCCCATCACCACCCATGGTATCTCCTGGCTATCATCTAGGTGGGGAAGTAAAGTCCAAGATTCAGTTCAGAGTTGTTCCTCCAGTGCACCATAAAAACCAGTAAAACGCCAACAATTTTCATCTGAGTCCCTCGAGATTATAGCATCAATATGACGATCAGAGAACAATCTCAATGTAACATCACAATTAGTCTTCCAGACGAGACAAAGCCCCCCGCTTCGCCCTTAGAACTAACCTCTACACCATATTGAAAACCCCACCTATGACGAACATTAAGCATTTCCGCCGCCTGCAACTTAGTCTCAATGAGAAAAATAACAGACGGATTCACGTCTGTCAAAATTGCTTGGAGACGCTTTCTTGCCTGAGACTTTCCTAAGCCCCGAACGTTCCAACTAAGGAGCTTCATTGTTCCCGGCTGGCCTGCTTATCCAGGCCTGCCGGTCTCGAAGATATTGACTCATTGGAATCCTTATGATTAGAAACCGCTGAGAGTGATCGATGGTGTTTGAGACCATCCGATGTCATAATTGGTGTTCCCTCTTCTCCCATCTCCATAACCATATCAAAATTAGAGTATATGGGCCCAAGAGACCAGCCCAGATATGGGCCTCGACCTTGAGCCTGATTGAGAACCGACTTTCCTTTGGACTGCATCCCTGTAAATCCCGAATTTTGATTACTCTGTACCCCCGTGTTTATCGGAGGTGATTGATTCTCAATCCCATGATTTTCGCCTGGCAAATTCCACCATTGAGAGGTTCGACCACCATCCTCCTCCCGTAACCATGGGCTAGACTGTACATTCCGGCAATATGCCGGAGCTTTCAACGATGCATCCCACTGAAAGGACACCTCATACTGATCCTGAAGCACTCGAAGAGGGCAAAAACCTTCCCCATGACCTAATCGCCCACATCTATAACAGAACAACCATAATTTTTCACACTGAAAAGAGACGAATCCACTTTGTCCATTTGGTAAAAGAAGCTTCTTTCGCCGTTTAAGGGGGTTTAGAACCGACAAACATGCTCAAATACGCATAGAGCCTCGAATACCTAATGTAAGGGCCTTAGAATCATACTCTAGAAAGACACCAATGAAGTTACCCAATTGTTTGGCCACCGTCTCCTTCACAAAGCCTGGAGGCAGATCATTCACAAGCACCCAGAAATTTACCGTCTCAAGTGGCACTCCCATCGGATCATCACCGTCCTTACGTTTATACAAAACCAGTAAATAGGAATTGAAATACCAAGGCCCATCATGCTCAATCCACTCTACATCCACCAAAAGATACAACCTAAACAAGTAACGACCAGATCCTAGATCTGATATCGCAATCCCTCCGATTGGATGCCAAACATTAGCAAGCGTGTTACGCATCGATTGAAAATTCACCATACTAGAAGTCAAAAAAGAGCCCACAAAACAGTTGGCAAAGGAAATCTTACTCTCAACCGGATCCGGATCGGAAGCAACAACAATCACCTCTTCCTCATCCAATGAGAGATCCGCCAATCCATCCGTCACATCCGCCATTACCGAAGAAGATACAAGGGATACGTGTTGAGTGGATCGAATGATCGGAATAAACCAAGAGGAGGTGAATTGGATTTTTAAAGCTTTTGGTGGTGGAATTGGCAAATAAAAATGGTAGACAAGGAATTTTAGAGTGGTTCAAGTTCCAATCGAACTCTACATCCACTACCTTAGCTTCACTAAGGATTTGCAACAATTCCACTAATTGCTCTTCCCCTTTTCTAGGCTAAGGAGGTAACCGTTACAATTTTCGGTCAAATTTTCTACCCAAATTTGACCCAATCCTCACACAATTGAAACAAAGAAGTTGTTGGCTAAAACAAGTATCTCTCAATACACAATATAGCCCAATTACAAGCACTCAACCCAATTGAAATGATAAGAATGAAAAATACAATTGGGGTTATAAGAAAATGATGGGATTTAGGCACAAATGCTTGGATTTGATGTTTGAATGTTTGCTTTTGGATCAATAGTTGTTGCTGAAGCTTTTAGAGGTCCCTTTTATACCTTCTCATTGAATTCTAGCCGTTGTGGTTGTTGCATTCATCAATAGAGCCGTTGGGGATGTTATCTTCCCTCCATAAATGCAGTCTGCAACCAACCGTTTCGAAATGCCCGACCCTGTTTCGAAACAGACCAAAATAGAAAGAGTCGTTGGGGTGCATTAAAGAGCCCGTATCGAAATGGTTAGACGTGTTTCGATACGCTAAGAGCCGTTTCAAAACCCGTTTCGAAACATTTTTCCACTGTCAAGGATCGTATCGAAACGAGTTGAAACGTTTCGATACACCTTAACGACTTGTAAAAATTCAGTTAAAAACTTTCTAACGGTCATATTTTTCAAATCTGATTGAATACCGTTTTGAAACATTTGATGTCATTTCGATACGGTGTCTCGAGGTTCTTAAACCGTTTCGAAACTCGTTTAGAAACACGGGTTGACAGTGTTGAAATCGTTTCGATACCCGTTCCAAAACATGAACTCACAGTTTCAAAACTGTTTCGAAACGCCTAAGGCCGTTCCGAAACGGTGACTCGAAAATCACCGTTTTGGCTTTAAGAACACTTAGAAAACATTTGATAAATTTAGTTTTTAACTTAGGCATATTGTTTAAAACATATACAGAGGTTTGAGGACTTCAAAATTCGTTTTCACATTTTCAATTTAGTCCTTAGGTTCTTTAGTTATATCAAAATTAAATTATCGGTTTCACAGTCTCCCCCTTTTTGATATAACAAAACCAAAGTTAGAATTTTTAAGAGTTTTGAAAATTTTGAATACATTCTAACTCCCCCTCAATTTAAGATGGGTTTTTAAAGTTTTAAAAAGATTTAAATCTAAGTTTTAAAAACACTTAAAACGAATTTTGGCTCTTAGATTACTTCTCCCCCTTTTTGTTAGATCAAAAATAATAAACAAGGCTCAAAGAGAAGAGATAGGGTTAAAAGAAGTAATCAATAAGCAATAAGCAATAAGCAACATAATATTAATTCATAAAATTCAAATATCCAAAACATAAATCTTAAACAATAAGTTCAAAGCATAATCCCAAATAAAATAAATCAAAAGCATAGGTTCATAAAACATAATGGAAATAAAGATGCAAACTTAATCCTAATATGCATAGCTAATATGAGATGACATGAGAATCCTAAGCCTCGTCGTCACTATCACCATCCATTGAATCATCATCATTCTTAGCTTGAGCGCGACGAAAATCCATCCATTGTCCATAAAAGGTGGAGAAGAACATGTCCATAGATGTATGTTGATTCTCAAGGGATGTGAGACGATTCTCATTTGCAAGGAGACGATCCTCCACATATTGCAAGCGAGTATTGATAGCACCAAAACCCCTAGACATGTTAGTGTCCAATGTCTTGAACCGCTCGGTAAGAAAAGCCGTGAGAGCTTCATTGTTTGCAACCAGAGCTTGTGGTTGAGGTTCAACTTGAGGTGGAGGTGCTTCCCTATCAACACGTTCCCATTGCCCATTGTTGACATAGTGAAATCCGGACTTGCGAAGAGAAGACTCACCAAGTTTTGACTTGCGGGGTTCCGGAGAGTCATAAGTGCAATTAATCTCAAGCTTCTCAAAGAAAAAACTCAAAACAGTCCCATAAGTGAAGGACTTAAGCGCATCGGTTTCACGGAGCTTAACATTATTCACCATCTCGGCAAACATGATCTTAACAAGATTAGGTTGCTCTCCACGATGAAAACATTCAAGCCAAAAATAATCTACTTGACGAACGTGAGAAAATTTACCTCCATAGGGGCGAAAAAACCACGAGACCATCTAGTGGAGGAACCTATCGTGAGCATCCAAGGAAAGCACGGAACCGGTGTGAGAACCAAAGTGATTCTCATTCTCGAGTCCTTCATCCTTAAGACCAAAGGTATCCTCTAAGTATGGTATGTCAATAGCAATCTTCTTTCCTAAGATCTGAGACTCAATGCGAACAACTTCGGGATTGTCTTCATTGTTGATGAGTCGGGCATTTGAGTAGAATAGAAGAACCATGTGCTTGTAGCAAATATCTGGGATACTCAAGAAACCGATAAAGCTCCATTCTTGTAAACGGTGGAGATAACGAAAGAGGAAGCGCTCGAAGTCAAGAAACGACATGTCAACAACACGCTCACGACGAATGCCAAATGTCTTGATATATTGGAAACGCGCCTTCAACTCGGGATTTTTGAGACTCTTGAGAAACAATTGAGTAAGGTTAGGACGGAGAGCGGCTTGGTTTGATCCTTCACCCGATTGAGGTGCCTTACGTTTCTTGTTAACGGGATCCATTGAAATAATCCTAAAAACATAAAAGCAAGCAATTTAAAAACAAATTTAAGTGTATGCATGAAATTTCTTAATTCAATCCAATGGTAAATCCCACTTAGGTTTAAAAACAAGTTTTAAAAGCAAAGAAACAAAACAAAACAAAAAAAAATTAAGAGAAAAATAATTAAAAAAATAAAGAAAATACGAATGAAAACTTATATATTCGAATTAAAAAATTGAAGATTTTGAAATTTTTTTACAAGTTTTGAAAAACCCAAGTATCAAAATACATAAACTATACAAAATTAAAATTTTCTAACCTATGATTCGAATACAAATTTAAAGAAAAAGAAAAAGATGAAAATATACCTTAAATTGGGATTTTGGATGAATAAATGAAAATCCTTACACAAAGTTGTTGATGCTTGCTTAGACTTGTGTTTAAGAGTAAAAGCCCTCAAGATTTGGTGAAAAACAATGTAGTTTAGAGGGTTTTTATAGGGAAAAATCTTTTTAGGGTTTTTAGGGTTTGAGGGGAGTTTTAATTAAAGTAAAACTTTAACATTAAAAGCCCCCTATAAAGCTGTCCGCTAACCCGTTTCGGAACGGTGTCGACCGTTTCGAAACGCGGGCACCGAGGGTTGACCGACTTTTCAACTCCAGCTGACCGTTTTGATACGTCATTGACCGTATCGAATCCCCGTTGACTCGTATCGAAACACGTTTTGATACACCCCTTGGTAGTAGCAAAGACGTTTCAAAACCCTTGGAAGGCATTTCGAAACGTGTAACACCCGTGTTTTGGGCTTAGGAGTTAGCCGGGTTCAGTTCGAGTCTAATAAAATTAAATTAAAATAAACCAACTTCAGATAATGACCAAATTGAGTTTTATTAAGTTGGGAAGGACCTATGGGGCTATTTACCCAAGTTTTAAATAAAGGAAGACCACTTTATGGTAAAGTTGTCTTCCTCCTCCATTCTTCCTCCTTTTCCCATTTTGAAAACCCCCACCATTTCTAAAACCTCCCAAGCTTGGAATTACTATTCCATCAATTTTAGCACCCGATTTCCACACCATTTTAAGAGGTAATTGTATTTTCTCAACCTCCTCTCCATCCTCTACTTGCTTATTGTCTTAAATTTCAAAAATGTGGGTTTTGAAATATTAGGGTTTATGATGAAAAATTGGGTTTTAATGGGGTTTTTCATTTGGTCTTAAGAAATTGTGTTGGGGTTTTTGTTAATCATGCTAAAGTATACAACATATATGAATTTGGTCAATTTTGGATGAATTTTCGTAGGGGGTCTTTAGGGCCAATTTTAGGGCTTGAAAAATTGGGTTTTTGAGAGGATTTGTGTGGGAATTGAAGGGCTGATGGTCTAGTTATGTTAGGAGGGTGATTTGGGATGTTTTGGAAGTCTTTTGGATGCTTGAATTTGGGTATTTCAGCCCTTGGTTGTGGGAGTCCGAAAATTGGGTTTTTGGGATGCTATGTGATTTGGAATTTGTGGAAATTGAGTTGTGTTTTGCGATGTGGATTGATGATTGAATTAGCATTGATTTGGGAAGTGATGAATGTATTTTGTTTGGCTAGAAGCAAGGGGAAACGTTGAAGGAGCTTTGGGACCGAATCCGGGTGCGTAGGAGGATTGTTCGATTTGCTAAGGGAGGACGGTGAGTGGTCTAAACTTGTTTTGAAGTTGGTTCGAGCATGAGTAGTGTGTGTGTGTGTGCAAGTGTGCTTGGTAGGCCGCTTCCTTTTAATCCAAGTAGTTAACTTAGCCTAATTTTCTTTGAATGCTATGTGCTCGATGACTATGCTCAAATGCTTGTGATTAGATGGTGCATGTATATGTATATCATGTTGTGGATATATGTGTTGAGCATGAATGTATTGATGATATGTGGTTGGTGATACATGTTGTGGTTATAATAATTGGCACTAAAATTACCGGTTGTAAATGATCGATCATTAGGATAGTGTGCACACAAATTGAGTCAAAACGTACGTGGCCTTGATGGCGTTAAGTCATCAAGGAGGAGTACGGTGATGTAACATTCCACCGGAAGCTATTCATATATTTCTACGGGATGATGAGTGGAATCCCATCCGTAGGGCATGTGGCGATGAGTGGAATCCCGCACATGCAAGGGCCGGTGATGAGTGTAATCCCACCGAGGTAAAGTATTGTTGAGGTTTATATCCGCACAATCGGGGTAATTAAAGTGGCCAATTAAACTTAAATCATGTATTGTGATATATGATGGTGATGTGTGAGTGTGATATATGGTATTGTTGTATGTTGATGATATTGATGTTTAATCTTGTTAGGAATGAGAGACCATATATGCCACTTGAAAGACTAGCTAAGTCTACTTGATATTATGCCTATGTTTGATGTATGTAGACTAGGATTAACATGCTTGGACCCTGCATTGTTGTTGTTTTTCACTTTAGAGCACCCTCACTAAGCTTATAGCTTACGCTCTCTATGTTCAACAATGCAGATCATTAGCGTGGCGTTAGCACAAGGCAAGGCAAGAAGGGCTTCCAAGTTTGTAGCTCAAGTATGGTTATCGATTTTGTATTAGCTAGCAATGTGGCAAAGGTCTTGTATGAGCATGTGTGACTCATTTAATTGATGTTGTTTTGGATTGATGTTTGGTTTGTAAGCACGTTACGCTCTGATGAATGTTTCGATGTTTGATGGCATGTTTTAGAATGCTTAGGTTGCCTTGTGTATGAATGCAAACCTTTCAAGTTGTCTTGTTCCTTTTAAGGTCTTTTGAGCTCTTGTGTATGTCAATATTGCATGAATTGCTCTTTGACATGAATGCTATGCATGAGTGTTTTAGTCCATGTTTAAATGTTTCCCTTGGCTTGTATATGTGTGCCTACGTGTTTGTATATGCTTAGGTGAGTCGAGAGTTGCATCTAGAGTCGTGTTTGAGGTCGTTTAGCTAAGTTTTGTGGTCTTACAGTGCAGGGCGTATCGATACGCCCAAGGGCTGTATCGATACAGCCTTGCTCTGAGAAAACAGTTTTGGCTGGGCGTATCGATACGTGGGGTGTATCGATACGGTCCAAACTCTCTGTAATTCAGGTTAGGCTGGGTGTATCGATACGCAAGGGTGTATCGATACCCTCTTAACTCTCTGAAATCTTGGGGAGTTGTAGAGTGCTTGGCGTATCGATACGGTGTTCAAGCGTATCGATACGGTCCAACGGCGTTGACCATAGGGTGTTGAACCCGGTCAAGGCGTATCGATACCCTCTGAAGGTGTATCGATACGCCCTGTTTTAAAAGGGTAAATGGGCTGTTTTAAGGGGCTGTTTGGGTTGGTCGTTGCTATGGTGTCTGTGTTCCCGCTGTCATGTTCCACATAGGACTTAATAAGGCATCTAGACAAGAATAATTAAAGAAAAAAAAATAGGGTTGCTAACCGAGGGGGAACCTTAACGGGTTTCGCTTCGGTTTTCCCCGTGTGGCTCTCTCGGACCGGTCATCCGGCCAGACCGGGACGAGGGGGTTACATTTGTTGGTATCAGAGCCTGAGGTTACCGAGACCTCGGGCAGGTAAGTGAGGTAAGCTTAATGTGTTAAGTGCTTATGATGTTCGATGCATGCTTTGCCATGAATCCTTGATGTTTGCTTGATAGTATGCTGTTTTGAAGCATGGATTGTCGTGTCTGGTGTGAGTTGTGCCCATTGCTACTACTACTTAATTTAAAAGGATTTTTGAAAAGAGGAATACTTGAGCACTGTTGGACCCTTGCTTTGACTAACGTAATCCTTATCTATTTCTTGTTGTAGTTTACCTTGCTAGTTGAACCATGAGACCAAGTGGGAGGCCTAGGATGGTTCGACCGGAACCACGGGCAGAGGCTCCGAGAGTCGAGCCAGTTGTGAGAGTTGAGGCTCAAGTGGGAGAGCCAGTGGTTGGAGTTGGAGCTCCTCCACCACCTCCACCACCACCACCTCCTCCACCGGGAGTGGGAGGCGAGGCCGGGCCCGAAGGAATGGGACCACAAGGAGGCTAGGGTGGCCAAGGTGGCCAAGGACCGGCCGGAATCGACTTAGCTCCGTTGGTTCAGGCAATAGCCGGAGCATTCCAGGCTGCAGTAGCTGGAGGTCAGGCAGCTCATCATCAGGGTGAGGGCACCGGATTGCCATTAGAGAGACTTCGGGGCCTTGGGGCCGAAGAGTTTAGAGGTGCTACTCCGGAGAGGTCAGAGATGTGGTTTGAGAAGACCGTCCGTATTCTTGCTCAGATGGGATGTACTGGTGATCGCAAGTTAGGTTGTGTGGAGTCTTTGCTTCAGGGTGATGCCTACACCTGGTGGGTCACCGTTACTTCGGGGATGGATGACGCTGAGGTTACTTGGGAGTTCTTTGAGACAGCGTTCCGGAAGAAGTATTTGGGTCCGCGATACCTCGACGAGAGGAAGAGAGAGTTTATGGCTCTACTTCAGGGGAGTATGTCGGTGACCGACTATGAGATCAGATTTGTTAGACTGAGTCAGTATGCACCCGAGCTTGTACCTACCGAGGTGGAGCGTTGTAACCGTTTCCGTTATGGGCTGAATGAAGAAATCAAGACTTATACTCTAGCTTCAGACTACACTGATTTTGATGTCTTGGTCTCGAGGGCCAAGGACTTAGAGCACAGTTTGAGTTTGACCAGGCGGTCAGGTGGATCTAGTTCGGGTAAGAGGTCCAGCAACTTCGATAGAGGTGATGCCAAGAGGCATCGGGACAACCGGCATCAGTTTGATCATAGGCGTGGTGGCGGTAACCACGGTAGGGGCCATCAGGGTCAGAGAGCTGGAGGGAAGTTGCCCACATGTGCTACTTGCGGGAGGAACCACACCGGTGAGTGTTGGGGGAACTACCATTCTTATTGGAGTTGTGGTGCTAGAGACCACATTAGACGTGACTGTCCACATCAGGTGGGACAGGCACCAGCTCAGGCTCCTGCTAGAGCCAATGACTTCCAGAGAGGCCGCGGGCGCGGTAGAGGTAACTTCCAGCCAAGGAACGATGGTCAGAGGAACATAGCTCATGTTGTTGCAGTCCAGCCGGAGGGCGGAGGACAGGCTAGGGTTTACGCTCAGCGCGGGGAGCAGCATGACACCGATGTGATCGCAGGTAACTTCTCGATACGGTCTTTGGGTTTGCTTTCTTTGATTGACTCTGGGTCTACACATTCGTACATATTGAGTGAGCATGCACAGTCTTTGAATTTGCCTTGTGAGTTGTTAGAGGTAGGAGTTAGTGTTACTAGTTCTTTTGGGGACACGGTAGTGGTTAGGAAGATGTATCGAAGGTGTCCGTTGATGGTTCAGGGGCATGTGTTTCCAGTGGATATGATGGAACTTCCTTTCTACGGTTTCGATGTGATTCTGGGTATGGATTGGCTCACGGAGCATAGGGCTAGGATAGATTTTGAAACTAAGCGAATTTCTTTGAAGCTCACAGATGATTATGAGATTGTTGTGGTGGGTGAGAATGTGAAGTTCTTATCCAATGTGGTTTCAGTGTTAGAGGCTAAGAGATTAGTTGAGTTAGGGTGTGAAGCATACTTAGCGTATGTGATGAACCCTAACATGTGTGAGGTTAGACCTCAGGACGTCCGGACAGTATGTGATTTTCCTAGTGTGTTTCCAGAAGAGTTGCCAGGGTTACCACCGGACAGAGAGGTAGAGTTCAGCATTGAGACTTATTCTGATTCAGCTCCTGTTTCGATTGCTCCGTATCGTATGGCACCGAAAGAACTGAAAGAGTTGAAGACTCAGTTGCAAGAATTGACAGATAGAGGTTTTATTCGACCTAGTTCTTCACCTTGGGGTGCACCAGTATTGTTTGTGAAGAAGAAGGATGGAAGTATGAGAATGTGCATAGATTATAGACAGTTAAATCAGTTGACAGTGAAGAACAAATATCCGTTGCCTAGAATCGATGACTTGTTTGATCAGTTGAGAGGAGCATCGGTCTTTTCGAAGATTGATTTGAGATCAGGTTACTACCAGCTAAAGGTTAGGGAGGTTGATGTACCGAAGACGGCCTTTAGGACTAGATACGGTCATTATGAGTTTTTAGTCATGCCATTTGGGTTGACTAATGCACCGGCAGCTTTCATGGACATGATGAATAGAATCTTCCACCAGTATCTAGATCAGTTTGTAGTTGTGTTTATTGATGACATTTTGGTGTACTCGCGAACTGAAGAAGACCATGACCGACATTTGAGACTTGTTTTGAAGACTTTGCTAGATCATCAGTTGTATGCGAAGCTCAGCAAGTGTGAATTCTGGATCCATGAAGTAGTCTTCTTAGGACATGTAGTGTCAGCTGAAGGCATTAGAGTTGATCCGAAGAAGATTGAAGCCATTGTTGAGTGGAAGCAACCAAAGTCTGTGACGGAGGTACGTAGCTTCCTAGGCTTAGCCGGATACTATAGGAGGTTTGTAGAGGGTTTCTCTAAATTAGCCGCTCCTTTGACACAGTTACTTCAGAAGAGTGTTCAGTTTGAGTGGACAGATGCAAGACAGAGAGCCTTTGAAAAATTGAAAGAAGCTTTGACCCAAGCTCCGATCTTGATTCAGCCTGAGTCCGGGAAGGACTATGTGGTTTATAGTGACGCCTCGTATGTAGGGTTAGGATGTGTTTTGATGCAAGACCGAAGAGTAGTGGCTTATGCCTCAAGACAGTTGAAGACCCATGAGCGCAACTATCCGACCCATGACATAGAGTTAGCTCCAGTTGTATTTGCTCTGAAGATTTGGAGGCACTATTTGTATGGTGAGAAATGCACAGTGTACACCGATCACAAGAGTTTGAAATACATTATGACTCAGCGAGATTTGAATCTCAGACAGCGTAGGTGGTTAGAGCTACTAAAGGACTATGATCTTACCATTGAGTACCATCCGGGTAAGGCCAATGTAGTGGCCGACGCTTTGAGTAGGAAGATGGCCGTGGACTTGAGAGCTATGTTTGCTAGATTGAGTTTGTCTGGAGATGGTGGCTTGATAGCCGAGCTTCAGGTTAGACCTACTCTAGGTCAGATGATTAGGGAGAAACAGCTCTTAGACAGATCTTTGGCACCTCACGTGCAAGATATAGCCGAGGGTAGATCTTCAGACTACAGTTTCAGTTCCGATGGGGTTTTATGTTACAAAGACAGAATAGTTGTGCCTGAAGACAGTGATTTGAGACGTACGATCTTGACTGAAGCCCACAATAGTCCGTTTGCTATGCATCCTGGAAGTACGAAGATGTACCGCGATTTGAAGAATGAGTACTTTTGGGTTGGCTTGAAGAGAGATGTAGCCGACTTTGTGAGTAAGTGTTTAGTGTGTCAGAGAGTGAAGGCGGAACATCAGGTTCCCTCAGGTTTGTTACAGCCGTTGAGAATACCGGAATGGAAGTGGGAGAACATCACCATGGATTTTGTTTCGGGTTTGCCTTTGACTCCTACGAAGAAGAACTCAGTTTGGGTAATAGTAGATCGTTTCACGAAGTGTGCTCACTTCTTGGCAGTCAACACTACCTACACTTTAGATAGATTGGCCGATTTGTACATTGGTGAGATTGTGAGGTTACATGGTGTACCGAAGTCCATTGTATCAGATAGAGATCCGCGGTTTACTTCTAGATTTTGGGAGAGTCTGCATACCGCTTTGGGTACCCGTTTGAACTTCAGCACTTCTTATCATCCTCAGTCAGATGGTCAGTCAGAGAGAGTTATTCAGATCTTAGAGGACATGTTGCGATGTTGTATCATAGACTTTCAGGGTACTTGGGAGAAGCATTTGCCTCTAGTAGAGTTCGCGTACAACAACAGTTTTCAGTCGAGCATTCAGATGGCTCCGTATGAGGCCTTGTATGGCCGGAAGTGTAGAACTCCAGTGTGTTGGGCCGAGGTAGGACAGAAATTGTTACCTATGCCAGATTTGCTCAAGGGGACAACCGACAAGGTAAAATTGATTTGCGACCGTTTGAAGGCTGCTTCGGATAGGCAGAAGTCCTATGCCGATTTGAAGAGGAAGGAAGTTGAGTTCTCAGTGGGTGAGAAGGTATTCTTGAAGGTATCTCCGTGGAAGAAAGTAATGAGGTTTGGCCGAAAGGGAAAGTTGAGTCCGAGGTACATAGGACCGTATGAGATTGTGAAGAGGGTTGGTCCCGTTGCTTATCAGTTGCGTTTGCCATCCGAGCTTGAGAAGATACATGATGTGTTCCATGTGTCAATGCTTCGTAAGTATAGGTCCGATCCATCACATGTTATGCCCGTAGAAGAAATTGAATTGAATCCGGATTTGACTTATGAAGAAGAGCCAGTGGAGATCTTAGCTTCTGACAGTAAAGTGTTGAGGGGTAGATCAATTGAGCTAGTAAAGGTGCGGTGGCAACGTAGAGGTGTGGACGAGGCCACTTGGGAGAGGAAGGAGGATATGGAAAGGCAGTTTCCGTATCTCTTTCAGACAGGTAATTTCGGGGACGAAATTCCTTAAGTGGGAGAGAGTTGTAACACCCGTGTTTTGGGCTTAGGAGTTAGCCGGGTTCAGTTCGAGTCTAATAAAATTAAATTAAAATAAACCAACTTCAGATAATGACCAAATTGAGTTTTATTAAGTTGGGAAGGACCTATGGGGCTATTTACCCAAGTTTTAAATAAAGGAAGACCACTTTATGGTAAAGTTGTCTTCCTCCTCCATTCTTCCTCCTTTTCCCATTTTGAAAACCCCCACCATTTCTAAAACCTCCCAAGCTTGGAATTACTATTCCATCAATTTTAGCACCCGATTTCCACACCATTTTAAGAGGTAATTGTATTTTCTCAACCTCCTCTCCATCCTCTACTTGCTTATTGTCTTAAATTTCAAAAATGTGGGTTTTGAAATATTAGGGTTTATGATGAAAAATTGGGTTTTAATGGGGTTTTTCATTTGGTCTTAAGAAATTGTGTTGGGGTTTTTGTTAATCATGCTAAAGTATACAACATATATGAATTTGGTCAATTTTGGATGAATTTTCGTAGGGGGTCTTTAGGGCCAATTTTAGGGCTTGAAAAATTGGGTTTTTGAGAGGATTTGTGTGGGAATTGAAGGGCTGATGGTCTAGTTATGTTAGGAGGGTGATTTGGGATGTTTTGGAAGTCTTTTGGATGCTTGAATTTGGGTATTTCAGCCCTTGGTTGTGGGAGTCCGAAAATTGGGTTTTTGGGATGCTATGTGATTTGGAATTTGTGGAAATTGAGTTGTGTTTTGCGATGTGGATTGATGATTGAATTAGCATTGATTTGGGAAGTGATGAATGTATTTTGTTTGGCTAGAAGCAAGGGGAAACGTTGAAGGAGCTTTGAGACCGAATCCGGGTGCGTAGGAGGATTGTTCGATTTGCTAAGGGAGGACGGTGAGTGGTCTAAACTTGTTTTGAAGTTGGTTCGAGCATGAGTAGTGTGTGTGTGTGCAAGTGTGCTTGGTAGGCCGCTTCCTTTTAATCCAAGTAGTTAACTTAGCCTAATTTTCTTTGAATGCTATGTGCTCGATGACTATGCTCAAATGCTTGTGATTAGATGGTGCATGTATATGTATATCATGTTGTGGATATATGTGTTGAGCATGAATGTATTGATGATATGTGGTTGGTGATACATGTTGTGGTTATAATAATTGGCACTAAAATTACCGGTTGTAAATGATCGATCATTAGGATAGTGTGCACACAAATTGAGTCAAAACGTACGTGGCCTTGATGGCGTTAAGTCATCAAGGAGGAGTACGGTGATGTAACATTCCACCGGAAGCTATTCATATATTTCTACGGGATGATGAGTGGAATCCCATCCGTAGGGCATGTGGCGATGAGTGGAATCCCGCACATGCAAGGGCCGGTGATGAGTGTAATCCCACCGAGGTAAAGTATTGTTGAGGTTTATATCCGCACAATCGGGGTAATTAAAGTGGCCAATTAAACTTAAATCATGTATTGTGATATATGATGGTGATGTGTGAGTGTGATATATGGTATTGTTGTATGTTGATGATATTGATGTTTAATCTTGTTAGGAATGAGAGACCATATATGCCACTTGAAAGACTAGCTAAGTCTACTTGATATTATGCCTATGTTTGATGTATGTAGACTAGGATTAACATGCTTGGACCCTGCATTGTTGTTGTTTTTCACTTTAGAGCACCCTCACTAAGCTTATAGCTTACGCTCTCTATGTTCAACAATGCAGATCATTAGCGTGGCGTTAGCACAAGGCAAGGCAAGAAGGGCTTCCAAGTTTGTAGCTCAAGTATGGTTATCGATTTTGTATTAGCTAGCAATGTGGCAAAGGTCTTGTATGAGCATGTGTGACTCATTTAATTGATGTTGTTTTGGATTGATGTTTGGTTTGTAAGCACGTTACGCTCTGATGAATGTTTCGATGTTTGATGGCATGTTTTAGAATGTTTAGGTTGCCTTGTGTATGAATGCAAACCTTTCAAGTTGTCTTGTTCCTTTTAAGGTCTTTTGAGCTCTTGTGTATGTCAATATTGCATGAATTGCTCTTTGACATGAATGCTATGCATGAGTGTTTTAGTCCATGTTTAAATGTTTCCCTTGGCTTGTATATGTGTGCCTACGTGTTTGTATATGCTTAGGTGAGTCGAGAGTTGCATCTAGAGTCGTGTTTGAGGTCGTTTAGCTAAGTTTTGTGGTCTTACAGTGCAGGGCGTATCGATACGCCCAAGGGCTGTATCGATACGGCCTTGCTCTGAGAAAACAGTTTTGGCTGGGCGTATCGATACGTGGGGTGTATCGATACGGTCCAAACTCTCTGTAATTCAGGTTAGGCTGGGCGTATCGATACGCAAGGGTGTATCGATACCCTCTTAACTCTCTGAAATCTTGGGGAGTTGTAGAGTGCTTGGCGTATCGATACGGTGTTCAAGCGTATCGATACGGTCCAACGGCGTTGACCATAGGGTGTTGACCCCGGTCAAGGCGTATCGATACCCTCTGAAGGTGTATCGATACGCCCTGTTTTAAAAGGGTAAATGGGCTGTTTTAAGGGGCTGTTTGGGTTGGTCGTTGCTATGGTGTCTGTGTTCCCGCTGTCATGTTCCACATAGGACTTAATAAGGCATCTAGACAAGAATAATTAAAGAAAAAAAATAGGGTTGCTAACCGAGGGGGAACCTTAACGGGTTTCGCTTCGGTTTTCCCCGTGTGGCTCTCTCGGACCGGTCATCCGGCCAGACCGGGACGAGGGGGTTACAAAACGCCCTTCTCTCAGATAGAATTTTAAAGTATCCGTATCGAAACAGGTGGACCCGTTTCGATACACCTAGGTTTGGAAGTGCAAATGAGGCTCTAAAAATGTAGAAAAATGAAAATTTTGAAGGCCTAACTTGCATGAATGACATGAATGAGCAGGAATAACATGTGCAAACATAAACATACTCCCCTAGCTCTAGGTATGGATGAAATTAGGAGTAAAAACACATAAACATGGAATTTCACAAGATCAAGCAATTTTAAGCACAAAATAGGTCCTAAAAGGTCAAGATAGGCTAGTTAGACCTAACTCTCTCCTAAGGGACCAAAAACGCTCTTTATCTAAAGGTTTTGTAAATATGTCCGCTAATTGATTTAAGGTGTCAACATACTTTATAACAACATCTTCTTTAAGGACATGATCTCTAATGAAATGATGCCTTATTTCTATATGTTTGGTTCTAGAGTGTTGGATGGGATTTTTTGTCAAACATATGACACTAGTGTTGTCACACTTAAGGGGTATGGTTTCAACTTTAATACCATAATCTAAGAGTTTTTGCTTCATCCAAAGGACTTGAGCACAACAACTCTCTAAGGATATGTACTCAGCTTCGGTGGTAGATAAGGTTACACTATTTTGTTTCTTAGAGAACCAAGATATGAGCATACTACCTAGGAATTGACAAGTTCCCGAAGTACTCTTCCTATCGATTTTACACCCCCCATAATCTGCATCCGAATAAGCATGAAGGTTGAAGGTGGAGTCTCTAGGGTACCAAAGACCTAGACAAGGAGTATCTCTAAGGTACCTAAAGATTCTCTTAACGGCTATAAGGTGAGACTCTCTAGGACTAGCTTGAAACCTAGCACACAAGCAAACACTAAACAAGATATCCGGTCTACTTGCGGTAAGGTGAAGCAATGATCCAATCATAAAACGGTAAAGCTTAGAGTCAACACACTTACCTCCTTCATCTTTGTCAAGCTTTGTAGATGAGCTCATAGGTCTGGCTTGAGGCTTTGCATTCTCCAAGCCAAACTTCTTGAGCATATCCTTTATGTACTTTGATTGATTGATAAAGGTACCATCCTTCCTTTGCTTGATTTGGAGTCCCAAAAAGAATGAGAGCTCCCCCATCATGCTCTTCTCGAATTCACCTTGCATTAGCTTAACAAACTCTTTGCAATGACATTCGTTAGTAGAACCAAAAATACTATCATCAACATAAATTTGTACTACTAAGATGTCATTTTTATACCTTTTTATAAAAAGTGTAGTGTCCACCTTGCCTTTTTCAAAACCTTTTTCAATTAAAAAGTTTGAAAGTCTTTCATACCAAGCTCTAGGAGCTTGTTTTAAACCATAAAGAGCTTTAGTGAGTTTGAAAACATGATTTGGAAATTTTGAGTCTTCAAAACCCGGTGGTTGTTCCACATACACTTTCTCATTTATAAAACCATTTAAAAACGCGCTTTTAACATCCATTTGAAAAAGCTTGAAATCATGATAACATGCATATGCAAGCAACATCCTAATGACTTCCATTCTAGCTACGAGTGCATATGTTTCATCAAAATCTATTCCCTCTTCTTGAGTGTAACCTTGTGCTACCAGTCTAGCTTTATTTCTCACAATGTTACCACTCTCATCTAGTTTGTTCCTAAAGACCCATTTAGTTCCTATAGTAGATTGATTACTAGGCCTATCAACTAATGTCTAAACATTACTTCTCTCAAATTGATTTAACTCTTCTTGCATAGCCATAATCCAAAAATCATCTTTCAATGCTTCTTTTATATTCTTAGGCTCTATGCATGAGATAAATGCAACATGATTCATTAATCTAAGAGAAGATCAAGTGGTTACCCCCTTGGATGGATCACCCAAGATTTCACCATCTTTTACATAGTTGAACTCCCTTGGGTAGCTCACTTCCTTTTCCTCAAGAGCCAAGTCCTTCAAGGCTTCAAGAGGTGGATCTTGTGTGTCCTCTTCTTTTGTTGGAATCTCATCCTCCTTTGAAGTTTATCCTCCATCAAAGGCATTTATGATTCCTACATCATCATCATCACAAGAATCCTTCCTTGGAAGGAGGTTATCATCGAATACAACATGTATAGATTCTTCTACTACTAAAGTTCTCTTGTTAAATAAACGATGGGCTTTAGAGGTTAAAGAATATCCTATGAAAATAGCTTCATCACTTTTTGCATCAAATTTACCTAAGTTATCTTTTCCATTATTTAAAACAAAACACTTGCAACCAAATGGATGAAAATAGCTAATGTTAGGCTTTTTAGATTTTAAAATCTCATAAGGTGTTTTCTTTAAAATTGGCCTAATCATTACTCGATTTACAATGTAGCAAGCGGTGTTTGTGGCTTCCACCCAAAAATATTTAGGTAAATTATTTTCACAAAGCATGGTTCTAGCCATTTCTTGTAAAGTTCTATTTTTCCTCTCAACTACCAAATTTTGTTGAGGAGTTTGAGGAGCCGAAAAATTGTGGCTAATACCATTTTCATTTAAAAACTCTTCAAACCCTAAGTTTATAAATTCGGTTCTAAGTTCAAGATCATTTTGGGTTAGTTTTGAAAACGTGATGAATTTTTCTAAAGCCTCATCTTTAGTACTTAAAAATAGAACCCAAGTAAATCTAGAAAAATCATCTACAAGAACAAATGCATAAGATTTACCACCCAAGCTCATAGTCCTAATTGGCCCAAATAAATCCATATGGATAAGTTGTAAACACCTACTTGTAGAAACATCATTAATGGATTTAAAGGAAGACTTATGTTGTTTACCCTTAGAGCATGCATCACAAATTTTATCGTTTGAGAACTTAATCTTGGGTAAACCTCTAACTAGATCAAGGGAAACTAATTTTTCTAAAACATTAATGCTAGCATGTCCTAGTTTCCTATGCCACAACCATGCATCATTTTCATTTTGAGCTACTAAACATGCATGAGATGTATGTATGTATGTCATCTAGATGCACCATGTAAATGTTACCTATGCGATGACCTATGAGCATAATATTATTAGATTTAATGTCAACAATTTTACACCCATTTTTATCAAATAAAACATTAAATCCTTTATCACACAATTGACTTATGCTCAACAAATTATGTTTAAGACCATCGACATACAAGACATTTTCAATAAGAATAGTAGAGTGATTACCTATAGAGCCAATACGTTTAATGTGGCCTTTGAAGTTGTCACCAAATGTCACCACTCCTCCACTTTTTGGCTTTAGATCCATGAATATACTCTTGTCTCCGGTCATATGCCTCGAGCATCCACTATCAAGGTACCATGAGTTTTGACTTTGTGCTTTGGCCTCGTAGCAATGCTCCCCCTACAAACAAAGATATTAAACTTTTGTTTTTGGTACCCAAATCATTTTGGGTCCATAAGTGTTAGCTCCCAATAACTTGGTTCCCTTAGGAATCCAAGATGACATAGCTACAATGTTATTAGATTTTACAAGTTCCTTAGGAACCCATACACTTCTAGTACTTTTATTTCTAATATGTCTAGGAAAGCTACTTTGTTTGTAGTTATTAGTCTTTTTCCTAGGTTGGTTTGTTTTTGAAGATTCACCTATTTCATGCTTCACACTACCAACATTTTTAAAAGACTCTTTGAGCTTGTTAAGCTCATCTAACACCTTTTGGTGTTCACTATTACATTGAGAAAGAAGATTATTAAGGTCAACATTTTCATCTTGGAAGAATTTTAGTTCACTTTCAACCCTAAAATCTTTTTCTCAAATTTTAAATTAACTTGAGAAAGTGAGTCATTTTTATCATTTAATTTCGAAATAATTTTCTTATTCCTAATGACCGACTCCTCATATTTCTCAACTAATTCATCATAGACCTCTTGCAACTCATCATATGCATCATTTAATTCATCATATGTAAAATCTAAAGATGATAAGTTAGAGGTTACCATGGAGGAATCTTCTTCAAGTGCCATGAGGCAAAGGTTGGCCACTTCTTGTTCGTCATCCTCAGATGACTCCTCATCACTCCAAGTAGCAAGCTTGGCTTTGAGCTTCTTCTTCTTCTCAAACCCCTTCTTCTTGAGTTGCGGGCACTCCGAACGTATTTGGTCGGGTTTATTGCACTCGAAGCAAATGATTTGATCCCTTGCTTCTTCTTTGTTTTTACCTTTGAAGTCCATCTTTCTTTGAATTTTTCTTCCCCGGTTGGACCTCATGAAGCGTGAGAATCGTTTGGCTATCACAGCCAATTCTTCTAGCTCATCCTCCTCACTAGAAGAGCTCTCCTCAAGTAATGAAGCTTTGAGAGCTATTCCCATCTTCTTCTTCTTTTCCACCTCTAGCTTTTCTACTCTTTTCTCTTCCTTCTTCTTCTCTTCTTCCCTTCCTTGCTTCATAATCTCATGAGTAAGGAGAGAACCCACTAGCTCATCAAGTTTTAAAGTCTTCAAGTTTTTGGCTTCTATGATGGCGGTTCTCTTCCCATCCCAAGATTCGAGAAGTGAGTAGAGTAGCTTCCGGACAAGCTTGTCTTCCGGTATAGTCTCTCCAAATCCTTTAAGCCCATTGACTATGGTTGAGAAGCGATCAAACATCTTGGACACCGTCTCATCGGGCTCCTTCTTGAAATTCCCATAACTAAGATTGAGAATTCCAATCTTGGTTTCCTTGACATCGTTGGTTCCCTCATAGGTGGTCTTAAGAGTATCCCACACTTCTTTGGCACTCTCAATGGATGAGACTTTGGAGTAGATGTCCGGACCGAAAGAACAAAAGAGCATGTGAAGAGCTTTTGTCATTTATTTGGATCTTCTTCCTCTCTTCTTCACTCATCTCCATATTTTTCTTCAAAACCATCTTCCCTTCACTATCTTGCTTCAATGGAATGTATGGGCCATCTTCAATGACATCCCAAACCAAGTAATTGTTGGACTTGATGAAGAGGCGCATCCGATTCTTCTAAAACGGATAGTTGTCACCATTGAAGAAAGGTGGTTTTGTAGTGGATTGAGACTCATACATGCTCGAACCGGAGGTAGATGCCATATCTTGATTTTTGGCTGATCACACTCGTCCTAGGAACTCCTCTTATGGTTGTTAATCCTTCAAAGAGGTAGGCTCTGATACCAATTGTTGAGTGGGTCGAATGATCGAAATAAACCAAGAGGGGGTGAATTGGATTTTTAAAGCTTTTGGTGGTGGAATTGGCAAATAAAAATGGTAGACAAGGAATTTTAAAGTGGTTCAAGTTCCAATCGAACTCTACATCCACTACCTTAGCTTCACTAAGGATTTGCAACAATTCCACTAATTGCTCTTCCCCTTTTCTAGGCTAAAGAAGCAACCGTTACAATTTTCGGTCAAATTTTCTACCCAAAATTTGACCCAATCCTCACACAATTGAAACAAAGAAGTTGTTGGCTAAAACAAGTATCTCTCAATACACAATATAGCCCAATTAAAAGCACTCAACCCAATTGAAATGATAAGAATGAAAAATACAATTGGGGTTACAAGACAATGATGAGATTTAGGCACAAATGCTTGGATTTGATGTCTAGATGTTTGCTTTTGGATCAATAGTTGTTGCTGAAGCTTTTAGATGTCCCTTTAATACCTTCTCATTGAATTCTAGCCTTTGTGGTTGTTGCATTCATCAATAGAGCCATAAATGCAGTCTGCAATCAACCGTTTCGAAACGTCCGACCCTGTTTCAAAACAAACCAAAATAGAAAGAGTCGTTGGGGTGCATTAAAGAGCCCGTATCGAAACAGTTAGACGTGTTTCGATACGCTAAGAGCCGTTTCGAAACATTTTTGCCACTGTCAAGGATCGTATCGAAACGGGTTGAAACGTTTCGATACACCTTAACGACTTGTAAAAATTCAGTTAAAAACTTTCTAACGGTCATATTTTTCAAATCTGATTGAATACCGTTTCGAAACATTTGATGTCGTTTCGATACGGTGTCTCGAGGTTCTTAAGCCGTTTCGAAACTCGTTTCGAAACACGAGTTGACAGTGTTGAAATCGTTTCGATACCCGTTCCGAAACATGAACTCACAGTTTCAAAACTGTTTCGAAACGCCTAAGGCCGCTCCGAAACGGTGACTCGAAAATCACTGTTTTGGCTTTAAGAACACTTAGAAAACATTTGATAAATTCAGTTTTTAACTTAGGCATATTGTTTAAAACATATAGAGAGGTTTGAGGACTTCAAAATTCGTTTTCACATTTTCAATTTAGTCCTTAGGTTCTTTAGTTATATCAAAATTAAATTATCGGTTTCACAATACGCTCAGAAACTGACAAAAAACCAGATAAGAAGAAGAATAATAAAACTGGCAGAACCAGAGGAGAAGAACTGAAAAACTGGCAGAACCAGATAGAGAGAAAACTGGCAGAACCAGGGATATAGCGTATAACAATATGATCCATATACGTAAATAGTCTTTCATAATAATATGTTATGAAGTATAGTTCATATTATATATATACATATATGTATCTAGCTTTCTTTTATTTGTGTTTATGGTACTTTTGTTTATGTTGGTGATCATATATTTGGATCATGCATAATTAATTTTCATATTTAATTAATCGCATTAGTTTAGTTTAATAGTCGAGGTCCCGATATTCTAGTGTGAGCGTCGTCCTGAATCTTCGAGCGTCATCTCCTTTGGTATCGTGGGTTGCGAGTTAGGGTATGTTCGAATCGTATGACCATGCATTCATGCATTCGGAAATTATTAATTAAATCAGGCCGAGTTTTTAAAATTTTCTAATAAATATATTACGAACCGTTAGGTACCAATTTGGGCGGCGTGGGGTGCTAAACCTTCCCCATCCGTAACCGACTCCCGAACTCAAGTTCCTTTTTGAATCTCTGATTTTATTTTACGGTGTCCGGTCTACCCTTTTTTGAATGATCGGTGGCGACTCCCAATACTTTATTCAAAATATGTTTTTTAAGATCCCCTAAAATTAATTTTAAGAAAAAAATTTCCCCTTAAGATTAATTTTTTATAAAAATGGGAAAATGCATATTCGGATTTTTTTTAGTCGCTACACTTCCAACCGGTGTTTGGCATTGTTTGGTCCTTATGTGCCAATAGCATCTCGACATTCTCTCTGGCATTCCTTCCTGCACTGCCTTGCTCTGCTTTGTCAACTGCTATGCCAAACATGCAATATTGCTAGGAAAACAACCCTTCACACTGGCATAAACGAAAATCTTAACTCCTTATATAAATGTATGAATTTAACAACTAAATGTAACTAAATGTACTTAAAAAGCAAGCAAAAGTATTATAACAATGGCATAAAAATAAGTAATTTTGATGGAGGAAATCTTGATGGAGATCATGGCTCTACAATGCCACCAAAGGCAAAAATATGTGTCCAACAACAGGCCATATATGACCGATGGACTATACCAGAAGTTATAATCGAAATCAAATTATACATTGGTTGATATAATTATATATATATATATATATATATATGTGTGTCACGTTTTTATTACTATTAAAAAGAAATACCAAAATTGTATATGATATAGATTGGGAGGAGGTTTCCTTTTTTTGTTGTAGTCGTTCAGATCGATCTGATCTAATACTGACAATATTGGATTTTGTCCGAAGTTTAAGTATGCCAATAATTATATATAGCAAGGTTAATGTATCATTTGGCCACTGACTTTGATTTTGATATTCAATTTCATTTTTTTTTGGTATGATTTGATCTTTGAACTTAGCCTTTTTCTTTAAATATATGTCTATTTTATAGTCCATGTTCAGGATTCGTAACTCTTCATCTTAAGAGCGTCGTCTCTAAAGTTTGAACTCGACTTCTTTCCAATAAAAATAATTTTGACTTGCCATTGTACCCCGACCATTGTTGATGGCTTTAGCTTTGATATACAATTTAACTCCTAACTATTTTTTTATACAAGTTTAAAATAGTGATTCAAATTTTATTTAGGGTAAACTACGCAGAAGTCACTTATGTTTATACTAAGTACAAAGTTAGTCCCCAAATTTGAAAAATGACCAGTAAGGTCCCAAACGTTTTCGGGACGTAAACTTCTAGTCACTCAGCCGTTAAATCTAAACGGAAGGGTGATCTGACACAATAAAAAAATGATAAATTGCTTAAATATTCCCTAAACCATTACTTAACTTGTATTTTAACCACTGAAATAAAAATAATTTATATAATTTCACATTTAATCCTCTATATTTACAATTTTTTTATTTCTTTCCCCTCCACTACTCCCTACCCGCTTCTGAGCCGCACCAAAAGCTTCAAACGACTCATCTTGCTCACATCCACCCTTCAATAACGACTTGAAGCTATCCTCGTTGTACCCCTTGTGAGGTATAATCTGCATTTCGGAACAGAGTACGAGAACTTGAAAAGGATGCAAATGTTTTAGAATCTCGGGGTCTCGATCATAGTCCTGGTAAAATCAAGTTCAACATGATTAAAGGATTCGTTTTAAGGGAAATCTTCTGCATGTACCGAAACCAGCTTTCTTGGTTACTCACCTTTTCTGTAACTATAACAATTGGTTTATAACCAGACTTGTCCTCAAGTTGTCTAAGTCGCTTTCTTATCATATGAATATCCTAAGATGTCGAGGAAATAAGAACATGATTGCTCGGAAAATAAATCTGGGATATAAGGGAGGAGCAATTTACCTCAATTTCAAATGAGTGATGGTCACTGAAATCGATTCGATCAACAAATAATGGTCCAATCTGCAGCAAGTTTAGAGAAATAATGGTCCATTATGCATGACATGTCAATTAAACCGGAAAAGAAATAACATAAAATAAATAGTATAAAACCTTTTCCACTGTCTGCACAAAAGCATCAGGAGAACCAATTGCAGAAACACATAATACGACTGCATCATGCAACGCTTCCAAATGCATCTTTGTGCTTATATTTCTCGGTTCAAAGAAAAACGAGGGAGTCATTCTGGTATAAAAAATAGGAAGTGATTCCTTGATTTCTTGAACCACTAACTCGATATCTTTGACCTTTTGTTCCGATACCTGCCACGATTTTGAAGAATGAGCTTTTTAGACAAGTTCTTCACATAGTTCGACTACAAAATTACAAGCAAAATATACACAACTTTTGTTGAAGAATTAAAAGTATCTTTAGGAAAGTACCAAGTTCAAGCTCAATTCTTCATACCAGTCAGCATGATGGACTACAGCAATATCGGCTCGTCTGATTGCCGTTAAAGGTTCTCTCAAAGGTCCAAGAGGAAGTAGTGGAGGGGAAAGAAATAAAAAAATTGTAAACATAGAGGATTAAATGTGAAATTATATAAATTATTTTTATTTCAGTGGTTAAAATACAAGTTAAGTAATGGTTTAGGGACTATTTAAGTAATTTATCATTTTTTACTGTGTCAGATCACCCTTCCGTTTAGATTTAACGGCTGAGTGACTAGAAGTTTACGTCCCGAAAACGTTTGGGACCTTATTGGTCATTTTTTAAATTTGGGGACTAACTCTGTACTTAGTATAAACATAAGTGACTTCTGCAGTAGTTTACCCTTTTATTTATAAATTAAAAATTATTTAAAGGGGTGACTTATATTTTAAATTTTAATGTAATACAAAATTAAGTATTTAATTAAGAATAAATTTATATTAAAAAACTAAGGGTTAAATTACATATCAAATTTAAAAATCAATAGTTAAATTGCACCCAACAAAATAAAAGTTGGGGGCTAAATTACGTATCAAAGACAAAAGACAAATCCTATACAGTAATTTAATTAGCTAGCTAGCAAGTACACCCAACATTCTAAACCAACTTGGCTTGGGGTAATGAGCCTATAACCTGGTATTCACATGCTTTTGCAGCAGCAAGCTGCAGTACTCTCTAATTTATGTATACATTTATTTACTAGGGTTGTGTAAAAAAATCCAATCAATTGAAATCTAATTGAAAATTCGAAAAAATCAATTCATAGAATTGAAAAATTCAATCTCGATACGTTTTTTAAAATAATATATTTTAGTTTAATTATGGTTCATAAATTTTTAATAAAATCAGATAATCGATATGATATCTATACATTTTATATATTAAAATATTATGATAAGATACACCAACTTATGATCATCACTAACCACGATGTGTCATATTTCAGTCCAAACATTGAGACCTCGGCTCCCAATCTAAATCATCACTAACCAATAACAACAACGTATGATCAAATTCTGTAAAACCATATTGTCAAACCACGATTCTGATATCAACATCCTATCTAATCTACTACACCTATTCCCCAGCCCAAAACACGTAATTTTGGACACCATTCGAAGACTTTGTCCAACCAACTCTCTAATCTCTTTGTGTCCTTCAACATTAGAAGGACCATTGAGTGATCAATTTAGTCAATTTTCTTCTCTCAAATCCCTTGTATACCCTTGATAACACTAGATTATGTCATTTAAAATTATTAATCTAATACATAAATTTATAAATATAAAAATATTTATAATTATTTTTTAATGTTAAATCTATAATTAATATCTACATTAAAATTAAGCTCATTAAAATTTATTTAAAATTATTTTTGAAAACCATCATGTTTTAGTTATTATTACCACCTAATTTTGTACAAAAATTCAAGTTTTCGTATTAGTATTCATTTTTCTTAGTAATTTCATATTTTTATCGACTTATTTTTTCTCTTTTATTTTTAAATAAACTAATAATTAAACCTTTTATGTTACTAAATTTTTATTATTAAATAACTTTCTTAAATTCTAAGTCTATATATTTTAATTAAAAAGCTTTATATTTTTGTAATAATTTTAAATTTTTTGTTCTTATTTACAAATTTAATAATTGTTAAACAGTTTTTATTATTATGAAATCTATAAAAAAAGTTTATTAATGTTTAAACAAGACACATAAAGTTGGGTCACGTCGGCACGCCCCGTGGCGCAGCGGAAAAATTAATCCGACGTAATCCAGCCAGGATCCATGTACAGAAACGAATCCAGGGTGAAAAGATGAAGAGTTGCCTTTTAAAACTCTGGAAACTGGAAAACCGACGGTATGTCAGAATAACCACGTCAAGTAAAACCAGAATCGTCACAGGTTCGCAACGACCTCTACGGAGTCCACCTGAACAAAACGAACAAAGTTTCCGCCTCCTTAACACTTAGGGATAAATTTTGACAGGTTTGAACACCTTCCAGGGAGAAGTCGAAAACCCTCCAGGGATTCCTGAGGGAGTCTGAAATCGACCAGGGGTTCTACCGGGACTTGGATTCGAACTAGGAAATCGCCAGAAATTTGCCAGGGGGCAAGAGGAACACCAGAAAATTATCGAACAGCTTCTCAGAAGAAATCTGGGACTTGTCGAAAATTCCAAAGGGGAATTCCCAGGGATATGTCGAAATTTGCAAGAAGAAATAGGGGTAATTTGGTTGCTAGCCCTTGTCCCTTTAAATAGTATTCAGAGACTTAATTCTAGTTGAATACCTTAAATCCAAGTTCATCTAAAATTCATAGAATCTAATTCTACTTGAAATTTGTTTATATTAAATATACATTATATTTAATAATATTAAATGAAATATATATATATATATTTAATTATGTAGAATCTTATTCTACATAAAACATGGATTTAAATATACACTATATTTAATCCAAATATATATTTTTTTATTATATAGAATCTCATTCTATCTTTACTTGGATTTAAATATATTTAAATATATACATAAACTTGGAATTAAATATACATTATATAAATTCCAAATATATATTTAAATTTCCAGAATCTTATTCTATAATATTTAAGTCTCTAAATATTTTACATACTCTAAATAATATTTAATAAATACAATATTTATCCAATATTATTCCCATTTAAGGGAGTTGTCGATTTCCCCTATCCCATAGGGGATTTTCGGCAACCTCCCTAAAATAGGGAGTATGGTTTCCAAAATTTTTTTTGTTCGTTTCATTCGAAGGGTGTGACCCTTATAGGTTTATGCAACGTTAGCAGCAAAATTAGAATTGTTCTAATTTTACAAACAATGAGTGACATCTAGCAATACATCATTGCTACCTAAGTTGCATGAAGTCATGGTTTGACTTTCCTAATTCCTGAATAAACTTCCTTTTATGTATTTCATCCTTTTGTCCTTTATATCTTAGATGAACACAAGTCTTGGGTTAGTCACACTTGCGTTGTCCATCTAGTGTTTCTTGATGTCTTGAGTAGATTATGATAAACGAATCTCTATGATATCTCATATCATAATATTTGAGCATGGCCATGCATTTTCTAATCTCACTCAATCAAGTGGCCGAAGATATTTCTCCCATTATGTAGGAGAGACAAATCCTTTCTTGATCAACCATATTTCACTACATAGGTCATCACGTATCCAATCATCAGTCTTTATAATGTAGTCAGTTACGACACACGTTTGACTATGTCAAAATACGCAAATCTTTATGTTGAAATCATGTTGATCTCAAGTCTGAGGATTATACATATGTTTATCATGAGCAATGTTGTGACTGTCACATAATTACCCAAGAAACATGCTCATAGCGGGTCAGTCCAGTATGTTGTTCTCTAACAAATACTTATGTGTTGATTTTGACATCTCTATGTCAATGACAACGCTTGTCATCAACCACATATTAGTCTTTATATATTATCACTGTCCATACCCGTAATAATATTCGACTAAGGATCATATTTAACAATAATCGTATTATTGTATGGACATTATTATTCAATGGTTAGTTTGATGCACAGAAACATACCAAATGATAATAACGGCAATGCCATTACTTGATAAATCTAGTAAAATAGTATGTATATTCAATCATCATATGATTGGTCTTTGGGCATACTCCAACAATCTCCCACTGGCACTAAGATCAATCATTCTCGTATCTAATACGATATGGCTTAGTGTAACTGACATGCTTATGTTGAGTCAAAAGCTTTGTCAGGGAGTTGACAAAGTTATCAACTTTGTGCGTATGTTGCATACTTTCACATCTCCAAAATGTAAGTACTTTAGAATATGTTTGGATTTATTGATGAGATCTGGGTTTTATTTGCTTACGCAAAGGTTCCATCATAACAGAGTTATGTAGTATCTAATATACTCGGAACAACCCTTAGTTCAGAAGTGAACCCTTTTAGATCCAAACATCCTTCTTTATTGCTATGTCGACTGTAATACATTCAGCCTATGTTGTAGTGTTAGACACTGTCTCATGTTGCTAACTCGCAGTATCTTTTATTAATGCAAAACGGATTGCGATCTTTAGTTCCTTTTGATGAGTATGTCATCTACATACAATACTTAGGAAAGTAACAATGCTCCCACTAGCTCTTTTGAAAACAAGACTCTCCTTTGTTTCTAGATAAACTAAACCTTTTGATTGTATCTTCTGAAACGAATATCCCAACTTCGAGAAGGTTGCCTTAGTCTACGGATAGACCTTTGTAGCTTACATACCTTCCAAGTGTTTACTGGAGTGACAAAAACCTTCTGGATGTGTCATGTACACATCTGTTTCAAGTTTTCCCTTAGGAAAGTGGTTTTGACATTCCTTTATTTGATTATATAATCATCGTATGTAACTACTTGCAAGTGAGATTAAGATGGATTAAACATAGCTACAAGGAAGATGCTTTATCATAGTCTATACTATGAAGCTTGTCGAAAACTTTTAGCGACGAATAATCCTTTGTATATTTTATCATCCATGTCGGTTTTTCCTTTTTGAAAAACTCATCCATACCTCTTAGGTTTTACCCTTTTAGGTAGCCAAAGTCTATACCTGGTTTTAGACATGATTCCATCTCATATCTCATGGCTCTTAGCCATTTCTCAAATTTTGGGCTCACCATTGCTTTCTGATAAGACCTAGTCTTTATCTTGATCCGAAAAGAAGAGTGTTTCCATGTACGAATAGTGAGAAATCCATATTTCTCAAGTATATGGTATTCTCTTAAGGATCAAAACAATGGTTGTGTTTTGTTCCAATGTTCCTTGATCATTTGTGGAACATTCTCAATCTTAAGTTCATAAATTTGTTGTCTAAAATTTCTTCACATTCCAAATTCCATTTTTTCCTTTTGTGAGAGGTAATCTCTTTCGAGAGAAACTCTCGTTTGAGCAACAAACATTTTTTTCTCGTTGAAAAATGAAATCCCTTAGTGATAAGTATTCTCTTTCGAGATAAACTATCGTTTGAGCAACAAATATTTTGTTCTCGTTAAAGTTGAAGAAATAATATCCCTTTGTGAGAATTAATCTCTTTCAAGATAAATTCTCGTTTGAGAAACAAACGCTTTGTTCTCGTTAGGATAAACAACAAATGGAGTTTTTAAGGTTCGTACTTTGTAAACATTTTAACATGTAAGTAACCTTAAAACTTCAAAGGTATTCTAGAACAATTTTTAGTCCATATCTTATATGATGTTTCGAAAAAAACACGATTAAGTATGAGAGTTGTTTTTCTAGTGTGTAAAGAAGTCGAAAATGACTTGTTCTGAATCAAAACATGTCTAACATATTTGATTCTCTTTCAAAGACTTTTCGTTCCATTTGTGGGATTTAATTATGGGACAATCCCATATTCTTTGAAAGTTCATCAAACTTTAAATATTCTTGAATTTGATCTCATCAAATTACCTTAATACTTTTTATGAGTTCGAGATTAGTCATTTGTTTTATTTATCTTATAAATATTATTGATTTGATTAGTTTAAAGATCATTGATTCGTTGTGCCATAAGAGATTAAAAGAATAACATTTATTTAAATAATCTCAAAATTAAAATATCTTGTCCTTACAAGATAACTAAAACTTAGGCACAAAATAATAATCTTAAAAACTAAAACAAATCTATTTAAGCAAAAACACATGTCCTAATGGATGATGTAGCAACTCTTGCTTTATTTCCATTCGCAGGTCCATGTCTATTCTGATGCCTTCTCTTTAGAAGCCTCTGAGGTTGATGCCTCACTCGTTTTTGCTTTCTTGACTTCTTGTAGGTGTGTGGGGCAGTTTCTCTTCCAATGTCCGGTCTTGCCGCAATGGAAACATTTTCCATCCTTCTTGATTCCCTTCTTAGGTTTCAATGCCTCCTTTCCATCGGTTTTGGTCTTACCATCACCTTTAGACTTTGCTGCCGATTTACCTTTCTTCTTGCCCTTGCAGACCATCAGAACATGTATAGGTCCTACCTTCTTCAGGTTGATTTCAGCAGTTCTCAACATGCCGAGCAACTGTGGCAGCGTCTTGTTAATTTCATTCATATTGAAATTAAGGACGAACTGATTGAAACTATCCGACAACAATTTCAGGATGACATCAGCAGCTAATTCGTCTTTCAGCGGAAAGCCGAGCTTCTCCAATGTTTGGATGTAACCCATCATTTTGATGACGTGAGCTCCTACGGGAGATCCCTCACTCATCTTGCATTAAAACAGAGCTTTAGAGGTCTCGTACCTCTCTTGATGAGCTTGCTCTTCATAAATTTCGTTGAGATTTTGAATCATATCATAAGCTACCATGTCCTCATGCTGCTTCTGAAGCTCAGGGGTCATGGAGGCAAGCATAAGACAACCGACATCCAGCATGTCGTCCATGTGTTTCTTAAACTTGTCTTTGTCATCTCTGGAAGCAGTGGCAACCGGTTCATCAGGAACAGGTTCTTCAATGACATATTCCTTCTTTTCCTATTTGAGAACAATTCTCAAATTGCGGAACCAGTCAAGGAAGCTTATGCCATTGAGCTTATCCTTCTCAAGGATAGATCGCAGAGATATAGTATTATTTGCCATTAATTCTACAACAAAAAAATATGCTACATAAGTTTTACTAAATTTTAAAATTTATAGATAGGTCTTTACTATAAATTTACTCTCACTATTTTCTTCAAAATTAAAAACCCTCTAATTTTAATTTCAGAAAAACGTTTCGATAGTATTTCTAATGAGTGAGGATCCGTATTTCACCATTCCTAAATCAGCTTTGGCCAGTCTTTTAGGAAATGGTTATTTAGGTAGGTAACACCTTACTAATTACAACTCATGTAATTCCTCATCTTTTGGCGAACAACTCTTGTTCTTTAAATCATCTTATGATTATCTAAAACTTTTAACCACTAGGTTTTCTAATCCTATTAGAACAACCCAGCTAAGTCAATACCAATATCTCAACCGGAAAATATCACTAGCTTATTCTTCGCGTTTAACTAAGATAGATAAATGTGACATTGCTTTGGCAAAGCTCGCATTCTATCGATCGAAGCTTTAACGAGGGTAAATATTGGATGGTTAAAACAGACTTAGAATTATAGTGAGGGATTTACTTAATTATCTCATCATTTTAACATTGATCATATAAATAGAACTATGTTTAATCATGCTTATAAAACATCCATTGCATCACATACAAGGTAAATATAAGTGGTAAATAAATATACAATGATTATAGCCCTTCTTAACCTAAGGCGACCCGTCCCAAGCCAATGGGAGGACCATTCTACTGAAGATAGAATCTGCTTCTGAAATGCCTGGTCCACCAGGGAAGGCCCACCACGCTGCTACCTTGGTTCTTGCTTTATCTCCATGAGTATTTACAATTTTCAGAAACTCGCGTTACATGCGAAGGAGTGAGATGAGAAGAGAAGTACAATAGAAGATAGAGAAAGGCACGACACGCAGGTTGTATTTATAAAAACCAAAACTATAAAGGCTATGGGCTATAACCATGCAAAACAAACACCGTGCAATCTAACATGCATTTCAAACATCGTGCGAACAAAGTAACGACGTGTTTACGAAGTTTTAAACTGATTATCCCTATGCTGCGGTTAATGGGCCAAAAAAGGATCACGAGGTTTCATAAACCATTTTCGTTAACGAACAAATGCACCAGGTAGGTCAACATGAAAGAGAGGTGGCGCACTAGGCACACTTAAGTACCAGGTCTTTGATGATGCCAATCCTAGACATGCATTTTTCATAACGTCTAACCATAACTCTTATGGATTCACCGTGAAAGATAGTTTGATAACTTTTATCAAATTAGAAGCCCTTTCAGAGATTTCATAAATCTATGAAACTACGAACAACTACTTGTTCTCTAGACTAACTATTAGTCTCAACATGTTAACATTTAACATTGAAGCAACCTAACATAGTTATGATTAACTCTTAATCATTCAATGATAATCGAAATAAGTCTTTATTAGGTGTGATACGATAAACGATAAATATCTAAATCGAATCAAACAGCATGCATCTCATACATAAACATCACCCAAGAATTTAAGTCCGAATTCGTATGATACAAGTGGCTCTGATACCACTGTTAGGTCACGTCGGCACGCCCCGTGGCGCAGCGGAAAAATTAATCCGACGTAATCCATCCAGGATCCATGTACAGGAACGAATCCGGGGTGAAAAGATGAAGAGTTACCTTTTAAAACTCTGGAAACTGGAAAACCGACGGTATGTCGGAATAACCACGCCAAGTAAAACCAGATTCGTCACAGGTTCGCAACGACTTCTACGATGTCCACCCGAACAAAACAAACAAAGTTTTCGCCTCCCTAACACTTAGGGATAAATTTCGACAGGTTTGAACACCTTCCAAGGAGAAATCGAAAACCCTCCAGGGATTCCTGAGGGAGTCTGAAATTGACCATGGGTTCTATCGGGACTTGGATTCGAACTAGGAAATCGCCTAGGGGCAAGAGGAACACTAGAAAATTATCGAACAGCTTCTCTGAAGAAATCTGGACTTGTCGAAAATTCCAGAGGGGAATTCCCAAGGATATGTCGAAATTTGCAAGGAGGAATAAGGATGATTTGGTTGCTGGCTCTTGTCCCTTTAAATAGTATTCAGAGACTTAATTCTAGTTGAATACCTTAAATCCAAGTTCAACTAAATTCATAGAATCTAATTCTACTTGAAATTGGTTTATATTAAATATACATTATATTTAATAATATTAAATGAAATATATATATTTAATTATGTAGAATCTTATTCTACATAAAACATGGATTTAAATATACATTATATTTAATCTAAATATATATTTTTTTATTATATAGAATCTCATTCTATCTTTACTTAGATTTAAATATATTTAAATATATATTTTTAATTATGTAGAATCTAATTCCACATAAACTTGGAATTAAATATACATTATAAAAATTCCAAATATATATATTTAAATTTCTAGAATCTTATTCTATAATATTTAAGTCTCTAAATATTTTCATACTCTAAATAATATTTGATAAATACAATATTTATCCAATATTATTCCCATTTAAGGGAGTTGTCGATTGCCCCTATCCTATAGGGGATTTTCGGCAACCTCCCTAAAATAGGGAGTATGGTTTCCATTTTTTTGTTCGTTTCATTCGAAGGGTGTGACCCTTGTAGGTTCATGCAACGTTAGCAACAAAATTAGAATTGTTCTAATTTTACAAACAATGAGTGGCATCTAGCAATACATCATTGCTACCTAAGTTGCATGAAGTCATGGTTTGACTTTCCTAATTCCTGAATAAACTTCCTTTATGTATTTCATCCTTTTGTCCTTTATATCTTAGATGAACACAATTCATGGGTTAGTCACACTTGCGTTGTCCATCTAGTGTTTCTTGATGTCTTGAGTAGATTATGATAAACGAATCTCTATGATATCTCATATCATAATATTCGAGCATGGCCATGCATTTCCTAATCTCACTCAATCAAGTGGCCGAAGATATTTCTCCCATTATGTAGGAGAGACAAATCCTTTCTTGATCAACCATATTTCACTACATAGGTCATCACGTATCCAATCATCAGTCTTTATAATGTAGTCAGTTACGACACACGTTTGACTATGTCAAAATACGCAAATCTTTATGTTGAAATCATGTTGATCTCAAGTCTGAGGATTATACATATGTTTATCATGAGCAATGTTGTGACTGTCACATAATTACCCAAGAAACATGCTCATAGAGGGTCAGTCCAGTATGTTGTTCTCTAACAAATACTTATGTGTTGATTTTGACATCTCTATGTCAATGACAACGCTTGTCATCAACCACATATTAGTCTTTATATATTATCACTGTCCATACCCGTAATAATATTCGACTAAGGATCCTATTTAACAGTAATCGTATTATTGTATGGACATTATTATCCAATGGTTAGTTTGATGCACAGAAACATACCAAATGATAATAACGGCAATGTCATTACTTGATAAATCTAGTAAAATAATATGTCTATTCAATCATCACATGATTGATCTTTGGACATACTCCAACAGTTTTTACATAATGGAGCATAAGCATGGAGAAAGCGATGTCAAATATATTTTCATTACATTTATATTAATAATCTTTTTATTATATGATTCAAATTATAAGCACCAGTTAAATTAATCAACACAAATTTTAAATTTTTTATTCTTATATCACGTGTATGTATGATTTGCTAAATTATATATTATTAATTATTGATGCTTTTACATGTTTTATAATGTTGTTTATTTTCATTGAGTTATTAATTCATTGAAACAATTTAAAAAACATTTATCATAAAATAAAAACATATTAGTATAATTTTTATAATTATAATCATTTTACATATATTATTTTTAAGATCCATATGCATAATTATTTTTTAATTAGTTATAATTGTATTTTATATTTTATAATATGAATTACAAAATTCGAATGAAGATAACAAAATATTACTCAAATAATAATAATAATAATAATAATAATAATAATAATAATAATAATAATAATAATAATAATAATAATAATAATTGTATTTTATATTTTATAATATGAATTACAAAATTCGAATGAAGATAACAAAATATTACTCAAATAATAATAATAATAATAATAATAATAATAATAATAATAATAATAATAATAATAATAATAATAATAAGGGTAAAATACTTAAATCACCACTCAACTTTGCTTGGTGGCCTATTTTGATCACTCAATTTTCAAAATGATCAATTTTATCACTCAACTTTAAACATTGACCTATTTTGGTCACTCCACCGTTAAATCTCTAACACTGTTATGACGTGGAAATAAAAAATAGGGTAAAATACACATATCATCACCCAACTATCTTCTCACTCCTATTTTGATCACTCAACTTTCAAAATTTTCAATTTGATCACTCAACTTTTGAATTGTTCATATTTTAATTACACTGAATTATTTTATTAATATTTCTCTATAACCCAAAATATTTTATTATTATTTAATATAAAAATAATTTAAAATTAAAAACATATTTTATTATTAAATAAAAATAATTTAAAATAAAAAATTTAAAATTATATCCTAAACCCAAGTCCCTAAATTATAATCTAGTCTATAAACCCAAAACCCTCCCCCTTCTTTTTCAACCACACCAACACTGGTCAGACTTTCACCGGTCCTCTACCACTATCGTCTTCACAATTCTCTTCGCCAACATTCCGAGAATAACCACCCAACCACTGTTTTGTTGATTCGTAAATTTGTGGATTCAAGTTTAAGGAAAACAAATAATTGGCAAGGGTTCTGCAACTGCAAAGAAAAAAAGACAAAAGAATTGAATGGCGTGAAGAAGCGAGCTGAAAGGGTGGGTCGACTCGGGGGTAAGAGCGAGTCAAGTATGATAGCTATTTTCTGGTAGCTCGCATGAGTGGCAGTGGTAGAAGTCCCAAGAAAATAAGAGACCAATAACAAAAGGTTAAAGTTTGGGTCCATCAATTGTGTGGTCTATGAATTTGTGATGCATGGGACATTTTTTCAATGGTTTAGTCGGAAAGTCGGTGAAAGGTTTGGCTTGTGATGGTCTGACTGGTGAAGGTGTGGTTGGAGAAGAAGGGGTGTGTTTTTGGGTTTATGGATTGAGATTATAATTGGGGATTATGATTTAGAGCTTAGGTGGGTTTGAGATATAATTTTAGATTTTTTATTTAATATTAATAAAATATGATTATATTTTTATTTTATATTATTTTTTATATTTAATAATAATAAAATACTCCAGATAATAAAAATATTAATAAAATAATCTAGAGTTTTTATTTTACCATTGTGCAGGGACTACGAAACGAACCAATTTTTTCAATCCTCGTGGGATTGACATCTTTTATACTATAACTTGGCAAGAGTGTGCACTTGCGCTCTCACAAAAAGGGAACACCTACACGCCCTACAGTGACTGAAATGTAAAGATATAAAATTGTGTAAAAAGTGTGATTTTCAAAGGAGAGTCAAATTCATAGAATCTTTAGGGAGCTTCATGGCAGTTAAGCCTTTTCTTTTAATTGGCATATGCTTATAATGTTTAATTAAAATTGAAGAGGGGATTTATTAAAATAAATAGGTAGTTATTTTGTAAAAACCAATTTGACGTAACTTTTCTATTTCTCCTTTTCTCTTCAGCCAAACATTCCCTCTTTTCTCCCAATTTCCATAATTCTTTTCATCCTCTTTTCTCTTTTGATTCACAACTCTTTTCTAAAGATTCTTCTCAAAGATTTACAAAGATTTCTTAAAGCTTCTTGAGCTGAAAACTTGCCAATTAGAAAAAAAAGAAAGGATTGGAAGTAATTTCATGCTACTTCTTCTAATCATGGTTCTTTAATGAAATTCCAAAGTATTTGACTCTTGATTTGTGTTTTTAATTAAGGTTTTAATGTTGATTTGTTGAAATTGTCGAAATCTTGCTAAAATATGAGATTAAATATGATTTTCATTTGGGCGCTATTTTGATTGATTTGATAATGATTTTAAGGTTGATTCGGATGTTAAATGATGTTAATAATAAGCTTTGATCATAATAATCATGAAATCATGAATACTTGCCCAAAACTTGATGCGTGTGAAAGAGTCATATTAAATTGGAGCGCAAGTGTACACCCGTGTCAAGTTATAGTATAAAAGATATCTTCTTCACATGGATTGGGACAACTTCAGAATTAATTTTCCTGCACAAGAAAAATAGAAACACAAATAATTGAGAATTGGTTGGATTGAAGTAAAACTAAAGTAGACAAGGGAAATAGAGGAGGAAATCAGATTGATAAAGTAGGCTGGTATTGATTTGTTCCGTAGTGCAAGTATTGCACTGTTCAGAGGATTTCCGTTGCTTATGTCGTGGAACCTGTCGCGGCAGAGGTCTGCTGTTGTCACGGCAGCGATCAACAACTCTGTTACTTCAAGTTCGGCAAGAACCCTTGGTGTGACTTGTCCTATCCCTTGGTCCAAGTTCTGTCGGCGAACATGTCTTGGATGATACCTCTGGGCGTGAATTGAAGGATGAACACCGATGTTTGTGAATTCTTCTTTAGCCGCTTAACCTTGTACATATCCCTAGGCTAAGATAGTTTAACCATAAACTGGAAAACTGTATTTACTCTTTTCTTATACTTAACTCTCCAGATATTAAGTAAATAGATAACCTCACAATGCTCTCCCGATACTCTTATGAGATGTTGAAACCAGAGTAAATAAACTTGAAGTTTTATTGATTGAATAGAAAAACCTATGAAATAGTATAACCCTTACAACTAATTTACAAGATCAACCCTTAGCCCTGGGGAAGATTTAGAACATGATGAAGAAGAGAACGACTAAGGTTTATGATAGAAGACGGCTAGGAGCTAGATCTCTTCCCTTGTCGAAGCATATATATAGGCCTTGGGTGTAAGCTTTCTTAATGGCCAAGAATACTAGTTTGAATTAAAGTACAATTTATTTAAAGACTAAATCTCTGAATAAACGTCCCTTAGTTTGCCCTATCTTCTTGCTTTGACTTTCTCCTCAAACTTTGAGCAAGGCCTTCCTTGTGCTTCTGGGATCCAAAAATTATGCGAGTGGTCTACAAAAATAAGGCTTGAAATCCTCTATCAGTCAAACTCCACTTTGCATTTTCCATCTCTTTTGTCTTCATTGTCGCTACTTCTGTCATGGCAACTGTCACGACAGTGATGTATGATGTAGTTTTCTTCAACCCTTCACTCCAGCTCCGCGGTTATCTTCTGTTCCTCTGCTGCCCTGGATGCTGCCACGACAGGTACCTGCAAGAATTGACCGAACTCAGTGGTATCTGTGGAAAATTATCTATATGTGATGTTTATGCAAATTCTATCCTAAAATGCAACTAAACATGCTTGAGTGCATCAATAATATGGATAAATGAGGGTTAAAATTTAGAACACTTATGCATTCAACATATAAGGATGATATTATGATGTTTTTGGATGTTGATTTATTGTTAAAATTTGTTGGAAGTGTTTGTTGATGGCTGGGTTGAGTTTAGTGATCAATCGAAGGTGATTTCGGTTGTTTTGGATGGGTATTTTGGTGCCTTTGGGAAGAGCTGCGGGTTTTTAGTGTTTGCTGGTGGTTTTAATGCATTGAGATGCATTAATCCTCTGTTCTTGTGTGGTATAAAAGGGGAGGATTCTTCGAAAGCTTTCAGTAAAGTTTCGGGGTCATCGGACGCTTGATTTTTGCGTCGGCGATTGAGGTTTCGCATGTTGATGAATGGAAATGGGATTTCCAGCTTTGAAACATCTTAAAAGTGGTTTTTGGAACTTATTGTAAGCTTGAAATGCTTTCCTAAGTTCAGAAGTAAGTAAAGTGATTTTCTGCCTCAAATTGTGCTATTATGAGCTTGTGGATGCACTTGTATTTAAATGTATTTACCTATTGTTTTAAAGAATGATTTGAGTATATGATTTGCTGTTGTTGATGACATACTGTTAAAGGATGCACTAGGTAAGTGATCCTTGTAAGTATGTGTTTATACTTGTTTTAAGAAGCATGGTTTAATGCTTGGAATATGGCTTATTGTGAATGCTTTGAAAAACAATGAGGTTTGCATTAAAAATTATTTATATTGGCAAGTGATGTTGTGTAAAGTGTTTTGCAAATGAAATCGGATATAGTTAGCCGGCTATAGGATTGAGTGCACCATAAAAAAGTCGCCTTGGATGTTGAGGGGTTGTGATTGTACCGAAAACTCCATCCAAGTACCCAAACGATTGAGGAAATTGAGTTGTGTCTCGTCTCTTGTTAGTAGGGTTATACATCTACTGATGAGTGGTGTTGAGGGGCTGTGAGGTACCGAATACTCCACCACGGGTGTCACAACGGTGGAGGGTAGCTCTCATGTGTGAACCTTGAAATGGCAGTGAGAATGTATGAAATGTTGGGACAACACTTGGGAATCCGTGTATCCGATGCATTTTGAGAAATGCGAATGTTATTGATCACTTGTGAGCCAATATAATTGTTTAATTGCTAAGGAAATGTTTATGGATGCATAACATGAAAAATGCATGTTTTACTTTTAAGCTTTGAATATTGGTAGATTATGCATGGAAAGCTTGAGTTATGTGTTAGCAAATGGATTTTGCTGTTAAAGTATTTGATACTTGTTGTATGTGGTATAACATGCTAATTTTTTTAATGAAGTGCATGGATTTCAAGAAAGCATGATGGTTTTCAAAAGTGTAAAATGGTTTTAAGCATTGATGGTGTTTTTGGGTTTTGAGCACTCCTCACTAAGCTTTTATGCTTACTCTTCCTTTTCTCTATCAATACAAATAACTAGGTGTTTGGAGGCAGCAACTTGCAAGGGAATCTTAAGAGACTTCACTTTAAAAGTATGTTTTAGTTATGGACTAGGGTAATAAAGGCAATGGGGGTGTCCAATGTTTTGGAGTTGGTTGTTTTGGTATTTTCTATTTTTGTATAAGTTTGGTATGCCTATAATGGTTTGTAAATGGCCTTTAACTATTGGATTGTTTGGACTTATGGTTTTTGATATTTTAAGTAATCCGAAACTAGGAAGCATGCCTATAGGTTTATCATGTGTTGCTATGCTTGATGATAAATGCTATGGTTGGTGCCTAGGATTAGTTTTGAAGTACCTTAGTTGTTCCATGATTTTATCTAGTTTTTGTATGATGAATCGAATCATGTTTGAATGATCAAATATGTTGCAGTGAGTCTTTTATCTGGTATGTGTTTCGAAACACCTGTTATCATTTCGATACGGTATGCATATTTAGCCTAAGTGGTTCGAAACGCATAAGGGTCATTCTGAGACCCCAAGGCTATTTTCGAGCCTGTATCAAAACACGGGGTCGTTTCGATACGCCTCTGTTTTATCTGCGGCTGGGGAATCGTCTCAGGTGTGCTTGGTTTTGAAATGGGTGAGACATGTTTTTATACGTTTTGCTACTGTAATTTTTGGTTTCGAAACAGGGCCTTGGTGTTTCGAAACGGGTGTCAGTTATGTTAGTTAATGGACTGTTCTGAAGTTTTGATTCTTTGCGTTTTAGTCCCAGAATGTTGTGGAAGCAATTTAATGAGCATGAATGATTATTTTGAGCTGATTTTCGACCGAGATGCATGTAAAGAGACTAATTAAAGGACAGTAAGACTAAAATTGCTTAAGTCCCTACAAATCGGAAAAATTACAAAATAGTCCTTGAAAGTCGTATTTGGGTGAAATTGACGTATGTTTGAGTTGCGAATGGTCCGCTACAATGTCAAACACATAGGAACCTAATTTGCATCTAGATAAGATAAAAAGAAAAAGAATATGGTTGTTTATTGAGGTAAACCTTCTTGGTTTACTTCAATATTCCCCGTGTGACCCGTTCGGTTCGGTCTACCGGCTAGGCCGGGTCGAGTGGGTTACATTTGGTGGTATTAAAGCCAGGTTTCGAAAGAATAGGATGATGGTAAGTTATTGGTAAGTCAATGTGATGTACTTGTATGTATTTAGTGATGTTTGTTTTGCACGGTGAATGTTATAGGTATGTTAATGTTGATCAAATGTTGATGATGCTATGTAGGGTGATTGTGATATGAGTATGAGTTGTTATATATGATGATGTTGTGGGCTGAACTTTATTGATTGTGATGCACGATGGTTTAGACATGTATGTTGTATGCTTTATGATATGTTAGGGGGAAATTGGGATGTCTATTGCCTTATTACTGTAGTGAAGTGTTTTAAATTGAATTCGAAGTCTTGGATCCTTGCTAGAAGCTGGCATGATTTCTTGTTTTGTTTATATTCATGCCTTAATGATAATAGCACAATGGGAACGAGGAGAGAGTTACGTTCAGGATCAGTTGCTCCTGTTGGTGAGCAAAGGAATCAGGAGAATGAGGTTTTGCCTGGTGCGAATTTACCTCCTCCACCGCCACCACCACCTGGGGGTGAGGAGCAAGTGCAACACAAAAAGCATGGTCCGGTGTTGGGTGATTTGACGCCTTTGGTATAGGCGATGACTGAAGCATTCCAGGCTGTTGTTGCTGGAGTGCAAGTGCAAGTACAAGCACCTGTTGCTGGGCAAGTGGGTTTGTCGTTGGAACGCTTGCAAAGTTTGGGAGGCATTGAATATCGTGGATTGTCTTCTGAAGCATCTGAGGCTTGGATGGCTAGTACGATCAAGATTTTGAATCAGATAGGATGTAATGATGGACGCAAGTTAGGATGTGTTGTCTCTTTATTGCAAGATGATGCATACAGTTGGTGGATGGCTGTGACCGCGGCCATGGACCCCAATAAAGTGGATTGGGAGTTCTTCTAGGCTGCCTTCAAAAAGAAGTATTTGGGAGTTAGATACTTAGATGATAAGAAGCGTGAATTCATGTTCTTGGTGCAAGGGAACATGACGGTAGATGAGTACGAGGTCCAGTTCGTACGTCTGAGCAAGTATGCTCCAGAATTGGTGTCGAGTGATAGGCATCGATGTGATCGCTTCTGTTATGTCTTGGTGCTGGAAGTGAAGACTTTTTAATGCTAGCTTCTGATTATACTGATTTCGATGTGCTGGTGACGAGAGCCAATGATATAGAGCAGAGTTTGGGTTTGACCTCTCGCGTGGGTGGTTCTAGCTCGAGTAAGAGAGCTGCAGATTCTGGTCCTAGTGGTGGACAGAATAAGAGAAACCGTGATCGTAGATATCGGCTTGAGGCGAGGTGAGGTAATTATTGGCGAGATGCGCCAGATAGGGTAACAGAGTGAGATTTGAGCAGAATACTTGCTGGACATGTGGATTGCGAGAGCATTTGAGGTGAGACTGTCCTCGTGTGGCTCGAGAGGCGCAGGATACTGTAGTTGGGAAAACCAATTCCTGTTGGAACTGTTGGTCAGCTGATCATATGAGACGTGAGTGTCCTTTTCTAGCTAGAGCTGGTCAAGGGTGAGCACCTATTGTTGCACCACAAAGGGGCCGAGGGCGTGGTCATGGTAATTTCCAACAGAGGGATGTTTGCTTGCTGAGGTGTACTAAAATGATATGCAAGTAGTGCAAGTATACACGTCGAACAAGTAGTAAAGTATGTGAGTGAGTAACATCTCCACAGGGATTGGAGGTGTGCACGGTTAATTTATAATGCAGGGTAAGTTTTTTTGCAGTCGGTAATGTTGAGGCAATCAAAGCAGTAATCAGAAATGTTGTAGCACAAGAGTAAATAGCATTGAGGTGAATAAGATGACAAACAATGACTGGTTAGGTTTTCTTGACAACTAAACTAAGCCTCTTAACTTAGTCTAAGGTCTTCAGCCATCTTCTATGCTCTACAGGATTTACTAAGTATGCCCCTAAACTATCTATTGACAAGAGGCTGGGAGACAAAAATGCTATGGTAATACCTCTCGGCGTAAACCCTTAACACTCCCCTACACCTCAAGTACTACCCTTTTTAGCCGTTGAAACCTATCACTTATCTCTAAGGCAGGTTAGAGTTGTGCCTCTCAGCAGCCAACTCCATTGCTTATGGGGATCTAAGGTTAGCTCTCTCGATTACCAACCTGATTCTACACCTAAGGAACGGCCAACTCTCGAAGGCTCTTACAACCTTAAGGAAATGAAAGCACATAAGCAAAGCATAGACAACGATTAAAGCTGAAAATCATAGGCATGTATTAAAAACACTTAAATAAAAATCATCCATCAAACCCAAGCCATCTAAAATCAGTTCATGGCTGGGTGACCATTCAACGTATCATCAAACATTGCAACCCTTTCCAAATGAAATAAAGAAATGCTAAAGAAAATAGAAGGGAAGAAGAACTCCTGATCCTCCATAGACTGCCACGATTTGTCTTAGGTCCGCCACCTCTCTCGAAGCCGGCGAGGCCACTCCTTGGAGCTTCAACGATGGAGGACACCAAGTTGAGGAAGAAGAAGGGGAAAACTACCTTTCTCTCTCTAACCCTAGCCATGCTTATCACCTTTTTTCGCCTGTGTCTAAATGAGGGAATTGCACCCTTTATATAGTGAAGGCTCCTAGGGTTTGGTGCCCTAAAGATTCCTTTGGTGATCACAAGGAATAGCCACCGTCAATGCTCTGCCCAAGGGGACAAGGAGGAAAATCTACATGTGGTACTAGTGGCTGCACATGTCAGATCTGCCTTTTCTACACTTCACGTATTTTTTGTAGCTCATGTGTCAGCCAGTTCCTTCAGTCCTCAAATGCTATAGCATTTCCTAGCTCTCCTGCTTTCTTGCACTCTGTATTCCTGCGTCCTGCACACCACACAACCAAACCACCCTCCTCAAGCAGCACCTTTCCACCAACATACCAAACAAAAGATAAAATTGCACCCAAATGAACTAAAATGCAACCTAAATGCTATGAAGTTAACTTAAGAGCAGACAATTGCTAAGGCAAAAAGGTATGAAAACAAGGATATTTACGCAGTTATCACACCCTCAAACTTAAGCTATTTGTCACGGGGCTAGGTCTCGTGTTATGTATCACCGTGCGGCCCTAGTCGCGAAGCACTCGAAATGCGGCTAGGCAGCCTTGGAAACTAAGCACAAAGGGCTTAGTTGGGTTGTGGAGGCTTGTTGGGAAAAGAAAGGGATGGCTTGGCAAAGCAAGAAGGCTAGGAAAAGACAAAGTGAAGAGAAACTTCTCAAAACTCTTACTCAAGAAAATACTCAAAGAATGAAAGATAGAAGATGATTTACAAGGGGTGGGGGAAGGCTCTATTTATAGCCTTGGCCCTCTCGATCTAATGGCTAAGAATGATTCGATCCAAGGGCTATGGATGAATCTTATCTCCTAAATGTGGAAACAATATCATATAATACAAAGTTGCCTAAGATACTATGGCTATGACATCATCTCTTGGGTGGCAAGGAATACTTTCCCCAAGTTGGCACCATGGTGGATAACTTTCCTTGTGTGTTGGTCAAATGATGACAACTTTCCATGGGTTTTGGTCTCTTGGGCGGATTGGGCTTGGCATGGCCCGGTTGACTCGTCCAATATTCCCTCGGTAGCATGCTTGGTGCTAAATCGGGCCCTAGGGGTGTAGGCAACTCGGATGGGACTCCCCTAGGCCCCTCGGTGTGCACGTTGAGTGATGTCTCGGTCTCCTTGGTGTGCACGTCGGGTGCTGACTCGGGCCTCATGGCTTAGGCGGTATGGAGAGTGCTCGGCAAGGCCCCCTCTAGTGCGTGTAGCGTGCCCCCTCGGGTCCTTCTCTCATGGGTGGAAAATGGGGTGCTTGACTTGGCCCCATGGTGCGCAGGAAGTGCTCCGGCTCGGCTCTGTCGATTGTGGATGCCACATGGGGTGTTGTGCATGGCCCCTTGGTGTGTGGTGTTAGCATCTACTCGGGTCCCTCGGTCATGTGAAGGACGTGATGTGCTAAGGCAAGTCCCTATGGGTGCGGCTTGCTCGGCCGTGGGAATTTGGGTTGTGACATATTGCTTGTCCTCCAGTAATAAGTAGAACAGAACAAAAGAAATACTATGGCAAAGATTTAACTCAAAGAAATGATATGGCAAAGCTTCAACCTTCGAAAAGCTACAAGCAACTATTAAGAACAACTACACTTGAGATTTTTTAAGAATTTTTCTTAGGGCTAGGATGCATGTGTGTGTGTGTGCGAAATTGCTCTCAGCCGATGCTTAATTCACTTAAGAGAAATTTTCAAGAAAGCTCTCTAGTCATGCCTTAGCTATGGTCCCTCTATTTTTACTCATAGTGTTCAGACTTCCTAAAATTCAAAAGGGGGACTGCTACGAAGGATGTCATCTCATCACACCTACCGTTCTTAACTCTAGATGAGCATGGAGCATACCTCTCATCCCTGAGCTAGTAGGTAGAGTCATCCCGTGACAACTTTCATTCATTTGTGTGCTTCTTCAGACATTTATTCTCTTTTTTTAAGTTGAAATGCACAGAGGAGTGTCCTTCTACAGTTATGTCGTAGCATTTATTCATTTATTTTAAAGCATTAACGTACAAGGAAGTCTATTTGAATTAAGTTCGTTAGAGTTTACATGCTAGGGTTTACTAGAGTTCTTCCTTAGAAATTTTTCTAACCATTTTAAGTAGAGAGAGAAAGCAATTATGTATTTTTTTTATTTTACAATTATTATACCAAACCCTAAGTCAGTTCTACAAATCTCAACTAGGTGTATATCATTCCATTAAATCCAAGCCTATCAATATTCGTCATTAGGCATCATAAACTTATTCACAAGATATCTTTGAACTAAACAGAATGCCATAGAATAAGTTTTGTTCTCTACTACTAATGCATATGCTAGAGCAAACTAAAAATACTAACATCAAACATTAACACCCCCAAACTTAGAGAATGCAGTGTCCTCAATGCATGAATGAATTAAACTACATGAAATGCAATGTAATGAAAAAAAGAAAAAATGTGTACCTCATGGGTGCAGAGGCGATTCGACGCTGGTTTCATTGGTAGAGTGATCTTCATGCCCAGCTACTGGGGTGGGTTCTTCAGCTACATCATTATCGTCAGAGGAGTCGAGCTCAGTGGCTGAGGCGATCCTGGTGCGTTCATCCGTACGTTTGATGGGGCGTTGTGGGCGAGATGTTGTAGCATCTGGTGGGTTGGTCCTCGTCACATGGGATTGTGACGGGCTCAGATTGATGTGGCTCCAGTTGTGGTGCGGTAGCAGAGACTTTCTTGCTTCGTTTTCTTTTCTTTGTTGAGGTTGTGACAGGAGCAGCAGTGGTGGTTTTAGCAACAATAGGCTGAGTCTGGGGTGTGGTCTGTTCAGCTGTAGTGGGTGTAGTGGATTGACCGACTTTGTTTCTAGTTGTGAGCTTCTTCTTGGCAAGGGGAGGACAGGATGTACTTGATGTAGCAGGAGGTGGTTGCGGTTGGGGAACTTGAAGAATTTTAGGTGGAAATATGGGGAACTAGACAGAGGCATTGGGGAGCAGCTCGGCAAAGCAACTTGTTATGGCAGCATCACTGTCGCGCACATATTTGAAGTAGGCCGTGTGCTGGGCTTTGATATGCTCGATTTCATTGCTAATGCGATTGGTGTTAGCTACCAATGCCGCAAACCTTTCTGCAGCAAAGCTCTTAGCTCTGCCCTCCAATTTCTCGACTGGGGCGTCCTCGTCAAATCCTCTAAGTCCTTGGATTTGGGCAAGGGTAAGTCCAGCTTTACTTTTGATGCTCTCATCAACCGAGGGGTCTTCAAAAACTTGTTTTTTTCTGCACAATGCGGTGATGAGGTTGGGAAAGACTAGCAGACTCTTGCCCCACTTTAGACATGCGTAAACTTTGTCGACTACCAATTTGCAAACATCAATCCCTCGTCCATGAGGATCGAATGAATGAGGAGTAGTTTTGAGATGTGGACCGTGGTGGTGTGGAGGGTGGGCGTCAGTCGATTTCTTAAAAAATGGTTCCATATCTTTGCCTCCGGCTTGAGTCTCCCACGCTCGATAGACTTTGTCGAGGGATCCAAATCTATTCCCTTGAAATAAATATATTCTAGGACCTCCTTTGGGGTTTGAGCGGCCATGCCCATAACAAAGTCGGTGTGGTGGTCTACTACATTTTCAACCCAAAATACTTGTTTACTGCTGCGGTAGTGAAATTTACTTGTTTCCCCCGGACGTAGATAGCCGATTGCGTGGGACTGGTGAGGTGCACATTGAATTCATGCACAAGGGGAACGCATATATCTCCAGGGTGAGCGGCCATGGTTCTCCACTCATGCTTTGCTATAACATCAAGCACACCCTGGTCGAATTTGTCTTCCCCCTCAGTAGGTAAGTGGAACCCTTGTTTAGGAAGCATCTTTCGGTCCTTGAGTTTCCCTCATCGGTCCTTTGCCGCTTCGTCTAAAAATTTCTTGATTTCAACCACTAGCTATTTTTGGGAACTCAACGTGGTTCCAGTGACATTCTTGCATCATACCATTTTGCTTTGTACCCTTAAGGGAGAAGAAAAATGAGAAGAAAAAGGGGAGAAGTCTAGTTTTGGGTCGAAGTTGGGGAGAAAAGAATAAAAGCAAAAGATGGAAGATGAAGTGTTGGAGAAGAATGAGTGGAGTGAGAAGTTGGCAAAAGGATTTTGGAAGCATGGGGAGTTGAAGCGAATGGGGAAACGGCTAAAAACTGACACAATTAATGGGGCAAAAGGGTGATGGGGATGGTTGTCGGCGTAGTGTAAGAGGAAAGAGAAAGGGGTTTTTAATGTGTGATAGGGAAAAGATGGGCGCTCCATTGTATGCCTTCAAGCGCTGACCATTGACCTTAAAGATTGTATCATCATCCAGCTTCTTGATATCAACAACACCATGAGGGTAGACCTTGTGGACTTGGAATGGCCCCGACCACCTAGACTTGAGCTTTCCCGGAAAGAGTTTGAGCTTAGAGTTGTAGAGAAGTACTTGCTGGCCCTCCGATAAATGTCATGGAAAAATGTGCTTGTCATGCCACTTCTTGGTCTTTTCCTTATAAATCCTAGCATTCTCATATGTATCGGCTCGAAATTCTTCCATCTCGTTAAGCTCTAGCAACCTTTTCTCGGGTTGACCCCTTTCTCTAGAATTTGCTTGATTTCTCTATTGGAGACTTCAACTTATCCATTTGTTTGTGGACGATATGTTGTACCAATCTTGTGTCGGGCCCCATACCGATGTAATGCTTTAGCAATAAGTTTGTTGTCAAAGTGGGTTCCTTCATCATTGATGATGGCTCGGGGTGCTCTGAACATCATGAATATGTTCTTATGGAGGAACTTCAAGACTGTCTTTGAGTCATTCTTTGGGGTGGCAACAGCTTCCACCCATTTCAACACATATTCGACTGCTAGCAAAATGTATAGATCGTCGTAAGATGAAGGGAATGGTCCCATGAAATCAATCCCCCATACATCAAATAGCTCTACTTCCAGAATATTTTGCAATGGCATTTCATTACGTCTGGAGATGTTCCCCGTCCTAAGACATCTATCACAAGTTTTACAAAACTCGTAGGCATCTTTGAAAAGTGATGGCCAGTTGAAGCTGGCTTGAAGGACCTTTGCAGCCGTCCTTGCTCCTCCAAAATGACCTCCACATGGTGATGAATGACTGTGAAATAGGATGATATGGCATTCTTCTTCGGGCACGCATCTCCGTATGATCTTATCGGCACATTGTTTAAAAATGTAGGGTTCATCCCAATAGTAGAATCTGACATCATGCTTGAACTTCTTGATTCCCTGGCTAGTTATATCAGGAGGCAAAACACCACTAACAAGATAGTTAACAATATCAGCATACCACAGAATTGTCGTAGCAGACAACAATTTCTCATTAGGAACTCCTCTTTAATTTCTAACTCACTATCATGCTTCATAGTGTTTTCCAGCCTAGAAAGATGGTCAGCTACTTGATTTTCACAACCCTTCTTATCCTTGACTTCTAGGTCAAATTCTTGCAATAGCAATATCCACCTAATAAGTTTAGGTTTAGCATCTTTTTTAGTCACTAAGAATTTAATAGCCGAGTGATCGGTGTGAACAATAACCTTAGTACCTATCAAGTATGACCTAAACTTATCAAAGGCAAATACTATAGCTAATAATTCCTTCTCGGTGGTGGTGTAATTAATTTGTGCATTAATCAAAGTGCGACTAGCATAATAGATAACATGAAAGAGTTTACCTCGGCGTTGTCCAAGTGCTGCACCCACGGCGTAATAACTCGCATCACACATCAGCTCAAATGGTTCGCTCCAATCAAGTTGAATGCCAACATGTGCTGAGATAAGTTTCTCCTTCAATTCTTGAAATGCGCTATGACAATCTTTGTCAAACACAAAAGGTTGATTTTGCTGTAGCAAATTACAGAGCGGCTTCGAGATCTTTGAGAAGTCCTTTATGAATCTTCGGTAGAAACCAGCATGTCCCAAAAAGCTTCTTACTCCCTTGACAGTGGTAGGGGAGGAAACTTTTCAATGGCCTCGACCTTCGCTTTATCGACCCTTATGCCTCACTTCGAGATTTTATGGCCAAAGATCGTTCCTTCGGTTACCATAAAATGGAAATTTTCCCAATTGAGAACTAATTCAGCCTCCTCACACCACTTCAGAACCTTAGCTAGATTGCCCAAGCATGTGTCGAAGTCATCTCCGGAGACTAAAAAGTCATCCATAAAAATTTCCAAGAATTCTTTGACCATGTCTGAAAAAATAGCCAACTTGCATCTTTGAAAAGTTGCTGGAGCATTCTTCGGAAAGCATAGGTTCCATACGAGCATGTGAAAGTAATCTTCTCTAGGTCTTCAGGTGTTATAGCAATCTGATTATACCCAGAATATCCATCGAGGAAACAATAGAATGCTTTGCCCGCCAATCTATCGAGCATTTGATCAATTAAGGGGATGGGGAAATGATCTTTCTTGGTAGCCTTGTTGAGCTTCCTATAATCGATGCAAATCATTTGTCCTGTGATGGTTCTAGTAGGCAATAACTCATTCTCTGCATTGCTTATAACGGTCATGCCCCCTTTCTTTGGTACGCATTGCACCGGGGTGACCCACGAACTGTTAGATATTGGGTAGATTACTCCAGCATCCAGCCACTTGATTATCTCTTTCACCACCACCTTCTTCATAATCGGGTTCAGTCTCCTTTTGGGCTCAACAGAATTGCTATGACAGTCATCAAGAAAAATTTTGTGTATACAAATAGCATGGCTTATACCCTTCAAATCAGCCATAGTCGAACCTAGCGCTTTTTTATGTTGAGACAACATATTGATCCAACTAGTTTCTTGCTTAGGTGTGAGACTAGATGAGATTATCACAGTCAAAGTTTCATTTCTCCCTAAGTAAGCATATTTAAGACATGATGGTAAAGGCTTTAATTCTAAAGTAGGTGCAAGCTCAAGGGAAGGTTTAGGAGGTACAAATTCTGAAAAATCAAGAGGTTCAAAGTGTGTACCTGGTCTAGCCTCGAGTCGACTAGACTGCTCTACTTCCCTTGAGAGGTCTTCTAAGTTTGAATCTTCTTCATTACTGAGTTCATCGAAATCATCCATATGCACGTTGTTGTTACAGCAAAACTCTGCAGTCCGGTCATGTGTTGTAGCCACAACGCACTGGCACTCCTCTGAATCATCCACATATTTTAGGGTATCGTGAATATTGATGGTGACCTTCTAATCAACCACTCTCATGGTAAATTCACCCTTCTCACAATCTATAAATGCTTGACCGGTGGCTAAAAATGGTCTTCCCAAGATAATGGGAGCATTGTTGTCCGCTTCACAGTCGAGAATTAAAAAGTCGACTGGGAATACAAAGCGATCCATTTTTATCATGACATCTTCAATCTTTCCTTTTGGTCGAACATGGGAATGATCAGCTAGCTGTACCACAACCTTGGTGGGCCATGCATCTCTTATCCCTAGCTTTAGAAAAATAGATTTGGGCATCAAGTTAACACTGGATCCCAAATCACATAAAGCTTTCCCGATATATTTTTCACCAATGGAACACGGGACGATAAAACTGCCCATATCCTTCTGCTTTGGTGGTAGCTTGCTCCATACAGAACAACATTCTTTTGCTATAGCAACAATCTCTGGTTTCTCGACCTTCCTCTTTTAGTGACAATATCCTTGAGTTATTTAGCATATGTAGGCATCTGATCAATGGCTTCCAAGAATGGAACATTGATATGCAATTGATCAAGAATATCCACAAATTTCTAGAATTGGAGATCGTCCTTATGCTTCTTTAATCTTTGAGGAAATGGAGGCGGGGGTTTGACTTCGTCCGTCTTGACTTGTGGAGTAGTGTCTTTTGTCGTAGCAATAGTTGGTCCTTCCTCCAACGGTTCTTTTGATGTTCCCTCCTCCTTATTCTTCTTTTCTTTTGGAGATTCTTGTAGGTCCTCTTTCTCTTTTGATAAGTTGGAATGGGAATCATCTTTCTTCTTTCCTCCAAACTTATCTTCCTTGTTAATCTCTGTGCCACTCCTTAGTGTGAGTGCGCTACATTTCTCCTTGCTATGGTGCGTAGTGGCTTCAGTGTCACTACGCAAACTTCCTTGTGGTCACGCATGCAAGGTTTGAGCTATATGTCCCACTTGCGTCTCCAAAGCGCGTAGAGATGAAATATGGTTTTGCAACAAAGCTCCCTGATTTTTATGTTTGTTGCATGATCATGTAGCAAAACTTTTGTAGTTCCCATAAAATCTTTTGTCATATGCATGAATTCCTTGAATGTAGCTTCCAATGAATTGGTTAAAGAAGATATTGCTCCCTTGTGACCTTGCCATGGCAAATTCTGGTTGGAACTTGTGGCTTCAGGTAGATTTTGCTGCGAAGTTGAGTGAGTAGGGTTGTTGTAATGTCCTTGGTTACCCCAACTCAAATTTGGATGCTGACGCCATGCTGGGTTATAAGTATTGGAGTAAGGATTGTTTTTGCGGTTATAATTCCCCACATAGTTGGCTGATTCTTGATTGTCAGGGCATTCACTCAGATGATGATTGCCATCGCATCTGAGACAAGAGGTTGCTGACTTTACTTCCTTCACCTCGTTGGAACATTGGAGGTTCTTTAGCAAGTTGGTGATAGCAGCTAACTGGAAGGAAACCGAGTCATCATCTTCAGTTTCTCGGGCTACTTGAGTTATTCTCCCCGTTCCAAACCTAGTGGTGGGAAATTGATAATCGTTGGTTGTAATCCTATCAAGGATGTCGAATGCTTCTTCCGGTGATTTGTCTAACAGGGTACCATTTGCTGAAGCATCTAACATCATCCTTGTCGGAGCGTTAACACAATTATAGAACATAACCACTTGAGTCCAATCATGGAAACCATGGTTTGTACACTTCCTCGGTAATCCCTTGAATTGATCCCAACACTCATACATAGATTCGTCATCAGCTTGACAAAAAGAAACTATCTCATTACTCAACTGAATATTTCTATTGGGTAGGTTATACCATAGCAAAAAACTTTTGCATAGATCTGTCCAAGATTCTATTGATCCAGCTGGTACTCCACTTAACCATGCTCTAGCACGATCACGTAAAGAATATGGAAACAGTTTGAGCTTTAGCACATCCTCGTGCACTCCTTGCTGTCGGAATGAATCAAAAACTTCCAAGAAAGCACGGATGTGTTGTATTGCATCTTCATGAGGCAAACCACCAAATTGTTCGATTGTGTTCAACATGTTGAACATGACTGGTTTAAGCTCGAACTGGGCTGCCTAAATTTTTGGAGCTACTATCCCGGGATAGTGATCATCCAAGATAGGAGTCAAATGATCTCTAATGGCTCAAGGTCGAGCCGCCACTCCTTGGCCATTTGCCATAGCATCTCCATTACCTGGAGGTGGAGTTAGGTCTTCAGGATGTTGAACTCCGTTCATAGTTCTAGTATCTTCTCGAATGCGTCTTCTTAATCGTAAGAAATGTTCAATCTCCGAAACAACAGGATGTAAGCGTCCTCTAGGTCTTCTTCTAGTCATACACTAGCGGAACACCTGAAAAGAAAAAAAACACTAATGAATATGTACAGAGTAAAAATAACAAGCAATATGAACAAAAAACCGTGAACAACCAATTGTCAATCCCCGACAACGGCGCCAAAAACTTTTTTACGTGCTGAGGTGTACTAAAATGATACGCAAGTAGTGCAAGTATACACGTCGAACAAGTAGTAAAGTGTGTGAGTAAGTATCATCTCCACAAGGATTGGAGGTGTGCACGGTTAATGTATAATGCAGTGTAAGTTGTTTTTGCAGTTGGTAATGTTGAGGCAATCAAAGCAGTAATCAGAAATGTTGTAGCAAAAGAGTAAATAGCATTGAGGTGAATCATATGACAAACATGTCCTCTCTCGTGTGTGAAACTCTCTATGGAATGACTGGTTGGGTTTGTTGGAAAACTAAACTAAGCCTCTTAACCTAGTCTAAGGTCTTCAGCCATCTTCTATGCTCGGCAGGATTTACTAAGGATGCCCCTAAACTATCTCTAGCCAGGAGACTGAGAGACAGAAATGCTACGGCAGTACCTCTCGACATAAACCCTTAACACTCCCCTACCCCTCAAGTACTACCCTTCTTAGCCGTTGAAACCTATCACTTATCTATAAGGCAGGTTAGAGTTGTGCCTCTCAGCAGCCAACTCCATTGCTTATGGGGATCTAAGGTTAGCTCTCTCGATTACCAACCTGATTCTACACCTAAGGAACGGCCAACTCTCGAAGGCTCTTACAACCTTAAGGAAATGAAAGCACATAAGAAAAGCATAGACAATGAGTAAAGCTGAAAATCATAAGCATGCATTAAAAACACTTAAATAAAAATCATCCATCAAACCCAAGCCACATAAAATCAGTTCATGGCTGGGTGAACATTCAACGTATCATCAAACATTACAACCCTTTCCAAATGAAATAAAGAAATGCTAAAGCAAATAGAAGGGAAGAAGAACTCTCGATCCGCCATGGACTGCCACGAATTGTCTTAGGCCCACCACCTCTCTCGAGGCTAGCGAGGCCACTCCTTGGAGCTTCAAAGATTGAGGACACCAAGTTGAGGAAGAAGAAGGGAAAAATTGCCTTTCTCTCTCCAACCCTAGCCATGCTTATCACCTTTTTTCGTGCGTGTCTAAATAAGGGAAAATTGCCTAAAATTCTCTAAAAGTATATTTGAGGGGTTGGTTAAGTCAATTTTACAAAACGGGATTTCGAAAGTATTCATTTTGGGAAGTGACCAAAATGTAAAGATTTAAAAGTTGGGAAAATGTGTTTTTCAAGAAGAGTCAAAATCTTAGAATCTTTAGGGAGCTACTTGGCAATTATGCCTTTTCCCTAATTTGGTATGTGTTTTAAATGTTTATTAAAAATTAAAAAGGCTTTTAATTAATTGATTTAATTAAGATGGTAGTTAAACGGTTAAAGAAAAATTGACGAGCATTTTCATTTTCTCTTCTTCACTCAGCCAAACACTTTCCATTTTCTCTCAATTTTCCAAAATTTCTTCACTCTCAAATCCTCTTTTGATTTCTATCTTTTTCTTGTTGATTTCTTTCATTTTCTCCAAGTTTCTTTCAAGCTAGTCTTGCAAAATTAGAGGAGAAGCGAGGATTGGAGGTAAATTTCGTGCTAACCCTCTAACCTAGGTTCTTTAATGAAATTCTAAAGATATTTGACTCTTTATTAATGATTTTGATTGAGGTTTTGTTGTTAGTTTGTTAAACTATTGAAATCTTGATAGAAAAATGTTTTTGAGATCCCGAAATCCTTGAGTTTCTTGATTTTTGAGGTGTTTTTGGTTGAGTTTTTGGGGTGTTCTTAAGGAATCCGAGTTTTTGGAGGTATAAGGATGGTATTATGTTTTTTTTTACGTTGATTAATGCCTAAAATGTGTTGGAGGTGTTGGGTAATGGATGGCCTGAGGTTAGAGGTCAATCGATTGAGTTTTCGGTTATTTCGGATGGGTGTTTTGGTGCTTTAGAGCAGGGCTACGGGATTTCTTTTGAGTGCTGGTGTTTTGGATGCATTTTAATGCATTGAGCCTCTGTTTTAATGTGTTGGAAATAGGAGATAATATTCTGAAATCAAACGAAACGATTTTGGAGGCTTCAAACAATCGATAGTTGCGTCGGCAAGCGTGGTTTCGCAAGTCGTTGAGTGGAACTTGGTTTTCCATCGTGGAAACGTTTTAGAAAAGGTTTTGGGAACTTAATAAGAGCTTCCAACGCTTTATTAAGTTCAAAAGTAAGTAAAGTGAAATTCTCTCTCGGATTGTGCTAGTTTTCAACCTTTGGTTGCACTTGATTTTAATTACATTTACCTACTGTTTTAAAGCATGTTTTGAATATAATAAATGAGGTTGATGATGCCATGTGGTTTAAGGATGCACTAGGTAAGTGATTCTTGTATGCATGTGTTGATGCATGAAGTTTGAAGCATGGTTTAATGCTCGATTTATGGCTTATCATGAATGCTTTGTAAAAACAATGAAGTATGCATGTGAAATGGATTATATTGGCAAGTGATGGTGTATAAAGTGTTTTATAAATGAAATCGGATATAGTTAGCCGGCTATAGGATTGAGTGCACTATAAACAAGTCGCCTTGGATGTTGATGGGTTGTGATTGTACCGAATACTCCATCCAAGTACCCTAACGATTGAGGATTGTTTAAGGTTGCAACGGTTGCGGGTAGCTCCCAGATGCGAACCTTGTGTGTGTCCCATATCTCGTTAGTGGGTTATACATCTACCGATGATTGGTGTTGAGGGGTTGTGATTGTATCGAATACTCCACCACGGGTGTTACAACGATGGAGGGTTGCTCTCGTGTGTGAACCTTGAGATGCCGGTAGAGTGTATGAAGGATGTGGGACAACCCTTGTTAATCCGTGTATCCGATATATGTTTTTGAGATTGTTGTTTATCACTTGTAAGCCAATATAATGAAATGAGATATTGTGGAAAATGTTGTTAATGCATAATTTGAAAGATGCATGTTTTGGTTTAAGCTTAGCATAACGGTGTTTATGCTTGGAAGGCTTGGAACATGAGTAGCAATGTTTTAATTGCTGGATTTATATGAAACATGTTGCATGATGTTCAATACCATGATTTTTTATGATAAAGTGCGTGATTTGTCAAGAAAGGCATGATGGTTTTGAAAGAGTGAAAAATGGTTTTGTGCATTGATGATGTTTGTGGTTTTGAGCATTCCTCACTAAGCTTGTATGCTTATGCTCTCTTTGTTCATCAATGCAGATAATTAGGCTTTTGGAGGCAGCATCTTCAAGGAACCTTACCAAGACACTCTCTAAAAGTATGTTGTGTTCTTGAACTAGTGTAATAGGGGCAATGGGGGTGTCCAATACTATGAATGTTAATAGTTTGGTATTTTCTGGTGTTGTGCAAGTTCAATATGCATATTTGGTTGTGTAAATGGCCTCTTGATATTGGTTTATGCTTGGAAGTGGATTTTGACCTTTTGGTGTTTTTTAATTCTTAGAAAGCATGCCTTTAGTGCTTATGAATTTGTGAATGATGCTATGATGTTGCCTATGCTTCGTATATGTTGTCTTTGATGTATATTTAAGTTGTTATTATGTTTGGACTTGTATCGGGATGGTTTCGAATGGATCGAATCAAGTTTAAACAGCATTTTAAAACATTGTAGGCCCAGGTGTTTCGAAACACCCTTGCCTGTTTCGAAATGGTGGCTTCAAATGGCCTTGGTGTTTCGAAACGGGGAGGCCTGTTTCGAAACATTTTGCCTCTGCGAACCATCGTTCCGAAACAAGCCTGAGGGGTTTCGAAATGAACCCATGTATCGAAACGGTCAGCTGCGTTTCAAAACGACCGTTCCGATACAGGGAGCTCTGTTCTGAAATGTTCAACCTTTGATCCTGTTTTTCAATTGTTCTAAGTTTCAATTTCTTACGTTTTGGTCCTTGTTTGCCTTGTGTGCAATTGGATGGGTTCTAAAGGTCATTTTGAGCTTAGATTTCACCAAGAAGCATGTAATGGATCTAATTAAAGAAAGGTAACTTGAATCTGGTAATAATCCTTATAATTTATCAAAATTTACAAATTGGTCCCTAAATGTTAGTTTGGTTATAATCGAGGGGCGATTGTGTTGTTGTTCAGTCTGTTGCTTGCGTGCGTACGCATAGGAACCTAAGTTGAATCTAGACAAAATAAAAAGAAAAAAATGGTCGTTTATTGTGGTAAACCTTCCCGATTAACTTCAATATTCCCCGTGTGATCCGTTCGGTTCGGTCTATCGGTGAGGCCGGGTCGAGGGGGTTACAGAATTGCACCCTTTATATAGTGAAGGCTCCTAGGGTTTGGTGCCCTAAAGATTCCTTTGGTGATCCCAAGGAATATCCACCGATAATGCTCTACCCAAGGGGACAAGGAGGACAATCTGCAGGTGGTACTGGCTGTTGCACATGTCAGATCTGTCTTTTCTGCATTTCATGTGTTTTCTACAGCTCGCGTGTCAGCCAGTTCCTTCAATCCTCAAATGCTATAGCATTTCCCAGCTCTCATGCTTTCCTGCACTCTGTATTATTGCGTCCTACACACCACACAACCAAACCACCCTTCTCAAGCAGCACCTTTCCACCACCATACCAAACAAAAGATAAAATTGCACCCAAATGAACTAAAATGCAACATAAATGTTATGACATGAACTTAAGAGCAGGCAATTACTAAGGTAAAAATGTATGAAAACAAGGATATTTACGTAGTTATCATGAAGCTGTCGGGCAGCTTTCACGGCCGCTTTAGTGCCAGCAACCGCAACGTCACCCCATCCAACCGTCATTGAATAGCATCGATCGCCGCGTGATCAATCCCCTTCGACCGAAGACCTTAAAAGAAATAAAAAGGAAAGAAATTTGAGCAAATTAGGTCAAAAATGAAAGGGGAAAGGAATTCGAATTCACTCAAACATGGCAAGAATTACTCCGAATTTTAGGGATTTGTTATTCTGACTTTCCTTGTAAATATGTTAAGTAATCAGTTATATAAACCGAGCCAAAATCCATTGTAACCGACATGGAAGACTGACTCCAAATTTTATATTCACTTTCTGGAAATACAAAGCTTGATGCATATTTTCGAGGTATTTTTACTATTTTTCTATATATTTCTTGCAATTTCATATTCGAATATTTTAAAATGAAAAGGAAGGGCCAAGGCTTACCTTGCATACATATGAACCGATGTCGTCGCCACTGCCGGAATTTAAGTAAAGGTGGTGGCCAAATTTTGGGTTTTAAAAAGGAAAGGGGATTCGAAAGTTTTTTTAACGATTCAAGTCTATTTTAAACATTTTGGGTGATTTTGAAAGAGAATTTGGGTTGGGGATTTTTTTAAAATCAGAAAGGTTCTCCTTTAAAAAAATCACCGCCATTGAGCAGTAGCTGGCCCCAGTGCACGGCGGCCCGCATGGTGGATGGCCACCATGTTCTTCAATCCATGAAAAACAATGATGAACACTTGAGAGAAAATGGGAGTTGGAGTTTTGATCCAAAAAATTTAAAAGGAAAAAATAAAGGAGTGTTTGTGAAAGTGGGTTTTATACCCCACATGTTTTAAAACAAAATGGGTAAATTACTCTCATCAAATCCCTCCGCTCCTTTTACTTTTGCTCCTTGGGTAGCATGGTTTTCATTTGTTTCAAAATGGTCATTGTTTTTTTTTCTAAAATGTGGCCTTTTATTTTAATGTTTTTTTTTTATTTGGTCACTATTTTTAAAACCATGTTTTTAGTTTATTTTATTTTAATTAAACTTGTTTTTAAAGAAAATCTTTTTTTAACTTTAATTTGTATTTTCTTTTAAGTTGGCTTAAATATAAAGTGTCTGACTTAGAGAATGATACACTTTTCCAAAATTGCAAATCTTATCTTTTTCTTTGATGTTCATTTATTTACTTATACATATGTATTTTTAATTTCATTTTTTATGTATGCCCTTTTTTAATTTTGTTTGTATTATATGTATGTTTGAATATATTAATTGTTAATGTGGTGTCCTACCGAAAAAAGGTAACGAGTTAGCATTAGAGATGTTGGTGGTGATTAGAGTTTACTCTCCGGATGATGGAGCCGTTAAAATGGAATCATATTCATAAATAGACAATAAGTTAAAATTTTATACGAACTTTCAAATTCCAACATTAATACATTTTGTAATCGGCGAGGTACCAATATTTGGGCGATGTGGGGTGCTAACATGTTGAGATGATCAAACAATGTCGATATGGCCAAGAGGGGTGAATTGGCTATTTAAAATGTTAGGGAGCAAATTGGTAAAATTAAAATTGAAGACAAGGCAATTTAGAGTGGTTCAAGCTTCTAACAAGCTCTACATCCACTACCTTAGCTCCTACTAAGGATTTCAACCAATTCATTATTGAATTCTTCCCCTTTTCTAAGATTAGTAGGAAACCTTTAAAAAGATCAAGGCTTTCTACTCAAAGCTTGATCAAGAATCACTCTTACAAGAAAGATTGTTGGCAAATGAAAATAAGCCTCACAATGTAAAATATTTGTCCCAAATTACAAGTTCTCTCAACCCAAATTGATTAAAGATGCATACAATAAAAATCAATCAATTGGGTACAAGGGTTTGACTCTAATAACTCAAGAATGGATTGGATTTTTTGCTTTGTTGTTGTTCACTTGTTCAATAGTTGTTATTGTAGCTTTAATGGCTTGCTTTTATACGCCTTCATTGAATTCTAGTCCTTTGGGTGGTTGGCCTCATCAATAGAGCCGTTGCGCTCTCTTTTTCCCCACAATAAATGCAGTTCTGCAACAACCCATATCAGAACACTCGAGCCTGTATCGATTCATGTCTCAAAATATAAAGAGTCATTGTGTATAATAAAGAGGTCGTATCGAAACGCGCAAAGGCGTATCAAAACGGTTAGGGGCCATATTGAAACGACTATAGGCCATATCGAAATGGTATTGTTCACATTTGAATATTCCTCAAAACACCTAATAAGTGTATCGAAACAAGTAACTAAATTTAAAATATTTTCAGATTCCAATATCTGACAAGTAATGGATATATCATTAAATGCTCAGATTTGAAAAATCTTAACCCCTGTATCGATACGGTGAAGGTCGTATCGAAACGTAGTTCAAACACTAAATGCCCAGATAAAGGTCGTAATGAAATGGACGAAGCCATATCGAGACGTCTGTATCAAAACGGGAACTTCCGTATCGAAACGGAAATTTCCAGTAAGCTATTAAGTTCAAGCCATATCGAAACACCTGGGGTGTATCGAAACACCTGGGCGATTTTGTAAAATTTGACTTTAAAACACTTAAAAAAATTTATGGGGTTTAAGTTTTGACTTTAAAACATTTTAAGTCTAAAATATACTTATCAATTTTGAGACTTTTGAGTACTTAAAATTTTATTTACTTTACAATTTGGTCCTTAGACTATTTGTTATATCAAAATCAAACATATGTTTTACGATCTCCCCCTTTTTGATATAACAAAACCCAAGTAAATTTTTAAGTAAACTCCCCTTAAGTTTAAGCTAGGTTTTGAAAAGATTTGGAAAATTTTAGCTCAACCCTTCTCCCCTTTTCGTTAGATCAAAATCATAATAATTCAATGAGGAAATAAGCAATATAAAGCAAACAACTTAAATTTCATTAAGCATAAAATCATAATAGTTCAAAGCAAATAGGAATCCAAAATCAAATCATAAAAAACATAATTCAAATAAAAGAAAGCAAAGCATAGGTCCTAAAAGGAAATAACATCGATAGGTGCATAAAAGGGAAATCCTAAATGAGATGATATGCAATGAGATGCAAAGGGCTACGGCCCGTTGTCGTCTTCATCATTGCTCCTTCTAAATTGCCTCCACTCTCCATAAAAGCTGGTAAAGGAGATTTCCATCGACGTTTGTTGAGTTTCAACCGAAGTGAGCCGTTTCTCAACACCAATAAACGCTCCTCCAAGGTTGTAAAACGAATTTCAATGGCAGAAAAACCGAAGGTCCTGGAATTATCCAACGAAGCAATGTTGGTTTGCAAGATAGTGAATTGCTCGGTGAGAGAAGTCGTGAGAGCTTTATTGTTGGGTAGAGCAACTTGAGCTTGAGGAGACGCTTGAGGTTCGAGGGCTGCGACTTGAGGAGGATTCTCAATACAAACCCATTCTCCATCAATGTAGTGAAATTTGCAACGGCCAAGAGTTCTTTCATCAATGGGATCCTTGAGAGATTCCGGAAAATCAAGAGAGCAATCGATCCCCAAATTCGAGAACATATAGCTCAACGCGGTTCCATATGTGAATGAAGAGACAAGATCTAAGTTACAATTTTCGACAAGATACACCATCTCAGCAAATATGATTTGGCAAAGATTTGGTTGACGTCTTCACGAAAGCAACGAAGCCAAAAGTCGTCGACTTGGCGAATGTGTGAGAACTTTCCTCCAAATGGACGAAACCACCAAGAGATCATGAGGAGAAGAATACGATCATGTGCGTCAAGGACCATAATTAGGGGTGTTCATATCTGGGTACTCGGAATTTTTGGGTACCTAAAAGTCGACCCGTGACCTGGCCCATAAGAACTGGGTACCCGCAATTCGGGTACCCGTAAAATCGGGTATCGAGTATCCGGTTTACTTTTTTTAATATTTTTTAAAATCTATTTTTTTAAAAAAAATACATAGGAAACACATAAAATTTCATGATATATATTTCAAAAACAAAAATTATTGATTTGAGGTTATTTTAAGAGAGAAATATTTGGATTAAAGTTTATCGACAAAAAAGTATTAAAAATATTAATCTCGATCATGATTCTTCTTTCGACTCTCATATTGACAAATTAATATAAATATTTTTGAAAAATTGTAAACTTAAAAGTATATAATACAAGTATAAAAAGAAATTATGGATTTAAAATTAATTTTAAGGAAAAATAATAAGAAACATAAAATGAAAATAGAATTTAAAATTTAAAATTTAAATTATATAAATATTAAAACTAGCGGGTCAGGTACTTTAATATAAATGCCCGGTAAATTTTAATCGGGTAGACGGGTCGACAGGTTGGGTAGTTCGGGTCGAGTATTTTTAAACACCCCTAACCATAATGGAGCCACCAAGAGTATGTCCTAGAGAGTTTTCATCTATAATACCCTCATCTTCAAACCCAAAAACATTGACTAAAGCTTGAGGATCAATCTGAAACTTCTTCCCCATTATGTAGGATTCTATAGCAATCACTTGAGAGCGATTGGCATTAGAAATACACTGGACATTGGCATAAAAGAGAAGAACCATGTTACGGTACAAAATTCCGGGTATGCTAAAAAAGGTCATGAAATTATAACGCTTTAATAAATAAAGATATCTAAATTTAAAACGTTCAGAATCCAAAAAAGGGTATAAAAGTGACACGCTCACGTCAAATTTGATGATATTAGAAAAGTTTGAAGTTTTTGTGGGCTTCATTGGTTCTAAGACTATTTTGAAAAAGGAGAGTGAGGTTGGGACGATGGGTGTCTTCATCGATGTTTGAACTTCCCCTAGCCTCATCAATTTTTGACCTCTTCTTAGGACCCATATTCAAAATCTAAAAACAAATCAAGGTACAAAACACATGTATGCATGAATCAACCAAATTCAATCCAATAGAAAATCCAATATTCAAGGTATTTATAAAAAGCTATACAATATAGTTTAAAAACATATACAAATAATAAAAATTTGGTAAAAAGAATTTCGAGAAACAATGTAGAAAAATATACGATATATTTTTATATTCGAATAAAAAAATCGTTTTGAAAGAATTTTTGCAAAATTTTTAAAACACATACTATATGTATATTTTATATACACAAATTACTTAAAAACAATATAGAATTTGAAACGAAATTGAAAAGAAAAATAAAGGAGTTTTATACCTTGAGATGGGATTATGGACGAATGGATGGATGATAATGCACCAAATTGATGAACTTGCTTAGACTTGATTTGACAAACAAAAGCCCTCAAAGATTTGTGTGAAAAACAAAGGGATTTTATGGGTATTTATAGGAATAAATATAGGGTTAGGGTTTTGAAAGAGTTTGAATTTAATTAAAGTTGGTTGGAAGTTAGAAACCCTTTTTTAATGTCTTATTTAAGTTGTTGCAGCTACGCGTATCGATACGCCATGTGGCGTATCGAAAAAGGTGTAACGGTACACTTAAAAACCATACTGAAACACGAGTTCGTATCAGAACAGGTATAAACTATACCGAAACATGATCGATGCCCGTATCGAAATGCTTCACGGTTGTTTCGATATAGATTTTGCCAGAAACAAGTTTGAGTATCTTTCCAAGAGCCCATATCGAAACACCATTACTTGTTTCGTTACGCCCTAGCTAGAAAATGCATTTTGGGCATGAAATGAAGAACCCGTATCGAAACGCCTTCATCCGTTTCGATACACATAAGCCAGAAAATGCATTTTGGGCAACAATGAGCTCAAAAATTCGATTTTAATCGAATCTAAATGCATGTGAATGATGTATGAGCAACATGTATAGACTAAAAATAGATACATGCTCCCCCTAAAAACAAGCATAGATGCATCAAGGAGAAAAAACACAGAAGCATGGCAATCACATAAATTCAAGAAATTTTTTTACCTTAAGAGGATTTAAAGGATCAAAGAAGGCTAGTTAGACCTAACTCTCTCCTAAGAGTCTAAAAATGCTCTTTATCTAGAGGCTTGGTAAAGATGCCCACTAATTGGTTCAAGGTGTCAACATACTCTAGAACTACATCTTTCTTCAAGACATGGTCCCTAATGAAATGATGTCTTATCTCTATGTGCTTGGTTCTAGAGTGTTGGATGGGATTCTTAATGAGACAAATGGCACTAGTATTGTCGCACCTAAGGGGTACGATATCTATATCAAGTTCATAATCTAGAAGTTGTTGCTTCATCCAAAGGACTTGAGCACGACAACTTCTGGCTGATATGTACTCCGCTTCGGTGGTAGATAAGGCTACACTAATTTGTTTCTTAGAGAACCAAGATATGAGCATACTACCTAAGAATTGACAAGTTTCGGAGGTACTTTTTCTATCTATTTTACATCCCCCAAAATCTGCATCAAAGAAGTCATGTAAGTCAAAGGATGAGTCTCTAGGATACCATAGACCTAAACAAGGTGTGTCTCTAAGGTATCTAAAGATTCTCTTAACGGCTATAAGGTGTGATTGTCTAGGTCTAGCTTGGAACCTAGCACACAAGCAAACACTAAACATAATATTGAGTCTACTTGCGGTGAGGTAAAGCAAAGAGCCAATCATAGAATGATAAAGCTTTAAATTAACACACTTACCTCCTTCATCTTTGCCCAGCTTAATAGAAGAGCTCATTGAAGTGGCTTGAGGCTTCACACTCTCCAAGACAAACTTCTTGAGCATGTCCTTGATGTACTTAGCTTGATTGATGAAGATTCCATCCTTCCTTTGTTTTATTTGGAGTCCTAAAAAGAATGAGAGCTCCCTCATCATGCTCATCTCAAACTCACCTTGCATTAACTTAACAAACTCTTGGAAAAATAACTCATTAGTAGAACCAAAGATAATATCATCGACATAAATTTGAACTACTGTGATGTCTTTTCTATTTCTTTTAATGAAAAGTATAGTGTCCAGCTTGCCTTTTTCAAAACCTTTTTCAACTAAAAAGTTGAAAGCCTTTCATACCAAGCTCTAGGAGCTTGTTTCAAACCATACAAAGCTTTAGTTAGTTTAAAAACATGGTTTGGAAATTTTGGATTTTCAAAACTGGGTGGTTGTTCAACATACACTTCTTCATTTATAAAACCATTTCAAAATGAACTTTTGACATTCATTTGAAAAAGCTTGAATTTGTTGAAGCATGCAAATGCAAGAAGCATCCTAATTGCTTCAATCCTAGCTACGGGTGCATAGGTTTCATCGAAATCAATTCCCTCTTCTTGAGTGTAACCTTGAGCAACAAGCCTAGCCTTTTTCCTCACTATGTTACCAGTCTTATCTAGTTTGTTTCTAAAAACCCATTTATTCTCTATATTAGATTTATTATTATGCCTATCAACTAATGTCCAACTTTACTCCTCTCAAATTGATTTAGTTTTTCTTGCATTTCCAATAACCAAAAATCATCTTTTAATGCTTCTTTGATATTTTTAGGCTCAATGCGTTAGATGAATGTAACATTATTCATTAATCTAAGAGAGGATCTAGTGGTCACCCCTTTGGATGGATCACCCAAAATCTCACCACCTTTGACATAGTTGAACTCCCTTGAGTAGCTCACTTTCTTTTTCTCTAGAGTCATGTCCTTCAGAGCTTCTAGAGGTGAATCTTGTTTTTCTTCCTCTTTGCTTGGAACCTCATCCACTTTTGATGATTGTCCACCATCATTAGCTTCAATGATTCCTACATCATCATCATCACAAGAATCCTTCCTCGGAATGCGGTTATCATCGAAAACCACATGAATTGAATCTTTTACAACTAAAGTTCTTTTGTTAAATACCCGATAGGATTTAGAATTTAAAGAGTAACCTAAGAAAATAGCTTCATCATTTTTTGCATCAAATTTACCTAAATTATATTTTCCATTATTTAAAACAAAAACTTACATCCAAAAAGATGAAAATAACTAATGTTAGGCTTCTTGGATTTTAAAATCTCATAAGGAGTTTTCTTTAAAAGTGGCATAATCATTACTCGATTTATAATATAGCAATAAGTGTTTGTGGCATCCGCCCAAAAATACTTAGGTAAATTGTTTTCACAAAGCATGGTTCTAGCCATTTCTTCTAAAGTTTGATATTTCCTCTCAACTACCCCATTTTGTTGAGGAGGTACGAAAAAAATAAGGCTTATACTATTTGTGTTACAAAAATTCTCAAATCCTAAGTTTTGAAATTCGGTTCCATGGTCACTTCTAATGTGTGAAATTAATTGACCAATGTCATTTTGAGTGATTTTTGAAAATGCGACAAACTTTTCTAAAGTCTCATCCTTAGTACTTAAAAAGAGAACCCAAGTGTATCTAGAGAAATCATCAACTAAAACAAATGAATATGATTTTCCACCCAAGTTAATAGTCCTAAATGGCCCAAAGAGATCCATATGGATCAATTGTAATACCTTGCTCTTTGAAACATCATTAATAGGTTTAAATGAGGTTCTTTTGTGTTTACCCTTGGCACATGCATCACAAATTTTATTTAGAGAAAATTCTAATTTGGGTAAACCTCTTACTAGATTTTGGGAAACTAATTTCTCTAGAACACTCATGCTAGCATGTCCTAATTTCCTATTCCATAACCATGCATCATGTTCATCTGTAGATACAAAGCATGCATTGGAAACATGTATGTCATCTAAATGCACTATATATATATATATATATATATATATATATATATATATATATATATATATATATATATATATTACCTATACGATGACCTATGAGCATTAAAACCCTTATCACATAATTGAATAATGCTCAACAAATTATATTTTAGACAGTTGACATACAATACATTTTCAATGAGTATAGAAGAGTGATTACCAATGGAGCATATTCCTTCAATAAGGCCTTTGGAGTTGTCACCAAAAGTTACTACTCTACCACTTTTAGGCTTTAGTTCCAAGAATCTACTCTTATCACCAGTCATGTGTCTTGAGCATCCACTATCAAGGTACCATGTGTTTTGACTTGAAGCTTTAGCCTTGTAGCAATGCTCCCCCTACAAACAAAGAGTTAAGCCTTGATTTTGGTACCCAAATCTTTTTGAGTCCATGAGTGTTAGCTCCCAAAAACTTGGTTCCCTTAGGAATCCAAGAAGAAATAGCACTGACATTATTAGAAGTAATTAGTTCCTTAGAAACCCAAACACTCCTAATCCTCTTACCTCTAAAGGGCCTTTGGAAGCCTATTTATTTAGGGTGATTAAAGTTTCTCTTCACATATTGGGTTTTTGAAGAACTTCCTTTTTCAAAGCTAGATTTCTCAATATTGCTTAGAGAAGCTTTAAGATCATTCACCTCTTTTTGGTGATGATCACTAATCTCGGAAAGAAGGTTGTTTAAATCAATGTTTTCTTTTTCAAAATGATTCAAATTGTCTATTAAAGCACAAACCTTCTTTTCAAGTTCGAAGTTGGTTTTGGATAAAGAATCATTTTGGTTTTTCAAATGGGAGATAGTTTTCTTGTTTTTCAAAATCGATTATTTAAACTTTTCTACCAAATCATCATAAACCTCTTGCAAATCATCATATGCTTCTTGAAGCACATCATATGTAAAATCAAAGTTAGATGAGTTAGAGGTTACCTTAGGATCCTCCTTCAAGGCCATAAGGCAAAGGCTGGCAACTTCTTGCTCCTCTTCATCGGATGATTCCTCATCACTCCAAGTAGCAACGTTGGCCTTGAACTTCTTCTTCTTCCCAAAGTTCTTCCTTTTGAGTTGGGGGCAATCGCTTCGTATATGCCCCACTTATTGCACTCTTAGCAAATGAGTTGATCCTTCTCTTCCTCCTTGTTCTTGTTCTTGAAGTCTCCTTTTCGAATGAACTTTCTACCTTTATTGGACTTCATGAATCGAGTGAACCTTTTGGCCAACATGACCATTTCCTCTTCTTCCTCCTCTCTTCAATCGCTCTCTTCTTGTGAAGCTTTGAGAGCAATTCCTTGTTTCTTCTCCTCCACCTTCTTCTTCTCTCTTCTTTTCTTCTTCTCTCCCTTGCTTCATGATCTCATGAGTAAGGAGAGATCTCACTAATGCATCGAGCTTCAATGTCTTCAAGTCTTTAGCCTCGATGATGGTGGTTCTCGTCCCATCCTATGACTCGGGAAAAGAATAGAGAAGTTTCTAGAATAGCTTGTCTTCGGGAATGATTTCATTGAAGACCTTTAGACCATTGACAATGACCGATAATCGATTGAACATTTGAGTGACGCTTTCATCGGGCTCCATCTTGAAATTCTCGTAGCTTAGATTAAGGATTCCAATCTTGGTCTCCTTTACGTCGTTGGTTCCCTCATAGGTTGTAACACCCTAAACCGGGCCTAGGATGATTTCAATTAAGCCATTTCCTATTTGATAACATGTGCCATTAAGATTAAGAGGAATTCGAATAAGTGACATGGATAATTAATTTAGTAAGGTGAAATTAATCTTTTAATCTAGGGAGACTTGGATTAAATTGTAATAAAATGAAGTGAGGTAGCTCAATTGATAAGTAATTGATACTTAATAAATTAAATTAAAAGTTTAGACTTAAATTGAAGTAAAAAGAAAGTGATTGGCACAATTAAGATGACTTAAATGAAAACAAGGCAAAGTTTGGTGTTTGCATGCTAAACTTTTAAGAGATGATAAGTGGGAATTGAGGTGGCAATTCTCCACCAATGGGATTCATAAAAATGAGATTTCAATCTTATCATCTTCTCTTAGAGGAAAGAGAAAGTGTGTTTCATCTTCACTTAGTCTCCATAGCTGATTATTGCAAGAAAGCTTAGAGAGCTCACTTTTGTTCCTTTGTTTCATGAGATTAGTGAGTCTAAATCCTTAGGAAATGGAGAAACTTGAGTGAAAGCTAAGAGTTTGGGGAAGCTTGTCACCATTCCCTTCTCTTAGCCGAAAATAGAGAGAGAAAGCTTGAGTTGGGGAGTGTTTTGGCTCAAGTTTTGGGTAGTTTTTGCATGGTCTTTGTTAAGAAGGTAATGTATGATTATATTCTTTTAATAATGCATGATATATGTTGATTTTGGGTTGAATGTGCTGCCAAATTGTTAGAACATAAACATGCATGTTGAGGTTATGATAGTGAAAATTTAGAAGTGTAAAATGTGTCAATGGATAATTAATGTGTAAGCATGTAAATGGCTGCTGTAAAATGGATTAAATGATGCTAATTAAGTGTGTAAGATGCTGGAAAATTCATAAGTATAGGCTTGGGGCCAAATTGAATTAGCAATGGGTGATTGATCACTAAACCGAAACTGTTTTGGCTATACTAGAGTTGTGAGCTGAATTGGATAGGTGAAACTTGGTAATTGGTTGTGTCATTAAGTGTATATTAAGTTAAGACACTAATTAGAAATGAGGTGTGATTTTTATATACATTTGTAGGTGAATTGGTCCCTAAGAAAATTAGTGAATTAAACTAGAACATGCTGTCCAAAATTTTCAGTTCTGGAACAGCCACTTTAAATGGATACAGAGACTAATGTGGTTGGTAATTTGAGCTGAAAATTTGTATGATTAAACTTCCACGTGTCTAGAAGACTTGGGAAAAAACGGAACTCAATTTGGAGTTATAGAGAAAAATCTGGAAATAGATCAATTCAATAGTTCAAGACTGTCCGAAAATGAAAGTAGGGCTGTCTTTAGTTAAAAAACTGTATAAAATGGTAAGGTAATAAAATGTAAGCCTATTAAGGTTAAATAAAGGGTCTCATTATCTTTCCAACGGTATAAGATAATTTAAAATTCGGCGTACGGATTAAAAGATATGTAAATTTTAGTAAAGGGTCGATAAACTGCCTGTTACGGGACAGTTTTGGATTTTGCATTTGTATGGCATATAGATGCATAAATGGATTGATTGTATGCATTCTAATTGATGGCTATGTGTGTTTAAATTGTTAGAGGACGTGAAAGTGGATGATTTCGAAGAAGAAAGGCTGCTAGAGCAATCAAAAAGAAAGAGCAAAGGAGTGGTCATCCACAACCCTTAGTGGGACAGCTTGGAGTATAGTGAGTGTAGCCTCCCTTAGGGTTAGGACCTAGGTCCTAACCTGCCTTGAATTGAATATTTTTCATGTAAATAGACTAAAATCATATTTGGTAATAAGGGAAGAAGGATAATTTTGGTTGATAACTTGTGTGATGCCATGAATTTATTGCTAGAATTATAGGACTAGACTAGTTCATGTGCATAGCTTGGTAATGTCGAGGTAAGTTTTGGCACACTGCTGCGGAATGCCAGGTATGTGAATCATGCATGTGATATATATATATGATAATATAAATGACCTTGTTTGATAGCATGTTATGAATGCTTGACCTTGTGACATGAAACATGGGTAGTATGAATTGAAAGCCTAACAAACGAATTTGATTGCTAAAGAGAAATAAATGAAGCCTTGGTTGATAGTTAGTCATAGGTAGTAAGGCATGCCTAGAGTCTGAGCTCGTCTTGTTAGTACTTCGTGTACTTTTGCTCAATACTTCAGTACTTTGTTCAGTACTTCGTGTACTTTTGGATGGTGTTTTGTGCACCTTAGTTAGATACCTTGGGTATCTTTTGTTAGTACCTTTGTGGTACTTGTTTACCTAGTCTAACTAGCACCGAGGTAATAAATGGTAAATAATGGTTAATATGAACCTAATGCATCAAAGGTATTTGTGTATGCAATTGGTTAATAAGAATTGCGTTTGATATGATATAGCTTAAAGAGCATTGGAAATTAAAAGTTGTTATGATAGCATTTGTTTGATAAGTTTCTAAGGAAGCATTCAATTACGATATGACTATTAAGAGCCTTAGTATATGAAAACTGTTATGATAACATTTGATCTTGGCATGGCTTAATGAATACATTAATATGGAAATTGGTTAAATGAAATATGCATTTGAACTGTACTAGTTAGTGCATAAACATATGTGTTTTTGTTTTAGTTATGCATGCTTGTGTGATATAGGATAATTTGAATTAAGCCTAAATTGAATTGATTATCATGCTTTAAGAGTAATATGTATGAATGAATATACATTCAATTAATTTGGTTGCCATGACTTAGATGTAAAAAATATATATTTGAATTAAGCATGATGATTGAATTATTGGCTAATTAAGGTTAATTGATCTATGCCATTTGGCTAAGTAGTATTTTGGTGTATGTATGAAATTAATTGGTTAGCTTTAGGTGCTACCTCACTAAGTACACTATGTACTTATCACTCGCTTTGCCTTCTTCCCAAAATTTTAGGTATCTAGGATTTTGAGCCATCTCAAGGTTGATCTAGCTAGCTTGGCACAAGCAAGGAGCAATGTATGATATTTCGATTTTGTTTGCAACTTCTAAGGGTGGCATAGATGTATATATACTAGTATCCATTTTTGCATTTTGGAACGTTTTGTATAAGTTGGTTAACTTTGGTTTATTATTAAGATTAGCTAAGCCATGGCAAGTAAACCTAATTATCCAATGGTTTGTTTAGTCTCTAAGCGTTAACATATGATAACCTTGGTTATGCTTAGATAGATCTTGTATGATTTGGATTAACTTAGTTAGAAATGATTGCTTAAATGCATGGGATTAAATGGTTAAGATTTGGATATAAATATAGTAAGCCAAAAGGTTATGTATGCATGTTTTGGTTTGGTATATGAAAATAATGTCATAACTGACTTTAGACTAAATAATGTCTAGACATGGATTTAGTTTCTTAGCGGCTTTCGAATGATATGTGATTAGAATGGTAATTCGATTTGACGTATAGGTCACATGAATAAAAATCGTGTTATATAATTGGTTTGGCAAGTTAGTACTTAGTACCATTAGGAACCCTAAAGGTTAGTGACCTGAATGGAATAATGAATAAGCTTAACCTTGCAAGTTCGAAATATGCATTAAGTATAAGTATTCTAAACATGTAATAATTAAATAAGTTAATATGAACAAGATGAAATAGGTAATCGCAGTAGTTAAATTTATAATATGCAAATGAAAGGTGTCCTTGTAAATTAAAATAAGCTATTAGGTATATCAAATGATTCAACTGGATTAGAGGGGATATAAAAAAGTTTTCAATTTCCTTGAAATTTTGACCTATTCGGTTCAGTTTAGTTTGGTAACACTCTCTGCTCCTAAACCGAGTAAGGGGTGTTACATAGGTGGTCTTTAGCTTTTCCCACACCTCCTTTGCGCTTATACACGAAGACATCTGCGAGTACATGTCCAATCCAAGAACACAAAATAGCATGTACAAGGCTTTATCGTTGATTTAAAGCTTCTTCGGATCTTCATCGGACATCTCCACCTTGGAATTCGGAACGAGTCTACCTTTTCACTTCTCTTCATCATAATTGTTGGACCATCTTCCACTACATTTCATAGGAGGTAGTCATTAGACTTGATGAAGAGCCTAATCCTATTTTTCAAATAGGGGTAGTTATCCCCATTGAAATAGGGAGGTCCGGTGACCAATTGTGCCGCGTACAAGTAAGGCTGGAGGTAGATGCCAAGTCTTTTCTTGTGTGTTTATCAATCTGTTAAAGCATCCCCAAAGACCAATCATAAGATGATTGTAAATGACATTTGATTTACCTTGTTTATTCATAAAGAGACATTGCCATTATTATTTTCAGTTACAATTATGCTTGCATAAATAAACTGGATTATAATAAAGTCCTTAAAATAATATAGTTATTCTAAAATGTCATTAGTCGAGTATTATTGTGGGCATGGACAACAATAATGTATATAGACTGATATGTAGTTGATTGATGACAAAGTTTTGTCATTGACATGGAGATGTCAAAATCAATACATAAGTATATGTTAGAGAACGACATATTGGCTGACCCGCTATGAGAATGTTTCTTGGATTATTATGTGACAGTCACAATTTTGCTCATAGTGATAACTACATCTATGATCCTCATACTTGAGATCATCAATATTTCAACATCGTGAGTGAAATATTTTGAAACGGTCAAACGTGTGTCGTAACTAACTACACTATAAAGACTGATATTGGATATGTCACAATCTATGTAGCGAAATATGGTTTATCAAGATAGAATTTGTCTCTCCTACATAATAGGAGTAATATCGTAGGTCACTTGATTAAGTGAGACTAGAAATGCATGGCCATGCTCCAATAAGTTGATATGAGATATCAGAGTTATTTGTTTATAATAGTTTACTCAAGATATCAAGAAATATTAGATGGACAATACAAGTGTGATTGTTCCATGACTTGTGTCCAATCTAGATATAAAGGACAAAAGGATGTAATACATAAATAGAGTTAATCACGAAAAGGTTATGTCGAATTATATTTTCCTGTAACTTAGGTGGCAATGACATATTGCTAGATGTCACTCTTTGTTTGTAATATTAGAAATGTTCTAATATTTACTACTAACTTTACATGAACCTACAGGGCCACACCCATAGTTGAAATGAGCATATATTAAACGAATTATATATGTACAAATTTGGTGTACACGGATTTAGTTAAATTATATATATCAAATATATATAATTTAACTATTGAATAAATATTAAAAGAAAAATAATTATTATAATTATGACTCTTTTAATATATAAACAATATAATTCAATTTAAATCAATATATATTAAAATAATAATTAAGTTGAATTGAGATTATATATATTTAATATATAAATTGAAATCCTAGTTAAGTTGGATTGGGATTATATATATATATAATATAAATATTGAAATCCTAGTTATGTTGAATTTGGATTATTATATTTAATATATATTGAAATCATAATTAAATTAAATTAGGATTATATATATTTAATATATATATTGAAATACTAATTAAGTTGAATTAGGATTATATATATTTAATATATATATATTGAAATCCTAATTAAGTTGAATTGGGATTATATATATTTAATATATATATATATATATATATATATATATTGAAATCTTATTTAAGTTGAATTGGGATTATATATATTTAATATATATATATATATATATATATATATTGAAATCCTAATCTGAATTATATTAGGATTTCAAAGGTTATGTAAAGGCATGAGAGATCTAACAGTCATTAATGTTTTTCGGGAAAACCCTTTAAATATTTAGAGAGTTTTTATATGCTTGTTCCCTTCTAAATGGTTTAGAGAATTTTATATGCATGTTTCAACTGGGTGAACTACGTAGAGGTCGGAGCCTTATCGTTGCGGCTTAGGAACCAACATCTTGGAATCATGATTAAATATCTATAACCCCCTCGTCCCGGCCTGGACGACTGACCGGTCCGAGTAGGTTACACGGGGAAAATCGAAGTGAAACCCGTTAAGGGCTCCCCTTTGATTAGCAACCCTAGAAAATTTTTATTTATTTATCTTATCTAAATGTATCATTTAGTCCTATGTGAGAAGCGACAGCGGAAAAGACAAAGAAGAACATCCAAACGGACGTAAGGTAATTTAAATTTACCAAGTGACAAGTTGATACGATTACGTGTTTAAGAAGCCAAGACCCAACAAAAATTATACACACAAGGCTCACAGGAAAGCTTACGACAAACAGAACCCAAGCCCAACACTTGAGAACCTTTAAAGATGCCAAAAGCTCAATTTTCAGGCCGGTGTTTCGAAACAGGCTTGTCCGTTTCGATACACAGGCCCCAGTTTAAAAGCCAGACCAGCCGTATCGATATGGTCCACCTCGTTTCGGTACAGGGGTCCATTTCGTCAAAGCGTTTCGGAACTCGTTCCGCAACAGGCCTTCACAGTGGCAAACCGTTTTGGTACGCGTATCGGAACAGGGGCTCACAATGTCAAACCGTATCGAAACGCATTCTGATACGGGTATCCCTGGAGCTGCACCCGTTCCGAAACCACTTCACGCATTTTGAAACGCATGCAATCTGTGTGACCCTAGAAAAAGTTTCTGCATCTCCAAAAGTTCCCAACATGCCTCAAACCACGAGAAACAAGAAACAACAGCATGCATACAGTCTATAGGCATTTCTCCCTACTTCAAACATGATCAAACATATAGCATACATGTTAAGGTCATTCATTAAAAGAAACAAACATCCACCAAAATACATTGCATAACAAGGTTTACATGCTTTTAAACAAAACACATAAGCATTCATAGAACATGGTTATAAGCCTTCAAATACAAACATTTAGGACACAACAAAACATGGTTTACGAACCCACATCAAAGTCATTAACAACAAAAGCCAACACATAGGAGTCTAGATACACGCTTCTACAAAACACGTAGCATCCTCATTGCTAAACTACTACATTATTTACTAAATCATACTTGAGCAACTACTACAAGCTTGGATGCCCTTTTCCTTGCTCCTTGCTAACTCCACGCTAATGATCTGTATTGTCGAAAACGAGAGCGTAAGCTAGAAGCTTAGTGAGGGAGCTCTAAAACAAAAACAACGACAATGCAGGGTTCAAAGCATATTATCCTTAAGACATTTTACAAGCATACATATGCACCAACATAACAACATAGCCACAACTACGAGAACGCATGAACATGGCATCTTACCTCATGTTATGCTCAACAAGATATAACAATTATCTTAACAACAACCACGTATGAACAAGTATATTGGCAACTATTAGTTTACTCAGATATGCGGATTTCTTCCGTTGGGATTTTCGCCCCCAACGTACTCAACAACAACATTACCTTTCGGTGGGATTACACTCATCACCATTCCTTGCATGGATGGGATTACACTCATAATCACATGCCCTTACGGATGGGATTCCACTCATCATCACGTAATAACATTTTCCGGTGGAATATTACTTCATTGTACTCCTCTTTGATGACTACACGTAACCAAGGCCACGCGCGAATTTGACTCAACCGTGTGCACACTCATCCTAATGATCGATCATTTATACCCAGTAATTAACTAGTGCCAATCATACTAACAAGTCTCACCATGATAATACATCATGCATTTCAACATATCAAACACCACATACATCAATGTGTATAACAACATGCATAAATAACACATACTTCACAAGTCCACATTATGCACATTAAGCAAAACTCATAAAGCACGCAAGAGATTAAGCTACCAACTTAACCTCTACCTTGGATTGGCCTACCAAGCACAATCCAAAACCACAACCACACACTTGAACCAATTTAAAACCATTTTAAATGATCCACTCACCGAACTTTCTTAAGAAAACCGAGAAAAGTCGAATCAAGTCTCCACACTTTCCGGAATCGAGCCCAAAGCTTCTCCAACGGTTTCCCTTGATTCTAGCCAATCAAAAACAACACATTACTCAACCAATCATCCGCAAAACACTATCACAACCCAAACTACAACCACAAGGTCAATTCTCTACAATTTCAAACCAAGAACCAACCCAAAAATCCTCATTTTCGAGCTCACACACAACCCAGCAGAAAACCACTAATCCCAACACCCAAATCAACACTAAAACCTTTCAAAATAACCCTCAAGCATTACTATAACATCAGCCCTACTCTCCTACACCAAACTACCTCAAAAACCCACATTTTCACCCTTTTAAAATATCCACAAACACTCATTTCGGGATTTTTGATAAAACCCCATCATTTTGAGTTATAAAGTACTTAAGGGCAAGATTAAAACATATGTTAACTCTATAAATCAAAAGCAAATCGAAAATCCATTAAAGCTTCATCCTTTTCTTCAAAACATGAAAACTTCAACAATGGTGTTTATGCGAAAATAAAACCATAGAAACGTTCGGAATAAAGATGAGAAGTCAAAAACGTGCTTACCTCGTTGAAAACACTTGAAATGGTGAAGAACTTTGATGGAATAATGTTTTGGGTTGAAGAGAGGTTTTAGGTCGTGACTTTTTAATTTGAAAAGGGGAGGAAGAAGATGAATAGTAAAAGGCCCCCTTTTTACTCATCTTTTTCCCTTTATTTAAAAATTTACCAAATGCCCTTAATAATCTACAAGCCCCTTTTATTTAAACCAAGCCCATATTAAATTTAAAGCAAAGCCCATTTAATTAAAACGGGCCCAACGACTCGAACCCGATTCGCACTCTCAACTCTCGACCCCTAAACTCAAGTGTTACAATATCAATCTCCTCTAAATTCAGAATTCCAGATTTTAAACAGGTAATTCTTCATCCTTATTCACCCCGATTCATTCCTCGTACATGGATCTCTGGTGGTAATCGCCCGATAATTTTTTCATTGCGCGATGGGGTGTACCGACGTGACCCAATAGTGGTATCAGAGCCACTTGTACAATACGGATTAGGGCTTTAATTACTTGGGTGATGTAATTGTATGAGATACATATTTTTTTATTTATTTAGCAAATATATGATATTCGTACGAGCAAATTTATTCAATCACGGTTAATTATTTAATCAAGTTAAAAGATGTTCCTAAGATCGATAATTAAGAGTTAATCATCAGGATCTTTTGAAATATTATATGTTAATTGTTAACATATTCAATATGGAGTTTTAGGGTTTTAGATGTTAAGTGTTAACATACGCAGGTTATAGTTATATATTAGACTAATGGTTAGTCTATAGATTTCGTGTGGAAAAGTAACAAGAGTTGTTTCAGTAAAAACCCGGTGGATTTTAAAATCCTGAAAAACCACAATAATGTTGATAAAAGTTATCACATCGTGAGGTTTTACATATCAATTAGGATGCTGATCTTAAATAAATAAATAAATTCCCACGGCTAACTGGAACCCCGCAAGGGGTTCCTCCCTCTTAAAATCTCGTAAGGGGCTTGATCCTTACGTAGGAACAATCTGGTAAGACCTTAATAACAAACTGCGTCTTGTCTTCCTCTACTTCTATTGTAATTCTCTTCTCATCTTACTCCCTCGTATGTAAAACGAGTTTCTGAAATTGTAATCTATACGAAGAAGCATGAACCAGAGGAACAGAAGTGTGAGACAACAGAAAGATGCTTGAGAAATGTTTTTATCCTTAGAATAATTTGGTTCTCCCATTGGCTTGGGACGAGCCACCTTAGGATATGGACTATAACTATTGCATTCATATTTACTACTTTCATGTATGAGATGCTTGTTAGTTAATTGATAAGATCAAATGTTAAATGGTGAGATAATATTCACAAAACCCCTTAATAAAATATTAAGTCTTTTATTGTTTCCCAATGTTAACCCTCGTTAAATTCTAGAACGATACAATGTAGGTTCTGCTAAAGCGAGGTACTTGTATCTATCTTGGCTAAACGCGAAGAATAAGCAAGTGATATCCGTTTGTTGTAATATTGGTTAAAGACTTAACTAGGTTACTCTAATATGATTAGAAAACCTAAAAGTTAGTTATTTGGATAATCATTAGATGATTATGAACAAGAGTTATTCACCAAATGAAGGAGTTACATGAGATGTAATTAGCAAGTGTTGCTTACCTAGATAGACCATAATCTTAAGAGAAAAGCCAAAGCTGACTTAAGAGAATGTGAAATTGGGATCCTTGCCCACTAGAAAAACTTTACAGAAAGTATTTTCAACATTAATATTTGAGGGTTATTAATTTTGATAAAAATAGTGGGAGTATAAAGACCTTTTATAAACAAACTTGGTAAACATACTCAAAATTTATATTTTATTGTTGTAGACTTATTATGGCAAATACAAATTTGTTATCATTGCAATCGGTCCTTGAGAATGACAAGTTGAACGGCGTAAACTACATTGAATTGTCACTAGAAGGAAAATGTTTCCATTGTAATAAGACATGTCACCGTAAAAGGAACTGCCCCATTTATCTTGAAAAAGTCAAGAAGGCAAATGAAAGAAGAGCGTCTGCCTCAGATATTTATGTTATTGATATTAATTTATCAACACCTACTTCTTGGGTATTGGATACCGGTTGTGGTTCTCATATTTTTATATTTGTATAAGGAGTAAAAAAAAGTAGAAATCTGAGAAAAGAGAGAGGTGGACATACGGGTTAGTAATGGAGCAAGAGTTGTTGCATTAACTATAGGAACATATACTTAATCGTTGCTTAATGGACTTAATTTATGTTTAAAGGATTGCTACTTTGTGTCTAGTTTGGCTAAAAACATCATTTTAATTTCTTGTTTAGACAAGATTGGTTTTGAGATAAGTATCAAGAATAATTATTGTCCCTTTTATCTCAAAATTTTTTTCTATGATATGACAATTAATAATGACATCTATATTTTGGATCAAGAGAATTCAATTTACAACATAAATACGAAAAGATCAAAAATAAATGACTCTAATCAAACTTATCTTTGGCATTGTCACTTGGGTCACATAAGTAAAAAATGCATTTCAAAACTCCATAAAGATGGATTTTTGGATTCATTTTTTTAACAACTTGATTATGCGAGCCTTGCTTATTGGGAAATATGACCAAAGCTCCTTTTAATGGTAAAAGTGAGCGAGCAATTGATTTATTGAGATTAATACATGGTGATGTATGTGAACCAATAAATACACAAGCCAAAGGAGGGTTTCAATACTTCATTACTTTCACATATGACTTCAGTAGATATAGGTACATTTACCAAATGCATCATAAATCTGAAGCCCTTGAAAAGTTCAAGGAACTTTAAAATGAAGTACAAAACTAACTAGGAAAAGGCATTAAGGCACTTCATCATATCGAACAGGAGAATACTTAAGCTTAGAGTTTGGTGAGCTTCTTGAGGAATGTGGGATTGTCTTACACCTTCTGGTACTCCACAATGGAATGGAGTTTCTGAAAATAAGAAATCGAACAATGTTAGACAAAGTTTGATCAATGACGAGTCACGCTGATCTTCCAGTTTCTTTTTGGGGACATACGCTAAAATAACTACTTTCACACTAAATTGTGTTCCATATAAATCATTTCAAAAGACACCAAATAAGATATAGATTGGGAAACGTCCTAGTATGTCTTTTATGAAAATTTGGGGATGCGAAGCTTATGTTAAACATAATATGTCTACAAAGCTCAAACACAAATCTCATAAATGTAATTTTGTGGGTTATCCTAAAGAAACTAAAGGATATTATTTCTTCAATCCTACCGAGAAAAAAAGTGTTTGTTTCTCAAACAGGAATCTTCCTAGAAAGAGAATTTGTTTTCCGAAAAAGAAGTGGGAGAAATATTGACTCAATAAAATTAGAGATCAACCACATATCATTGAACAAGAGATTGAACAACAACAAGTTGTTGATGAACATTCAACAGTTTTGGAAACACAACCACTGCAAAAATCTTTGAGAGAATGCAATGCGTCTGAGAAATATGAATTTCTTGTCACATTGCATGGTGATGTTCTCTTCATGGATCAATATGAGCCTATGACTTATCAAGAAGCAGTGATAGGCCCAGACTTTGAGAAATGGATAGAGGCCATGAAAGTCGAGATGGATTCCATGTTAGAAAACCAAGTTTGGACCTTGGTTGACCCACTTGAAGGGGTTAAACCCATAGGGTGCGAGTGGTTTTTCAAAAGAAAACCGACATGGAGGGTAATGTAAAAACATACAAAGGTGATTAGTCGCTAAGGGCTTTTGTCAAATTCATGGTATAGACTATGATGAAATCTTTTCACCTGTTGTTATGTTTAAATCCATCCGAGTCTTACTTGTGATAGCTATATGTTTTATTATGAGATATGGCAAATAGGACGATAAAACCTTTTTTCTTAATGGAAAACCAAATGATGGTGTGTACATGACATAACTTGAAGGGTTTGTCAATCCAAAAGATGCCGAAAAAATATACAAGCTAAAAAGGTCCATTTATGGATTGAAGCAGGCTTCCTGAATTTGAAATCTTCGTTTTAACGATGCAATCAAAGAGTTTAGTTTTATCAAAAATAAAGATAAGCCATGTGTTTTCAAGAAAATTAGTGGGAGCGCTGTCATATTCTTGGTAATGTATGTGGATGACATACCGATAATAGGAAATGACATACCTAACTTACAGTCTATAAAGACTTGGTTAGGAAAATATTTTTCTATGAAAGACTTGGGTGAAGTAACCTACATATTAGGGGACAAGATCTATAGAGATAGATCAAGACGAATCCTATGACTAAATTAAAATACATACATAGATAAAGTACTGAAAAGATTCAATATGGAAGAATTTAAAAGAAGATTTTTACCTATGAGACATAGTATTTCATTCTCGAAAGAAATGTGTCCTTCAACACCTTAAGAAAGAGAGTACATGAGTGAGATTCCATATGCTTCGGCCATTGGATCTATCATGTATGTCATGCTATGTACACGCCCGGATGTATCATATGCATTAAGTATGAACAAGTCGGTACCAAGTAAATCCCGGTGAAAGTCATTGGGTTGCAGTCAAAAAGATCCTTAAGTACTTAAGAAGAACTAAGGATACATTCCTTATGTATGGAGGTGAGGAAGAGCTAAGTATAAAAGGTTATAATGACACAAGCTTCCAAACTCATAAGAATAATTCTCGATCGCAATCGGGTTTTGTGTTTTGCCTTAATGGAGAAGTTGTGAGCTAGAAAGGTTCAAAGCAAGGTACAATAATTGTTTCTACAACAAAAGCCAAGTATATCGCAGCATGCAATGCTGCAAAGAGGATGTTTGGATCAAGAAGTTCATATTTGAACTAGGGGTTGTGCTAAGCATATTGAATGCTACAAATCTACGTTGTGATAACAACTTAGCCGTTGCATAAGCAAAAGAACTCATATCTTACCAATGATCGAAACACATACTTAGGTAGGAATGGCAACGGGGCGAGGCGGGTTTTTGGCCGCCCCAAACCCACCCCAGTCTATAAGGTATTAAACTCGACCCCGCCCCGCCCTGAATTAAAATATTAATTTACCCGACCCGATACAACAACCCTTAAACCCGACCCCGCCCCGAAAATTTTAAATTTTTAATCTTTGTCGATGATAAATGTTAGATTCGACCAATCTTCCACCACAATCACAAATTATGGTTTCAAGGGACTTCAAACTTATATAAAAAATAAAATAAAACCAATTTTAAATTATCCACATGTTAAATTACATATTTAAAAGAATAAACTTGAATCATTGACCGTTAGAATCGAATATATTAAAACTTGAACAACATCTAACAAAATTTTACGATAAGCACGAACCAAAACAAAAACAAAAAAATAGCTTAAAACCCATAAAAGTGTTTATATATAGTGATATTTTTTATAAATATAATAAATATAAATATAAAAATGTACCAGGGCGGGGAATTTCTAGAAAATACCCGAACCCGCCTCGCTCTGACTTCATGCTTTTCACACCCCGCCCCACCTCGATCCCCGAAAATTTAGAAAAAAAATACCCGATTGGGTCGGGTCGGGGCCGGGTATTTTTGCCATCCCTATACTTAGGCGCTACCATCTCATTTGAAATATTATAGATTGAGGAGATGTGAAAATATATAGAGTGCCAACAAATGATAAAATTGTCGATCCATTGACAAAGTCTCTGACGCAGCAGAAGCATGATCGTCACACTAAGTCACTTGGTATTAGATACATGAGTGATTGACCTTAGTGCTAGTGGGAGATTGTTAAAGTATGCCCAAAGACCAATCATACGATGATTGTAAATTGATGAGTGGATAGATTGGTTATGGTATTAGTTCTAATTTTGATTACATGGATGACTTTAGATGCTGAAATGTGGGTTGTTCTATGCTTTTTCGTGCAAGACTATGTGACTGGAAATCAGACTGGAAAAGATCGAAATCTGCAAAAGTTCTGGATTCGTGGGTAGATTCATGGGCATGAACCAGGGCATGAATGCTGACTGGGCGCCACGTCAGCATCTTCTAGAAGCTGACATCAGCAACAGTGATAGCTTATCAAGCCGCTTATCAGATAGCATATCATCCGGATTTTAATTTTTAAATTTCAAACTTGGGATAATTATCTTATGTAATTTAAATTATTTTTGGGATTTATCATTTTAGTTTTTTAGGGTTTTCAAATACTATAAATATCCCACTTTGGGGTGAGTTAGACATCATTTGCTCATTGTTCTTTTCTACCTTTGAGTTTAATATAATTCTCTATTTTTCTCCATTTCCTTCATTATTTAATTAAGTATGGTTTCTTCACCAACCATGCTTAACTAAATCCTCTTTAGCTAAGAGCAACGCCTAACCCGACTAAACTCGTGAGATTAGAAAAAGTTCTTTCTTTCCTTCAACATTTCTTTTTTCGATTCTCTGCAAAATTGGTTAGGCAATCGGCCTAACCTTTAGGAATCTCAATTGTTTCATTCTGAAGACGTCGTCGAATTAGAAGAAGTTTAGATCTAATGTTGGGGACGAGGAAAAGCTTGTAGTCAATTCAACTCCCTAAGAACAAACTTAGTGGCGGTCCACTAAGAGGAATCAAAATCGGAAACAATTCTCATCGAGATGATTATCCGAGCACGGGCTTCTCCAGCATTAATTCAGACTTGAGTTAGCATCGATTGTCGTAGCTAACCAACTAATGCTTGATTTCAAGGATTGTCCTGGGAGTCGAGTTTACCAAAGAGAAGTAAGTTGCAAGGGTTGGGCCTTGTAGACTGTAATCGGCAAGAAAGTTGAAGAAAAATCCATTTCGGTGATCGAGGATGTCGTGGCAAAGCGTAGCTTGAGGCTAGTTCATTTCATAATTCATTTCAATACTTCTTTTTCATTCTTATTATTTTTCCATTACTCAAATTACTTCTCTAAACCCCCACTTTTATTTTTACAAGTTTCTTGGTCTAAGTCAGAACGAAAGGGTGTTAGAACTCCTATTCCCTGTGGACTGACCCGTTATGAGCATGTTTCTTGGATTATTATGTGACACTCACAACATTGCTCATAGTGATAACTACATGTATGATCCTCAGACTTGATATCATCATTATTTCAACATCGTGGGTGACATATTTTGATACGGTCAAACGTGTGACTACACTATAAAGACTGATATTGGATATGTCACAATCTATGTAGTGAAATATGGTTGATCGAGATAGAATTTTTCCCTCCTACATAATAGGAGTAATATCGTAGGCCACTTGATTGAGTGAGACTAGAAATGCATGGCCATGCTCCAATAAGTTGATATGAGATATCATAGTTATTCGTTTATAATAGTCTACTCAAGATATCAAGAAATATTAGATGGACAATACAAGTGGACTGTTCCATGACTTGTGTCTAATCTAGATATAAAGGACAAAAGGATGTAATACATAAATAGAGTTAATCACGAAAAGGTTATGTCGAATCATGTTTTCCTGTAACTTAGGTGACAATGACATAATGCTAGATGTCACTCATTGTTTGTAATATTAGAAATGTTCTAATATTTACTACTAACGTTACATGAACCTATAGGGCCACACTCATAGTTGAAATGAGCATATATTAAACAAATTATATATGTACAAATTTGTTGTACACAAATTTAGTTAAATTAATATATATTTGATATATATAATTTAACTATTGGATAAATATTAAAAGAAAAATAATTATTGTAATTATGACTCTTTTAATATATAAATAATATAATTCGATTTAAATTAATATATATATATATTAAAATCCTAATTAAGTTTAATTGGGATTATATATATTTAATATATACTTATAGAAATCCTAGTTAAGTTGGATTGAGATTATATATATTTAATATATAAATATTGAGATCCTAGTTAAGTTGAATTGGAATTATATATATATTTAATATATATATTGAAATCCTACTAAAATTAAATTGAGATTATATATATTTAATATATATATATATATATATTGAAATCCTAATTAAGTTGAATTAGGATTATATATATTTAATATATATATATATATATATATATATATATATATATATTGAAATCCTAATCTCAGTTAAATTAGGATTTCAAAGGCTATATAAAGGCATGAGATATCTAGCGGTTCTTAATGTTTTTGGGAAAAAAACCCTTTAAAACGTTAGAGAGTTTTTATATGTTTGATCCCTTCTAAATGGTTTAGAGAATTATAGATGCGCGTTTCAACTGGGTGAACTACGTAGATGTCAGAGCGTTATCGTTGCGGATTAGGAATCGACACCGTACGTGGAATCGTGCTTGAATATTTATCTCCTCCAAATTCAAATTTTCAGATTTTAAACAGGTAATTCTTCATCCTTATTCACCCCGATTCATTCCTCGTACATGGATCTCTGGTGGTAATCGTCAGATAATTTTTCTGATGCGCCACGGGGTGTACCGGCGTGACCCAACACAATCTCTCCAAGAATCGACTCAAGAGGGTTGTAATCCTTCTAATGAGTGTAGCTCTAATACCAATTGTTGAGATGATCAAACAATGTCGAAATGGCCAATAGGGGTGAATTGGCTATTTAAAATTTTATGGAGAAAATTGGTAAAATTAAAATTGAAGACAAAGCAATTTAGAGTGGTTCAAGCTTCTAACAAGCTCTACATCCACTGTCTTAGCTCTCAGTAAGTATTTCAACCAATTCACTATTAAATTCTTCCTTTTTCTAGGATTAGTAGGAAACCGTTACAAAGATCAAGTCTTTCTAGCCAAAGCAAGCTTGATCAAGGATCACTCTTACAAGAAAGATTGTTGGAAAATGAAAATAAACCTCATAAGGTAAAATATTTGCCCCAAATTACAAGTCCTCTCAACCCAAATTGATAAAAGATTAATACAATAAAAATCACTCAATTGAGTACAAGGGTTTGACTTTAATAGCTCAAAAATGGATTAGATTTTTTTGCTTTGTTGTTGTTCACTTGTTCAATAATTGTTATTGTAGCTTTAATGGCTTGCTTTTATACCCCTTTCATTGAATTCTAGCCGTTTTGGTGGTTGGCATCATCAATAGAGACATTGGACTCTCTTTTTCCCACCATAAATGCAGTTCTGCAACAACCCGTATTGGATCACTCGGGCTCGTATCGATACATGTCTCAAAATAAAAAGAGTTGTGTATAATAAAGAGGTCGTATCAAAACGCTCAAAGATGTATCGAAACGGATATGGGCCATATTGAAACGGCTATAGGTCGTATCGAAACGGTATTGCTCACATTTGAATCTGCAAAAATTTGTATCGAAACACCTAAGGGGTGTATCGAAACAGGTAACAAAATTTCAAATATTTTTAGATTCCAATAACTGACAAGTAACGACTATATCATTAAATGCTCAGATTTAAAAAAAAAACCTTAACCCCCGTATCGATAGGATGAAGGTCGTATCGAAACACAGTTCAAAAACTAAATGCCCAGATGAAGGCCGTAACGAAACGGACGAAGCCGTATCAAGACGCCTGTATCAAAACGGGAACTTCCGTATTGAAACGGAAATTTCCAGTAAGCTCTTAAGTTCAAGCTGTATCGAAACGTCTGGGCGATTTTGTAAAATTTGACTTTAAAACACTTTGAAAATTTATGGGGTTTAAGTTTTGACTTTAAAACATTTTAACTCTAAAATATACTTGTCAATTGTGAGTCTTTTGAGCACTTAAAAATTTATTTACTTTTCAATTTGTTCCTTAGACTATTTGTTATATCAAAATCAAATTTTGGTTTTACATAACCCTTCCCCACGCGTAACCGACTCTCGAACCCGTTTTTTGTGTTTTCACAGACCAAAATTGTTGTTTTAATAAAAACAAATTGTTTTTATTAAAATGACTCATTTTAATTGATCCAATCACACCTCGAAAAAGATTGGTGGTGACTCTGTTGTGTTTTTTAAACGTCGAGCCTCGGAAAAACAGGCTGCGACAAGGTATAAGATGATTCTTAATGAAATTCCATGTTCTATGCATTCTTAATCTTTTATTCAAATGTCTTTTAATTGATTGGTTTGGGAAAATATGATGAAAATGAGTTTTTGATGATTTCTTGTGAAACCTTGATGTGAAGATTAAATCAATGAGTTTATGATTGATTTAAAATGATTATTTATGGGTTAGATGTTGTTTAAACTCAATTTTTTGAAAACAATCTCAGAATTTAATTAATTGATTAAAATAGATTAGTTGTTCTTGAAGATTATGAGATGTGTGATGGTGGTTTGGATTCCTAAGTGTTAGCTGCTATTAGTAGAGTATTTTTTATGATCATTGATGTGTTTTGAAGTCAAGAATTGATGAGTTATGGTCGGGTTTAAGTTAGAACGAATTTGGAAGTGATTAATGGAGATTTTCGGTTGTTAGAATGTGAATTAAGTTAGATTTCAGCAATGCTTTATTTTTGTGGAATTATTGGATGTGGATTGAAGTTAGTTTATATGCTATTGAGTTATAGAATCATCAAAATCACATCTGGAAGCCTCGAGTTAATTTTTTTGTCAATATCGGTTATCGATAAAGCTTTGACGAGTAGGTGAAAGCTTGTCGGTGAGTGAAAATATGTTTTGGCACACTAAAAAGGTTTGAAATCATACCTTGTGAGTTTAGATTAAGCCTATCAAGCTTCTAAGCTCGGAAGTAAGTCTTCCTAATTTCGTTATTGAGATATCGGATATAATTAAAAAAGCATGTCTTATATGACTTGTTTTGAAAGCATGACATGAGATACTTAATATTTTTAAGTATCAATTTTTGAAGTGTTATGATTTATCAAGCATGAAAATGCTTACGCATTCGAATATATGTTTCCTAAGTGAAATGCATTAGTTGCCATGAGCAATGTTACCGAATTGTTAAATGCATAAGAAAAGTAGTAAGTAAATGAGATTTGAAATGATATATTGGCTAGTGAAAAATAAAGAATGATGTTGGATATAGTTGACATGTCGTAAGATAAGAGTACTCGTTATATTTTACAAATATTGTTGATGGACTCTTCGAGTCTAATTGATCGATCGTCATACCGAAAAGTATCCCGAGAGCTAGTGGCCATAACTGCTCCTTCCACTCATTTGTTGGGTGAGGACCTAAGCCCTTATTTTGAAATATCAATTCATGTATCCAATGATTTAAATAAAGATTGATCACGCTCAGTGATTTTTCAGTATAATCAAAAAATTGAAATAAGAAAGTAATTTTGAATCATGTTTAATAAGCGCATTTATATTTTAAAACTTTATGCATCATAAAAAGGTTTTAAAGACACTACTGTGTTAGTTTTGTAAAGCAGTGATGTGTTATTTGTGGAGCCCATTCACTAGGCATGATTATGCTTATGCTCTTTTTCCATCTTTGCAAAGAGTTAAGTGATTGGGGGTTGTTATCAAGCAAGGGTGCATTCAAGACACTTGTTAACCTTTTGAGTATTTTGGTTTTATTTTCGTCTAAATGTAATGAGGCAATGTGGGTAGATTTTCTATTTGAATTTATGTTTGAGGGTTGTATTTTCTCTTGCTATTATTATTTTTGTTGTTGATTTTCTAACATAGAGTTGGTTGATATTGATTCTTGTGTTGCAATGATGTTTAAAGCATGTTTATCTTTGAAGTAATTGACAATATGATTCATATCGAGTGATGGTTTAAGCATGTTGAGTATGCCTATAATGTTTGGTTGGTATGATGCATAGGCCTTATATATTTGTGTATTTTGGTTATTTACATTTTTTTGTAAAAGCTATGTTAGGGAGCATGCATATAGACTCTCCATTTTGATGCTAAATGTGTTGAAATTTGGTAGGCAAGTACCCGATCAAGTGTGTTACATATCGGTCTAGTTGTATAATTATATTGGGCATGTTTGGGAATGTCTATGAATGATTTAAAATTATTTTGCATATTAGAATATGTATTACAGTGCATGGCGTACAAGTGCGGATCAGTGTATATCGGTACTCGAGGGTGTTTCCTAGGCAAATTAAGCCTAGCGTATTAGTACGTCAAGCAGGGGTATCGGTACGAAAGCCATCGTACCGGTACTCGAGCCCGTATATCGGTACATTAATTGACTACTAAAAAAATATATGGAGGTAGTGTACCGGTACGGATCTTTAATGTACTGGTACATGATTAGGTAATTCGGTTAATTTGCTTTATGAAGTTTGGTTTTCTTGTGTTTTGGTTTTCGTATGTTCATGCATCAATTGGAGGGGTAAATGATGTCCGTTTGACCTGAAATTTGACAAGTATTCTTAGTATATATTTAATTGCAATGTGATGTCTCTTGAAACAAGTTAGTCCCTGTAACTTGACAGTCTTACAATTTGGTCCCTATATGAATGCATTGCTTAATTGAATGATTAGTCAGACTCTGTTTGATATGAAACTTGAACAGTAACCTAATTGAGACACATACGATTGTAAATAGAACTTAGATTAGTTTGAATTGTGCAACTTGACTTTAAGTAAATGAAAGTCCATGATAGTGTATAGACAAGTTAAAAAGACCACTAAAACTAAATTAACTCTATATGTCGACTTTGAGACTTACTTCTCCTTATCACAACATACTAGTTATAAAGGTGTATGAGTAAAATAGGGTGTAATACTAAAGCTTGCTCGATAATAAAGATGTGGTAATGGTGAATCAATTACGAGCAAAGAAGGGACACTCATTTGTTTCCACATGAGTATAAATATCGACAGTGCTAAAAAAGAGAGAGAAAAATAGATTTTATTTCAATTTTCAAATCTTTATGTTCTAGTCGATTTTGAGTCTCAATTCAATTTTCGGGTCTAAAGTAAAATTTGCCAATTCTAGTGCCACCACTAGGGCTGTAAATGATACGAGACAGATCGCAAGCTACTCGAGATCGACTCGGTCAAAGCTCGGTCAAAGCTCGACTCGATTGGACTCGACTCGAACTCGAACTCGACTCGAGTTCTTAACGAGCCGAGTCGAGCTACTCGATACTCGACTCGAAAAGCTCATGAGCTACTCGAAAAAATAATATTTAAATATATATTTTTTTATTTTTAAAAATAATTGATTAATAAAATTTAGTTTTAAGTTATTTAATTTTTAAAAAAATATTCTAGTAATAATAGACATAATATTTGAGATTTTCAATCTTGAATCGAGCTCCTACATAAGTTTGAGAATATTTCGAGTTCGAGCTTTTCGAGATCGAGCTTTTCGAGCTTTTGGAATTCGAGCTTTTCGAGCTTTTGGAATTCGAACCTTTCGATTTTTCGAGTTCGAGCTTTTCGAGTTCGAGTTCGAGTTTCATTTTTGATTTCGAGTTCGAGCTTGAGCTCAATAATTTTGAGCTCGCGAGCTTTCGAGTCGAGTCGAGCTCAACTTCGAGCTTTTCGAGCTCGAGTCGAGCTCAGCACTACTCGAGCTCGACTCGGCTCGTTTACACCCACAACTTTTTATAAGAAAAAATTAATGAGCATTCATCACATTTCAAATAGCTTTTATTTGTGGATTTATCGTGATTCATCAACCACCACCTTTCTTCAATCATTTCAATTAGTATTAACTCCAACCGATTTCATAAATGAATAGAAAAGTAAAATTTTTGTTTTTGTTTTAAAAAGGAGATAGGCAAGAGGAAAGAGTCATGAAGTAGACTGTTTCTCTTCTCTTCAACAGCTTCAGTCGTTTTAAATCGCATTATCCTTAGCTCCAATCTGACCTAATTTTCACCTCAAAAATAAGAAGCTACACTCAGAAAACACACCCATGATGAGGAACTAACAATTAACAAAGCAAACAAAACCATGCGCCCAATACTCCCGTTTTGGCCGACTAAATAAACGCTTCGATTGTCTTCCACGTGTACGCCTCTGATAATTCTTCCCCCGCGTTGGCAATCCACATGCCCCTAAACCAACCAATCATACAAGATACAACGACACTCTCGTTATAAATCCCCCCACTGGGGCATACCCAAGAAAAACCCTTTCTCTAGACTCTTCTACCTGCGATCACTGATGGCCACAGCTGAACCTGAAGTTCCGGTCGCCCAGCAGACGACGATTGTGGCGGAGAAGAAACCAAAGGAGAAAAGGCCTAAACAGTCCAAATCCGCTGCTCATCCTCCTTATTTTCCAGGTATTTTCTTTGTTTTTTATGGCCTTTTTTCCCTTTAATTAGTCGATTAACGTTGGATTATTGTGCAGATGATTAAGGAGGCGCTTTTGGCTCTGAACGAAAAGAGTGGTTCGAGTCCGTACGCTATAGCCAAGTACATGGAAGAGAAGCACAAGGCGGTGCTTCCACCCAATTTCAGGAAAATCTTAGCTCTTCAGCTCAAGAACTCAGCTGCGAGAGGCAAACTGATAAAGGTGAAGGCCTCTTACAAGCTCTCCGAAGCTGGCAAAAAGGGCAAATCCACTGCTACAAAAGGTAAAACAGAGAAGAAAGCTAAGAAGAAGACAACTCCTGCAAAGCCAAAGCAGCCTAAATCTATCAAGTCAGCCGCGGCTAAAAAGGCCAAGAAGGCCAAGTGTGTAAAAAGTTGTTAGGTTTATGTATATGTGAATATGTGTAATGAAAATAGTGGGAGTTGCAATGGAGAAGGAAGTATGTGTGAAATCCTAATCTTAAGTTAATAATAATGAAGAAACAGGATGTGATCTGATGAACCCAATATTCCAAATCATATAGCCGATGGGTTGAATGAGTGGAGATGCTGCTGGCACCCTGGCATGGATGCTCTTCTGCTCACGACCTTTACATTAATATTATGATATTTAAGGCTTATATATCATATTAGTCTCTATCAAAATAACTATCTAAATTATATATTTTTGTTAAAATAAATATCTAAAATATTTTTTAAATTAAAATAGTTACTTAAAGTATAAGTATTTTTTATATAGATTCCAAAAAATTATCATGTGACATTAACTAAAAAAATTATTATCTGGAAATTTTTTGTTTTCACAAACGCCTCAATTATAGGATTTAATTATAGAGTTTATGGGGTTTTAGTGTAGAGATTTAGAATTTAGGGTTTAGGGTAATATGGATAGTGATTTATATTTAAACCTATAAACCCTAAATTTTAACTCTAAACTTTAAATTCTATCAACAACTCCTAAATTCAAAATTATTACACTTAAATCCTTAAACTTTAAAACCTAAACGAAATCTCTAATCCTTAAAACTAAAGTACTTATGTAAAAAGTTTTCATACTCACTTGTGTAAAGAATACTTTTCTTAATTAAAAAATACATTATGTGTCTATTTTAACAAAAAAAAATATTTTAAGTATTTATTTTGACCAAAAAATATAGTTTAGCTACTTACTCTGACGAATACTTTAAGTAGCTATTTTGACCAAAAAACATACTTTAGGTACTTAATTTAACCAAAAAACATACTTTAGGTACTTAATTTAACCAAAAAACTATACTTTAAGTACTTATTTTGACCAAAAATATTTTAAGTACCAAAATGAAAAAATTCGTATACTTAAAGTACTAATATGTTATATAAGCTTTAAGGAAATGGGATTTTTAAATTTTATCATGAAAACTACTGTAAAATGAACGGAGGTGGAAGATGATAGCTGTGGGTAGCGTCCTGATTTTGTTTAATATTTTTATAACGTAAATTGTTGAATGTATGGTAGATTTGGGGAAAAAATTAAAATATATCAGCACATCACTTGCAGGTGACGTCTTACGCTCTATTATTTAATTTGTCGTAGATTTTTAAATATTTTTTAATATGTCCTATTTATCTAAATTTAATTCCTAAACACCCAACGAAATCTCAATTCGGGCTTTCATGAGATTTTTTTTTATCAAGAACCGATTTCTCTCACGATCTCGTGGTATTACTATTATAAATTTATTTAATTATTCTCTAAGAGAATACAAGAGAATAAAGATAGAATATAAAAGAATAAATATAAGTAGGTTGGTAGATTCTTGGTTCACGAGAATACAAAAAAATAAAAATAAATAGTTTGATCAACTGACCAAATACGCTTGATCTCTTTACATGTAATTACACCGCTTAATGTCTATTTGCTTGGGTAGATTTGGATTTTGAACTTAAATTCAATATTTCGGATCTAAAACTCAGTCTTTCTTGTACTAATAATTTTAATTTAATCAAAACCTTGATCAAATATGGAGTTAATTCCACAAGACGGTAATTTTACTAATCTTTAAAAACTTAATTCTATCAATTCATCGAATAGTAATTTTACTAATCTTTAAAGAGTAATCTCTACGTGCAAAATTTAACTTGACTAAAAAATTTAAATTATTTAACTCAATATAAAAATACTTGACTCGTCTTGATTTAATTCGGCTCAAAAAATTTCAAAAAAAAAAGTTTATAAAATGAAAATTCGAATAACTCAAAATTTTTAGTAATTAGTGGATCGATTTTTAAGTTTGAATTAAGGCTTTCAATTATATATATATGTGTGTGTGAAAAAATATGAAGAAATATATAACTGTATTATATATAATTATAGAAAACTATTTAAATTTGAACATAAACTAAAACAATTCGACTTGACTCGACATAGAAATTTTGAAGTAAAATTTAAATTATAAAATATGATTGTTTCAACTCGATTAACTCAAAAATTCAAATTTATCCAAATAATAATAGTAATATCTTTTTATCCTAACCCAAATGATAATAATAACACAATCTGAATTTACCGAATAATAATAGTAAGTTTTTTTTTATCATAACCCAAATAATAATAATAATAACACAATCCAGTTAAAGATGTATTTTATTTTATATTACTAATAAAAAAAAAAGAAGTTTATTTTATATTATTATTTCTGTTTGACGGTTGAGTTGATTTTCTGCTGAGTAACAACCTCTATAAATACCAAAACCCCTCCACTCTCTTTTGATTAGGCGAAATGTAGCATTTTTTAATTGCTTGACAAACTTGATGTGATCAACAATACTGGGACTTTTGGATCCATTTGATAATCTGTTGCACTTGGGTGTGTATCTTTTGTGCATTTTGTTCCGTCTTCCACCGGAAAAGATGTCCCATCAATTTGAACACTGAAATTCGAAAGTGACCTACAAATTTAGAGAGTAAGACGGCATTTAGCAATGTCATATTTGCAGGAATGGATCAAAAAGGAAACATGTGTTGCTATCTTGGGTAACAAGTTCTACTCTAATTATTCTAGCACCTTTTACAATAACAGTTCAAAACATCTAAATCATGCGAAGCCAGTTGGTTCCTATGCTTAAACTTTGATAACAAATGGCTTTGTCTGAGTTTAGCTTTCTGACCTCTTAGAACTGGAACTGCATCTCTTGAGAATAGCCGAGAGCATCAAGGTGCCCGCCCATCGCCTTGTGACCACACCTTAGAATCTACAGCTCATAAAGTCATAATATCAAATTCAAGTTCATAAATTTTGTTATGTTCCATGTACAAGTAATGTACCTTGATATCAGGAGTCGGTGCTGGGCAGTGGGTTTGAATCATTTCCTTTGACACAAAGCCGACGCCACCGTCCCACACTTCGGGAGGCTGAGGAAATAACATCGTCTTAATTAAATGGCTATTAACATTAATGTCTAGTATGTAAAAAGAGGCTAGCCGCAGCAGTTGAACTTCAAGGTTGCATGTATTTGGAAAGAGATGCAGCAATGGAAATATATATAATGGAATGGACATGCAAGTTATATCACACATCAGAACAGTTCAGTAAATGTAAGGATATCATTAATTAGTCTAAGACCGTCATAATTTTAAAAACAATGTGACACTTATATTAGATTGTTCAAATAGCTCAAACCACATACCATTTGCATTACCAAAACAGAGGAAATAGTGTCCGTGCAGCTGAATGGAGTACCATGGATATAAATTTCAAAGCTCATTTGCTTCTCAAATAATTTCTCTAAGAGGCTCTACCATGCCATGAAACTCCGATCCTTCAATTTTTATTTTTTGAGGCATTTGTCTCTGACATGTATTTGGACATCTAATATACATAAAAACTTGAAGAGAAGGTTGAGAGTATACCCAAGCCAGACACATGAATCTCATCCAATATCCATATAAATTTAGGTACTTAATTTTTGGGCACCCTCTCTCTTGCGGTCGATCCTATTGCGCCTGTCCAGAACCCCCACTGACTATGCCAGTCCTTTAAACATTTGAAAAATGATTATTGTTTGTGTTATGGTCAGAGTAGATTTTTTTTCCGGCATTTATCATCCTTTATTTCTACAAAAGATTGTCAGTATCATCCATCATATCTGTACAAGCATTGCAGCTGTGCATGAAAAAAGTGGAGAACAATGTATCAGGACTACAGATGCCAATAAAGCTTCTTGGCTCCTATGAGATTTACAGAAAAATGAGCCAGACAAAGACAGTAAGAAAACATGTTAGGAGATAGCCACATGACAAAGGCAAGGCAACAAACCTGGTTCAAAACATAGCAGACATTGAAGCGACCAGGGTAATTGGCAACTAGGCTATCCAACTCTTCCTGCAAATAAATCATTTGAATTTCACTTTCTGATCCATTTCCTAATTCCTATGAACTAGTTACTAAACACCCACTCCTGTATTACAGGCTGTGTGAGTACACCCACGGTAGCCATAATAATCAATTCACATTAAATGTGCAACATTCAAAAATTACTATAAGGAAACGTGATTATAACATGGAAATGAAATCCACCATGACATTTGTTATAATAAAATAAAACAGAAAGTGCGTTATTCAAAGTCCTACGAGGTTATTCTAAAGGCCTAGCATTAGGTAGTAAACACATAGAAAGGATTTTGGTCAATCTTCTGTTCGGACCTTGCCACACCCAGAAAGAAAAATAAGGACCTTGTCTGGTATAAAATTACATGCAAGGTCCAATATAGCTCCACATTCCCCGTAGAGGCAGGATTGTATTCAATTCTCCATAACGGAAGACAATCGGAAAACAGTAAAATACCTTCAAAAGAATGTCCTCGTACGTAACATTTGCATAAATAAGGTGTACATTTGTCTTGTCTTTTGGATTCTCCAGTATGGCCCTGGCAACCTAATCAGAAGCCAAAACCAGAAAACAAATGATGGTGACATGTTATATGAATTTTTAAAACTTTGCAACAGGCTATTATTAAAACATGTGGCAAAGGCAACATGTTTCGAATCCAACCAAATACGTTAAAAGAAGCACTTGTTGAAAAATGATTAACATACTTGGAACATTGGAGTAATGCCAGAACCTCCAGCAATCATCCCAAATGCTCTAACTTGACCAGGTTGATACCTGAACCGCCCCTGCAAGAGAAAATTGGGAATAACATTCAAAACTGATAACCAAATGTGAATTCTCAAGTTCAACATAATTCAGACAAGGCAAGAAAGCCAGCTAGGCAGCAAGCTTTCAGTAATATGAGGAAAGCGTATAAAAGAAACATTATGCGTTTGTATTCTATAGGAAAGGCACAGGAATGTTTGGTAAGATTGCATCAGACTCAACAGTAATGAAAGAAAAAAATGAGTTTTATGGAGATACTCTAATATTCCGGTCACGATATAGGCAAACTGACTAGCCAAAAAGAAAAACCATTGTTGCTAACACCATGACCCTAGCAATGCTATCCATAGAAACAGGGTGCAAATGGAACAGAGAACCCTAAAGACAAGGGGAATTTATGCATTCATATGAAAGAAACTGTATACCTTGGGACCCTTCACAGAAAGATAATCACCAACACGCATCTCTCTGAAATGGTGTGACATCCTTCCTTGAGGGTACATCTACTTACAAGCAAATTACCATCAGAAAGTTAGTAGATGAGAACACCCGGATATATAAATATCACACTGAACTCTGAAGATAACTCCAACTCCAACCAGCACGAAGTTTCAGGTAAGTACCTTAATAACTAATTCAAAACGACCACCATCAGAATCCAATGTTGTAGGTGTATATGGTTTAATAACCTCCTCACCTTGGCTATCCTTGCCCCTGTTAAGATGAAAAGCATCCAACTCATATAGTAGTCCAGTTCACAAGCATTTGAAAACTATCTACAACCATTATCCTAGGAAGAAATACAAAAAGGATGAATACAATCAACTGAACCTGCAACTTATATGCTGCCCGATGGGAAGACCCAAAACCGAACTAGGTGTAGGAAGTTCAAATGTGAACTTTGCCACATTATGACTCAGCTGCTGGCGCTTGACGAGCTTAAACTCTTTGAAATTCTCTGGATCCAGACAGCCTGAAAGCACACATGATAGCATCAGAAACTTTGTAAGAAAACGACACAGTAACAAAACTTGGTGAAAGGAAAAGCGTAGCAAGAAGTGGATTAATACTCAATAAGTCAACTTTTATAGGGAAGAAAGGTGATTGCTTTGCATTAGAAAATAAAAGTCCATTGACAACAGAGAATAATACAAGGAACCGAGGATGCATCAGAGTTTAACAAGTGTTAACAAGCCAAGCCAAAATCAAGTAGATTATCAACTAGACTGCTTGAACCTGCAACTTTCCCTAATCAAGCAGTCATAAGTTAAGATGAACGCAATAGATCGGTCTCTTGAAATGCATATAAGTACGCAACTTTGATAAGATATTCAGAACAATTCACATCAAAATACAGCCCTATATCTACTCCATTTGCTTTTAACAGTGTTCACTTGATTCCAGTTTACACTGTTCTTTATAAGCACAGCCAAGTTATAATTGCTCAACACCCTGAGCTTTGCAATTAACAACGAAAATCAAGTCAAGATTCAGTACTTAAGAATGCAATTGCTTACTGAGAAAAGGAAATAACTTGGTTTGCAATACTTATTCATGACAGCAGGATAAAGCATCAATCCATGAAGAGCTACTCGCATCGTATACAACTACTCCATCCAGAAAACAAGCTGTTCATATTTTATGTGACATTCATTCATTCACAAGCATCTCATTCAAACTACATAAGAAACAGAACTCGAACTTGTACTGTAAATTCAATCAGTATGCCAAAACATTCAGAACCAGAATAAATCATGACCAATAGAAAACAGTTTAAAGAATGCCACAAGTTACTCAAACAATCTGAAGACCTTTAACATCTCAATTTCATCTTTAATTCATTACATTCTTAACGAAAAGCTATTAATCTATTTCAGTACCTTCCATATCCCCAAAAGCCCATTAACCAATATACATAAACACACAAAAAAAAAAACAGATTTAAATGTACCTATTACTTAATACTCCAAGAACAATAGTTTTTTTTTTTTAAAAGATCTTTGAGCAAAAGAAAAGAATTTTAACTGCTAAAAAAACATCATAAAGCCAATTAAGTGAAAAGTTAAAACCTTTAGGTTTCCTAGAGGAAAAGAGATAAGCAGCACCAACAACAATGGCTAAAACAGCCACTGCTGCACCAACAAGAATCTGAACATCCACAGATTGCAAGAATTCCAAATCCATGATTTCAGAAACCGAGCAACACAAAATCCAACACTTCTAGCAAAAAGACCCCAGATTTATAATTAATGGCTTTATCCTTTTTTTAGCTTTTGCAGTGGTGATTTGGTTTGGGTTCTGTTTATAGGCAGAGAAGAGAAGATAAAAATGGGCAAATGTTAGATTTATTTATATTTTTAATGAGACCAAAATGAAGAATCCGGTGCTAAGAGAATCTTTAAACTTTCTCTTTCTTGTATAGCTGTTAATTAGTTAGGAATCTTGGCTAATCATCTTGATTAGTATATATTAGTGTTTTGTGTTAGTTTGTATTTAATTTTTGTAAAAACGCCACATTGTATTGTCGTTTTGGTTTCTAGTAAAGAAACGCTGAGTTTCATTTTCTTTCTTTTGTGCACTAATCCTCATTTTCAAATCCAAACCGAGAAACCCTAAAATTCTAAAATTCAACAGGTGCACCGGAGTCTCCTCAAACTTATCATTCTATTTCTATGATAAGAAGTCAGAAGATGTGATGTGGTGCTTAATTATTTTATTTTTCTTTAATCAATTAATTCTTTTTATTAAACGGGAGGTGTTATATTGATCAACATTTTTAATCATTAATTAATAAATGAATTAATATTCTATACACTGGCGGTGAAAATTCTCTATACTCTAAAACTATGCCACTTGTGAAATTTTTTAATTTTGTATAAAATATTTATCCTTAATAAATTTCAATTATTTTTTTGTATTGCCTATTAAATCAACTAATCCGCGTATGAAACAAGTCTTGGTATTTTAATTTTAGGGTTTAGGGTTTAAGATTTTAGGTTAGGGTTTAGGGGTTTAGTATGTAGGGTATATAATTTAAGGTTTATGGTTAGAATTTAGAGTTTAGGGTTTAGGGCTTAGGGTTTAGGTTTTAAGTTGCTAGGGTTTGTGATTTAAATTTTAAATTTTATAAAAAGGTTGTGTAAAAAAAATTTACACAGCTTGTGCATCAAAATAAAACCCTTAAACATTTATATGTTTCAACTTTGACTTAAATAAAAAATCAGCACCTAAATTATATTTTTTATTTACTTTTAGCTTTTTAAACTATTTTTTTTTGTTAAAATAAGTACTCATATTTTTATCAATTTAAGTCTGATAATTATTTAAGTCAAAAAAAATTTATTCCGCCAATAAGATATTACACATCACAAAGATTTTTCGACCGAAAAATAATTTATGGACTAAAAGCAAAAAAATGTCATAGTTTAAGTACTTGTTTTGACTAAAAAATTAATTTAAATACTTAAAATGATAAAAAAAATATAATTTAGCTACTTATTTTAACCAAAAAAATAATTAGACTAAAAGCAAACAAAGATATAATTTAAGGGTTAATTTTTTTATTTAAGCCTTTGAATTTTATGAAAACTTTGTGAAAATGACCGATAATAACACCGTCGTTGAACATTTTTCTCTTTGCATTTTCCCACCAAATCTAGTTGAAAATTCAAGTCCTTTCCCTTAAAAAATTGCATCTTACTAAAATTATAAAAAAAATTGGAAATTCATAAGAGTCAATTGAATTGCGATCAGATTTTTAAGTGAAAAAATTGACACCATATACATTGACAAAATAAATAAATAGAGTAGGATTGGGAATTTCTTTACAAAATTCAATCCCAAGTGCCAAAAGCCAACAATTTTGTCTGCCCGTGGTTTCACAAACTATAAGGCGGTGTTTGGATCATGGAAAAGAGTATTCTCAGGAGGAAATTTTTTTTTCCAGAATTCAATCCCCACGTTTGGATTAATAGATTATCCTAGAAAGATAATAATCTTTTACCAACAGTAGCGTTTTTTTAATTTTATTCCGGGAATACTAATCCTTTACTTTTGTTAGGTATTTGATGATTCCCCTGATTTAGAACAAAAAATTCCCTTGTTATCCTTCTATTTCTTTCTACCAAACCAACCCTAAAATCTACTTTGTTTCTACAACAATTTGAGACCCCTAGAAGAAAAAAATATCAACTCTATTTTTTGGGTAAGTTATCAAACTATTTCAATTATATTTTGCTCGACAAAAAAATAAAAAAAATTGATCAATTGTAGAAATTACGTTGTTTGTTTACTGAGATAACAGTTTGAATTTCTCTTTTGTTTTTAAAATTTCTAGTTCAAGTTCTCACTGTTTTTATTGTTCTATGCAATTCTTGTTTCCTTCAACAGGGATTAATTTCAGTTTTGTTGAAGTTGAGACTCCAAGTTCAAGGTAAAGTGCTTGTTAGGTATGTCTCATACTTTTTATCACTCATATTAAAATAGATTTAACCATGAAAGAAGACCATTACTAATGTGTACTTGTTATTTTGGTTGTATTTAGGATGTTATGTTCATAAGCTGAAACATGTCAAAATAGATGCAAAACAGTTGTAGAATCATATGTTCTTTTCAAATTCATGTGGTTAAAAGTTTAGAAAAGTTATTGTAAAAGTAGATACTCAATTTCTAGAATCGTTAAATACCAAAAGAAAAGAACCAATGAATAGATGAAGTAGACTTGATAGTTTTTGTTAGTTGATAAATGAATTTTGAACTCAAGAGACTGTGTAATTGGATTTTCCTCGACCTGTTTTCAATTTATGCCCTAGTTCTTCTGGTTCATGAAGTTGTTATCTATGCTTAGTTTCAACATGAAGGTTGTAGAGAGGTGATTAGAAAGGTTTTTGGACAGAAAGCTTTAAACAATTTCGATTTGACAGTAAAATTAAGAAGGATTAATGAAGCTTCGCAAAGACAAAACCGAGAGTTTTTAACAATTATGTTAGAAAAGTGTTAGTGTTTAAACTTAGGATCGATGCCTTTCAAGAGAGTGGTATTGGGCCTATATCAATGCCTTTCTGTTATTTGTTTTGGTTTAGCTGCTTGGTATATTGATTTTACTTTTGATGTACATAATTTTTGCTTGAAATTATTTTTAATTCAAATATTAGTTTAGCTATTGCTGCCAAAATTGATAAGTATAAACATAAGGAGAAGAAGGAAAACAGAACAAAAAGAGAGAAGTTTAGAACCAAAAGAACCAATTTAGCTATTTGGTGCAAAGTGAATATTTCAAGAGGAAAGATTGATTTTTTATGAGCAGAGAGTTTGAATATTTATTTTTCTAATTACCATAGCTGTTTTTAGAAGACAATTTTGTTGAAGAGAAGGGTTTTACACCACTGTAAAATAAATAGTAAAAAGTTGTTAGCTGTATGGTTTTACACCACTGTAAAAGTAGTAAAAAGTTGTTAGTCATGTATGCAGGTTGTTAGCTGCTGAAGCTTCTAGGGAAAAATCTTGTGTATATATAGGCTGTTAATGAAAAGGAAAATCACGATTCTTATTATCTCCTAATCTCTTTCACAAATTTCATGCTGTGAAAATTGAATAAGTTCCTTAGTAAAAAAGTCATTTTCAACAGATTGAATGGTTTAGGTAAAGCTCAATGTTCACGCTTAGTATAAGCAAACTTAGTTTAAACTTTGATATTTATGTTACATTTTCAAATTTATTACATCATGCATTTTCTAATATTATATTTTTTTTCTAAAAAAGCAATAATGGCTCGTTTAGCAGTACGAAAGAAGATGCGCATTGTAACCATGCTTATTGCACAACTACAGATGATAGAAACTATGTTTCAAATGCTAATGCTTGTGGTCATTGCACTAATTCTTAGAAAATATAAAAATAGACCAAAAATACGTTATGGACATGAAAAACTTTATAGACATAATATACGGACACTCAACTTACAAAAAATTGTATTTGAAAGTGATAGACAAAGCGTCGATAATTGTCGAATGGATAGGGGAACATTTTTCAAGTTGTGTCACTTGTTAAAAAGTAAAGGGGATTAAAAGAAAGCCGATACTTGTGTATAGAAGAGATGGTTATTACCTTCCTTCACATTATATCCCACCATACAAAGAATAGGGTTCTAAAACGTCAAACATTCAGATCTGGTGAAACAATTAGTAGAGTTTTTCATGCAGTGTTAAACTCGATTTTGAAAATACATTCGGTGTTTTTTAAAAAACCAGAACCAATACAAGAGAATGCAACCGACGATAGATGGAAATGGTTTAAGATACTATCTCATAATTCTTAAATTACTAATATAATATAGGATAAAGTTAGATTTATTATTGGATAGTAATATTGTAATTTTAATTTATTTTATAAATGTAGGGATGTTTGGGGGCTTTAGATGGAACTTTTATTAAGGTTAATGTCGCTTCAAGTGATAGACCTAGATACAGAACAAGGAAAAATGAAATTGCAACAAATGTACTTGGTGTTTGTACACCAGACATGCAATTTATTTATGTCTTACCTGGATGGGAAGGTTCTGCAGCTGATGGTAGAGTATTGAGGGATGCTATTAGTAGAAGAAATGGTTTAACGTTCCACAAGGTAATGCTTAAATGATGAATATATAAATAAAATGAAGTAAAAATGTATTAATTTTTTATATTAATGTACTTCTTAACTTCAAATATAGGGTGTTACTACTTATGTGATGCTGGATACACAAATGGAAAAGGATTTCTTGCACCATATAAAGGTCAAAGATATCACTTGAATGATTGGAGACAAGGACACCAACCGACCACAGCTCAAGAATATTTCAACATGAAACACTCACAAGCACGAAATTGCATTGAAAGATGTTTTGACATCTTGAAAGCGAGATGGGCCATTTTAAGGGAAAAATCATTTTATCCCGTGAAAACACAATGTAGAATCATTTCTGCTTGTTGTCTCCTCCATAACTTCATTAGATCTGAGATGTTAGTTGACCCTATGGAAACTAACTTTGTTGAATTAGATAGTAATCAAGTTGAAGAGGTTAATGAGTCCGAAATGATCAGACATTGTGAGCCAAGCACTGCTTGGACTGAGTGGAGAGATAAATTAGCAACTGATATGTTTACTAGTTGGTTGGCCTCACATAATTTAGGATAGATTGTACTTTACATTATCTTTTGGCAATACTTTGTATCTTTTTCAACTATGGACAAAGTGTAATGTATTATTAAGTGAAGTTGTGCTTGTTTTGTTTTAAATTTAAGTAAATATTTATACTACTTTAAAGTTTCCTTTTTATTTTCATTTGACAGTTGTTATATTGACTTTAATTTGTGTCTTTTTTGTTTTATTCCTTCTTAGATTTCTTCAAAGTGTAACATGGCAACATCAAATATGGAGTCTCAAAGGAGAAAAAATCAAACAGTCGGAAGGACTAAACCCACAGCTTCTAAAAGGATGTGGACTAAACAGGAGGATGCTGCACTTATTGAATGCTTACACACTTTGGCTTTAGATCCACATTGGAAAGGAGACAATGGAACTTTTAGATCAGGGTATCTCTCTTATATTGAGAAAATGTTAGCAACCAAGCTTCCTACTGCACAAATTAGGGTCAATCCACATATTGAATCTAGAGTGAAGTTGCTAAAAAGACAATACAATGCTTTATCTAAAATGCTTAACATTGAAAGTGGATTTGGTTGGAACGAAGAAGAAAAATGTTTAACTGCACCGAAGGATGTTTTTGATGATTGGGTTAGGGTAAGTATGTAAATTTTGATTAAATTTCTCTTACATTTGTTATGTTACACACATATATATAATTATATAATTATATAATTATGTTATTTAATATTTGTTTGTTCTCTTGTAGAGTCACCCAACCGCGGCTGGTTTGAGAAACAAGCCATTTCCATTTTTGATGACTTAATTCAAATATTTGGGAAAGAAAGAGCTACAGGGGCTGCAGCTGAGACAACAGCCGATGCCGTAGAAAATCTTACTGCAGAAGACAATGCATTTTTAGATGCACTTGATGTTGAAGACGAAGGGGTAAAAGATTCTGAATCAGTGGAGGAGATAGGAGCTTCAAATTGCCAAGCATCTGTTGCTGTTGCCGCTACAATGAAAAGAGATGTATCTAGTAAAAAAAGACGTCGAAGTGATGATGGATTGTCCGATCTTGTTGAAGAGATGGGTAAGGTCGGTGCTGCTTACCAGAAAACTGCAGAATGCATTGCTGCGTTCTTCAAAATAGAGGCAGAGGGTAATGATCGGAGAATGTCGATTTTCGAAGAAATAATGAAAATTGAGAACCTCTCCAAGGATGACATGCTTGCTGCAGGTGAGTATATTAGCAAAGAAGCACATAAGGTAGATTTTTTCTTTTCTTTACCACAAGATTTCAAAAAAAATTATGTGCTTAAGCAACTACTGGAACGTAATCTCTCTCGACCATCCTCTCACATTGATCCTTCTACAGACGTGTAGATTTCGTGTCTATCCTTAGAATATATGGTTAGCATATTTTGACTTTAGAATATATAGTCATCTTTTTGTCTAGCTTCACTAAGTTTGATCTTGTCAAATAGCTTATGATGCTATAATTTTTTGTGTACAACAAAGCCAACATTATGCTTAAGTTTAGAATGTCATGGCTAGTGCTTAAGCTTAGAATGTCAAGTAGAACATATAAATTTTTGTGTACAATAGCTTTCGCTTAACTTTTTTGTAAGCCTAAACGTAACTAGCCTCTGATATATGTTAATTTGTTACTTGTTTTTGCTTTCTGGTGCTAAAGATATGTTAGTCACCAATAAAGAAACTACATTACATTGTATCGCAGGTTCGAATAGGTTCATAAAACAAATTTACAATTTAAAAATTGTAAATTTAGTGAAGAATATATATGTTTCTATCTGAAAAATAAGACATAGTCTTACCTACTTATGTTCATATGATTTATAGTGAGAGAAGTGGGAGAAATTTCAATAATAATAATAAATTAATTTAAAAGCAGATTTTTAAAAATTATTACATGTCTCATTTATTTTTTTAAGTTAAATGCAACTAAAAATTTTGATTATGAAAATATAAAAATTCATACCAACAATGGTTTTTAATTTTAAACTCAACTTTATACTATGAATTTGTTTGATATTATTGGTTATGTTTCATATATAAATAAATATAATACTTATGAAAATTATTTTAAAAATAAAAATTCGATATATTAGTTATATTAAAAATATTTTAAATTTTATTTTATGAATTTTTATCTAAATATTTTTAATTTACCAATAGAAGTTTAACTTGTTAAAAATAAAATATATCACAGGGACAGTTTGGTAAAATTTACTTTCTGGTAATCTTATATTTCCCAACCAAACACTGTCAACTTACATTCCTGCCAAACAAACCAAACAACGTAATATAACATTCCCAGTAATATATCAGGTAATCTTACATTCCAGTAATTCTATTCCTAGAAGTAATATTACATTCCGTGAACCAAACGCACCCTAAAACTTTCAGGTGTTTCTCAAATATTTGTAACGGTCAACAGTATTGAGCAGGAGGGATCCATGTAGAACTTGGGATGGGTTTATGTTTGCAAGTTTTTTTGGTTTATTTAATTTTAGGATAAATGTCACCGAAAGTTTTTATGTTTAGCGATTGTTTTATTTTAGTCATTTAATTTTTTTTAAAAAATTAGTTATTCTGATCATTTATATTTTTAATCGTTATTGTTTTAGTTATCCGAACATCAAACTCTATTAGCACTCGTTAATACGATGACATGACACGTTAATAAAATAAATAAATTTTTAATTTAATGCCAAAATTTTATTTTTTACCATCTTCCAAGTTTCACCTTAAAAATAAGGGTCAAATTTAGAATGGATATATGGTGACTTTTAGCTTTAAATTTCCATAGAATCAATTAGGGACGAAGTTATAATTTGAGTTTTAAAGGACAAACTATAAATGTTTGAAAATGGGATGAATTTATAAATAAATTATTTTTAAAAAAAAATCAAATAAAGTAACAAAAGTGAACCAAAAAAACTTTCGGGGAGGCAATTGACACTCTCCACCCACATAGTTCTACCGCTGGAAATGATGATCGCGAAAAAGGGTTGCTATCGTTCCATCATCATCGACGTGACGACGTCGTCATCAACCGGCGAAGGATGATAAAGTTGATCACCATAAGACAAATAAAAGCTATAATCGGGGCTATATTACACCAAAAACCCATTTTAAATAAACATCTAGAAAAATGGCCCCCGTAGACTATTATGTAGAAAATGACCCTCAAATCTGCCACATATGAAGAACTCGTGTTTCGGGGATCACGAGACATGACCCCGCGCTACGCAAAGAGCGAGTTCCACATATGTGGTAACACTTTTCAGAATAACGAACTTTACGGAAACTCGCGTTCTACGAAACACGAGTTCTCCGAGAATTTGAAGAGGCGACTGAATTTATCGCGGGGAACTCGCTTTCTGCAGAAAGCGAGTTCTTTGCAAATCTGGGTGGAAGAACAAGCGTCTATAGGCATGTTCGAGCAATATTTCGGGCTTATTAATCGTATATTTTTAGTAAACATTCAGTTTGGGTTCGTAGTACTGGAAATTCTCTTTCATATGGCACCAATATGGGCAATTTTCGTCCATTCTAAACCGACCTAAATTTGCTTAGAAAACGGTATCCTAGTTTGTTTTTTGAATGAATTTGCCTTTAAAAAGACGTAATAAACTTGGTTTATTAATTGAATAATAGTAATAAAAATGAAATTAAATATAAATTAAAAAAAGTATAAAAAAGAAATTACTAAAGAAAATTAAAATTCAGTAATTACAAAATATAAAAAGTAATGTCTTTCATAAATATAATTAAAACATAATAAAATATAAATTTGAAAAAAGGCCCTAATGATATCTATGTCCACTCGTTCCGCAGCGGGGTGCACGACGATCCCGTGGCGGATTCCTCCGAATGTCATGTGCTCTAGGGCCATTCTCATCATCATCAGCAGCAGCAGCAACAACAACATCATCATTATCGGCTCCAAAGATGTCCTCGAAATGCGGACTCCTGGTGGGACCGGGGCGGGTGGAGAACAAGCTGGCCGGTGGCGTATACTGGACAATGTTGTAGTCGAACTGTGATGCCAACGGTGAAACATCGATCACCGGAGAACCACTCATCGGCATGGAGAGACGATATGCATCTGAGAAGCTGAACTTGGGTGGAGGCCTCATCTGCTGAAACGTGGAAGGACCAGTGAAATTCTAAAATGTTGTTCCAGAAGATGATGCCCCTGCAGTGTCAGTTCGCGGTCTCGGATCGAGCTGCCTCGACTGGCTCTGGCTGGCTCGACGTTGGGGGCATGGGCGATTTTGGGAAGGCACCTCAATTTCTCGCTCTCGCTCCTCCGGAGGAAGCATATGCGGCTTCCCATTATGAAGTTACTACTGAAAATAATCGAAAGTGACGGACAAGGCCCGATCCGCAATGAGTGCGATGATGGGCAGTCGACTGGCATATTGGTCCATCCATTGATGGATCCAGTCAGCGTGATGATAGCCCCAATGAATTTTTGTCTTCCCCTGCCGCGTCAACCGATGTAATTCGTCCAAATTAGGCAGCAGATGCGGAACCCTTTGGATGTACCCAAATTGTCGTAGAACCCGATCTGTAGGATGCCACTCGACAATTTCGTAGTTGATGAGTGGCACTCGCAGCAACCATACGTGAGAGGACTGCACAATGTCTGGCAGAGTAATCTGGCGAATCGCAAGACTAGCGTATGGAGTCCATACGAACTAAAAAAAATTATTTGAACGTTGGTTATATGAAATTTGATTAGAGAAATAATATGAACTACAAATAAATTTTAGGATTACCATATCGTGGCGCATCTTGTCGATCACAAGCATGTAGTCTCGCTGATTGGTTGGCGGTCCCTGGTGGGTGAGTGCGCCGCCACACCTGTCATTAATGGAAAATAAATAAAATCGATAAAAAATTATTCAAAAAAAGATTCAATTAAATAATTTTAATAGTACCTCCGAAGAAGTGGAAATATGTAGGGGTGGGCTGTCTAGGTTGCGGGCTTAAAAATGACATCTGAAACCAAGCCCAAGACTGAAAGAGCAAAAGACATCCTCCAATTGCTTGTCTGTCAGGGTCGACAGTTCTGCAAAGCTCATTGAACAGAAAGCCCAAGACCGTTGCTCCTCAACATTTTGCTCTTGATTCCGCAAAATTAATTAGATGATATAACCACATGACATGCACTTTGTTGCGAGATTTATCAGGCATCAAAATCCCTCCAATAATGCGGAGGATGTGGGCACAAGCAAACCACTATGAAAATATATAATAAAAATATTTATAATAGTAAAAAAAGGCACGAAATATATAAAAATATTTAAATTATTAAGAAAACACGAAATATATAATAAAAAATACTTGTTTTGTTTCGTCATCCACATCGGGGGAGGACTGAAAACTCTTGGTCCAAAAAAATTATGAAGATTTTGTCACCGTCGAACGTGTTCGGCACCGCTCCCAACAGGTCACCACACAGGGTTGGCCAGTGACCATCGGCTATACCGGTAATAAGATCTTCGTCCGAAGGCAACCCAAGATGGTATGCGACATATTCTAGTGTAATTGTCGCCTCGCCACACGAAAAATGAAAGGTGTGTGTCTCTGGCCTCCATCGTTCAATTAAGGCGTTAATCAGAGGACGATTCAACTTTGTACCGCCCAATATTTTCGCGACGTGACCAAAACCAGCTTCCTCAATGAACGGCATAATCTTCGGATCCGGCGCGACGGTGATACTGTAACCCCCTTAACCCGGCCCAGACGGTTGACCCGAATTAAGAAAGTCACACGGGGAAAACCAAAGTCAACCCGAAAGTCAACTTTGATTAACGACCCTTTTTTTTCTTTTTAATCTTGTCTAAATGCACGTTAACCTTAGATGTGATCACACAACAACATACTCGAAGATCATAAACATCAGAGATCAAACAGGGACCCAATCGAACAATTAACAACTTTAGGGACCAAACTGTAAATTCTGAAAACTTTAAGGACTTAACCAGATTTTAAGTTACCAACTTAAAATTAATCAAGTTTCATGCTTCTCTGCCAAATTTCAGCTTAAACGGACATCCCAAACTCATACAATTGCACAAACAAGTTTCAGGACCAAAATGCAAACATTCCAAAACATTTAACTGCCACTGTCAGCCCCCAACGGTCACGTGTTCCGAAACTGGCAGAGCCCGTTTCGAAACGCGGGGCCGTTCCGCAACGCGTACCGAAACAGGTGGCTGGCAGAATGCTTTCCGTTTCGAAACGGTGTCTACCGTTTCGGACGCCTGGGCTGATTCAGGGCATCCGTTCCGAAACGGTAGTCCCTGTTCCGAAACGCCCTGCACATAATGCAGAAAAAGACATGCTTAAACACGCAATTGACCATCCGAACATACTCCAAAAGCCACCAAACTTTACCATCATGCAATTCAACATATAAGAGACATACTTGCATCAACAATTCAACATATTATCATCATATACGTAAAGCCCCAATTTTATAGGCATGCTTCCTACACAAGCAACCATTTAAACACAAAATCTCCAAATCCATCTCATATAAGCCAAAACATGATCCAACAACATTAACAACAACATATAACCATCCTTGTCCGAACATATACGAACACATAAACATTAACCCAAGAGATTCAACCCCAATGCCTTTATTAACTATAGCTATTCACCGAGACATACATCTCAAATGGAGTCCTCCTTGAATCCCTTGCTTCTCGCTGTCCAAACTTCAAGAATCTGCATTGATGGACAAAAAGGAGCGTAAGCACATAATGCTTAGTGAGGAATGCTCAAAACCAAAACACCATCAATGCAGCGAGTCATAAAACCTCTTTGAAAAGCAACTCGATTTGTTTACCAAGCAAAGTTTGAAAACCCCTTTTCAACAACATGCTTAAACCATGCATTGTTCAAACATGAAAACCAACCCTTAGCTTAGCAAGCTAAGAAAACCTTTTCAAAGCATAATTTGCAAAATCATCCATTTAACCATTCCATGCATAAACCCATATGCAAAGTTAAATTCATACCTTGGAAAACACTTCCATTTCATAACATACCTTTCTTATACTTGAAAATCATTCCAAGCAAGAAACCCTTTAAAACCATTTACTCAATCAATCCAACACATGCATTAAACAAAGGCAACTTATGAACCACAACATCATCATCACATGCCTTTTAAAACAAGTCTTAACAAGACTCCAATGCATTAAAGAGATTTCATGCACACATGCATCATTTACCAAATGATAATCAACACTTGTTCAACTTAACAAGTAAACATGCATTCACAAGCATTAAACACTTTTCATGCAACCATGCATCTTTTCAAGCATCCCATGCTTAATCATAATCAAGAACATTATATTGGCTCCCAAGTGATCAACCACATCCACTTTTCAACTCAACATCCAATCGGATACGCGGATCACAAGCGTTGTCCCCACGCTTCATACACACTACCAATCCAAGGTCCCCAAATGGACTTTTAAACACCATTTGACCTCAACATTCACAAGGTTCCCATGTATGGACTTTCAAACACCATACAACCTTAACTTTTCACAAGGTTCCTATGTATGGACTTTTAAACACCATACAACCTTAGCTTACACAAGGTTCCCATATATGGACTTTTAAACACCATATAACCTTAACATGCACAAGGTTCCCATGTATGGACTTTTAAACACCATACAACCTTAGCATCACCGATTGGTAGTTGTATAACATCACTAACGAGATCCGGGACACCCAACACAAGATCCACACATGGACTTTACACCACCATTGTGATCTTAACAAGCACAAGGTTCCCATATATGGACTTTTAACCACCATATAACCTTTGCTTAACCAAGGTCCTCGAATGGGCATTCAACCTCCATTATGACCTTAACCATCTCGTTAGGATACTTGAAGGGAGTTTACCGGTTCACTCTTAACCACTCCACCTCCAAGGCGACTTTATTCACGGTGCACCCAATCCTATAGCCGGCTAACTATATCCGATCAAAGAAACCAAGAACCATTTACATCACTTGCCAATATAACCAACTTACCACATTAGTCCAATGATTCACATGCATAATCATAATGCAAAAACCATCATTTACCATCATCAATCCACTGTTTTAAAGCATTACACAAAGCCATTGAACAACATGCAACACCATGCATCAAAACCACATTTTCAACGTATAAAACTAAGGATCTCTTACCTTGAGCATCCTTCACATATGGCTTTCAAAACCAGCATTAAACCATGCTTAAAATATGCTTTCAAAACAGAATATAAACCATGCAAATCACATGCATTGCAACCACCAAACACAATTGCTTTTTAAGCCAATTCACAACACAAACCAAGAGCGAAAATCCATATACTTACTCTTGAGCTTAGCAAAGTTGTTTAGACTTAAACTAAGCTCCCAAAACCATCAAACCTCGGTTTAAAAGCTGAAAACCCAACTTCACTCACCGATACACAAAACAAGGCTAGCCAACAAGCCTTCCAAGCATCCGAAACCTTCCACACCACCTCAAATGCTCACGGATCTTCCTCCCCTGTTTCAAGCACATAACAACAGAAGATTAATGCATCATTATGCATTAAAAACACCAGCAACACAACACAACTCGCTGCTCATCACAAATCCACCAATTCGGCTACCAAACACAACCGAAATCACCTCCAAACACTTCTAAAACTTCACCCAGCCAAGATCCATCACTTCTAACCATTTTTAAACATCAATTAACATCCAAAATGATCACAAACACGTCCTTATACCTCCAGGTATAACAGATCACCAAGATCACTCCAAAAACAACCAAAAACTCAAGCAAAACTTAGGAAATTCAACCTATCTGGGATTGCATTAATTAAACCTCAACTTATAATCAATTTAGCATTCATTTAACATCAATTTGACACTTCAAAACACTGCCCAAACAGATCACACGAAAATTTCACCAAAATCAAGCAAATCTTGCATTTTAAGCCAAAATCAAGATTTCAATTGAAAAGCCTTTAACAAATCACAAATCAAGGATTGAGAACTTAGGAATTTCAGTAAAGAACTGAGAGTTTAGAGGAGAAGGACGTTCTTACCTCCAAACTTGAGTTTCTCCCTTTTTGGAACCAAAAAGCTTGATGAAACAACTTGCAAATGGTGAGGTTTTGTTGTAGAGATGATTAGGAATCCAAAGAGAATTGAAAAGGAAGATTTGAGTGACAAAATCAGAAGTAAATCTCTGGAGAGAAAGTGTTTGGGTTGAGAGAAAAAGAGAGAAAATGAAAATTGGAAGAAAATGGAAAGTTGGTTACAAAATAGTAAAATGATTTCCCTCCACTTTTCTTAAGCTTTAAAATCAGAATTATACATCAAAATATCTTAGAAAAATCTGGAGAAACTCTTTTTGGAATAATAGCTCCTTAAAGATTCAAAGTTTCAACCCTTTATAAAACAGTCACGCAACTTTCAAAAATTACATTTTGGTCACTAGCCAAACTGTCACCCTTCCGAACCTCATTTTTCAAAATTGATTTCACAGTTCACTTTTATATATTAAAAGATGATTTTAGAACATTTTTCCATATTTTTAATGCAACCCGAACTAGGCTTTCCTAATTTCACCTTTATATATTCGAACCGCAACCCGACCGGTCCGGTCCAAACCCAAAACTTCCAAGCCCAAAACCGGGGCGTTACAACTCTACCCCTCTTAGGAAATTTCGTCCCCGAAATTTCAACTGGCGAAAAGAGAACCACAACCTTCCCAAAGCAACACACACGGCAACACAAAAGCCCCCAACCACCACTGAACACATTCCACACAAAAACTCCACCAACTCAACACCACCACATACTGTTCATAAAATCTAGAACACACAAAAATAGCCATAACTTAACCTTTCACATATCCGGACTGTACACAGCCCCAACATCAACCTGAAGAACTTCAACTTTTACAGCACACATCACCGTAACACACAACTCCCAAGACTTGATTACACAGCGACACTAACCAATCCAATTCAGCCACTTTGCAAACTTCTCTGCTTCTAAAACTCTTGCAAACTCCCAAACCTCTTCCAAGGATTTCCCAACAAGTAAAAATCCTTAAGCAACAACCGTTTACCCAAACTCCTCAACGAATGCTGATAATCCTTCACATCTGCCACTAACATTACCATAACGACTCACCAGGACTACTCACCCACCATCCAAAATTTACACCACAACCCCAACTCAACTCCGCCAACCGTATCACACACCACCAGCTGACTACAAAAGAAATTCACATACCCACAACCAGCCAACCACTACTCACAAGAACCCAACCAACCAACAATGGCATTTGACCTTTCATTGCCTATCCACCGCAAGCTTTGACCACAATACTTGCCTTACCAGATCATCGCTTATCCTAACATACATAACAACTCCTCAACTCCTCAAAAGGTTGCTAAGAACCAGCACTTACGAACCAACCCTTCCACAACAACTTAAATGCTAAGCTACCTCAGCACTTGGGAACACAACCACTAAACTACAACATCACTTAGCACCAAGGAACTACCCCTTCCACTTAGCTATTCAAACCACTTGACCGATTCTAACCTCAACCGGTACTCCTCACCACCAAACCACTAAACTCTTTAAGCATCAAACACTATCCTTCTACCAACAGGCTATACCACTCTCACTATTACTAGCAACTAGCTTAATATACTCCATTACTTCTAACTCTCACCCAACACCAAAACAACCTCTAAAGAACCCATCATCCAACCTAACCCAACCACCATACTAACAGATTCGATTAGTTATTAGCGAGTGTGAACGTTCGTATGCATGGTCACCAATATGCCCTATTAATGCCTAATGTACATGTATGCAAAACCTCTAATGTCATGCCACATGTATGCATGGACCAGCACATATAAAATATAGCATATAACAATGATTTTAACTGTGCATGAATGCCAGTTCACACCCTCCAATAACATCCTCAGAATCCGTCTAAGGACAATCTCCTTCCTCACTTCTAACTTATATAACTCCATCATACCATCATACCAACAACCATTAACCACAAAACTCACTAAAACCTTCTTCACACCAAAGATGTTTCCAAAACTACAACTATTACCTCAACATGCTGGCAACAAGACTAAACTTACCACGCAAGGAAAACCAACAGAAACCCAACTAAGGTAACTAGAGCAAAGATTACTTAACAAAATTACCTGAAAACACATCACCACCCTGAAGCTTCATCAGACGAGCACTCTTCCTCGCGGAACCATCATCCTCCTGCCGTACCGCTGCAGCACCAGCTAACACTTTAAGGTCATCACCATCTCCCTGCGGTAAAGAACCCTGGCTATTCCGAGCCAACATCAAACAATCACGTCTCATATGCCCAGCAGACCCACATTTCCAGCACTTCTCATTTCCCAAACTCTTCACAACCTTCTGCTCTTTCTGCCACCTCTGAACCTTGCTTCGGCCGTGCCCACGACCTTTTAGAGACCCTTTGGCTATCACCAAAGCTGACTTCACCCCAAGAGGACAATCGCGCTTAACATGCACTTTAGAACCACAGTTCCAGCAAGCACCCGCGCCCTAACAACCTCCAACATGGCGCCTTTCACAACGGTCACATACCGGTGGCTGAGCTTCCACTCCTTGCTCAAGCAACACTTGCTACACAACAGCACTACCTTCACATTGCTTAACCCTTGGAAACTTCTCTCCAAGATACCTTCCATAAAAGGCAGATACAAAGAAATCCCAGTCAATATCATGTATATGTGACGCCACCGCCACAGATGTCCACCAGACACATGCATCCTCCAACATCAAAGAGACAACACTTCCCAGCTTACAAGCATAATAACAACCTTCCTGATCCAGAATCAGAATCACACTGGCCAACCAAGCCTCAAATGTCTCAGGTGAAGAACCATGATACTCCACAGCACCCAAATCCAACAAACGCTGCCTCGGCAAACCCACACATCCTACAGCCAGCACATCCACTGACTTTACCCTTGCTACAGCCTGAGATGTTCCCAACACCTCTTGAGCAACAGGTGATGAACTCTTCATCACAGAACCAGCTTCTTCCTCCTGCCTTACCACCTCAACTCCAGGCACAGAAGACTGAGACGAAACACCTCTACAGAAGGGTGAATTCCAAGCCTTAACAACCTACCCTAAGGCAGCAACCATCTCACCCAACTGCCATTCTATCAACGACTTCGCCATACTACTAACAACAACAAACAATCGCAACAAAACAAACAAACCAGTTAGACCAGCTTTAAGCAAGGATTCAAACTCCAACTCCAAAATAACACAATAGCTATAATAATAAGGCAATGGGTATCCCGAATCCCCCCTCTATTACATGACATAACAGTCAACACGAACATGGATATCACAACATCAAGCATATCAAACAACATACTTCGATCATGCTTTCATTAAACAGCATCCACTTGCAACAGCATACTATCCACATAACATACTCATTTCACTTTCATCATGCATTAAACCAACTCACAACATCAGCATATCTCCACGTAAGCTCAACCAAGATTCTTAAACACAAAGCATGCTTGCAAATATCAACAACTTACTCAGAAACACGTGTTTCAACCAACTTTCATCCACACAACAAGGTAAACATCAACACACATCACAACAATTTACCATTTTCCCCAAGCATTCGCAACTTAGCTCTGATACCACCAAATGTAACCCCCTTAACCCGGCCCAGACGGTTAACCCGAATTAAGAAAGTCACACGGGGAAAACCAAAGTCAACCCGAAAGTCAACTTTGATTAACGACCCTTTTTTTTCTTTTTAATCTTGTCTAAATGCACGTTAACCTTAGATGTGATCACACAACAACATACTCGAAGATCATAAACATCAGAGATCAAACAGGGACCCAATCGAACAATTAACAACTTTAGGGACCAAACTGTAAATTCTGAAAACTTTAAGGACTTAACCAGATTTGAAGTTACCAACTTAAAATTAATCAAGTTTCATGCTTCTCTGCCAAATTTCAGCTTAAACGGACATCCCAAACTCATACAATTGCACAAACAAGTTTCAGGACCAAAATGCAAACATTCCAAAACATTTAACTGCCACTGTCAGCCCCCAACGGTCACGTGTTCCGAAACTGGCAGAGCCCGTTTCGAAACGCGGGGCCGTTCCGCAACGCGTACCGAAATAGGTGGCTGGCAGAATGCTTTCCGTTTCGAAACGGTGTCTACCGTTTCGGACGCCTGAGCTGATTCAGGGCATCCGTTCCGAAACGGTAGTCCCTGTTCCGAAACGCCCTGCACATAATGCAGAAAAAGACATTCTTAAACACGCAATTGACCATCCGAACATACTCCAAAAGCCACCAAACTTTACCATCATGCAATTCAACATATAAGAGACATACTTGCATCAACAATTCAACATATTATCATCATATACGTAAAGCCCCAATTCTATAGGCATGCTTCCTACACAAGCAACCATTTAAACACAAAATCTCCAAATCCATCTCATATAAGCCAAAACATGATCCAACAACATTAACAACAACATATAACCATCCTTGTCCGAACATATACGAACACATAAACATTAACCCAAGAGATTCTACCCCAATGCCTTTATTAACTATAGCTATTCACCGAGACATACATCTCAAATGGAGTCCTCCTTGAATCCCTTGCTTCTCGCTGTCCAAACTTCAAGAATCTGCATTGATGGACAAAAAGGAGCGTAAGCACATAATGCTTAGTGAGGAATGCTCAAAACCAAAACACCATCAATGCAGCGAGTCATAAAACCTCTTTGAAAAGCAACTCGATTTGTTTACCAAGCAAAGTTTGAAAACCCCTTTTCAACAACATGCTTAAACCATGCATTGTTCAAACATGAAAACCAACCCTTAGCTTAGCAAGCTAAGAAAACCTTTTCAAAGCATAATTTGCAAAATCATCCATTTAACCATTCCATGCATAAACCCATATGCAAAGTTAAATTCATACCTTGGAAAACACTTCCATTTCATAACATTCCTTTCTTATACTTGAAAATCATTCCAAGCAAGAAACCCTTTAAAACCATTTACTCAATCAATCCAACACATGCATTAAACAAAGGCAACTTATGAACCACAACATCATCATCACATGCCTTTTAAAACAAGTCTTAACAAGACTCCAATGCATTAAAGAGATTTCATGCACACATGCATCATTTACCAAATGATAATCAACACTTGTTCAACTTAACAAGTAAACATGCATTCACAAGCATTAAACACTTTTCATGCAACCATGCATCTTTTCAAGCATCTCATGCTTAATCATAATCAAGAACATTATATTGGCTCCCAAGTGATCAACCACATCCACTTTTCAACTCAACATCCAATCGGATACGCGGATCACAAGCGTTGTCCCCACGCTTCATACACACTACCAATCCAAGGTCCCCAAATGGACTTTTAAACACCATTTGACCTCAACATTCACAAGGTTCCCATGTATGGACTTTCAAACACCATACAACCTTAACTTTTCACAAGGTTCCTATGTATAGACTTTTAAACACCATACAACCTTAGCTTACACAAGGTTCCCATATATGGACTTTTAAACACCATATAACCTTAACATGCACAAGGTTCCCATGTATGGACTTTTAAACACCATACAACCTTAGCATCACCGATTGGTAGTTGTATAACATCACTAACGAGATCCGGGACACCCAACACAAGATCCACACATGGACTTTACACCACCATTGTGATCTTAACAAGCACAAGGTTCCCATATATGGACTTTTAACCACCATATAACCTTTGCTTAACCAAGGTCCTCGAATGGGCATTCAACCTCCATTATGACCTTAACCATCTCGTTAGGATACTTGAAGGGAGTTTACCGGTTCACTCTTAACCACTCCACCTCCAAGGCGACTTTATTCACGGTGCACCCAATCCTATAGCCGGCTAACTATATCAGATCAAAGAAACCAAGAACCATTTACATCACTTGCCAATATAACCAACTTACCACATTAGTCCAATGATTCACATGCATAATCATAATGCAAAAACCATCATTTACCATCATCAATCCACTGTTTTAAAGCATTACACAAAGCCATTGAACAACATGCAACACCATGCATCAAAACCACATTTTCAACGTATAAAACTAAGGATCTCTTACCTTGAGCATCCTTCACATATGGCTTTCAAAACCAGCATTAAACCATGCTTAAAATATGCTTTCAAAACAGAATATAAACCATGCAAATCACATGCATTGCAACCACCAAACACAATTGCTTTTTAAGCCAATTCACAACACAAACCAAGAGCGAAAATCCATATACTTACTCTTGAGCTTAGCAAAGTTGTTTAGACTTAAACTAAGCTCCCAAAACCATCAAACCTCGGTTTAAAAGCTGAAAACCCAACTTCACTCACCGATACACAAAACAAGGCTAGCCAACAAGCCTTCCAAGCATCCGAAACCTTTCACACCACCTCAAATGCTCACAGATCTTCCTCCCCTGTTTCAAGCACATAACAACAGAAGATTAATGCATCATTATGCATTAAAAACACCAGCAACACAACACAACTCGCTGCTCATCACAAATCCAACAATTCGGCTACCAAACACAACCGAAATCACCTCCAAACACTTCTAAAACTTCACCCAGCCAACATCCATCACTTCTAACCATTTTTAAACATCAATTAACATCCAAAATGATCACAAACACGTCCTTATACCTCCAGGTATAACAGATCACCAAGATCACTCCAAAAACAACCAAAAACTCAAGCAAAACTTAGGAAATTCAACCTATCCGGGATTGCATTAATTAAACCTCAACTTCTAATCAATTTAGCATTCATTTAACATCAATTTGACACTTCAAAACACTGCCCAAACAGATCACACGAAAATTTCACCAAAATCAAGCAAATCTTGCATTTTAAGCCAAAATCAAGATTTCAATTGAAAAGCCTTTAACAAATCACAAATCAAGGATTGAGAACTTAGGAATTTCAGTAAAGAACTGAGAGTTTAGAGGAGAAGGACGTTCTTACCTCCAAACTTGAGTTTCTCCCTTTTTGGAACCAAAAAGCTTGATGAAACAACTTGCAAATGGTGAGGTTTTGTTGTAGAGATGATTAGGAATCCAAAGAGAATTGAAAAGGAAGATTTGAGTGACAAAATCAGAAGTAAATCTCTGGAGAGAAAGTGTTTGGGTTGAGAGAAAAAGAGAGAAAATGAAAATTGGAAGAAAATGGAAAGTTGGTTACAAAATAGTAAAATGATTTCCCTCCACTTTTCTTAAGCTTTAAAATCAGAATTATACATCAAAATATCTTAGAAAAATCTGGAGAAACTCTTTTTGGAATAATAGCTCCTTAAAGATTCAAAGTTTCAACCCTTTATAAAACAGTCACGCAACTTTCAAAAATTACATTTTGGTCACTAGCCAAAATGTCACCCTTCCGAACCTCATTTTCCAAAATTGATTTCACAGTTCACTTTTATATATTAAAAGATGATTTTAGAACATTTTTCCATATTTTTAATGCAACCCGAACTAGGCTTTCCTAATTTCACCTTTATATATTCGAACCGCAACCCGACCGGTCCGGTCCAAACCCAAAACTTCCAAGCCCAAAACCGGGGCGTTACAGATACGATTGACGTATAACGTCAATGCGCGTTCGTAGTGCTCAAAAAAATAAAATTGTAATAATAAATAAAAAATAAATAAATAAAATAAGGTAAAAATTAAAAAAAAATTAAAAATGTAAAGAATATTACCTCATTAGTGGTCCTCCAGTAGTCGAACACGTGTTGCTGGTCTAGTTGCAATAAACCAGCCATTTGTATTGAGTATGAAAAATATTAGTGTAGAAGAAGAAGAAGAACTCGCTTTGTGATTTGTGTGTGGGGTAGGGACCGACTATTTATAGAAGAGATTGCGCCCCCTGTGAAGAGATATTAAATAGAATTCGTGTTCTACTAAACGCGATATCCTAAAGAACTCGCTTTACACTAAACGGGCAGAAAGGACCTCGCGTTCTACAGAGCGCGAGTTTTTGAAGAACTCCCTCTTTGTAGGACGTGAGGTCACGAGATTTTTAAATCGAGAGTTTATATAATATAATATATATTAATAAATAATAAAATTATTATATTATGGCTATATTTATTAATACATTTGAATATTAGTATAATATAATAAATTTTTTTGTAGTTATCCTATCTTATTTATTAATTATAGTAATATGAATAATATAATTATGAATGATATATTTCAATTTAAAATCAGATTTAAATATTTCTTTTTTATAATTGAAAGGATTAAGGTATTTCTTTACAATTAAAATGATAAAATCGCATTTGCAACCAACCAACATTTATTAAAGAAGTTGAAACTTGTTCTGACGGTGATGCTAATGACTGGCCCTCGTGAATCTTGCCTTGCACTCGATGCCTGTCTTGAATCTTGGAGGTCTATTGGATATATTGTCACTTTCATGCCATTCAAAAAGACCTCGAATTTCCTGATATTGTGATTTGTTGTTGTCGATCCTCGTGAACAAAAATACGGAATAGTTAACATCTGCTCAACATATATATGCAACTACAAATAACGACAAATCACAATATTAGAGAAATTAGTTTAGGAATAAATTTTCCCGATACGTGATTTGTTGCCAGTAGTAGTTACAACCCAAAACTTCACGCACATATTGAGAAGGCAATTTTTTCCCGATTGAGTGTTGCTTCCCTTCCTCGATCAGATGGGTATTTATAGAAACAGAATACCGCGATGACGTGGCGAACTCGTGTTCTGTGAAACGCGAGTTCTTTAGAAACTCGTACTTCGTAAAACGCGAGGTCACTGACACGTCAGGAATCATATTCCTACCAAAGTCGCTCTTTGCAGAACGCGATTTGCCTTGAGGTTCGACGAGTTTGGGCTATATATACTCGAACGTTGCTGAATATTTGTACTTGTATTGAGTTGCAAAGTTTGAGTATTCAAATGATTAGAAAATCTGTTGGGTAGAAGATGTGGTGCAACGTATCGTTTGTGTTTGTGTAACATGATCGACAAATCACAATATCAGGTAACTTTTGTTGTTTCTGTACAAGGTAACATAACATGGCGAGCCAGTGTAAGGGTACATTTGCTGAATCAAGAAGATGATGAAGTGGCTCATGGTGGATCAATGACCCGTGCGAAATCATGTCGGGTGCAACTTGAGGTGTCCTCTCTAGGCTTTTATCATATGGCGCGTGCCGATTACATTTGATAATGCGGGTCAAAGCTTCTACTATTTTCGGTGTTTTTGAAGCCATGTTAAGACACCTGCATGTAACGGTGTTGGTGACATTTGTATCGTGGAAGAACACCGGTGTTGGTGACATTTGTATCGTGTTGGTGACAATTGTTTTTAACATACAAAAAATAAAAATTTAATTTACATATGTAATATTTTATGTGTTTCAAAGCTTGTCTTCTATAAAAACAATAATTTGAAAGAACACCAGTTCATTTACACCCTATAAATAGACCCCATGCCTCAAGTTTGAACTCACCCTTTCATCTACTTTCAATGTAATGGCTGCAAACGTAAATGATTTACCATCTTTTGGGAGTCACTCCTGTGATGCTGATGTAGATACTGACGGTGAACTAGAAGTTTGGATAATATTCAGTGTGAAGAAATTGGTAGAGGATGCAATTAAAAACTACAACATACGCCGATCAGTTCGTTCGATAGTGATGAAAACGACTGCGGACAAATATATCGCAGAATGTGTTGAAAAGGGCAACGACTGTAACTGGATGATTCATGTATCACAAACAAAGACGCTGAACAATGTTTAGCAGATAAGAAGATACGAATGACCTCATACATGCCGGTTGTAACAAAAAATTGACATGAAATATGTATGTGTTTGTTAATTACATATTTTATGATTGTTAACTATTTGAAAATTGAAGTGGTCAAGATGTAGAAAATAATATTTGCGATAATTATATTAACAAAAAGTAGTACAAGATTGTTAATTGAAAGAAGTACACAAGCATTAAATTAATAAGCATACTTAAATCTACGAGAATGAATCATTTTCGATGCCCTCGTAGTCAGTACTTATGTCAAAAGTTAAGTTTAGTTCCTCAATTTTTTGTTCCTTTTCCTGCCGTCTCCTATAATTTTGTGTAAATATCACGTCCTCGTCTTCAAGCTTAAGTATTGTTGATGAACTGAAGCCGCCATCAAAGTTTACACTGAGCTCGATGTTCGTACCCCAGCACTTTTGTATGCCCAAAACATCTTGCGCATATCTTTCTGATTGGATAGTGTTAGCATGTAGTGTTCTTCTGGGCCGGGCTCATTCACTGGAACTTTGGCACACAACACAAAAATTTTGGAGCTTGTAGACTCTTTAACTCTTGTTGAAATCAACTCAAACAATTCATCTCTTGTGTTTTTCTCATTGAAAGAAGTGTAGAAGTAGGTTCCACGAAAGAAAACAGTAGCAGAAAAATGTGCCATAATTTGTATTTGTATGAGTGGTTTGGCAACGAAGTATGTGTAGAAATTGTTTGAGTAGTGTAAAAATTTTGTAACTCCGACATAACATTTATAGAGTAGAACAATGTCGAAATAATTTGTCAAAGTCGCGTTGTACAGGACGCGATTTTTCCTGCGGAGAGAGAAATTGCGTTTTACATGACGCGATTTTCGACATTATTCAAAAAAGTCGCGTTTTACAGGACGCGATTTTCGACATTATTCAAAGAAGTCACGTTTTACAGGACACGATTTACATATTATTTCTGACTCCGATAACATCACTATGATCAGAAAACATTATATAAAGCTCAAGCGCAAGAGCCCACCCTGAACAAAATTGATGGTGAGATTCCACCATAATTTCTACATCAGCGTCGTCCATAATGTGGAATAATGAGTACGTTAATGGTTTTAACGACGTCAGTATTCTATACTTCAACGGTTCCATCTTTTGCCCAGGAATATGTGGAACATGTTTCTTCACTCCATTCATTAACTTCTTAAACGATAAGTTGTATGGCAGCGGAAGCAATATACTACTTGACGACTGAAAAACGACGCCGAGAGATGCATCATCGATTATCTGCCCATTATAGTATACCAAAGCTGTAATAGTTTCTCGTCTCGACATATTATATCGATCTAAGTTCTTACAAATTAAATTCCAACCTTCCCGGTATATATATACTGAAGAAGTCGCGTTCTATAAAACACGATTTTTCAGCCGGAGGATACAATTTACTTCAAATATTCAAACAATATTACTTACCTCCATTTGTCTCACTTATTCAAACATGTATTCAATTCGGTTTGATATATCGTTGTACATAGTACCATTATTATTCACCCGGACCAAAATATTTGTTTTTTCAGACGTGTCAGTGTTTGACTCGATAATGAACTCACGTTATGTAGAACGCGTGAACCAAAGGAACTCGTGTTCTGTAAAACGCGAGATCCACAAATCTGATAGAACCTCACTTCCTGCAGAAAGCGAGTTCCCTGACACGTTTGCAGAAGTGAGATTCTCTGGGATTTTCCGGATGAATAAGATACAATAAGTCGCTTTGTTCCCTTATATGTAGCAGAATGCAATACTGATATTGTATAACATTCACAAAACAAGTCTTTCAATTTTTTCAAGTCTTTCAATTGCCAGAAAAATGTCAAGACGAGGAGGTGTTGCTGCTCTAGTATACTAAGATGGCGAGATAATCACCGATGCCTCACTCGACGTCGTTTTTCAGTCATCGAATATTGTAACACTAATGATTCCGATGAGATTATCCTACAAGAAGTTTATTAAGGAATTGGAGAGCAATGTCCCACATGGCCAAAACCAAAATATGTCTGACTTGAAGTATTGTCTGCCGATCTCTATAGATCCGTTAACGTACTCCGTATGCTACATTGTGGACAACGGTGATATAGAGCTGATGCTGTCAACCCACTTGGAGTATTCATTAGACGGTCCCCTAGAGCTGTATGCATCATTTTTTTATTCTAATCTTGCTATTGAAATCCCAACATGGAGACGGGCGAATTTCAACTTTGATCTGAATGCCAATGTTGATAGTTTGACGACCAGTTTACAAAATGATTTCAATCTGCTAACTACATACATTCCACACAACGAGTTCGATGCATCATCGTCTGTTGTGCCAAGACATTCGTGCGTAGCTAGTTTCAGGTTCGACTTGAACCAGCCCCCGAACTATGAATTCTATGCGCCAAGACCTACAGCGTACAATTTGTACATACATTATACTATAGGGGAGGCAGCGTCATCATCCAGATGAGGTCCGGCCATGAAGCATTTAACCCCTTCGATGATTCCTCATATAGACGATACTCAGCGTATGTCCCTAGCACGAAGTACGTTCAACCATCTATGAGGAGACATTCTTGTGTTGATGCTCTCGAATTTGATCTTGGAAATACGGTTCATGAGCAGTCTCGTGAGCGATCTCGCAATCGACGACGCTGAACAATACTGGTTCGAGGGGGATAATTCAGACGAAGAACCGCATAGTGAACTCGGACCCGTAGGCGACGAGCAAGGGCCCTTCTATGAAGAACCATAAGACGTGATTATTCCAACAATTGATATGGATGCGTTGGAAGGCAACGAAGAACACCCGACAACAAGAAACGTTCCAGTATCGGCCACACCTATTTCTTATTACCAACTGTAGAACTAGTGTTTTTATATAATAATTGAAAAAATGTTTTGGACTAATTTGAAAAGAATTTAAAACTTGGTTTTAAGTCCAAATAACTTGAATTTATGTTTGAGGGATTTTAAGAGGTTTTTGGAAAAACTTTTCATGCTTTTATATAGCCAAACTTAAGTTTTCAAGCTACCCGTACCGATACGGTCCAACCCGTATCGATACCTTTTTGCCCCAGTTTGGTCACTACCAAAACCCGTATCGAAACAGGCTTGGCCGTTTCGATATGGATCTGGATCGTTTCGGTACGCCTGGTAAGCGTACCGATCCCCTTTCCAACAACCCCAACGACTATTTCCCAACGGTCATTTAAAAGTGAAACTGTACCGATACGCCCTCAAGCGTATCGATACGCCTAGGCTGGCAAGAGCCCAACAGCTAGTTTCTGATGAAGGTCGTGCCGATACGGGTCCAAGCGTATCGATACGGAAGGCTGCAGAACAACATTAATGAAGGGAAATAAAGTCCTCAACGGCTCCAAATCATCCCCAACAGTTAGTAACGACTACAAACTCATCAAGGAGTATAAAAGGGACCTCCAAGCATCAAGTAAAGGCTAATGCTTCAATTGTCAATCAACAAATGATCAAAAAGTGTCTTTGTACTTAAATTGTCAATTCTTGTATAGACAAACACTAGTGAGCCAAAATTGTCAAATTTGCTCAAGTGTTTTAGGTTTTGGGTGAGTGCTTAATTGTGCAAACAAACACCTATTAGAGGGTTTTAAGTTTGCTTCTTGTTTCTCTTTGTAAGAGAGGGTTTCAATCAAGGCTTTGGGTAGAAAGCTTGATACCTCCTAAGCCTAGAAAAGGGGAAGAGCAATTAGTGGAATTGTTGGAAATCCTTAGTGGGGAGCTAAGGTAGTGGATGTAGACCTTGGTTAGAAGGTTGAACCACTCTAAAATCATTGTGTCAATCTTTGTTTTAGCTTCCTAAACCCTAACACCCAAATATCCACCTCTCCACCACTTGGTGAGCAAGAACGGTTGAACGAATCGAGCCCCACACAACTCAACAATTGGTATCAGAGCTTGGCTCAATCGAAGAGGATTCACATCCTATTGAGAAGATCCGGCAAGCTCGATCACTAGTTCATCAACCAGCTCAAATGACACAATCTATCCACAAACCGCCTTTCTTTGACGGAACCCACTATGCCCATTGGAAGATAAAGTTGAAGTTCTTCATCAAATCTAGAGATTACAAGCTATGGGATATAGTTGAAGATAGTCCGTTCGTGCCTCAAAGAAGCAAAGCGGAGTGGAGTGCCGACGATCGTAAGAAGATGGAGCTTAATTGCAAAGCCTTGCACATCTTGTTTTGTGCTTTTGGCCCAACCATCTATGAGAAGATGTCTTCTTGTGAGAGTGCCAAGGAGGTATGGGAAAAGCTTGAAGTCACATACGAGGGGACCGATGAAGTCAAGGAGACCAAGATTGGGCTCCTAACCTTTGAGTATGAGAACTTCAAGATGGATCCGGAAGAGAACATCGAGAAGATGTTTGATAGGTTCTCCACCATCACCAATGGTCTTAAAGGTTATGGAGAAGCCATCTCGAAAGAGAAGCTTGTCCGAAAGCTCATCTACTCACTTCCCGAGTCATGGGACTCAAAGAGGACCGCCATCATCGAAGCAAAAAATTTGAAGACTTTGAAGCTTGATGAACTCATGGGGTCACTCATTACTCATCAAATCATGAAGAAGAATAAAGAGGATGAGAAAAAGAGGGAAGAAATTAGAGCTATGGGAGAGAAGAAAATCAAAGGGCTTGGCATCAATGCTAGTGCCATGGCTCTCAAGTCCTCCACTTTCCATCATGTCTATTCTAGTGAAGAGGAGGATGAAGATGGAGAGATAGTTCATCTTTTCAAGAAGTGTGCCCCATTCATGAAGAAAGCTTTGAGAGAGCTTGAACGAGAACCCAAGAGAAAGGAGAGGGTAAACACTTCAAGCCATAAGAAGAAGGCACATGTGGCTACTTGGAGTGATGAGGACTCCACCAACGATGAACAAGCCAACCTTTGCCTTATGTCCATCGAAGAAGATTCAAGGGTAACTTCTAATTCATCTACTTCATGTTCTTATTCTTTTGATGAATTACAAGATGCCTATGATGATTTGGTTTTAGATTTTAAAAATCACATTTTGAAGAGCAATAAAGTGATTTCAAAGTTGAAAATTCAAAATGACTTGATTTCTAAAACCAAACTTGAACTTGAAGCAAAACTCAAGGAGTTTGAACTAAAATGTTTTTATTTGCAAAAATTGCTTCAAAAAGTTCAAGAGGAAAAAGATTTGATTTCCAAAGAGATTGAAGAGAAAAACAATTTTGGAAAATCAAACTTTTATGTTAGACAATATAGTGCTCCTAGATTTGTAAAAGGAAAATGTTTTAGAAGTGTTTGGGTCCCAAAAGGACTAACCACTTCAATTAAAAAGGATGACATTGAAAAATGGATTCCTAAGGGGACTAAAATTTGTGCTACTAACGTCTATGGATCCAAAGCAATTTGGATACCATAAATCACTTGATTGTCTTTTGCTAGGTGTTATGGAGATGTTCAACAAGTCAAACATTGAGGGGGAGCTCCATGCACACAAGGAAGAACACTTGAAGAAGGAAGGCTTCACATCCTCCCTTGGATTCAAGTGTTGGTAAAAATCTAGTTGTTTTTGCATTTATTTGTTTTATTTTTATTTTATTCAACTAGATGATCATAAATGTTGGATTAACATTTTGATGATGCTTTGAGTAAGGGGGAGCCATTTTAAAACCAAAATTCTCATTTTTTGTCAATTTTTTACCTCTATTGTTATTTTGAACTTAATGTTTTAAATTCTTTTTGATATAACAAAAAGGGGGAGAAATGGTTTGAAAAATTGGATTTTCAAATGAATAAGGGGGAGCTTTATTTGATTTCATATCTTAAATCTCTTATTCACATTTTTAAAGTTAAAGGGGGAGAATCTCAAACAATTTTTCAAGTGAATTTTATTATATCAAAAAGGGAGAGATTGTAGAACTAGTGTTTTGATATAATAATTGAAAAAATGTTTTGGACTAATTTGAAAAGAATTTAAAACTTGGTTTTAAGTCCAAACAACTTGAATTTATGTTTGAGGGATTTTAAGAGGTTTTTGGCAAAACTTTTTATGCTTTTATATAGCCAAACTTAAGTTTTCAAGCTACTCGTACCGATACGGTCCAACCCGTATCGATACCTTTTTGCCCCAGTTTGGTCACTGCCAAAACCCGTATCGAAACAGGCTTAGCCATTTCGATACGGATCGGGATCGTTTCGATACGCCTGGTAAGTGTACCGATCCCCTTTCTAACAACCCCAACGGCTATTTCCCAACGGTCATTTAAAAGTGAAACCGTACCGATACGCCCTCAAGCGTATCGATACGCCTAGGCTGGCAAGAGCCCAACGACTAGTTTCTGATGAAGGTCGTACCGATACGAGTCCAAGCGTATCGATACGGAAAGTTGCATAACAGCATTAATGAAGGGAAATAAAGTCCTCAACGGCTCCAAATCATCCCCAACGGCTAGTAACGGTTTCAAACTCATCAAGGAGTATAAAAGGGACCTCCAAGCATCAAGTAAAGGCTAATGCTTCAATTGTCAATCAACAAATGATCAAAAAGTGTCTTTGTACTTAAATTGTCAATTCTTGTATAGACAAACACTAGTGAGCCAAAATTGTCAAATTTGCTCAAGTGTTTTAGGTTTTGGGTGAGTGCTTAATTGTGCAAACAAACACCTATTAGAGGGTTTTAAGTTTGCTTCTTGTTTCTCTTTGTAAGAGAGGGTTTCAATCAAGGCTTTGGGTAGAAAGCTTGATTGTGTATAAGGGTTACCTCCTAAGCCTAGAAAAGGGGAAGAGCAATTAGTGGAATTGTTGGACATCCTTAGTGGGGAGCTAAGGTAGTGGATGTAGACCTTGGTTAGAAGGTTGAACCACTCTAAAATCATTGTGTCAATCTTTGTTTTAGCTTCCTAAACCCTAACACCCAAATATCCACCTCTCCACCACTTGGTGAGCAAGAACGGTTGAACGAATCGAGCCCCACACAACTCAAAACCAACCACCATCCCATTTCATGACGGTTGATATGGATGCGTTGGACGTTCCAGAATTTTCACAATAACAATACCAAACAATTGACGGTAGAATCAACCGTGCTGATGGTGAACTGGCCATTGGGATGACGTTCCTTACAAAAGAACTGGTGGTGGCCACAATTAAGCAATACAACATTTACCGGGATGTTACGACGAATATGGAGAAAACCCAATCGAGTTTCTACAAGGAGTTGTGCACCCAAAAGAATTAACAATGTAAGTGGAAAATTCGTGTATCTCAATTGAAGAAGGTGGGCGGCCTGTGGAGAATCACAAAACTAGAAGGGCCCCATACATACACCGTTACTAGCCTAAGTCAGGATCACAAGAACCTCGATGTGCACGTCCTCTGCAACACCTTCATGCTACTAGTAAAAGAAAATACCCGGGTCACGGTTCGCATCTGTCAGGCTACAGCTCAACAGGTCCATCACTACTATCCTGAATACCATAAATCATGGTATGCAAAGAACCGGGCCGTAGAAAAAATGTTTAGCCAATGGTAGGAATCTTACAATGAGTTGCGCCCGTGGCTAAACCGATGCAGAAACACATACCCGGAATGGTTTTCAAACTTCATATGGTTCTGGAATACGAAAATGATCGTGTCGTTTGAGGTGCTTGTCAATTCCACCGGCTATTTTTGACATTCCCCCAGTGCATTAATGCATTCAAGCACTACAAACCGATGGTTCAAATCGGCGGTACATGGTTGTACGGGAAATATACACAGGTCCTACTTCTGGCGGTTGCACAAGACGACAATCAGAAAACCGTGCTTATAGCATTCACAATTGTCGAAAAAGAGGATCTCGAGTCTTGGGTGTTCTTTCTTAAGAACCTACGGAAACATGTTCTTTCTCATGTAATGCGGGCAAGGGACGATGGGATATGTCTTATTTTCGATAGAGGCACAACGATCTTGTGGGTAATAAAACGTTTGGGTGATTCTTGGAAGCCTCGTTACATTTACCACCGTTACTGCTTGCGACACATTGCGGTGAACTACTTGCAACAGTTCAAGGACTATGATGAACGTGCTCTTGTGCTTCGAATGGGTACGCCTTTTAGGTCATTTTCATTTACGATAACGTTGCATGTGTTGTTTGCCCCTAACTATTCAACCGACATTCCCTAGGCAACTCGCATTACGTACAGGAGGTAGAGGACCTGTTCCAAGAACTGAGAGCCAGAAATAAAGATGGCACGGACTACATTGACAAAATCCCAAGGGAAAAATGGCTTAGATCATATGACGGGGGTAAACGATATGGTCATGTGACAACGAACTTGGCTGAGGCGGTCAACTTAGCACTCAAGGGAGTGCGACATTTGCCTATCACTTCCATTGTCGAAGCGACCTACTATCGTTTGGCTACCCTATTTGCAAACTTGGGAAGGCAAGCAACTGAGTACATGGCAGGTGGCCACAAAGTCCACCCGGACTTTCGCAAAAAATTGCAAATTGAAGTGCACCATTCAAATGAGATTACTACAACTCTCTTCTCGCGAGAAGGACATTTGTTCCGTGTTTCAGAATTTTCTAGGCCGTTGGAAGGCATACAGCACAACACATACGTGGTAGTTCTTAGGAAAAGAACCTGCGACTTCGGAGTATTCCAAACATTCAAATACTCGTGCGCACACGCCATTGCTACTTGTTCAAACCAACGGATTAACTATATGAGACTGCTTGATCATGTATACTTACTCGAAATAGTATTCAAGGTTTACGAAAAAGAGTTTCCTCCCATCGGAAATGAAATTGATCCTTATGTCGTTAACGTTGAACCGACCATACACTCAGATCTAGCACTAATAAGAGAAAAAGGACATCCACGATCGATACAAATTTACTGTGCCGAGAAACTGGTCGAACATAGAGAAAAAACCGGACAAAAGAAGCATTGCAGTATATGTAAAAATCCTGGACACACAAAGAACAAGTGTCCTAATCACTCGGGCCCTCGTATTAACTAAGTCTTATTTGTTTTAAAATTTAGTCTTATTCGTTTTAAAAATTCTTTTTTCGGCTTATCGTTCTTGCAGAAAACCACGCTTTGGAACCATTTTCAAGGCAAATTTTATACCATTCTCCATATATCGTGCGTGTCAATATCAGTCTGAAATAAAAGACAAGTTCAACTACAACGCCTGCAATGTCAAAAATTGTGTTAATTCTCTGATTAAAAACCCCGAAAATTTGGCAGATAGAACCTATGAGGCCAGCTTATACTTTCATACATTTACAAAACAAGCTACGATACCGTTTTCGACGCGAATTTTAGTCGGTTTAGAATGGACCGAACTGGGCCATATTGGTGTCAAATGAAAGACACGTTCTAGTACTACGAACCCAAACTGAATATTTATAAAAAAATATATGATTAATAAGCCCAAAATAATGCTCGAACATGCCTATCGAAGCTTGGTCTGGCAGCCCGAGTTGCAAAGAACTCGCTTTCTGCATAAAGCGAGTTCGCTGCGATAAATTCAGTCGCCTCTTCAAATTCTCGGGGAATTCGCATTTCGCAGAATGCGAGTTTCCGTAAGTTTCGTTATTCTGAAAAGTGTTGTCACATATGTGGAACTCGCTAGCGTAGCGCGGGATCGTGTCTCGCGATCTCCTAAACGCGAGTTTTTCATACGTGAAGATTTGAGGGTTATTTTTCTAAATAATAGTATGTAAGGGCCATTTTTCTAGATATTTATTAAAAATGGGTTTTTGGTGTAATATAGTCTATAATCAGACATCCTTCAATAATTGGGAGTATTCTCCAACATGCTCAAAAACGACCAATCCATCATTTCTTCATCATGATGACGACTAGTCTCCTCCACTTGCATTGTCGCTGCCTCATCTGAAACCGACACCGACGAAGATGACGTATATCGTTCTGTCCCTACATTGTTGTTATTAGGGTAAACTACATAAATGACCACCATACTAGTGCAAAAGTCGCGATTTGACCACCTTACTTTTTTCGAAGCAATTAAACCATCATACTATTAAATTAGGTGCAATTTGACCACCAGCCGTTAAAGGTTAACAGCAGGGTGACGTGTCAGTTAAAAAAAGAAAGGTATAATTACACATTTGGTCCTTACTACTTATACATTCTTTCAATTTAGTCCTAATTAAAGGAAGAAATGAAAAAATTCACAAATGCATGTAGGGGGGATCAAACCTACATCTCCTAGCAACCTAAATTACTAGCTTACCACCACACCAAACGTTGTACTATGATATAGTTCCTGCAATATATTATATGTAAATAAACATAAAAAATTGATTTTCGTATCAAGGCTTGAACTTTACCATTTCAATTGTGGATATGCCGGCGCTACTGCCTTGATTTTAATCGATCAAACAAGAGTAAAATAGGAGCACATAGAATAAGATGGTGGACCAAATATATTGTAAATGTTAAAAATAGGAAACTTTGTCCTTTCAGTTTACTCCAGTTGGCATTGCCTGTAGCCTTAATCTCGACTCATGAGGATAACGATTGATATATTCGACAAATGTTTCCAATGCCTTTGCCTTTCAACTCAGGCACAGGGAATTGTGGATTGTAAACAAAGGTGGTATGTGTAGCTGTTTGTGCTGGGAAAGGTTTTAGAGAAGTCAAGAGTGTGGTTTTCTTTTTCTCTCATTTCGGAGAGACTAAGATGGCAAATTGAATGGAAACTGAAAGACCTCACAGAATATTCCCATGAGAGTTTACTAGGATATTCCGAGAGTCCAGAACATCAGAAATACTATGTGTTTTTAAGTTGCATAATTTCGCAGAAAAACACAGAATAGTGACTTCATCTAGTGTTAAGCAATGTTGGTAACATTGTGTTTATAGATATAGTAATTGGAGAGTGCCTTAGGGCCTATTCTTTCTTTAAATCCTCCTCACATGAACAAATTTTGTACTGTAAAAGGTTTAATAAGATCGAGTATCATTTGATGAAATTTGTCGACTTGTCTTTCTCTCTTTCTCCAATTTTTTATGTTTATTTACATATAATATATTGCGGGAACTATATCATAATACAATATTTGGAGTGGTGGTAAGCTAACAGTTTAGGTAGTTAGGAGACGTAGGTTTGATCCCCTACATGCATTTGTGATTTTTTCCATTTCTTCCTTTAATTAGATGGTGACACGTGTCACCGCCTATTTGGAGGATGAAAATAAATTTATTTAATTAAATATAAATAACTAAATCCCTCCAATAAGGTAGTGACACGTGTCACCACCTAATTAAATAATTAATTTATTTTATTAAATTAAAATTAGGACTAAATTGAAAGAATGTATAAGTAGTAAAGATCAAATGTGTAATTATACCCTTATTTTTTTAAGGGACACGTCACCCAAATGTATAAAGTTAACAGCAGGTGGTTAAATTGTACCAAATTTAATAATAAGATAGTTTGATTGCTTCGGAAAAAAATAAGATGATCAAATCGCGACTTTTGCAATAGTATGGTGGTCATTTATGTAATTTACGCTTGTTATTATTATTGGTTTTCGTCTCATTAGCAAACCTAGCTGCCGCCACCTGAATCTCCGGCGGACTAAGCGACGACCGCCAACCAACGATCTCAGGTGGATTATCGGGAAAATTGAACTTCGCATCACGGCCACGTAACAAAAAAGAGCCGCGTCGAACGCCCTCGCAGCTTTCTCCGCCGAGTCGTAATACCCCAACTAAATACGCTCCCGGCTATTGGGAAGTCGGATTTCAAAAACCCATTTCCTTTTCTGAACACCCTTATACTTGGAACTGTTACTACTATTGCCGTTGTTTATCTCAACATGCTCCGTCGGCGACGCTGAAGGATTGAGAGTAGCTTGTTGGCTTCACCATCAATTTGAAAAGCTTGAAAAATCGTTTACGAAATGGTCCCTCGGATAAAAAGGGTTGCTTTTGAAATCTTTTTCACGTTGAACTTTGGGTAATGAAAAATAAAATGGCGGCTCTCTGTGGATGAATATATATTGGTGGGGGGATTGAAGAGTGAAGAACGAAGCACGAGTCTGTGAGTAGCGTTTTCGTTGAAGATGGAAGCGCGTTGAAGAGGATATCATTTTTCACGAACCGGTTCTTAATATATCTGAATATACATGTCACACATATATAGTTCTACATTTACAAAAAAGAATAAGGTAAATATATTTTTAATGCAAAAAAATAAATATAATCTATAAACAAATTTAAGATGTTAATTTATCTTATATCTAGACCAATGTGTTGTCAATATAGACTAACACATCTTTGTTTCTAATGGGGAGTCCGATAAGTAAGATAACTATTTCCCAATGAGAGTTTAGAAAATAAAATAAATTTTATGAATTGTTAGGTCAGATAATTGTACAAACTTTATTTAGATTATCTAGCAATATAAATTGCTTTCCTTAGCAGTTGAAATCGCTTGTTATTGAATGAAGCAACAACTTCTTCTTTCCATCATGTTATATACCAACAAAATGAATAGAAAACAAAAAAATAGTTATTATGGATTACAATAATCACATAGATTATTAGACTCTAACAAAAGTGTTGTAGTTGCAGCAGCCGGCAGGATGATAGAAGAAGGTAACCGTGTGGTAGTATTTCTCTTCCTCTATCATCTATCACATCCATTGTTCCCTTTTCCAAAAGTATTTTGTTGAAATTCAAACATTCATCCGAATTTTAATTTCTTAAATTGATTATTATCTAACAAAAATAAATAGATGATATATACATAAATGATCTTTTTTAATTGGTTTCGTAAGAAAAGGTTGTAACATAAATAATCACCAGATATGAGTTGAAATATAGTTTACATGGAAGGCAAAATCAGATCAGGAAGATTGTAAGAGTCAATAAGAAAACTCCTCCCATCATAACAAAAGCTAACAAAATTTGATTAATTCAAATAATGGTCCGCTATCCCACAAATTGACTTACCAAGGCTGTACTCCATAATGAAACCAAACTATCCGAATTCCTCAGTATTTATCAAGTATTGGATATTTATATATTCGGACATGCTATGAACCAGTAGCAACTGTATTAGGAAGGCTTCCGATTTGGCATTCACTTTTTACAAGGCAACCGGAGCTCCGATACCTGAAACAGCTACACAAATAAAAAAAAAATGATAAATCGGTTTGACTGCTTCCCAGAAAGTAAAATAGTGGTTTTAATGGAACATATCTAGTAAAAACTCAACCCCATTTATTAAAATTCAGAATTACAACTCCTACATCTCTTTTACAGGGGAGAGACAGAAGCCATTTTTGCTTCCCAGTAGATTTCACAAAAAATGGTAGATTCAAACTAGTATTTATCTTGCTTCCCAGTCCTTCAACTTCTTGCTTCCTTTTGGTTTCGCTATAGGTGCATTCACGGCTGCCATTTTTGCATTGTACTTTGCTCGAAGGGGATCATTGTATGTCCATCTGCACAAAAGCCAAACAATAACGTCAAGGTTTGTCAGGAACATAATTGTGTTTATAACTAGTGGTCATACAAACATATATATATCAGCCACAGAATTGTTTAGATATCTTATCTTTGGGATTCAAATCTACATCCAACTAAAAAAATTATGGGTCCTTTTAGAGAATAAGTTCTTCAAATAAAAGATCTCATCGAAAATAAGCAGTCATTATCTGCCTAAATACTTCCTCTGAAAATCATTATTTTCACTAATTATACTAATCAAGGTATTTCGATTTCAATTCAGACGATCCATGAAAGAAACTAAGAAAATTTACTCCAAGCATGTTCTCACTAGCATCATCTGAAATGGAACAGTTTGAGGCAAGAAATTGCACTAATATGAAGCACAAAGAAACCCAACAGGAGTTGATTAATACCCTCCAACAAACTGATAAAGTAATGAAATTGCAACTAAAAGGAAGCCAATAATATGCTTCTAGGATATTCTGTTAGATTTTCACTCGATAAATCCGGAACAACTAGTAACAGATACGAATATTTAGACCCAAATAAACCAGAAAATACAATACAAGTTCCATATAAGTTTCCTTGATTTGCCTCAAGTAGGAACAAGCTTTAGGTAATAAAAGCTAACATTTCACATTTCAAGCCATAAGTTATATTTATTGGTATTGTTTATGTTAAGGGAGTTCTTCAGTTGATATAAAATGCTTATGCAAATCCAAAATATATAAAAGGTTACAAATTACAAAGTTAGAATGTAAGAGCTAAAAGCATAATTTCAGAGAGATGAGCTTTATAGAGAACGTACGGATTGTTCCAATCAGTTGTATCCTCGTTGACAAGATGAGTCCATTTAGTTCTGCCACTACGACCGAAATGCTTGACCTGCATGACCTTGGGTAATATAGTCTTGTCCATCTTGTCATCACCTGTCGGAGCAGAGAAGTCGCGGTGATAAATATTGTAGGCTCTTGCAGTTGCAGCAGGATCATCAGCATCTGTCTGGAAGAAGGCACCCTTGTGGAAGTATTTCTGCATAAACTTCCACTTCTGTTTAGGAGGTGGGGCAGGTTTCGGATTCCTCCTTTCCCATTCTCGTCTCTCTTCCTCTGTCATATTCCTAACCTTCTCGATCTCCTCCCTCTCCTTTATCATTGCTTCCCTTTCATCCCTATCTCGCTTAATCCTAGCAATCTCTCTCGCTTTCCAAGCTTCATACTCCTCAGCCTCATTAATCTCGTCATCAGTATCCACATCTTCTATGTTCGCCTCCAATTCCATGTTTTTCTGAATCTCAGCATCCTCCCTAATCTTCTCAACCACGAGTTGCCTTGTCTCGATCTTCCTATGTTCCAACTTCCTCTTCTCGGCCTCCTCCATAGCCTGTTCTTCAGCCTCCAACCGTTTACGCTCAGCTATAGTCTCTCTCTCGGATTTCGGCACAAAAACTGCCTTAGCCATTGCGATTCCCATATGTTCCTCTTCAGAATCCGTCTCGTACTCCGATTCTTCCTCTTCTTCCTCCACTTCTTCTTCCTCTTCCTCCTCCAGCAATGGGGTTTCCTCTTGTTTCCTTTGAAGCAGCTTCTCCCTAATCCGCCGCCTTCTCTCCTCCAAGGCATCCTCATCTTCTTCCTCGGCATCGGCACCTTCATTCCTCAGATTCTCCTCCTCTTCGGTAGACACAATCTCAGCTTGCCTAATTCGTCTATGATCGGCCCTAATTTCATCTCTATTATCAACTCTACTCTCAGCCAAACGACGTAACCTAGGATCGTCTTTTAAAACAATACCCGGATCTTCGTGACTAGGAAAAGCTTTTTCTAAAGCAGCAGACCTAGCCATCCTAATATCGCCATCTTCATCGGCATCATCAGCCCATTCAGGAGCTTTCCCGGGCCAGTATCTTTTAACTTTGGTTTGTCCAATTTTGCCTCTAAGTTTATCCCGAATTGCTATTACAGTATCACTAACACCTGCCGTAACAGACATTTTCTCCCCTTTCTTTCTGGTTTTTCCTTCTTAGTAATCAAACCCTAAAACCTAAAATTACCAAATGCAAAAAGAAAACGCAGGGAATAATGATGCGAACGATTGATTGAAAATCGAAACCCCAAAACCTAAAATTACCTGAATGACGCAGGCTTTTGCGTGGAGGATATGGAAAAAAAAGAACAAAGAAAAGTAACGAAAACATACAAGATTCGAATCGGGTCTGTTGTTGATCAAAGTCGGATTCGAGTCTCTATCTCTCTCTATATATATCGGAGTATGTAAGAATTGGGTGAAAATAGGATTTTGACCTTAGTCGGTCATGTTTTTTTTGGTAAACTACAACGGATCACTCAATTATGGTTAAATTTACATTTATTTCACTTGATTATTAAAAATTATATTTAGGTCACTTAATTATGGGTAATATTACATTTTGGTCACTTAATTATTAAAGGTTACATTTTGGTCACTCAATTATGAGTAAGGTTACGTTTAGGTCACCCTTCGTATTTAAAAAAGTACATCGATTTAGTCATTTTTTCTTCCAAATCACTTGTATACCCCCGTTAACATTAGAATACTTCATTTGAAATCATTAATCAATTTAATACACATATTGATATAGTTTTTAAATATGAAGGGTGACCCAAATGTAATCTTACTCATACTTGAGTGATCTAAATGTAACATTTAATAATTGCGAGATCCAAATATAACATTACCCATAATCGAGTGATCCAAATATTACTTTTAATAATTGAGTAATTCAAATGTAACATTACCAATAATTAATTGACCTCCATTGTAGTTTACCCTTTTTTTCTTCTCTAAGGGTTAAACTACTCGCAGAACTCTAAGGTCAGTTTGGTTTTAGCAATTGTCCGTTTGGTCTTACAAAAATAGTGTTTTTCTATTTTCGTTTTTTACTTTTATTTTTATTTTAAAAATAATTTTTATTTTTACTTTTTAAAAAATAAAAGTAATAAAAATGTGTTTAGTATCTAACTTTTCAAAATAGAAATGAAAAAATAATTATTGAATAATAATAATAATAATAATAATAATAATAATAATAATAATATGAGTAAATAAATCAAAGCTTTAAAAAATAACATTAGAAGAATTTGAACTCGGGATAAAATGAAATTAAAATTAAAAGACTTAATATAAAAATAAGTGCTCAAACTATCTCGTTTTTCTTTTAAGTGCCTAAAATTTTTTTGCTCATTTTAGGTGCACAATCTATCACTTTTTGATCAAAATAAGTGCATCATTGATGTGATAACAACCAACAAGGACCCGGAGAAATTCCCTATTGGACCTATAACTCATGCTAGGGCCAAGAAATTCCAAGAAGCTATGAAAAATCTATTTAGTCAAGGCTAACATTAGAGAAGAAAAAGCCTACTTTGTTCGAGCATTGCAACCTCCTACTTGTGCATGAATTTGCATAAGTTTTTCTAAGTTTTTATATTTAATTTCAGCATGTGTGCATGAATAAATAAGGCTTGATGTTCATTAAACAATCTGATGCATCTATGCTTGTTTAGAACATTTAAGTATGTTGGTCTATTTAAATTTGTTACTTTAATTAATGTATGTCAATTTGTTAATGCATGTTAGTTCACTTAAAGCATATTGTTGAGTGGATCGTTGAATCAAAAAATGTCAAGAGAGGGTGAATTAGATTTTTAAAATGTTTGGTAGTGAAGTGGTAAAATAAAAATTGAAGACAAAAGCACTTATAGTGGTTCAAGTTTCAAATGAACTCTACATCCCCTACCTTAACTCTCACTAAGGATTTTCAAACAACTCCACTAGTTGATCTTTCCCTTTTCTAGGCTTAGGAGAAAATCTTTACACAACTGGTCAATTTTCTACCCAAAATTCACCAAACCCTCTCACAAGGTTACAAGGAAGATTTTGGTAAATACAAAGTATCTCTCAATACAAATGTTGCCCAAATTACAAGCACTCAAATCCAATTGAATCTGAAAATAGGAATTACAAAGAATGACAATTTGGTTTTTTACAAAGATATGAAAAATAAGCACTTGAGCTTGGGTTTGATGTAGGAATGTTTCTCTTAAGATCAATAGTTATTGCTGGTAGTTTTTGGACTCCATTTTATACCTTCTCATTCAATTCTAGCCGTTGGAGTTGTTGCCATCATAAATATAGCCGTTGGGATGCAATCTTCCCACCATAAATGCACTTCTGCAACTACTCGTTTCGAAACAGACCAAAATAGAAATAGCCGTTGGGGTGTAATTAAGAGACCGTATCGAAACAGCTCCGATCGTTTCGATACTGCTAAGAGCCTGTTCCGAAACGTGCTGAAATCGTTTCGAAACATTTTGACACTGTCAAAACCCGTTTCGAAACGTGCTAAATCGTTTCGATACACCTTAATCGTTTTCTGAAAATCAGTTATAAAATTGCAATGGTCATATTTTTGAATCCAAGTTTAAATATCGTTTCGAAACGTTTGAGGTCGTTTCAATACTGCCGTATCGAAATGGATATACTCGTTCCGTTGTTCTTCATCCGTTTTGAAACATAGAGTCCTGTTTCGATACTACCGTATCGAAACGGGAGGACTCGTTCCGAAACACATGTTAACAGTTTCAAAACGTTCCAAAACGCCTAAGGGCTGTTTCGAAACGGTGACTCGAAAATCACTGTTTTGATTTGGAAAACACTTAGAAAAATTTGTAGAAACATTTGTTTTTGACTTGACCATTATACTTAAAAGTTTTGAGAATTTTTGAGGACTTAAAAATTTATTTTCTATTTTCAATTTAGTTCTTAAATCCTTTGTTATATCAAAATCAATTCTTTGGTTTTACAATCTCCCATTTTTGACATAACAAAACCAAGTATACATTTTTTAAGTATTTTGAAATTTTTGAAAAACTGTTAACTCCCCCTCAATTTAAGATAGGTTTTAAAGTTTTGAAAAGTTGGGATTTTAAAGCACTTGAAACTTAAAAATAACTTAAAAACACTTAGGTTCTTAGAAATTACTTCTCCCCCTTTTTGTTAGATCAAAATATATAAGCAAGGCTAAATGAGAATGAAAAAGACATAAAGCATAAACCAAACAACATAATAACGTTAAGTTCATGAAACAACATCAAAACATAATATTAAGCTCAATCCTAAAAACAGAAAATCAAAGCATAGGTCTTAAAACAAAACAAGGAAGATAAGTGAAAACTCAATCCTAATATGACAAAATATGATGATATGCAATAAGCCTAGTGTGCCTCATCATCGTCATCACCTCCAATGTCATCCAAGAAATCATCATTGTCCTTCTCTTGATCATTGCGAAAACGCCTCCAATCACCATAGAAGTTGGTGAAGAAGAGATCCATGGATGATTGTTGGGTTTCAAGGGAGGTAAGACGATTCTCCGTGCCAAGAACATGATCCTCCAAGGATTTTAAACGAGTGTTGATAGCAACAAATCCTGAATCCATGTTTGTGTCCATCGAGTTGAACCTTTCGGTGAGAAAGGTCATGAGAGCATCATTGTTAGGAGCCACAATGAGAGCTTGAGCTTGTGGTTGAGGCTCTACTTGAGGTGCTTGAGCTCTTCGATCACACGAATCCATTCACCAAGTGTGTAACAAAATCTGGATCTTACAAGAGAAGACTCACCAAGCTTTTGATTTTGTGGTTCCGGAAAATCGTATGAGACATCAAGACCAATACGAACAAAGATGTAGCTCAAAACTGTCCCATAGGTGAAGGAGGTGATGGATTCAGATAGACGATTCCTTACTTGATGAACCATCTCGGCAAACATGATCTTCACCAACTTAGGTTGTTGTGCTTGGCGGAAACACTCGAGCCAAAAAGTATCAACTTGGCGGATGTGGGCAAATTTTCCTCTAGATGGGTGAAAGAACCATGAGATGATAAGGTGCAAGAAACAGTCATGGGCATCCAAAGTAAGAACCGATCCGATATGAGATCCAAAGTGATTTTCATCATCAACTCCCTCATCAACAAGCCCAAGGATGTTCACTAAGGTGGATGGATCAATCCGAAACTTCTTGCCCAATATGTAAGGCTCAATCGTAATGACTTCGGAACGATCTTCATTGTTTATAAGAATGACATTGGAGTAGAAAAGTAAAACCATATTTTTGTAGACAATGTCGGGAATGTTCATGAAGCTTAGGAAACTCCATTGTGTCAAAAGAGGTAGGTACTTGAAGTAGAAGCGCTTGGAGTCAAGGAATGCCATGTCTACAGCACACTCTCTTCAAACAATGGCATCTTGAAGAATTTTAAAACGATTTTTAGCGTCTTGATTTTAAGACTCTTGGAATAGAGAAGGGTAAGGTTTGGACGAATATTGTCACCGAGGTTCGAACCTTCACCCCCCTTCAATCTTTCTTTTCCTAGAATCCATTAAAACACCTAAAAAGCAAGCAAGAAAAATTAAGTGTATGCATTTAAATCCTAATTTGATCCAATAAGAATCCCATTAAGGTTTTAAAAACACTTTGAAAGTATATACATACTAAAAAAATTGATGAAAACAAATTTGAAAAATAGTGTTAAAAAATACGAGTAAAATAAAAATATATTCGAACCAAAAAATTTGAGATTTTGAATTTTTTTTCCAAGATTTTGAAAACCCATAATATAAAATAAGTATACTATGCAATACTGTAATTTATTAACATAGTATTCAAACGAAATCAAAAGAAAAAGAAAAAGAAAAGGATAGAAAATACCTCAAACATGAGATTTTGGAAGAATTGGTGGATGAAATTGCACCAAATTGATGAAGCTTGCTCAGATTTACGTTTAGGAGTAAAAACCCTCAAGTTTTGATGAAAACAAAGAGATTTGAAGGGTTTTTATAGAGGAAATTCGATTTAGGGTTCGAGGGTTTTTGTGTTTTAAGTAAAAGATTCTTTTAGCATTTAAAATCCTTTAAATTAGACTTTTTCGGATACGCGTTTTGAAACAAGAGATATCGTTTCGAAACAGGCGTACCGAAACGTCTACGAACTTTCCGAAACATGCTGACCGTTTCGATACGGGTTTGACTGTATCGAAGCCCAAGAGTTTGCTCGTATCGAAACACATAGGGGCCGTTTTGATACATGTTTTGACAGAACCAAAATGTTTCGAAACCCTTTGGGGCGTTTCGAAACAGCTTGGTCCATTTTTTTCCTTAAAAGCCAGCCCGTATCGAAATAGGGTGACTCGTTTCGATACTAATAGCCCTGGAAGTGCAAATGAGGCTCTAAAATACAGAAAATTCGAACTTTAATTGATCCTAGATGCATGAATGAGATGTATGAGCAAGTATAACATATCAAAACATAAACATACTCCCCCTAACTATAAGCAAGAACGAAATTAGGATAAAAAACACATAAGCATAGAATTTAACAAGAAATCAAGCAATTTTAAGCTCAAAGGTCTTAAAAGGTCAAGATAGGCTAGTTAGACCTAACTCTCTCCTAAGGGACCAAAAATGCTCTTTATCTAGAGGTTTAGTGAAGATGTCCGCTAATTGACTTAAGGTTTCTACATACTCTAAAACAACATCTTCCTTAAGGACATGATCTCTAATGAAATGATGCCTTATTTCTATGTGTTTGGTTCTAGAGTGTTGGATGAGAATTTTGGTAAGACATATGGCACTAGTGTTATCACACTTAAGGGGTATGGTGTCTACCTCTATTCCATAGTCTAAGAGTTGTTGTTTCATCCAATGGACTTGAGCACAACAACTTCATAAGGATATGTACTCCTCTTCAGTGGTAGATAAAACTACAATATTTTGTTTCTTAGAGAACCAAAATATGAGCATACTACCTAGGAATTGACAAGTGCCGGGAGTACTTTTCCTATCTATCTTACAACCCCCGTAATTCGCATCCAAATAAACATGAAGGTTAAAGGTTGAGTCTCTAGGATACCAAAGGCCTAAACAAGGAGTATCTCTAAGGTACCTAAAGATCCTTTTGACGGCTATAAGGTGTGACTCTCTAGGACTAGCTTGGAACCTAGCACACAAGCAAACACTAAACAATATATCCGATCTACTTGCGGTAAGGTAAAGCAAAGACCCAATCATAGAACGATAAAGTTTAGAGTCAACACACTTTCCTCCTTCATCTTTGTCGAGCTTTGTGGATGAGCTCATTGGTGCAGCTTGATGATTTGCTTGCTCCAAGCCAAACTTCTTGAGCATATCTTTGATATACTTAGCTTGATTGATGAAGATGCCATCTTTCATTTGTTTGATTTGGAGTCCCAAGAAAAATGAGAGGCCCCTATCATGCTCATTTCAAATTCACCTTGCATCAACTTAGAAAAATCTTGACAAAGCAACTCATTAGTATAACCAAAAATAACATCATTAACATAAATTTGAACTACTAAGATATCTTTGTCATTGTTTTTAATAAATAGTGTTGTGTCCGCCTCTCCTTTTTCAAAACCTTTTCCAACTAGAAAGCTTGATAATCTTTCATACCAAGCTCTAGGAGCTTGTTTTAAACCATATAAAGCTTTTGACAATTTTAAAACATGGTTTGGAAAAATAGGATCTTCAAAACCCGGTGGTTGTTCCACATGCACTTCTTCGTTTATAAAATCATTTAAAAACACACTTTTGACATCCATTTGAAAAAGCTTGAAGTCATGATAACATGCAAATGCAAGTAACATCCTAATTGCTTTTATTCTAGCTACAAGTGCATAGGTTTCATCAAAATCAGTTTCGTCTTCTTGAGTGTAACCTTGAGCAACAAGCCTACCCTTGTTTCTCACTATGTTACCACTTTCATCTAGTTTGTTTCTAAAGACCCATTTAGTTCCTATAGTAGATTTGTTTCTAGGCCTATCAACTAATGTCCACACTTTTCTTCTCTCAAATTGGTTTAACTCATCTTGCATGGCCATAATCCAAAAGTCATCTTTTAATGCTTCTTTAACATTCTTAGGCTCATTGCATGAGATAAAAGCAACATTATTAAACATTTTAAGAGAAGAACGAGTAGTTACCCTATTGGATGGATCACCCAAGATCTCACCACCCTTGACATAATTGTACTCCCTTGGGTAGCTCACTTTCTTTTCCTCAAGAGACATGTCTTGCAATGCTTCTAGAGGCGATTCTTGTGCTTCTTCCTCTTTGGTTGGAATCTCATTCACCTTTGATGATTCTCCACCATCATTGGCTTCAATGATCCCTACATCATCATCATCAAAAGAATCCTTCCTCGGAAGGAGGTTATCATCGAAAACCACATGAATAGATTCTTCTACAACTAATGTTCTCTTTTGTAAACACACGGTAGGCTTTAGAGTTTAAAGAGTAACCTAGAAAAAATAGCTTCATCACTCTTTGCATCAAATTTACCTAAATTATCTTTACCATTGTTTAAAACAAAACACTTGCAACCAAAAGGATGAAAATAGCTAATGTTAGGCATTTTAGATTTTAAAATATCATAAGGAGTTTTCTTCAAAATAGTCCTAATCATTACTCGGTTTATAATATAGCAAGCGGTGTTAGTGGTTTCCGCCCAAAAATACTTAGGTAAATTATTTTCACAAAGCATAGTCCTAGCCATTTCTTCTAAAGTTCTATTTTCCCTCTCAACTACCCTATTTTGTTGAGGAGTGTGAGGAGCCGAAAAATTATGGCTAATCCCATTTTCATTACAAAAATCATCAAAACCCATATTTTAAAATTCGGAACCGAATTCAGGTGGACCTAGCTGAAGCTTAGGAACAAAATACGGGCGGTCTAACCAGCTGGATCAGTGCTGAGCCGATAATGACTTCACATCATACCCCAAGCACCCCTACTAATTAGTCCAGGTAGTAACATAGTACACAACAATGAAAGTTATACCAATGCTTAATAACATATTTCTACACTGATAACCGAAAACCATAGAGCATGCTTGTCATATCGGATTCTAGGGCATAAATCAAACATATAGTACATTCATGTTTCTTTCAGAAAAAGAGAACCTGTTATTTTTATACAAAATCAAGTTTGACAATTATGTGCACATGATCCGTTTTATTAAAACTTATAAAGCATGTAAAACAGTAAATATGCAACCAGTCATATAGCACACAAGGAACACACCTCAAAAGATCAGACCGGTCGGTCGAAAGGTCTACCGAGCACCGGGATCACGCTCCGCTACGGTACTAGAATCTAGATAGACAAGGATCACGGTTACTAACATATTTAGACCTTGATCGAAATAAAATACTAAGTTATAGGGTCGTACGAGTGATGATAGGATCACGAGGCGGTACATATCGGGACGAGCTGGGCTGGGCGTAGGCACAATCGGGAGATCCACGAGTACCTATTAAATTAGAAAGTCAATATCAATCCTTTGCTCTACAACCTTTCTCAAATAATTTAACTTAAATTAATACATGTTCAAGTTCAATGTCCCAAATAGAGGCTTTTGGGTTAGAATTTCACGAAATGGGCTTCAAAATCAGATTCAGAACGTCGAAAAACATAGAATAGGACTTTTTAGGAAAAGTTAACTTTTTGGTCAAAGTCAACGCTAACGTCAGCGGTCAAAGCCAATGCTGATGTCACTAGTCTAATGGTTGACTCGGCGAGTTGACTCACTGGGTTGACTCGGGCGAGTTGACTCGAACTAGTTGACTCACTGAGTTGACTCAATCATGTATATTCGATTGATGGGTCAGTTAGCGGGTCGGGTCGGTCAGTGGGTCGAGTCAGCCTATTATTTAATTAGAGGGGGTCCGGTTCATTTTATTATTTCGAACCCTTTTAGGGCTGGGCCGATTCAGGTGGACGGACCAATGGGTGGGCCAGCCGGTCAATGACCACCGTCCAGGGTGGCTGGAATTCGTCCCAGATGGCGCGTGAAGCCCATGCGCGACCCTAGATGGCCGGAAAACACCCTTAAACGCAAAAATGAGCACCAAAAATCCATCTACGACCTTAAAACACCCGAAAATAAGTTGAATCACTTACCAACTTACCAAATCGGCCAAAAATTTCGATCGAACTGCCGTATCACCGATGAGACGTTGAACGACTGAGGAATTGGGTGGGTTTTGCTCTTCTTACAATGGGGAGTCAAGGGGTGGCAGCAGTGTGACGAAAGGGTGCCTATCGACGTCGGTGACGTCAGAAAACAAAACGACGGGGTTTTTGGGTTGCGGCTGAACCTATCGGCTACTTTCCACGGCACACGACGGGGGATTGGTGCAAGTGGTGGTCGTGGTTTATATCGGGAAGGGGCGACAGTCACTCTGACGGTGGCGGTGACGTGATACGGCGCGACGGTGGGGTGAAACAGGCGGTGGCCAGTTGACTCAGGAAGGTGAAGGGTCGACAGGGGTAAGGGTTCTGGTGCTATTTTGGGGGGTTGGACCGAAATAAAGACTCATTAATGGGTTTGCTAGGATATTTTGATTATTTTATTATTATTATTATTAGAACCACATAAATCTAAGTGGGTTGCTTATAACCAAGAGCTCTTTTAGCTTAGTGGCTGGGCATTCGCCCAAACCACTTGAGGTTATGGGTTTGATTCCCACAACCTCCACTTTCAATTTTTTCCTAGGGTGTTACAACTCCCCCCTAAATATAAATTTCGGCCTCGAAATTTACCTAAGTTGAACAGATGTGGGAACTGCTCTTCCATTGACTGAAGAGTCTACCAGGTAGCTTCTTCAGGACCACGATTACTCCACTATACTTTAACCATAGAAATACGCCGGTTCCTCAAAACTCTCTCATCTCGATCCAAAATACAAACATGCTCCTCCTCATTGAATAGATCTAGCCTTAACTCCACATCTTGTACTTGAATAATATGGCTCGAATCTGGGTGATACTGTCTCAACATAGATACATGAAACACATCATGAATGCGGCTAAGCTGAGGAGGTGACTCAAGCTGATAAGCAACAAGTCCATCTCTCTTCCCAATATAGTATGGCCTGATAAATCTTGGAATCACTTTACCTTTGCGCCCAAATCTCAAAACTTTCTTCCACGGAGACACCTTTAAGAAAATCTGATCACCGACCTCAAACTCAATGTTTTTTCTCCTCCGGTCAGCATAAGACTTCTGTCTATCAAAAGCCTCTTTCAGACGGTTACGGATCAATCTGACAGTCTCCTCGGTCTCTCGAACCAACTCTGGGCCTCAAGTCTTCTTATCATACAACTCTGTCCAACAGATGGGAGTACGACACTTACAACTATACAAAGCCTCATATGGTGCCATGCAGATACTAGCCAAATAGATGTTATTGTATGCAAACTCAACCAAGGGCAAGAAATCCTCCCAACTACCACGGAAATCAATCACACATCCCCGTAACATGTCCTCAAGAATCTATATTACCCTTTCCGACTGTCCATCAGTCTACAGATAATAAGATGTATTGAAATTCAGACGCGTGCCCAAGGCCTCTTATAAGGCCTTCCAGAACCGAGAGGTAAACTTTGAATCTCGATCTGAAATGATAGAGAAGGGTACACCATGAAGTCTGACAATCTCAGAAATATACAATTTAGCCAGCTTCTTCAAGGGATAAGTAATTCGGACATGAATGAAATGAGCCGACTTAGTGAGTCTATCAACAATCACCCAAACAGAGTCCTTCTTGGAAGGGGTCAGAGGTAACCCTATAACAAAATCCATCGTGATGCGCTCCCATTTCCACTCAGGAATCCGAATGGGTTGCAAAAGGATAGAAAGATTCTGGTGTTCTGCCTTTGTAACGCCTCGGGTTTAGGGGTCAAACGTTACGCGGGTAAATCCGGTTCGAGTCGTGGGCTCGTTTTAAATTAAAATAGACTTTGGTTTTATATAATGGTTTAAATTTCATTAATGGCAAAATTGTAAATTTTTAAAAGAAGGGAAAAGGATGAGTAAAAGAGCCTTTTTGAAAGAAAAAAAATATGCTCATCTTCTTCCATGGCTTCATTTTTCACGACAACTAAAACCTCCCAAACCCCTAAACACTATTCCATCAAATCCCTCCACCATCTCAAGTGTTTTCATCAAGGTAAGACCATTTTTGACTTCTCCTCTTCTTTCTTAACACATTGGTGGTTTTAGTTTTTAGAAAACACCATTGTTGAGAATTTCAAGTTTTCAAAGTTTTGAAGAAAAGGATGAAACTTTAATGGCTTTTCGAATTGTTTTTGGTTTGTAGAGTTAAGATATGATCTAATCTTGCCCTAAGGTACATTATAACTTAAAATGGTGGGTTTTTATCAAAAATCCCGAAATGAGTTTTCATGGGTATTTTAAAAGGGTGAAAATATGAGTTTTTAAAGTGGTTTAGTGTTGGAGAGTGGGGCTGATGTTATAGCAATGTTAGAGAGTTGTTTTAAAGGTGTTTAATGGTGTTTTGAGTGTTGGAATCATTGGTTTTCTGCTGGGTTATTGGGGAGTACGAAAATGGGAGTTTTGGTGTTGGCTTTGGTCTGAAATTGTAAGAATTTGGCCTGTGGTTGTGGTTTGGGGTTGTTACAGTGTTTTGTGATGATTTGGTTGAATAATGCATTGTTTTTGATTGGTTAGAATCAAGGGAAACCGTTGGAGAGGCTTCGGGTACTTCCGGGGAATTTAGAGGCTTGAGATCGATGTTTCGGCTTCCGTTTGGGTTTCATCGGTGAGTGGAAATGTTTTGAACTTGATTTGATTTCGAAATGGGTTCTTGGGGGTTTGGGTGGAGCCTAGAGGGCTAACCTAAACCCGAGTTTAAGTTTACTAATTTTTCCTTGACTATTATGTGTTGGTATAAGAACAATTGTTGAGATATTGTGTGAATTGTGGATTGCCTTTACTTCTGTTTGATGTTGTTTTGTAGTCGTTGTTGGTATCGAGCCTCACGTGATGGTTGTCATAACTACGTTGATGTGTAGTCCCACCGGTAGTGACTAGTAGAAGAGTATGGTGATGTGTAGTCCCGTCAGAAAACTACTAGTCGAAACGGTGATGTGTAGTCCCACCGTGTTTTGGTTATGCATGTGCATACCATGTATTTGTGTTGATTGTGTCTCCTCTTTTTATATCAAAATGGTTTACTTTTCAATCAAGAAATGTGTTTTGAAAACTGCATTGTTGATGAGTTTTTAGAGCTTCGCTCACTAAGCTTTCAAGCTTACGCTTTCCTTTTTCCAACATGTAGATCGTTAGAGTTTCGGAAGGCAAGGGGGCAAGGGAGGAGCTTTTCGGAGTTCTCGAGTAGCTCAAGTATGGTTTAAGTTTTTGTAATAATGCCTAGACAATGGGGGTATTAGACTTGTATGGAGTTGGAGTTCAAACTCTTTAGTTTGGCTTGTTGAGGTTCTAGCATGTTTGGATTGATGATGCTATGTGTTTTTGTATGAGCGTTGTTAGACTCATATGTGTTGGTTTTTGATGTGGATTGTAAACCATGTTTATGTTGTTGCCTAGATGCTTCGCGTCTTAAAGGCTTATAACCATGTTCTATGAATGTTTATGTGTTTTGTCTAAGGGCATGTAAACCTTGCTATGCAATGTATTTCTTTTGGTGAATGCTTGAATCCTCTCATGTATGGCCTTTACATGTATGTTAAGTGTCCGACATGCTTGTAGTAGGGTGTATACCTCTAGAGTTCGTGTATGCGTGTTGTATCTTGCTTCTTGAGGTTTTGGGGTCGTTTGGGAACATTTGGAGATGCTTAAAACTGATTTTAGAAACACACAGATTGCAGGCGTTTTGGAACGATTGAGGTAGTTTCAGAACGGGCGTGGTTCCAGGGATACTTGTATCAGAACGCGTTTCGCTACGGTTTGAAACTTTGAACCCCTGTTCCGATACGCGTACCGAAACGGTTTGGCTACTGTGAAGGCCTGTTCCGGAACGTGTTTCAGAACGTCTAGGCGAAAAGGACCCCATACCGAAACGAGGTGGGCCTTATCGGTACGGCTAGTCTGGCTTTTAAAACTAGGGCCCGTGTATCGAAACGGTCAAGCCTGTTTCGAAACACAGGCCTGTAATTTGGGCTTTTGGCATCTTTAAAAGTCCTCAAGTGTTGGGCTTGGGTTCTGGTTGTTGAATGCTTTCTTGTGAGCCTTGTTTGTAGTCGTTTATGTTTGGTTTGGGCGTGTATGTAAGAAACCAGACTAACTTGACACATGGTAAATTTAAATTAACTTACGTTCCGTCTGCATGGTCTGATCTCATTTTCCCGCTGTCGTTCCATACGTAGGATTAAATGATCTATCTAGACAAGATAATTGAAGAAAATTTTCTAGGGTTGCTAACCGAGGTGGGACCTTAACGGGATTCACTTCGGTTTTCCCCGTGTAACCTACTCGGACTGGTCAGTCATCCAGACCGAAACGAGGGGGTTACATTTGAATGGTCGCTTGTTATTGCACGATGTATGAAAGCATGCTTTAATGGGCTTTTTGTTGGTTAAGGGTTAGTCAAATGTCCCCATTGTTAGGTGTTGTTGTCGAAAAATGGTTTTTTGGTTTAACGAGCTTGAGAACTTGGGTCCTTGCCCTTTTTAACCCAATGTTTCCTTTTTGTGTGATGTGTTGTTTGTTTTAGATTTTCATCCCATCATGGTAAGACCGAGGGGGCGGCTTAGAGTGGGTGACCAGGCACCCGGGGGTGAGCCTCCTGTTCCTCATGCTCCCGATGGTAATGGAGTATGTAACCCCCTTAGCCCGGCCTAGACGGTTGACCCGAACTACGAAGATTACACGGGGAAAACCAAAGTCAACCTAAAAGTCAACCTTGATTAACGACCTTTTTTTTCTTTTTAAACTTGTCTAGATGCACATTAATCCTAGTCATACTCTTGAGATAAGCATACTCAAAAATCACAGCAATCGGAAAACAATAAGGGACTCAATTGCACAACATACGAATTTAGGGACCAAAATGTAAAATCTGAAAATTAAGAGGACTTAGCAAAATTTAAAGATACCATTATGAAATTAGTCATACTACTTGCTTCCCTGTCAAATTTCACCTTAAACGGACCTCTCGAACTCAAGCAATTGCACATACAAAAATCAGGACTAAAATGTAAAGCTTGCAAACCTCAAAACCATTCAAATCAGTGCCCAACGGTCAAGTGTTTCGAAACGGGAATTGACCGTTCAGAAACGGGGCTCGGCAGTAGCCAAAGTGTTTCGAAACACCTCTACCCGTTTCGAAACGCCCAGGCAAAAACATGCACCTGTTTCGAAACATGCAAGGGTGTTTCGAAACACCCTGCCCAGAAACAGCAGAAAAGCCTGTTTTTACACATCTAATCACCATCAAACATACTCTAAACCAATCCTCAACATATCAACAACAGGCCAAGCATCATAAATACCAAATTGCATTAAAATCTAGATGCAAAGCAAACCTTAGGTGCACCAACTCTTTCAACACATCCAACACTTGATCAAGCTTTTAAAACAAGAAGCATAGCATAACAACTTATGAAGGAGAAGATTCAAACGTTGCAAGCGTTAAACCACATAGTTCAAATCATAAACCAAACTTGTCCAACATACACAATCTTATTACACATCAATATAAAAGACTCTCCCCCCATTGCCTTTATTATCTATAGCTATTAACCGAGACATACTTCTCAAGTGGAGCTCTCCTTGAATCCCTTGCTTCTTACTGCCTCAACTTCATTTATCTGCATTGATGGACACAAAGGAGCGTAAGCACATAATGCTTAGTGAGGAATGCTCAAAACCAAAACACCATAAACACAACGATTCATAAAACTCTCTTAAAAAGTAGATACAATTCGATAAACTAAAGCATTGTTTGAAACTCCTTTTTAAACAACATGCTTTAATTCATGCATTGCTCAATCATAAAAACCAACCCTTAGCTTAGAAAAGCTAAATAACTCACTTCAAAGCACATTCTTGCAAAACCATCAATTAAAACCTTTCCAAGCACGAACACCTTATGCAAAGTTAAACTCAAATTCCTTGAAAAACATTTCCTCTTCATAACATGCTTTTCTCATGCTTAATGATCCATTTAAGCAAATTCTTTGGAAAACCATTTGTTCCCTCTAACTATCTCATGTATTCAACAAATGCACAACACATGAACTACCAAAGCAACATTTACATTTCATGCCTTTCTAATCAAGTCTTCACAAGACTTCAATGCATTTAAGAGATTCCTTGCACATAAACACCATTCATAAAAGAAGATAAACACTTGTTCAAGCTTAACAAGTAATACATGCACTCTTAAACCATTACAGACTTCCCATGCATCCTTGCATCATTCCAAGCATCTCTCGCTTCATTACATTCAAGAAAATTACATTGGCTTTCAAGCGATAATTCACAAACCATCACAACACAAGACACAATCGGATACGCAGATTACAAGCGTTGTCCCACACGCTTCATACACACAACCGAACAACACAAGGTGGAGTTTACCGGTACAATCACAACCCCTCAACACCCGTGATGGAGTTTAACGGTACAATCACAACCCCTCAACATCACTCATCGGAAGTTGTATAACTCACTAGCGAGAGTCGGGACACATCACAAGGCTTACACATGGAAGCTACCACAACCATTGTAATCACCTTAACCAAGCTCACACACGGGAGCAACCCTCCACCGTTGTGACGCTTAACAAAGTCCACCCACGAGAGCCATCCTCCATCGTGGTGACATTTAACAAGGTTCACCAACGAGAGCCATCCTCCATCGTGGTGGCACTTAACAAAGCCCACCCACGAGAGCCATCCTCCATCGTGGTAGCACTTAACAAAGCCCACCCACGAGAGCCATCCTCCATCGTGGTGACACCAACTCTCCCAATCGCTAAGATACTTGGATGGAGTTTACGGTACCATTACAACCCCTCAACATCCAAGGCGACTCAATTCACGGTGCACCCAATCCTATACCCGGCTAACTATATCCGATTAAAGTAACCAACAACCACTTACATCACTTGCCAATACCATCAATTACCATCATCAATTCACTGTTTTAAAGCATTAAACAAAGCCATTAAACAACATGCAACACTATGCATCAATTCCACAATTCCAAAGTACAAAACCAAGGATCTCTTACCTTGAGCATCCTTCAACACATGACTTTCAAAACCAGCATTAAACCATGCTAAAACATGCTTTCAAAATGGAATTTAAACTTGTAAATTAAATGTATGCATCCAACCATCTCATGGTTCATTCAAGAGAAAGAGTTTTCCCGAAAACTTACTCTTGAGCTTAGTTAAGTTGCTTAGACTTAAACTAAGCTCCCATAACATTCAAACAATGGTTTCAAAGCTGAAAACCCAACTTCACTCACCGATACACAAAACTAAGCTAGCCGACAAGCCTTCCAAGCATCCGAAACCTCCAACGCCACCTCTATTGCTTCCAGATCATTCTCCCCTGTTTTAAACACATAACAACAGAGGATTAATACATCATCATGCATTAAAAACACCAGCAACACAACTCAACTCGCTGCTCTACACAAATCCGACATTTCGGCTACCAAACACAACCGAAATCACCTCCAAACTCTTCCAAAACTTAACCCAGCCAAGATCCATCACTTCTAACCATTTTTAAACATCAATTAACATCCAAAATGATCCCAAACTCGTCCTTATGCCTCCAGCATTAACAAAACACCAAAATCACCCCAAAAACCACCATTTTCACAAGTAAAAACTTAGGAAAATCAACCTATTCGGGATTGCATTGATTAAACCTCAATTACACATCATTTAGACATCTAAAATACATCAAAAAGACATCTCAAAACAGAGCCCAATCATCCAATACGAATTTCTTCCAAAATTAAATCCAAATCTTGCATTTCAAGCCAAAATCAAGAACACAACATTAAAACCTTTAATAAAACTCAATTTAAGGATTGAGAACTTAGGAATTTCAGTAAAGAACTGATTATTTAGAGGAGAAGGACGTTCATACCTCTAAATGTGGATTTCTCTTTGTTTAGAGCCAAAATCCTTGAAAATTTATTAAGCAAATGGTGAGGATTTGATGTAGAAATGATTAGGAATCATTTGGGGATTGAAAACACTTCTTTAGGTGTGAAAATCAAAAGGAAAGTTTCTGTGGAAATGTGTTTGGCTGAGGGAATTTTGAGAGAAAATGAAATAGGAAAATTTTGGTAAAAGTTAGTTATGAAACTAAAATATCACTTTTCCCTCTTTTCTTTTTATTAATTAAACACTAAATGAGTCTTTAAAAATCAAGAAAAATCTGGAGAAATCCTCCCTTGGGTAAATTAGCTCCTTAAAGATTCAAAGTTTCAATCCTTTTAAAACAGTCACGAACTTTTCAAAAATTACATTTGAGTCACTAACCCGAAATGTCATATTTCCAAACCTCATTTTGTAAAATTGATTTCACCACTCTCTTATATATATTAAAAGAGGATTTTTAGATATTTTTCCATATTTTTAATGCATCCCAAACTAGGCTTTCCCTAAAACCACCTTTTATATTTGAACCGAAAATCCGACCGGTCCGGTTCAAACCCAAAACTTCTAAGCCCAAAATTGGGGTGTTACAGAGTAGGTGGCGAAGGTAACGTGCCTCAGTTTGGTGCGCAAGTCGAAGGTGATGGTAATTGGCCTTAGGCCGATGCCAATGTTGGAGGTGTTGGAGCTCAGGCGGGTCAGGGTTCAGCGGGCGCGGACATGACCCATTTGATTTAGTCCATAGCCGGAGCTTTTCAGACAGCTTTGGCCGGTATGCAAGCTGCAGCACCACCTCAGGGTGCGGGGACAGGATTACCTCTAGAGAGGCTTCGTAGCTTGGGAGGAGTTGAGTTCTATGGGTTGACTCCCGAGGGTTCAGAGGCGTGGCTTGAGAGTACTACATGCATCTTGGGTCAGATGGAGTGCTCAGACGCTCGTAAGTTGGGTTGCATTATCTACTTGCTTCAGGGGGACGCATATACTTGGTGGACCACTGTTTCTTCGGGTATGGCCGAAGCGGATATCACGTGGGAGTTCTTCAGAAATGCCTTTAAGAGGAAGTATCTCGGAGTTCGGTATTTGGATGAGAAGAAGAGGGAGTTTATGGCCTTGGTTCAGGGTAACAGGACCGTGTCCGAGTACGAGGTTCAATTTGTGAGATTGAGCCAGTATGCACCTGAGTTGGTTCCTAGTGAGAGGGAACGGTGTGAGCGCTTCCGGTATGGGTTGACTAGAGATGTGAAGACCTACATGCTTGCCTCTGACTACACCGAGTTTGATGTCTTGGTCTCTAGGGCCAAGGATATAGAGCATAACTTAGGCTCCAGTGCTCGTGCTAGTGGGTCCGATTTCGGGAAGAGATATGCGAATTGGGATAGAGATCATGCCAAGAGGCATAGGGATAGGAGGTATCAGCCCGATTCGAGACATAGGGGTGCTAACTATGGACGAGGCCACCAGGGCTAAGGAGCTATTGTGCACACTCCGGAGTGCACTAGATGCGGGAGACGCCACCAGGGCGAGTGTATGGGTATCTTTTGGGCGTGTTAGAACTGTAGCTCCCGAGACCATTTGAGGTGTTACTGTCTACACCCGGCTAGGGGCGGACCGGCTCCATCTAGGGGTTTTGAGCATCAGAGAGGTCGTGGGCACAGTCGTGGTAACTTCCAGCCGAGGAACGAGGGTCAGAGGAACTTAGCTCACGTAGTGGCAGTTCAGCCCGAGGGTGGAGGACCGGCTAGGGTGTATGCACAGCGAGAGGCTGGGAATGATATAGATGTCATTGCATGTAATTTCTCGTTATAGTCTTTGAGTTTGCTTTCTTTGATAGATTCGGGGTCGACACATTCATACATTTTGGGTGAGCACGCAAGGTCATTAGGGTTACCATGTGAGTGGTTAGAGGTAGGTGTAAATGTTACCAGCTCTTTTGGTGATACAATGGTAGTTAGGAAAATGTATAGGAGGTGTCCCTTGATGGTTCAGGGCCACATGTTTTCGATTGATATGATGGAGTTACCGTTTTATGGCTTTGACATGATTTTGGGCATGGATTGGCTCGTACAACATAGATCTAGGGTTAACTTTGAGACCAAGAGAGTTTCCTTGAAGCTTACAGATGATTTCGAGGTTGTGGTGGTTGGCGAGAACGTTAGGTTCTTGTCCAATGTTGTTTCTGCTTTGGAAGCTCAAAAGTTGTTGAATTTGGGTTGTCAGGCTTATTTGGCTTATGTGATGAATCCGAGTATGAGTGAGGTTAGACCACAAGACATCAGGACATATTGTGATTTTCTGAGTGTTTTTCCGGAAGAGTTGCCGGGTTTGCCTCCAGATAGAGAAGTTGAATTTGCTATCGAGACATATTCCGATTCTGAACCAGTGTCTATTTCTCCGTATAGAATGGCACCGAAAGAGTTGAAAGAGTTGAAGACACAACTTCAGGAGTTGTCCGATAGAGGTTTCATTAGGCCTATTATTTCTCCGTGGGGTGCTCCGGTCCTGTTTGTGAAAAAGAATGACGGTAGCACGAGGATGTGTATAGATTATAGGCAGTTGAACAAGGTAACCGTGAAGAACAAGTACCCTTTGCCTAGGATAGATGACTTGCTTGATCAGTTGAGAGGTTCTTTAGTGTTTTTGAAGATTGATTTGAGGTCCGGATACTATCAGTTGAAGGTGAAGGATGTGGACATACTGAAGACAACCTTCCTTACACGATATGGGCAATATGAGTTCTTGGTGATGCCTTTCGGGTTGACTAACGCTCCAGCAGCTTTCATGGATATGATGAACCGTGTGTTTCACGAGTTTTTGGACAGGTTTGTGGTAGTGTTCATAGATGATATCTTAGTATACTCTAGGACCGAGGAAGAGCATGATGAGCATTTGCGGTTAGTGCTTCAGACTTTGCTTAAGAATCAGTTGTATGCCAAGTTAAGCAAATGTGAGTTTTGGATTAGGGAGGTAGTCTTCCTAGGTCACGTGATCTCGGCTAATGGGATTAGTGTGGATCCCAAGAAGATAGAAGCCATAGTGAGTTGGAAACAACCGAAGTCAATGACAGAAATCCGTAGTTTCTTAGGTTTGGCGGGATATTATCGAAGATTTGTCGAGGGATTTTCAAGGATAGCGACTCTTTTGACTAGGTTGCTTCAGAAGAATGTCCCATATGAGTGGTCAGATGCAAGACAAAAAGCGTTTGAGAAGTTGAAGAAAGCTTTGACCAAAGCTCCTATTTTGATTCAGCCTAAACCGAGAAGAGAGTTTGTGATTTACAGTGATGCATCATATGTAAGTTTAGGTTGTGTGCTCATGCAAGAAGGTAAGGTGGTAGCTTATGCTTCGAGACAGTTGAAAGTTCACGAGAAGAACTATCCCACCCATGATATAGAGTTAGCCGCGATAGTGTTTGATTTGAAGATCTTGAGACACCACCTTTATGGTGAGAAGTGCACCGTATATACCGACCACAAGAGTTTGAAGTACTTGATGTCTCGGAGGGAGTTGAACCTTAGACAGCGTAGGTGGTCAGAGCTTCTTAAGGACTATGACCTTACGATAGAATACTATCCGGGTAAGGCAAACGTTGTGGCCGATGCTTTGAGTAGAAAAGTGGCAGTTGAGTTGCGAGCTATGTTTGCGAGATTGAGTGTGTCCAAGGATGGTGGTTTGATAGCCGAGCTTCAGGTTAAGCCTTTGTTAGCTCAGTTGATTAGAGAGAAGCAATTGCGAGACGAGACTTTTGCACCTCACGTGCAAGATATAGCCGAGGATAGACCTACCGATTTTTGCTTTGGTGAGAATGGGATACTATGTTACAAAGATAAGATAGTCGTTTCGGAAGATTCCAAGTTGAGACGTGTTATTCTGAATGAAGCACATAATAGTCCTTTTGCTATGCATCCAGGTAGTACGAAGATGTACCACGGTTTAAAAGAAGAGTATTACTGGGTTGGACTGAAGAAGGATGTCACTGAGTTTGTGAGTAAGTGTATGGTTTGTCAGCGAGTTAAGGCCGAGCATCAGTTTCCTTCAGGGTTGTTACAGCCGTTGAAGATTCCAGAATGGAAATGGGAACGTATCACCATAGACTTTGTGTCAGGTTTATCGTTGACTCCTTCGAAGAAGAATTCAGTGTGGGTGATAGTCGATAGATTTACTAAGTGTGCTCACTTCATACCTGTTCATACTACCTATACCTTAGATAAGTTGGCCGGTCTGTACATCAAGGAGATAGTGAGGTTGCATGGGGTACCGAAATCGATTGTGTCAGATTGAGATCCGAGGTTTACATCTAGATTTTTGGAGTGTTTGCATCGTGCCTTGGGTACATGGTTGAACTTCAGTACTTCGTATCATCCACAGTCAGATGGTCAGTCCGAAAGAGTGATTCAGGTGTTAGAGGACATGTTGAGGTGTTGTATCATCGATTTTCAGGGGTCTTGGGAGAAGCATCTATCGTTAGTAGAGTTTGCATACAACAACAATTATCAGGCTAGTATTCAGATGGCACCGTATGAAGCTCTGTATGGTAGGAAGTGTAACTCCGATTTGTTGGGCCGAAGCCGGACAAAAGCTTGTACCGATGCCCGATTTGCTTAAGGGCACTACCGAGAAGGTAAAGTTGATATCTGATCATTTGAAGGCGGCTTCAGACCGATATAAGTCGTATGCCAATTTAAAGAGAAAAGAGATAGAGTATGTTGTGAGTGAGAAAGTGTTTTTGAAAGTCTCACCTTGGAAGAAGGTGATGTGGTTTGGTAGGAAAGGTAAATTGAGCCCAGGATTCATTGGGCCTTACGAGGTAGTTGAGAGAATTGGTCCCGTTGCGTATATATTGAGGCTCCCGACCGAACTAGAGAAGATTCACGATGTATTCCATGTATCGATGCTCCGCAAGTATAGATCGGATTCGTCTCACGTAATGCCAGTGGAAGAGATTGAGTTGAACCCCGACTTGTCCTATGACGAAGAACCGGTTGAGATTCTTGCTACGGACAAGAAAATGTTGCATGGAAGGTCTATCGAGTTAGTCAAGGTTATGTGGAGACACCGAGGTGTTGAGAAGGCTACTTGGGAGAGAAATGAGGACATTGAAAAACAGTTTCATTACCTCTTTCCGTCAGGTAATTTCAGGGACGAAATTCCTTAAGTGGGGAAGATTTGTAACGCCCCGGGTTTAGGGGTTGGACGTTACGCGGGTAAATCGGGTTTGAGTCGTGGGCTCGTTTTAAATTAAAATAGACTTTGGTTTTATTTAATGGTTTAAATTTCATTAATGTAAAAATTGTAAATTTTTAAAAGAAGGGAAAAGGATGAGTAAAAGAGCCTTTTTGAAAGAAAAAAAATATGCTCATCTTCTTCTTTGGCTTCATTTTTCACGACAACTAAAACCTCCCAAACCCCTAAACACTATTCCATCAAATCCCTCCACCATCTCAAGTGTTTTCATCAAGGTATGACCATTTTTGACTTCTCTTCTTTCCTAGCACATTGATGGTTTTAGTTTTTGGAAAACACCATTGTTGAGAATTTCAAGTTTTCAAAGTTTTGAAGAAAAGGATGAAACTTTAATGGCTTTTCGAATTGTTTTTGGTTTGTAGAGTTAAGATATGATCTAATCTTGCCCTAAGGAACATTATAACTTAAAATGGTGGGTTTTTATCAAAAATCCCGAAATGGGTTTCCATGGGTATTTTAAAAGGGTGAAAATGTGAGTTTTTGAAGTGGTTTACTGTTGGAGAGTTGGGCTGATGTTATAGCAATGTTAGAGAGTTGTTTTAAAGGTGTTTAATGGTGTTTTGAGTGTTGGAATCATTGGTTTTCTGCTCGGTTATTGGGGAGTACGAAAATGGGAGTTTTGGTGTTGGCTTTGGTATGGAATTGTAAGAATTTGGCTTGTGGTTGTGGTTTGGGGTTGTGACAATGTTTTTTGATGATTTAGTTGAGTAATGCATTGTTTTTGATTGGTTAGAATAAAGGGAAACCGTTGGAGAGGCTTCGGGCATTATTCCGGGGAATTTGGAGGCTTGAGATCGGTGTTTCGGCTTCCGTTTGGGTTTCATCGGTGAGTGGAAATGTTTTGAACTTGATTTGATTTCGAAATGGGTTCTTGGGGGTTTGGGTGGAGCCTAGAGGGCTAACCTAAACCCGAGTGTAAGTTTACTAATTTTTACTTGACTATTATGTGTTGGTATATGAACAATTGTTGAGATATTGTGTGAATTGTAGATTGCCTTTACTTCCGTTTGATGTTGTTGTGTAGTCATTGTTGGTGTCGAGCCTCACGTGATGGTTGTCGTAACTACGGTGATGTGTAGTCCCACCAGTAGTGACTAGTAGAAGAGTACGATGATGTGTAGTCCCGTCGGAAAACTACTAGTCGAAACGGTGATGTGTAGTCCCACCGTGTTTTGGTTATGCATGTGCATACCATGTATTTGTGTTGATTGTGTCTCCTCTTTGTATATCAAAATGGTTTACTTTTCAATCAAGAAATGTGTTTCGAAAACTGCATTGTTGATGAGTTTTTAGTGCTTCGCTCACTAAGCTTTCAAGCTTACGCTATCCTTTTTCCAACATACAGATCGTTAGAGTTTCAGAAGGAAAGGGGGCAAGGGAGAAGCTTTTCAGAGTTCTCGAGTAGCTCAAGTATGGTTTAAGTTTTTTGTAATAATGCCTAGACAATGAGGGTATTAGACTTGTATGGAGTTGGAGTTCAAACTCTTTAGTTTGGCTTGTTGAGGTTCTAGCATGTTTGGATTGATGATGCTATGTGTTTTTGTATGAGCGTTGTTAGACTCATATGTGTTGGTTTTTGATGTTAATGCCTTTGATGTGGATTGTAAACCATGTTTATGTTGTTGCCTAAATGCTTCGCGTCTTAAAGGCTTATGACCATGTTCTATGAATGTTTATGTGTTTTGTCTAAGGGCATGTAAATCTTGCTATGAAATGTATTTCTTTTGGTGAATGCTTGAATCCTCTCATGTATGGCCTTTACATGTATGTTAAGTGTTTGACATGCTTGTAGTAGGGTGTATGCCTCTAGAGTTCGTGTATGCGTGTTGTATCTTGCTTCTTGAGGTTTTGGGGTCGTTTGGGAACATTTGGAGATGCTTAAAAATGATTTTAGAAATATACAGATTGCAGGCGTTTCGGAACGAGTGAGGTAGTTTTGGAACGAGCGTGGTTCTAGGGATACCCGTATCGGAACGCGTTTCGGTACGGTTTGAAACTGTGAACCCATCTTTCGATACGCGTACCGAAATGGATTGGCTACTGTGAAGGCCTGTTCCGGAACGTGTTTCGGAATGTCTAGGCGAAAAGGACCCCGTACCGAAACGAGGTGGGCTGTATTGGTACAGCTAGTCTGGCTTTTAAAACTGGGGCCCGTGTATCGAAACGGGCAATCCTCTTTCGAAACACATACCTGTAAGTTAGGCTTTTGGCATCTTTAAAGGTCCTCTAGTGTTGGGCTTGGGTTCTGGTTGTTGAATGCTTTCTTGTGAGCCTTGTTTGTAGTCATTTATGTTTTGTTTGGGAGTGTATGTAAGAAACCATACTAACTTGACACATGGTAAATTTAAATTAACTTACGTTCCGTCTGCATGGTCTGATCTCGTTTTTCCGCTGTCGTTCCACACATATGATTAAATGATCCATCTAGACAAGATAATTGAAGAAAATTTTCTAAGGTTTCTAACCGAGGCGGGACCTTAAAGAGTTTCACTTCGGTTTTCCCCGTGTAACCTACTCGGACTGGTTAGTCGTCCAGACCGGGATGAGGGGGTTACAGCCTTAACCTGTTGGCAAGTCAAACACCGAGATACATAATCTGAAATGTCCTTCTTCATACCTTCCCAATGATATCTTTGCCTCAGGTTTTGGTACATCTTTTCCCGACTAGGATGCATAGCATAAGGGCTATTATGAGCCTCACTAAGAATGGCCCGCTTCAACTCAGCATCGTCCGGTACACAATAACGACCCTTGAAGCACATGATTCCATCCTGATCAAAGGCATAGATAGAAGTAGATCCTTTCTCAAACTGTTGTATGACAAGGAGTAAGGAACTATCTAGAAGCTGTTTGGCTCTAATTTCCTCGGCCAATGTCGGTTTAACATGCAACTCGGCTCGTAAACTGCCATCACTATATATACTCATCCTGGAAAACAAGGATCTCAAGTCTGATATAGTCTTACGACTCAAAGCATCAACAACAACATTAGTCTTCCCCGGGTGGTACTCAATCACACAGTCATAGTCCTTAAGAAGCTCAATCCAACGACGTTGTCTCAGATTAAACTCTCTTTGTGTAAGAATGTACTTTTGGCTCTTGTGATCTGTGTAGATATAACACTTCTCCCCGTAGAGATAATGTCTCCAAATCTTCAAGGCAAATACCACAACGGCCAGCTCTAGATCATGGGTAGGATAATTACACTCATACGACCTTAACTGACGAGACATATAAGCTATTACTCTACCATCGTACATCAGAACACATCCAAGCCCGGAGCGCGATGCATCACTATAAACTGCGAAATCCTTCCCAGACTCGGGCTGAGTCAAAACTGGAGCTTGCGTTAGAGTTGTCTTCAACTTCTCGAAACTATCCTGCTGAGCATCTGTCCAGATGAATGGAACATCGTTCCTCAACAGCTTCGTCAAGGGAGCCGCAATAATGGAAAAGCCCTAAAAATATGCTTGTAATACCCAGGTAAACCCAAGAAACTGTGAATCTCGGAAACATTCTTGGGTTGCTTCCAACTCACAATGGCCTCTATCTTGCTCGAATCATCCTGAATACCCCGAGCTGATAGCACATGCCCTAGAAATGCCACCTCGTTGAGCCAAAATTCACACTTGCTCAACTTGGCATACAATATGCATTCTCTAAGAGTCTGCTGAACAATCCTCAAATGCTCAACATGTTCTGCTTCAGTCTGGGAGTAGACTAGGATGTCATCAATGAACACCACCACAAACTGATCCAAATAGGGCTGAAACACACATTTCATCGGATCCATAAAGACGACAGAAGCATTAGTCAGACCAAACGACATCACTAATAACCCATAATGCCTATATCTGGTACGAATGGCCATCTTTGCTACATCAGACCCCTTTATCTTTAGCTGATAGTACCCGGAACAAAGATCAATCTTTGAGAAAACTGTGGCTCCTCGAAACTGATCGAACAAGTCATCAATCCTTGGCAGAGGATACTTATTCTTGACTGTCAACTTGTTCAGTTTACGGTAATCAATGCGCAGTTTGAGAGAACCATCTTTCTTCTTCACGGAAAGAACATGAGCTCCCATAGGCGAAGAGCTAGGTCGGATAAAGCCTCAGTCGAGGAGCTCTTTCAACTGAATATTCAGCTCCTTAAGCTGTTTAAGAGACATACGGTAGGGGTTCATATAGACTGGTGCAGAGCCTGGATAGGTCTAAATCTCGAATTCAACATCCCTATCTGGAGGTAATCCAGGTAACTCCTCGGGAAAGACATCAGGAAACTCGCTAACAGTGCGAATCTCCTCAATCTTTAACAAGGAACCCTTGGTATTCAAGAAACATGCGATGAAAGTCTGATAGCCTTTCCGGATCATCCTGTCGGCCGCCAAAGCAGATATCACATTAGACAGATACCCTCGGTGCTCACCAATAAGAACCACAATATGATCATCAGAAGACTTCAAAACTACTCTCTTGGACTCACAATCTAGGTTAACCCGATGTTCAGTCAACCAATCCATGCCAAGAATTGGATCAAACTCATCTAATGGTAGTTCCATAAGGTAAGCTAGAAAGATTTCCCCTTGCACCTCGAGGGGACATCGCCTGAAAACCTTATTTACAACCACAGACTGGCCCACATGACTCATAACAGTAACTGAACTCTCGGTGGTCTCAACTGGAATCTGGAGATCTTGGGACACAAATCTCGATACACAGGAATGGGTAGAACCATTGTCAACTAATGCAAAGTATGGAAAAGAAAATATAATGAATGTACATGCAATGCCGTCTGGCTCATCTCTATCGTCACAATGTCTAGTAGCATAAACAAGCGCAGGCTGTCTGGCCTCGGTCATGATCTTTCCCCCACTCTGATGTAATCGACCTCTACTATCTGATCTAACAGTAGACCTATGAGCTCTATTCTAATAATGCCTGAACATATGCCTGTGAACGAGCTAGAGTCTGGGATTAAGTAGGGGTCTGAGTCGATGTTCAGTTTGCGGAAGGTGGGAGTGGACAATTGAAGGTGTTCCCTCTTTTGTAAGAGTGCAAGTGCACACTCATGTCAAGTTATAGTATAAAAGATGTCGAATCCCACGAGGATTGGACAACTTGTCTTGTCTTTGTAGTTTCTGCACAATGGTAAAGTAAAAACACAAGTGAATAGATTAGTTGAGATTGAAAAGTAAATAAACACAAGTAAAAGAGAAGATGAAGCAGGGTGATAGAGCAGGCAGAGTTAAGCTGCCACTTAGTGTGAAAACTGCATTGAATTAGGTATGAGTTATCCTTTGCTACCACGATATGCTGCCTCGGCGGGTAGATAGGCGGCAAACTACGACCCTGTCACGCGGCCGTAGTAGGTCACTACCATTGCAGAGGTGTGTACTGTCTCGGCAGGTGGAATGGAAAGACGTCCTGGCGGCAAGTCTGGCAGAAACTTCAAGTTCGGCAGGATAGTCGACAATGATCCCTTCTATTTCTAGGTTAGGATGCTCGAGATTGATAACTTGAGGACTAGTGTGGAACCAAGTCAATCAACTCGGTTAGAGATCCCTTCTAGCCGCTGAAACTTGTGGACTAGTGTGGAACCAAGTTAGTCACGCCTCCCGTTTTGACCGTACTTAACCCTTTCGTGAGCCTTGCACTTTCGTGCCCGACAAATAGATTCTCTCAAACGACTGGTGTGGAAAGATTGAAAGAATGAAGAACAATGAATTAAGTAAACTTGAAATATTTTATTGAAGAAATAACTCAAAAACATAAAACAACCGTTTCACTCTAGTTACAACATAACCCTAACCCAATGGAGAATTAGAACATGGCCGCAGAGAAGAGCACAAGAAAAGTATATAGAAAACCTAGGATGATTTAAACTAGAAGTACAATGGGTATTTATAGACTTAAAACTAGGTCAAGTCCTTCTTGGAGTAGAAGTCCTCTAAAGTAGCTTTTCTTCTTTAATGAAGCTTTAAATGCTGACTTCTTTGCTTGGAATATATACTTTTCCTCGTTTTCCTTAGCCCGCAAGTAAGCTTGGGAATTTATCTTCGGCAGCCCTAGCCGTTGCTACAGATGTCGGAAAATCACATGAACGTCGGCGATAGAATCATGAGTTTTAGCTATACAAATCGCGCTTCGGTTCTTCAAACTTCCATTGTCAGTTGCCGCGGGCAGCAAGGTTGGCAGCAGCTTTTGCTCGGCAGATACTCGGCAGGTGCTCGGCAGCAACTTATATTTAGCTGGAACTGCTTCAGTACAGCTCCTGGGTTTGCTTCTCAGCGCTATGTCCTCTGTTTCTTAGTTCTCTCATTCAGCAATTAGTACCTTTCAAGAAATAATACACTAGAACGGTATCTCTTGTTCACCAAATGAATGATAAGTTATAAAAGCAAGGCAGAACAATGAAATACTGTGAAATGCTATGCATGACCCTAATTATGCCTAAAATGAGCTGGAAAACAGTAATAATAAGAGTTGGACAGTGCATGAAATATAGGACTTTTGGACACTTTACACACCCCCAGACTCGAACTATTGCTTGTCCTCAAGCATTGCAACCTAAAGTACTTGCTCTAATAATAGTCCGGAAGAAAAACTTGTTTTCAACCTGATTTTGTACCTCAAGGCCGTGGCATCTATATACATATAATTTAATGAAGGGAAATAAACAGGAAAATAACTCAGAATTAAATTCCTAATGCCCGTGTGATGTTTGCAAATCTGTAAACAAGCTGAATATGCAGAATAAAAGATTAAACAAAGATACTACTGTAATTTAAAGGGTTGCTGCCGAGGCAGCACAACTAAGCATATTTTAATAAAGGCAGTGAGGGCTTCAGCTTATCACAACTATTCTTCCAGGTCTGACGTTTAGATAGGAGCAAACTACAGAACCCCGAACCCTTGGAGTAGAGTCATCCCGTGAAGGCTTTCATTCACTCATGCTAATTTGTCCGTCACTTTTTAGGCTTTCAGATTCATGGACTTTGATAGCAGCAGAGTGTCCTCGCTCATAATTCTTCCTAGAGCCTGTTGCGGGCACCTCTAGGGTAACATAACATTTTTTTTCTTTGTTTTTGATTTTACTGCCTTTGGCAGTTCTGCATTTTTCTGTTTCTTTTACCTACCTCAGCGGCTACCTGCAATTATTGTTAGAATTTTGCAATAAAGACAAACAGACAGTGTTCCTCAAATATTCTACACATTTAGCAAGTAACAGAGATATTCAACTTTTTTCAGGTAAAAAGAAAAAAAAGTCTAAGTCATATTTCATGCTTTTTCCCAAGATTAAGTTTAATTTTAGTTAGGTGCGAAAATAAAGTAATAGGTTATCCTATCATAGGCACAAGTCATAACAAATTTTTCTTTTCCAATTATTACTAAGGCAAGTACAATGCAATCTAAATGCAACTAAGAAAGCCTACAAATGATGCGAGAGCTATCCCCCTAAACTCGAGATGGGCATTGCCCTCAATGCACAAAACATAAAGTAAGAAAACAAAAATATACATGTTAAAAGTAGCAAAAAATAAAATAAAGATAAATAAAAATAAAGGAAAAGAAAATAAAAGTTTGCTGAGGGTTAGGAGGAGGTTGGATTCTAGCTAGCTGAGGAAGAGGAGGATGTTCGGACGACAAAGTGACTTTTGGCAGATGCCTTGGCGACGGTTCGAGCAAGAGAGGTCTTTGCTTTTCGCGGCGGCTGGACTTTTTTTGGTGTCTGTTGTGGCTCTTCTAGAGGATCGACAAGAGGAAATGCGGGAGATGCGTCGCTTCCTTTTGACTCGGTCTCAAGGTCCACTGGTTCTTCAGCTATTGTGTGCCACTTCCTCTTCCTTGTCCCTTCCTCTGTGGGTGCTGCCGGAGGGATGAATGCCATGGGGATGGCTGTTGTTGCTGCAACTACTGTTGTTTCCGATTCCGGTGGAGGCTACTCAATCTCCTCTAAAGAGGAGGAGTCTGATACTGTATTGGCTGTGCAAGCGGGGGAGAGATTCAGCTGGTGCCTCTTGGGGGAATCTGTCACTATGTTTGATGGGGTGGCAGCTGAGTGCTGTGGAGAATGCATAAGAGAGGGCACCTGATGATCTGTCTGGCGGGCGGTGGCGGCATGTGAAGTTCTTCGTGCTTTTGCTGCTGTTGCAAGCTCATCGGGTAAATGTGGCATGGTGGGCACGTCACCAGGGAATTTTTGCAGGAAATAAGTCACAAGGGCTTCTTGGGCCTCCCCCACGTAGTTCATGAAGGCCAACTGCTGCTGCTCTATCCGTTTTGTGTGTTCGAGGAGTGTCTGGAGCAGCGGGAGGACCTTTCTGTCTGGGGCAGCGGTAGTACTACCGGGGGCGACTGGCTTTTCAAACGGTGTGGCGGAGGGCTAACTGGGCATTGCTGGTTCTTTCTCCGCATCCTGCATCATCTGGATGCGAACCTTTTTGGTCCAGCTCTCCTTGGCAGTTGTGAACTCATCAATGGGCTCTATGGGGACTCAGAAATTGGTGCAAAGGCCTGTGATGAGAGACGGGAAGTACAATTTGCCCTTCTTCTTCTTGAAGCAGTTGTATATTTCCGTACAGATAATATCCCCTACATTGATCGGCCGGTTCATCAAGATGCTGTAGACTAGGGCAAGGTGCGGCCGATCAACTGTTGAGTTGTAGCATGTGGGCAGCAGACGCCTTTTCATGAACGTGTTCCATAACATCGCTGCAGGCAGCAGGTGGCGGTGCTGGACAGATCCCACATGTTTGCCCCCCAGCCATGGTGTGTTGGGCTTGCAGATTCTGGCCTTGATCTCCTCATAGTGGGTAGCCGTCAGTGACTGCCTCCAGTCCTCATGCGGGTTGTCGTTCATATCATGGCCATAATAACTGTTGATGACAGCAGGGTTGAGCTTGACTGCCTCTCCGCGGACGTAGACGAATGGCTTGTCTGGGCAGGGCTGATGTGAGTAAAATTCCCTTACTATAGTGATGTTCGCTATATCAGGCTGTTGAGCGAACATCTCCCATCCCTTATAGTGGATGGTTTGGAACAAGGCGGGCTCAAGACCACAGTCTCCCGTTTGCTTCATATAATGGAAGCCTTGTTCCTCCCAGACGGCCTACTTCGAGAATTATGCTCTATATCTCTCTTCGTCTACCTTGAAGCAGAACCTGCTGTAGGTGGGTCTTTGGGTTGACGTTGAAGCCATGTGATCGGTTGTATTTTCACTGAAACTAGAAAGTAAATATGGTGAGAGAGCAGAAGAATAAGATAAAAGCTAGCAAAAAGGTGGAAGTGAAGTAAAGTGAAAATGAGTGAGTGGTTTATATAGGCGCTGCCGAGAAGTGCCGGGGCGGCATTGAATGATCAACGGTTTGATTTCCTGGTGCACGTTACAGATTTTTCTAACCGTTATTTTTGTTGCCGTTGGTGGCCAACTAGCCGTTACACTTCGCTGCACTGGCTACTGACTCGGTAGGATGGTTGGCGGGCTTTTTGCTGGTCTTCCCTCTTAATTCTGCTCCTTAATTCTTGAACCTAAAACAAAAATAAAAATAATTAAATAAAACCTGAAAAATTAAATACTAAAAATTAATCTAGTCATAAAATAAACTTTATTCATAATGCATAAAAATAAATAAATAGACATAAATAAAAATTAAGTTATATTTTGAGTGCATTTGAGTGCATCTCCTAGACATAACCACTTTCTAAGGTGGTTTAGCTTTTTCTCCCCTCCTGGGGGGTCCTCTTGTTCTCTCAGTTTCTGCTTGATGGGGTCCTTCAATCTGCCCCGAGGTTTGTCATGGCAGCCGCTGCCCTGTCTTGTCTCCACACTTATTTTGGCAGCTCTTTCATCTAGGCCTTCCTTTCCTTCCTCTAAGGGTTGCAGTACATTCATCTTTATGCTTTGATATTCTACACTCATTGTAAGTTCCCCGAGCTCCACATCTATCAGTTTCTTCCCGTGGCCAAGAAGGGTCGCCCGAGAATGATTGGGGCTTTCTCATCGGCTTCATAATCTAAGATGAGGAAATCACCAGGAAAGATTAAGCTGCCCACTTTGACCAGTATGTTCTCAATCTTTCCCTCCGGTTGTATGAATTAGTGATCAGCAAGTTTAAGAATTACAGAGGTTGGTTTTGTAGGTCCAATACCTAGTTTGTCGAAGACGGCATTAGGCATCAGATTTATACTGGCTCCCAAATCACACAAGGCCCTGGTCTCGTGCTTGCTGCCCAGCCTGCATGGTATAACAAAGCTGCCCGGATCTGTCTACTTGGGCGGCAGCTTGTTATGTAGCATGGCCATGCATTCTTCAGCGACGACCACTGTCTCAAACTCCCATATTCGTCTCTTCTTAGAAACTATATCTCTGAGATACTTGGTGTAGTTCGGCATGCTTTGTATAGCTTCTATTAGTGGTATGTTAATGTGCAGCTGTTTCAGAATGTCCAAGAATTTTCTGAATTGGTGCTCATGCTGATGTTGTTTGAGCTTTTAGGGGGATGAAGCTGGCAGGCGGATGTCCTCTATTTGCTCCTTGCTTGGGGGCTTAGTTCGAGGAGGATCATCCTTGTCAGGGCTGCTTTCATGTTATGCTGCAGGGGCGGCTGGAGTAGGTGTTGCTGCTGGGGCGGCTAATATGGGTGCTGCTGGGGCAGACTTACTTATATGTTTTGGCTGAGTTCCTAACTGCTCTACTATCCTAGGTTCATCCAACTGCTTCCCACTTCTCTTAGTTATGGCCTTGCAATGTTCAAAAGTGGGCTTGGCTGCTTCTGGCGGGCTGCTGGATGATGCTCCCATGGTCCGACTGTGATAGATTTCGATGAACTTCCCAAATCGGGTCTCCAGGTTCTTAATAGCAGCCTCCTGGTTGTTCATCTTCATCTCCGTCCTATCCATGAAAGACTCGGTTTTCTCAATAAATTTATTCGTATAAACAATAAATTCACCAGTTTGTTTCATAAAGTTATTCAAAGTGGCTTCTAGTGAATTATTGTGCTGTGGCTGCTGAGTCTGTTGCCGGGACTAATTCTGCTGGTAGCTTCCCTATAGCTGTTGTGGATTTGCTACTGTCTTCGGGTTGCTCCAGGAAAAATTGGGATGGTTTCTCCAGTTAGGATTGTATGTGTTTTGGGCTGGCCTGCTATTCCTCTCATAATCACCCATGTAGTTAGCAGATGTAGTGCATTCAGAAGAATTATGGTTGGCCCCACATTCGTCACAGAAGGGCTCAACAACTTTTACCTCATGGACCTTCCCTGGGGATTGCACCATCTTCATCACCAGCTCCGTCAGAGTGTCGAGGCGGGCGTTAACATATTCGGAGGCTTCCACCTCATTCACAGTAGTGCTTCCTCTGAAGGCCTGTCTAGGATGATCCCGTTAACCGAGGCATTTATCAGCATCCGAGTCAGGTAATTAACCCCATTGTAGAATATAGATACCTGAGTCCAAGCCGATAAACCATGAAGCAAACAATTTTTCAACATTTGTTGGTACTGCTCCCAAGCCTCATCCATCGGCTCGTCATCCCCTTGTCTAAAAGCTGTGATCTCATTCCGTAGCCTATCGGTGACGTTGGATGGGCTGAACCGGTCTAGAAAGTCCTTGCAGAGCTCCGCCCATGAAGTGAAAGATTCGGCTGGCTGGTTATTCAACCACGGTTTCGCCCTATCCCTCAGTGAATAGGGAAATAACCTTAGCCGCAATACGTCCTGGTGTACCCCATGAATTTTGAATGCTCGATAGATGTCCAGGAATACTCGTAGATGCTGCCGTGCATCTTCTGTGGCAGTCCCTCCGAAGTGCCCTAGTGTGTTTAGCATGTTGAACATGACAGGCTTCAGTTCAAAATGATCTGCCCCTATCTCTGGTTCCGTTACTATTGGCTCGAACCTTTGAAAGTCATGTTCAAGATAGTCTCCAGTTGTCCGCACTTAGGGTGGTTCAGGGGGATCCTGCCTCTGCTATACTTGTGGTCCTCTAGGCGGCAAATCTGGCTGCCCGCCCCTGCCATTCATGGCATCAACTGGGGGGTCCTCGTTTACCATGGTCTCTTCCTTTGCTTTGCCTTTGTTTTTGTTCTTTAAGACTTCCCTTAGTTCCCTCTTGATTCGTCTAGTTTCACGCTCAAGATCGTCGTAAATAATGAAGTTTCCGCTAGGGTTAGCCCTGGTCATACACTTGCAAAGGACACTGTAAATTTTTTTTGATTAAAAATAGAAATAAACGAAAAGTAAAAAGGTGCAGAAATTAAAAACGAAATTTGCTGTTACCAATCCCCGGCAATGGCGCCAAAAACTCGTAGGGCGTGAAGGTGTTCCATTTTTTGTAAAAGCGCAAGTGCACACTCCTGTCAAGTTATAGTATAAAAGATGTCGAATCCCACGAGGATTGGACAGCTTTTCTTGTCTTTGTAGTTTCTGCACAATGGTAAAGTAAAAACACAAGTGAATAGATTGGTTAAGATTGAAAAGTAAAAAAGCACAAGTAAAAGAGAAGATGAAGCAGGGTGATAGAGCAGGCAAGGTTATGCTGCCACTTAGTGCGAAAGCTACGTTGAATTAGGTATGGGTTATCTTTTACTGCCACAATATGCTGCCTCAGCGGGTAGATGGGCGGCAAACTACGACCCTGTCACGCGGCCGCAGCAGGGGTGTGTACTGTCTCGACAGGTGGAATGGAAAGACGTCCTGGCGGCAAGTCTAGCAAATACTTCAGGTTCGGCAGGATAGTCGACAATGATCCCTCCTATTTCTAGGTTAGGATGCTCGAGATTGATAACTTGAGGACTAGTGTGAAACCAAGTCAATCAACTCGGTTAGAGATCCCTTTTAGCCGCTAAAACTTGTGGACTAGTGTGGAACCAAGTTAGTCGCTCCTCCCGTTGTGACTGTACTTAACCCTTTCGTGAGCCTTGCACTTTCGTGCCCGACAAATAGATTCTCTCAAACGACTGGTGTAGAAAGATTGAAAGAATGAAGAACAATGGATTAAGTAAACTTGAAATATTTTATTGAAGAAATAACTCAAAAACCTAAAACAACCGTTTTACTCTAGTTACACCATAAACCTAAACCAATGGAGAATTAGAACACGGCGGCAGAGAAGAGCACAAGCAAAGTCTATAGAAAACCTAAGATGATTTAAACTAGAAGTACAATTGGTATTTATAGACTTAAAACTAGGTCAAGTCCTCCTTGGAGTTGAAGTCCTCTAAAGTAGCTTTTCTACTTTAATGAAGCTTTAAATGCCGACTTCTTTGCTTGGAATATGGACTCTTCCTCGTTTTCCTTAACCCGCAAGTAAGCTTGGGAATTTCGCTTCGGCAGCCCTAGCCGCTGCTACAGACGTCAGAAAATCATGTGAACGCCGGCGATAGAATCAGGAGTTTTAGCTATACAAATCGCGCTCCGGTTCTCCAAACTTCCATAGTCAGCTGCCGTGGGCAGCAAGGTTGGCAGCAACTTTTGCTCGGCACATACACGGCAGGTTGTCGGCAGCAACTTATCTTTAGCTGGAACTGCTTCAGTACAACTCCTGGGTTTTCTTCTCAGCGTTGTGTCCTCCGTTCCTCGGTTCCCTCGTTAAGCAGTTAGTACCTACAAGCAAGAATACACTAGAACAATACCTCTTGTTCACCAAATGAATGATAAGTTATAAAAGCAAGGCATAACAATGAAATACTGTGAAATGCTATGCATGACCCTAATTATGCATAAAATGAGCTGGAAAACAGTAATAATAAGAGTTGGACAGTGCATGAAATATAGGACTTTTGGACACTTTACAACAATCTATCTTGAAATGGTCAGTGGATCCACATCGAAAGCAAACACCCGGCATCTTCCTGCACTCCCATCGGCGAAGCTTACCATAATACCCACAACAGGTAAGAGAGTGGACCCAGATGAATCACCCCGACTAACCGATGGGCCCTGCTGTACCGTGAGCTTATAACTCGAACCACCTCTCTGATACATTGTGCGAGCCCTCTTATCAGAGCGCACGTGAGACCCTCATTTTCTAGAAGATCTCCAAGATCGATCTCGGTTTCGCCCTCGATCCTTGTCTCTATCTCGATCTCCATCTCCATCTCTACTACTCTGACTAGCTGTCAAGATCTCCATCTGTTCTTTAGTCTTAGCCCGATCTACTAAATCTTCAATCACCTGATCATGGTAGATAGCCACTCGATCACGTATCCCAATACAAAGGCCCTCTAAGAACTTTTCACATTTGTCCTTCTCGGTAGAAACCAAACCGGTACCATATTTCGACAATTCTAGAAATTGTATCTCATACTTAGCCACTGTCATGGTACCCTGCACCATGTCTTTAAAAGCCTAGCGTCTCTTTCTCAAGAACCGCTCACCCAGAAAAAGGTTCCTAAAGCGTTTCTTAAAGAAATTACATGTCAGCCGATCATAAGGAACACTACTCATGATAGACTCCCACTAGGTGCGGGCATTCCCATTCAACATAGATACAACACCCAAATACTTTATGGATGGCTCAAAACCCATCTCACCCATACGTCTCTCGATGTCGTATAACTATTCCTCAGCCTCGGTCGATGGTCCACTAAGAGATCCCGAGAAGGTCTTGATCCCGTTGGCAATCAAAGTCTGGGAGATAGGAACTTCAGGTGTGACTCCCGACACTCTGAATACTCCTGAATCAACTAGAGAAACTGTCTACTCAAGGTCTCATCAGTAACTCTAGTCATAGGCTCGGGCCTAGAAATAGTCGCTCCTTTGACCGGAGTAGTCATGCCGATACTAGGAGCATGCAATGGAACATTTGGAGTAGGTGGAGGAGCAGTCAGGACAGATGTCGAAGTACTCGAAGCAGAAGCAGCTGAAGGACCATGAGGGGTATGAGGCTCTACAGATGTTGGAGGGTCAACTGCAGGTGTAGCATCTTCGAGGGTAGGTGGATCAATCATCGGATCGTCTATCTGGTCTGCAAATCTAACAGGTCGACCACGCCAACGAGCGGGTCGACGCCCCCTTTTGGTGCTCATCTCAGAGAATCTCTACAAAGAATAAAACCTAAGATCAGTTTATGAAACTGGAGAATCGAACACAATTAAACATGTAAAGTTGGGTGACATGGCCTCTTTTCATAATACTTTAATAAAACATTTCGAAACAACAATTTAAATAGACTCATGCATAGTCCGAGGTTTTAAAACCAAAAGCTTTGATACCAATTAAATGTAACCCCTAGACCGGCCTATGCGGAATGACCACGTCTAACAGGGTACATTTCGTCATTAAAACTCAAGTAGAAAACCTGTTGAAAAACTCAAGTATCTAGTTGAAAGCATAATAGATCATAATTTGCCACCAAGCGATCATAATAAGCAAACATGTTAAAACATATCCAGACGTAGTTATAACATAAGTCATATCAAATGTAGAAACCAAAATACCCAAGAACATAATTCTTTATACATTACAAACCATAGGCACATGTAACCCTAAATTACAAAAAACGGTGGACAAAGAAACATTACAATCTATGCAGAGAACAAAATGTGTCGATCCTTCGAGTGTTAGGTACATGGTGGCCTATCCAAAATATCTGTAAGGGAGAAAAGGTTTGGCGTGTAAGCTAGAGAGCTTAGCGTGTTCCAACAGTGCAAGTAAAACATTTACATCATTTACGTAATAAATCATGTCATGCAAAACATATCGTAAGAGCATCCAAGTTTCCATGCAACCTATCTACCCTCGAACCGAACACCATGATATAGTTCCCAGAACATTATCGTATACTGGCATTAACCCAAGCCCATTGGGCGCGGGTACCATCCTAAGGAAATACCTTAGAATACGGGCGACCCTAGTCGAAACTTAGAAACCGAAAACGGGCGGACCTAGCTGAAGCTTAGGAACCGAATACGGGTGGACCTAGCCGAAGCATAAGAACCGAATACGGGTGGTCTAACCAGCTGGATCAGGGCTGAGCCAATAGTGACTTCACATCATACCTCAAGCACCCCTACTAATTAGTCTATGTAGTAACATAGTACGCAACAATGACAATTATAGCAATGCTTAATAACATATTTCTATACTGATAACCGGAAACCATAGAGCATGCTTGTCATATCGGATGCTAGGGCATAAACCAAACATATAGTACATTTGTGTTTCTTTCAGAAAAAGAGAACTTGTTATTTTTATGCAAAATCAAGTTTGGCAATCATGTGTACATGATCCATATTATTAAAACTTATAAAGCATGTAAAACAGTAAATATGCAACCAGTCATATAGCATACAAGGAACACACCTCAAAAGATCATATCGGTCGGTCGAAAGGTCTACCGAGCACCGGGATCACGCTCTGCTACGGTATTGAAACCTAGATAGACAAGGATTACGGTTACTAACAGGTTTATGCCTTGATAGAAATAAAATACTAAGTTAGAGGGTCATACGAGTGACGATAGGATCACGAGGTAGTACAGATCGGGACGAGCTAGGCTGGGCATAGGCACGATCGAGAGATCCACGAGTACCTATTAAATCAGAAAGTCAATATCAATCATTTGCTCTACAACTTTTCTTAAATAATTTAACTTAAAGTAATGCATGTTCGAGTTCAATGTCCCAAGTGGAGGCTTTTGGGTTAGAATTTCACAAAACGGGCTTCAAAATCGGATTCAGAACGTTGAAAAACATAAAATAGGACTTTTCGGGAAAAGTTGACTTTTTGGTCAAAGTCAACACCGACGTCAACAGTCAAAGTCAATGCTGACGTCACTGGTCCAATGGCTGACTCAGCGAGTTTACTCACTAGGTTGACTCGGGCAAGTTGAATCACTAAGTTGACTTGGTCGAGTTGACTCGGTTGATGGGTCGGGTCGGACAACAGGTCGAGTCGGTCCATTATTTAATTAGAGGGGGCCCGGTTCATTTCATTATTTCAAATCATTTTAGGGTTGGGCTGGTTCAGGTGGACCGACCAATGGGTGGGCCGGCCGGTTCAATGACCACCGTCTAGGGTGGCCAGAATTCATCCCGAACGGCGCGTGTAGCCCACGTGCGGCCTTAGATGGCTGGAAAACACCCCTAAACGCAACAATGAGCACTGGAAGTCCATCCACGACCCTAAAGCACTCGAAAATAAGTTGAATCACTTACCAACTTACCAAATTGGCCAAAAATTTTGATCGGACTGTCGTGTCACCGATAAGGCGTTGAACGACGGTGAACGATTGAGCAATCAACTGAGTTTTGTTCGCCTTGCAATGGGGAGTCAAGGGGGGGCGGCGGTGTGACGAAAGGATGCCTATCGACGCCGGTGACGTCGGAAAACAAAACGACAGGTGTTTAGGTTGCGGCCGAACCTTTCGACTACTTTCCACGAACCGCGACGGAGGATTGGGGCGAGTGGCGGTCTTGGTTTTGATCGGGAAGGGGCGTCTGTCACTCTGACGGTGGCGGCAATGTGACACGGCGTGACGGTGGGGTGAAACGGGCAGTGGCCAGTTGACTCGGGAAGGTGAAGGGTCGACGGAGGTAAGGGTTCTGGTGCTCTTTTGGGAGGTTGGACCAAAATAAAGACTCATTAATGGGTTAGGTGAGATATTTTGATTATTATTATTATTATTAGAACCACATAAAGTTAAGTGGGGGGGGGGCTTATAACCAAGAGCTCCTTTAGCTCAGTGGCTAGGCATTTGGTTAAACCACTTGAGGTTGTGGGTTTGATTCCCACAACCTCCACTTTCAATTTTTTTCTAGGGTGTTACACAAACTTCCAGCTAGCTCTGATCTCGAACCGATATATTTTTTAACCTGAAATGTTATGCAATTGAATGCGTCAAAATTACATAGTCTAAGTGAGGTAGCCTTAAACAATAATGAGCATGATGTGCAATGTTACATGCTTCAATGATGTACTTAATGGAATGTTTCACATAAGCAATCTATATACATATCAAGGTACCAACAATCAATATCATAGCATCAAGGATTAATAGCAATAATCAATAATTTCATAACAAAAGCAACAACAATAACCGATAATTTTCTTGGATCGATTCACGGTAAATGGATACACGAATTCCACCTTAACACCAATAGTAACAATAATGGTCATGTCATATTCCCTCCGCCGCACCAATTGACCAACACACAACACATCCCTCCGTCACACCAATGGTCGAAGCCCAATACCCGTACCAATGAGCTCATGAATTCTATGGCATGCCAATTGTATCCAATACTTTGATCCCAAGGTTCAAACATCAATATTACAACAACAATAGTCTCGTAGCAAGATCTCAATAGCCATATGATCATAGTAATAAACAATAGCAATAATCATGTGTCCATAGCAATATGCAATGCTCAGTGATTCATATGGCAAAATTTTCAATGATTCGATAACAATAGCAATAATACTTCAATCTTAGTTTTAACACAACTTACCCAAACTTACCAAACAAAGCTTTCAATATGATTTTATGCAATGACCTTCAATAAAATGGTTAGAAAATCAATAGACAATGATTCGAGATGGCATCTAGCCAACACTCGAGACTCCGACTACACTCACCTTGATATTAAGGCTCATACGACTCTCGGATGACAATTCCTTTGTTTCTAGATTTCAATGGTGATGGCGGATAATCTTTCTCCACTCCTTGTGCCAACTTGTAAGAAGCGATTGGATTCAATAGATTGAGGAAAACGAAACTTAAGCTCACTCTCTCATGGAGGTGCTTGCTTGAAGAGAAGAATAACAATGTTGATGCTTGATTTACGAAAAAGATGAAGATGGTAAAAGGGTGGGGTTTATTCTCGGTGAATGTAAACTAAAGAAAGGACGTTATTAGATTTTAATAAAACCAATGTTTAATCATTTACCCACCTCACTTGAAACCAATAAGAAGGTTTCCTCCCACCAAGGGTTTGCTAAACCCAAAGCTTATCTCTTCAAGCTTTTTAAGTAATTGATAACCATATGTTATCCTTGTTCTATTCTGATAATCCCATGTGAAATGGGCGGCAAGAACATAGGTGATTCATCACCTCACATTATCCTTCAATTGACTTTCGATCAAATTTGATTTAGAGGACCCATATCGATACGCTCGTTATCGTATCGATACGCTTGTGCCAAAACGGGTATGTTAGTTATTAGCAGTTGGACCGTACCGATACAGCTCTTACCGTATCGATACCCTAAGCTCAACTTCAATATTTTAGGCATTCAAAAGGGTTCCAATTCAAATATTAAATTTCCTCATCAATAAAAGAGATAATAAAATTTAATATCGATGCAATAGTTAAGCTTTTCGGTGTAAAATTTCAGATCGCCGGAACCTAATTCTGATTAGACCGATTTTAGGATTCAAAGTCATAAATATTGGATATGAAATTACGAGAATGCTCTAGAGGTATAAGAATGACTTAAATACCCCTCATAACAAAGGAAATAACTGGGAATTTTACACTTTATCTGGTAAAATGATTACTTTATCTGAAATCCATGTTCTGTTGGGAAAGACTTTGGTATCAAGAAGAAAATATGTATGATAACAAACCACTTGGGTTACTCGAACTCTAGACAAACACCTGAAGATAAATTGTAACCCCCTCGACCCGGTCTGGGTGAAAGACCGAACCGAACAGATCACACGGGGAATATTGAAGTAAACCGTAAGGTTTACCTCAATAAACAACCCCTTTTTTATTTTATCTTGCCCAGATGCTCATTAGGAACATAAGTGTTTAACATTGTAGCGGAACAATTTGCAAATCGATCAAACAACAAATTGAAACTCAGTTGCACTCAAATACATATCAGGGACCATTTTTTAATTTTAATAAATTATGGGGACTTTTCCACTTTTATAGTGACAATCCTTTAATTAAACATATTACATGCCTCTCTGTCAAAACTCAACTCAAAATAATCATCCATGCTCATTTAAATTGCATCCACAACATTTAGGGACTAAAACATAAGAAATCACAACTTCAAAATATTCCATTAACTAACATAACAACCATTCGTTTTGGTACAAGTTACCCTGTATCAAAACTGGTGTAACGAAATAGGTTCTCATGGCTCGGAACACGAGCCTGTATCGAAACACCCTTAGAGGTGTTTCAGAACCGAGGATTCCAGTAGCAAATCGTACCGGAACAGACCTTCCTGTTTCGAAACCTTTAGGCCATTTCAGGCTCATTGTTTCAGTACAGGCTCGAGTGTACCGAAAAAACAGAGCCTATAAAGACACTTTTTGTTGGTTTTTCATACTTTAATCCATACAAAATCATTCTAACATACTTCCAACATATTTAGACCATCAAACCATAATATACTTGGCAGAAACATCATCCTAGCAAGTCTATAGGCATCAATGGAATCTATATGCATGCAACCTATGCAAAATAGCCATTTAGAAGTCAAAACACAAACCAAGGCATAAACCAAACTTAAAAGGCCATTTACAAGACATTAAGGGCATTTCAAATATGCCTCAAACCAGGGAGTTCCAAACACATCTCCCAAAACAACAAGGTAATCTCCCATTGCCAACTATTATTACTAATAAGCAAATATAAACCATAGTTGAGCTTAATTCAAATCCTTGGAAACCTTCTTGCCTCTTTGCTGCCCACACAAGCTAATTCTCTGTATTGTTGGAAAAAGAAAGCGTAAGCACGATTGCTCAGTGAGGGATGCTCAAAACAAACCAACTACAACAATACATTTTAAAACCATTTCTTATTAGAAATCTCTATCTCATCATGCTCTTTCTATCTCATGCTTGAAAATCATTTTCATAGCAAAACCACATCATTTAAATCACATGTACCATCTATCTCATACATTCAACAAATGCAAAATCTCAAAGCATTGACTTACAGGCTTAAATCTCATAAAACATTTCTCAAATCGTATTCTCATATTTAAAATACAATACATAAAACAATTTATAAACAAGGTACATGTGAATCTCATAATCAATCTCATATATTGGCATTTTTAACAACATTACTCAGATATGCGGATAGCTTGATTAAATGTCAAGTCCTACACTGGTGGAATCTCACATCACCGGACTTTCATGGCGACATCTCTCATCGCCACAAAGCTTGGGCGTTTCACCAAGACCTACCCGATAGAATCTCACATCACCGGACTCTCACTTTGGAACGGGATAACACTACCCCCATTGCCTGAACCAAAGAGCACGTACAGATTTTGTATATTATAGTGCACTTCTCATCCTATTGGTCGACCAATTATATCCGGTAACAATAATCTCATCTCATGCCAATATATCCATTTAAAACATCATTACTTATTGTTTTCAATGCATCATTCTAAAACATTATCATCCCGTTTTAAAAGCAAGTACAATGTATAGCATTTTCACAAATAATTCTATCTCATGGGATCATCAAAGTCATCATCTAATTTCTCAAAACATGCATAAAACAGTAGGTATAAATCTATCTTCAAAACAAGAGCATGATCATAAAGCCAATGGGACAATAACTGATAAACGAGAGCGAAACATCTCATACTTCCGGATTTAGGTTAGTGTTTCAAAATCATACTAAACCCCCAAACCTTGCTTTCAAGTCCTTCAAAGACTTTTAAAACCATTTCCACTCACCGATCACGCCTCGCTTGCCTTGTCGAAGCGAATTCAAGCTTCTGGAGCTCCCAAAACTTCACCAATCTCGTCTGATGTATTCTCTTATGTTTACAACACACAAGAACAAAGGATTGATGCATCTCAATGCATTAAACCCACCAGCATGCCCAGCTACCTCGTTGCTCTGCCCAAAAACACCAAAACGACAATCTGAAACAACGGAAAACACCTTCGAAAACTCTCCAAACTTCACCCAGCCAAAATCTACCACTTCTAGCCACTTTTAATCATCAAATAACATTTAAAAACAACCTAATCTCTTTCTTAAACCTCTAGCAACACCAGAACCTCAAAACTTCACCAAAAACCTCAAATCTAGCCATATACAACTGGAGATCCAAACCAATTCAGGATTGTTATGATAAAACCTTTATTTCAACATCATTTAACATCTAAATATTGATTAATAACTGCCTTACATCAAGGAAAACAATAACATTACAAAAATCACAAAATCTCAATATTAAACCTCAATTTAACCCAATTTCAATGATTAATCCATCAAAACCACTTAGAAAACATATGTAAAGGATTGATAACTTGGGAATTTTAGTAAATAACTGATTATTAGAGAAGGAGAACGAACCTTACCTCTAATGGGTGAAATCTATCTCAATCAGATGTGATTTTCTTGAAAAATCAAAGAAAAGCAATAAGGATTTACAAATCAATGTTAAAGAATCCTTCAGAAATAAAAAACTCAGCAAAAAAAGCATTGCCTAAAGCTTCTTGAAAATGTAGAGTGTTTGCTGAAGGAAAACTTTGAGAGAAAATAGAATGAGAGAAAATGACTTAAAATTGGTTTTAATGAAAAAGTCAACTCTCTCTTTATTAACTCTTTTAATCTTTAATTAAAACCTTTTTAAAATGCTCCAAATTAAGAGAGAAATCTCATATAAACAATTAGGTTGAATAGCTCCTTAAAGATTCAAAGTTTCAATTCTTTTACAAAACAATCACTAAATCAACTTTATAAAAATCGCATTTTGGTCACTACCCAGAATGTCGTACTTCCAAAATCATTTTCTTACAAAAATTTCACCAAAATCATTTATATAATTAATAATGATTTTTAAGCATTTTCTCATATTTTTATCTTACCCCAAACCTCATTTTCCCTGAACCGCTCCTGAAAACTCGGATCTCTAGTATACGCTTTACGGACCTCAAATTCTTCTACGCCCAAAATTGGGGTGTTACAACTCTCCCCCACTTAGGAAATTTCATCCTCGAAATTTTACTTGATTGAAAAAGATAAGGGGATTGCTTCTTCATATCATCCTTTCTTTCCCACGTAACTTCCTCAACGTCACGGTGTCGCCACAAGACCTTGACAAATTCAATGGTCTTACCACGAAGAACCTTGCTGTCCAAATCTAAGATCTCAACTTGTTCCTCATCGTAGGACAAATCTGGATTCACTCAACTCCTCAACAGGCATAACATGAGACGAATCCGATCTATACTTCCGAAGCATGTATACATGGAAAACATCATGTATCTTCTCTAACTCAGAAGGCAATCTCAACCTATAAGCAACATGTCCAACACGCTCTAGCACCTCATATGGTCCAATAAACCTTGGACTCAACTTTCCCTTCCGTCCAAATCTCATCACCTTCTTCCAAGGTGAAACCTTCAAAAACACTTTATCTCCCACAACATACTCAATCTCCTTACGCTTTAAATCCGCGTAAGACTTTTGCCGATTCGAAGTCGCTTTCAACCTCTCACTAATAAGCTTCACTTTTTCGTATTGCCCTTAAGCACATTAGGCAAAGAAACCAACTTCTGTCCAGCTTCTGCCCAACAAAGAGACGTTCTACACTTCCATCCATACAAGGCCTCATAAAGAGTCATTTGAATACTCGCCTGATAACTATTGTTGTAAGCAAACTCCACTAAAGGCAACTGTTTCTCCCAAGAACCTTGGAAATCAATGGTGTAACATCTCAACATATCCTCCAACACTTGGATAACCCTCTCAGACTAACCATCCGTATGACGATGACACGAAGTACTGAAATTCAAACGTGTGCCCAATGCTTGATGAAGACATTCCCAAAACCTTGCCGTGAAACGCAGATCTCGATCCGAAACAATGGACTTAGGCCCTCCATGTAGCCTCACAATCTCATAGATGTACAAATCCTCCAACCTGTCTAGCGTATACGTAGTATGCACTGCCAAGAAATGTGCACACTTCGTAAAACGATCAACAATCACCCAAATGGAATTCTTTTTAGACGATGTCAAAGGGAAACCCGTCACAAAATCCATGGTGATTCTCTCTCATTTCCATTTTGGAATCTTCAAAGGTTGCAACAATCCATAAGAAAATTGATGCTCAGCTTTTACCCGTTGACAAACCATACACCTACTAACAAAATCAGCAACATCTTTCTTTAAGCCAACCGAATAGTACTTATCTTTCAACCCACGATACATCTTTGTACTACCTGGGTGCATAGAAAAAGGACTTCTATGAGCCTAAGTCAAAATAGTGCGCCTTAACTCAACATTATTTGGCAGAACTATTCGACTCTTAAAACACAAAACACCATCATCATTGAAACAAAAGTTTGTTGGATTTCCCTCCGCAATGTCTTGAACATGCGATACCAACGAATCATCTAGCAACTGTTTTTCCTTAATCAACTCTACCAACGAGGGCTTCACTTGCAACTCAGCCACTAAACACCATCCCGTGATACACTAAACTGAACAAACATCACCTTTAACTCTACCGCCATCTTCCTACTCAAAGCATCAACTACAACATTAGCTTCCCTAGATGGTACTCAGTCGTCAAGTCGTAATCCTTAAGCAACTCCAACCACCTCCGTTGCCTAAGATTCAACTCCTTTTGGGACATCAAATACTTCAAACTTTTATGGTATGTGTACACCGTACACTTTTCACCATAAAGGTAATGCCTTCAGATCTTCAAGGCAAACACCACAACAACCAACTCGATGTCATGTGTAGGATAGTTACACTCGTGCACCTTCAATTGCCGAGATGCATAAGCTACCACCCTACCCTCTTGTATCAACACACATCCCAAACCAACATAAGATGCATCACTATAAACCACAAACTCTTTTCCCAATTCAAGTTGAATCAAGATAGGAGCTTGTGTCAATGCCTCCTTCAACTTCTCGAAAGCTTGTTGCCTAGCCTCCTTCCACTCAAACTTAACATCTTTTTGCAACAACTTCGTCAAAGGATCGAGTAGCAATCTTTGAGAAACCATCTACGAACCTACGATAGTATCCCGCCAAACCAAGGAAACTACGCACCTCATGAACTGACTTAGGAGACTTCCAATTCATCACTGCTTCAATATTTTGAGGATCGACTCGAATTCCTTCAGTCGTAAATACATGAAAAGGAAAACAACCTCCTTAAGTCAAAACTCACACTTGCTCAACTTAAGATAAAGCTGATTTTCCAACAAAACTTGCAACAAAATCCGCAAATGCCTATCATGATCCTCCTCGGTACGAGAGTACACAAGAATATCATCGATAAACACAACCATAAACCTATCTAAGAACTCATGAAACACACGATTCATCATATCCGTGAATGCAGTAGGGGCATTAGGCAAACCAAAAGGCATCACCAAAAACTTATAATGCTCATACCATGTGTGAAAAGCAATATTAGGCACATTCACATCTTTTACCTTTAACTGATAATATCCAGATCTCAGATCAATCTTAGAGAACACTGAAGCACCCAGATACTGATAAAAAAGATCATCAATCCTTGGAGAAAGGATACTTGTTCTTGATTGTTAACTTGTTCAATTGACGATAATCTATACACATTCTCATCGTGCCATCATTCTTTTTCACAAACAAGACCGGTGCACCTGAAGGCGAAACACTAGGCCTAATGAAACCTCGATCTAGAAACTCTTGAAGTTTTGTCTTCAACTCTTTTGGAGCCATTCGATAGGGAGCAACAGATATTGTAGTCGTATTCTCCTACAACTCAATGCCAAACTCAACTTTTCTGTTCGGTGGCAAACCGGACAACTCTTCCGAAAATACACCCGGAAACTCACATACTATTCGTATTTCTTGCACTCGCACTTCCTTTATGCTTGGATTCATCACATAAGCTAGGAAAGCCTCACATACTAAACACATCAACCGACTCGCCTCAAGAGCCGAAACCATATTAGACAAGAATTTCACATTCTCACCTACAACCACGACCTCATAATCATTGGCAAGTTTCAACGAAACTCGCTTGGCCTCAAAATCAACAACGACCCTATGCTTAGTTAACCAATCTATACCAAGAATTACATCAAAACCATAGAAAGACAATTCCATAAAATCAACCTCAAACACATGACCTTGAACTGTCAAAGGACATCTCTTATACAACTTTCTTGTAACAATCGTTTCACCAAAAGAATTGGTTACACGCATACCAACATCTAACAACTCAACAGGCAAACCAAGCACTTGAGCATGCTCACGCAAAATGTATGAATGAGTAGAACCATAATCAATCAAAGAAAGTAATGAAAAGAATTGCAAACTAAAGGTACTTGCGATCATATCCATGTCATTCCTTCCCTCTCGGTGCGCATACACCCTAGCCTGTCCACCACCCTTAGGTTGAACATCAACCACATGAGCAACATTCCTCTGACCATCATCCTTACGTTGAAAATTACCACGACCGCGCCCACGACCTCTCTGTGGCTCAGCAGCTCTCATCGGAGCTTGTCCATCTCTAACCGACAATGGACAATCACGCTTCATATGTCCTCGCAATCCATAGTTCCAGCATGTACCCAAATTACCCCAACACTCTCTCGTGTGCCTTCTATCGCACCGGTTACAATCTGGAGTATGAATGAAAGCATTATGGCCTTGATGACCACCACCAGGGTTACCACCACCCCACCTAGGAACCGATTAATACCTCTAATCCTTATGCTTCTTATAACGATCCTTTCCACCATCAAACTCAGCAACTCTCTTTCCAGAGCTAGAACCACCGGAACGAGTAGCTAGACCCAAATTTTGTTCGATGTCCTTAGCTCGCGCGAGAAACCAAGACATCAAAATGAGTATAATCCGAAGCCAACACGTAAGTCTTAACATCCTTCGCCAGCCCATAACGAAAACAATCACATCTCTTCTTTTCATCGGGAACCATCTCAGGAGCATATTGACTCAACCGGACAAACTAAACTTCGTACTTAGAAACAATCATGTTTCCTTGCACCAAAGACATGAATTCTCTCTTCTTCTCATCTAGATAGTGAATACCCAAATACTTCTTCTTGAAAGCATTTACAAAGAATACCCAAGTAACCTCGTTAGGTTCCATACCCGTAGTGATGGCCATCCACCACGTATAAGCATCTTCGTGAAGCAAAGAGATAACACAACCCAACTTCTGCACATCATTGCAACTCATTTGACCAAGAATCCTCTTGGTACTTTCAAACTAAGCCTCAGAACTCTCAAGAGATAGGTCTCTAAACACAGTTCCACCCAAACTACGCAAACGTTCCAAAGGTAGACCACCATTAGCACTAGGCTAAGGTGTGGCAATATGCATACCCGCTATCACTACCTGAAAGGCCCCGACTATAGCTTGAATCAAACATGTCATATCAGAAGCAGCTTGCCCTTGCGCTGCCTAAGGTCCAATACCTCCAACACCAGCTCCCACTCCAGCTCCACCGCCACCAAGATGAGGAGGAGGGGACGAAAAATTCTCAGCATTCTTATCTATCTAATTCTCAACCACGTTTCGTATATTGCCTCTAGGCTCTCGTCTCGGTCCAATTATCAAAACAATGTAGCTAAAAAGAATTCAACAATAAAAACAATCAGGCTAGCCAAAGCAGGAATCTAAGGTGCTCAAGTTCTACTTTTCAAAACCAAAATTCTCTTTTCATTAGTAATAATATGGCAATGGATACCTTTTTACCTTTCCCAACAGCATATAGCAAACACAATTCATGTTATCAAACAATATGCATCTTATACAAGACAAACAATGATCAAAATATGACATAATCAATCACCGTACATAGCATTCATCAAGGATTCAACCATACAACAATATCACATCAACCTTATCTCTCAATTCTTTTGAAACTTGGCTCTGATACCACCAAATATCCTCGACCTGGTCTGGGTGGAGGACCGGACCGAACGAATCACACGGGAAATATTGAAGTAAACTGAAAGGTTTACCTTAATAAATAACCCTTTTTATTTTATATTGCCTAGATGTTCATTAGGATCCTAAGTGTTTAACATTGCAGCGGAACAATTTGCACATTGATCAAACAACGAATTGAAACTTAGTTGCACTCAAATACATATTAGGGACCATTTTGTAATTTTAATAAATTTTGGAGACTTTTCCACTTTTATAGTTACCATCCTTTAATTAAACATATTACATGCTTATCTGTACAAACTCAACTCAAAATAATCATCCATGCTCATTTAATTGCATCCACAACATTCAGGAACTAAAATGTAAGAAATCAAAACTTCAAAATATTCCATTAACTAACATAACAACCAGGCGTTCCGGTACAAGTTACCTTGTATCGAAACTGGTGTACCAAAACAGGTTCTCATGGCTCAGAACATGGGCCTGTATTGGAACACCTTTAAAGGTGTTTTAGAACCAAGGTTTCCAATAGCAAATCGTACCAGAACAGACCTCCCTATTTCGAAACCTTTAGGCCATTTCAGGCTCACTGTTTCGGTACAGGCTCGAGTGTACCGAAACACCTGGGCCTGCAATGACACTTTTTCCTGGTTTTTCACAATTTAATCCATACAAAATCATTCTAACATACTTCCAACATACATACAACATATTTAGATCATCAAACCACAACATACTTGGCAGAAATATCATCCTAGCAAGTCTATGGGCATCAATGGAATCTATCAGCATGTAACCTATGCAAAATAGCCACTTAGAAGTAAAAACACAATCCAAGGCATAAACCAAACTTAAAAGGCCATTTACAAGACATTAAGGGCATTTCAAACATGCCTCAAACCAGGGATGCTCAAAACAACAAGGTAATCTCCTCTAGCCAACTATTATTACTAATAAGCAAATATAAAACCATACTTGAGCTTAATTAAAATCCTTGGAAACCTTCTTGCCTCTTTGCTGCCTACACAAGCTAATTCTCTGCATTGTTAGATAAAGAGAGCGTAAGCACGATTGCTTAGTGAGGGATGCTCGAAACAAACCAACTACAACAATATATTTTAAAACCATTTCTCATTAGAAATCTCTATCTCATCATGGTCTTTCTATCTCATGCTTGAAAATCATTTTCATATCGAAACCACATCATTTAAATCACATGTACCATCTATCTCATGCATTCAACAAATGCAAAATCTCAAGGCATTGCCTTACATGCTTAAATCTCATAAAGCATTTCTCAAATCGTATTCTCATATGCAAAACACAATGCATAAAACCATTTATAAACAAGGCATTTTTAACAACATTACTCGGATATGCGGATAGCTTGACTAAATGTCAAGTCCTACCGGTGGAATCTCACATCACTAGGCTCTCATTGCGGCATCTCTCATCGCTACAAAGCTTGGATGTTTCACCAAGACCTACCCCGATGGAATCTCACATCATCAGACTCTCAATTTGGAACGGGATGGCACTACCCCAATTGCCTGAACCAAAAGGCACGTACGAACTTTGTATATTATAGTGCACTTTTCATCCTATTGGTCGACCAATTATATCCTTAACAATAATCACATTTCATACAAATATATCCATTTAAAACATCATTACCTACTGTTTTCAATGCATCATTCTAAAACATTCTCATCCCATTTTAAAAGCAAGTACAATGTATAGCATTTTCACAAATAATTCTATCTCATAGGATCATCAAAACCATCATCTAATTTCTCAAAACATGCATAAAGCAGTAGGTATAAATCAATATTCAAAACAAGAGCATGATCATAAAGTTAATGAGACAATAACTGAGAAACGAGAGCGAAAAATCTCATACATACTTCCGGAATTAGGTTAGTGTTTCAAACTCAACCTAAACCCCCAAACCTTGCTTTCAAGTCCTTCAAAGACTTTTAAAACCATTTCCACTCATCGATCACGCCTCGCTTGCCTTGCCGAAGCGAATTCAAACTTCCGGAGCTCCCGAAACTTCACCAATTTCGTCCGATGTATTCTCTCATGTTTACAACACACCAGAACAAAGGATTAATGCATCTCAATGCATTAAAACCACCAGCATGCTAAGCTACCTCGCTACTCTACTCAAAAACACCAAAACGGCTATCTGAAACAACTGAAATCACCTTCGAAAACTCTCTAAACTATACCCAACAAAAATCTACCACTTTTAATCATCAAATAACATTTAAAAACAACCTAATCTCATCCTTAAACCTCTAGAAACACCAAAACCTCAAAACTTTCCAAAAACCTCAAATCTAGCCATCTACAACTAGAGATCCAAACCAATTCGAGATTATTATGATAAAGCCTTTATTTCAACATCATTTAACATCCAAATCTTGATTAATAACAACCTTAAATCAAGGAAAACAATAGCATTACAAAAATCACAAAATCTCAATATTAAACCTCAATTTAACCCAATTTCAATGATTAATCCGTCAAAACCACTTAGAAAACATATGTAAAAGATTGATAACTTGGGAATTTCAGTAAAGAACTGATCATTAGAGAAGGAGAATGAACCTTACCTCTAATGGGTGAAATCTCTCTCGATTGGATGTGATTTTCTTGAAAAATCAAAGAAAAGCAATAAAGATTTACAAATCAATGTTAAAGAATCCTTTAGAAATCAAAAATCAGCAAAAAGAAGCATTACCTCAAGTTTCTTGAAATTGGAGAGTGTCTGGCTGAAGGAAAACTTTGAGAGAAAATAGAATGAGAGAAAATGACGTATAATTGGTTTTAATGAAAAAGTCAACTCTCCCTTTATTAACTCTTTAAATCTTTAATTAAAACATTTTTAAAATACTCTAAATTAAGAGAGAAATCTCATAAAAACAATTAGGTTGAATAGGTCCTTAAAGATTCAAAGTTTCAATCCTTTTACAAAATAATCACTAAGTCAACTATATAAAAATCACATTTTGGTCACTACCCAAAATGTCGCACTTCCAAAATCATTTTCTTAAAATTGTTTTCACCAAAATCATTTATATAATTAATAATGATTTTTAAGCATTTTCTCATATTTTTATCTTACCCCAAACCTCGTTTTCCCTGCACCGCTCTCGAAGACTCGGATCTCTCGTCTACGCTCTACGAACCTCGAATTGACCTCAAATTCTTCTAGGACCAAAATTGGGACGTTACATAAATTTGCTGAAAGTTTTACGTATTCCTGAACAAATCTAAATGACAATAGAGTATGGATTGATTGAGAGGATTGAAATGACCGAAATAACCTCAGACGCTAAAATTACGAATTAACCGAAATGATGGATAAATCCTCAAGAATTGAAATGAATGAATTGTTTGGAAATATCGAAAGTACTTGAATAACTGAAACACCCTTGGCTATCGAAGTGTCCGGAATACCCTCAAATACTAAAATGACTAAAAACACCTATAAGACTTGGTATAAGAAAAATCAATAAAGCTAAACGAGTGTTATGGCTCCAAAAGTCAGATTGCACGACTCGTGGTTGTTGGTCACTTCTAATGCTAAGGTAATATTGAAAGAAGACTACATGAAGGAGGTATGTTCGATTTATTTGCGGGAAAGTACATTGTAAATTATAAGAATAACCTATTATTTTAAAAGGTACATTTAGTTTTAAGGATTGAGTTCGTGTGATATGTACATGTCTGAATACTTGGTAAGTACCACGATAATGCGAACTTGTTGAGTGGATCAATGAAACAATATAAGCCAAGAGGGTACTTTTGAGATCAATAGTTGTTGTTGGAGCTTTTAGAGGTCCCTTTTATACCTTCTCATTGAATTCTAGCCGTTGGGGTTGTTGCATTCATCAATATAGCCGTTGGGATGTTATCTTCTCTCCATAAATGCAGTCTGCAACCACCCGTTCCGAAACGCCCGATCCTGTTTCAAAACAGACCAAAATAGAAAGAGTCGTTGGGGTGTAATAAATAGACCGTACCGAAATGGGCACGATCGTTTCGATACGCTAAGAGCTCGTTTCGAAACTCGTTTCGAAACACTTTGCCACTGTCAAAGCCTGTATCGAAACGGCTTAGAAGCGTTTCGATACGCCTTAACGACAATCTTAAAATCAGTTAAAAACTTCAACGGTCATATTTTTAAAACCAAGTTTGAATTCCGTTTCGAAACGTTTGAGGTCGTTTCGATACTACCGTATCGAAACGGGTCAAACTGTTCCGATGTTCTTCATCCGTTTCGAAACATGTTCCGAAATAGAGGTTAACAGTTTCAAAACTGTTCAGAAACGCCTAAAGGTCTTTCCAAAACAGTGACTCGAAAATCACTGTTTTGGCTTGATAAACACTTAGAAAACATATGACAAGTTGAGGTTTTAACTTAAACATTTTTCTTTAAATATATAGAGAGGTTTTGAGGACTTAAAAATTCGTTTTCTCTTTTTCAATTTAGTCCTTTAATTCTTTAGTTATATCAAAATCAATTTATCGGTTTCACAATCTCCTCCTTTTCGATATAACAAAACCAAGTTAGAATTTTTAAGAGTTTTGAAATCATGAAGACATTCTAACTCCCCCTAAATTTAAGATAGGTTTTTAAGTTTTTGTAAAGATTTAAAATTCAAGTTTTAAAAACTCAAAACCGACTAAATTTTTTTTGGCTCTTATTACTTCTCCCCCTTTTTGTTAGATCAAAAAGAATAACAAACAAGGCTCATCAAAAGAAGAAACAAGGTTAAAAGCAATAAACAACATAATATAGATTCATATAATTCAAATATCCAAACATAAAACTTAAAGCAATAAAGTTTAAAGCTCAGTCCCAAACAAAATAATCAAAGCATAGGTTCATAAAACATAAATAAAATAGAGGTGCAAACTTAGTCCTAATATGATAATCTAATATGCGATGCAATAAAGACCCTAAGCCTCGTCATCGTCACCACCAACATCCGAAGAATCAACATCGTTCTTAGCTTGAGAGCGACGAAAGGTCATCCATTGACCATAGAAGGTAGAGAATGACAAGTCCATTGATTGATGTTGATTCTCAAGGGAGGTGAGACGATTCTCCACGGATTGCAAACGAGTATTTATGGCACCAAGACCCGACTCCATCGTGTTGAACCGCTCGGTGAGGAAAGCCATAAGAGCTTCATTGTTAGGACCCGGAGCTTGAGGTTGTGGTTCAACTTGAGGTGAAGGGGCTTGCCTATCAACGTGTTCCCATCGGCCAAGAGTGTAGTGGAACCCGGACTTATGGAGAGAAGATTCGCCAATCTTGTTCTTACGGGGTTCTAGAGAGTCATATGAGCAATCAAAGTTAAGCATGCCAAATATGTAGCTCAAAACAGTCCCATAAGTGAAGGAATTAAAAGCATCGGTTTCACGAAGCTTCACATTATTGACCATTTCGGTGAACATAATCTTGACAAGATTTGGCCGTTCTCCTCGGCGAAAGCACTCAAGCCAGAAATAATCAACTTGACGAATATGAGAGAATTTACCTCCGGAGGGGCAAATAAACCATGAAATCATCAAGTGTAGGAACCGATCATGAGCATCCAAAGAAAGCACAGAATCGGTGTGAGCACCAAAGTGGGTCTCATCCTCAATGCCTCCGTTCTTAAGTCCAAGATGTTGGAGTATGCCCAAAGACCAATCATATGATGATTGAATAGACATACTATTTTACTAGATTTATCAAGTAATGGCATTGTCGTTATTATCATTTGGTATGTTTCTGTGCATCAAACTAACCATTGGATAATAATGTCCATACAATAATACGATTATTGTTAAATATGATCCTTAGTCGAATATTATTACGGGTATGGACAGTGATAATATATATAGACTAATATGTGGTTGATGACAAGCGTTGTCATTGATATAGAGATGTCAAAATCAACACATAAGTATTTGTTAGAGAACAACATACTAGATTGACCCTCTATGAGCATGTTTCTTGGGTAATTATGTGACAGTCACAACATTGCTCATGATAAACATATGTATAATCCTCAGACTTGAGATCAACATGATTTCAACATAAAGATTTACGTATTTTGACATAGTCAAACGTGTGTCGTAACTGACTACATTATAAAGACTGATGATTGGATACGTGATGACCTATATAGTGAAGTATGGTTGATCAAGAAAGGATTTGTCCCTCCTACATAATGGGAGAAATATCTTCGGCCACTTGATTGAGTGAGATTAGAAAATGCATGGCCATGCTCGAATATTATGATATGAGATATCATAGAGACTCGTTTATCATAATCTACACAAGACATCAAGAAACACTAGATAGACAACGCAAGTGTGACTAACCCATGACTTGTGTTCATCTAAGATATAAAGGAGAAAAGGATGAAATACATAAAGAAAGTTTATTCAGGAATTAGGAAAGTCAAACCATGACTTCATGCAACTTAGGTAGCAATGATGTATTGCTAGATGTCACTCATTGTTTGTAAAATTAGAACAGTTCTAATTTTGCTGCTAACGTTGCATGAGCCTACAAGGGTCACACCCTTCAAATGAAACGAACAAAAATTGGAAACCATACTCCCTATTTTAGGGAGGTTGCCGAAAATCCCCTATGGGATAAGGGAAACCGGCAACTCCCTTAAATGGAAATAATATTGGATAAATATTGTATTTATTAGATATTATTTAGAGTATGGAAAATATTTAGAGACTTAAATATTATAGAATAAGATTCTAGAAATTTAAATATATATTTGGAATTTATATAATGTATATTTAATTCCAAGTTTATGTAGAATTAGATTCTACATAATTAAAAATATATATTTAAATATATTTAAATCCAAGTAAAGATAGAATGAGATTCTATATAATAAAATATATATATTTGGATTAAATATAATGTATATTTAAATCCATGTTTTATGTAGAATAAGATTCTACATAATTAAATATATATTTCATTTAATATTATTAAATATAATGTATATTTAATATAAACCAATTTCAAGTAGAATTAGATTCTATGAATTTTGGTTGAACTTCGATTTAAGGAATTCAACTAGAATTAAGTCTCTGAATACTATTTAAAGGGACAAGGGCTAGCAACCAAATCATCCCTCTTCCTCCTCTTGAAGATTTCGCTAACACCCCTAGGATTCCCTACTGGAATTCGACATATCCCAAAAAGCTCTCTGAGAAGCTGTTCGATATTTTTCTGGTGTTCTACTTGCCCCATGGCAAATCCCTGAAGGTTCCCTTGCTCGATTGCAAGTCCTGGTTGAACTCTTGGTCGATTTCAGACTCCCTCAGGAATCCCTGGAGGGATTTCGATTTCTCCCTGGAAGGTGTTCAAACCTGTCGAAATTTATCCCTAAGTGTTAGGGAGGAGAAAACTTTGTTCGTTTTGTTCGGGTGGACTCCGTAGAGGTCGTTGCGAACCTGTGACGATTCCGGTTTTACTTGACGTGGTTATTTCGACATACCGTCAGTTTTCCAGTTTCCAGAGTTTTAAAAGGTAATTGTTCATCTTTTCACCTCGGATTCGTTCTTGTACATGGATCCTGGCTAGATTACGTCGGATTAATTTTTCCGCTACGCCACGGGGCGTGCCGACGTGACCCAATAGTGGTATCAGAGCCACTTGTATCATACGAATTCGGACTTAAATTCTTGGGTGATGTTTATGTATGAGATGCATGCTGTTTGATTCGATTTACATATTTATCGTTTATCGTATCACACCTAATAAAGACTTATTTCGATTATCACTGAATGATTAAGAGTTAATCATAACTATGTTAACATGTTGAGACTAATAGTTAGTCTAGAGAACAAGTAGTTGTTCGTAGTTTCATAGATTTATGAAATCTCTGAAAGGGCTTCTAATTTGATAAAAGTTATCAAACTATCTTTCACGGTGAATCCATAAGAGTTATGGTTAGACGTTATGAAAAATGCATGTCTAGGATTGGCATCATCAAAGACCTGGTACTTAAGTGTGCCTAGTGCGCCACCTCTCTTTCATGTTGACCTACCTGGTGCATTTGTTCGTTAACGCAAATAGTTTATGAAACCTCGTGATCCTTCTTTGGCCTATTAATCGCAACATAGGGATAATTAGTTTAAAACTCCGTAAACATGTCGTTACTTTGTTCGCACGATGTTTGAAATGCATGTTAGATTGCACGGTGTTTGTTTTGCATGGTTATAGCGCATAGCCTTTATAGTTTTGGTTTTTATAAATACAGCCTGTGTGTCGTGCCTTACTCTATCTTCTATTGTACTTCTCTTCTCATCTCACTCTCTCGCATGTAACGCGAGTTTCTGAAAATTGTAAATACTCATGGAGATAAAGCAAGAACCAAGGTAGCAGCGTGGTGGGCCTTCCCTGGTGGACCGGGCGTTTCAGAAGCAAATTCTATCTTCAGTAGAATGGTCCTCCCATTGGCTTGAGACGGGTCGCCTTAGGTTAAGAAGGGATATAATCATTGCATATTTATTTACCGCTTATATTTACCTTGTATGTGATGCAATGGATGTTTTATAAGCATGATTAAACATAGTTCTATTGATAGGGTCAATGTTAAAATGATGAGATAATTAAGTAAATTCCTCACTATAATTCTAAGTCTGCTTTAACCATCCACTATTTACCCTCGTTAAAGCTTCGATCGATATAATGCGAGCTTTGCCAAAGCAATGTCACATTTATCTATCTTAGTTAAACGCGAAGAATAAGCTAGTGATATTCGCCGGTTGAGATATTGGTATTGACTTAGCTGGGTTGTTCTAATAGGCTTAGAAAACCTAGTGGTTAAAAGTTTTGGATAATCATAAGATGATTTAAAGAACAAAGAGTTGTTCGCCAAAGATGAGGAATTACATGAGATGTAATTAGTAAGGTGTTACTTACCTAAATAACCATTTCCTAAAAGACTGGCCAAAGCTGATTTAGGAATGGTGAAATACGGATCCTCACTCACTAGAAAAACTATCGAAACGTTTTTCTGAAATTAAAACTAGAGGGTTTTTAATTTTGAAGAAAATAGTGGGAGTAAATTTATAGTAAAGACCTATCTATAAATTTTAAAATTTAGTAAAACTTATGTAGCATATTTTCTTTGTTGTAGAATTAATGGCAAATAATACTCTATCTCTGCGATCTATCCTTGAGAAGGATAAGCTCAATGGCATAAACTTCCTTGATTGGTTCCGCAATTTGAGAATTGTTCTCAAACAAGAAAAGAAGGAATATGTCATTGAAGAACCTGTTCCTGATGAACCGGTTGCCACTGCTTCCAGAGCTGACAAAGACAAGTTTAAAAAACACTTGAACGACATGTTGGATGTCGGTTGTCTTATGCTTGCCTCCATGACCCTTGAGCTTCAGAAACAACATGAGGACATGGTAGCTTATGATATGATTCAAAATCTCAAGGAGATTTATGAAGGGCAAGCTCGTCAAGAGAGGTACGAGACCTCTAAAGCTCTGTTTCAATGCAAGATGAGTGAGGGATCTCCCGTAGAAGCTCACGTCATCAAAATGATGGGCTAGATCCAAACGTTGGAGAAGCTCGGCTTTTCGCTGAAAGACGAATTAGCTACTGATGTCATCCTGCAATCGTTTCCGGATAGTTTCAATCAGTTCATCCTTAATTTCAATATGAATGAAATTAACAAGACGCTGCCACAGTTGCTCGGCATGTTGAGAACTGCTGAAATCAACCTGAAGAAGGTAGGACCTAAACCTGTTCTGATGGTCTGCAAGGGCAAGAAGAAAGGTAAATTGGCAGCAAAGTCTAAAGGTGATGGTAAGACCAAAACCGATGGAAAAGAGGCATTGAAACCTAAGAAGGGAATCAAGAAGAATGGAAAATGTTTCCATTGCGGCAAGATCGGACATTGGAAGAGAAACTACCCCACACACCTATAAGAAGTCAAGAAAGCAAAAACGAGTGAGGCATCAACCTCAGAGGCTTCTAAAGAGAAGGCATCAGAATAGACATGGACCTGCGAATGGAAATAAAGCAAGAGTTGCTACATCATCCATTAGGACATGTGTTTTTGCTTAAATAGATTTGTTTTAGTTTTTAAAATTATTATTTTGTGCTTAAGTTTTAGTTATCTTGTAAGGACAAGATATTTTAATTTTGAGATTATTTAAATAAATGTTATTCTTTTAATCTCTTATGGCATAACGAATCAATGATATTTAAACTAATCAAATCAATAATATTTATAAGATAAATAAAACAAATGACTAATCTCAAACTCATAAAAAGTATTAAGGTAATTTGATGAGATCAAATTCAAGAATATTTAAAGTTTGATGAACTTTCAAAGAATATGGGATTGTCTCATAATTAAATCCCACAAGTGGAACGAAAAGTCTTTGAAAGAGAATCAAATATGTTAGACATGTTTTGATTCAGAACAAGTCATTTTCGACTTCTTTACACACTAGAAAAACAACTCTCACACTTAATCGTGTTTTTTTTCGAAAACTTCATAAAAGATATGGACTAAGAATTGTTCTAGAAGACCTTTGAAGTTTTAAGGTTACTTACATGTTTACAAAGTTCGAACCTTAAAAACTCCATTTGTTGTTTATCCTAACGAGAACAAAGCGTTTGTTTCTCAAACGAGAGTTTATCTTGAAAGAGATTAATTCTCACAAAGGGATATTATTTCTTCAACTTTAACGAGAACAAAATATGTGTTACTCAAACGATATTTTATCTCGAAAGAGAATACTTATCACTAAGGGATTTCATTTTTCAACGAGAACAAAATGTTTGTTGCTCAAACGAGAGTTTCTCTCGAAAGAGATTACCTCTCACAAAAGGGAAAAAATGGAATTTGGAATGTGAAGAAATTTTAGACAACAAATTTATGAACCAAAGATTGAGAATGTTCCACAAATGATCAAGGAACATTGGAACAAAACACAACCATTTTGTTGATCCTTAAGAGAATACCATATACTTGAGAAATATGGATTTCTCACTGTCCGTACATGGAAACAATCTTCTTTTCAGATCAAGATAAAGACTAGTTCTTATCAGAAAGCAATGGTGAGCCCAAAATTCGAGAAATGGCTAAGAGCCATGAGATATGAGATGGAATCCATGTCTAAAACCAAGTATAGACTTTGGTTACCTAAAAGGGTAAAACCTAAGAGGTATGGATGAGTTTTTCAAAAAGGAAAAACCGACATGGATGATAAAACATACAAAGGATGATTCGTCGCTAAAAGTTTTCGACAAACTTCATTGTATAGACTATGATAAAGCATCTTCCTTGTAGCTATGTTTAATCCATCTTAATCTCACTTGCAAGTAGTTACATACGATGATTATGGAATCAAATAAAGGAATGTCAAAACCACTTTCCTAAGGGAAAACTTGAAACAAATGTGTACATAACACATCCAGAAGGTTTTGTCACTCCAGTAAACACTTGGAAGGTATGTAAGCTATAAAGGTCTATTCGTAGACTAAGGCAAGCTTCTCGAAGTTGGAATATTGTTTCAGAAGATACAATCAAAAGGTTTGGTTTATCTAGAAACAAATGAGAGTCTTGTTTTCAAAAGAGCTAGTGGGAGCATTCTTACTTTCCTAAGTATTGTATGTAGATAACATACTCATCAAAAGGAACTAAAGATCGCAATCCGTTTTGCATTAATAAAAGATACTGCGAGTTAGCAACATGAGACAGTATCTAACTCTACAACATAGGCTGAATGTATTACAGTCGACATAGCAATAAAGAAGGAAGTTTGGATCTAAAGGGTTCACTTCTGAATTAAGGGTTGTTCCCAGCATATTAGATGCTGCATAACTCTGTTACGATAGAACCTTTGCGTAAGCAAATAAAACCCAGATCTCATCAATAAATCCAAACATATTCTAAAGTACTTACATCTTGGAGATGTGAAAGTATGCAACATACGCACAAAGTTGATAACTTTGTCAACTCCCTGACAAAGCTTTTGACACAGCATAAGCATGTCAGTTACACTAAGCCATGTCGTATTAGATACGAGAATGATTGGTCTTAGTGCTAGTGGGAGATTGTTGGAGTGTGCCCAAAGACCAATCATATGATGATTGAATAGATATACTATTTTACTAGATTTATCAAGTAATGGCATTGCCGTTATTATCATTTGGTATGTTTCTGTGCATCAAACTAACCATTGGATAATAATGTCCATACAATAATACGATTATTGTTAAATATGATCCTTAGTCGAATATTATTACGGGTATGGACAGTGAAAATATATAAAGACTAATATGTGGTTGATGACAAGCGTTGTCATTGACATAGAGATGTCAAAATCAACACATAAGTATTTGTTAGAGAACAACATACTAGATTGACCCGCTATGAGCATGTTTCTTGGGTAATTATGTGACAGTCACAACACTGCTCATGATAAACATATGTATAATCCTCAGACTTGAGATCAACATGATTTCAACATAAAGATTTACGTATTTTGACATAGTCAAACGTGTGTCGTAACTGACTACATTATAAAGAATGATGATTGGATACGTGATGACCTATGTAGTGAAGTATGGTTGATCAAGAAAGGATTTGTCCCTCCTACATAATGGGAGAAATATCTCCGGCCACTTGATTGAGTGAGATTAGAAAATGCATGGCCATGCTCGAATATTATGATATGAGATATCATAGAGACTCGTTTATCATAATCTACTCAAGACATCAAGAAACACTAGATAGACAACGCAAGTGTGACTAACCCATGACTTGTGTTCATCTAAGATATAAAGGACAAAAGGATGAAATACATAAAGGAAGATTATTCAGGAATTAGGAAAGTCAAACCATGACTTCATGCAACTTAGGTAGCAATGATGTATTGCTAGATGTCACTCATTGTTTGTAAAATTAGAACAGTTCTAATTTTGCTGCTAACGTTGCATGAACCTACAAGGGTCACACCCTTCAAATGAAACGAACAAAAATTGGAAACCATACTCCCTATTTTAGGGAGGTTGCCGAAAATCCCCTATGGGATAAGGGAAACCGGCAACTCCCTTAAATGGGAATAATATTGGATAAATATTGTATTTATCAGCTATTATTTAGAGTATGGAAAATATTTAGAGACTTAAATATTATAGAATAAGATTCTATAAATTTAAATATATATTTGGAATTTATATAATGTATATTTAATTTCAAGTTTATGTAGAATTAGATTCTACATAATTAAAAATATATATTTAAATCCAAGTAAAGATAGAATGAGATTCTATATAATAAAAATATATATATTTGGATTAAATATAATGTATATTTAAATCCATGTTTTATGTAGAATAAGATTCTGCTAATTAAATATATATTTCATTTAATATTATTAAATATAATGTATATTTAATATAAACCAATTTCAAGTAGAATTAGATTCTATGAATTTTGGTTGAACTTGGATTTAAGGAATTCAACTAGAATTAAGTCTCTGAATACTATTTAAAGGGACAAGGGATAGCAACCAAATCATCCCTCTTCCTCCTCTTGAAGATTTCGACAACACCCCTAGGGATTCCCCACTAGAATTCGACATATCCCAGAAAGCTCTCTGAGAATCTGTTCGATATTTTTCTGGTGTTCTACTTGCCCCCTGGCAAATCCCTGAAGGTTTCCTTGCTCGATTGCAAGTCCCGGTTGAACTCCTGGTCGATTTCAGACTCCCTCAGGAATCCCTGGAGGGATTTCGACTTCTCCCTGGAAGGTGTTCAAACCTGTCGAAATTTATCCCTAAGTGTTATGGAGGCGGAAACTTTGTTCGTTTTGTTCGGATGGACTCCGTAGAGGTCATTGCGAACCTGTGACGATTCCGGTTTTACTTGGCGTGGTTATTCCGACATACCGTCGGTTTTCCAGTTTCCAGAGTTTTAAAAGGTAACTATTCATATTTTCACCCCGGATTCGTTCCTGTACATGGATCCATTGTACAAAATATTGACACATATTCATTGGAGTTCTGGATATGTCGGAACATCCTTGCCAAACTTATTTTGTCCACATAGTGTGACTGCATCAATATGAGACCAGCAAACAGTCGTTAGATTTGGATGCCTAAAATCAAATAGGTTGTTCTTATATTTATTATGCCAATCTTGAATTTGACATGTCTTTGGTACGTTTACCATTTCATCAGATGTCATCAACATAGAATCATATATCCTAATGTTGGTGGTTTTGACAAACACACATTTGTCACACTTATTTGTTATCATGATAATATATTTGTTTCAACCTTTCATTGAACGCCTGAATTGCATTAATATTCTTTAAAGTTCATTTCGTTGAAGTTGTATACTAATTATTGTTTATAGAAAAAAGGTAAAAAGAATAAATACTTCTCAAATCCATGCGTATTCACTATAATAAGGGAACCGAGAAGATACTTGAATGGATTCTTGGGGAAACATACGAGCCTGAGAATTTAGCAGCGGAGAAGAAGCAAGAAGGGTTGAATGCAGTGATAGTCGAAGTTGGGCCTAGTGTCACCCCCCGCCAGTTGAGCACCAAGGCCAACTGAGCCCCTTGGGAATTTAAAGGTAGTCAAGCCCCAAGGAGGCCTCTAGGACGGCCTAAAGAGGCCCAAAGTCGTCCTTAAGTGTTGCCACACGGTTCTAGGAGGTTCCAAGACTCTCCAACATCATCTAGGCTCATCGGGAAGGACCTAGAAGACCCGGGAATGATCAGGAAAGCTCGGGACTAATCCGGGGGGCTCTATAACGTTCTAGAAGCCTTTAGAACATTGTAGATACATGTAGATGACTAAAGTTATATGTAGAGATCTCTAGAATAGTGTAGGCCTTGTAGATATTTTGGGAGGCAAATTGTGAGCCGTCCGATCAAATAAATCTCCTCGTCCATTAGGAAGGTGGGTGCCTATAAATAGGCTAGTTAGGGTCATTTGTAATCCATCCCATAATTCACACAAGCTATATTTCTTGTAAATTTTCCTTTCTAAGTTCAATATAAGGTCTTTTCCTTGTAAGCTCTCTAGCCTTCTCAAGTTTTCTTGTGTTTTCACTAGCTCCTTGTGTGTTTAGCCATAGCGTTTCGTGGGACAAAGCTTGTTAGCATCATGGTAAGAGTGTTAACGCCGCATGGATTGATTTGAGAGAATAAGTCCGTGACAATTGGTATTAGAGCGTGTTTCGATCGTTGGGAGCATGGCCAAGACCGACAATAACCAAGTTGCTAGCCCGTCGGAGACCGAGGTCACACATGACCAACGTGGGGGGTGAAGTAAGGGCCGACCTTGTGGAGACAAGGCCTCGTGCCAAGTCCAATGACCTACTCTCTAGCTTGGAGTCACGCTTGACTCATGTGGAGGAAAGCGTTGGGAGCATGGGTGCCCACGTGGACGACCTTCAAGAACGGGATGAAGGCCTCGAGGCGGAGGATGTTGAGATCCACGTGGTTGTGAAGGCCATGAAGATAAAGCTAGAGAAGACCTTGCGCGTGGAAATGGGTAAAGTCCGCGACGCGCTTATGGGAGAGCTCACAAAGGTACGTGAGTCATTCTAACGTGAACTTGCCAACGTGCATGCCCCACTAGAGACATTGCAAGGCGACCTTGTGTTGTGCAAGTGCACCATGGCCGCGGGGCTAAGCACCTCATACGAGACCAGGAGGGTCGAGGTGCCTAAACCTAAGACATTTTTGGGGTCACGCGATGCTAAAGAAGTGAACAAGTTCATGTATGGCTTGGAGCAATACTTTGGAGTCGTTGGCATCAAGGGGGATGCCACCAAGATTCAAACGGCGGCTCTATATCTCACCGACACCGCGATGTTGTGGTAGAGGAGAAGGCGTCTTGACATTGAGAGAGGTACGTGCACCATCTCTACCTTTAATGATTTTAAAAGGGTGCTCAAACGGCAATTCTATCTGGAGAATGCCGAAGACGAGGCAAGAGCACGCCTCCGTCGACTTAAGCAATCAGGGAGCATTCGAGACTATGTCAAGGAGTTCACAAGCTTGGTTCTTGAGATCCCCGACCTCTCCGACAAAGACTCACTCTTTAACTTTGTCGATGGACTCCAAACGTGGGCCAAGACCGAGTTAAGGCGTCGTGGGGTGCAAAACCTTTCCGATGCCATCGCTATGGCCGAGAGTCTTATTGATTATTCAAGCCACAAGGAGTCCACCCCCAAGATAAAGGATGATAAGGACGGTCATGCCAATGGTGGGGGAGAGAGGAGTCATCACAAAGAGGGTTACCAAGAGGATAACAAGTCGAGGCGTAGAGACTCGTCCCCTTGAAAGGGCAAGGACCGATGCAAGTCCAAGGAGTGTCAAGGCACGAGAAGATCACCACCAAACATGTGATTCATTTGTGATGGTGATCATTGGATCCGGGAGTGCCCACAGAAGCAAGCCCTCAGTTTGCTCCTAGCCATGCATCAAAGAGGAAGTGATGCCGATGAAGGTAGTGATGTCGAGGATGGGCAAGGTGCACATATGAGATCCATGCAAGTGCTTTCAACACTTCAATCAGTGGGGGACACCGAGAGGAACGAGAGAAGTTCCATCCTTAATGGACATGGCACCGAGGGACTTAAGCCAGGGTCGATGCTCAAGGTAGAGCAAGAAGATGACCAACCTTCTCCAAAGGCCGAAGGTAAGGCCGAGACACCGACCAAGCTTGCAAGGGGAAAGCAAGGTTGTGTCGACGAGGTCAAGTCCACGAAAGGGGATCGTGGCAACGGGAAGGCTAAGTCCATGCCACAAGGGAAGGTATGCACAAGGGTGAAGTGCTACCTATGTGATGGACCTCATGTGATGAGGTCATGTCCCAAGAGAAAACTACTTATTAGCATTATCAAGGGAGTCGATCAAGCCAATCTATCCAAGGGGTTGGATGGACACCAAGGGAGCAAGTCTACTCGGCCTAAGAGGACAATGCCGAGTCTTGCAAAGGTCAAGGGTGACTATGGGCAAATCATGACCGAGAAGGCTGTTAGGGAGATCCCTAAGCATGTTCGTGGGAAGAACATGGCTTCGAAGGCCACTAATGGACGAAGGTCGAAAGGGAAGCCTTCCAATGATGCGGTCAAGCCGAGGGCAAAGGCAAAGCAAGCTAGGAGTCGAAGGGCACACTCCAGCAACACCCCAATGAGACGAAAGCACGACGAGGGCGTCGTGAGCTTAGGTGAGGGAGAATGTCACGCCCCGCGAGTTGACCACCAAGGCCAACTGAGGCCTAATGAGCCCCTTGGGCGTTTTAAAGGGAGTCAAGCCCCAAGAAGGCTTCTAGGACGGCCTAGAGAGGCCCAAAGTCGTCCTTAAGTGTTGCCACACGGTTCTAGGAGGTTCCAGGACTCTCCAAAAGCATCTAGGCTCATCGGGAAGGACCTAGAAGACCCGAGAATGATCGGGAAAGCTCGAGACTAATCAAGGAGGCTTTGGAACGTTCTAAAAGCCTTTAGAACATTGTAGATACATGTAGATGACTAAAGTTATATGTAGAGATCTCTAGAATAGTGTAGGCCTTGTAGATATTTTGGGAGGCAAATGTGAGCCGTCCGATCAAATAAATCTCCACCGTCCATTAGGGAGGTGGGTGCCTATAAATAGGCTAGTTAGGGTCATTTGTAATCCATTCCATAGTTCACACAAACTATCTCTCTTGCAAAGTTTCCTTTCTAAGTTCAATACATGATCTTTTCCTTGTAAACTCTCTAGCCTTCTCAAGTTTTCTTGTGTTTTCACTAGCTCCTTATGTGTTTAGCCATAGCGTTGCGTGGGACAAGGCTTGTTAGCATCGTGGTGGGAGTGCTAACGTCGCACGGATTGGTTTGAGAGAATAAGTCTGTGACACTAGGCTTTCTTTTACAACAGCATGGTCCTCAAATGTTGTTTCGATTTGTCAATCATGTGGCTTCACTGAGGTGACTGGAGAAGATACTTGTTGTATAGTAAGGGAGCGTTGCTGGAAAATCAGATTAATGAGTTTGCTTCAATGGTTCATGACTAGATGACTGAGTGTATTTATAGCCAAAGGCTCACATCATTTCAAACTAATGTGCTTCGTTTTGTGCCTATCATGGAGAAGGGATGGAAGAACAATGGTGCAGTAGTGAAGCTTCGGCTTTTTAATTAGAAATCCCACTATTGCCAAAATTTGTTTTTCACATTTTTCCACCAATAAAAATTTATTTTAGGGGGTTAGATTGAATAAATATAAATTTGAGAGACTCAACATATCATTTACCTATTTTTATTAAGGTTGGTCAATTTTTTTGGTCCAAGGAGCCACATGGCGCGATCTAATTGAGCCAATTTTTTTTAAAACATAAATTACAAAAAACGGACCAACGGAGGTCACAATTTTTAGTTCATGGGACAAAACGTCCTGAAAAATTCTTTAAGGGCCAACTCGGTAGAAATTGCATACTTTAGGGGTCAAAGGGGTGTTAAGCCAATAATAAAAGGGTATTTTAGTAAATATATCAGGGTGAGATGATGCATTTATGATCTAAACCCAACCTATAAAGTTTCAACAATAAACTCACCCGACCTGCTCTGATCTCCGATAATAAAAAATCTGAATTCGATCGGGTCTAGTAAAATTAAACCATGTCGACAATAGTGAATGAGATGTAGTAAAATAATAATGTTTCCTTATGACGTGGATTTTAACTACAAAAATTTGTACATGTGTTAGTGTCAATTTTACCAAATTGCATCCACTTTAAAAGTACGGGGACTTGATTGCTCCATAATTTAAAAGATGAACTTATTTACTTAAATTATGATAGTAGAGTGACTGCTTAGGTAGTTTCACCCATAAAAAATTGTCCCAAATCAGGCAAAAGACATAACGACAAATTGCCAAATGTATGGCGATGGCTCGACCATGTTTACGTGAGATCCACTTAGAAATTTCCAGGTGCCTTCTTCATTATCCCTCTCGTCTCTTCCTCTGATCACTCACGAAAACCCAGCGATCAAATCTCTTCAAATCGTCTTTGGTTTCTAAAATGGCTTCGACATTTAGCGGCGATGAAACTGCTCCTTTCTTTGGCTTCCTCGGAGCCGCCTCTGCCCTGGTTTTCTCCTGTAAAATGCTAACTCTAACTCCCCCAACCAGGATCAGTGCTAAATTCTCTGTTAAATCGAGTGGTTTTGCTTTCAGGTATGGGTGCTGCCTACGGGACGGCGAAGAGCGGCGTCGGAGTGGCGTCGATGGGAGTGATGAGGCCGGAGCTGGTGATGAAATCGATCGTTCCCGTTGTTATGGCTGGAGTGTTAGGTATTTATGGGCTGATTATTGCGGTTATTATTAGCACTGGGATTAATCCAAAGGCCAAATCTTACTACCTTTTCGATGGCTATGCCCATCTTTCCTCTGGTCTCGCCTGTGGCCTCGCTGGTCTCTCTGCCGGTATGGCTATTGGAATCGTTGGCGATGCTGGAGTTAGGTATTGTTTTTAATTAATTTGCTTCTCTACTCTGTATTGGATTCAGATTTCGTTCTATGCTGTTGGATTGTGTAGATTCTTTTAACTGGTAACAGTACATTAATATTTGATATTTATGTCATGATAACTGTGAGCATGTGGTTGGCCTTTCACTTGCAAATTTTGAGTGAAGTTGGAATTTTACTTGTTCAATTAGATTCAATTAATTGTTGCTTATGACTGCAGACTTGTTGTATGGATATAAATTGCGTTGATAATCATTGTTGGTTACTTCCTTGTATATTGCAAAATGTTTTTGCTTTTCTAGATAGATTGATGTTGTTAGAATGTGGCTTGTTTGAATCAGTTTTTGTCTGCATTTATTTGCAGAGCCAATGCCCAACAGCCAAAGCTTTTTGTTGGAATGATTCTTATTCTCATTTTTGCTGAGGCCTTGGCATTGTATGGACTCATTGTTGGTATCATCCTTTCTTCACGGGCTGGTCAATCCCGAGCAGAATAGAGTGAAAGGTTCTGAGACTTGGGTTGTCGCTAGTTGGCTTCTCTTGGTTGTTTGGTCTCCGATTTGTGCATGAAACATTTATCAGAGTTGTTCTTTTGATCTCATTCATAAGTTTTCCATAATTGGTTTTCTGATTAGAAGACAGATTCGATTTGAAATAAATCTTGTTTTACATTACTTTTCCATATCTATTGTTGTAATATGCTAGTTCAATGGAATGTGAAGACCATTATTATGATCATGAACGCCGATAGATATTGAATGTGTTTGATATGATTTTTTTTTTATTTAGTTTTTTCATACATTTAGATCACCTCAATATTTTAAGAAAATGAGAAATCGGAGTATAGGAATTGGTATAATGACACCGCCTTGTTTTCCCGATTGTTTAGGATGCTCATGAGTATTGCAGAGCCTGTAAAAGAAGGCTTATGGGTTCTCTTCAGGTTGAAGTCTGGCCTTCGGATCCTCTTCAGGTTGGCAAATACAAGCACACTGACACTATGGCTGGTTTGGGTTCGCTAAAGACCTTTAGTGTTTAACATGCGCATGGTATGAAAAACAAAATTTAGGTGAACGTATTCAGATCTCTACCCTGAACAGAACAGATTGCGTTGACTAAACTCGAAGTTGTTAAGTGGAAGATGATAAAATCTAAATCAAAGAGTACAGTAGGTGGTTGAAATGCTGAATCAAAACTCATTCCCCTTTGGAGATTGGATTATAGCAACCCGAGTTTACCCATGCATTTTTATTATGATGTCATTTGTGACCGACAAATGTCATCAATATTTTATCATTTTGTATTTGTGTATATACATAAATTCTTGTAATACTTATACCAAAGTATATTTTGTAAGTAAATTGTGTATATACACAATTTTTTACAACAAGATCCATTATCACCCTAACAAAAGTGAACATACGCCTCATTTCTGCTCAACCAGCACCGAAACCCAATATAGGTGGTTTCGATGCCACATAAAGGATTTTAACTTTTACCCATTCTGTTAAACCAACACCGAAACCACATATAGGTGGTTTCGATGCCCCTTAGAAAACTTGTACCAAAGTATGTTTTTTGGTAACAAAATGTGTATGTACACATTTCCTTACAAGTACATGAGTCATTTTGAACCTTGGAGAAATTGTGTAATAAAAAAGGTATATATCATTTTCTCTTACAAAGTTGTATCATTTGCTACTAATATGTGTATATACACAAATCATTATAAAACTTGTATCAAAGTATGCTTTTGGGTAAGAAATTGTGTATGTACACAATTCCTTGCAACTACATGAGCCATTTTGAACCTTCGTGAAACAATGTAATAAAAAATGTATATACCGTTTTCTCTTACAAATTTTTTTATTCCAGTAGGTGGCATCGAAACTACATATGTGGGGTTTCGGTGCTGGTTTGACAGTATGGGTAAAATTTTGCAATTCCAGTAGGTGGCATCGAAACCACATATATGGGATTTCGGTGCTGGTTTCACAGTTTGGGAAAACTTTTTTCATTCCAGTAGGTGGCATCGAAACCACCTATATGGTGTTTCGGTGCTGGTTTGACAGTAAGGGCAAAAATTTCATGGAGGTTGGTAGAATTGAAACCACCTTTATAGGGTTTCGATGTTGGTCTGAAAGTATGGCAAAATTTTCATTCCAGTAGGTGGCATCAAAACAACCTGTATGGGGTTTCAGTGCTAGTTTAGTGTTCTTTATAAATTTTGGAATGGTTTGTTGTTTGTGTACAAGATTATAAAATAATCATAAACTAAGGAGCAATTATTATAATGAGAAACAAAATATTACAATGACATTTGAACATATAATGACATATGTACAATTTGAAACGTTTACGAATAAGAAACAAATTATTACATTGAGATTTGAATATATTTAACAGTGTTTGTTGTATTTACACAATTAAAGAACACTAACAAACATATAATACAGACCAGATTAGTCGAATGGGCAAATTTTTAAAGAATCAACGATCAAGATGACATGCAGTCAATCAACAAAAGGATGATGCTTGACATACTCTTGAATATTGTCTGCTGCGGTCAAGTTTTCTAAATAGACCTGAATGAAACCACCTTTTTCTATGATCAAATGCAAGTACATTAATTAGATAATTAGCTTTGAGTTGAAGAAAATGGTCCAACTTTATAATGAAGATGCTTGAGGTCAGAAGTTTTACCTAATGCTTTATCAGTTCTCCGATCTTATTCCTTGTAGGATTTAGGACATATGTAGGTGTTCTCCTGAAACATGAACATAATCGAAAACATAATTACTTTAAAAAAAATTCATTAATTATATGGATGAAAGTAAGAAGAAATAAGTTGAGTTATTTACTGACCGGATTATTAATCATTTTAGTTGCTGAGTCGTCAACCACCAGCGTGTTTCTTTCGTTATAGTCAGGCATAACAGCCCACACACGGCTCGGATTTTTGACAAATATATTTGGGTTTGAGGGATGTTCGTCGCACATATCCTGATCCTGTATAATTGAAACGAATTCCTTCAAATTTTGTAAAAAAATTTAAAGAGGATGTACAGAAAAGCAGACAAAAGTTACCCAAATGAAGGTAAAGTATTGTTTAAGACCGCTGACTCTCCAAAGTACCCAATTAAGGTTTTGTCTGCAATGATGACCAATATAAGACAAAACCAATATTCGTAAAATATTGATTAATTCAATTGATTTAGGTTGGTGGCAGAGGTCCATATTACTTTTTCCTTGAAGACCAAATAGCCACTTTAAACGCATTAAAACAAAAATCCAGAAAGTAGACAGCACCAGGTCGCAGTTGCACACTTGCAAACATTAAAAAAACATTTTATAAACTATTTTGTAAACATTTTGAATTGAAGTGCGGGAGAAAAGTTATATCGCCTTTGGTAACAATGGCAAGCACGCCATTGTAATCAAGAATAAGATTCTTCTTCTTCGACGGGGCGGCGGGTACGTTTCGGTACCACTCCCCATACATTTCAGGAGCACGCTTGGGTCTCTGAATATCAGAGCCTATTGCATTACTTGGCATTATGTCAACTCGATGAAGCTCTATGGGCATGTAAGTTAGACTCACTTCAGGCGTCTTTGCCGGAGAACTCGCATGATCATGCCCTTCTACTGGACCATCTTGTTCATGATACTGCTTTTCTCCTGAATTACACGGGATATAATCTATATTCAAACAATCCAATGTTATGTTCACGAACACAATCAACGTTTGAAGAAAAGCAAACACAATGCAAGGCTAAACCAAAGGCAAAGGGAGCTGAACCATTGTATATTACAATAAACATCGAACAATGTTCATGAAGCAGTAGAACAAAATATATTTCGGTACAAGGTGTAATACAAAAAACTCGTTATACAATGCATAATAGCCTAACCATTTTCATGCTCCGGCACATACTGAGCTGGCGTCGGTAGAAATTCATACCGATAAAAATCAAGCTCCAATGATTTCACACAATCTTCTAAGCTCCCAAGACGGGCTTGAGTCTCTGCATGACTAGAGTGTGTTGAGTGCATAAATGTTCTATATTCTAAACCTCATTTACTCATATTATTGATGCACTCGAGCATGTTTAGTTGCATTTTTAGGATAGATTTCGCATAAACATCACAAATCAATAGTTTTTGCACAGATGCTACTGATTTCGATTAATTCTTGTAGGTACCTGTCGTGGCAGCATCCATGGCAGCAGAGGAATAGAAGATAACTGCAGAGCTGGAGCAAAAAGGTCGAAGTAAACTGTCTTATACTCGTTGTCGTGACATCAGCCGTGACAGAGGTGGCGACAGTGAAGAAGAAGAGATGGAAAATGCAAAGTGGAGTTCGACTAATAGAGGATTTCAAGCCTAATTTTTAGAGACCAGTTGCATTATTTTTGGAGTCCAGAAGCACAAGGAAGGCCTTGCCCAAAGTTTGAGGAGAAAAGTCAAAGCAAGAAGATAGGACGAATTAAAGGAAGTCTACTCAAAGATTTAGTCTTTAAATGAATTGTACTTTAATTCGAACTAGTATTCTTGGCCATTAAGAAAACTTACACCCAAGGCCTATATATATGCTTGTAATTCGACCTAGATAAGGATAACCTAGTTCCTAGCCGTCTTCCATCACAAACCCTAGCTTTTCCTTTCTCCATCATGTTCTAAACTTCCCCGGGGGCTAAGGGTTGATCTTGTAAAGTAGTTGTAAGGATTAAATTGTTTCTTATGATTTTTTGTTCAATTCAATAAAACTTCAAGTTTATTTACTCTGGTTTTCATATCTCATAAGAGTATCGGGAGAGCATTGTGAGGTTATCTATTTACTTAATATTGGGAGAGTTAAGTATACGAAAGGAGTAAATACAAGTTTTCCAGTTTATGGTTAAACTATCTTGGCCTAGGGATAGGTACAAGGTTAAATGGCTAAAGAAGAATTCACAAGCATCGGTGTTCATCCTTCGATTCACGCCGTGAGGTATCATCCAAGACGTGTTCATTGACAGAACTTGGACCTAGGGATAGGACAAGTCACAGCAGGGGTTCTTGCCAAACTTGAAGTAACAGAGTTGTTGTTCGCTCCGCGGCAGGCTCGACGACAGACACAACAGAAGTCCTCTAAACAGTGCAACACCTGCACTACTGAACAAATCAATACCAGCCTACTTTCTCAATCTGATTCTTTCATCTATTTTAGTTTACTTTCAAGATTATTCAAAACTCTTTATTAAATTTATATGTTTTCTTGTGCAGGCTTTTAAAGTTAGAAGTATTTCCAGTCCATGTGGAGACGATATCTGATACTTCGTATCACTATATTACTTGTGTCGTGTATACTTGCACTCAATTGTGATAGCCTTATTTACACGCAACAAGTTTTTGACGCCGTTGCCGAGGACTGGCAACATACCTTTACCTTTAATTACTGTACTTTTAATTTTTAGTTTTATTTCTTTTCTATTTCTAGTTGTTATATTTCCTTGTGCTTTTCACAAGGTTGTTTTCTTTTGCTTATGCGCAGATCGAGATGTGGTAAAGATCATGAATATGAACTAGACCTGAAAATTGATCGGACGTACCATCTTAGGAACCAAGTCTGACTCTTGATAGAAATAAACCGCTATCTCGAGGAAAGACTTGAAGCAATGTAGAACGAAGAACAAGGCAATGGGGCAATTAACAACAACAACAACAACCCCAGGGTTGATGTTGATCCGCATGCTTATGTTCATGACAACCGGCAACCTCCTGCTGCCCCGGTAGCACGACAGACTTGCCGAGAATACATGAACAATGATCAAGTTGAACTGCAAACTACGCTGGTAGACGTTGAAGCTGAACACTTTGAACTTAAACCTGTGATATTCAGCATGATAAATTCAGTTGGATAGTTTGGTGGTTCTGTTACAGAGGATGCACGTGAACATTTGAAAACCTTCCAAGAGATCTGTGGATCATTTAAATAACTAGGAATAAGCCCGGAATTGCTGAGACTCCGACTATTCTCCCATTCATTGAGGTATAGAGCAAAAACCTGGTGGAATAAGTTAACGTCGGGTTCAATAAGAACTTGGGCAGATCTTTGTCGTGAATTCCTCTCTCGTTTTAATCATTCTCTTTTAACTAAAAGATTGCGTAACGAAATTGCTACTTTTCAACAGGAAGATGACGAACCAATGCATGAGGTGTGGGACCATTTTACAACTCTCTTACGAAACTGCCCGATGCATGGATTCCATGTATGGAACCAGGTCGTCAAATTCTACAATGCTGCCAATGTACAAATTCGAATGAGAATAGATTCGACAGCTAATGGTTTGTTACTAGGTAAAGAGCTAGAAGATGCAATGCTTGTGTTGAAAAGGTTGGCAAAGAATGACGAACAGTTCCCCACAGAACGAAGGAACACGAATCTGACAACTCAGTGAGAACCAGTTAACATACATCACCAAGGTAGTTGAAAACCTATAGCAGAAGAACGAATCTAAGGCGGTGTTTTCTACCGAAGAGATGTGTGAAAATTGTAGTGGAAACCATAGTACAGAGAAGTGTCCCCTACAACTGGAAACGTGAATGTATGTTGGAAATTTCAACAAGAATAGAGGCTACGACTCCAACAATTACAACCTGAATTGGAGGAAGAACCCTAAATTGTCATGGAGTAACCCAGATAATGCTCCGAACCCTCATGTCTGGAATAATCAGAACCAAGGAGCCCCCAGAATACTGTCACGGCAGCAGCCACAACAGCAACCGGCATCATCCACAAGTACATTGGAACAGACCCTAGCAGCTTTCATGTCTCAAACTAGAGTATATATGGCAAACATGGATCACTTTGTCAAGAAGACTGAAACATTCATGGATAAGACAGAGATGAGAATGACAAATCATGAGGCCACATTGAAGTCTCTAGAAACACATATGGGTCAGGTAGCTCAGTTCATCAACACCGGGCATAATGGAGGATTCCCTAGTGATACTGAGGTCACTAGAAAACCCACACACGAGCAGTGTAAAGCCATAACAACGAGAAGTGGGAAACAGCTACAAGGGCTGAAAATTAAAGAAACACCTAGTAAGGAACCGACCCTACAAACACCTACTGACGACACTGCCCCGGCAGACTTGTAGCAACCTGCTGTCGCCACCCCTACCACGACGGTAGAAGAATTAGAGGAGACGACAGAAGAAATTGCAGAATGTGAGCCTTCCCAGATCTGAATTCCATGTGAAGGACATCTCGAAGATTGTCGTCCTCCACCCCTTTTTCCACAGCGGTTGAAAAAATAGAAACATGAGTACCAACTTAAGAAGATCTATGATGTTTTTAAGCAAGTACATATCAATATTATATTGTTAGAGGCCATTAAGTAGATGTATGGTTATGCAAAGATCCTTAAAGATGCAATGTCCAAGAGATCAAGACTTGGGGAGTTTGAAACTGTAATGATGACAGAAGGTTGCATGGCAATCCTACATAACCGTACACCCCCAAAGAAGAAGGATCCTGGGAGTTTCATTATACCATGCATAATCGGTGATCAGTATGTGGGTAAGGCACTTTGTGATCTTGGAGCTAGTATTAATCTAATGCCTAAATCTATTTTTCAAAAATTAGGTATTAGACAAGCAAGACCCACAACAGTCATGCTGCAATTGGCATACAACTCTTACGCACAGTCGGAAGGAAAAATTGAAGATATTCTGGTAAGAGTGGATAAATTTATATTTCCTGCTGACTTCCTTGTTTTAGATTGTGAAGTAGACGAGAATGCACCGATCATCCTAGGGTGGCCCTTCCTAGCCACAGGAAGAACATTGATCGATGTAGAGAAGGGAGAACTGACAATGAGAGTCAATGACCAGCAGATAAAGCTAAATGTTCTCCAAGCCATGAAACAAGATGATGTATAGGAAGAGTGTAAGTTAATATCAGAGGTAATTTTAGACCAATCCTGCATCAGATCAAGTTGTCACGACAGACAATTTGGTCACTATCGCCACAGCCATCTAGAAGACTGCCACGACAGCATTGGTGACAGAAACTCCTCAGACAATGACCTGTTTGACACTGAAGGTCTTGAGGAGGTAAATTGGATAGGCACGCATCCAGGTAAGTTCTTTGAACCTTTGAACTATACCTCTAACGAACATATGATTCAAAAGCCTTCCATAGATCAACCACCTGCTTTAGATCTTAAACCCTACCAGGGCAGCTTAAATATGTTTTTCTTGGTCTCAATGATACGTTGCCCGTAATAATCTCTTCTAAGTTGATGTAGGAACAAGAACATCAGCTGATCAGGATGTTACAGCATAAGAAGGTGATTGGATGGACCATTACCGATATCCAGGGCATCAGTCCGACCATTTGTATGCATAAGATCCTCTTGGAGGATGATCATAAGTCGACGATAGATGCTCAGAGACGACTAAACGAAGCTATGCGAGAGGTGGTATGAAAAGAAATTATCAAGTGGCTTGACGCTGGAATTATTTATGCCATCTCGGATAGCAAGTGGGTGAGCCCTATGCAATGCGTACCCAAGAAGGGAGGAATAACTTTAGTAACCAACAAGGACAATGAGCTAATCCCAACCAGGACTGTGACCGGTTGGAGGGTTTGTATGGACTACCGGAAGCTTAACAAAGCTACCCGGAAGGACCACTTCCCCTTACCTTTTATTGACCAAATGCTAGATCGATTAGCGAGAAAACTTTATTATTGTTTCCTTGATGGTTATTCAAGTTACAATCAAATTCCCATCATACCGGAGGACCAGGAGAAGAAAACCTTCACATGCCCCTACGGAACATACGTCTTTAGGAGAATGCCATTTGGACTGTGTAATGCACCAACAACTTTTTAGCGGTGTATGATGGCAATATTCTCTGACACGGTAGAAGATTTCCTGGAGATCTTTATGGATGACTTTTCCGTCTTTGGAGACAGTTTTAACAATTGCCTAGGCAATTTGAAGAAGGTGCTTGAAAGATGCAAAGAGGCAAATCTTGTACTGAACTGGGAGAAATGCCATTTTATGGTAGATGAGGGCATAGTACTGGGACACAAAGTCTCCTTCCGTGGCATAGAAGTGGACAGAGCCAAAATCGAAGTCATCAAAAAACTGCCGCCACCCACCACAATCAAGGGCATTAGGAGTTTCTTAGGACACACATGTTTTTATCGTAGATTTATTGCTAATTTTTCTAAGATCACTAATCCTTTGTGTCTCTTGCTGGAACAGAATAAGGCCTTTGACTTCAATACGGAATGCACTGAAGCATTCAAGACACTGAAAGAGAAGCTGGTAACAGCCCAAATAGTACAACCACCGGACTGGAGTTTACAGTTCGAGATAATGTGTGATGCCAGTGACTATGTTGTAGGGCAGCACTAGGGCAGAGGAAGAAGAAACTCTTCCACGTAATATACTATGCCAGCAAGATCTTAAACAATGCCCAGATAAACTACACCACAATAGAGAAGGAGTTGCTAGCTGTGGTATTTGCCTTCGACAAGTTCAGACCATACATACTTGGAACAAAAGTGGTGGTTCACACGGATCACTCAGCAATAAAATACATGTTCACCAAAAAGGATGCACGACCACGATTGATACGTTGGATTCTGCTACTGTAAGAATTTGATATAGAAATCAAAGACAGAAAGGGAACAAAAAACCAAGTAGCTGATCACTTGTCGAGACTGGAGATGGGAAATGATCAAGATAAAAACAAGGTTAACATACATGAGACTTTCCCAGATGAGCAGTTATTCACTGCCACCAGCACTGCCGCGACAGGTAAGCTTTCTGAAGTTCCTTGGTATGCTGACATAGTAAACTATCTTGTTAGTGGTCTATTACCTCATGAACATCACTACCAAACAAGGAAGAGGTTCCAAAATGATGCAAAACATTATTATTGGACGAACCTCTTCTATTTAAGCATTGTGCATATCAGATTATCAAGAGATGCATATCAAAGGAAGAACAGGAAGAAGTACACCACCATTGCCATGTTGCTCCTTATGGAGGAAACAAAACTGCTGCCAAAGTTCTACAGTCTGGTTTCTTTTGGTCTACACTATTCAAAGATGCACAAGCCTTTTACAAGCGTTGTGACAAGTGCCAAAGGACAAGAAACATCTCTAGAAGGCATGTGATGCCCATGTAGAACATTCTCGAAGTCGAAATTTTCGATGTTTGGGGAATCGATTTCATGGGACCATTCCCAACTTCTTGTGGGAACCTGTATATTGGCAGTGGATTATGTGTCCAAGTGGGTAGAAGCCATCGCTACACAAAAGAATGATGCCAAAACCATTCAAAGGTTTCTACACAAACACCACTTCACCAGGTTTGGCATCCCAAGGGTGTCACACTACCGACTCATCTATGGAAAAACTTGCCTCCTACCTATCGAGATATAACATAAAGCATATTGGGATATGAAGACAGTTAATATGGATTGGGATAGAGCAGGGCAGAAAAGGCTTTTGGACTTAAACGAAATTGATGAAATTCGAGCCATGGCCTACGACAACGCCAGAATCTATAAGGACAAGACAAAGAAGTGGCACGACAGAAAACTGTTGCCACAACAGTTCACACTATGCCAAAAGGTGTTGTTGTTCAACTCCAGGTTGAAGCTCTTCCTAGGGAAGCTAAAGTCTAGGTGGTCTGGACCCTTCCAAGTAGTCCAGGTTTTCCCCATGGTGCCATCACAATAAGATCTATCAAGGACGAGCACCAATTCAAAGTCATTGGACAGAGGCTCAAGCACTATCAGGGGACTGAAGCCCCAAGAGAACAGGAAGTGGTTACTTTAGGAGATTCCCCTCAAGGCATCCCTAATTTAACTTAGTTTTATTTTATTTTATTGTACTTCTTTTATTTTTATTGCTTTAGGAAATAAGAATTTAATATTAATTTATTTTAGTTTTCAGGCAAATAAAAGAAACAGAGGAAAGGGAAGGAATGAAGCGGCCCATTACATTAACCTCAGCCCAAGAAGTCCAATGGTAATAAGGCTGTCGTGACAACCGGTCACCAGCTGTCGCGGCAGACGCGCAAAGACAGCCCGTCACTCTGTTGTCGTGACAGACACGCAGCAGACGCGGGAAAAACACGAAAACACGTAACAGACGCATCAGGAAAACGCGTGATAGTTGGCTCCGTTTTTCACGCCACCCGTTACAGCTTCAACAGGCAGAAATCCCGTTCTATATAAACCCTCATTCCCATTTCATTTTCACCTTCATTCTACTCTCCCTACACCGTTTCAGAATATTTTAGCTTTTCAGTATTTTCTTTCCTTTTTGTTTCTACATTACCCTTACGATGTCAATGAGATCAACCCGAAGAAGTGCTGCCTCTACCTCTGCCGCGGTAGTCTCCACTCCCGCTCACAGTAGAATTCGCAGAAGGTTCGCCTCGGCAGAAACGGAGAAAAGATATTATGAATCTTTTTAGAAAAGAGAAATGTGAAAGGAGAGGGGCTTTACCTACCTAAAGAAGATCAGAGATCTAGGACTAGAAGGATTCATCGCCAAAAGGATTATTAGTCTAAAATGGAAGATGTTTGCGGAACAACCCGAGGAGATGAATGTCACACTTGTCCGAGAATTTTATGTTGTCGTCACCTCTAAGGAAACCTCTCAAGTAACCATTAGGGGTAAGGAAATCGAATTAGAACCAGCCTACATCAATTCTCTATATGGCATGTACGTGGGCAGGAAGAAGGATGAGCATAGAAGGTTCATCAGCAATCTCCCACCGGCAGACTTTGACAGCATCATGGCAGACCTCACTAAAGAAGGCACCAGCTGGAACGAGGACCCAAAACATCGGTGGACGGTTCGAAGAACTCAACTCACGCCTGCTGCCAAGCTGTTGAACCACTTCGTGAAGAAGCGTATCATGCCCACGTCTCACAACACAACAATGGACCGACAAAGGCTGGCCCTCGTGCACTCCATCACCAACGAACGACATATCAATATGGGGAAATACATCCTCGATGGAATTCACGAGTGTGCACTGAAGGATAAGGGCCCCATCTTCTTCCCTTACTTAATCACAGCCCTTTGTCGAGCCAACAACGTCCTTGAAATTGACGAGGATGTAAAGATCCAGGGCAAGGGGTGGACACAGCAGAATCTCTCCAGCCTGATGGAACTAAAGGTAGCCACCCCAATGGCATATGTCCACCCTTCTGCCACGATAGAGCCCACGACAGAACCATACTCAACAGAACCTGTCACGGCAGAGCCTGAGCAGACAGAACTTGACAGACCAGAAGGCACCTCCTCCAGCCAAATCATTCAACAGCTGCAAAGAATGGAGGCACGACATAGAGGCTACATGGAGTATATAAGGGTCTTTCACACTGCTACGGTAAATTTCAATAAAGTTGAACTTAATTATCCAAACGTGCAATTTCCTCAGATTCCAGAAAACCTTCTCTCTGCCCCATCGCCTGTCACCTCTCTCAAGACGGCCACTCTAACAGCTGCTTCTTCCTCGCCATCTGCCACGACAGGAACTGAAGACAGAAGGTTTGCATCACTCCAGGTCACTCCTCGAGGAGCCAAGAGAAACGAACCACTGCCAGAAATAGACCCAAAATTCAGCCACATCGAGAGGCAAAGAAGAAGGTAGCCTCATGCTCTCCAGCCACAAAGCCAGCCTCAGCCACAAAAGTAAATGCCCGCCGACAGCTCTGCATAGACGGCAGCAGTGACGACAGCTATTCAACTTAATTTTTTTTACTATTTCTGTCGTCCGTGCTTTTATTTGAAATTTGTGATGTTTTTATATTTCTGTTTGTCATGCATTGAGGATAATGCAACCCTTGAGTTTGGGGGTAGGCAGTCCTCTTTTTATTAATGAACTTATCATATTTTGTGTTTCATAACTATTTATTTTGTGTCTAAAAAAATTGGCTTAAGTTTTTGAACTTCTATTATCTGCTGCGGCACTCACTGTCGTGACAGTAACTTTAGAATGTTTTAGGAAGTATTTAGAGCCTTACTATAGTTCTGAACTCTTAAAAACACCTTTGTGACTTATATGCTGTTAAGACTCTGTTAGCATACTTAGAATATGAAGCTTAGCCACTTGAGTTAGAAAGAAAGCTTAGATTCAGTTTACTCCTAGAGGTGCCTAACACTGGCTCAAGGAAAATAACTAGAAGTACTCCTAGAGGTACCTAACACTGGCTCTAGGAAATTAAACTAGAGGTGCCCAAAACTGGCTCTAGTAAAAATAGAAAAACTTTAGAAGAAAATTAGAAGTGTCCGAAATTGGCTCTAGTTAAGAATTATTTTTGAAGTAAAATTCAAGTAAGTTAAGTAACTATTCTGGTTGCTAAAGAATCTAAGCTCATATTTGTTCACAAAACCTGCACACACTCACACGAGAATTATAATATTGCTCCGGATAAATCCATAAACATTCGAGGAGGTAATGATCTTGATGGTGAAGATGTTGTAGGTAATGGTTGTTCACTGAGTTAAGCCAAAGCTAAAAATATTCATTCTTAGTTAGACTGCATTTGCTTGAGGACAAGCAATAACTTGAGTTTGGGGGTGTGTTGAGTGCATAAATGTTCTATATTCTAAACCTCATTTACCCATATTATTGATTCACTCAAGCATGTTTAGTTGCATTTTAGGATAGATTTCGCATAAACATCACAGATGAATAATTATTGCACAAATGCTTCTGATTTCGATTAATTCTTGCAGGTACCTGCCGTGGCAGCATCTAGTGCAGCAGAGGAATAGAAGATAACTGCAGAGCTGGAGCAAAAGGGTCGAAGTAAACTGCCTTATACTCGTTGTCGTGACATCTGTCATGACAGAGGTGGCGACAGTGAAGAAGAAGAGATGAAAAAAATGCAAAGTGGAGTTCGACTGATAGAGGATTTCAAGCCTAATTTTTAGAGACCACTTGCATTATTTTTGGAGTCTAGAAGCACAAGGAAGGCCTTGCCCAAAGTTTGAGGAGAAAAGTCAAAGCAAGAAGATATGACGAATTAAAGGAAGTCTACTAAGAGATTTAGTCTTTAAATGAATTGTACTTTAATTTGAACTAGTATTCTTGGCCATTAAGAAAACTTACACCCAAGGCCTATATATATGCTTGTAATTCGACTTAGAGAAGGATAACATAGTTCCTAGCCGTCTTCCATCACAAACCCTAGCTTTTCCCTTCTCCGTCATGTTCTAAACTTCCCCGAGGGCTAAGGGTTGATCTTGTAAAGTAGTTGTAAGGGTTAAACTGTTTCTTAGGATTTTCTGTTCAATTCAATAAAACTTCAAGTTTATTTACTTTGGTTTTCATATCTCATAAGAGTATCGGGAGAGCATTGTGAAGTTATCTATTTACTTAATATCGGGAGAGTTAAGTATACGAAAGGAGTAGTTACAAGTTTTCCAGTTTATGGTTAAACTATCTTGGCCTAGGGATAGGTACAAGGTTAAGTGGCTAAAGAAGAATTCACAAGCATCGGTGTTCATCCTCTGATTCACGCCGGGAGGTATCATCCAAGACGTGTTCATCGACATAACTTGAACCTAAGGATACGACAAGTCACAGCAAGGGTTCTTGCCAAACTTGAAGTAACAGAGTTGTTGTTCGCTGCCGCGACATTAACAGACCGCTGTCGCGATAGGCTCAATGACAGACACAACAGAAGTCCTCCGAACAGTGCAACACCTACACTACTGAAAAAATCAATACCAACCTACTTTCTCAATCCAATTCTTTCATATATTTTAGTTTACTTTCAAGATTATTCAAAACTCTTTATTAAATTTATCTCTTTTCTTGTGCATGCTTTTAAAGTTAGAAGTATTTCCAGTCCCTGTGGAGATGATATCTGATACTTCGTATCACTATATTACTTGCGTCGTGTATACTTGCACTCAATTGCGATAGCCTTATTTACATGCAACAGAGCGCATAAAAGCATCCAAGTTCTGAAAGCCAGTCGTGACAGCAGCATAGAGGGCCTCAAGTGTGATGGGAGGTGGAGCATCCGCTGCATCTTCATTTCCTTCGCCAATTCTTGTTGCATCTTCATTTCCTCCGGCAATTCTTGCTTCATCTTTATTTCCTCTGCCAATTCTTGCTTCATCTTCATCTCTTTTATACACCCATTCAACCCCATTGAACGTCCAACCCGTCTTCCTATTAGTTGTTTCATCAATTTTACTCTTCAGCGAAATTGGGGTGTCCAAGGTGGTGTTAATATTTAAACAGTCAAAGATGTGGCTTAGAACACATGCATAATTGATAGAGCCACTTCCATGGTTGCTAATGAGTTGCACAGTGGACTTGAAGATAAGTCGGGCTATGTTGGGTCGCGTTCTCCTCCGAAATTGGTGTAACCACCAGTAATCGGTATGACACGTGCAAGTGCATCGTCCACCGGAGGGCCAAAAAAACCAAGTTGTCATGAGATGCAAAAGCCTTTTAGAGATATGAAGATGTGTGGGGCTATCATCATCAAACTTAATAGGGACACGCTCGGCTTCATACCACTCACCACTATTTTCGACACATGGGAGTTTAGCAATAATGTCTTCAGTTATACTAATCTCCCTTCCCATTAGAAATGACTTATTCTCTACAACTTCGGTTTATGTTCTTCCATCATGAACAAGGGGTAGCATTCACATAAAAGTATCTGACAAGGTTTTTTGTACACAATGGGTTTAATATCTAGATAGTTCATTCAACCCCATTCAACAAAAAGTTCCCAAAAATCGATCTGATAATCCTCTGAAGTCAAGAAATCTAAGTCTATGGTTTGCTCCTGTCTAATCTTTTTTCCCGCGTAAACTTCATGGTAACGCTGAAGACCAGCGTCATCACGAAAACAAAGCAGCAAAATATTTGGAGGTGGAAGAGGTTCTTGAGAATGGGAAGAAGCAACACGTTCATATCTAGGTCGTTTACCTTTACCGGGATTTTTTAAGAGGCATATCTAAGACAATGAGCAGCTATGGCTACACGGTTAAGCTTCCCTGCAAAAATTTTTTCATACGAAAGAACCAAGTTTATAAGACGTATGTTTATATAAAAGTAACCAAGATGCAAAAAATACCAGATTTCTGTTACATCATAGTTCAAAGGAAATTGATATCCCAAATCGTTCATGATACAACACAGTCACTAATGTTTCCATTTACTTACCAAATAGTTTGGATTTCAAGCACCCACTGCAGAAATTGAAAGAAGAAACACGCGTAATTTGTATTTGAAGTTTCAGTAGAGCTTTCTTTGGATTTGGGATTGGATGAGAACCACATATGCGTCGCTGGTATTCTCGGTTTATGGTTTTCTATGTGGAGTTGAGTAGAAGAATGAGGCGTTGGCGGCTTTTAATGTTGCAAAAATGTTTAAATAAATAACTGCTCTCCCTCCAAAACCTGCTTACCCGGTTTCCATTCCCCCCATAGGGGTTTGGGTGTTGTTGTTTTTGGTTGTGAAGGGGTTTCGAAACCCCCTTTTTCTGGTTCCGATGCTTGTTTGGCAGAAACACCTCATTTCAGTGGTCCTCAAGGGGGAATCGAAACCTCTTTATGGAGTTTCGATGCCGGTTTGGAAAAAAAGGCTTATTTCGATGGTCCTGAAGGGGGTATCAAATCCCTATTTTCTGGTTCCAATGTTGGTTTGGCAGAAACACTTATTTCTGGTGGTCCTGAAGGGGGTATTGAATCCCCTTTTCTGGTTCCGATGTTGGTTTGGTAGAAACACTTATTTCGGTGGTCCAAAAAGGGGTATCGATGTTGTTTTGCCAGACACACATAAATTTCTTAATTTTCAAGGTGGTATCGAAACCTCCATTTAGGTGGTTTCGAAACCTGATCCCAACGCATTTATTTCAACCAACCAAGACAGTTGGTGCAGAATAAATGTTACCACCAACTAAACTATTTCCTTATTATTACCAGAGAGGGCAACTTCATTAAACTAAAACTCTCTCCTCTTCTAGTGTTAGTTCCATACCTCTCTTAAACTCTCTCCTCAACCACAACATTAGAGGTGAAGGTAAAAAAATGTGTAAACCTAGTGCTCCCATGTTTTACATATGTTTATTGTACTGATTAATTTCAACGGTATGCCATCAACTTTAGGTTCGTACGCACTGTTGAATATTTGTATCATACATGGATGACAACGTTGGAGAGAATAATATGGTTCATGTATGCACATCAAATGAACCGCTTATGCAAGAAAATTTAGATGGTTTGATGTTTAACTCTCGTGAGGATGCATGGGAGTATTATAAACAATACGCAAACAACTATGGGTTCAGTGTGTGTCGATCAACAACAAGGTATGATGGGCTTGGTAAATTAATATCACAAGAATTTTGTTGCAGTTGGGCAGGCAAACACAGAGCTTCTGTTAATGATGTTGATCGTAAACGTGCGCCCCGGGCTATAACACGCATCGGTTGCAAGGCAAAAATTGTTGTTCAATGTCGCGATTCGGATTACTGGCGGATATTATTTTTTCATAATGCACATAATCATGACCTGTGCCCACCTATTATGCGACCGTTTCTTCGGTCCAGTCGAGAAGTTACAGACGGTGATCTAAATGAGGCACGTGCATTAAAAATGTGGGGGTGAAAACATAAAAAATTATGAATTTTTTCACGCAACAATCAGGTGGTTTCCACAATGTTGGTTTCAGAAGGAAAGACTTGTACAAATCATTGCATCAGGCAAACGCGGCAGAAATTCGTGACGATGATGTAAATGACCTCCTAACTTACTTTGACTTGAAGAAAGAGCAGGATACCAAGTTCTACATGCAATACGATCTTGATGACTCAGGGTAGTTGCATAATCTTTTTTGGTGTGATTCAAGATCGAGGTCCGAGTACGTATGCTATGGTGATGTCATTGCATTTGACACGACATACAAAGGTAATATCTATGGTCGGCCTCTAATGTCTATTCTGGGTGTCAATCACCATCACCAAACAATTGTCTTTAGTGTTGCAATTCTAGCTGATGAGACTGTCGATTCTTTTGAATGGGTACTGAGACAATTTGCAGATGCAATGTGTAACAAGGCTCCAGTTTCAGTTGTCACAGATGGTGATAGGGCCATGCACAGAGCAATAAAAACGGTGTTCCCGCTTGCATGCCATCGCATATGTTCGTGGCATATGTCACGAAATGCTCAGGCAAACGTTGGTGAAACAAAATTTACTTATGCATTTAAGAGATGCATGTCATCTTGGTGGACAATTAAGGAATTTGACCGGGAGTGGAGGTCAGTTGTTAAACAATTTAACGTCGAACATCATCCTTGGTTTGTAGAGAAGGATCAGACAACGACTATGTGGGCACAAGCATATCTTACAGGACATTTTTTCGCCAATCTTCGATCAACACAAAGGTGCGAAGCTATGAATGCAACGCTAAATATTGTGCTCACTTCTAAGAAGACATATATAGATGTTGTCCGTGCCATTGACAATGGGATCAATGAGATGCGAATTCAAGAGTTAAGGGAAGATTTCTTCAGTTCAGATGTGACACCTTTTCCTATGACCAAATTGAATGAACTTGAAAGGAATGCAGCGGACGTATATACACGAGCATCATTCTAAATTGTTCAGTCCGAACTTAAACATGAGACATTGTATCGTCATATACATCCAATTGTCGAAGGTGGAGGCTTCCGGACATATCGGTTAAAAAAGTATAAGTATCCTTCGAAAATGTATGAGGTGGTTCTTGAGGTCGTAATGCAGAACATAACATGTTCCTGCAGGAAATATAAGACAGTCGGGCTTCTATGTCGCCATCAGTTGCACGTTATAAAGTTGAAAGACTTCTCAGAGATCCCAAAATGTTTAATACATCTGCGGTGGACGAAATATGCAAAGATTATCGCGCCATCATTTGTTGACTTCAACATGCCTCCAGAAATGAAACAAATGGCTCAATTCGCTTCTCTGCTAGCACTTTCCACACAGTTGTGCTACTTTGCATCTCAGACTGACGAAACGTTTCGGAGCACGAAAGATGAGACACTTTCATTGTTCCTTTTGCAAAATGGAGGGACACAATAGAAACACATGCCCTCGTCTTAAGCTTCAACTTCCAACCCCAATATTTTTGGAAACAACATGCCTTTCCGAAGAGGAAATTGATATCTCAAATGTCGTCGACATGTTCGAAGCTCAACCGAATCTCGGTCAATTTTTTATTGAGGATGACGGAAATTTTTTTAATATCCCTCAACCTAGAACATCCATGGTACAATTTTATGCAACTTCATCTTACTTTGCACGATTCTTGTTATTATCAACATACGTTATTAACGTTTATATGATGATTAACGCTTGTTTGCATCCACATTTCTGTTAGGAACAACATCTTTAAAACGAGGACAACATTAATTTTTCTAGTATCCCTCCAACTACAACATCCGTGGTACACTTTTATGGAACTTCCTAAATCTTTACACTATTCTTGTTACAATCAACATACGTTACTTAACTTTATATGATGCAGGACTTCTCGTTTTGGACTTAGACCATCTTCGGACAGTAGTGAGTATGAAATGGACAGTACATAAATGTAAGTGCAACCATGGAAAATGTCTATCCTTTAAAGCCACGCATATATATATATATATATATATATGTTTTCTCAACACATAATGCATCTTTGCAATACCCTAAACCCTTTTACAAGCATAACCTATTTCAGATTCTTAAACCCTATAGTCCATATGTTGTACATGTACAAATATAGGAAATTATCCTATACAACCATATGCTGCCCGACTTCTTTGTACATGTCCTCTCTTATGTCATTTGCTTTTCATACATACAAAAGATATTCCCTTCCAAATAAATGCAACTCCGCTCCAACTTCAATATGTTCATAACCACAACATATATCGCAAAGATACGAACGTTAGCTTAAATGTTTAAAGGACAGTTAACGGTTAAGGAAAAACACACACAACAGTAAATCCCTCACCATTGATGTCGACAAATGCTAACATGGCTGACATATTGTCGTGACTGAAGCTGAGCAACATGTGCTTTCGTTTCAACTGCAATTTCTCGCCTACTTTTATTCTTATCATGATTCAAAAGACCATACAAAATATGCATTTTGTCCCATACCCTGACCGTCTAGCAACACAAGTGTTAATAGATGCATTAGTTAGGATTATATATTTCTTTCAATGGAACAGTTATTAACATGTATGCAGACAATGGCAAAACGTACCACTTCCTCAGCACGTTTCGTGTGCCATAATAGCATCCACTGAAGGCAATAAACCCCACAATCATATTTGTTCAAGGAAATACTACTTTAAACATCAAATTATTAAGAAACGTATCAAATTCTAGCAAAAAAAATATTTTAACTTTTTCAACTACAATATACCCATTGTCTTAACGTCTGCATTTAGCCACCATCACTGGAGGATCAGAAATTGCGTTTGATGTTGAGCCGAAAGCATCTACAAACTTCTCAACGAACAAACACTCACCTAACTTCTTAATCTAGATGAACAGACACACATACTTTTTTAAATACTGACTAACATAAGTAAAGATTGGTAAATTGTTATAAGTTTACGATTATTACCAACTTCTGTGTTACACCCACTCTTGAAGCATTTCCTCACGTTGTGCGCAAGCTGACCAGTATTTTCGCTTCCCCCCGATAGATATCCAGAATGCACATGTACCAATGAGTATTATTTTCATTTACAGGGATAAAGAGCTGCCATAAATTATTTCAGTAATTAAACTCCACATAAGCATACCCCATATAATATATCTACGTAATACATTGCAAAGTTTTTAAATGTTTCCTCTTTCTTCAAACCAATTTGTAGTCGCTAAGTCTACCATACGATCCATAACTCTTACGCCAATACGAAGCAAACTGCGAACCATTCAATTGCCCTCGTTGAAGTTGATCCTACAAGACAAGCATTATTATTCTCAATGTTTCACAAACGCATAAGTCATTTGTTATTCAACACTAACATGAAAACAAATTTTACGTACACTAAATGTGCAAGGTATGTACCCTCTCCTTGCTTTACATTTTGTCCTACTATCTTCATCAACAATCGACCAACCAACAACATCAATGACCTAAATATTACCAATAACATATATCAATTGTCATTATACACTGCCTTAAAATGACTTGATTTATTAGTATAAAATGGGTTCTTTACTGACCCTTGAACCAACCCAGCAATTTGGTCGTAACATATCAGCGTCAAATATAGTCAAATAAATGTGATCAAAATCTACCATGATTTTCTTGTACATACACATAAAAATTGCAACTTAAATTGAAACGAACTACATTCTATCAGCCATATGGATTGCTTACCCTTCTGTCAAGGTTGTATTCCAGATATAGTCACATGTTGCTTTCACTGACGGCCCAACTCCATCAACTATTTCAACATACGTCAACATCTGCAACACTTCAACATTTGTTCCTCACTATTGAATAACATTAAAGCATGCAATATTTAATAAGTTCCAATGTACTACAACTTCTACCCAATTCATATATAATCTTAAACGTACGTTATTTAACAAGTGTTTATTAAAAATTAGTACAAATGATTAACGTTCTAAACGAACGTAACCCAAATCATCCATTTGTTTAAAAACCAAACTAAAGCATTCAATTCATATTACAAATAACTGAAGTTCAATTTATTTTCATGTGCCTACTAAAACCAACCGAGGCTTGAAATCGCCCTTGTGTGCAAACGCGCACTTATTTCATATTTCTCGTTTTCACCCCTACTCGACTCGCTTTTCCATTAACCTTTGAATTTTCTTCGAAAATTGGGTTTCCCTACAAGTTCACCGCAAATATATCAACAACAACTACCTCGTACACTCAATTAATGAAACGTTAATCACAACACTTAAATTTATACTCAATATACCTTTTTCTTTCTCTGCGCCAAAGCTGCGCTGTCTTCTTTAACCAACGTCAGATCCTCTATCATCAACGGGTTAGGGTCACTACTATGACCATCATTCGCTTGAGCCTCTTATACTTCAGGTTTGTCCGGCATTGCTTCGTCTGCGTCAAGACCTATTCCAAATTTTGCATCAGCTTTGCGCAGAGTCTTCCTCATATACATCATATCCACACACAAACCATTAACCTTCTCCACAACATTTTTAGATTCTTCCTTCAAAGTCTTCAAAGTTTCTTCTATTTTATTTCTCAACGCGAGCTTGGAGACTCTCTTTTATTTCCCCCAACTCTGAAATTACCTTCTGCAACATCTTCATTATAACATCATTAGTACCATTGTTGCTTCCACCGTCTTCTCCCTCCGCGCACCTTTCATCACTAGACGCAAATACCTACAATCCTGCTGACATCCTTTTTCCCCCACGCATGTATGCGACCGCGCCCATTAGCAGACGCTGACGCTCTACTTGCCACTCCATTCCAATAATCGAATAGCCTCACCTACATTTAACAATAATAAAAACATACGATTACTATAAAGGTAAATCTTGCCTCAATCAACTACTACGTTCAAACAACACTCAATCTTAATAATACATTACCTCTAGGATAAGAATGCAACCCGTCATATATGCCAACCCATCTCGAGCTTTAACTTTGGCTACTACATCAAGTAACATATCGTACGCATATTTACACTAATTTAACTTTCCCCTCAAACCGGGTTCGCACAACAACTTGAAATGTTCCATGGAAGGCACAACAACAGTACACAAGCTTTCAACTTCTCAGCCTCAAAAGCTCCACTTAGTATCTCCTCTAAAAGTTCTTTATATGCAATCTTCGTGCTGATTTTGTACTTCTTTGCTAGTTCCTTTCAACTTAGATTTCGTGTCACCACTTCCATATCTAAATATTCGTTCTTTAAACCCAAAATTGCTTCAACATCTTCTACCAAAACATATATCTTGTGTCCACTAAATTCCATCGTGGATGTTTCAAGATCAAACTTCTCCGCTAACTCCCGATAAAGGTCCCGCTTAATTCCTCGCGAAATCATTCCCCGTAAAGCTCCTAACCCGATGTCGTTAAGAACACTGTCAATTTTCATCTTCTTCATCTCTTTAAACAAACTTGATACCTTCTTCATACTGCACCTCGATGACAACTCCTACAACATTTAATACAACAAATTTTCCCGTTATGTTACGCTTAAATATATCCAGCACATGATTCAACTATAACCACTTTCAGTAAAAATAAATATAAATATCCACTTGCCTTTTTAACTTCTCCCTTTTCCACTAATTTCTTCGACTTCCCTTTCCTATTCCTTTCCATTTCAGCTTCCTTCAGCTCCTTGTACCTATCCACGTACGACTTCTTTTCTTCATCAGTCATCTCCGACCATCTCTTCCCTAGTGCTTTCTTCGCCTGTACAATTCACACACTTATTAAATTTGAATAACATGAATACATTACAAACTAATACCAAAAAACAATAACAATTTTGTCATCTTACGTACATTATTGTTCATTTTCTTTTTACCACCCTTAAATCTTCTACATTCACTAAAACTGTACAAAATTCATTTCGTTATTAGAGTACAAATTAAATTATGTTTATCAACTTACAATTTGAACAATGCCACCATCATTCAACTATAACTTACTAGAACAACATATATGCTGACAATTTTCTTTCTGTAGCCCGTCCACAATTTACCTCAACTTCACAAACTTTCTCCATTGCTACCAACTTTAATCTGCAAATTTATGTTAAGGTTATGTACGTAAGGACCAAACTTATACCATTAACAAGGGAGACAAACTTGTGGCTGCGAAATGAGATAGGTGAAAGCCAACTCCGAAGACAAACAAAGAATACAAACCTCAACCAACTCAAATCCAACCCACTTACCTACTTCTAGCAGTGTGAAACTGAAAAAGCTAACCACACAATACCCAACTCAACTACACTGAAACTCAAAATAATAGATACTAAAATTCCAAGAAACATATCTAATAAACACAACATAATATATTTTCCTTGTTTTATATGCGTGTCAAGAAGTACTTCAAATCCCAACCGAAAAATTCCACAAAACCCTAAAAATACATAATGAAAAACCCAAATCGTTCATGATGCCACAAAACCCTAAAAACATAAAATACTAGAAAAATTCTTTACTTACATGATAAATGGGAACCTTTTCCTCCGAATACAGTATTTGTGTAAGAACACACAATTTCTCCACCTCTAACAAGCTTCGTGCGTTTAGGAAGGAAAGAAGGAAAGCTTCACGTCTTTTGTTTGGATGACAAATATAAACCTTTTCCTATTTTCCCACTTTAATATGGGTTTTATTCAATCCAATTTTAGTGTAACCGGTTAACCAAGTCACCCACCTTTTTTTCTTTAAATCTAATGGTTATTATTAATTCAGCTCCAATTGGCTCCATCCAATGGTTTATATTAGTCCGTCGTTTTTGTAACCCCCTTAGCCCGGCCTAGACGGTTGACCCGAACTACGAAGATTACACGGGGAAAACCAAAGTCAACCCGAAAGTCAACCTTTATTAACGACCCTTTTTTTCTTTTTAAACTTGTCTAGATGCACATTAATCCTAAGCGTACTCTAGAGAAACACATACTTGAAAAGCACAGCGATCGGATTACATTAAGGGACTCAATTGCATAAATTACAAATATTAGGGACCAAAGTGTAAATTCTGGAAATTAAGAGGACTTAACTGACTTTTAAGTTACCAATATCAAATTAGTCATATTACATGCTTCCCTGTCAAATTTCACTTTAATCGGACATCTCAAACTCATCCAATTGCAAATACAAATTTCAGGACTAGAATGTAAAGCTTGCAAACCTAAAAAACCATTCAAATCAGTGCCCAATGGTCACCTGTTTCGATACGGGGTTGACCGTACCGAAACGCGGGTACGTTTCGAGACCTGTTTCAAAACAGGGCCTTCCAGTGGCCAAACCGTTTCGATACGGTCACCAGCTGTTTCGAAACACCAAGGCCATTACAGGCCCCCGTTTCGAAACGCCTGTGAGTGTATCGATACGGGTTGCCCAGAAACTGCAGAAATTGCTGGTTTAACATGCCTTTAACCACTCTAAAACATCCCAATGACTTCCTAATCATACCAATAAGTCATCATGCATATAAGGTACATGTTTGCAACATCAAAACACATTCATGGCATCAATCAAGGTAATCCTCTAATATATAGGCATGCATCCTAATATCCAAAACCAACCAATCACCAAAACAAGCATCAAAATGTCCATTTACAATACCAAAACATTTAAGGCATCATGCCACAACTAGGGAGTCCAAAACATCTCCCAAAAACACAATCTAGGTTCTCATTGCCAAAATATCAAAAACTAATAGTGTTGTGAAAACATCACCATACATGAGCTTAGCTTTCCCTTGGATTCTTAGCCTCCTTGCTGCCCTCAAAATACTTCAATTCTCTGCATTATTGGTTCAAGAAAGAGAGCGTAAGCACAATTTGCTTAATGAGGAATGCTCTAAAGAAACAACACAATAATGCATTTATAAAACACTTTCCTCAAGCCTTTTAACACATAAACATCATTTCTCATGCAACAATGCATACACAACAAGCATCTCATGCTTCATTAACATCAACATGTCATATTGGCTTCCAAGTGATAAATCATAACCATTTACAACATAAAACACAATCGAATACGCGGATTACAAGCGTTGTCCCATACGCTTCATACACACTACCGAACACACAAGGTGGAGTTTACCGGTACAATCTCAACCCCTCAACACCCGTGATGGAGTTTAACGGTACAATCACAACCCCTCAACATCACTCATCGGTAGTTGTATAACATCACTAACGAGAACATGGGACACACAACACAAGATCCACACATGGACTTTTAACCACCATTGTGATCTTAACCATCTCGTTAGTGTACTTGGATGGAGTTTACGGTACAATCACAACCCCTCAACATCCAAGGCGACTTTATTCACGGTGCACCCAATCCTATAGCCGGCTAACTATATCCGATTCAAGTACTTTAAAACCAACACATCACTTGCTAATATGCATCACATATCATCAATAATCCACTGTTTTAAAGCATTAATCAAAGCCATTAAACCATCATGCATCAAAACCACATTTACTGATATCAAACCAAGGATCTCTTACCTTGAGCATCCTTCAACACATGGCTTTCAAAACCAGCATTAATCATGCTAAAGCATGCTTTCAAAACAGAATTTAAACATGCAAACTAAATACATTGCATCCAACCATCTCATGGTTCATCAAAGAGAGAGTTTCACCGAAAACTTACTCTTGAGCTTAGTTAAGTTTCTTAGACTTAAACTAAGCTCCCAAAACCTTCAAACATTGGTTTCAAAGCTGAAAACCCAACTTCACTCACCAATTCCATTTCGCAAGCTTGCCGAAACGCCGTTCAAGCCTCCGGATCAACACCACAAGCATCCGAAGATGTCTCCCATGTTTTAAACACATCAAAGTAGAGGATTAATGCATCATCATGCATTAAAATCTCCAGCCAATACACCTAAACTCGCTGCTCTAACCAAATCTAACATTTCGGCTACCAAACACAACCGAAATCACTTCCAAACTCCTCCACAACATAACCCAGCCAAGATCCATCACTTCTAATCATTCCTAAACATCAATTAACATCCAAAAAGAACCTAAACTCGTCCTTATACCTCCAGCTATAACAGAACACCAAGATCACCCCAAAAACCACCATTTTCTTAAGCAAAAACTTAGGAAATTCAACCTATTCGGGATTGCATTGATTTAACCTCAAATACACATCATTAAACAACCAAAACAAATTTAAAATCCATCTCAAAATAGAGCCCAAACAATCACCACGAATTTCTTCAAGATTTCTTTCAAATCTTGAGTTTTAAGCCAAAATCAAGTTCATAACATTAAATCCATTTATAAAACTTAATTTAAGGATTGAGAACTTGGGAATTTCAGTAAAGAACTGAGTATTTAGAGGATAAGAACATCCTTACCTCTAAATGTAGATTTCTCCTTGATTAGAGACAATTTTCTTGAAAATCCAATAAGCAAAACAATAGAATTTGATGTAGAAAGGATTAGGAATCAATTGATGATTGAAACCTCATCATTTGGTGTGAAAATCAATAGAAATGTTACTGTAGAAATGTGTTTGGCTGAGGGAATTTTGAGAGAAAATGAGATGAGAAAGTTTTAACAAAAGTTAGTTATGAAAGTCTAAAATATGGTTTTTCACTTTTCCTTTAATTAATTAAACATTAATTAAATCATTAAAATCTAAGAAAAATCTGGAGAAATCAATCTTGGGTAAATTAGCTCCTTAAAGATTCAAAGTTTCAATCCTTACAAAACAGTCACCACTGAACTTTTCAAAAATCGCATCTTAGTCACTATTTCAAAATGTCGCACTTCCAAACCTTATTTTGTAAAATTGATTTCACCACTCTCTTATATATATTAAAAGAGGATTTTTAGATATTTTTCCATATTTTTAATGCATCCCGAAATAGGCTTTCCCTAAAACCACCTTTTATATTCGAACCGAAAATCAGACCTGTCCGGTTCCGACCCTAAACTTCCAAGCCCAAAATTGGGGTGTTACAATTTTTTAGTTGTTTTTTAAGCTGTTGGTAATTAGAATTTCTCGTTGAATTAATGAGATTTGAGTCAATTTTAAGCATGGATTATTTTGTATCCCCCAAGACAATTAATCTTGAAAATACACAAATTTGGATCAAGGAATTTAATTGTGATTCGATAAAGTTGTGTTGAGAACCCTCTTTTCCATTATCTTCAGTTCCACTGGGTCTTGACCCTCTTTCCCATTATCTTCAGTTCCACTGTGTCTTTTTCCTTCCAATCTTTTTTAATCATGCGTTTGTCTGTACATATCTAGGATGGAATATCATGACCCACACGACAACCTTCAAGCATGAACACAATATCCGCCATTGTTGGCCGATCAAGAGGATCTGGAGTTGTGCAAAGTAACCCAACTTTGATTCCTAGTAGGAATTCTTCCCATTCCGACGATTCAGGGTCAAGATCAAGTAGCCCTGGTTCCAAGAGTTGTATGATTTGGCCTCTTTGAAGCTGCTTCTTCACCCATTTAACTATGTCTTCATCGTCCGTGAACATAACTGGTCTCTTCCCTGTCAGTAGTTCAAGCATCACAACGCCAAAGCTGTACACATCTGACTCTCTGTTGCCTTCCCCTCTTACAACTGCCTCTGGGGATACATACCCCACTCTGCCAACCGGAGTTGAAGTTGAAGCTTCGGTCGGAGTTGCGATTTCCAGACGCTCCAAGCCAAAATCCGATAAATGTGCTTCGAAATCAGCGTCAAACAGCACGTTTTGGGGCTTCACATCTCTGTGGACCATGTTGGATGTATGTAGAAAGGCTAAACCGCGGGCAATGCCTAGAGCAACTAGGTGGCGCATTGGCCAATTTAGGACATGACCATCTTGGTGGGATGCTTCTTGGAGGAGTGTTGCAAGGCTGCCATTTGGCATGTAATCGTATACCAACAACCTTAAGTCCTGTGGCCCTGCATAGTAGCCACGGAGAACGGTTAAGTTCCGGTGCTTCACTTTGCCTAAATATTCAGCTTCTTTCCTAAACATATTTTCCTCAAGGAACCCATCTGGAAGGCGACGAATAGAGAGCACCATTCCGTCATTGTAACAAGCCTTGAAAACTAACCCATACCGGCTTCTGAAAAGAACATTCTCTTCAGCAAATTGCCTAGTTGCTTCAATCGTTTCTGCTAGTGTGATCTTGTTGGTGAACATAACAAGCTTCGGCCCTCCATTGTCAGTGCTGCCACGGCCCCCACTTGCTTCAAAACTAGCCCTTGCAGGGCTCCTTTTCTTCTCCCCAGTGGCTGCTTTAAGCTTCTTGTGCCATCTCAATAAACTGAAAACATAGAAATAACAACATAATGATAAGAGGCAAGCAGCCCATACTACCACAACAATCAACGCAATCAATATTTTCTTCCTATTCTTTTCAGTTGCATACTCACACATTCGATCCAATGGCTCTCCACATAAGTCTCAGTTTTCTGCGAATGCCAATGGATTATCAAATCTAGAACTCAGAGTAATTGGAATCTCTCCTACTAGGCCATTCCTTGAGACATTGAAGTAAACCAATGCTGAAATAAGACCGAGATTGGAAGGAATCCCTCCGCTCAAGTTATTTGACGAAAGATCGAGGACGGTGAGATTTGATAACTTTGAAAGAGAATCTGGTATGCTTCCAAAAAGATGATTAGCATCGAGAAACAAAGCAGTCAGTGACGAGCATTCGAAAATTTCCTGCGGTATTTCTCCTGTTAAGTTGTTACCACCCAAATCTAGCACATTCAACTGCGAGAGGCGAGAGAGATCGGTAGGAATGTGACCTGTCAAAGAATTTGATCTGAGCTCGAGAACTTCAAGCTCAGTGCAGTTTCCAAGCTCAAGAGGGATAACCCCAGTTATGTGATTATCAGACAAGGAAAGAACAACTAATGAATGAAGAAAGCCGAAAGTTCCTGGTATATGACCAGAAAATGAATTGCAACTAAGATTCACATAATGTAAACTCATCAAACTACCAAACCCTTCAGGAACTTCCCCAGATAACATATTTTCTTGCAAAGCAATCACTTGAAGATTCGGTAAACCTGAAAGCTCAATTGGCAACTCACCGGAGAAGTTCTGCTTGCTTAAATCAAGTATAGCTAACTTGAACAAATTGCCCAAACTTGCTGGCATCTTCCCCGAAAACCAATTAGCACTTAGATTCGAAACAACAATCCTACTCAAGTTCCCAATACTTGCAGGAATCTTACCATAAAATTTGTTCCCACTTAAGTCCAACATACTCAAATTGCTTAGTCCCATTATCTCCTCCAGAAAGCTTCCAGTCAAGTTATTATGTGCCAAATTCAAGGCTTCAAGCGCGATAAGATTATGAAAACTCGCTGGAAATGAACCTGAAAACAGGTTTCTCCCAAGATAGATCACTTTTAAACTAGTCATGTAACCTAAAAAACCAAGAATTTCACCCGAAAGCCGATTTCCTTCAAGATCAAGAACACGCAACAAACTACATTGCTTAATCTCATTAGGAACCACACCAGTAAAAGAATTATTAGCCATTTTCAGCTCCTCCAATCTAGACAAATTCCCAACCTGAACTGGAATCTCACCTGAAAATAAATTGCCAGAAACATCTAACATTGTTAATGTTGTCACACGTGTTAGCCATAAGGGAAAGACCCCACCAATCTGATTCTCCGAAAGATCCAACAGCTGTATAACACTATAACATTTCTCTGATTCAGGACCAACAACAAGAGTAAACAAATTAAACCCCAACTGAACAATCCGAATGGAAGGCGGATAAGCAGTGACATTACGGAACAAAGAAACCGGCACCGTTCCTGAGAGATTGTTATGAGAAAGTGAAACAACTTGAAGCATAGGAAGAGCTCCAATGGCTGCTAGAATAACCCCACCAAGCAAATTTCCCTCAACACTAAAATGAACGAGTGAAGAGCAGTTGGCTAAAGCTCAAGGTAAAGTCCCTTCTAGAACATTATAATCAAGCCAGAGATATTGAAGCTGTTGAAGCTCACCAAAACTAGCAGGAATCTCACCAGAAAATCGGTTATACGAGAGATTAATGAGTTGAAGCTGTGATAAATTAGCAATACTCGTAGGAAATGAACCAGAAAACGAGTTCGAAGAAAGATCGAGATAGTTAATACTTGGTGGGAGATCCCCTGAGATTTCACCGGATAAATGGTTCTGAGCTAAATTTAAAATGGTTAAATCCGTGAGATTACTTATCCCAGAGGGTAGTGTCCCGGAGAGTGAGTTGTACTGAAAGAAAACAACGCGTAGAAGCTTGCATTGCGACAGAGTAGAGGGTATGATGCCATTGAAGGAGTTTAAACGGAGGCTGATTTTGGTAAGAAACTTGAGGTCAGAGAAACGGTCAGTGAGTCGTCCACTGAGTTGAAGCTGAGGATTGCAACTAGGGATGGGCACGGGTCGGGTTTTTGGCCCACCCGAACCCGACCCGAAACTAATTATCCTAAAACCGACTCTGACCCGACCCGATCCAATTCTTTAAAAAACCCGACCCGACCCGAAAATAAATATTCTAAATTTGACCCCGACCCGACCTATAGAAAAAAATTAATTTTAGGGACCTAATTGTAAAAAATTAATTTTAAGAGGCATAATTATAAAAAATAATAATTTTAAGGACTAAAATGTAAATAAAAAATTAATTTTAAGGACCTAATTATAAAAAAATATATAAAGAGGGGTATTATTACAAATATCCCTAAAAAATTTAGGGGAAAATGGCACTATCAGTCCCGGGTCAGGTCAGATTTTTTCACCCTAAAACCCGAACCCGACCTCACCCTACACAAAAATTCGACCCGACCCGACCCGACCCGAACCTGATTTTTTCATAAAAATACTTGACCCGATCGGGCCGGGTCGGGTCAGAACCCGTCGGGTCCGGGTGCCGTGCCCATCCCTAGCTGAGGTAGACGTAGCCCAGTGACTCGGTTGTTGGAACTTGCAACTCCACGCCAGTCGCGCGGAGCCGCAGGTGTTGATGGATCCCACCCATTTAAAGCACCAAGTGGGTCGTAGAGATTAAGCTTGAAAGATGTTAAGGCTTGAATCTCAGCTTGGTTCTTTTCGGCTTGGGACAAAAATGGTGAGCAAAGAAGCAGAGAAAGGAAAAAGACGAGTCCTTTAGCCATTGATTAACAAAGGCAAAGCTTGGTTCTTTGGCCCCAAAAAGAAAAACCCAGTCTTTAACTAAAGGGTGTGAAGGTTTACGACGAACACAGAGAAGAGAGCGTCTATTGTTGCTGTAAACAATGGTGCCGGTTCCCCAAAACGCTTTTTTTAACATCAAATGGTGGGGTTTAGAAAAGAAAGGGTCGGGGATGGTTGACTTTTATTATTATTATTATTAAATAGCAAGTATTACATCCCATGCCAAGATTTGAGACCTTGCAAAATGGAGCAAGATGAGCATCATTAGCCATTAGGTTAATCTCCTTTTAACCTCATATGGTATGAATCACTGAGCCATGAATCATCTTATCTTTGCACTGTTTTTTTTTTTTACATATTATCTTTGCACTGCTGTTGCAATCTTTCCTTTTATCAAATAGGAAGGTTGAAAACTAAGCATATGAATTCAGCTTTGTTCTTCATCTATTGTTTGTAGCCTCATTGTGTTTTTCATGTTTGATTATCAGAACTACGTTGTCTTGTTTCATTGAATTCTCTCTTCTTTTTCTTCTCTTTTGACGTTTTGCTGCAAGATTTCTGATTCCGATTACACCCCCCTACTTTAGCCTTTCTCTTTTCACTGTTTGATTCAAAGGTGAAGATGCTATTGCTAAAATGGGATTGGCATATCAAGGAGAAAAAAAGAATAGCATCAACATGCTTTTCAACTGGAATAGGAAGCTATAAGTACCCAAAGTGTCCAAGTTACATGTAATTTGAGAGAGAGAAAAAAAAGCATGCTAAGCCCACCATACAAAAGGCTATGGCTATCACCACAGGGGGGGCCACATCCTTTAACACTCCCCTATAGGGATGTAAAAACAGGTAATCGGTCAGGTTTCAGGTCGGGTTCTGTCAGGTCGGGTAAAATCGGATACAGGTCATTTCAGGTAAAAAAAAAAAATTGACCCGACTCGGGTCGGGTGCGGGTCCATTTCAGGTCGGGTCCATTCCAGGTCGGGTCCATTTCAGGTCGGGTCCATTTCAGGTCGGGTCCATTTCAGGTCGGGTCCATTTCAGGTCGGGTTAGAACGGGTCGGGTCCGAAGCAGATAATTGGCAGGTTAATTCGGGTACGGATACATTTCAGGTCGGGTCCATTTCAGTTCGGGTTCATTTCAGGTCGGGTTCGTTTCAGGTCGGGTTCATTTCAGGTCGGGTTCGTTTCAGGTCGGGTCTATTTCAGGTCGGGTTCATTTCAGGTCGGGTTCATTTCAGGTCGGGTGCATTTCAGGTCGGGTGCATTTCAGGTCGGGTAATTTCAGGTCGGGTAGCTTCAGGTCGGGTAATTCAGGTCGGGGTATTTTTGTGATTGAAATTCGTATTCAGTTTGAGTTCGGTCGTACAACCATATAAGTAGTTGATAGACTTTAGGTTGACCTTCGTCAATCGTCGTTAATTTTGAGTTAATTATTTAAAGTCATATCAAATTATAATTATAAAACATTAGAGTAATTAAAAAAGAATCAAAATGGGTCGATTTGGACAGAAAATGGGTCAATTTGGATTACAAATAAAATTTCAGAGATTATAATGAACATTAATATCAAATTAAAATTATAAAACATTAGACAAATTAAAAAAAATAAGGAAAATGGGTATTTTGGAATAAAAATAAAGTTTTAGGGACTATAATAAAAACAAAAATATCAAATTAAAAGTATAAAAATTAGAGTAATGAAAAAAAACAATAAGTATATGTCAATTTAGAATAAAAATAAAGTTTACGGTTTAGGGTTTTGTGTTGAGCGTTCATGCATTAATATGTACACACGTATATAATTAATTACTTATATACAATATGGTTGGGTTTGTGGTTTAGGGTTTAGGGTTTAGGGTTTAGGGTTTGAGGTTTGAGATTCATGTATTAATATGTATACATGTACATACTTACATACATTAAGGGTTGTGTTGTAGTGTATGTAGGTTAGGGTTTAGGGTTTAGGGTTTAGGGTTTGAGGTTTGAGATTAATGTGTACACATGTACATACTTACATACATTAGGGGTTGTGTTGTAGTGTATGTAGGTTAGGGTTTAGGGTTTATGGTTTATGGTTTAGGGTTTAGGGTTTAGGGTTTGAGGTTTGAGATTAATGTGTACACATGTACATACTTACATACATTAGGGGTTGTGTTGTAGTGTATGTAGGTTAGGGTTTAGGGTTTAGGGTTTGAGGTTTGAGATTAATGTGTACACATGTACATACTTACATACATTAGGGGTTGTGTTGTAGTGTATGTAGGTTAGGGTTTAGGGTTTAGGGTTTAGGGTTTAGGGTTTAGGGTTTGAGGTTTGAGATTAATGTGTACACATGTACATACTTACATACATTAGGGGTTGTGTTGCTGTGTATGTAGGTTAGGGTTTATGTTTTAGGGTTTAGGGTTTATGGTTTAGGGTTTGAGGTTTGAGATTAATGTGTACACATGTACATACTTACATACATTAGGGGTTGTGTTGTAGTGTATATAGCTTTAGGGTTTAGGGTTTGAGGTTTGAGATTCATGTATTAATATGTACATATGTACATACTTATATACATTAGGGTTTAGGGTTTAAGGCTTAGGGTTTAAAACCCTAGTGATAACCATATACCCTAAACCTTAAACCCTAAATTGAAACTCATAAAATCAAAACCCTAAGTCACTTGTTATCGTAACATTAAACCCTAAGCACTATACACTAGACCCTAAGCACTATACCCTAGACCCTAACACTAAACCCTAAACCTTACAAACTAATCACTCGAACTAACCTTAGTTCATTATACTAACGTAAACCCTAAATGCATAAATACTTACATACTTTAGGGCTTAGGGTTTAGGGTAAGGATCTAAGGGTTTAGTATTTAATCCTTATGGTTCAGGGTTTAAGGTTCAAGGTTTATGACTTAGGGTTAAGGTTCAAAACCCTAATGATAACCCTAAACCCTAAACCTTAAACACTAAATTGAAACTCATAAAATCAAAACCCTAAGTCACTTGTTATCATGACATTAAACCCTAAGCACTATACACTAGACCCTAAGCACTATACCCTAGACCCTAACACTAAACCCTAAACCTTACAAACTAATCACTCGAACTAACCTTAGTTCATTATACTAACGTAAACCCTAAATGCATAAGTACTTACATACTTTAGGGCTTAGGGTTTAGGGTAAGGATCTAAGGGTTTAGTGTTTAATCCTTATGGTTTAGGGTTTAGGGTTCAGGGTTTAGGGTTTAGGGTTAAGGTTCAAAACCCTAAACCCTAAACCCTAAACCCTAAACCTTAAACACTAAATTGAAACTCATAAAATCAAAACCCTAAGTCACTTGTTATCGTGACATTAAACCCTAAGCACTATACACTAGACCCTAAGCACTATACCCTAGACCTTAACACTAAACCCTAAACCTTACAAACTAATCACTCGAACTAACCTTAGTTCATTATACTAACGTAAACCCTAAATGCATAAATACTTACATACTTTAGGGCTTAGGGTTTAGGGTAAGGATCTAAGGGTTTAGTGTTTAATCCTTATGGTTCATGGTTTAGGGTTCAGGGTTTAGGGCTTAGGGTTAAGGTTCAAAACCCTAATGATAACCCTAAACCCTAAACCTTAAACACTAAATTGAAACTCATAAAATCAAAACCCTAAGTCACTTGTTATCGTGACATTAAACCCTAAGCACTATACACTAGACCCTAACACTAAACCATAAACATTAAAACTAAAGGATCGAAGTACATTGCTTCATGAAACCCTAAACCCTAAATCAAAACCTACAAATATTAAAACTAAAAATTAATTACTAAAACCTAAAACCCTTCAACCCTAAACATTTAAATTAAAACCCTAATTAAAGATCATAAACCCTAAACCACATTAACATTAAACGAAAAACCCAAAACCCTTAATTTATACCCTAAAGTAACATATTAACCCTAAAAAAAACTAAATAAAATATATTAGCCATAAACAAATCAGTAAACCCTTAATTTATACCCTAAATTAAAACCACAAACCCTAAATTAAAACCATAACCCTAAACTTTAAAAGTTAAAACTGAATTAAGGATGCAATTGAAAAATAATCAAAGATTTAAGCTCAATTTCAAAACAAAAAGGACGAAATTGAAAGAAATCAAAGAAGGAGTGCTTGCGGAGCAAAACCCGAAGAAACCGTTTCAAAGTGCGCGGATCCTCCGACCCGGCTCGAGCCCTATAAATAGACCCTCACCCCTCAGCCAAATTTGCTCCTTTCTCCCTTCTGTTATGCTGCCGAAATATCGTCTCAAAATCTCTCTCATCCACAAACACCAAAATCCCAGATTTTCCTCATTTCTTTCGATCAAAAGCTCGTGTTCTTCCCAAGTTCTTCCCTGTTCTTCCAAAAATTCCTCCCAGATCTTCTATAAACACAAATTTCTTCCTTAAACCTGTTTTTCTTCGATCAAACCCCCTTCTTTTCTCAAGAACAACCTCGTGTTCTTCCATGTTCTTCCAAAATTTCCTCCCAGATCTTCTATAAACACAAATTTCTTCCTTAAACCTGTTTTTCTTCGATCAAACCCCCTTCTTTTCTCAAGAACAACCTCGTGTTCTTGAGAATTTCTATCTTCAATCCTTCTAAACCCAAAACCCAAAATCATTTCTGTTTTACCCTAAACCCTAATTTATTCTTAACCCTAACCCTAGATCTGAAACCCTAACCTCTACACCCTTAATCCCAAAACCCTAACCCTAAATCTGAAACCCTAACATCTAAACCTTAACCCTAAACATCTAATCCCCAAACCCTAACATCTAATCCCAACATCCTTTCGTATTCTCATCTTATCTCTTCAGATTCTGAGATCTGTTCTTCTCTGTCTTTTCATTTTCCGAGAGCTGTTCTCTGCCTTTTCATTTTCCCAGATCTATTCGTGTAAGTTATATATTCTTTTTCTTCTATTTATTTTTTTGTTTGATTTTTAGATTCTTACTATTTTCCTTTTTTTCTCAGAATCGTTTCTGGCTTCTTTCTGTCTGTTCCTGTTGCGTGCCGGTCTGTTCATCAAGCTGGAAGGTTGTATATCTCCTTTTGCATGTTTCTTTCTGTTTGTTTATATGTATGATTATTTTCTGAGACCTGTTTGTTTATATGTATGATTGTTTTCTGAGATCTGTTTTTGGATGTTATATCAGTTTGCATGTTATCTGAGATCTGTTTATTGCATGTTATCTGAGATCTGTTTATTGCATGTTATCTGAGATCTGTTTATTACATGTTATCTGAGATCTGTTTATTGCATGTTATCTGAGATCTTTTTATTGCATGTTATATCTGTTTTCTGCGTGTTATATCTTTATGCATGTATGCATATGTATGGTCTGAGTCTTTAGGGTTTCGTTGGTTTAACCTGAGTATATCGGCTGGACTACCTGACCTGCGGTGCTACTGGTGCCAAAGGGGGATTTTAAATTTTGTCCCTGTGGATAGGTGTAACAACGCCACGTACAAGGGTTAAACTGAAACCATTAGAAATTTTTCTTTGTTTATGGATGTCTGTATATATGTTTTTGTATTTTTTTTATTTTTGGTTCTCTGATTTGCACTTTTTCAGTTTTGTGACAGCTATGAATTCATTCTCTTATGAGTTGGACTTTCCTGGAGAAAGAAATCTAAATGACCAAATTATATTGTCTCAAGGTAATTTATTAATCCTTGTTCATTATGATTTTTTTAACATATATTTTGTATATTTCTGACTCTTTTTTTGTATGTTTTTGCTAGAAGAGGGTGCAAATGATCAACTGTCTGAGACAGTTCGTACCTCCAAGAGGAAGTCTACAGCTTCAGCTGGAGGGGACATTGGGAGAAGAACATCCCCTGTTTGGGATCATTACACATTCATTAAGCTTCCAGAAGGGCTTTTTGCAGAATGTAAGTACTGCAAAAAGAAAAGGTATAAAGCTGACTCTTATATTGGTACTTCTAATCCGAAAAGACATACTGAAAAATGTGATGCTTATAAGGAGTTTCTTGCTACTAATCCCAATAGTAGTTCAGAAGCTGCTTTTGATCAAAAAAGATATTGTGAACTGTTTGCTGAAGCAATTCTTTGTCATGGTTATGCTTTGAGTGTTGTTGAGCATGATAAACTTAGGGTTTTGCATAATTATTTAAATCCTAATGTGAAAGATATTTCAAGGTACTCTATTACTAAGGCTTGCATGTTAAAGCATGAGATGCATAAGAAATTGCTTTTTGATTCAATGCAATCTGTTCTGAGTCGTATCTGTTTTACATGTGATGGCTGGTCTGCTTGCACTTCACGTTCTTACTTTGCACTGACTGCACATTATGTTGATAATAACTGGAAACTTCAGTCTAAGATTTTAAATTTTCGTCGTTTCCCCCCTCCCCATGATGGTGAGTCTATTTACAAGTTTGTTAAAAATATGTTAACTGAATGGGGTCTTGAGAAGAGAGCTTTTACAATGACTCTTGATAATGCTTCTGCAAATGAAAGAATGGTGAGGCGTCTGAAAGATGATTTGCATGCAATTTCTCCTCTGCCATGCAATGGTAAGTTTTTTCATATAAGGTGTGCTGCCCATATCCTGAACTTGATAGTTCAAAGGGGCTTGAAGGTAATCGACTCATCTGTTGTTAAATTGCGTGAGATTGTTAAATTTATAGATTCTTCTGATTCTAGACTCTGTTCCTTTGATTCTGCTATTAATGACTGTGGTTCTGATTTTTCTGGTAAGTTGGTCTTGGATGTTCCTACTCGATGGAACTCTACTTACCTGATGCTTCGTAGGGCACTAGAAGCTAAACATGCTATTAACTTGTTTGTGAATAGGGAAAATGGTTTGGATGTAATCTCTGATGTTGAGTGGGAAACTGCTCAATTAATTTGTGATTTCCTTGAGCCCTTCTTTGAAATTTCAACTCTGTTCTCAGGATCCAAGTATCCTACTGCTAATTTGTACTTGGCTAATGTTGTTGCCATTGAGAAACTTTTATGTGATGCTCACAATGATCCATGTGAGGGCATCTCTGCAATGGCTGGTCCTATGCTTGATTTGTATGAGAAATACTGGTCTGATCATTCAACTATTCTGTCTTTTGCTGTTTTACTTGATCCTCGGTATAAGTTACAACTTCTGAAGGAGTTGTATGGTGTCCTCTATGTTGAGGATGAGGTTGAAAGGAGGGTAAGTGTTGTTTATAATGAGTTTGTGAGTATGTATATTTATTATTCAAGATCTGCACGTACTTCTTCTAATAATTCTTCTGTCCAAAGTAACTCTACTCATTCTTCAAGTCTGTCAAGTTCTGGTCGCCCTAGGACCTTCAAAAAATCTAATCTCTTTCAGGTCAGTTTATCTTTTAGCTTCTGTTTTTATAGTTAATTTTTTTCATTTACAGTTTACTAATTTTTTTATTTAATGCAGAACTTTGATGCCAATTTGGCAGCTTCTAGGAGTGGTAAGTCCGATGTTGACTCCTACATTTCTTTGCCCCTTCTCCCTCGCACATCAGATGCTGAGTTCGATATTTTAGAGTATTGGAAAACACAATCTGTGTCTTTTCCAGTGCTTTCACTCATGGCTAGAGATGTGTTAGCCATTCCAATCACCTCTGTAGCTTCTGAATCCTCATTTAGTATGGGAGGTCGAATATTGAACAAGTTGAGGGCTAGGCTTTTGCCTAAAAATGTAGAAGTGTTTGTAACAACCAGAAATTGGTTGTATGGTTTTGAGCCTGAAGAAAGGGATGAAGAATTTCTTGCTGTTGGGAAGGATGCCTCAGTCTCGGATGTGTCTGTTGAAGATCCACTTCAAGGTTAAGGTATAATCCTTTTTCTGTTTTTTCAATTCTTGTTTTATTTTTATATTCAGTTACTGACTTTGTTTTGTTTTGCAGGAAGCACTTCAATGTAGAAGTATCTGATGTGTATGTTGCATCTGATGTTAAGTGAGGTATAATCCTTCTTGTTAAGTGAGGTATAATCCTTCTCGTTAAGTGAGGTATAATCCTTGTTTCTGTTTCTTTAATTTGACTTAGTGTTTCTTGTTAAGTGAGGTATAATCTTTGTTTCTGTTTCTTTAATTTGACTTAGTGTTTTGTTTTGCATCTGATGTTGAATCTGATTCTATTTCTTTAATTTGACTTAGTGTTTCTTGTTAAGTGAGGTATAATCCTTGTTTCTGTTTCTTTAATTTGACTTAGTGTTTCTTGTTAAGTGAGGTATAATCCTTGTTTCTGTTTCTTTAATTTGACTTAGTGTTTTGTTTTGCATCTGATGTTGCATCTGATTCTGTTTTTTCTTGCTTCTTAGCTGAATGCTGCTGCTGTTTGTGAGTTGGTGATGCTGTTTGCTGCTGCTGTTAATGGCTTGGTGTTGCTGTTGGTTACTGGTAGCTTGTTGTTCCTCTCTTATCTTAGTGTTGCCCATAATTATGTTGGTTTCTTACCAGTTACCCATAATTAGCTGTTGGTAGCATTTAGATGAGATAGCCCGATGAAGAATTATCTGGTAGCAAAGTGCTTTTAGCTTTGCTATAAGATCTGAGGGCTAATTTTATTACAAATTGTATTTTGTGACATTCGGTTTGTAAAATTATAAGTGTAAATTTTTATCTTGTATTTTTTTACATTCTGTATTGATATTTTTTTAAGTAATAAAGTATTGATAATCTGAAATTCTAGTTATTTTTATTTTATATCTGTTAATTTATTTACTTAAGTGTATAAATTTTTTTTATATCTTAACTTAATTCTACATTTTGTAACTTAAGACAACAATTACTTAATTTGTTCTACTTAAGTAAAATCATATACTTTATAATCTTATCAATTTTGAACTGCAAAAGTTAATGAATAAACTTTAAAATTAAAAACAACTTAAACAATCTGTTAACTTAAGACAACAATTACAAATTGTATTTGTTCTAGTTATAATTTCACTAAGTTTTACAATCTTAAAGAATCTGTTAACTAAGTATAAACAAATAAAATTTTAAACTTATAAAATTTTAGACTTGTAAATTTTTGAACTACAATTACAAATGCTATACATATATATGTTATAACTATAGTAAATTTTATGAACTACAAATAAGTTTACAATTGTTATTTAATTTTTTATAATTTGTAAATTTACAATTTTATTCAAGTTAATGAATAAACTTTAAAATTAAAAACAACTCTTCATTTAATTTTTTATTTTCATAAATTATCAATTACTTATTCTTTTTTCAAACTTTAGTACTTAATATATATATATATATATATATGTATGCGCGCATATACATCACCTATATCAATATATGTAAGTGTATATGTATATACATTATATATGTATATGATATATGAACTTTTATAATTTTTTTAATTCATCATGTCATAGGTTTCGGGTTAATTTCAGCTCAGGTCAAGAACAGGTCGGGTCACTTAACAGGTCGGGTTCAAAAGCAGGTCGGGTCCATTTCAGTCGGGTCCATTTCAGGTCGGGTCCATTTCAGGTCGGGTCCATTTCAGGTCGGGTCCATTTTCAGGTCGGGTCCATTTCAGGTCGGGTCCATTTCAGGTCGGGTAAAATCGGATATCGGGTCAATTCAGTCGGGTAATTTCGGTTATTTGCCAGGTCGGCTTCGGGTTCGGGTTCTTTTCAGTCGGACGCAGGTCGGGTTTCAGGTCCAAATTAACAGGTCCAATTCGGGTTCGGGTCGTTTTCAGTCGGACGCAGATCGGGTTCGGTTGCTACAGTAACAGGTCAAATTCGGGTTCGGATCAACAACAGTCGGTTGCAGATCGGGTTCGGGTAAAAAAAAACTCGGGTCAAATCAGGTTCTGACTCGGGCAGGTTTCAGTCAGGTTACCAGGTTCTGACTTGTTTTTACATCCCTACTCCCCTACAGTCCCACTAGCAGAATGATGCAAAAGTAGCTTAGTAATAGAATGTGGGGAATATCATAATATTTTGCTGGCAAATTTGAATTAATTTACGTTTAGGATTTGAAATATGATGCAACTCATAATTTAGTTTACTCGTATATTCACTTTTCACATGCGCCAGGAAATGAGCTTCAAGGTAAATGACCTGGGTTTTTTTTTTCTCTCTTCCTAATGAAATTATGACACTGTCTCGCCAATGAATGAAATTGGCCCGGATTATACCAGCATTGAAGGTTATAACCAGCTGTACTAAAAGCCGATTAAAGCCCAACCCAATAAATTTGCAGTGGTGGTTCAACAGCCACACGCCCACACTTAATGAAATTAGTATGTATTATTCCATTCCATAAAGTGAGTTACTACATTATCGGCGTAACTCTTTATATTTAAGCTATAAAATCTAAAATCTAAATCTTTAGTCTAATACCTTACAGTCTAAACCTTAAATCTTAAACTCTAAATTTTAACCATAAACCTTAAATTCTACACCCTACAATCTAAAACTTTAAACCACAACCTAAATCTCTAAACCTTAAAATTAAAAAATTTGTATAAATTAAAGTTTATATAAACTTGTGTATCAAAATATTTTCCAAACGTTATATATACCCTTTTGTATTTTGAACCAAAAGAAATGCATCTTTAAAGTTAACAATGACCCATCAGGCCCATTGATGAACTTGTGACTTGTGCTCGGCCTGCTTATACTTGATATGCGGTATGAATTACAACACAAATATTACATCTCTTATTTATAGCCTTAGATGAATTGCAAACCCTTGCATTACACTAAAATCAGAAACAGTAAGTTCAAAATCTGCAAAAAAAACTTAAACTATCATATACAACACCTATAAGATAGACATTATACTGCATTTCAAGCCGCAGTTTCTCTTGTTTGTGCACTTTCCTGGTGTGAAGTTGAGTCCGAATATTTCCTTACAAGTCTTCTCTGGATCTACATAGCCAACCAGCTTTGCAACAATGGCAGCACTCTCAGCAATGTGGTCCATGTCCTTACTGTCAATCCACACGCGCTGAGCCAACTGCAGCCTCCTATGTTTCTTATTCAAACCAACCCCCCATTTGAGGAAGAGGTTCTTTCTTTCTGCTTTGGAGAGTCTCTTGCTCATCCACTGACTCAGCATATGCCTTTCTCGATGTAGAGCCTTCGAACTGTTTAGAACATATTCATAGAGATAATTAAGTTGTTCCGAATTAAATGCATGTTAACAATGCAAAAAATAAGATTCTATGAACTTATAGTTGGATTCAATATGCAAATACATATACCTTGAAGCAGAGGTAAGCACTTGTCCGTTTTCAATCGTTTGATTACCATGGGAAAATACATTGTTAAGGAAGGACAACCTTCGATGTTCAACCTCCATGTATATATAATCTTTTGGATCTCCCTTAAATTGCATAAAAAAGTAGGTCCTGTGGATCAATGACACATTGCAAGCATGCCAAAGTTCAATGATCTCTGTTTGAAGCCTTTTAAATTCTGAAGAACATGCAGTAGGGTTCCCATAATTATCTATAATTGGGTCCAAGCCAATGTCTTTAGCACACTTTCCATGTAAAAGGGGCTCTGTCACCTGTACATGCCATACATGAACAATATCATATTCAGAATGCAAATTTAAACGAATTTTCTTAATAAGCACCCTTAATTATTAATGTACAAGCATACAAAATTATGGCTAATATTAGCATGGATGTCCCGTTTTGATAATGTAAACAGGAGTAGGTAAAATAAATCGAACACTCACCTCTTGATCAGCAAGTTTCTTCTTATGCTTGAGACTAGACATTTCATCAGTAGCACTTCTCAAAGAACTTTGAGATTCATTTCTTGATATCTGGGCTTTAAGCTCATATACAGTAGCACTTGTCAAAGAACTTTGTGATCCATTTCTAAACAAACCCTCGTCCTGAAGACCATACTTCAATGCCGAAAGTTTTCTCCGGATACCGTCCGGTCCTCCAGAGAAATCTTTCTCAGTCCCTATGGGAGGTGTGCTCTCATCCTTTTTTATCCTTTCAGTCCATTGGGAGGTCAAACCAGTCATGAGACTTGCTTTACAACTTTTACTCCTAGTTAATTTCAAGCTCCTACGAGTAGATATGTCCTCTTGTGGCCTCCACAAATATGGTTTTTCAGGATATGGAATAGCAACATCCCGACGGTTGCTACTGCTTTCCCAGTGCAGTGACCTGGACTCTCGCTTTAATCTATCTTCATTGCCAGCGTCTGTCAATCCTGAGATAGCCGTGCTTTCCCTTGGAGATGACACATTATAATTTTGATAAATCTTTGTGCTAGACACGGACAAATTTGAGTTTGAATATGTATTCATGCTTGACCTTCCTGAGTCAATGCAACGAACTTCCTTGCAAAGTGCTTCTGAATTTTCATCAACTTTGTCACCATTCTGGTCCTGGTGTAGATTGATTGCAACAAAATTAGGAATTTTAGCTGACAACTGTGAGGAGGATCTACGATGCGGTATATTCAGTTTGAAATCGGGAAGCTGAAGGAAGCTCTCTTCAGAACTTAAGCTTTGTCTAACTGAAGGGCTGGACCTAAGAACAGCAGCCAAAGCAGGTGGCACGGTGATTGAATTTTCATAGTCCCATGAATTTTGCACTCGCAGTTTGGGGTACTGAGTATTTGGATCTGTCTGATGAGGGAAATGTAGGAAATGGAGTTTCAAAGGTGAAATGAACTTAAAGAGGCATTAACTATACATACCTGTATTTTCACCGGTCTTCCATTTCCTAGACTTTCTTTGTTAAGAACTTCTCGCAGATGCTCAACCTCAGACCGGGCAAGGTCTATTTGCTGAGTCAGTATGCTTACCTCTTTCTTTAGCTGCATGAAGCATATAGGAAAAGTGAATAATTATTCATGGACTAAGCCAAAGACTTGACAACATATTTCATCTAATTTCTTGAAAGAAGGATAAATTATATCCACTAAGCCAGGCTTCTAAAATGATTCAATGTGTGATGCATGATTGAGAAGCGCAAATTTGCACTTCAATTATCTCGGAATAATTCATCACCTTCTTAATCTCAAGGTCTTTCTCTCTCAGCAACACAGCAGAATCCAAGGAAATAGAAGCTGTTCCTTCTTTTTCCAATTCATTCTCCAATCTAGCCAATTCCCTTTGCAACTGCTTCACTAATGCTTTATCAGACATGACCACATTGACTTGTGCATTGGTTGTCACTTCTTTAGCACAACTTGCAAACAAGAGGGTGTTTCTCGATTGTTCAACATGGCTTCGTGCTGGACTCATGGTACAAATGATAGCAGTTCTAGCATTGCCTCCTAAGGAAGACTGAAGAATACGGGTCAGCTTTGAAACTCGGAAAGGAATGTGCCCATTTCTTCCCTTGCTGCAATCACATACAAATTTATATGAAGACATGGAAATTAATACTTATTTCATGATTGAGGTTCAATATATAATATAAACACTAAAACGGGCAACACTGAGGAAAGGTATACCAAAATCAGAGCTCTTAGTTTAATGATATTGGATGCTATTTTTGGATCAATTTTGCGGAAATAATCAGTTACATTAACATGATATGCTTGAATTTAATCATCTATAGGGTCAAATTGAAGGACAGAAATCCATGAAATTTACTGATTTTTCATAAAACATAGTTTATCAAAAAGCTAACCTCAGCTTACGGATAACACTTCCAAGTGTTAATAAACTGCGATTTATATGGCAACCTTCTTTCAACCTTGCACCAGCTGATAATGTCTGAGATGCACGCTCACTTCCAGAGAGATCAACAAAACTCTAGACAGAACAGAATGAAAATGTCAGTTTCTTTTCCGGTATCTGTCAATCAATAAATCTTTGAAAGAAAAGATATATATTGTTTCATACCACAGTGGCTGAAAGCATGCTTGATTTGTCAGTGCCTAAAAACTCTATGGCAGAACTTTCTACTGTCTGATGGGAGGCACATTGGCATGCAATAAAAATGAATATCATATTATTTTGTAAATGAAGTAAACAATATATAAAAGTTTTGCAATGAAACACAGCATACCACTCTCAAAATTTGATGGGATCTAGAGCTTGCTTCGTTCAGAGAAGTCTCTCCTATTTGTCTTTGAGCTGCCAATGTGCACCAAGAGCCGAGATGCTTACTTATGCAACCATGAGCTAGAGAAAGGAAGACTGACGAAGATAATTCTTACCTTCACACACAGATAGAAGCTCTTTAAAGTGATTCCAGTCCTGCAGAGTTTCTTCGGTGAGTTTCTCAACAACTGTCCCTCTCTATCAAATTCACTGATGTTAGTAAAATAGTCCATAAGATTACCAGTTCCTCGTAAACAAAGGATGTAACTCACTTCGGGATCATCTAGAAGCCTAAGAGGACTGCTGTCTGCACTAAGGAGATCCCTGACAGATTCATTGTAAATCTCCATAGCAGAAAACTTCAGGCTAAACTCTCTTTCCTTGTGCTGCATGTAAGAACAGTTTGTATTTTTGTCAGAGGGAAATAGGAAGGAAAAGCATACCCACATGAAAACAAAAAGAACCATTGTGCCTTCATTACCCTCTGTATGTAGTCATATATATCTGCCATTGCATACTCAGTAATTCCAATCATCGTATACGTCTTTCCGCTGCTTGTTTGCCCATAAGCAAAAATACTTGCTGCAAAAGTAGTTTATGTTAGGAAATAAAAGAAGACACTAGGAAGTTATGTGGACAAACAAAAGAGCCTTATAAGAAGTATCCAAAACGATAAGCACTCACAGTTTATACCACTGACAACTGAAAGAGCAACTTCCTTTGCTCCTGCATCATACACTTGCTTATTGGGGCAATCGGAGCTAAAAACCCTGTCTAAAATCCGCTAGCCGACCAGCGAATTGAAAAGAAAATAAATTAGAAGACTATAAGGTATTGATGTCAACTCCATACATGATAACTTGTAAAATAAATAGAGTCTGCCAGAATTTTTCTGAATAGAATCAAGCCTTGGTAATAACAAACATAGTTTTCTCTTATAAGAAAGGTAAGCAACCTTTACTAACAGCCAACCCTACGTTGCAGTAGAAAAAATATTTCCTGAAACCTTAAAGGGGGAGATATAATCATTAGTGAGAAATTGTATCTCATAAAGGAATTTCGAACTCTAACAATGGAAACCAATTTGAAGAAAAATGCTTCTTTTTCTCAGTCCTAATCTTTCATTTTGGGAGTTGGGGCTACTCAAGAGCTTCTGCAGTAAAATTGTCTACGGAAGAGCATCTGACATTGAATTCAACATTATTAAACTGAAGAAATATGGTTCTAATGCAACTGATTTTCTTAACTATTTTCATAATTTGAGAGTTTTTTCAGAACTTATTTTCCCAAAGGTAAAAGATAGAGTGAGGAAAGAAGTCAAATGTATCATGGATTGGAGCAGCTGATTTGAACATTAGACAAAATCAACAGAAACTGCAGAAATTTGGTTCCAATGCAAACAATTTTTTATAAACTGGAAATCTAAACACTTACCAAATGTATAAGCAGTTGGGTACATGGATCTCTCGGGAACCGACAGTTTGGTCCTATATATGATAGTGCTATCATTGATGCATTCCCAGTCTGATACATCGTGCCTAACAACTTCCTTCTCACTGAGCGGCCGCAATCGAACCGAAACAAAAATTCTCTCATGACATCCTTCTGCCTCTTGCATTTGCTCTTCCTCCCCACCATCCAGCCCCATCTCTCAGCTTCCCACTCCAATATATGCTAAAGCTAATACCATCAATGCCTCTTTACTTTCTGCAATCAACAGACTAATCATGGGTTTGTGCTAAATTCACATAAATTTTCTCAGTAATTGTTTAAACCCAGAAACCAAACCACCCCATTTCTCTCTGCTTCAAAGATGTCAATGTAAACACAATATAACCTTTGTAGTTTTTTTTTGGGGGAGGGGGGACATGAATCTACCCTTTTGTAGTTGGCTACACCAATAGTTCTGCAAGTCAGTAAAAGCAGAGTCAGTTTATTTAATTCGGGTTCCAATTTAATTAATACATACATTTGGACTTTTCTGAGATGGTCCCTGTATGATGCAGACAGCAATACTTTTGGAGTAATTTTTTTTTTGGCTTAATGTCAACATAAATGTCAAAAATTATCATTTCTTTAATTTAAGTGCCCGAACTATCAATTTTTTAAGTGCTTAAATTATTTTTTTTGCCTTTTTTAAGTTTCCAAATTATCTTGTTTTTCTTTTGGGTTAACTACTGAAATAGTCATTTATGTTTTCCCTCAGTACATAGTTGGTCACCGATTTTGAAAAACGACCAGTAAGGTCACTTACGTTTCCAGGGCGTAAACTTTTGGTCACTCAGCCGTTTGTTGCCGTTGAACATTGACGGTTTGCTGACCTAGCAGGGAAAAAAAGGGTAAAAAGGGGGGGACATGAATCTACCCTTTGTAGTTGGCTACACCAATAGTTCTGCAAGTCAGTAAACGCACAGTCAGTTTACTTAATTCGGGTTTCAATTTAATTAATATATACATTTGGACTTTTCTGAGATGGTCCCTGTATGATGCAGACAGCAATACTTTTGGAGTAATTTTTTTTGGCTTAATGTCAACATAAATGCCAAAAATTATCATTTTTTTATTTAAGTGCCCGAACTATCATTTTTTTAAGTGCTTAAATTATTTTTTTGCCCTTTTTAAGTCTCCAAATTATCTTGTTTTTCCTTTGGGTTAACTACTGAAATAGTCATTTATATTTTCCCTCAGTACATAGTTGATCACCGATTTTGAAAAACGACCAGTAAGGTCACTTACGTTTCCAGGGCGTAAACTTTTGGTCACTCAGCCGTTTGTTGCCGTTGAACATTGACGGTTTGCTGACGTAGCAGGGGAAAAAAAGGTAAAAAGGGGGGGGGGGGGACATGAATCTACCCTTTGTAGTTGGCTACACCAATAGTTCTGCAAGTCAATAAACGCACAGTCAGTTTACTTAATTCGAGTTTTAATTTAATTAATACAGACATTAATACTTTTGGAGTAAATTTTTTTTTGGCTTAATGTCAACATAAATGCCAAAAATTATTATTTTTTTATTTAAGTGCCCGAACTATCGTTTTTTTAAGTGCTTAAATTATTTTTTTTTGCCCCTTTTAAGTCTCCAAATTATCTTGTTTTTCCTTTGGGTTAACTACTGAAATAGTCATTTATGTTTTCCCTCAGTACATAGTTGGTCGCCGATTTTGAAAAACGGCCAGTAAGGTCACTTACGTTTCCAGGGCGTAAACTTTTTGTCACTCAGCCGTTTGTTGCCGTTGAACATTGACGGTTTGCTGACCTAGCAGGGAAAAAAAGGGTAAAAAGGGGGGGACATGAATCTACCCTTTGTAGTTGGCTACACCAATAGTTCTACAAGTCAGTAAACGCACAGTCAGTTTACTTAATTCGGGTTTCAATTTAATTAATACATACATTTGGACTTTTCTGAGATGGTTCCATGTATGATGCAGACAGCAATACTTTTGGAGTAAATTTTTTTTGGCTTAATGTCAACATAAATGCCAAAAATTATCATTTTTTTATTTAAGTGCTCGAACTATCATTTTTTAAGTGCTTAAATTATTTTTTTGCCCTTTTTAAGTCTCCAAATTATCTTGTTTTTCCTTTGGGTTAACTACTGAAATAGTCATTTATGTTTTCCCTCAGTACATAGTTGGTCACCGATTTTGAAAAACGACCAGTAAGGTCACTTACGTTTCTAGGGCGTAAACTTTTGGTCACTCAGCCGTTTGTTGCCGTTGAACATTGACGGTTTGCTGACCTAGCAGGGAAAAAAAGGGTAAACTACTGCAATAGAAACTAAAGTTTATCCCATGTACATTTTTCTCCTCAATTTTAAAAAATAAACATCATGATCACTACTGAAAATGTTTCTTTATAATTTCACCCTTGAATTTTTAAAAATTCATTTTTCAACCCTAAAACTTTACAATCAATTAGTACAATAATATTATAAAGATTTAAATAAAAAATAGGTGCCCAATGTATACCATTTTTAAATTTTAAGTGCCCAAATTGCTCCTATTTTTTCACTATGGGTTATTTTTTTATTATTATAACATGACATGTCATTTTTATTATTGTTAAACTAAAAATAATTTAAAAATAAAATAAAATCACTTTTTATTATTAAATTTAAAATATTTTAAAAAATATTACTTCTTAGAATAATTTAGGTGTCTAAAGTATTTTTTTGTGAAAATAGGTGCCTAAAGTTTCCATAGTTACAATTTTAGGTGTCCAGTTGTTAAATGAGTGTTAAAAAAAATTGTCAACCAATTGATGCTTGACACGTTGCATTAATTTTATTTTTCTTTTAATTTTTTAATGGAAAATACTCATATTTTTTAAATTTTTATAAAATCTCAAAATTTTACAAGTTTCGCAAAACGGTCCCTAAATCCCTAAAAGTTCTCAAACTTTCGCCGTCGATTGTCGCCACTTCAACCGCCGGTTATCGTCGCTGACCACACCCACTTGGTCGCCGGACCAAGGTGACCATTTCCCCTAACACGATGTTGCCAGAAACGCCCAACGGCGTACAGCCGTGTTAGGGGAAATGGTCGCCTTGTTCCAGCGACCAAGTGTATGTGGTCAGCGACGACGACCGTCGGCGGAAGCGGCGACAATCGACGATGGAAGTTTGAAAATTTTTAGGGATTGTTTTGTGAAGCTTGTAAAACTTTGAGATTTTATAAAAAATTGAAAAATCTGAGTATTTTCCATTAAAAAATTTTGAAAAATAAAATTAAGGCCACGTGTCAAGCACCGATTGGTTGACAATTTTTTAATACCCATTTAATAGTCGGGCACCTAAAATTGTAACTATCGAAACTTTGAGCACCTATTTTTACAAAAAAAAAATACTTTAGACACCTAAATTATTTTAAGAAGTAATATTTTTAAAATATTTTAAATTTAATAATAATAAAATGATTTTATTTTATTTTTAAATTATTTTTGATTTAACAATAATAAAAAATGACTATAATAATAATAATAAAATAATCCAGAGTGAAAAACAGAGCAATTCGAGAGTTTAGTTATTAAATATGAGCAATTTGGGCACCTAAAATTTAAAAAGGGTATACTTTGGGCATCTATTTTTCATTTAAGCCTTTATAATATTATTGTACTATGAAGGTAAAGTTTTAGGGTTGAAAATGAATTTTTAAAAATTCAAGGGTGAAATTATAAAGAAACCTTTTCAGTAGTGACCATAATGTTTATTTTTTAAAATTGAGGAGCAAAAATGTACATGATATAAATTTTAGTGGCCGTTGCAGTAGTTTACCCTTATTTTTTCCCTGCTAGGTCAGCAAGCCGTCAATGTTTAACGGCAACAAACGGTTGAGTGACCAAAAGTTTGCGCCCCGAAAACGTAAGTGACCTTACTGGTCGTTTTTCAAAATCGGTGACCAACTCCGTACTGGAAGGAAACATAAGTAACTATTCAAGTAGTTAACCCTTTTCCTTTTTAGGTGCCTCAACTTTCTTTTGCCCCTTGAAGTACCTAAACTATATTTCTTTTTGCTCATTTTAAGGTCAAACTAAGGCATCTACTTTGACGAAAAGTGATAGTTTAGGCACTTTGACAAAAAAATGATAGTTTGGGCATTTAAAAGGGGCAAAAAAAGTTTAAGAACCTAAAAGGAAAAAACGAGATAGTTTGGGCACATAAAAGGGGCAAAAAAAATTTAGGCACCTAAAAGGAAAAAAAGAGATAATTTAGGCACCTAAAAGGGACAAAAAGTAATTTAAGCACCTAAAAGAAAAAACATGATAGTTTGGACATTTATTTGGGTATTAAGTCTTTTTTTAAAAAGGGTAAACTAACACGGCAAACTGGCATGGATAGGGATGGGCACGGGTCGGGTTTTTGGCCCACCCGCACCCGACCCGAAAATAAACACCCTAAACCCGCACCCGACCCGACCCGACCCGAAAATAAATATGTTAAATCTGACCCGACCCGACCCGAACTATATAAAATAAAGGGTAAACTACATAAATGACCACTATACTATTGGAAAAGTCGTGATTTGACCACCTTACTTTTTTTCGAAGCAATTAAACCATCATACTATTAAATTTGGTGCAATTTGACCACTAGCCGTTAGAGGTTAACGGTAGGGTGACGTGGCAGTTAAAAAAATAGAGGTATAATTACATATTTAGTCCTTATTATTTACACATTCTTTCAATTTAATCCTAATTTTAATTTACAAAATAAATTAATTATTTAATTAGGTGGTGACATGTGTCACTACCTTATTGGAGGGATTAATTATTTATATTTGATTAAATAAATTTATTTTCATCCTCCAATCAAGTGGTGACACGTGTCACCACCTAATTAAAGGAAGAAAATGGAGAAAACAAAATATGCACTTAGAGAGATTTAAACTTGTGACTCCCAACAGCAAGGAGCGTTGGCTTACCACCACACCAAGTGATGTATTGTGATCTAATTTATGCAATATATTATATGTACTTATTTGTTGTTAATGGCAGGAAAAAAGAAATGTGTATTAAAGGGACTCGAACATAATACACTTGAGACATATAAAAACATCTAAATGCAAAAGGAGATCATTGGAAGTTGCATTCACATTGTACGATAATCGTCTCTTTTTCTGGTAAGTTTTAGGGTGGGATTCATGGACAAATTTTAGAAGCTTGTAGGTGCTTTTAGTTATGTTATAAATGCAATGATCCAGCAGAAATTTCAGTGACTTAAATGTTGGTTGGTTTGCAGCAATATGATACTGTTGAATGTAAGAAACTTGTTGTACCAACTTGGAAACTCAAGCTTCCATGCAACTTGGCCATACTAGCAAGAGTGATCAAAGAATCAACTTCCCATGGCATTGTGACATTTCAGTGTATCAGAGAGCGATCACAATATCTGGGGTTTACATTGCAGGACTATTCCAGCAGTCGCCTTTATCGTGTTTGTTTTCGGAGAAAATATCGAACTAAAACCGATTTTTATCCTATCGTTCACATAGAACTACCTACTTTGAAGCAACCTTGTCTTGCTCTAAGGCCAAATTTGTCTCCTTCAATAATGTGTAAATATTGGTGGTTGGGCATAATCTTGGCAAACTACACTGCATCTACAAGAGTGATTATATCAGCAGATCTATTGACCATCTAAGCCCCTGTATGTAACAATGGGGAATAATGACACGCATTATTGGTAATTAAATTAAATTTTAGTATAATTCTAGTGTTCAAAACATGCTCGAGTGTGTCATGTTCGAGTCCCTTTAATTCAGATTTTTTCCCCTGCCATTAACAACAAATAAATACATATAATATATTGCATGAATTAGACCACAATACAACACCTGGCCTGGTGGTAAGCCAACGTTCTTTGTTGTTGTGTGTTACAGGTTCAAATCCTTCAGAGTGCATATCTAATTAAATAATTAATATATTTTGTTAAATTAAAATTAGGACTAAATTGAAAGAATGTGTAAAAAATAAGGATCAAATGTGTAATTATACCTCTATTTTTTTAACTGACACGTCACCCTGCCGTTAACCTCTAACGGCTGGTGGTCAAATTGCACCCAATTTAATAGTATGATGATTTAATTGCTTCGAAAAAAGTAAAGTGGTCAAATCGCGACTTTTCCAATAGTATGGTGGTCATTTATGTAGTTTACCCTAAAATAAAATAATTTTAGAGACCTAATTGTAAAAAAATAATTTTAAGGGACCTAATTGTAAAAAATTATAATTTAAAAGACCAAATTATAAATAAAAATTCAATTTTAAGGACTTAATTATAAAATATATATATAAAGAGGGGTATTATTATAAATATCCCTAAAAAATTTAAGGGAAAATTACACTATTAGTCTCGGGTCGGATATTTTCCACCTTAAACCTAAACCCGACCCGAGTATACTTTTAACAAAAACCCGATCCGACTCGACCGACGTATCCGGGTAAAATGCCCATCCCTAGGCATGATCTTTAAATGGTGAAAAATATTTCTCTGTGCTTAGTGGGATTTGATCCCAAGATCCTTCACATAAAATTCCAAGCACTTAGCCTATAAGCTAAACATAATACTTATGAAAGTTTCAACAAAACCTATATTTATTTTATATTAAGTTACCGACACAAAATAAGGTGGACCAATGCAAGGAAAGAAATTCTAACCCATATTCTCGTGAGAGTGATTAAGATGCTTAAACTCTAAGTTAAATTAGAAATTAACATAGTTTAACCAAACAAAATTTTCACTTAAACTACGAAATTATTATTAAGTTCTAAAAGTTAAATTATTATGTTTATTTACGATAGATTATAAATTATAAATAAATTATTTATATTTAAAAATTAAAATAATAAATTTATAGAATTTATAATATTTATGTATAAATTTAATATATTATTTTAATTTTTAAACATAAATAAATATTTTTTTGAAATAGTCTAAAGGTGATTACAAGGTAGTATCTGTTTAAATATATTTTTAACCCTTTGACAAAGAACATACACCTTGTAAATAAAATAATTTGAACATGTGTCTCCTCGGATGGACATCATCCACTAGGACACTTGTTGGGTTCAACATAAATAAATAATTTAAAATTTATAATCTATCGTAAATAAATATTATAAATTTAATTTGTAAAATTTAATAATAATTTTATAAAATAAAAAAAATATTATTTTTATTCCCGAATAAAGTAGGAGAATAACTTTAGTTTGATTTCTAAATTTAGTCACAGCTCCCACAAGGACATGTATTCTAAACTCTTTCCTTGCGTTGATCCTACTTTATTTTGTGTTGGTAACTTAATATAACTTAAATATAGGTTTTGTTAAAACTTTCACAAGGATTAGGTGTAACACACTATTTTTAACAGTGTAAAATGGTGCCGTTTAGCTAGTTTCATTTAATTGATGTATTGTTGTTTTATGTTACCTTAGTCGTTTGATTTGTAAGGTTTGAAATTTTAAAATCCGTAAGTTTCATCTTATCGATTAAATAGAATAGATTGTCTCATTTTTGAACTTCTCTTTCGTTTCTTTATTTTCTTAATCGAAATCTTCTCCTCTCCTCTGCAATTTTTCTTCTCTCTCATTCTTATTTCTGCAAATCTTCTTAACCTTCTAAAAATTATTATTTCATGTTTTGAAGTGTTACAAAAGCATCTGAGCTTCAGGTTATTTTCAGTCGTAATGAGTATTGTGGTGATGGATTCAGAAGAACTTCAGAATACATTGCTTAAGAGAATTAAAGCTATATTAGACGCTGTTTTGGATAAATTTCGAAGTGACTTTAGAAACAATTTGAAAGTTATGTTTGAAAGGATTATTGTTGGGTTCGATTAAAGGTGCGAGGAATCAGATGAGTCATCAATGGTGGCCGATTTTTTTGAACTGAAACAAGAACAAAAATTGGGTAATTAACCCAACAAATTTCTAATTGAATTCTAATTCTCTATTACCACTTAAATCGGTTATTTTCTTTTAAAAATATTTCTTTGTTTTGATTATTATGTTTTATCAAAATTATTTTATTATTATTATTATTAACCTATATATATTGTGGTCCTAGAAAAACCCTATATTACCGCCTCAATCGTAAGATACTATTACCCAATTTTCTTTCCGAAAACCCCAACTATCGTTCCTTGGAATTAACACCATATCATCGTATTTGTTGAATCAAAGTTAATGAACTTGAAATTCGGGTTCGAGCACCAGTAATGTATCCTGTGTGTGTCGTTTTTGAAAAGGACTAAAAAAATTAAACAGATGCTACCCTTACATCATACCCACACATTAAAAAAAAAGTTGAGTGATGAATCTAAGCTCAGATTCACGATTTCATTGCATATTCATGGTGGGTCGAGGAAGTTGGTGTAGCGTTGATATCCCGGTATACCAGATTGCGTTGGATTGAGTACTACAGTTCGTGGCGAATTTTCTGCTTAGAAATTTGATTAGTTCGAGGAGTTATTAGGTGTGTCTTTTCCCTTATTTTCGTAAATTAATTCTACATATTCAATAGTTAATTTAGTACTAGTGTGTGCTTTCTCCCTCTTTATTTCTAATAAATTTCTTGAATGTTTGGCAGTATTTTAATATTTGTGTTCTTTATTGTGCTATATATCGATGATTTTATTATATGACATTAATTTATATTGTATGCACATTCTTAGATGTCGTTTGCTGAAATTTTTCATGCATTCATATTTGAGTCTGACATTTAACTAAACATCGTATTTATGGATTTATGAAACTATGGTTATGGAATATTAGGTTTATTGAATTGTGATATGAAATTTGAGTCTTTATGATGTATGAGCATGGGTTGGCATTTGTACAAAGAAAAATCTTTACCACACATAGACTGGTGAATGTATTGAAGGGTTCTTGGGAACCTACAACTTCTTATGGCGGTTGTAGTTGGGTGCACTGCATTGTGCTTGTGGCATCATATCGTGTGTCATTGAGACTTGATTATGTGTTCCCTGAGATGTTGCGTAGCCTATGTTGTGGTTGTGATTAATGACATGTATGCATGTGATTTGATATTTTGATAATATCGTTATGTCGTGTATATTTTACGTAAGTGTTATGTTTATTAATATATTATCTCGTATGTTTGTGTTTTTGAACTACACTGGGCTTCTAGCTCACCCCGCTTCTTCTCTTCTCTTTCAAATATTTTTAGATGGTACAATCGGTTCGACATTCGAAAGATCGCAGTCTCGAATTTTTGGCTTTAAAAAATTAAATGTTATTTTAAATTTATTTTCAATTGTGGCATGAATTTTACTTTTCGTTATTTTCAAAAGAATTATTTAATTTTTATTTTATTATGAATTACTTTTAAAATATTTTTTTAGTTGTTTACTTAAAAATAAAGTTTTCATTTTGACTTATTAAATTTGCCTAAATTGTCTATGTCGGGTTTAGGGGTTACAGTTTACATGTGATGAAATATGATGAATTTGTTTCTATGCATTCATACTTGATTTGAGATTTAACTAAACATCGAATTTATCGAAGTACGTAATATCAGATTTATTGAACTGTAAAATATCGAATTAATCAAGCCATGAGTTTAGACTAGTAAAAATGTAATTTTACAAAATTTTGTGCGTGAGTTGAGATTGTACGGCATAAGCAATGGTCTTTACCACACATCGACTAGTGGATGTACTGAGGAGTTTGAGAGAACTTCCTCTTCTTTTTGGTGTGATGTAGTTGGGTAGATTGCATCGTTTTTATAAATTAAAGCTTTTGTGTTGTGCATAGGCAGATTGGTATTTGCAGGATTTCATACTTTTTTCCAAATATTATTGTTTATCAGTATGAATTATTTTTCAGGTGTGATGCAAGCGTAGCATCTGTTCAATTTTCTTTTTAGCCTTTTTTTTCAACGAAGACACACACAGCATGCAATACTGGTGCTCGATCCCGGGTCCCAAGGGATGATAAACATCAAACTTTGCCACCAGGACACAAGGGGATCAGCAGTGAACTTTATTATTTTAGGATTACTATTTTGGCATGTATTTATGAGATTGTTTTCAGTTATTCTATCAAACTTTCGAAACATTATTTAAACGGTTGAATTTTTTAAAATAAATGAAACGTTATTGAGAATATTTATTTTAATAATTATTTTATATTTTAAAATATTCAAACCCAAATTCGATTTCTTGGGGTACACGTTTTCATGTACGACTTTTAAAATTCGACCTTTTTCTGGATCAGGTTTAAGGAGTTACAAACTACATCTTGTTTGTTATTGTATCTAACAAAGCCAAAATTTTGTCCTTTGATTATTTAGAATAAACGTGTCGATAATATTATCATGGCGACCGAATGCTGTCTAAAGTCCCTTCTGATACAAAGAGGAGGATATATTACCCGTGAAGAGAGTGAAAGAAAGCATACGAGTGTTTTCTCTCATAAATCCCCTCTCTTACCACATGTAACCTTCAATTGCAATTTTTAGATGTTTCACTAGCTATATATATATATAGTTTCGTATTATAACATTGTAAATAATTACAATTAAATTTGTACAAATTTCATAAATTTGTCTTGAATAGGAAAAAATTAAATAAAATTTGAGTAAAAAAAAAAAAACTAGTCAACTCGGCTACCTTAAATTTTTTTCACTTAACTCGATTATATATTGACCCTTACCGCCATTAAGTGTCACGTTAGCACCATAATGATAACATAATATTTGTTGGCCAAAGGGTTTGATTGCTGAAATTTTCAAGTTTGATGAGAGTATTAGATACGTCTTTCACGGAAGATTTTAATTGTTTTCTCGAAAAAATCGAAAGATAACTTTAAAAGACAAAAAAATCTATATCCTAATCTTTAAAGTGGAACACGTTGAAGGACACAAAGAGTCCATGAGAAGAAAATTTGTGATTTTTTTTTCTTTTGAGAAGAAAAGTTGGGGTCTTACTGCAAAGAGTTGGTGAGATATTAAAGTTGTTACGACGTCTACTTCTCCTTTTGATTTAGTTGACATGGAAGCTGTTCTTAAAGTGAGAACATAATTTCTTTTTGATCCGCAAAAAGCTGTATATTAAAAAGGGAATATACAACTCGAGTCACACGTACGCCTCATTAAAAATCTTTCTAAGCCTAACGGAGGAAAAAAGTACGACACGTGGACAAAAAAAAACAAAGAAACACAACGTCCCTCACATAGTCAAACAATCACACAGAAGCCTGAAATAAAGATGCCCGTGTCACTCATTCCTTTGCTAAAGCATCCGCTAACCCATTCGCCTCACGAAAAATGTGGTTAAAGCAGACGGACCCCAAAGTGAGGCATGCTTGATCGATAAAACCAAAAATCTCCCACATACGTCAAGGTCGTCGTTCCAAATGCAACACCCAACCAAGAGCAATTTTGGAATCTGACTCCACCACAAGGGAACGAGATGCCCATTTAAAAGCTGCAAAGAAATTAAACGCAAAGGCAATTGCCCGTAACTCCGCTACATTGGAGTCAAGGGGACCAAGCGGACCCGAGAAGAGAGCTAGAATTTTGCTCTGTGCATCACGCAAAACGCCCCCAAAACCCACATGCCCTGGCTTACCACGAGCAGAACCATCAACCGAAAATTTCAGCTGTCCCCAATTGGAGGCTCCCAACTCACCCCACACGACATGGCCTAGAAACTACAGACTCACTGAACGAGCTCGGACAATCCCACCATAAGGACTCACTGACGGACAACCCTTCCTTTAACGTCTTTACCCAGTAAAATGAGCGCAATTTAACCAAGAAGCAAATCTCTGAAGCCGGTAGTAGCTTACTGTTAAAAGCACTCTCATTTCGCGCAAGTCATAGAGACCACAACAATGCTGCAATGCTCGAAACTCACAAAAGCCTTAAAGTGCCCGTGAAAGAACAGTGAGAACATAATTAACCTTTGAATTAAAACAAAATTTTCAACTATATCAAAGAAGGTTAAAACTTAAATCCAAAAGACAAAATGAAAAGAATCAATACAGCAGTGTGGTTAATTATGCAGTGTTACTTCATTGCTAACTTTGTAATCTGCTGCATTACTCGTCCCCTCCAAACCAGAAGTCCAAAACAATGGCAGACAAAAGCTGCTAAAGACAGAAAGCATGGGATCCCTTTTGACCAAAGCCCAGGGGCCAGGGGTAATAATTTGAAATTGAAACACTCCATGTGGTCAGAAAGCAATTGATTAACTCATTCTTCCTAGGCCCATGCATGTGCATGAAAAATTAAAATTTGTTGGCAAAAAACCTTAAATATTAGATTGCATGCATGTGTTCCTCCCCTTTTCATTCCCCAAAACAATCCCTGCTCTTCTCTCTCTCTAGAAATATGGTATTATTGAATTATGTTTATTTTATGAACCAGATTCTGTTCTTTGTTTCATATATCTTATTGCTTGAAAGATGAAATACAGTTTGACCGACAAAAGAAAAACAAGAAAAGAACATATGGGTGGAATGTTCTATTAGGCCAAGGGTTTGAGCTTTGAACCAATGAAATAAAGATATTTATTGTGGAAAAGACATGATCTATTTCCCATCATTAGAGTTCGATGATGTATCTGTATTTAGGATATGCTTTGCTTATTTTCCTATTAAGTTCATGACATTAAAAGATTATCAAAACCCAGAAAAACCAAAAAGTCGACTTGTCATTATTTTGTGGAGAGAAAATGAGAGTAGGAAGATAGCTTTTCATTTTCAATGCAGGCAGAAAAAACCACAAATGTTGCTTTCTTAAAGAAATGAAATAGTGGTCAGATTTTATAATTTGATCAATATTTAATTAAATATGGAATTTGTCGTCATTCGAAGGCGCCTCTACTCTTCAAGCTCTATACGTATCTAAGCATATACCAGTTTTTCCCCTGGATTCGTTGGATTTTGGTTAACGTGCATCGTCCAAAAAGGCCTGAAAATAAAGAAGCTGAACTGGTTGATTCCCTGGGGATTTCAATTTATATAAAGTGAACCACATAGCCTACTTGATAGTAAGATATATAGTGGACAAAGCACAAACTGTAGGGTGGCAAATGGCAATGAAGCCTGAATTTACAAGGCATTTCAATTAAGGGTTGTTGGCCCATATGAAACCTCTTTGAGAGATGTGTGACTCGATCAAAAGTTGTCCATATTTCATAATATCATACAGTTTGTACATGCCTCGGCCTTTTGCAATAAGCACTGATCATCAGATTTGGAATTCAACAACAAACTAAAACCACACAGCTCTATTTATTTGTTCTTGCAACTTGATTTCTACCTTTCATGATAGGAGGAAAAACCATATTCGCAACTCATACAACAGTCTTAGTTTACAGCAGCAGCTAGCTAGTAGGAATTGATATCACTGACATGAATAAAGTTTATGACAAGTTTCTAATGTATCTGTTTACGAGGATAGTTTACCAACATTGGTCTAGTCAAGATATAGTACTAAATTGCTATTGCGGTGTTTGTTGCGGATATGGTTGTGGATGTTCCGAATGTTACGACATGATTTTTCTTAAAAATCACAATGCTTCTTAAGTGCAATACAGTTGCGATGACCTTGAAAACTGTTATGATGTGATCGTTAAGTATCCAACTCTTCTTATGGGTGGTGTTTCGGCAGAAACTGGTGACCAATGTGGAGAGACATAAGAGAAATCTATCCCCTCACCCGAAGTGTGTGATGAATTAGTTTTACAAGACAGCTTTGGGAGAGGCTTGTACCATCTTCACTCATCCAAAGTTTTTTTGGTCTTAACTTTCAGGACTGGCTCCATTTGAACCTGCAATCGGATATGGCTCTCACTGAATGGAATATTCCTTGGAGATTGATGTTCGCCTCCTTCGCATGGAAAAGGCGCATTGACTTTGTTTTTAACAACTCCTGTGATTAAGATGAACAGGTCCTCCATCGAAGCCTTACATGGGACATATTTTACATTTCTCAGAATACACCAGTACAGTTAGTGGAGTGCTCCGGATCATAATGTGGATGGCACGGTCTCTTCTACTTCTTTGATTGGTTCTCTCAACGGTCTTATTCGTGATAATGAAGGCAATTGGCTTGTTGGTCATCGGTAATTTTGATGCTTTGCAACCGGAACTCTGGAGGATATATATTGGTATTGTTAGATATATATGTATGCTCGGTTTAGTGAGATCAAGAATGTCTAAGAAGAAGATCAAGAAGGAATCCCTTTATGTTATTCTTTAGTCTGATGTTAGCTGTTATTAGCCTTTGTAAAGCTGTCATCTTTGATCAGCTGTTTAGGTTATGTTCTTGTATAAATATGAAACTTTCTCATAATAAGAAATCAAGCCGATTCGTGAGGTTTTCTTTGATAATTCTCTTTGTTCACTCTATATTCAAACATGGTATCAGATGTTTTCAGGATGAGTGAAACAGTTACGTCAAAATCCTTTACAAACAAGACGATTTCTATTCGTCTTGATGACACCTATTACTTACTTTGGAAGCAACAAGTCCTTTTTGCCATTGAAAGCTTGGCTCTGGTGGATCATGTTGATGGAACTTTGGCTGTTCCTCCTCAATATATTGTTGAAGGTGGTGCCAGGGTTGCTAATGCCAAATTTGTTGCGTACAAGCAACAAGACAGTGCGTTATGTTCATGGCTTCTTTCTTCTGTTGGTCATTCCATTCTTCCCTCCTTGGTCAATTGCAAAACAACTCTTGAAATCTGGGAAAAGATTCAACATCTTTTTTCAGTCTCTTCAACAACCAAGATAATGCATCTTCATTGTTCGCTGAAGAATATAAGGAAACGAGATCAAACCATGCGTGAGTATTTGGCGTAAGTTCAGGCAATATGTGATAGTTTGGCTGCTTGTGGAAATCCGTTAACTGATACTATGCACATTTCTGCAATTCTTTCCGGCTTGCCACCGAAATACGAGCCGGTGATGGCCGTCATCACCTCCAGTCAGCAACCTTACAAGATTGATGGAGTTTGTAGTGTCCTTCTGGACACAGAGGCGCGTCAACAAGACTTTCTTGCTCAGGTCAATATGGCTCAAGGCCCATCTGTAGGTGGTTCCAGTCAAAGCCCATAATATGCAGTGGGTTACTCTTTGGGTCGGGGCTATCCCAATCAGAACTATTCGCAAAATTTTCAGACTGGATACCCTAATTCCAATAATGGTGTTACGCCATTTCAAAGATCTTTTCAAGATTCTCAGAGGGGTTTTCAAGATCAAGGTCATCTTCCTGTGTTTCAAGTTAATCGTAGTGGCTCTTTCAACCGTGGTGGTTATTCGCGCGATCGTGGTGGTCGAAGTTTTGGAGGAAGGTCGCGAGTCCAGTGTCAAATCTGTGGAAAGATTGGCCATCTAGCCAGTCAGTGCTATTTTTGTTTCGATCAAATGTATGAAGGCATTGGCAATACATCTGCCAACCATTGTTTCTTGTCTGATGAAGTAATGGAGGAACATGTTGAATCTCAAAATGATGAGACGGTTCACATGGTGAGTTCTGATCTGGGTGTTAAAGATGAAGGTCCTACTGGATATGCAAATGCTGCGTGGTATCCAGATTATGGTGTGACGACACATTTAACACCGGATGCAGGTATGGTTACTCACTCTACTCCTTACTTTGGGTCAGGTAAAGTCTCAGTTGCGAATGGTATGGTCGTTCCTATCTCTAAAATTGGTACTGCTGTTTTAAATTCTCATACTAGGTCTTTAATGTTAAATAATTTACTTCATGTTCCTTCAATTAAAAAGAATCTGCTATCTGTTTCAAGGTTTACCAAAGATAATAATGTTTCTATCGAGTTTTATCCGAGTTTTTGTGTTGTGAAGAATTTAGCAACCTAGCAGGTGATTCTTCAAGGTTTGGAAAGTGAAGGTTTATACAAACTCTCCTCTGAGGTTAACTTTCATAGTTGTGCTGTTGCTGATATCTATTTGAATGGCCAAGCTAGTGGTTCTAATGTTTATTGTATAGGGAAAGAAGAGTCATCTAGTGGTTCTGATTGTAATCTGAATATTGATGTTTCTGTTTGTAAAGATGAATCATCTAGCGATTCTGATTGTAGTATGAACATTGGTGTTTCTGATTGCAACCTAGCTTCTCTTAGTTCTCTTGAGCTTTGGCACAAAAGGTTAGGACACTCTTCTAGTGCAGTCTTGTGTAAACTTCTGAAACTTTGTAATCTTTCTTCTGATAATAAAATGTCTTTTTTGTGAAGCATGTCGTTTAGGCAAGAGACACAAGGTTAAGTTTCAAAATTCTTTGACTTTTTATTCTAAACCTTTACAGTTAGTTCAAATAGACTTATGGGGCCTTGCACCATTGATTTCTAATAACCATACTTACTATGTAAGTTTTGTTGATGCTTGCACTCGATTCACTTGGATATATTTTCTGTCAAGGAAATCTGATGTTTGCCAAATTGTCATTTCTTTTCATAAGTTTGTTGAAAGACAATTTAACTCTAAACTCAAGGCCTTTCAAATTGATTGTGGAAGTGAATTTAAACCCTTGTCTTCATATTTAAATCAAAATGGTATTACTCTGCGAAATACATGTCCTTATACCTATGAGCAAAACGGTATTGTAGAAAGGAAGCATCGACATGTTGTAGAACTTGGGCTTACTCTAATGGCACAAGCCTCTGTTCCTTTTAAATTCTGGTATGATGCATTTCATACTGTTGTTCATCTTATTAACAGGTTGCCTACTGTAGTGTTGCAGGGTAAAAGTCCTTATGAGAAACTTTTCAATGAACTACCAAGTTATGATAGTTTAAAAGTTTTTGGCTGTCAATGCTTTCCACTTGTTCGTCCCTACAATCAACATAAGTTGCAGTACAAGTCTAAACCCTGTGTTTTTTTAGGATACAGTGCTCACCAGAAAGGGTTTAAGTGTCTCAACAGTGATGGTAAGGTGTATGTCTCTAGGCATGTGCAGTTTAATGAAGATAAGTTTCCTTTTGCAAATACACCTCAGGCTAAAACTGGTGGTGATGCTGCTACAATTGCAAAATTTTCCAAGCCAAGAATATCAGGAGGTAGACTTGCAGTTGTTGAAGAATTAAACAGCTCTTCAAGCAGCTCTAGCTCAGGGTCTCCTCAAAGGATAGAGACAAATACTCAGAGTTCCAGATCTGATGACAGTAGTACTCCTACAGCCCAAAGGCAAGATGGTCCTACGGCTGCTTCTCTAAATGATGCATTAGATCCAGTTGTTGCTCCTATACATGATGCAGTAGATCCAGTTGTTGCTCATGTATATGATGTAGTAGATCTAGTTGTTGCTCCTCTGAATGGTGCAGTAGATCCAGTTGATACAATAGGTCTAGTTGTTGCTGCTCCCCTACATAATGCTGTGCATCCTAGTCCAGTGGCTTCACTGAATGGTCAAGTAAATTCTCCCTCATTTCCTTTGAGTAATCCGGGTACTCTAGTAGCTTGTTCTTCTTTGGGAAGTCAAGCTTCTTCATTTTCTTTTGGGTCAAGCAGCTGCTCCTACATCCATGCATAGTCAAGAAGCTTCTTCCAGTTCTACTTCTAGCACTAGTACCAACACACTGAAGAACTCTCATCATATGGTCACTAGGTCAAAAGTAGGTATCTTCAAGCCTAAGGCCTATAGTGCTGAAATTGTGTCAGAACCTACAGAACCAGCAAATGTTTATGAAGCTATGACTCATGACAAGTGGAGAGAAGCTGTTGAAAAAGAAGTTGGAGCCTTAGTTAACAAAGGCACGTGGGATCTAGTTACTTTACCCCCTGATAGAGTTCCAATAAGGTGCAAATGGTTGTTCAAAGTTAAGAAACACTCGGATAGTAGTGTTGCAAGGTACAAGGCAATGCTGGTGGCCAAGTGTTATTCTTAAAAGGCAGGATTTGACTATAATGAAACCTATAGTCCAATGGTGAAACCTGTAACGGTCAGAATTTTGTTAAGCATGGCTTTAAGCAAATGTTGGGCATTACGACAAATTGATGTTGATAATGCTTTTCTAAATGGAGATTTAGAGGATGAAATCTATATGGTCCAACCTCCAGGGTTTGAGCAAGTTGACAACAGTGGAAATCAACTAGTTTGTCGGTTAAGGAAGTCTTTGTATGGCCTTAAACAAGCCCCTAGGGCTTGGTTTGAAAAATTTCAAGCATATCCAGTGGATAATCTTAAGTTTGGGGAATCATTAGCAGATGCTTCTTTGTATTTTCGAGGGGATAATGGTCACAAGGTGTATATCATGGTATATGTAGATGATGTGGTGGTCACGTGAGATGATGCAAGTGAGGTTAACACTGTTATTCAGGAAATCAACTCAGTTTTTCACTTAAAGACTTTGGAAAGCTAGATTTCTTTCTTGGCATGACTGTTCATCATGTTGAGCAGGGTATAATCTTGAGTCAAAGGAAACATATACTAGAGCTTCTTGAAAAGACAAAAATGGTGAATGCTAACCCTGCTCCAACTCCAATGATAACCACACCTCAATTGTCTGCTACTAATGGTGATCCGTGTTTATATGGAGCTTTATACAGGCAGATTGTTGGTACACTTCAGCATGTGTGTACAACCAGGCCTAATATACAGTTTGCCGTGAATAAGGTGAGCCAGTTTATGCAGTCACCTTTAGATAAGCTGTGGAAAGTTGTCAGGAGAATTGTCAAGTATCTTAAAGGCACCTTAGATCATGGGCTATTTTTTTAATATGACTCATACTCTTACAACACTAGTAGCTTACTCTGATTTTGATTGGGGTACCAATCCAGACGACAGACGCTCAACAACAGGACACTGTGTGTATCTAGGAGGGAATCTTGTTGCCCGGAGCTCAAAAAACAAGGAGTGGTGTCCTGATCTTTAACTGAAGCAGAGTTCAGAAGCTTAGCAAACGCAATGTGTGAAGCAATTTGGATTAAGTCATTGCTTGTTGAACTTGGTATCTCTCTCACTTCCACACCAGTCATATGGTGTGATAATACTAGTGCAATCGCACATTCTGCGAACCCTGTACATCATGCTAAACTCAAACACGTAGAGCTTGATCTATCTTTTGTGAGGGAAAAAGTTGTAGAAGGGTCGTTTCAAGTTAACTATATTCCTACAGTTGACCAAGTTGCAGATATCCTAACTAAGCCCTTGTCAGCATATTTCTTTGTTCGTCTTCGAGAAAGATTGAGAGTGTTTTCTGCAGGAGAGCTGAGCTTACAATCTGCTGCCAGGAGTTTTTAGTTCTCAAGGTCAAAATAATCTGACAGGATACAAGTGAATCAAAAAAAGAAAGCATGTTGCAGTTTCAAATGGTGGAAGAAGGTTGGAAGTATGTTAAGTATATGAATACTCAAAACTGAAGAAAGGAAAGAAGGATGGAAGTATGTTAAGTATGTCAATACTCAAAGCTGAAGAAAGGAAAGAAGGATAGAATTATGTTAGATATATATATGTATGCTCGGTTTAGTGAGATCAAGAATGTCTAAGAAGAAGATCAAGAAGGAATCCCTTTATGTTATTCTGTAGTCTATTGTTAGCTGTTATTAGCCTTTGTAAAGCTGTCATCTTTGATCAGCTGTTTAGGTTAAGTTCTTGTATAAATATGAAACTTTCTCATAATAAGAAATCAAGCTGATTCGTGAGGTTTTCTTTGATAATTCTCTTTCTTCACTCTATATTCAAACATGTATGCTTGGAATCATGGTTTTGAGCTTCTACAGAATCAAAGCGATTGTCAACATGATGTGAGTATATGACTGCAATCACTCGGCTGACTACCTCGCTAAACCTGCTGATCCATACAATGTAATCTGATTCTTTATACTTCTCTCCCTGATGATTTGGAGTTACATTTAGATAGGAACATACTAGGCTTAAGGACACATATATAGGATCTTTAGATCCTATTATGACCAAAGCAGTATCCAGAATCTTAAATTGCCCGAAATATCACCCTTACAATAAACTCGCCGCACCATCAAGGCGAGTTTCAAAACTATATTTTTCTTATTCAAACTCGCCGTAGCACCTATGCGAGTTCTAATTTTTTTCTAAAATTATAATTCTGTTTAAATATTAATTAGGTGATTAACCCAATACTAAAATGAACTCGCCCTAGGGGGTAGGTCGAGTTTCGAATGGGTTAACGGAAGTCCAACGTCTCAACCAAACGTCATAACTAGGGAATATGAAACTCGACGTGTATGTACGACGAGTTAGGTAAAGTTTTACAAATATTTAACGTTAAGATGGTCGCTTTGGAATTTTGTTCGATTTGGGTCAGTAAATTATTTATATGTACCTTAATGATAGTCAAAATTGTTAGAATAATGAGGTAAATTTTATCTCCATACCGTAACGAGCTGAAAAAGATAGTTGAGGATGATTTGTACTGAACAACGTTTCATATAAATAAAGGTGGGTAGACTGTAGCGTTGCACATACTTAGAACATCAGATGAAAAAACAACTCATAAAACATGAAACTACAATGATTTGAGTAGTGGAAGGTTAATCAGATTCTGGCTCGGTATCATTGTAGTTAGGTTAGACGTCTGAAGTTAAGTTAAGTTATTCGATCAGCTGTTGTTTCTCTTTCTTGCGCCTATTTTCACGACCATTTTTAAAATCGTTTGTAGAAAAATAGCCTGGCGATTTGAATTTTGGAAATCATTTTTTTTTCATTTTCATTTGAACTTGAAATTAGGGGTCTTTTTTATTTTAATTCAAATTTCCTTTACTTATTCTCAAAAATCGTTTTGGAGTCGCCACCGGTCACTTTGGTAGACCGAACACCATAAAAACAGACCAGCGATTCTTTTAGTAAAATTCAGGTTCGGGATTCGGTTACGTGTAGGGAAGGGTTAGCACCCCTACAACACCCGTTATCAGTACCTAATTAATTTCACGTGGCATTTTGGCATTTCGAGCATTAATCTGAATTTAATTAAATCTTCAATCGTTAAATAGATTCTATTTCGAATGGGAATATCCTTTTGTAAGAAAATACATTTTGGACGAATATTACTTTTGAAACGTCCAAATACATTAGGACACTTCATTTATATTCAAAATGTATCTCAACAAAAAAGGTTTAATATGTATGTTCAATTACTGTCTTGTCATTTTTAAATAAAAACCTAATTAAGGCTCCATTAATTTAATTAATTAAAATCTATGAATATTATCAAGTTTAGGCCTTATGTGATAACACCTAAAATAAATTTGGGCACTACCCATATTTTTCCTAAATCAATAATATTCCTATTGTTAATGTGACTAATTATTTAATCCTAATTCCATTTTTATTAAACTAGCTACAAGTGATTTTCTTTTTCTATGTTCAAATGAAACATTGAATTTCTTACTTAAATACCCCTTGCTTAACATCACATTGCAATGTGATAATTATCAACTTAGGATATTTAAGCTTTATTCAACATCCATTTATTTACTATAATGTCCCCTCCTATCAAATTAATTAGATTTAATTAAAGAACTTAGTCCAGAAAGACTCTAATTTTATTACACTAGATGAATTGGGTTCCCCTAAACAAGTATGCTACATGTATATTAAAAAACATGCATACAAGATAAATAAATATTTGCAATTAAATTATCAAAACTGTAAATGACCAAATTGAATAAAATTAAAACTCAAGACATAGTTAAATGAGACTAAATTGAATTACTGTTATAATTCTGGTGCCAATTTACAAGGTTTTGGTGGCTGAATTGTAAGGAAAAGAAAACTTGAAAGCCCTAGGTAGGAAAAGGGGAAAGAAGGGCACAAATCCTCTATCTGGATCTGAATCCCTCGTGCGGGTCGAGCCAACCCGGTGCCAAAACAACACCATTTCGACTCGAGTATTTAAACCCCTCGACTGAGTTAAATCGACCATTTCTGCAAACTCTCTCTCTCTCACTTCCGATCAAATTCTCTCTCCCTCTCTCTCTACTAACACATGCTAACCCAGAAACAAACTTTATTTTCGATCAAAACCCCTTATTTTCCCCCAAATCCATCACAATTCTTCATTTTTCCTGTGTTCGATCCCCACAAATGCATAACAACTTCTATTTTTCTGTTTTTTTTTTATCAAAGCTCATTTCTCACCCCTTGTTCTTGCTCCGTTCTTCATTTTTCATCCTTTGATCCAACTCCAACACCTAAACTTCACTAATCCATGTTTCTTTTCGATCAAATCCCCCATTTTCTCAAGAACACAAACCATCTTCTTCGATTTTTCTCATTTGATCCTCAACCGACATAAAACCCTAACTCGATATGTTTCCCATCCATTGAAGGCGGTGTCGGTCACTAGTCGTCGTCTCCAGTCATCGTCTTCCTTTCTCCGGTCACCAGAAACTTTTCGATCATCTTCTCCGTTCGAACCTGTACCTCCAGTCATCTTCTCCGGCCAAACCTGAAACTCTGGCCGTCGTGCTCCACCGCCGGAGTGATTTCCGATAACCGCTCGTCGACGCACCAAAACCCTAAAAACTATAAAAATGCTCCATTTTCCGTCCTAAACCTTAATCTAAGGCCCGTTTCAATAGAAACACTCATCTTCCCCATCCTAAACAACTACCTAAAACCAAAACTCTCTCCTCCTATCATGTTCCACTTCTCCGGTAGTTCTAAGCTCTTAGATCTCTAACACCGGCGAAATTCGGCATAAGATAATATTTTGAAACTTATATTTCAGATTTGTGTTTTGGTCTAGATCTAGGTTTAGGTTATTTTTTTTCAAGGTTTTAGACTCAGACCTGACCTTTTTTTGCATTATTTATGCAGGAAAGTAAAAGAAGGGACGAAAATGTACCTTTCGGCAGGTTCGATGTACTCCGGCAACCTTACCAGTGAGTGATTCTGGCGACCGTTCAACCTTCTGGTCTGTCTCTTCACCTTCTTCTCTCTCCTCAATTATTGCCCCAATTAATTGCACAATCATTAGTTACTAATCTCTTTTTTCTCTCTCCAATTGGCTATTTATAGCCGACATTAGCGCTGACGTCAGCGGAGACCAGAATCCGTGTGAAACAGAACGGGTGAATGAATGGCTGCCACGTGACATTTTTGGCGGGCCAAAGATGTGTTTCTTTGGGATTTTACCGGATTGGGGCATGTATTTTGGGCGGGAATGGCCTTTAGGATAGGTTATTGTAATTTCGGTTGGGCTTTTGGCTATTGTAAATGTAAATGGACTCAAATATATTGGATAATGGACATTTTTACTTTACTTTATTTATTGTTTAGTTTTGTTTTATTTATGGGGAATATATATATATATACACACACCGGACAAAATACGAGTATTACAGCTGCCCCTCTTTGCTCATTATTGTGGAACAGGAATAGGGAAAAGACTAAAAAGACATGGATTTTGTCCGAACCATCTGACCATCGAGTCTTGAAGTTGTTCTTCTGATTATGGAATGCCTCAATCTTCCTTTATATCCTTCCTTTGTTGGGGATGAACTCTTCTCATTAGGAATTCTTCCTTCGCTGATCGAACTCTTCTCATTAGGAATTCTTCTTTACTGGATGAATTTTTCTCATTTGGAATTCTACTTTGCTGGACGAACTCTTCTCATTAGGAATTCTTCTTTGCTGGACGAACTCTTCTCATTAGGAATTCTTCTTTGCTGGGTGAACTCTTCTCATTTGGAATTCTTCTTCACCTGCTTTCTGTCAAAACAACTAAAATATGAGGGTTAGCATGACCCTAATTTCCTACATGATGCATGAACCATGTCCTATTGAGATTCGTTAACCACCTTCTGCTTTTTTAGGATCCGTTCTGATGCTTCTTTTCTAATTCCCATCTCACATTCAAAATGGCCGTCAAAATCTCCTTTCTGCGTTTTGGCTCTTTGATCTAAAGCGCCCTTACAGGTTTTCACTTTGGTTTTTTCTTTTTTTCCCTTTTTCTCTTCTTTTTTCCAAGGCGCCTTTTCAGGTTTTCACCTCGATTTCCTTTTCTCTTCTTTTCCTTTCTTTTTTCTTTTCTTTTCTTTTTTTCTTCTTTTTCAAACTGATTTCTTCAAAGTAAAGGATAAATATTATAGCTGACGAAATCTTGATCTAGCCAACCACAAGACTCCATGTTTAGGTAACATTGTGAATAGTGTTAAGGTTTTGCCAAATCCAAGAGCCTTTACAAAATGATGGTTCTCAACAGAAGAACATAGAGTTGTAAATATTCTCCTTCAATCTGGGAGGTTGAGGGACGACAATGGCCCCAGGTGCAGTATCCCCTCCATGGCTCAACGCTGTTTTAGAAGCATTCCCAAACTTCATAAATTGTCCCAACTGATCCAAGAGGACATGATAATGTGTTGGCCTTATGGTCTTGATCATCCCAACATGAGCACATAGATAATAATCAGTGTTCTTCGTGTGACAGACTTTGCTGTCGGCATCAATTTCAGCTAATCTGCAATTCTCCGTTGAAACTTATCTTGACAACTTTCACAAACCTTCACACGCCTTTGTATTCTGTGTCTAAGCTCATACCATCATGTCTTATACACTCTTCTTCAATATTCTAGAGTGTTAAAGTTCACCTGCACTTTAAAACATAGTAATACCAAGAAATTATCTACTTGTATGCATTATATTAGCCATTTTATGATGCTTTAGAATAAAAAGAAGGCTCAAAAGTGAATTCATGAATTTTATTAAAGCGTATAAGTTGAAATACAACAGAATTTGAAATAGTCATGGAAAACTTGAAATGACAAAATCAAAAAACAAGGTTAGATCTTCGAGCATCCAAGGCATGCAGAATACAACCACCCCATCGACCAGATATAGAGCTGAACTTGCACTCATGTCCAACGATCCTCAAAAGTTTTCAGGATGTTTGCAGATGTGAAATCCCTTCAAAAATACCAGGTGTCCGAGAGATTATGATGACCGGATGCCTAACCTCATTTATCTGAGTTGCCCTTTACAGGTTTTCAACTCAAATCCTCCTTTGGTTTCAAGACACCCTGTGCGGATTTTCAACTTGAACCCCTTTTTATTTTTATTTCTTTTTTTAATATATCTAAGGCGCCCTTTTTGGGTTTTCACCATAGATATTTTCATTTTGCTAAGCGCCCATTTGGGTTTTCACTATGCTTTTTCTTTTTCTTTTTGAATTCTTCAAGCATAATATTTCTTGACTGAATCGAAGTTCACTGGCTTATGCACCTCCTTGCCGGCCATTTCAGTCAAAATCAACGCTCCTCTAGAGAAAGCCTTTTTGACAACATAAGGCCCTTCTCAGTTAGGCATCCATTTTTCGCGATCATCTTGATATATTTGTACGACATTTTTCAACACAAGATCTCCCTCTCGGAACTCTCTTGGCACACCTTTTTATCATATGCCCACATCATTCTTTTCTGGTACATCTGGTTGTGGCAGATTGCCTTCAACCTCTTTTCCTCAATAAGATTTAACTAGTCAAATCGAACATGTAACCATTCTGCATCATCCAACTTCACTTCGGACAAAACACGAAGAGATGGAATTTCAAACTCGATGGGAAGTACCGCTTTTGTCCCATAAACCAAAGAGTAAGGTGTTGCCCCAGTTGAGGTTCGTATTGAATTTAGATATGCAAACAATGCAAAGGGTAGTTTCTCATGCCAACCTTTGTAAGTTTCTTTTATTTTCGATATGATCTTCTTGGTGTTCTTATTTTCCGCCTCCACTGCCCTATTTATCTTAGGGCGGCAAGTCACATAATTGTGGTTTATGATTCTGAATTGCTCACACACTTCTGCTATTACTTTGTTGTTGAAATTGGTGGCATTTTTAGTGACGATTCTTTCTGGCAAACCATACCGGCAAATTATCTATTTCTTCAAGAATTTGCAAACTGTCATCCTTGTGATATTGGCATAAGAAGCTGCTTCTACCCACTCGGTGAAGTAATCTTTGGCCACAAGGATGAATCGATGTCTATTAGAAGCTTTAGGGTGGATTTGCCCAATAACATTCATGCCCCAAACAACAAAAGGCCATGGCGAATTCATTGTATGAAGAGGTACTGACGGAGAATTAATTTTGTCAGCATATATCTGACACTTATGAAACTTTTTGGCATATTCGATGCAGTCTCCTTCCATGGTTGTCCAATGATAGCCATATCTTATGATATTCCTGGCTATTGAGAATCCGTTTGCATGTGTTCCATATATTCCGTCATGCACTTCCACCATGATGTTTCTTACTTCATTGGCACTGACACATCTTAGCAGGATCTGATCTTTTCCCCTTTTATAAAGGATCTCTCCATCGAGCACATACCCTGAAGCCATTCTTCTAATAGTTCTTTTTTCATTGTCATTTGCTTATCGGCTTCCTCTTCTATGCTACAGCAGTGAGCATAGGTCCCATAACTTTGCATTCGAATTAGCATCATGTGTTCTGGTTTGTTTGCTAGGAATACCGAAACCAGTGTGGCTAAGGCATCCACTATTTGGTTGTCTTCTTTGGGAATATATATAAAGGTAATTTCTTCAAATTCCTTCATTAGCCCCATGATCAATTTTCGGTACTCAATCAACTTTATGTCCTTTGTTTCCCATTCTCCACAAAGTTGGTAGACCACTAACGCTAAATCCCCGTATACTTTCAAGATCTCTATCTTTCTTTCAATAGCAGCTCACAGGCCCATGGCACAAGCTTCATATTATTCCATGTTGTTGGTACAAAGAAATTCTAACTTGCTTGTGAACGGGTACTGTATATTATTTGGAGAAATTAATACGGCTCAAATTCCACGTCCAAGGGCATTAGCTACTCTGTGAAAATACAATTTCCAAGTTTCATTATCGAGGATTCCAATTTCCGTTGTGGAGATGTTCATCACATCCTCATATGGGAAATCAAAGTTTAGGGGCTCATAATCTTCTGATGCACGTCTGGCTAGGAAATATGCTATAGCACTTCCTTTTATCGCCTTTTGGCTCACATATACAATATCAAATTCTGACAAAAACATTTACCAGTGTGCCAGTCTTCTAGTCAATGCTAGCACTTTCATCATAAATTTCAACGTATCAAGGTGGGAAATTACCCATGTAGTGTGGTACAACATATACTGTCTGAGCCTACGAGTTACACAAACCAAAGCACAACATAACTTTTGAATTGGCGGGTACCGTACTTTACATTCTATAAACATTTTGCTCAAATAGTAGATAGCTCTTTTTTTCTTTCCCGTATCATCGTGTTGCCCCAACACACATCCCATTGAATTCCCATAGACCGTCAAATAAAGGATGAGCGGTCTACCTAGAACTGGTGCGACTAATATTGGAGCATTCATCAAGTACCTTTTAATTTTATCAAATGTCTCTTAGCATTCTTCATTCCACTCTCCAGGGTTATTCTTTTTAAGCAACTTGAAGATTGGATTACATTTATCGGTTAATTGTGAGATGAACCAAGAAACATAATTCAACCTCCCAAGGAATTTCCAACTTCTCTTGGTGAGCTGGGTGGTGGCAAATTCTGAATGACCTTTACCTTATCCGGGCCTATTTCGATTCCTTTTCTGTTGAAAACGAACCCAGGAGTTTCCCTGGAGTTACTCCAAAATTACATTTGTTGGGATTGAGTTTCATCTGGTACCTCCTCAATCTCAAAAATAACTTTCTTAAGTTCTGAATATGTTCCTCTTCGGTATGGGACTTGGCAATCATATCATCCATGTACACCTTAACTTCTTTATGCATTATATCGTGGAACAAGGTAACCATTGCTCATTGATAAGTCGCCCCGTCGTTCTTTAATCCAAAAGGCATCACTTTGTAGCAATATGTGCCCCATAAAGTTATGAATTTTGTTTTGACCATATCCTCCGGATTCATCTTTATCTGGTTATACCCCGAGAAACCATTCATGAAGGAAAACCATGAATGTCCTGACGTGTTGTCGACCAGAATATCTATGTGTGGAAAAGGAAAATTATCCTTCGGACTGGCTTTATTCAGGTCTCTACAGTCTACACACATGCTTACCTTCCCATCTTTCTTCGGTACAAGGACTATATTGGCCACCCATTATGGATACTAGGATACTACAAGAAAGCCAGCATCAATATGCTTTTGTACCTCTTCTTTTATCTTTAGTACCATTTCCGGTCTCAATCTTCTAAGCTTTTGCTGAACCGGTTTACATTCTAGCCTTATGGGCAACTTGTGTATCACCATGTCATTATTCAATCCTGGCATGTCTTGGTAAGAATAGGCGAAGACATCTTTGAACTCTTGCAACAAATCAATCAACTTTTGCTTTTCTTTTGACGAGAATGTCGTTCTTATCTTTACCTCTCTTCTGACTTTATTTGTTCCCAAATTGAGAACTTCTAACTCTTCTTTATGAGGTAAGATCTACTTGTCTTCCTTTTCCACCAACCTTAGTAATTCTTTAGGGATTTCACATTCTATTTCATCCTCGATTACATTGACTCCCATTAGACACACTGGCCGCCCAAGATCTACTCCAAGATTAGGTTTAGGATCATTCATGCAGTCGATAGTTAAAGACCTGCAAAGGAAATAATAATATATTTGGAAAGAATGTGAAAAAAATTTAAAAAACATGTTTGCCATTTGTGAATCAGCATGAAAGCATCTTTATTAAAATGGACAAGTATAATGGCCCTTTACAGATAATCCTTTATACTCGCGAGCAAAAGTATAAGGTTGTTCGTGGCATTTACTTTGTCTTATTCTTAGCTACTAGAGGAAGGTCTTCGAATATCCAGTTATTCAGTATTTTGCCTGGGAAACATGGCCGAATATTTTCCAAAAGTTCTCCAAGTCTAGCTCCTTTAAAAATTCCTCCAATGAAGAGCCCATCTAGATTATTGCCGAAGATTTCTTCTTCATGCAGCATTGCAGTTTCTTGATTGACTTCTTCAAGTTGTTTTTCGACATTCTTAAACCCCCGCGACCTGAAAATCTTTTTCATATCAAATGAGGTTACCATTCTAAAAGGAGCTTCAATTCCCAGTAAACGAGCCTTCCTCTGCTATGCTCTTCTCTTCAATTCTCTCAATCGGTCTTGCACACTTGGCTTGAATCCCAGTCCGAAATGGTCCTTCTTCATGATGACGGGCCTCGGACGTAAGCACCCTTGCAAGTGTCTCCCTAGTCCCTTTCCAGTCTTTGCGCCCCTTTCTAGTGTCTCTCGCACAGTCATCTTAGTGCAATTTGATAACCTTGGTCGCGGGAATGGCTTACCCTCAGCAACAAAGGTTGCGTTCACAAATTCTAAAGCCCGAAAAAAGCAATCAAGGTGTTTTCATCTGCTTCAATATACGGGGCATCAGTGGTTATTGAAGCAATAATGTCTTCCTCCGCACCAGCACTGACCAGCTTCCCCTCTATCACAAATTTGAGTTTTTGGTGTAGGGACGACGAGACTGCTCTCGCTGAGTGAATCCGAGGTCTACCCAACAAATAATTGTATGTAGGCTTAATATCCATCACCACAAAATCTATGTTGTAAACTTTCGGTCCAATCAGTAATGGTACCTCAATATTTCCCAACACATCTTGAGTTGTTCAATCAAAGGCCCTTACAGTATTCTGGTATGTCTTCATGTGAGAGCCATCAGTGGGAAATCTTTGCAGAGTTGCCATTGGCATAAAATTCAAGGCCGACCCATTATCTATTAGGACTCCTGGTAACACATAACCTTTGCAATGTGCGATGATGTTCAAAGCCTTCACAAACCCCATTCCTCCTTTGAGAATTTCATCATCAGTGAATGTGATGTAGTTGTCAGCAATAATATGGTTCACAATTCTGTCTAATTTGTTCACGGATATATCATTTGGTACAAATGTCTGATTGAGCACCTTTATTAAAGCATTGCGGTACCCCTCGGAGCTTAACAATAACTCCAAGACAGAAATTCTTGCTTGTTGTCTCTTTAACTGCTCAACTATGTTGTATTCACTGTGTTTCAAAAACTTCAAGAACTCTTGTGCTTGTTCTTTTGTTACCGGCTCATTTATCTTTTGAGCGGGATCCTCTCCAAATATCTTTTCACGTACTACCATAACCTTTCCTTTAATTTTCTCTACTTCTTTAAGTACTTCAAGAGAAGAATAGCATCTACCACTTCGGGTAAAGTGTCCCATCTCCATTACTACCTCTGTGTCGGGTAGTTTATCCTTCTTTTCTTCTAGCTCTTCTTTTGTTTCATCTGTTGACTTTGTCTCCTCTTGCGATTTTTCTTCTCTGGTATGGTCACATTGGTTGTATAATTCCAGGGAACCTTATGGGTACTTTTGAAAGAGAATGGTGCAGGAGATAAGATCACAACCTTCGGAGTTACTGTCACTTTTGCGCTCGACGAACTTCCAGCCTTAGGTCTAACAGAGACAACCAGAGGCTTATGAACCCCATATTTAACTCTAGAACACCTGGAGGTGCACACCTCGACTTATTTCCTCATTCTTGCTTTCTTAAAGAATTTAATTTCCTTATTATCCATCATCTTCTGGACCAGGCTCCTGAACACTTGGCGATATTGAATCTCATGGCCACATTCTTGACGATACTCGTAATACACCTCAGATTGTATCTCCATTTTCGCTTTCATGCCTATTTCAATGATCTTAGCGTTATATAATTGTTCAAATAACCATTTCAACGGAGATCTGATTTCTGAAACATCAGTTTTCAACCATTTTGCTTCATCATCTTCTTCTATGGTATTCACCCCTCACCCACCATGACTTGGAAAAGGATTCGATACAATGCTTGGCTCATCAAATTTCAAGATTCCATTGTTGATCAGATTATGTACCACATTTTTTAATGTCGTGCATGTCTCAATCGAGTTTCCCAGTATCCCAACATGAAATTCACAATGGGCATCAATTTATACCATGGAGGGTAAGGAGGCTGCAGGGGCATCACGTAGTATGGCCTTACAAAATCTGCTTGATACAACCGGGGATACAAATCAGCATATGTCATCGGAATGGGTGTAAAATTCATCCTATCATTTATCGGCCCACACGAATCTTTCTTGTTCGAATTTTGTGAGTTTCCAGCTGCTGTACCAGGTGAAATAATAGTCACATTCTTCAGAGCCTCATATGCACTTTTATTGTTCACTTCATTATCCTTCCTCTTTTAATTCCTCTGAGAGCTCTCTCCACTCTCAACTGGCCACTTTTAATTGCAACTTCTATCAACTCTCTAGTCATCACAATATCAGCAAAATTTTGAGTAGCATTACTGATCATCTTCTAAAAAAGTGGCCCTCTCAAAGTTTGACAACCTCACTTTCCATCAGCGGAGGTTGCACTTGAGTTGCAACATCTCTCCATCTTTGAGCATATTGCTGGAGCGTTCCATCACTCCTCTGCTCCATGCCTTGTAGCATAACTCGTCTAGGAATTATTTCTGTCGCATGTTTATAATGTTTTACAAAGGCCCTTGAAAGATCCTTCCATGATCGAATGTTCACACAACTGCTGAACTAGTTAAACTATCTTGGAAGAAGTGTATCAGTAACTTCTCATCTTTCAAGTGAGCAGCCATCTTCCGGTAGTACATTGTGAGGTGAGCTTTTGGGCAAGTAGTCTCATCATTCTTTTCAAAATCTGGGGCTTTAAATTTCGGAAGAATTATCAAGTCATCCACCAAACTCATTTCAACAGCACTTGGTCCCATCTCATTTGCTTTCTATAACTCCAGCAAACGGTCTTCTAAGGCTTTGCAGGGCTTCTCGTACTTCCTTTCAATCTTAGCACAAATCTTTTCTATCTCATTCAAAGTGTTCAGATCCGGGACCTCTTTGTCGCTTCCAAAATTTGCCCCAACATGCACTGGGTGACTAGGCGTCGCTCATGCCAGGTTGATGTGGACCTTCTTCGTAGGAGGAGGCTTTTCGGGTTGCATTCTAATGTAAGATGTGGTCTCGGCCTGGTCATTCATGTCATTGGAAGCACCTTCAAGCATTTTAGCTTTTCCAAACTCCTTTGGTCCTAATAGAGCAGTCAGTTGGTTGATAATCTATGTCTGTGTATGGGAAAAACAGTCCTTGATAGATTGCTCTATTCTATCAAAGCGGTTCTGTGTCTCCACCCGATCGTTCTCCAAACTAGCAATTCAATCCTCAACAGCCATGGCTTTAAAGCGTAGGCGAGTTCCGTTTGAATGCGATATGATTGCGACTTAAAGCAAACTACCATTAAGCCTTTCCTTTATTAAATTCTTTATTTTGCAATATATTATGAAGTTTTAAATGCGTGAATTCATGAGTGTATGCATGAATGCAAAAAGAAGGCATCGAATTTAGGAACTAGTCTTTTAGAAACATTCATTTGTCCGAAAGTTCAGATGAAAAGAAAAGATAAATTTCCTATAGGAAGCTACTAGCCCTAATTCCTAAGTTGACCAACTCGTGCAGTAAGTGAGTGATAACCTCTCCACTTTCCAGCTCAACATTAGGTTGCTCCAACAAACTTGTAGATTGCCTTAACAATATCTGGACGTACGAGGCAACACTCCTAACCTGTTTCTTGAAACTCACCAATTTATCATTCTGGCTCTGAACCGTGCGTTGTGCCGCTTCATGCTTGTCTTTCCATGCTCCACTTTCTACAACCAACACTCCTTCATAACCTACAAGTTTTTCCTTTAGATCATGTACAACATTCTTTAACCCTGTTACCTTTTTCTGTAGCCCTTCTTTCTCTCTCTACCTGAACTTTGTCCTCATTGTGATACTTTCTGATTAGTTGCTCTAACTGTGTTATTTGACTTGTTAGATCAAAATTCCTAGCTTGATCCTCTTCCAGCTTCTTTTTCACCTTATTGCTCGATTCTTTTCTTGACCGTGATTTCTTGTCATACATCTTTTTATAATCGTCTTTGTCCTTGGTCATAGCATCTAGTTTCTCCAACAAACTCTTCACCACTTTTCTTGTTCCTCCCTTTTATTTTGCTTTATAGTCATTGTGCAATTCTTGCAACTCATTCAGATCACGACTAATCTGCTTGTTTTGTTCCATCAGCTTTTTTCTTTTCCCTCATACATGCTTACCTCTAGCTTCACTATAGTCAGCTCTTCGGTGAGATCACTAATTCCCTTTTCATACTTCTTCAGATCCAAATCACGATCATGCTTGAGTTTTTCTAAACCTGAGGGTGCTTCCTTAGCAGAATAAGTAGAGGAACTAGCTTTTAGCGGCCTTTCTTGAAATGTTCTGTCGTTGACCCTTTGTGCTCTCCATTCATCGTATCTCGCCATCACTTCCAAGTTTTGATATGGCTGGACCCTTCTTGGTGTTTCCCATGCTTTTGCAGTTTGAATTATTGACCCTTTGTAGTCGTTCGTCTTGTGTGCGTATTCAAACTTTGCCATTCTTGCAGTAGCTGGTATGAATTGTCTTAATCCAAACTGTCTAGATACTAACAAGGGACAGTAGGTCGTTCCTCCCCAAATTCCTAGCAATGGGACCCAATCTATGTTTTCGCACCGGTATAAGAAAGTTGTTCCTCTATTCAACCATGGAGCCTTCCATACCACATCAGTGTCTTTCAAGTCCTTGAAGTATTCTTCCCAGTGTCTTTCACTCTTTCTCTCTAGAGGACAGTGTAAAGTGCTCATAAGTCCTATATTTTGTATACATTCCATCTCATATTATTGTTGTTCTTAAGTACATTTTAGGCATAATTAGGTTCATGCATTGCATATTTACAGTATTCTTTACTTTGCCATAATTTTATTGATTATATTTTATTTGGTAAGGAAAAGACGTTGTTTTAGTTTAGTGTGCATTTCAGGGCTAGAAGCTGTTAAGAGGAGGACAGACTAGAGGAGAGGATGCAGAGGTAGTAGACTAGGGAGCTGTACTGATGCAGTTCCAAGCAGAGAAAGCCGCTGCCGAGGACCTGCCGCCACCATACCATCCGCCCAGGGTAGCAAGCTGAGGAATTGGAGAATTAGAGTGCAATCTGTAGAGCAGAAAATCCTAATTCCAACGATGCTATCCACTCAATTTTCTGACGCATGGAGCAGCAAACAGAGCCACCGAAGGAGGAAATCAAGATAACTTATGGTGTAAGGCAACGAGAAGGAGTTCACATTCAACTCAAGGAAGTCGGAATTAAAGGTTGCATTTAACGCAAAAGCTACTTTGAAGACTTCTACTCCAAGGAGGACTTGACCTAGCTAATGCCTATATATACTTGAAATATTTTGAATTCAAAACAACTTAGGTTTTCCATTAGGCATAGTTTAGGTTTTCTTGCCGCCACTTATGTTCTAAATTCTCTTTTGGGTTTGGGTTATGTTGTAAACTAGTGTGAGAATGGTTGTTTAGGGATTAAGTTTGTTTTTGCAAAAAAACTTCAAGGCTTGCTTATTCCATGCTCTTCATAGTTTTCAATTAAGTTCGAAAGATTAGTTGTTAACTATCCATTTGTTAGGTATCGAGAGAGTCGAACTCACGAAAGGGTAAGTACGATCCTCATCCTAATCAGGTGTTGATCAATTCGGCCTAGACATAGGTACGAGTTTAAGGCGGCTAAAAGAGGATGAACCAAGGTTGTTGTCTTTGCAAGATTCACGTCATGACGGGTATCATCTGCAGTGGGCAACAACAATATTCTGACTTAGACATAAGCGAGATCAATATCGAAGCGTTCTGTCGAGCCTTGAAGGTCTGCCGAGTTTACCGCCGAGCCAATCTTCCGTTCCACTGTCGAGGTAGCGAAAGTGGCAAAGCAGCCAATTTGCCATCCTCCGCCGAGGTAGCAAAGTCTGGCAGCGCAAAGCATCTTAACCTATTCAACGCAGTTTCACACTAGGGAGCAGCATAATCTGACCTATCCTACCACCATGATCTTTTCTACCAATTACTTGTGTTTTATTTACTTTTAATTCTTTTATAAACTAAACTTCCTTGTGCATTTAATTTTCTTCGTGCAGGAATTACAACTCGAGTAAGCTGTCCAATCCTTGTGGGAGGCGATATTTTTTATACTATAACTTGGCAAGAGTGTGCACTTGCGCTCACATTTAGAGAACACCCAAACGCTCTACAAGTTTTTGGCGCCGTTGCCGGGGATTGGCAACAGTAAATTCATTTTTATATTTCTGCCCTTTTATTTTTATTTTCATTTTATTTTAGTTTTTTTATTTTTCCATTATATTCGAAAAAAACTATGTGGGAAAGTGCTTATTCAGGTGCCCCACGAGTTAAGGGCATCAATATTTGGGAAATTTCTTCCGAATTTTGTGAAGGCAATCATGCATTCGAAAGTTGCCCTCAACTTTTTACAACAGACATGTCGAGGAAAACCACACAGGGATGGTTTCCCTCAGATCCAAACGATGAGATCACAACCGCCAAAAAGGGCTGGACCAGAAAGGTCCGCCTGCAAATGATGCAGCCCCAGGAGACAGAACCAATCACTCCGAGCCAGCCCTCCGCCGCCCAGCCAGCTACACCGGCAGCCCCAGACAGTACTGACACTGCCCAGCATAATGAAGTCATTGCCCTGCTCCGCATTCTTATCGACAACAACAAATGCATAGAGCAGCAGCAATTGACATTCATGAAGTACGTGGGGGTAGGTCCAAGAGGCCTTTGTGGCCTATCTTCTTCAGAAATTCCCAAATGACGACCCCACCCTGAGAACCTAGAGAAGGAACACCATCAGAAGCAGATGCCCGCCACGCTGCCTTCCGCCGCCAGATGCCCTCTCCAACACATTACCCGTCCTATTCCGCCACCTCCGCTTCCAACACGGTGGCAGACACTCCTGAGAGGCACCGACAATATTGCTCTCCTGCCCACATAGCGGAAAAATTGGCCAACAACTCCCAGTCCAACGAGGTTGAGCAGCTGATGGCAGCAACATCAGAACCCATGGCGACAGAGGATCCACCGGTAGAACCAATGGTAGAAGCAACCAGAAAGAGAAAGCGGCACATCATCTCCACCGAGCTAGAGGAAGAAGAGTATGAATCCGAGCCAGACCAAAGTGTAGCTCCTCCCCCCACTCCTAAGAGAGTTCAGCCATCGCGGACAGCAAAGATTTCACCTGCCAAGTCTGCCGCCCGGACACCTGCCAGCCGCCGTCTTGTTATCCAATTTTCATCCTCTTCCTCATTTTCCAAGAAGACCCCAGCTTCTTCTCAGCCCTCCGCCAACTTCTAGCGTTCTTTCTTTTCTTTTCTTTTCTTTATTGGTTATTTTTATGTTTTAATTATCTTTCTTGTATTTAATTTTTCTGTTTTCTTTTGTAATTTATTTTATGCATTGAGGGCAATCCCCATCTCGAGTTTGGGGGGTACCTCTCATATTTTTGTTTAGGCATATTCTAGTAGCATATAGATTGCATAATGTACATGGCTTAAAAATTAAGCAAAAAAGAAAAAAAAATTGGTAGAACTTGTGCCTATGATAGGATAGCCGACTTTAAATTTTTCGCACCAATTAAAAAGAACTTAATTTTGGGGAAAGCATGAAGTAAACTTAGAATTTTTCTATAATTGCCAAAAATTAAAAACACTACTGTTACTTGCTGAATCTGTTAGAATTTCTGATAAACATTGCCTGCTTGAATTATTTGTAAATTTCTAACATGATTGTGGGAAGCTGCCGCGGTAAGCAACAAACAGAAAAAGAAGCACTACCACGACAGGAAAGAAATTTTTATGATGTCTTTCCCTAGAGGTGCCCGAAATCGGCTCTACGAAGAATCATGGTCAAGGACACTCCGCTGCTATCAAAGTCTATGAATCTGAAAATTCTTGAAGTGACAGAGAAATTAGCATGAGTGAATGGAAGTCTTCACGGGATGACTCTGCTCAAAGGGTTCGAGGTTTTGTAGTTTGCTCCTATCTTAATTTCAGACATAGAGAGTAGTTGTGATGAGCTGAAGCTCTTACTGCCATGATTAAATAATTGTTCTTAAATATGGTACCTCGACAACAACCTTATATACCATGACAGGATCCTTGTTTACTTAGAATATTCTTCAGACTCAGCCTGTACACAGTTTCTGCACACACTACACTGGCATTGTAGTTTAATTCTGAGGCAATTTATGCTCTTCTCTTCTCACTAATCTAATGTAGGTGCCACGGCCTCGAGGTGTTAAATCAAGTTTAAAATAGGTTTTTCTTTCTGATGAAGTTCAAAGGGCAAGTATGTTTAGGTTTGCATTTCTTGAGGACAAGCAATAGTTCGAGTTTGGGGGTGTGTAAAGTGCTCATAAGTCCTTTATTTTGTATACATTCAATCTCATATTATTGTTGTTCTTAAGTACATTTTAGGCATAATTAGGTTCATGCATTGCATATTTACAGTATTATTTATTTTTCCATAATTTAATTGATTATCTTTTATTTGGTAAGGAAAAGACGATGTTTTAGTTTAGTTTTCATTTCAGGGCTAGAAGCTGTTAGGAGGAGGACAGACTAGAGGAGAGGATGCAGAGGCAACAGACCAGAGAGCTGTACTGATGTAGTTCCAAGCAGAGAAAGCCGCCGCCATACCTGCCGCCCAGGGCAGCAAGCTGAGGAATTGGAGAATTGGAGTGCGATCTGTAGAGCAGAAAATCCTGATTCCAACGATGACATCCACTCAATTTTCTGATGCCTAGAGCAGCGAACAGAGCCGCCGAAGGAGGAAATCAAGATAACTTACGGTGCAAGGCAACGAGAAGGAGTCCACATTCAACTCAAGAAAGTCAGAATTAAAGGTTGCATTTAATGAAAATGCTACTTTGAAGACTTCTACTCCAAGGAGGACTTTACCTAGCTAATGCCTATATATACATGACATATTTTGTAATTCAAAACAACTTAGGTTTTCCCTTAGGCATAGTTTAGGTTTTCTTGCCGCCACTTATGTTCTAAATTCTCTTTTGGGTTTGGGTTATGTTGTAAACTAGTGTGAGAATGATTGTTTAGGGATTAAGTTTGTTTTTGCAGTAAAACTTCAAGGTTTGCTTATTCCATGCACTTCATAGTTTTCAATTAAGTTCGAAAGATTAGTTGTTAACTATTGTAATCACCAATTTTGTCCGGGGTGTTAACCCGTTTTCATCTTTCATAATAACGGGTTTTGTTTAAAAAAAGAGACAAAAATATTATTAGTAATATATATATATATATATATATATTTGGTGCTATTGTTTTTATTTGTTTGGTCATTGTTATTAGATTACAAGGAAAAACCCTAAATATTATTAATATATCTTATCACATTCCCATCTTATTATGTTAACATATTATTATCCTTATTATTACTACTATTAGTGTTATTAATATTATTATTATTCATGTTATTACTATATTATTAACATATTATTACCTATTACTATTATTATCAGTGTTATTATTATTATTATTACTATTATTATTATTATTATCTATTATTACTATATTATTATTATTATTATTAACACTATTGTTATTATTATTAATATTATGAAACAATTATGAAAATACAAAAATAACACAAATAACAGCCAATTATAATAATAAGCTCAAGTTTATTAATAATAAAGTCCATTTACAAACTTTAAAAAAAAGCCCAAAACAAATATTAATTACAAGGCCCGTTTGGGCCCAACCTAACTAAAAAACCATAATCTGATAGTCTCTTTGTTCTTGCAACCGCTCAACCCCAGCCGTCAGATCTAGATGAAGATCTGACGGTCCATATCCAATTTCAGATAGGAACCTTAGAAGCCCCCTCAAGTCCTGGCGCCGCAGGATCTCAACCGTTAGATCGGGCTCGCAATCAGACGGTCAAGATCGATCCCCCCACGCGTGTGAGATCCACGCATGACCGTCCATCTTCTCCACGCGCACGTACGAGGTACGCTCGCGCCTCTTTAGCTCCCACGCGTGCGTGCAATCCACCGCTTGCCCATTCGGTTCCCGGACGCGATCCGTGCAACCACGTCGGCCACTCCGTCTCCTCTAGTCCCCTCTCCAGCTGTCCTCACATGCATGTAAGCAAAAAAGTCAGAAGAATGCAACAAAATACCTGGAATTTCAGAGTGGCAAAACAAACAAAAGATCAGAGGGTGAATACAAACAAATGAGGCAGAACCAATAGGGATTTTTCATTCGATTTTATGTAATCTGAAAAAATGTAATTTCGGCGTTATAAAACCCGAAACCAAACCATTGTAAAGGGGATCATTCAAAAAAAAATCAGAGCAATAGAGAAGCAACAGACCTCAGATTTCAGAGGTATTAGCCTCATTCATCTTTATTTCATTTCGAAGCAAAAAAATAAAATAAAAATAGAAGTTAGGGTCTCGTTTTTACCTTCTTCGTTTCGGCTTCTTCATCCCTTTGCTCGCCGGTGATAAGCCCATGCTTTTCTTCTAGAATAACGGGGTGAATCGGTGATGAGGCTAACGTCGGAAAGGGTTTGTTTTTTTAAACTGTTTTGGTCTCAGTTTTTTTAAAGGGGGAAAGGATTTTCGTTTTTGGTTTCGAAAGGTCTTCGAAAAAAGGGGTTCTTTTTTATGGCTTTTTAGGTCTCCGACGCCGGTTAACGGCGACCAGAACGACGTCGAGAATGGGGTTTTCAGAGAGAGGGGTGAGAGTCTCTGGGAATTAGGTTTAGGCTAAAAAAGGACTGAAATGTTTTTTAACTCAGTTTTTATAGTTTTTTATGTTTTAAAGATGGGTTAACTACGTTTTAAATCCCTTCGTGTCCTTCTAATTGCACCGCGAGGGCTTCCGCATCCTAAAACCCTCTCCGTGGTCCTTACACCTTTTCAAATGTTTTTAATCTCATCCCTGTTTTGTTTTTGGTTGATTTTCGAGTGGTCAAATCACCATTTTGGTCCTTTTAAGTTTCCGTTTCTTTTTAATTTGGTCCCGTTTCACGTTTTAATTAGTTTTTAGTGGGTAATTAACTGTTTTGGTACATGCGTTATGCATTTTCCTTTTTTGTCTCATATTACATTTTTTAATTTCAGTCCCTGTTTTATTCATTTATTTTATACATGTTGGCTTTAATTTTATTATGTTGATTATTACATTTTTATTGATATGATATATGGTTTTATGTGTATGATATTGTCTTAATATGTCTGCAACGTATGGCTTAAATGTGTACACGACTTAGTTTCTTTTATTGCTCGAATATATTTTTTGTGGCATGCATCTTAAATGTCATTTCATGTGACTTTCAACATCCTAATTTGCATAATTATTAATTTTAATTATAAAAAGGAGGTACTTATTCATTCACGTATTCGGGTCGAGATATCCTAGCTTATTGGATACATCCCGAATATTCAGATTAATTTGCATCGTCTAAAGGTAAAATTCGTAAGTAAAACGAACAAAACCATGACATCATATTTTATATGCTTGCATCATGCATAAAGGTGACGTACGAGATCTGAACCCTAAACTAACACGGCAGTTAGACTTATATGATGTCGGTTTAGTATTTGGTCCGGTGTACCGTCATCCTTTTTAATTAAATGTCGAATTAATTTCAAATCACCAATTTGATAAAGCTCGTATAATTAAAGTTTAATTTTCGATTAAGAACCCATAATTAAATTCATTTTAAATCTTAAATAATTTCCATCAATTAAAAGCAATAATTATTTTGGTACCGATTTCCAAGCGTGATGGGGGTGCTAACCCTTCCCCACACGTAACCAACTCCCGAACCCTTTCAAACGAATCTCTAGTTTAGTTTTTATGGTGTCTGACCTACCTCAGTGGCCGATGGCGACTCCAAAGATTTTTAAGGTTTTTCCGAAACTTGAAATTTTCAAAAGAAGTACTCATCTTTTTAATTGATTTTCTGAAAATGCAGAACACCCCAAGGTTTTCTTTTAAAAAACCTTATCACAACTATCCATTTGTTCAGTACCGAGAGAGTCGAACTCACGAAAGGGATAAGTACGATCCTCATCCTAATCAGGTGTTGATCAATTTGGCCTAGACATATGTACGAGTTTTTGGTGGCTAAAAGAGGACGAACCAAGGTTGATGTCTTTGCAAGATTCATGCCATTATGGGTATTATCTGCAGTGGGCAACAACCGTATTCTGACTTAGACATAAGCGGGATCAATATCGCAGCGTTCTGTCGAGCCTTGAAGGTCTGCCGAGTTTGCCGTCGAGTCAATCTTCCGTTCCATTTCCGAGGCAGCGAAAGCGGCAAAGCAGCCAATCTGCCATACTTCGTCGAGGCAGCAAAGTCTGGCAGTGAAAAGCATATTAACCTATTCAACGCAGTTTCACACTAGGGAGCAACATAATCTGACCCATCCTAGCACCCTGATCTTTTCTACCAATTACTTGTGTTTTATTTACTTTTAATTCTTTTATAAACTAAACTTACTTGTGCATTTAATTTTCTTCGTGCAGGAATTACAATTAGAGTAAGCTGTCCAATCCTTGTGGGAGACGATGTCTTTTATACTATAACTTGACAAGAGTGTGCACTTGCGCTCATATTTAGAGAACACCCAAACGCTTTACAGACAGCTAGCTATGTGTTCTTCTATCGATGAATACGTGTCGAGATACCTGATTCCCATGTAAGGTGTGTCCCACCTGTGACCACTAAACCAGATTTCTAGTAATTGTGCGCATCCCTAAAACCTTCCTTCTCCTAATTTCTTACAGGTAGTCAACGATCTATAGGTTTCTGTCAAAATGGCAGGCACATGGTTGACTCTTTTCTCTATCCACTCGAACAATGCCACAGTTGACGGGTCAATATGCTCCGGAGTCCTTGGAAATAAGACCAACCCATAAATACACAAAGCGCATAGGCTTCTCATTCTGACTGGCTCATCATTACTTGCCAATATCAATTCTTTAAGGCTCCTCTAGTTGATTCGCTGCCTATCTTCATTTTGATCAGTGTTGTCATTATTAGCCATTTTCTATCCAACCATTCTTTGTTTTTCTAGTTAATGATATTAATTTCTCGATGAAGCTTGAATTGTTGATAGGTCTAGTGTAAATCTTATCACTTTTAATTCTTAGACAGTTAATCAATATCTCATATTCTTCTAGTGTAGGTGTCATGTCCACTTGTTCGAAGGTAAAACAATTGTACGTCAGGTTCCAGAACTGTGCCATGGCCCTAAGCAACTCTTGATCAATCTTTACACTTAATAGCAAGGCTATGTCTCCAAATTCTTTTCTAAACTATTCCTTCATTTCATTATCCCACATCTCTTTTACTTCCGCTAAACATGTAATCTGGTTGGTGTTTATCTTTACCTGACCCTTCATTTTGGACACATCACCTTTACCGAGGCTATCCCCTTTCTCATGCTCAGACCAGGATTTATTCAAAACAAAACAAATCAAAACTCGAGGTAGTATTGTGAATTAATATAAAAAGCAAGTAAATAGATTATCAATTCAGAGAAACACATAATATGTAGCGAAGAAAATAACCAGAGAAATGTATTGAAACCAGTAGCACATGTCCTAGGTTCCTGTCTGGCTCTAGTGGGGTAAGCTTTTAAAAACAAAATGTGAGCTTTGTTCTAGACTCACGGTTCCCAAAATTTTGTTACCGTCTACTGCGACAGTAAGACATCGATTCGGTAGTATAGGTCCCTTATAACGGAGGCGTGGGCCCCACGGTGTATAAGGTTAGTATACCAGAAGAAGATAAAAATCCAAACTCGGAGCCAAAGAGCATCACGTCGGATATTGCCTTTCTCCCACTTAAGGGTGAAAAACTCGGGTCGAGGGTTTATGCATGAATGAAAAATATATCATACACAAACGCTACCCCCATTTTTCCAGAAAATCCATCTAACAATTCTCTTAGAAAAAATTAAATTCATATTAGTGTTCAAAATGCCACATGGAATTAATTAATAGGCCTGACTCACAATTTTATCCTCAGTGGTGTTCCAAGCTGTCGCGACCGTTTGAAGAAAAATAGCATGGCGATTTGAATTTTGGAAATCGATTTGATTTTCATTTTAATTTGATTTTGAAATTAAGGTTTTTTCCATTTTAATTCAAATTTCCTTTACTTATTCTCAAAAATCATTTTGGAGTCGCCATCGGTCACTTTGGTAGACCGGACACCATAAAAACAGACCAGAGATTCTTTTAGTAAAATTCGTGTTCGGGAGTCGGTTACGTGTAGGGAAGGGTTAGCACCCCTACAACGCCCGTTATCGGTACCTTATTAATTTCACGTGGCAATTTGGCATTTCGAACATTAATATGAATTTAATTAAATCTTCAATCGTTAAATGGATTCCATTTCGAATGGGGATATCCTTTTGTAAAAAATACATTTTGGACGAATATAAGTTTTGAAACGTGCAAATATATTAGGACACTGCAATTTATATTCAAAATGTATCTCAACACAAAAGGTTTAATGCATGTTCAATTATTGTCTTGTCATTTTTAAGTAAAAACCTAATTAAGGCTCCATTGATTTAATTAATTAAAATCTATGAATATTATCAAGTTTAGGACTTATGTGATAACACCCAAAAAAATTGGGCACTACAATATTTGTCCTAAATCAATAATATTCCTATTGTTAATGTGACTAATTATTTAATCATAATTCCATTTTTATTAAACTAGCTACAAGTGTTTTCCATTTTCTATGTTCAAATGAAACATTGAATTTCTTACTTAAATACCCCTTGATTAACATCACATTGCAATGTGATACTTATCAACTTAGGATATTTAAGCTTTATTCAACATCCATTTATTTACTATAATGTCCTCTCCTATCAAATTAAATAGATTTAATGAAGGAACTTATTCCAAAAAGGCTCTAATTTTATTACACTAGATGAATCAGGTTCCCCTAAACAAGTATGATACATGTATATTTTTAAAAAACATACATATAAGATAAATAAATATTTGCAATTAAATTATCAAAACTGTAAATGACCAAATTGAATAAAATTAACACTCAAGACATAGTTAAATAGGACTAAATTGAATTACTATTACAATTCGGCTGCTAATTTACAAGGTTCTGGTGACTGAATTGTAAGGAAAAGAAAACTTGAAAGCCCTAAGTAGGAAAATGGGAAAGAAGAGTGCGGATCCTCTACCCGGGTCTGAATCCCTCGCACGGGTCAAGCCAACCCGGTGCCAAAACGACACCGTTTCGATTCGGGTATTTTAACCCTTTCGACCGAGTTAAATCGGCCATTTCCGCAAACACACACTTTCTCTCTCACTTCCCATCAAATTCTCTCTCTCTCTCTACTAGCACCTGTAAACCCAAAAAAAAACCCTATTTTCGATCGAAACCCCTCATTTTCCCTCAAATTCATCCTAGTTCTTCATTTTTCCCGTGTTCGATCCCCTCAAACACATAAAAACTTCAATTTTTCTGATTTTTGGATCAAAGCTCATTTATCCCCCTTGTTCTTGCTCCATTCTTCATTTTTCATCCTTTTATCCAACTTCAACACCTAAACTTTACTAATCCATGTTTCATTTCGATCAAATCCCTCATTTTCCCAAGAACACAAACCATCTTCTTTAATTTTTCTCATTTGATCCTCAACCGACATGAAACCCTAACTTGACATGTTTCCCAGCCGCCGGAGGTGACACCGGCCATCGGCTGTCGTCTCCGGTCATCCTCTTCCTTTCTCCGGTCAACAGAAACTTTCTGATCATCTTCTCCGTTCGAACCTGTACCTGCAGTCATCTTTTCCGGCCAAACTTGCAACTCCGGCCGCCGTGCTTCGCCGCCGGAGCGATTTCTGCCAACCATTTTCCGCTACACTGAAACCCTAAAAACTCTGAAAATACTATTTTTCCGTCCTAAACCCTAATATAAGGCCCATTTCAATAGAAACACCCGTCTTCCATGTCCTAAAGTAACTACCCGAAACCAAAACTCCCTCCTCCTATTATTTTCAACTTCTCTGGTAGTCCTAAACTCTCAGATCTCTAACACCGGCACAAGATAATCATTCGAAACTTATATTTCAGCTTTGTGTTTTGGTCTAGATCTAGGTTTAGGTTACTGTTTTAAAGGTTTTAGACTCGGATCTGACATTTTTTTTGTATTATTTATGCAGGAAAGTAAAAGAAGGGACGAAAATGTACCTTCCGGTAGGTTCGATGTACTCCGGCGACCTTCTCGGCAAGTGATTTCAGCGACCGTTCAGCCTTCTGGTCTGTCTCTTCTGCTTCCCATCTCTTCTCAATCATTTCCCCCAATTAGTTGCGCAATCATGCCCCTAATTAGTTGCTCAATCATTAGTTATTAATTCCTTTTTTTCTCTCCAGGTGGCTATTTTTAGCCGGCTTCATCGCTGACGTCAGCGGAGACTAGGATCCGCATGAAACGGAACGAGCGAATGAATGACCGCCGCGTAAATGTGTTTCTTTGGGGTTTTACCGGTTTTGGGCATGTATTTTGGGCGAGAAAGGCCTTTCGGATAGGTTATTTTAATTTCGTTTGGGCTTTTGGCTATTGTAAATGTAAATGGACTCAAATATATTTGATAATGGACATTTGGACTTTATTTATTTATTATTTAGTTTTGTTTTATTTATGAAGAATATATATATATATATATATATATATATATATATATATATATATATATATATATTTATTTATATACACTCAGACAAAATACGGGTATTATACATGTACATAAGATGCTACAACAATTTAGCAGTTGCATCAACAACTGGTGAAGATAGAGCTTGTCCAGTGATCGATGCAAGTGCGGATGGACCAGCTTCTCTGGGTGTAGACGTACTAACTTCGTCGGCCTCAACCTCATGGAACTTTAACATTTAAGTGAATGTATTTAGCTCTTGCAATATTGAGTTGGTCATACATTTTGTGTACGTCGCTTTCATTGGTAAGCCTCATAATGTAATGCGTTTCAGTTGCCATCAGTGTTGGGATTTTACATTCCATGTAAGAAATTTTCTTGTCTATACGTTTACTAACCTCGTTTGATATCAACTGCAACAAATCGTGGAGTGACATATTGCTGGTGATTGTTGAGTCGAAATAGGTTCTAAGAAAATAAAATGTTGCGAAAAACCTAGCCACGAGGGGAGAAAAGTGTTGGATGTTTTGGTGGAATAGACACAATTGGAGTGTGGGTTTTATAGTAAAGGAAAATCACACAAAACTCGCCAAATACTAGAGGCGAGTTTCAAAATAGATCATATTTAATGTTTCCGGGCAGGAGAATTACCACCGCATGCATAAAATAGTAAATACAATCGAATGAAAAACATAAATTCCAAACATAAAAACAGTAAAATTTAGAAATATTGTACAGAATGTAGTCATTATAGTTATCTCAATATCGTCTTGATTTCATGTTAGATTATTTCGGTCGTCCGTGTTCGTAAATAAACCGTTATGTCATGCTTGGTAAACCCATAAATTCCAAATGAATCAAGACCATGGATTTGGACTCATTACACAAAGTTCTCCTTGCAACATGAAGTTTCGCAATACCTTCGAGAAAAAAAGGAATAACGATACGTCACGATGTAAGGAGAACTTTGTGTAACTTGTCTGAACCCATGGTGCGTAAAATATTCTTGGTTCGTTTGGAATTGACGGGAATAACAAGCTTATCTCCTCGGAATGACGTTGCTCCATTTTGACAAGAAATGAGTGAAGATAAAAACTATGTATTTATAGGTATTTTATCGAATCTTTTACCTGCAAAAATATACAGAGGGGGACGACAATGATAAGTGGAACTCGCCTTGCATGCACGATGAGTTCCACTTATCATGTCGTCCCCCCTCTGCATGTTTTTGCAGGCTATAGATTCTTTAAACTTTCTGGCGGAGGGTTTAGGCACATGACGTTTGTAACTCGATTTACATGCAAAGTGAGTTTCGAGTAAAAAGCCCTACTATAAATAGCTTGCAAACATGATGTTCAATCACATAAAATATAAGTTAAAAAATCGAATTTTTTTTTGTATCGTAATGCATTCAATCAAAACAATGGTTGTCTCATGTGTTGGTGAAGCTTAGTTTGATACACGAAGTTCTCCTTTCAACATGATGTGCGCACAGAGCATATGCAGCTGTTAAGGCTGAAAGTGTATTACGTGAACCAACCCGGAGTATCCATCTGTACAACTCGGACTTCACAGCTACATATGCCTTGTTTGCTTACTCTGTGTAGCACGCAATTCACAACACCGATATTCTTTGTCGGTAAAGTGAAGAGGGTCGGAGCCAACTGAATCTCTCCAGATTCTGAGGTACAAGAGGAGGGCGTGCATTGCTCATAATGGGCCAGGGAGAAGTCATATTGTTTGCCCAAATTGTACGTTGATTTACATCACTCTCTCTAGTGATGAAAGGTCAGATAGCTGCATATGCAATGTTCAGTACTCTCTTCTACTATACTAAAGCGGACCAAGGTGAACTTTATTGTAGATCCCCAACTGATGCAGATGAGGAAGCGGTGCATTGCTCGTAATGGGGATGACAGAATTCATATTGTCAGCCTCAATAGTAATGGAAGTTCTTCTTACAGCATGATTGTTCCTTGAAATCACATTGTTAGAATCATATATCATTTATTTGTAACCATTTTGTAATATAAGAAATATATTAATTTTTGTAATACAAGAACACATGTATATATCTATGATACGTCGTGTCCATCGTTCATTCACGCATTCGAAAAATGCTCTGCTTGTTTCTTTGAAAAGCATGCATATATTCGTCTAAAACATGCATGTTTGTTACTTGCAAAAAGGAAATGATTATTACAACTCGTCTTTCTTGCACGACGAGTTTTATTGAACTTGCCTTGCCTTGAGGGTGAGTTCCACCTATCATTTCCATTTATTTTTTTGCAAGTACCACACATACATGTTTCAGACGAATAAATGCATGCTTTTCAAAGAGACAAGTATAACACATATTTCCCTTTAAATAGGCCTGACAATTAATGTTCAAGTATGTAAAAACGGGTCATAAATGTTAAATCTTCTTTTACATACCATATACCATATGTCTATTTCCTTGCACATGTGTCTATCTTTTTACATTTACGAAGATTTTCTTACAACATGAAGCATTCTACAAAGGAAGACGTACAACTACATCATTTGGGGCTTCTTTTCTTGAGACATCTTTTCCAAAAGCGTCAACAACATTGTTGGATAGCAACGATGTCATTGTTGCCTAGGATTTGAGAATGGTGTAAGGCCCCAGGATTATTGTATGGCATGCATATAGATTTCCGCCTTGGAGTACTACATAAAATGCATACCCCAAGGTTTTAAACTTGCTGGACTACTCAGCTCTAGAATTAAGCTGAGGGTATGTTAAGAAAGACTTCGTAAAATGCATCATGGTCTCATCAAAGTTCTTCTTACAACATTATTTATGCTTCACAAATCATCCTCATAGGTCATGCATCCTAGATGTATAGGATGGGGCCTCATGCATTATGGTCCCATCACTAACTGAAACCGGTGTTTCTTTTGCAACTTGTTTATTGAACTCCGACACCGAAACTGCCAAACTAACAATATCATGAGTTCCACCAACGAAGCTCTCCTTACAACATTAGGTATGTTGAGTAAGTATCAGCGTACATATTTCAATGTGAGCCTTGACACGATCTTCTTATCGGGATGAAACAGTACACTAATGCACACATGCGTGCACAACAGCCTCATTCTCTTATAAATGAGGCTGAAAGGAACCATACTATAATAAATGTAATAAATTAGTTCTGGGCTCATAGACTGGCATATATTTAACGTGACTTTTACACCCTTTAGGATGCCTTATATATACATCAATATTAGCACTATTGTAAACATATGTTTCAGTACTATGACGTGAAAGTTAAACAACAAGAAACAATATCCTCAACATACCACAAAATCCATTTAAACATGCCTATGTACCTATGTTTGCTTGTTCTTTATGCAAAAAAATGGCTAGATAGCATTTTTAACGCGATTTTAACACCCTTTCAGTTGGCTTATATGGGTCGATCTTTACACCATTTTCAGTAGATGTTTTAGTACTACGACGTGGAAGTTCAAAAATAGGAAAAAGTATCCCCCAAAATTTGGTTAATTCACCTAAAACATGCCTGTCGAAGCTCCGAATCTTGCCTTGAAAAGCCTACCATGATGACTTCCATAGGGGTCTTTAGCCAACTTTTTTGCCGTGTTAGGATTTTTTTGCCATTTTTGCCACCTAACGTACATGTGTTTATCTATCGTACGGCGTGGTTGTCGTTCTTTCGCGCATTCAAAAAACACTCTCTTCAAAAGCCTACCATGTACTCGCCTGAAAGGTAAGAAATGATAGGTGCAACTTGCCTTACACTCCTGGCGAGTTCGATGGAACTCGCCGTGATTGTAAGGCGAGTTGCACCTATCATTTCTTACCTTCCAGGCGAGTCGCAGGAATTTATGCAGCTTTCAGACGAATCTATGCATCACCTGTAAATACTCGTGAAAAATAATGTTCGACACCACACCAAACGAATTTATGTAGCTTTTAGAAGAATTTATGTAGCTTTCAGCCGATCTTTTGTTTCGTATCACACCAAATGCTACACTATTTTATGTGTGGATTTTCTTCCAATGTGATGATCTATATACTTATTTTTCAACAAAAAGTCATAAGTGTATCTTCAAATTTTCGAAGTTCTTCTTACAACATTATTTACGCTTCACAAGTCATCCTCAGAGCTCATACGTTAAAAGCATGAACCCTAGAAGCCTCATGCTTCAAAGGGATAAATATGACGGTCCTGCCATTGTAAAAGTATGGCATGCGACACCATGCATCATGGTCTCATCACTAACTGAAATCGGTGTTTCTTATGAAGCTTGTTTACTGAACTCCGGCGGCGAAACTTCTGAACTAACAATATCATGAGTTCCACCAACGAAGCTCTCCTTACAACATTAGGTATGTTGAGTAAGTCTCATTGTATAGATTTCAATGTGGCCCTCGACATGGTCTTCTTGTCGAGATGATGCAGTACACTGATGCTCTCGTGCGTGCCCTGTCGCCTCATTCTCTTTTAAATGGGGCTGAAAGAAACCATACTGTTAAGCCACATTGCCTTACAACACTCTAGCAAGAGATGAACAGAAGGATAACTTTGCACCATGAATTACGTACGCAGAATTCACTTACTTAAAATTATTTATGAGTTTGATGGAAGTCGCCGTGAATGTACGGTAGAGTTTTTCTACGAATGTATTACATTTATTTATAACTCTTGTAAACGATAAATTTAATAAATTTATTTCAAAACAAAAACAACTTATTACTTTTATGAAACTAATATTTTCAATTACTTAAAATTCGCTTGGTTAATTTATTTTAAATGTAAAGATAAATCTATGTTGGGCTCGAACGTCGTCAACAAAATTGCAAAATAAATTAGTTCCAATTTTAAGTTCTTCTTACAATATTAAGAAATCAATATACAAAAACTATCTATTAAATTTTTGGGTAAAGTACACAAATGGTCACTAAACTATCTCTAAAAATACAAAATTGTCATAAAACTTTCAAATGTTACATAATGGGCATTAAACTTCAGTTTTTGTTACAAAATGGTCATTGAGCCAGTAACTATCGTTAATTGGGTGATGTCACAATTACAGAAATTTGAATAATATATCATTTAATCCTCCATATTGACACATTTAATCAATTTATTCCTAATTTAACCATCATTATTGATGTCTAAATTGATTGAATGTGTAAATATTGAGGGTTAAATATGTTATTATACAAATTTATGAAACTGACACATCTCCCAATTAACGACAGTTAATATCCCAGTGACCATTTTGTAATAAAAACTAAAGTTTAATGACCATTATGTAATTTTTTAAAGTTTGGTGATTATTTTATACTTTTAGGGATAGTTTAGTGACCATTTGTGTACTTTACCCTAAAATTTTCCATAATTAATTCAACAAAAAACTTCTGTAAAATTAATTTATTAAAAACAAAAGAACAAATATATATTCCTCTTTTAGGCCCTCTTCCTCTTTTCGGCCTTAGGGTTTGTCGGTTTCCCGAGTGCGTTTAGCCATAAAAACGCGACACCCATCGAATTCACCTCTAAATCAGGGTTTGTTCATCGTCGTCATCATTGACACCTCCTCCTCTAATATCCTCACTCTCCCCCTCGTCTATCTCTTCTTCATGATCTGGAGACATACGATGTGGTTGACTGAACATACTCGGACCTACTTTCCCAACATCGCCGAAAAATATAGGACATGATATGGACGTTGTCGAAAATAATGTTTTATTTGACTCCACATCGTGATACTGCATTTCATGGCATTGAGCTTGCGGGACCACAAACTCAGTCACATAAACACCTTTAGGAAAATTACATATTGAACCTTGCACCTGTGATGCAGATCCTTTTCTTTGACTCGCCCAATTACCAGGCATGCCTCTTTACACGTCTGCTTCATATGGAATATGAAAATTCCATGACCCTTGTGTCATGGAAATAGCTTGATCCCAACTCGGGGACCCATATCACGGTTGAAAACTGGTGACATCAAATGCTTGCAATGCTGGTTCTAGTTCTAGTTCTAGTTTAGGTTTCAGTTCTGGTGCCGCGCCTACCACTACATGTACCTCTCCTTCTCCCGGATCTGTCTCATGATGACCCCGTACCAGATGTTGACTCAATCGACGCTTCTTGGGCTTGTCGGATTAAAAGTACATCATCTCGTTCAGCTTGGGTCGTGAAATACAGTTTGTTGTTCGCGGCAAACCACTGATGGTACTCAGAAGTAGAGAAATCGAAATCATTCGCTCGAATGTTTGGATGGCCGGTCCTTTTCACTCTTACCACGTCCGTCAAAGTTTTCCAGTTCATCCAAGATGAGTGGATTAACCGGCAGCGCCTGGTGGAATCCGAACTGCCTAAGGACCCAATTACCGTAAAATATCTCAACAATCGCGAAATGTAGTAACGACATTAAGGAAAACCAATTGTTGGCATCATCATACGCAATATCCGAAATCACCATTTGACAGTCAACATATAAATATAGCATCCATATAAACTATAACAAAATCCTCCATTAAAAAAATCATTCGCACACACACACACACACACACACACACACACACACACACACATATATATATATATATATATATATATATATATATATATATATTAACATAATTTGGCAACTAGAAACAAAAACAAATATTGGATACAAATTTTAAATTACAAATTTGCATTACCTGATCTTGGCAGTAGAGGTCAATCTTTGCTCTTACTTCGAGATTAATTCTGTACGATACACATCCTTTTTGATGTTTTGTCTCCATCTGCATAATAGAAATACATGCATACATTATGGTTTCCCTAAAAAATATTAAAAATAATTATGAGAATGAACATTATTACCTTGTAGCGAGTGGGAATTCATATAGAGGATTGGAAATTGGAGCCATGAATGAAAGCTTGAACCAGGCCCATCATTGAAGCAGCACTAAATGCCCACCAATATCGCCATGCACGAATCTCTCGTTGACGAATGTCTGGGTCGTTGCCTTGCACAACTCTCGGTAAAGGAAAGCTGATATTGTAGATGCCCAACTGAATCTTCTTGCTTCGTGCACAATATTCAATTCACTTGAAACTCATTCTTGAGCCACATCATCCTCACCCGTTTGCCAACTATTTCCCGCCCCATTGGTGCCTTCCCCAAATGTTGCACACAGAGATTCTAGAATATAGTTGTTGCACGCAATGACTGGAAATCCCAAAATTGGGATGTCGAGATGCATAGCAACATCTTGGAGGGTGATTGTGCACTCTCCGCACGACATGTGAAAGGTGTGCATCTCCGGTCTCTAATGCTCCACCAACGCATTAATCTCCTGAGGCACGATGTCAAAATCACAAATCTTCACCGCTTAATTAAATCTGTTTGTCGCTAGAAATCCACAAATTTCTGTGCATGGCAGATCGTTCCATAGAATCTGGGGCTGAAATTGATTCTCCTCCCTATAGAAACACAAGATTTAAATTAAATTACTAACATACCTTTTAGAAACTACAAATTAAAATTCAAAAAAGAAACAATTAATCAATTATTACCAATAAGGCCATGTTGTTCGTGATGTGATCTCCTTCTCGTCTTAAAACTGTCATTTTTGTTCTGATAATTCTCTTCCAAAAAAAACGTTAAACTGTAACAACATAATCGAATAACAAATATTTTTATCAAATAAACTCGGTAGCATCATAATAAAAAATCAAAAAACCGTTACCTTGAATCTTTTGAAATTTTTTGCGTGCTTGATTCCGGGGCTCTACGAAATTTACATGGCTTAACAACAATATCACTTGCTTTGCTCAGTGGCGGAAGATAATGGTGCCATGTGGGTGCCATGGCCCCCCCAAAATTTGAAAAATTATAATTTAAACCCTTAGAATTTTTAAAAAATTTAATTTAGCCCCACAAAATTTTTAAAAATTCAGATTAAACTTCAAAGTTTTTGAACTTTTTTAATTAAATCCCTCTCATAATTTTTAAAAGTTCTCATCAAGCCTCTCAAATTTTAAAAAATTTTAGTTAAACCCCAAAATTTTTGAAAAAAAATGTAAATTGATCTCTTCAAAATTTTTGAAAATTTTAATTTAAACTTGTATTTTTTAAAATTTTAAGTTGGCCCCCTCAAACTCTACCACCAAGTTCCGCCACTGGCTTTGCTCGAACTAAAGAAGTTGAAGAATATTTCGGTCATTTTTTTCAAGTTACAATTTTCGTTGTGTGGAGTGGAAGGTGGTTAACCCATTCGAAACTTGCCCTACCCCTACGACGAGTTCAATTTAGTATTAGGTTAATCACACGATTAAGATTTTAGCAGGATTATAACTTTAGAAAAAAATTGAACTCGCTTGGGTGCTACGACGAGTTTAAATAAAAAAGAATATATTTTGTGAACTCGCCTTAGTGGTGCGGCGAGTTTACTGTAAGGGTTCTACTCTGGAAAATTTAGGATTATGGATCATGCTTTGGTCATAATAAGATTTAAAGATCCTATATATGTCCTTAAGCCAACATATTAGGTCATCGTATTGTAGACCAAACCATAATTAAGCTCTCTTTCCCTTTATAGTTAAAGAAAATAACAAAGATAATTTAAGGCTTGGTTTGAGTATTTCTAGATAACAATAATTTTGGAATTATATTTTTTCATTTATGCGTCTATGATTGGACTAATTATTTAATAAATATTGCTAGAATATATTCTCACTACGTCTCGAGAAATCAAATTAATGATAAAAATAATATATCAACGAAAGTTGGTCCAAATGGTAAGCAGCTTGGTATCGTTTAAGAAGGTCTCAAGTTCGAGACATTGTGTATGCAAAAAATTCTTACTGTGAGACTCACCCACCAAAACCAGGTGTGCGACGCGGGTGAGTCCGAATTAAGGGCAACAAAAAAGATAAAAAAAAAATAATGTTAACTATATTGATACAAGATCTATGTAGTCATTCAATTCCTAAAAATTATATAATAAAGTCCATACTATAAATTATATAAAAATATATTAGATAAACTAAGTCTCAAACAGACACATACAAATAATTAATACATAACAAGGCAAAAAGAATCTAAAATGATTTTAATTCATAATTATGTTAAGATCTATATAAAAGAATTATTAATGCATATAATTTATATAAATATATAATATTTTAAATTAACGGAAATTAAACAATTTAAAATGCATCACAAATTCATAATATTTTTCAAATTAAATCATCATAAAATCTATGAAAATATGTAATTAATTAAGATATGATACCGTAAAAATTCTCAAATGTGAATCACAGTAACAAATAATGAAATATGATATATATATATATATATATATGATACGAACTTAACGCGAGAAAAATAATTAAACTAAAATATAAAAACATATACATAAACAAACTATTTTTGAGCATACAAAACAAACTGGGCTTAAATATAAATTTAGGCCTTATTAAAAAAATAAAAAATTAATTTAGCTCTCATGAATTTTTTGCACCTAATTTACCTTTTATAATTCAGATTGCAATCAATTAAGCCTCGTAACATTGATCGTTGATAGCTTTCTAAAGAGCACGTATTTTATATTGATTTATAGATTATTTTGTCCCTACAATAGTGTTTCATGCATCTATTTCTGCATTTTCTATTTATTATCTGCATTTTGTCTAACTCAAGTCATTGTTGCTCTTGTTATACAATTTTCTGCCTTTTTGCGCTGTTGTCGTTGTATTATTAATGTCCCTACAAAGGAAGTTTCATCACTACAGCCAGTTCGACACTGCAGCGGCCAGCTGTCCAGACTGCTAAGGATAATGACGAATCTTTCAGCTGGATTTTCTATTACAATAAATTGTGTACGTCGGATTGTCACGAAAATCACTTGAAGGACAGTTGTCCTTACCTCAGCAGCCTATAAAACAAAACTTTTGGAGGAGAGAGAACATGACTCACACGATTATCATTTTCCTATCATCTTCAACCTTTCGAAGCTTTCCTCCCGTGGTGGCTCAAGCTTTCTTTCTGTAGAACCAAGGCGATGCGAGGTAGAAATATCTGAGGAAAAGAGAATTCATGTGCTGGATAAAGGAAGAATATGTTTATTTTCTTTAAATCTTTCTAGAAATAAGATGTTTATTGAAGCTTTATTATGTCTTGTGTTAATTGATGATGGTTTACCTTTTTAGCTATGTTATAAACTTATTTAAACTTGGATTTTAAGTTTAATACAATCTTATTAGCTTTCTTCTTATTTTAATTGTTGGATGTGAGCTTTGTTTGTATGAGAGTGTTTAATATCATCACTGACATTGAGAGATGCAATGACAGTTCAGATTAAAAAGGCATTACAACGATAGTTTAATGAGGATACAATGAGATTTGATCCACTTGTTCGAGGATGTATAGTTTTGACGAACAATTAGAGTTGTGGTTAATCAGCATATTTGAGTCATCGGTTGAGATTTGAATGAAAGCAAGTAAGTAAGCTTATTACTTTATTTGACGAATGAACCATCGTATGTTGTTGCCTTGTTGCACATGATATTTTGCCAAAGTTGAGCTGAGAGAATCCAAATCTTTTCTTGATATTTCTTTACTCTCATTAAGTTGTTCTTTTAACCTCAGATAAATCTTATATTCAGTTTTTTTATTTTATTTTTCTGTTACAACTACAATTGCACTCAGAATTTTTATGTTTTCATAATTGCTTGCAGTTACATAAGAATTTGACTAAATACCTATCCTTGTGGGATCATGTAACGACCTAATTTCGAGTTAGCAAATCGGGTCTCAAACCCGGGTATTGGGCCTTTATGTTGGGAGTTCAATTAAGAAAATTGATATGGGCCTTGTGGTAAAGAAAAAGAAAAATTAAGATGGAATAATGGATTTTTGTTAGTGATGTTTGAAATTTAAAAAGGGGTTGGTGGGTGGTTGGAAAAGGGAAGACATTATGAAGAGAGAGAAAAAGGGAAAGTGGGAGAAGTGGGTAGAGAGAGTTTTAGAGAGATAAAGTTTCCAAGCCTTGTTTTGCTTCCATTTGAGATGTTGTGGCTCTCATCGCTAGCACTGTCAACTCTGCCTCGTCGAGACCAGTCGATCGGTGGTCGCACCACCGCCACTTACTGAGGTGAAGCTCGAGAAATTTCGAGCCACAATCATCACCACCACAGAGTTCCCCGGCCGAAGATGTGAGAATCTGGAGCTCGCCATCCGATTTTGGCCGCTGCACCCACCGCCGGCCGCGCTTGGGCTTCGTCCTACAATAGTTGAAGCCATCCAAGCCGAGTCGAGCCACAAGCCGGTTGAACCGATTGACCAAGCCGAACTAGCTGGATGACCAAGCCGAACCAGCCTTTTGACCAAGCCAAGCCACTTTTACCATCCATTTACCGAGCCACGCTGACCGTTGACCACATTGGCCGAGCCGTTGACTTTTTTTGGGGACGTGTTTGAACTTGTGGATTAGTTGGTGAATGAGGTTAATTAAAATTTATGGTATTCACATATCTATGAGGATTGTTTAGGATCGAATACCAGATCAAGAGAAGAATTGAGGAGCTGAGTAAGGATTTATCATTAATCGCTTAAGGTTAGTACACCTCGAACTCCTATTATTTCATGAGCATCATAAATGTGATTGTTTTGCGTGTTAGTATCTACAAATTAGGTAGACGATGGATATGCATGTTTGGAGACTGATAGTATGAGACTTTATATATGTGTGAGGCATGATGTTGTTGTGAATATGATGAGACTCGTGAAGACATTAGAGACCGTGTAGGGTCGTTTGAGATGCTTGTATAATTGCTTAATGACTGGTTGATTGATTGATAATTGCGATGCCTATTATGTTTGTTTGAAATAAATTAACGTGATTTAGTGATAATTATGCTTAAGGGATATGTAACGCCCTGGTTTTGGGCATAGATGTTTTAGACATCGGACCGGTCGAGAACGGTTGGAATCGCGTAAGGTGATTTAAGGAAATCAAGAATCGGGATAGGATAAAAATGTGGTAAAAATTGATAAAATCCTCTAAAAATATGTTTAAGAGGTTGGTCAAGTCAATTTTATAAAACAGATTTTGGAAATGGGACATTTTGAGTAGTGACCAAATTGTAAAGTTTCAAAACTGGGAAAATGTGATTTTTAATGTAGAGGCCAAAATCTTAGAATCTTTAGGGGGATTTAAGGCAATTTGACCTTTCCTCAATGTGACATGTGTTTTAAAAGGCTTTTCATTAAATGGCTTTAATTGGATTTATATTAATTAATTAAAATAGGTAGTTAATGTGAGATTTTCAATTACGTAACTACCAACTCTTTCTCATTTTCAGCCAAACACTATTTCACTCATCTTTCTCCATAATTCTTTCTCCCAAAAACTCTCTCAATATTTCCTAAACCATTTTCAAGAAATCTTTCCTAGTTCTTCAAGATTTTGCTAAGGAAAACTTGTCATTCATTGATGGAAGCAAGGATTGGAGGTAAATCTCGTTCTCAACATCTAATCAAAGTTTTTTATTGAAATTCCTAAGATATTTGGCTTCTAAATACTATTTTTGGTTGAGTTTTCATTATAGTGTTGATTGGAGATCAAAATCTTGTGAAATTGTGGTTGAAATCTTAATTTCGGACTTGATGAGTTAAGCTCTGTTTTGTGTTGATTTTAATTGAGTTCTAAGTTGATTAATATGTTAAAATGAAGTGTTGATAACATAGATCTCGAAATCCTTGAGTTTCTTGGTTGATTTAAGTGAGTTTTTGAGGTGAAATGGTGGAATCTTGATTGCTGGAGGTATAAGGTTGGGTTAGGTTGTTTGTTAGATGTGTTTTGGTGTTTATAATGTGTTGGAAGTGATGTATGTTGGCTGGGCTTGGTTTAGGAAGCAATCAATTGAGTTTTCGGTTGTTTTGGATGTATATTTTGGTGTAGTTTGAGTGAGCAACGAGTTTGTGAATTGTTGCTGGTGTTGGAATGCATTTAGATCTCTGTTTTGATGATGTGAAAACAAGGGATCTTGATCCGGAAGCAAACGAGGTGTTGTTGGAGGCTCCGGAAGAGTGATTTTTGTGTCGGCAAGCAAGGCTTCGCGTATCGGTGAGTGGAAATGCAATTTCCTGCTTTGTAACGCTTTGAGCGTGGTCTTGGGAGCTTAGCGTAAGTTTGATACACTTAGCTAAGCTCAAGAGTAAGTGATTCGGAAATCCCTCTCTTGGAAATGTACTATGTTTGATGAAAATGCACTTGAGTTAAGTGTGGATTTGTTTACTGTTTTTAAGCATGTTTTAAGCATGAATGTTGCTGGATTTTAATGCCATTATGTTAAGGATGCACTAGGTAAGTGATCCTTGGTTTTCATGTGTTGAATGCATGTGATGTTAAGCATAATATGCTTGTGGAAATGGCATTGTGTTTATGCTTGTAAAACAGTGGATTAACGAGGTTAAATGATTATATTGGCAAGTGATGGAAATGGTTTTTGGTTGTGTTAATCGGATATAGTTAGCCAGCTATAGGTTTGGGTGCACCGTGAAAAAAGTTGGCTTGGATGTCGAGGGGTTGTGATAGTGTCGTAATCTCCATCCAAGTACCCTAACGATTGAGGCTAAGACCACAAAGGTGAATGGTTTAATTCCGCATGTGAGTCTTGTGTATGAATCTCGTACTCTCGTTAGTGGAATTATACAACTACCGATGAATGATGTTGAGGGGTTGTGATTGTGCCATTAATCTCCATCACGGGTGTTGAGGGGTTGTGATTGTGCCATTGGTCTCTACCTTGTGTAGTCCGGTAGTATGTATGAAGCGTGTGAGACAACGCTTGTAATCCGCATATCCGATTGTGTCTTGTGTTGATATGGTTTATGGATTATCACTTGCGAGCCAATATAATGTAATGATTAATGTTAAGCATGGGATGCTTGTAAATGATGCAAGGATGCATGAGATGCTTGGTGAAGCGTGAGCAAAGGTTTATTTGCTGATTTAAATGTCGCATATGAGCATGGTTTTAGAAAGTGCATTGATGTTCTTGAATGGACATGTTTTATGTAAAGGCATGAGATATGAAATGGTGGTTTTGCCAATGGTGTGAAATGCATTGATGAATGTTGCATAGCGGTCCTCACTAAGCTTTGTGCTTACGCTCTTTTGTTTCATCAATGCAGAAAACTAGGCATTCGAGGTAGCAAGTAAGCATGGGGAATCCAAGCTTTTAATCTTGCAAAGTATGTGGCTTTACTTCGGTGTAATAAAAGGCAATGGGTGGGATTTATACTTTGAATGGTTGAGGATGTTTCCCTTTACTTTGAGCATGTTTGACGGTTTATCCTTGAGTTGTAATTGGCCATTATGGTTTGATTTTGGATGTGAATGTTGGTTTTAGCTTGTTATGGCTTTGGTGGACTAGGGAGCATGCCTTTAGTATCTATGTTTGCATGTTGGATGCCATGTCGTAGCTAATGCCTCAAAATGATGACCGTTGGTGTGTATCTATGTTGTATGCATGTTGTGGCACGTCCCAGGAATGTTTCGAATATGAAAAGACGTGAAAAACCAACAAAATCTGCTGTTGCGGGGCAAGGCGTATCAGAACGCCCTTGCCTGTTTCAGAACAGAGGCCTAAAATGGCCATGGGGTTTCGGAACGGGTAGGGACGTACCGAAACGGTTTTGCTACTGGAAAGGGGTGTTTCGATACGGGTCTCAGAACGCACCCGAGTATCGAAATAGTCAACCAAGTTTCGAAACGACCGTTTTGGTACAGGGCCATCCGTTTCGAAACGCCTGACCGTTGAGTTTGAATTTGAACTGTTTCAGGTTTATGTTTCTTACATTTTGGTCCCTGAGTTTTGGTTGCTTAATTTAATGAGTTCGAATGATCTGTTTGGGATGAAATTTGACATGATGGCATGTTTTATGATTAATTACGGATCAGTAACATTAAAACTTGTTTAGTCCTTATAGTTTTGGAAATTTACATTTTAGTCCCTAAAAGATGTTATTATGCAATTGAACCCCCGTTTGGGTTCCGTTCGCTATGTCGCTTCCGCTGAAATGTTTTGCTAATCATATAGGCTAATAATGCACATCTAGAAAAGATAAAGAGAAAAAAGGTCGTTAATCAAGGTTGACTTTGGTTTTTCCCGTGTAATCTTCATAGTTCGGGTCGAGCGTCTAGGTCGGGCTAAGGGGGTTACAGGATAAATACTTGATTAAATGATTATGATGTTGGTAATTAATAATAATTGAATGAATGCGTTAATAAACAAACCATAATGACTTTTATAAGCTTTAGGGATTGAATAAGCGTTGTAATATCGTAATTTGAGGAAATTGTACAAACCCGTGAATAGGGTATCGGTACAAACTTTAGCCGTACCGGTACGCGATTGGGATCGTATCAGTACTTGAGGAAATCTAGGATTTCTATTAAGTAATATCAATATCGGTACACGTATGAGTACCGATACCTAAGGGTACTATATTGATACTCGTGTTTGAGTATCGGTACCCACTGAGCAGAATACTCTATAATGCTAATAAAAATATGGAAATTGAATTGGGATATTAATGAGATAATATGGATTAATAGAGATAATTTATGAGGATGATTAATGTACACTTCCATGATAATTAGTAACTTGGTAATCGTTGGGTGACTTAATGGTAATAACAACCGCAAAGATCCTTGGTGGATCGTGTGATGCTTTGTGTTGTGTGGTAGACGTGTCCTTGCTATGTGTCGATATAGACACCTAGATGGTTGGGTTACCATTTTTTGGCGGGATCAGGATACCTAGTGAGAGAAAGAATGTGTTGCAACACCATGGTTAAAGATTCCCGAATGGAGGATCCCGATGCTTAGTAGACGCAGACCTCATTCGAAAATGCTTGATGAGAGATTCCGAGCGTGGGTTTATGTATCCCGATGCTTAGTGGTTGCGGACCTCACCCCAAAAGGGTGTATGATCTCTATGCTTAGTGGAACTGAGCCTAACTTATAGTGTATGACCCTGATGCATAGTGAGACCGGGCCTCACTCCTATATTATGGTATAATTCTTCTATGCTATGAGAAGCTTCTGTTTTCTTGCTAAGCTATATGATTAGGAGGCTAGATGTAGCGCCATATCTATATGATGTTATATTACCATGTTATGAGAATGGTTGGGCCTTGTGTGCAATGTATGATGATTGCTTTGATGAGAGCATGTGTTTAGGTGACTAGTGGTAGCTCCATATGTTTATTTATCTCTCTTTATTGCTCATAGTAGCTTGCTTGCTTATGTTTATGATTAGCATGAACTATAGTAGAGTAGATGTGTACCACTGAGCATTTTAAGCTCAGCGCTCGAAATCATAGTTTTTGTATGTACGTTGATATTCGGTTCGTGGGATCGAGGAGCACTATCAGTATGAGATTCAGGCATGTGGTGATTTCCAGAGTATGGTACTTGTGTTTAGTGGGATGTGTATTCATAGGACCTTATGTGGTGGAGTCTGTAATTCTTATTTTGGAAATTGTATTAATCAAGTTATATATTCAAATGTTTTAAATTAAATTAGAGATCATTTATAACGTTTTTAACTATTTATCTATGTTGAATATTTGAACTTAATGGATTTTATAAAAATGAATGTGATTTGGGCTAAACTAGTTTGGAAATTCTATGGTAACGGTTTGAACTTGAAGCCCAAATGTGAGATTAAGTTCGTACTCCTTGAGACTAGAATCCTTATGGTGCGTCCAATGTTTCAACGATAAGATGATTACGATCGTGGCCAAGAGGGCTGATTTAAGTGTTGAGCCGCTCATGGGAGCGATTCTGGGCGTGAAGTCACCTCGGATTGTTGAGATGTGAGTTAGTTGAATGATGCTGAAGTCAAGGATGCGTCCTCCTCCCATCATCTGAATGGTGTCTTTGTTGTGTTGGGTCACGTAGGCACGCCCCGTGGCGCAGCGGAAAAATTAATCCGACGTAATCCAGTAAAGATCCATGTACAGGAACGAATCCGAGGTGAAAAGATGAAGAGTTACCTTTTAAAACTCTGGAAACTGGAAAACCGACGGTATGTCGGAATAACCACGTCAAGTAAAACCGGAATCGTCACAGGTTCGCAACGACCTCTACGGAGTCCACCAGAACAAAATGAACAAAGTTTCCGCCTCTCTAACACTTAGGGATAAATTTCGATAGGTTTGAACACCTTCCAGGGAGAAGTCGAAATCCCTTCAGGGATTCTTGAGGGAGTCTGAAATCGACTAGGGGTTCTACCGGGACTTGGATTCGAACTAGGAAATCGCCAGGAATTTGCCAGAGGGCAAGAGGAACACCTGAAAAATATCGAACAGCTTCTTAGAAGAAATCGGGGACTTGTCGAAAATTTCAGAGGGAAATTTCCAGGGATATGTCGAAATTTGCAAGGAGGAATAGGGATGATTTGGTTGCTAGCCCTTGTCCCTTTAAATAGTATTCAGAGACTTAATTCTAGTTGAATATCTTAAATCCAAGTTCAACCGAAATTCATAGAATCTAATTCTACTTGAAATTGGTTTATATTAAATATACATTATGATAAACGAATCTCTATGATATCTCATATCATAATATTCGAGCATGGCCATGCATTTTCTAATCTCACTCAATCAAGTGGCCGAAGATATTTCTCCCATTATGTAGGAGGGAAAAATCCTTTCTTGATCAACCATATTTCACTACATAGGTCATCACGTATCCAATCATCAGTCTTTATAATGTAGTCAGTTACGACACACGTTTGACTATGTCAAAATACGTAAATCTTTATGTTGAAATCATGTTGATCCCAAGTCTGAGGATTATACATATGTTTATCATGAGCAATGTTGTGACTGTCACATAATTACCCAAGAAACATGCTCATAGCGGGTCAATCCAGTATGTTGTTCTCTAACAAATACTTATGTGTTGATTTTGACATCTCTATGTCAATGACAACGCTTGTCATCAACCACATATTAGTCTTTATATATTATCACTGTCCATACCCGTAATAATATTCGACTAAGGATCCTATTTAACAATAATCGTATTATTGTATGGACATTATTATCCAATGGTTAGTTTGATGCACATAAACATACCAAATGATAATAACGGAAATGCCATTACTTGATAAATCTAGTAAAATAGTATGTTTATTCAATCATCATATGATTGGTCTTTGGGCATACTCCAACAATCTCCCACTAGCACTAAGACCAATCATTCTCGTATCTAATACGATATGGCTTAGTGTAACTAACATGCTTATGCTGTGTCAAAAGCTTTGTCAGGGAGTTGACAAAGTTATCAACTTTGTGCGTATGTTGCATACTTTCACATCTCCAAGATGTAAGTACTTTAGAATATGTTTGGATTTATTGATGAGATCTGGGTTTTATTTGCTTACGCAAAGGTTCCATCATAACAAAGTTATGTAGCATCTAATATGTTGGGAACAACCCTTAGTTCAGAAGTGAACCCTTTAGATCCAAACATCCTTCTTTATTACTATGTCGACTGTAATACATTCAGCATATGTTGTAGAGTTAGATAATGTCTCATGTTGCTAACTTGCAGTATCTTTAATGCAAAACAGATTGCGATCTTTAGTTCCATTTGATGAGTATGTCATCTACATACAATACTTAGGAAAGTAACAATGCTCCCACTAGCTCTTTTGAAAACAAGACTCCCCTTTGTTTCTAGATAAACCAAACCTTTTGATTGTATCTTCTGAAACGAATATCCCAACTTCGAGAAGCTTGCCTTAGTCTACGGATAGACCTGTGTAGCTTACATACCTTCCAAGTGTTTACTGGAGTGACAAAACCTTCTGGATGTGTCATGTACACATATGTTTCAAGTTTTCCCTTAGGAAAGTGGTTTTGACATTCCTTTATTTGATTCCAGAATCATCATATGTAACTACTTGCAAGTGAGATTAAGATGGATTAAACATAGCTACAAGGAAGATGCTTTATCATAGTCTATACTATGAAGTTTGTCGAAAACTTTTAGTGACGAATCATCCTTTATATGTTTTATCATCCATGTCGGTTTTTCCTTTTTGAAAAAAAAAACTCATCCGTACCTCTTAGGTTTTACCCTTTTAGGTAACCAAAGTCTATACTTGGTTTTAGACATGGATTCCATCTCATATCTCATGGCTCTTAGCCATTTCTCGAATTTTGGGCTCACCATTGCTTTCTGATAAGACCTAGTCTTTATCTTGATCCGAAAAGAAGAGTGTTTCCATGTACGGATAGTGAGAAATCCATATTTCTCAAGTATATGGTATTCTCTTAAGGATTAACACAATGGTTGTGTTTTGTTCCAATGTTCCTTGATCATTTGTGGAACATTCTCAATCTTTGGTTCATAAATTTGTTGTCTAAAATTTCTTAACATTCCAAATTCCATTTTTTCCCTTTGTGAGAGGTAATCTCTTTCGAGAGAAACTCTCATTTGAGCAACAAACATTTTGTTCTCGTTGAAAAATGAAATCCCTTAGTGATAAGTATTCTCTTTCGAGATAAACTATCGTTTGAGCAAAAAATATTTTGTTCTCATTAAAGTTGAAGAAATAATATCCCTTTGTGAGAATTAATCTCTTTCAAGAAAAACTCTCGTTTGAGAAACAAACGCTTTGCTCTCGTTAGGATAAACAACAAATGGAGTTTTTAAGGTTCGAACTTTGTAAACATTTTAACATGTAAGTAACCTTAAAACTTCAAAGGTATTCTAGAACAATTCATAGTCCATATCTTATATGACGTTTCGGAAAAAAAAACGATTAAGTATGAGTTGTTTTTCTAGTGTGTAAAGAAGTCGAAAATGACTTGTTCTGAATCAAAACATGTCTAACATATTTGATTCTCTTTCAAAGACTTTTCGTTCCACTTGTGGGATTTAATTATGGGACAATCCCATATTCTTTGAAAGTTCATCAAACTTTAAATATTTTTGAATTTGATCTCATCAAATTACCTTAATACTTTTTATGAGTTTGAGATTAGTCATTTGTTTTATTTATCTTATAAATATTATTGATTTGATTAGTTTAAAGATCATTGATTCGTTGTGCCATAAGAGATTAAAAGAATAACATTTATTTAAATAATCTCAAAATTAAAATATCTTGTCCTTACAAGATAACTAAAACTTAGACACAAAATAATAATCTTAAAAACTAAAACAAATCTATTTAAGCAAAAACACATGTCCTAATGGATGATGTAGCAACTCTTGCTTTATTTCCATTCGCAGGTCCATGTCTATTTTGATGCCTTCTCTTTAGAAGCCTTTGAGGTTGATGCCTCACTCGTTTTTGCTCTCTTGACTTCTTGTAGGTGTGTGGGGCAGTTTCTCTTCCAATGTCCGGTCTTGCCGCAATGGAAACATTTTCCATCCTTCTTGATTCCCTTCTTAGGTTTTAATGCCTCATTTCCATAGGTTTTGGTCTTACCATCACCTTTAGACTTTGCTGCCGATTTACCTTTCTTTTTTCCCTTGCGGACCATCAGAACAGGTTTAGGTCCTACCTTCTTCAGGTTGATTTCAGCAGTTCTCAACATGTCGAGCAACTGTGGCAGCGTCTTGTTAATTTCATTCATATTGAAATTAAGGACGAACTGATTGAAACTATCCGGCAACGATTGCAGGATGACATCAGTAGCTAATTCGTCTTTCAGTGGAAAGCCGAGCTTCTCCAACGTTTGGATGTAGCCCATCATTTTGATGACGTAAGCTCCTACGGGAGATCCCTCACTCATCTTGCATTGAAACAGAGCTTTAGAGGTCTCGTACCTCTCTTGACGAGCTTGCCCTTCATAAATCTCCTTGAGATTTTGAATCATATCAGAAGCTACCATGTCCTCATGTTGCTTCTGAAGCTCAGGGGTCATGGAGGCAAGCATAAGACAACCGACATCCAGCATGTCGTCCATGTGTTTCTTAAACTTGTCTTTGTCAGCTCTGGAAGCAGTGGCAACCGGTTCATCAGGAACAGGTTCTTCAATGGCATATTCCTTCTTTTCCTGTTTGAGAACAATTCTCAAACTGCGGAACCAGTCAAGGAAGTTTATGCCATTGAGCTTATCCTTCTCAAGGATAGATCACAGAGATAGAGTATTATTTGCCATTAATTCTACAACAAAGAAAATATGCTACATAAGTTTTACTAAATTTTAAAATTTATAGATAGGTCTTTACTATAAATTTACTTCCACTATTTTCTTCAAAATTAAAAATCCTCTAGTTTTAATTTCAGAAAAACGTTTCGATAGTTTTTCTAGTGAGTGAGGATCTGTATTTCACCATTCCTAAATCAGCTTTGGCCAGTCTTTTAGGAAATGGTTATTTAGGTAAGTAACACCTTACTAATTACATCTCATGTAATTCCTCATCTTTTGGCGAACAACTCTTGTTCTTTAAATCATCTTATGATTATCCAAAACTTTTAACCACTAGGTTTTCTAATCCTATTAGAACAACCCAGCTAAGTCAATACCAATATCTCAACCGGCGAATATCACTAGCTTATTCTTCGCGTTTAACTAAGATAGATAAATGTGACATTGCTTTGGCAGAGCTCGCATTATATCGATCGAAGCTTTAACGAGGGTAAATATTGGATGGTTAAAACAGACTTAGAATTATAGTGAGGGATTTACTTAATTATCTCATCATATTAACATTGATCCTATCAATAGAACTATGTTTAATCATGCTTATAAAACATCCATTGCATCACATACAAGGTAAATATAAGCGGTAAATAAATATGCAATGATTATAGCCCTTCTTAACCTAAGGCGACCCGTCCCAAGCCATGGAAGGACCATTCTACTAAAGATAGAATCTGCTTCTGAAACGCCCGGTCCACCAGGGAAGGCCCACCACGCTACTACCTTAGTTCTTGCTTTATCTCCATGAGTATTTACAATTTTCAGAAACTCGTGTTACATGCGAGGGAGTGAGATGAGAAGAGAAGTACAATAGAAGATAGAGAAAGGCACGACACGCAGGCCGTATTTATAAAAACCAAAACTATAAAGGCTATGGGCTATAACCATGCAAAACAAACACTGTGCAATCTAACATGCATTTCAAACATCGTGCGAACAAAGTAACGACGTGTTTACGGATTTTTAAACCGATTATCCCTATGTTGCGGTTAATGGGGCAAAGAAGGATCACGAGGTTTCATAAACCATTTGCGTTAACCAACAAATGCACCAGGTAGGTCAACATGAAAGAGAGGTGGCGCACTAGGCACACTTAAGTACCAGGTCTTTGATGATGCCAATCCTAGACATGCATTTTTCATAACGTCTAACCATAACTCTTATGGATTCACCGTGAAGGATAGTTTGATAACTTTTATCAAATTAGAAGCCCTTTCAGAGATTTTATAAATCTATGAAACTACGAACAACTACTTGTTCTCTAGACTAACTATTAGTCTCAAAATGTTAACATTTAACATTGAAGCAACCTAACATAATTATGATTAACTCTTAATCATTCAGTGATAATCGAAATAAGTCTTTATTAGGTGTGATACGATAAACGATAAATATCTAAATCGAATCAAACAGCATGCATCTCATACATAAACATCACCCAAGAATTTAAGTCTGAATTCGTATGATACAAGTGGCTCTGATACCACTGTTGGGTCACGTCGGCACGCCCCATGGCGCAACGGAAAAATTAATCTGACGTAATCCAGTCAGGATCCATGTACAGGAACAAATCCGGGGTGAAAAGATGAAGAGTTACCTTTTAAAACTCTGGAAACTGGAAAACCGACGGTATGTCGGAATAACCACGTCAAGTAAAACAAGAATTGTCACAGGTTCGCAACGACCTTTACGAAGTCCACCCGAACAAAATGAACAAAGTTTCCGCCTCCCTAACACTTAGGGATAAATTTCGATAGGTTTGAACACCTTCCAGGGAGAAGTCGCAATCCCTTCAGGGATTCCTGAGGGAGTCTGAAATCGACCAGGGGTTCTACCAGGACTTGGATTCGAACTAGGAAATCGCCAAGAATTTTCCAGGGGGCAAGAGGAACACCAGAAAAATATCGAACAGCTTCTCAGAAGAAATCTGGGACTTGTCGAAAATTCCAGAGGGAAATTTCCAGGCATATGTCGAAATTTGCAAGGAGGAATAGGGATGATTTGGTTGCTAGCCCTTGTCCCTTTAAATAGTATTCAGAGACTTAATTCTAGTTGAATATCTTAAATCCAAGTTCAACCAAAATTCATAGAATCTAATTCTACTTGAAATTGGTTTATATTAAATATACATTATATTTAATAATATTAAATGAAATATATATATTTAATTATGTAGAATCTTATTCTACATAAAACATGGATTTAAATATACATTATATTTAATCCAAATATATATATTTTTATTATATAGAATCTCATTCTATCTTTACTTGGATTTAAATATATTTAAATATATATTTTTAATTATGTAGAATCTAATTCTACATAAACTTGGAATTAAATATACATTATATAAATTCCAAATATATATTTAAATTTCTAGAATCTTATTCTATAATATTTAAGTCTCTAAATATTTTCCATATTCTAAATAATATTTGATAAATACAATATTTATCCAATAATATTCCCATTTAAGGGAGTTGCCGATTTCCCCTATCCCATAGGGGATTTTCAGCAACCTCCCTAAAATAGGGAGTATGGTTTCCAATTTTTGTTCGTTTCATTCGAAGGGTGTGACCCTTTTAGGTTCATGCAACGTTAGCAGCAAAATTAGAACTGTTCTAATTTTACAAACAATGAGTGGCATCTAGCAATACATCATTGCTACCTAAGTTGCATGAAGTCATGGTTTGACTTTCCTAATTCCTGAATAAACTTCCTTTATGTATTCCATCCTTTTGTCCTTTATATCTTAGATGAACACAAGTCATGGGTTAGTTACACTTGCGTTGTCCATCTTGTGTTTCTTGATGTCTTGAGTAGATTATGATAAACGAATCTCTATGATATCTCATATCATAATATTCGAGCATGGCCATGCATTTTCTAATCTCACTCAATCTAGTGGTCGAAGATATTTCTCCCATTATGTAGGAGGGACAAATCCTTTCTTGATCAACCATATTTCACTACATAGGTCATCACGTATCCAATCATCATTCTTTATAATGTAGTCAGTTACGACACACGTTTGACTATGTCAAAATACGTAAATCTTTATGTTGAAATCATGTTGATCTCAAGTCTGAGGATTATACATATGTTTATCATGAGCAATGTTGTGACTGTCACATAATTACCCAAGAAACATGCTCATAGCGGGTCAATCCAGTATGTTGTTCTCTAACAAATACTTATGTGTTGATTTTGACATCTCTATGTCAATGACAACGCTTGTCATCAACCACATATTAGTCTTTATATATTATCACTGTCCATACCCGTAATAATATTCGACTAAGGATCCTATTTAACAATAATCGTATTATTGTATGGACATTATTATCCAATGGATAGTTTGATGCACAGAAACATGCCAAATGATAATAACGACAATGCCATTACTTGATAAATCTAGTAAAATAGTATGTCTATTCAATCATCATATGATTGGTCTTTGGGCATACTCCAACACGTTGTGTGTTGTAGTCATTTCGAATCCTATGGATACTTTATGTGAGTTTTTGGAAAAGGATCTGCATCGCTATGCGAGAATAACGTTTATGACACGGGTACGAATAACTCGCTTCCAAAATCGATCAGTGGATGCATGTTGGTTAAAGGGCCCTTTGTTCCCTTAAAAGGAGTCTTGTTGATACTTAGGAAGTATCATCGCCCTTTCCAAAGGCATTTCTCGGAGATATTGGATTCAGGATCCACTAGTTTGTTAGAGTTTGACCTAAGTTATATGTTTTACAGGTTTGGTAGAGCTAGCTTCTGAAGAGTGGTTGCACATTGGAAACTGCTTTGGTTAATTAAGCGCGATGCTAGCCAGTAATGTCAAGAGTTGTGCTCGAGGCTTTGAGACCTCGAGGGAATCCAACCTTTGGTAATGATAATGTTAAATTGTTTCCTTCTACCTTGATTTCGTAGTGATTTTTTGAGAATGACACAACGAGCTCGTGAGCCGCGTTTGACTGTTTGATAGATGCCAATGTATATAGTTCAATGATCAAGAGCTTTCATACTGTCACAATGTTTGTTTATGCTTCTTGGAGTAGTCGTTGGGACTTTCTCCCTGTCAAGAACTTGATTGGATGTTGAGGTAAGGCTGAGTTGGATGTTGGTACCCATCACCCTTGTCAAAGGACATCGACCAATTTGAGAGTTAGAGATTCAATTGTAAAGGTGCACCTCGAGCGAGGTTGCATTTGTTTGAGTGTTTCACCTACGGTTGAACCGGGCTTTTTTGCTAGAAAGATGTTGGTTCATTGGGGTAATGCTTAACCCGTTGCTAGTTTGTTAAATGGTAGTGAAAGACAGTTACTTGTCTCCTAAGGTGGATGACTCGTTTAACCGGTTGTGAAGTACCCGTGTGTTTTCTCATGTTTTGTGCGAGAATGAGATCTTTGCGGTTAAAGTGTTGAAGGCTAGTAAATTCAAATGAATTTTGGAATGATGATTTCTCTCTTTAGGGTGTGTCGTGGTAACGTTTGATGTCTGCAGTGATGTTTGAGGTGTTTCAATAATGATCGAGTGGGGGCCACCATATTTTATCTCGAATATAAGTTTGATGCTTTGTGTGACACGTGTGAATGTATAAGGAATATGGAAATATGAGTGTTGACAACATAACTACCTTAATGACCTTGTATGTGAGAAGTGTTACCTACCAAGTAATTAGTTAAGGAGGCAAGGATTCGAGACTTCGTAAATGCTTTTGATTTGTATCATAGTTTCCTTCGGGACTATTCGAGGAACATTGGTAGAGATCCGAGCTGCGTGAGACCGTTTTGTTGTGATAGTGGTGTTGACTCGATTAAAGTCGAGTAAGTTTTCAAGATCTTCGAGGGTGTTTTGTTGTTTTGCCAGGGCTGTATTTTTTGTACAAGAAGAGGGAAGGGTGTGCCTACCTTAACAGTGTGAAATTATGGGTACATGATCTTTAAGGAATGTGAGATTTGGACAACAACGCGAGTCGAAGTAATTGAGAACTGCTGATAGTGTGTTTTTTTGTTTAAGCTCCAGGTTGAGGATTGTGTAACTTTGGAAACCATGAAAGTAGCATCTGATTGCATTTAAGAGGATACAATGCCAAGATTGAACTTAGGTTCAATGGTTCTAATGGACTTTGAGATCTTGTTGTGGGAGTTCTAGAGAAAGATATGTCAAGGTAAGAGATTCTTCTTATATAGTACAATGGTCAATATATGGTGAGTTTTTAGAGTGAAAGTTGTACCAAACTTACGCTACGTGCTTTAGGAGACAGTGTGGAGTCGTGTGTTTGAGAGAGTGATAAGTGGTTGACTTACCGTCAGTTGGAAATATAACATTGAGTTCTTCAGAGTTATTGTGATGCTTCGATGTACCTTGTGAATATTAAATAGATGACCGTAAGTCTTTTAAAGGATTTGTGAGTGCACAATTTCGATTGGATTATGTTGAGTAATGATATAGTCCTTGGTAGGTTCCGTTTGATATTTTCGACAAAAGGTGAGATCCAGATAGAAAGTCTACTAGGATTGTTTATGGGTTGGGATTGTATGATGCTGCGGTGTGTACATGTTACCTTTTGACGTGAGATTCAATGTTTGTGATGGAACATTATTCCCTGATGGGATTTCATGTGATGAAAGATCTGAGTGAGGGTATAGATGACGTGTTTTTGGATACGTTATAGTTTGGAGTGTAAGAATCTTGCGTGAACCGAGTTATTGGGAGCTGGTTTAGTTGTCGATATGAGTTATCATACCGAGTTTAAGGTAAGTGCTTGAGGCGAGTTGAGACGCCATTCGTTTTTAGAAGTCTTGCACCGCGCAAGCAATGATTTTGATAAGGGATGTCATTAGAGTTAGAGTCTCCTTCAGGGAGTCACCACGAGAGGGGTTGCTTCGTTTTGGTTACAACAACTTTGTAACTTCCTATTCTTTTAGGTCGTGTGGAGTTATGGAAATATTTTGGTTGTGGAAAAATCTTTTGAGTTCTACAGCAAAATTTAAGTTTCTTTGATGACGTATTCATGTGACAGTTTTGTCGGTGTACTGTTGGATTTTTCCTGTCATATGTAATGTACCGATTGAAAATGGATTTCTTCTAAGAGAAATAATTAGTTAAGATTCTGTTTGTACCGTTGGAAGACAAGGGTTACTTTTGATAAGTGTTGAGATCAGAGTAGCACAGCGGGATATTATTGAGGACATTGAAGAGTTATTTTCAGCATCTTCTTTTGATTTATGGGTACAAATTTCGAGAGAAAAAAAATTTTAAGGAGGGGAGAGTTATAACGATCTAATTTTGGGTTAGCAAATCGTGTCTCGAACACGGGTATTGGGCCTTCATGTTAGGAGTCCAATTAAGAAAATTGATATGGACCTTGTGGAAAAGAAAAAGTAAGATGGAAGAATAGATTTTTGTTAGTGATGCTTTAAATTTAAAAAGGGGTTGGTGGGTGGTTGGAAAAGGGAAGACATTGTGAAGAGAGAGAGAAAAAAATGAAAAGTGGAAGAAGTGGGTAAAGAGAGTTTGAGAGAGATGAAATTTCCAAGCCTTGTTTCGCTGCCTTCTGGGCTGTCGTGGCTTTCACTACCGACACTTTCAGCTCTGCCTCGTCGAGAAGAGTTGACTGGTGGTCACCCCGTCGCCGCCACTACTGGCTGGGGTGAAACTTGAGAAGTTTTGAGAGCTTCGAATCGGCATGAATCGTCGTTCACTGTCGCAAGCTGTCACCACCACAGAGTTCCCCGGCCGAAGATGTGCGAATCTAGAGCTCACCGTCTGATTCTGGCCATCGAACACCGTCGGTTGCACGTGGGCTTCGTTCTGCGGCAGTTGAAGCCATCTGAGTCGTCCAAGCCTAGCCAAGCCTTGAGCCTGATGACCGAACCGAACCATCCGTTTGACCAAACCAAGCCGCTTTGACCAGCCGTTGATCGAGCCGCGTTGATCGCATTGACCGAGCCATTGAATTTTCTCGGGGACCCTACCTAGGGGTTTCTTGACGATCTGAGTCCATTGCCACAGTCCGTTTTCCAAATTCGAATCAGGTAAGTTGTTTTTACACGTTTGACCTTGTGGATAGTTACTGAATGAGATTAATTAATAATTGTGTTATTCGCATATCTTTGAGGATTGTATGGGCTCGAATACCAGATCAAGAGAAACGTTTGAGGAGCTCAAGTAAGGATTTATAAGAAAGTAATTGACTTTTTTATTTTTTTTACTAAAGGCTCTTTTTTGCCAAATCGAAAAAATCATTCAAGTAAAGCAAGCATTAGAAGGAAACATGGCAAATGGGTTCAACAATGTCCCAAAAGAAGGGTAGGCATCAGAGGCCCTGAACAGATAAATAAAGCCAAAAAGATACTAAAACCCTAAAACGGATTCAAAGATAGTAGGCGGCAGCGGCCAACAACAGTGAAGGATGGAGACGAACAATTGGATCAACCAAATGGTCCACCAAACAGGAAGTTCTCGGCTGTCAGAGAAATTCAACGGGTATTCCAAGAGGTCGGACTGACATGAAGGAAAAACAGACAAAAGAAGTCGATGACAATGAGAGGACCTTCATTACGACAGATCCCCCACTAGAAAAGAAAGAAAACACTGAAGATGACGTAGAGGAGGTGTTAGGATATTTGTTTTGATATAATAATATGAGAAAAATGTTTTTGGACTTGTTTGAATATTTTGCAAACTTGTATTAAAGTCCAAACAACTTAAAAATATGTTTGAAATTGTTTCTAAGACTTTTGACATGTTTTCAAATGATTTTAAATAGCCAAACTAGTCATTTTCAAAGCCCCGTAGAGATATGCCTTGTCCTGTATCGATACCTTTTAGGGTTTCAACTACAGTAATATTCTAGTAGCAAAAACTCGTACCGGTACAGGCTTAGCTGTACTGATACGGAGGGGGTCGTACCGATACGCCTCAAAGTGTATCGATACCATTTGGTTTAAATGCCCTACATATATTTCTTCTTTATGTAGCATACCGATACTAGCACATGTGTACTGATACGCCTTGTTGTAGAAGTGCATTTATGGCTGGAAAAGAAGTCCCCAACGGCTCCAAACAACCCCCAACGGCTAGTAATGGCCATGAAGTTTTTAGAGGGTTTAAAAGACACCTCCAAGCATCTATCGAAGACTAAGAAACAACAAGCCAACATAATTATGATTGTAAAAGAGTCTTAGTGCTTAATTTTTCACATTCTTGTATAGAGAAACACTTGTGAGCTAAATTGTCAATGTTTGCTCAAGTTTATAAGGATTGGGTGAGAGATGTAGAGTGCAAACACACACCTTGTCAGAGGGATTTCAGTTTTCTTCAATTTCTCTTGTAAAGAGGGGTTCCCAAAGCATTAGGTGGAAAGCTTTGGATGTTAGACTTAGTGGTATAAGTCTAGGTTGTAACGGTGTCCTCCTAAGCCTTATTTTCTTTCTTTACTTCCACCACCAACACCCAAATTAACTCTTCTCCACCACTTGGCAAGCATTTCAGTTGAAGAATTCAAGCCTATAAATTAGTATCAGATCGAGGCTCAATCGTGAAGGATTAACATCCTATTGAGGTGATCCCAGCAAGCTAGATCAACAAACAATCAACCAGTGTTCATGGCGCAATCAATAGACAAGTCACCATTCTTTAACGGTGAATAGTATGCCTATTGGAAGAATAGGATGATGTTTTTTTATCAATTCCAAAGATTACCTTCTTTAGGACCTTGTTGAAGATGAACCATTTGCACCTCAAAGAAGGAAGGCGAATTGGAATACAAATGAGAAGAAGATGATGGAGCTAAACTAGAAGGCTTTGCACATTCGATTTTGTGCATTGGGACCAGAGGAGTATGCCAAAGTCTCTTCATGTGAGAGTGCCAAGGAGGTTTGGGACAAACTTGAAGTGATCCATGAAGGTACAAATGAAGTGAAGGAGACGAAGATTTATCTACACAACCTCAAGTACGGAAACTTCAAGATGAGCCTAGTTGAAGACATAAATAATATGTTCGACCGTTTCTCCACGATTGTCAATGAGCTAAAAGGATTTAGAGAGGAGATTTCGAAAGACAAACTTGTTCAAAAGTTGATTTATTCATTTCCCGAATCATCGGATTTAAAGAAGACGTCAATCATTGGAGCTAAAAACTTGAAGGAGCTCAAGCTTGATGAGCTCAATGGGTCTTTACTTACCCATGATTTGATGTCTCAACCTTTGAGAAGGGAGAAGGAGAAGAAGATCAAAGAGCAAGGAATATGAGATCTAAACATTGTTTCTCTTCAATCCTCCACTAGTCATTAAGAAGATTCAAGTGGGGAGAAAAGTGAAATTGAAGAGATGGTCTATCTCTTCAAGAAGTTCACTCGATACATGAAGAGCGAAATGAAAGAATCCAAGCATTAATCGAAGAAGAAGATGGAAGATTCCCTAAAGTGCTACTAATAGAAGAAGCAAGGTGATGAGTGTTCAAAAGTACTATTCTTATTTCCCCTTTTACTCATATTATTGTTAGACTTAGGCACATTTTAGGTTGCATATCTAGTCATTCATGCATATTTGCATTGTTTTCTTCCTTGTTGTGCTTGATTACTTTTAATTGCTTATTTGGTGGAACAGGTGCTGCTTTGGTATGTGTTTCGATGTGTGCGGGTTAATTGCCCAAGCAAGTATTACCGCGGCAATAAAGGAAATGAGGAGGTTGTCGATTGATCTTGACCAAGCAAAACCGAGCCGTGCTATGTGACGCTGAGCACACCTGACCGAGCGAACATGACTGAGAAATCACTACTAGGCTATTACCGCGCCAAACTATGTCGAGCCAATGCCAAGGCAATTCATTGCCGAGGCAATGCCCGGGCAATTTCCGACTTGGGAGAAAAATAGCAAAGTGGTAGGCAACTTGAAGAGCGTAAAGAGCTGAATTTTTAGAGATAATCTACATGAAGATAGGAGCTCGGAATTTCATAGAGAGGTTAAAGGAGAGTAAATTCCATGAAAATAAGAGTAGTTTGGGGGGGAATAAAAGAATAAAATAAAAGATATTTGTCTCTTTTATTGTCTTTAATTTCAACTTTACTTCTTCTTCAAGAAAGACTTTGACCTAGCCATCTCCTATAAATACAAGGCTTAGCCGCCAAGTACAGGCATGTTCAATTGAGAGAGATTCAAAGGGGGATGTTCAACATCTTCTTCTTCTTCTTCTTCTTTGCTTCTATTCGATTCATGTTTGGGGATTATTTTTTGTATATCTTTTGAACCCAACCATGAATTGATGTAAATTGGTTGGGTTATTTTGGGTTTGTGGTTGTGAGAAACGATTGAATTTTGTTTTAGGTATTTGAGTTTGCAATTTAAATTGAAGGTTTGCTTATTCTTGGTGTTTATCTTTTCTTGCAATTGAATTGGGAGAGGAAATTGTGATTGCATCCATTTATCTAATATCGGGAGAGTTAGATTCAAGAAATGAATAAGCATGGTCTTTATCCATGTCGGTGAAGACTAATTCGGCTTAGGAATAAGTTATGAATTTCAACTGCTAAGAGAAGCGCAAGATAGGTTGATGTTCACCCTTGGTTCACGCTGGGAGGTGTTATCAAGGCTTGTACATTGATAGAGTTTTGACTTAGGGATAAGGAGGAACCATTGAATAACGCTTTGCCGAACCTTGAAGGTTGTCGCCCAATTGCCCAGGCAGTAGCTTTATTCATTGCCCAGGCAACCGCCTTACCAATTGCCCAAGCAATCACCTTGTGCATTGCCCAGGAAATCGTAATGCCCATTGCCGAGGCAACCATTCTGCCCATTGCCGAGGCAATCAAGTTTCTTCTTGGACAAAAAAAACCAAGAATGTTCTATTCGGATTTCACGCCTCAACTCACGATAACCCGACCTACTCTTCTCTCTTATTTGATTTCCTCAATCTTTTACTTTTATTGTTCTTTAGTTTACTTGTTAGTTAGAACTCTTCCTATCACCTATTTGTGTTTTTTTTTTCTACAGTGCAATAACTTAAGCAAAGTGGCCCAAACCAATCCCTGTGGAGACGATACTCGATACTCATATCACTTTATTACTTGCGACGTGTATACGTGCACAATTGTGAAGCATTTAAATCACGCAACAAGTTTTTGGTGCCGTTGCCGAGTATTGGCAATTGGTGTTATTTTTTTGTTATTGTATTTTTTTTAGTTTTACTAACTTTTCTTTTTGTTATTTTTATAAAAAAAATCAGGTGCGCTACAAGTTAAGGGACATCAACATGTGGGGAAATAAAATTAAAACTATTCGAGAGTCGATGTTGGAAGATAGGAATCAACCAAGAAAAGCATATATCTTGGAAAACTCTTGTGTTGTGTGTGGGGAAATTCATGTGTTTGAAAATTGCCCTCACCTTTTTGGTGCATATGACTACAAGGAGGACCATAGATAGAACCAGAAGCAAAATCCTTCATGGTATGATCAAAAAGCTCAAAATGTTTTTTACCATAACAATTTTGCTGCAGCAACAGAAATGCCTTAGCAATATAATCCTTTTCAAGAGCATTAAAATTCCTTGGAGGAAACGCTTCAAGCTTCCTTGGCTAGACTTGACAGAGCAAATGAGGAGATTTAAGAGCTATTAAAATCCATGGATGTGAAGATGACTAAGTTGGATGCACCCTTGGGGGATTTAGAAGATCAATTGAGGAGATCTACATATGCCATGGATAACATGCACTAACAACTAAGTCCTAGGAATACTGACTTCCCAAAGAAAGAGGACAAGGAACAATGTGAAGAGAACTCTCCAATGTATGAGGAACAAGTAGACCCTCCAATTCGAGAGGAATCCAATGAGAGAGATTGCCCAACACATGATGAGCCTATGCAACCAATTGCCCTGGCAAAGATTGAGGAGCCTGAACAGAGCAATGTCGCAACAACACTTAGTGAGGTTGAGAAAAGTATTGAGAATGCCACGGCAATACCACATGCCTCATTAAATACACGTGCCTCGGCAATGCCCGGTAACATTGCCTCGGCAATGACCGACACCACTGCCTCGGCAAGACCTGAAGCCATCGCCTAGGCAACCCCCGACAAAGATACCTCAGAACACAAGAAGGCCTCTGAAAGTCCTGATTCAATGCCTCAAATCAAATTCCCATGCAAGGAACAGAGTGAGGATATTAGACTTCCACCACCGTTCCCACAGAGTGAGGATATTAGACTTCCACCACCGACTTATGGCAAAAGATTGCCACGACAATTGGCTTGAGCAGCAATTACCACAACAACGAAGGCTACATCTAACAATGATGGAGGTGGACGAGAATGAGGTAATTAAATGGTTGGGTATTGATATAATTTTTTCTATTAATATATTTGTGCCTTCAGGAATAGTAGCAAGGTGGAAGGTGAGCATGGATTACAAGGGAACACGAAAGAAAGACACCTCCACCATGGTAACACAGAGGGGAATAGCTGCGAGCACATTGGCCCAACTCTTTTTGGGCAATATTGTCATTCGATGGAGGGTGCGGATGGACTATAAGAAGTATCGGAAACGACCCTCCTCAAGATTTCTCGGATATGCAGTAACATTAGAAGATGTATGAAAATGCTCTTTCTAAGTATTTTTAATTTTTGGCACTTTATTTTATTTTCGATTATTTTTGTTTTTTGTTCTTTATTTATTTTCAGAAATTTTATGAGATATTTTATTTTATTTATCTTCATTATCTTTAGTTCCTGGTTTTCTTTGTTTTATTTTCTTTTCCACATCGAGAATCACAACCTCATAAACCAGAAAAATCCCTTGCATAAAAAATTGCCCAGGCAATACCCGATGCCTCGACAACCACTGAAGCGCATGCCTCGGCAACCACTGAAGCGCATGCCTCGACAAGTCCTGATGCCCCAACAATGCCTACTACTTTGGAAAGTTCTGATGCCCGGGCAACTGAAACTGACGATGCCTTAGCAACCACCGCGCACAAGCAAAAGGATCAAACAAACGGCACGAAGGAAATTCATCATTCAAGGTGACGACCTTTCTAACTAACTCATTCGCATTTAATTTTTTTCATGCATTGAGGACAATGCTTCTCTCGAGTTTGGGGGTATTGGCTTCTAATTAGTTTCATGTTTAGTTGCATTCATCTTTAGTAATCACATATATGTTGCATATGTTACTTGTCATGCCTTTGATTGGATTTAAGTGCTTAAACCTTGTTGAATATCCAATGATAAATTTTTGCCACTACACTTAATTGAAAGAACCTTTAAATTTTAGGATGGCATGAAAAGAACTTAGAATTTTACTATGATGCTAATATTATTTACACGGTTGTGGCTTGTTGATTGAAAGATACTTAGTGAAGTTAGGTTGCTTAAAATTTGGGTAAATTAAAATAAAAAATTAAAAGTTAATTTCTTGTTATAGGTGCCTGAAACCAGCTCTAGTAGTAATGCACATTAAAGAATCGCTAGAGGTGCCCGAAATTGGCTATAGTCGACTAAATTAAATAAGAAATTGTTGAATTGCTAGAGGTGACCGAAATTGGCTCTAGTGAAAGTAAAAACAAATGCCCCAGAAATTCAATTGTTAAAAACCTATTGTTCACATAGAATCTTGAAAATCAACTTGTACACAACCACGCACACACATTTTCACGAGCATTATAGTTTGGTTCCGGGAAATTTTCATGCTATCCAAAAAATCCAAAAGGTGATCAAACTTTGTGCCACGGTTCTGGGGTTTGAATTCAAGTCTGAAGCATGTCTTTGATGATTAAAGTCTTGGCAAGTAATTGTTAGTTTGCATTGCTTGAGGACAAGCAATAGTTCGAGTTTGAGGGTGTGATGAGTGTTCAAAAGTACTATTTTTATTACCCCTTTAACTCATATTATTGTTAGACTTAGGCACATTTTAGGTTGCATATCTAGTCATTCATGCATATTTGCATTGTTTTCTTCCTTGTTGTGCTTGATTACTTTTAATTGCTTATTTGGTGGAAAATGTGCTACTTTGGTATGTGTTTCGATGTGTGCAAGTTAATTTCCCGGGCAAGTATTGTCGCGGCAATGAAGGAAAGGAGGAGGATGCAGATTGATCCTGACCGAGAAGAACAGAGCCGTGTTGTGCGACGCTGAGCACACCTGACCAAGCGAAGACGACCAAGAAATCACTACCAGGTTATTGCCGTACCAAACTATGTCGAGCCATTGCCTAGGCAATTCATTGCCGAGGTAATGCCCGAGCAATTTCTGACTAGGGAGAAAAAGAGCAAAGTGGTAGGCGACTTGAAGAGTGTACAGAGCTGATTTTTTAGAGATAATTTACATGAAGATCGGAGCTCAGAATTGCATATAGAGATTAAAGGAGAGTAAATTTCATGAAAATAGGAGGAGTTTTAGGGGGAATAAAAGAATAAAATAAAAGACATATATCTCTTTTATTGTCTTTAATTCCAACTTCACTTCTTCTTCAAGAAAAACTTTGACCTAGCCATCTCCTATAAATGCAAGGCTTAGCCGCCAAGTACATGCATGTTCGATTGAGAGAGATTCAAAGGGTGTTGTTTGACATCTTCTTCTTCTTTGCTTCCATTCGATTCATGTTTTAGGATTATTATTTTTATATCTTTCGAACCCAACCATGAATTGATGAAAATTGGTTGGGTTATTTTGGGTGTGTGGTTGTAAGAAACGATTGGATTTTGTTTTAGGTATTTGAGTTTGTAATTTAAATTCAAGGTTTTCTTATTTTTGGTGTTTATCTTTTCTTGCAATTGAATCGGGAGAGGAAATTGTGATTGCATCCATTTATCTAATATCGGGAGCGTTAGATTCAAGAAATGAATAAGCATGGTCTTTATCCATATCGGTGAAGACTAATTCGGCATAGGAATAAGTTACAAATTTCAACGGCTAAGAGAAGCGCAAGATAGGTTGATGTTCACCCTTGGTTCACGCTGGGAGGTATTATCAAGGTTTGTACAATGATAGAGTTTCGACTTAGGGATAAGGAGGAACCATTGAAGAACACTTTGTCAAACCTTGAAGGTTGTCACCCAATTGCCCAAGCAGTAGCTTTATTAATTGCCCGTGCAACCGCCTTACCAATAGCCCAAGCAATCACCATGTGCATTGCCCAGGCAATTGTATTTCCCAAGCAATCGTATTGCCCATTGCCGAGGCAACCATTCTGCCCATTACCGAGGCAATCAAGTTTCTTCTTGCACACAAAACCGAGACTGTTCTATTCGGATTTTACGCCTCAACTCACGATAACCCGGCCTACTCTTCTCTCTTATTTGATTTCCTCTATCTTTTACTTTTATTGTTATTTAGTTTACTTGTTAGTTATAACTCTTCCTATCACCTATTTGTGTTTTTATTTTCTACAGTGCAATAACTTAAGCAAAGTGGCCCAAACTAATCCTTGTGCAGATGATACTCGATACTCGTATCACTTTATTACTTGCGACGTGTATGCTTGCACAATTGCGAAGCACTTAAATCACGCAACACAAGGATACACCAAATACGATTTCCCTCGCTTAAAAAAAAGGATCATCTTCAAAGAAGGCATATGTGGCAACATGGAGTGATGAAGAAGACTCCACCTACAATGAGGTATCACACTTATGCTTAATGACCCTCTATGAGGGTGAGGTAACTCCTAACTCATTAATTTCTAATTTCTATTCTTTTGATGAGTTACAAGAAGCCTATGGTGAGTTGGTTTCTAAATTCAAGGCTACATTTTCTAAAAACAAAAAGTTGCTTTCAAAGTTGAAAATAGAAAATGATTTGATTTCTAAAATCAATCTCAAACTTGAAGCAAGGTTTAAAGAATTTGAACTAAAGAACCTTGATTTACAAAACTTGTTTTTAAAAGTTCAGATGATCATCAAAAGGAAATTGATTACCTCAAAAAAAATTTGTTTAACAAATATGCTCAAAAATGTGAAGTAAGAGGTAGCTCCAAATCAAATTTTGTTAAAACAAATTTTTATCAAAGATAATCTGGTGCCCCTAGATTTTTGAACGGTAAATGTTTTAGAAGTATTTGGTTCCTAATGAAAATGGATTCCTAAGGGGACTAAAATTTGTGCCACTAATGTCATTGGATCCAAAGCAATTTTGATACCAAAAATTACTTGATTGTCTTTTTATAGGTGTGATGGGGCATTGATCAACAAAGTGAGGAACCAAGGAGGCTCTATGCACACAAGGAAGAATACTTGAATAAGAAAGGCTTCACATCCTACCTTTGGTTCAAGTGGTAAAAATTAGTTGAATTTATTTGTTCATTTTTGATTTATTTCTTTTAATTCAACTAGTTAATCATGAGTTGTTGGACTAACATTTTGTTTGATTCTTGAGTAAGGAGGAGCCATTTTTAAAATTGTAAAATCTTTTTAAAACCTCCTTTGTTATTAAACTTAATAATTACAAAATTCTTTTTTATGTAACAAAAAGGGAGAATGATTTGGAAAATTTTAATTCTCAAAAGAAAAAGGGGGAGCTTTTTAATATTTTCTACAAATAATCTCTTTTTTAAAAATTATTTTTACTAAGGCGGAGACTCACAAAAATAAATTTTCAAGTTGGTTTTATTATATAAAAATGAGGAGATTGTTAGAATATTTTTTGATATAATAATATGAAAAATGTTTTGGACTTGTTTGAATATTTTGCAAACTTGTAATAAAGTCTAAACAACTTGAAAATATGTTTAAAATTGTTTCTAAGACTTTTTGGCATGTTTTTAAATGATTTTAAATAGCCAAACTAGTCATTTTCATAGCTTCGTACTGACACCCTTTGGAATAATACGGATGGAGTCATACCGATATGCCTCAAAGTGTATCGACACCCTTTGGTTTAAATGCCCAACGACTCTTTCTTCTTTAGGTAGCGTGCCGATACCAGCACAGTGTACCGATACGCCCTACTGCAGAAGTGCATTTATGACTGGAAAAGAAGTCCCCAACGGCTCCAAACAACCCCCAACAACTAATAACAACCATGAAGTTTTTGGAGGGTTTAAAAGACACTTCCAAGCATCTATGGAAGACTAAGAATCAACAAGTCAACATAATTATGATTGTAAAAGAGTCTTAGTGCTTAATTTTTCACATTCTTGTATAGACAAATACTTGTGAGCTAAATTGTCAATGTCTGCTCAAGTTTATTAGGATTGGTGAGAGATTTAGAGTGCAAACACACATCTTGTGAGAGGGATTTCAGCTTGCTTCAATTTTTCTTATAAAGGGGGGTTCCCAAAGCCTTGGGTAGAAAGCTTTGGATGCTAGACTTAGTGGTATAAGTCTAGGTTGTAACGGTTGCCTCCTAAGTCTTAAAAAGGGGAAGAAATTCTAGTGAATTTGGAAATCCTTAGTGGAAAAGCTAAGGTAGTGGATGTAGAGATTAGTTAGAAACTAGAACCACTCTAAAATTCTTGTGTCTTATTTTCTTTCTTTTCTTCCACCGCCAACACCCAAATTAACTCTTCTCTGCCACTTGGCAAACATTTCGGTTGAAGAATTCGATCCCATAAATTGGTATCAGAGCGAGGCTCAATCGTGAAGGATTAACATCCTATTGAGGTGATCCCAGCAAGCTGGATCAACAAACAATCAACCGGTGTTCATAGTACAATAAATAGACAAGCCATCGTTATTTAACAGTGAACAATATGCCTATTGGAAGAATAGGATGATGTTTTTCATCAATTCCAAATATTACCTTATTTGGGATCTTGTTGAAGATGGACCATTTGCACCTCAAAGAAGAAAGGTGGAATAGAATGCATATGACAAGAAGATGATGGAGCTAAACTTGAAGGCTTTGCACATTCTATTTTGTGCATTGAGACCGGAGGAGTATGCCAAAGTCACTTCATGTAAGAGTGCCAAGGAGGTTCGGGACAAACTTGAAGTGATCCATGAAGGTACAAATGAGGTGAAGGAGACGAAGATTGGTCTATGCAACCTTAACTATGGAAACTTCAAGATGAGCCCGGATGAAGACATCAAGAGTATGTTCGATCGTTTCTCCATGATTGTCAATGAGCTAAAATGATTTGGATAGGAGATTTTAGAAGACAAACTTGTTCGAAAGTTAATTTATTCACTTCCCAAATTATGGGATTCAAAGAAGACGACAGTCATTGAAGCTAAAAACTTGAAGGAGCTCAAGCTTGATGAGCTCATTGGGTCTTTACTTACCCATGAATTGATGTCCCAACCTTTGACAAGGGAGAAGGAGAAAAAGATCAAAGAGTAAGGAATAGGAGATCTAAACATTGTTGCTCTTCAATCCTCCACTAGTCATCAAGAAGATTCAAGTGAGGAGAAAAGTGAAAGTGGAGAGATGGTATATATCTTCATGAAGTTCACTCGATTCATGAATAGTGAAATGAAAGAATCCAAGCATGAATCGAAGAAGAAGATGAAAGATTCCTTAAAGTGCTATGAATGCAAGAAGCAAGGTCACACCAAATATGATTTCCCTCGTTTAAAAAAAGGATCATCTTCAAAGAAGGCATGTGTGGCAACATGGAGTGATGAAGAAGACTTCATGGACAATGAGGTAGCCCACTAATGCTTAATGACCCTCCAAGAGGGTGAGGTAACTCCTAACTCATCTATTTCTAATTCCAATTCTTTTGATGAGTTACAAGAAGCCTATGGTGAGTTTGTTTTTGAATTCAAGGCTTCATTTTCTAAAAACAAAAAGTTGCTTTCAAAGTTAAAAATAGAAAATGATTTGCTTTCTAAAATCAATCTCGAACTTGAAGGGAGGTTTAAAGAATTTTAACAAAAGAACCTTGATTACAAAACTTGCTTTTAAAAGTTCAAGGGGGTCATCAAAGGGAAATTGATTACCTTAAAAAGAATTTGTTTAACAAAAATGCTCAAAAATGTGAAGTTGGAGGTAGCTCCATATCAAGTTTTGTTAAAACATATTTTTATCAAAGACAATCTGGTGCCCCTAGATTTTTGAACGGTAAATGTTTTAGAAGTATTTGGGTCTCAAAAGGACTAATTACTTCAAATAAAAAGGATGAAATTGTAAAATGGATTCCTATGGGGACTAAAGTTTGTGCCACTAATGTCATTGGATCCAAAGCAATTTAGATACCAAAAATTACTTGATTGTTTTTTTTATAGGTGTGATGGAGCATTTATCAACAAAGTGATGAACCAAGGAAGCTCTATGCACAGAAGGAAGAACACTTGAAGAATGAAGGCTTTACATCCTACCTTTTGTTCAAGTGGTAAAAAATAGTTGAGTTTATTTGTTCATTTTGATTTATTTCTTTTAATTCAACTAGTTAATCTTGAATTGTTGGACTAACATTTTATTTGATGCTTGAGTAAGGGGAGCCATTTTTCAAATTGTAAAATCTTTTTAAAACTTCCTTTGTTATTAAACTTAATGATTACAAAATTCTTTTTGATATAACAAAAATTGGAGAATGATTTGAAATTTTTAATTCTCAAAATAAAAGGGGGAGCTTTTTAATATTTTTTTACAAATAATCTCTTTTTCAAAAATTATTTTACTAAGGGGAGAATCACAAAAGTAATTTTTTAAGTTGGTTTTATTATATAAAAAATATGGAGATTGTTAGGATATTTGTTTTGATATAATAATATGAAAAATATTTTTGGACTTGTTTGAATATTTTGCAAACTTGTGTTAAAGTCCAAATAACTTGAAAATATGTTTGAAATTGTTTTTATGACTTTTTGACATGTTTTTAAATAATTTTAAATAGCCAAACTAATCATTTTCAAAGCCTCGTACCGATACGCCTCGTCCCGTATCGGTACCTTTTAGGGTTTCAGCTACAGTAATTTTCTAGTAACAAAAACTCGTACCGGTACAGGCTTAGTCGTATCTATGCGAAAAGGGTTGTACCGATACGCCTCAAAGCGTATCGATACCCTTTGGTTTAAATACCCAACAGCTCTTTCTTTTTTAGGTAGCGTGCCGATACTAGCACACGTGTACCGATACGCTCTGCTGCAGAAGTGTAATTATGGCTGGAAAAGAAGTCCCCAGCGGCTAGTAATGGCCATGAAGTTGTTTGATGGTTTAAAAGACACCTCCAAGCATCTATGGAAGACTAAGAATCAACAAGCCAACATACTTATGATTGTAAAAAAGTCTTAGTGCTTAATTTTTCACATTCTTGTATAGAAAAACACTTGTGAGCTAAATTGTCAATGTATGCTTAAATGTATCAGGATTGGGTGAGAGCTTTAGAATGCAATCACACACCTTGTGAGAGTGATTTCAGTTTGCTTCAATTTCTTTTGTAAGGAGAGGTTCCCAAAGCCTTGGGTAGAAAGATTTGAATGCTAGACTTAGTGGTATAAGTCTAGGTTGTAACGGTTTCCTCCTAAGCCTTGAAAAAGGGGAAGAAATTCTAGTGAATTTGAAATATTTTGTGGGGAAGCTAAGGTAGTGGATGTAGAGCTTGGTTAGAAGTTCGAACCACACTAAAATTCTTGTTTCTTATTTTTTTTCCTTTGCTTCCACCACCAACACCCAAATTAACTCTTCTCCATCACTTGGCAAGCATTTCGGTTGAAGAATTTGAGCCCATCATGAGGGAACATCGTCGAAGGACCAAACTAACAAGCTTTCGTTGGAAGAAAAGATAGGGGCTCGGACCAACCAGAATAGGAAACCGAAACACCTTCAATCAAAAAACCAAACAAAAAATACATAAAAAAAACAACTCTGAGGAGGGTAGAAAATGAGGTAGAAGAACATTTCTTTCTCATCCACTATCTAAATTTCTTCTTCACAAAAACGGGCCTAAACATGGTCCCTAGTCGTCGAGGAAAGAAAACTCAACGATAGGCCTGTAAATAAACCGAACGAATACGAACGAGGGTGTGTTCATGTTCGTTCATTTAACTTTAACCGAACAAATGAACGAACACGAACATAAAGGATCACAAAATTTTTTGTTCGTGTTCGTTCATTAAGGAATGTAGCTTGTTTGTGTTCGTTCATGTTCGTTCGTTTAAATGATAAACGAACACAAATGAACATAAACAAACACAATCGAACATATATAATGTGTTAAATATTTAATATTTTGGGTTAGTTCGATTAATTCAGTTAATTAACCGATTTTAAACCAAATTAATAGATAATTGAAATTTGAAAAAATTCTTAATCATTAACTGAAACCTAAAATTATCTAATAGATTAACTACTTTTGTTTTGGTTCGATTGATTAGTTCGGTTTAACCGAACAATGAACACCCCTAGACATATGTGAATAAACTTAAATGAACATAAACGAACACAAATGAACGAACATAAACGAACAAATTATCGAACGTTCATGAACATAAATGAACAAACAATCCCTTTGTTCGTGTTCGTTCATTTAATTAAACGAACAAAAAATCTTGTTCATGTTCGTTCGTTTAATAAATAAACGAACTTCCCGCCGAACGGTTCACTGAACGTTCGGTTCATTTATAGCCCTACTCAACAAGCTAGCCAACGGGAAGCAACGAAGCACCACCAAACAGAGAAGAAAAAGGAAGCAAAAAGCAAAGAAGATGATGGCAAAGAGGGAAAGCAAGAAAAATATAAGAGAGGATGGGAAGCCAACCATCGTCGTCAAAAGTGGCGTTTGGCCGCCACAAAAAGGGATATAGGATTGAGTGTTTTTAGGGAGTGTAAAAGATTTAGAGAAAAATATTTTCAAACATGAATACTATTGAGGGCTAAATTGACCCTTAAGCCTTTTGTTAATTTATAACATTTCCTCACCCTAACAAAAGAACACTCTACACAAGGCTTGAGCATGGATATGAAAAACGAATAGCAAAAGAAAAATGTCAAAAAACTATGCTTTCCTTTATGATATTATATCTGAAATCTTTTAATTGGTCTTCCATGTATTGGTTCCAAGAAGAAATTAGGGTAAAGTAAACAGACGGTCACTAAACTTTGGTAAAAAGAACAAAATGGTAACCAAACTTTCAAAAATCACAAAATGGTAATTAAACTTTATGTTTTATAACAAAATGGTAACTAGACGTTAAATGTCGTTAAGTGACTGTTATAAAATTTGGTATAATAACACATTCAGTCCTTCATATTTATACATTCATTTAATTTAGTCTTAATTCGAAACAATTCACTAAATTTAGCCCTCGTTATTTACGAATTCTTTCAATTTGGTCCTTAAAGCAAAATACTAAAGTATGGTAACATGATAAATAATTACAATTAAATTTTTATAGGAACTCGAAAACTCGACTCGAATCAAATCAAAAAAAATTCAAATAAAGTTTGAGTTGTAAAATATGACGCGTCAACTCGAATAACTCGAATTTTTTGACTCGACTCGATTGAACGCTCATCTCTATCTTAAAATATGACGCGTCAACTCGAATAACTCGAAATATTCAAATATTTTAAATCATTCTTCTTTTAAATCGAATATTTTTTAAAATAGAATATTTAATATTTTCATATTTAAATCACATCAATTATTTAATAACAACTTTAAATATTCGATTTAAAAGAAAAAATGATTTAAAATATTTGAATATTTAATTAAAATTTTATAGGAACTCGGAAACTCGACTCGAATCGAAAAAATTTCAAATAAAGTTTGAGTTGTAAAATATGATGCGTAAACTCGAATAACTCGAAATTTTTTGACTCGACTCGATCGAACGCTCTCCTGTATCTTAAGATATGACGCGTCAACTCGAATAACTCGAAATATTCGAATATTTTAAATCATTTTTTCTTTTAAATCAAATATTTTTTAAAATAGAATATTTAATATTTTCATATTTAATCACATCGAATATTTAATAACTACTTTAAATATTCGACTTAATTTAAAAATATATGATTCAAAAGAAAAAAAATTGATTTAAAATATTAGAATATTTAATTAAATTTTTATAGGAACTCGAAAACTCGACTCGAATCGAAAAAATTTCAAATAAAGTTTGAGTTGTAAAATATAACGCGTTAACTCGAAATTTTTTGACTCGACTCGATCGAACGCTCACCTTTATCTTAAGATATAACGCATCAACTCGAATAACTCAAAATATTCGAATATTTCAAATCATTTTTTCTTTTAAATCACATCGAATATTTAATAACTACTTTAAATATTCGATTTAATTTAAAAATATTCGATTTACAAATTTTTTAACATATTCGAATATTTAAAGTGGTTATTAAATATTCAAATATTTAAAAGAAAAATATTAAAAATAGTTATTAAATATTTGAATATTGTAAATCATTTTTTCTTTTAAATCGAATATTTTTAAATTAAATTGAATATTTAAAGTAGTTATTAAATATTCGATGTGATTTAAATATGAAAACATTAAATATTCTATTTTAAAAAATATTCGATTTAAAAGGAAAAAATGATTTAAAATATTCTAATATTTCGAGTTATTCGAGTTGACGCGTCATATCTTCTGATAGAGATGAGCGTTTGATCGAGTCGAGTTAAAAAATTTCGAGTTATTTGAGTTGACGCGTCATATTTTACAACTCAAACTTTATTTGAAATTTTTTTGATTTGAGTCAATCGAGTTCCTATAAAAATTTAATTAAATATTCGAATATTTTAAATCAATTTTTTTCTTTTAAATCCAATATTTAAAGTTTTTATTAAATAATCGATGTGATTTAAATATGAAAATATTAAATATTCTATTTTAAAAATATTCGATTTAAAAGAAAAATGATTTAAAATATTCAAATATTTTGAGTTATTCGAGTTGACGCGTCATATCTTAAGATAGAGATGAGAGTTCGATCGAGTCGAGTCAAAAAATTTCGAGTTATTCGAGTTGACTCGTCATATTTTACAACTCAAACTTTATTTAAATTTTTTTCGATTCGAGTCGAGTCGAGTTTTCGAGTTCCTATAAAAATTTAATTGTAATTATTTATCATGTTACCATACTTTGAAATTTTGCTTTAAGGACCAAATTAAAAGAATGCGTAAATAACGAGGGCTAAATTTAGTGAATTGTTTCGAATTAGGACTAAATTAATTGAATGTATAAATATGAAGGACTAAATGTGTTATTATACTAAATTTTATAACAGTCACTTAACAGCATTTAACGTCTAGTTATCATTTTGTGATTTTTGAAAGTTTGGTTACCATTTTGTTTTTTTTACCAAAGTTCGGTGACCGTCTATGTACTTTACCCAAGAAATTATATTGATGAATAAGTTTGTAAGATTGAGTTATGATCCATGGTTATAATATAATCCCACCTCATCATCGATCTAGAAGCTATTTGGAGGATTATACCTCAGCCGCTGGACCCAAGAAACATGTTCTATGTATGCTTGGAAATGGCCAATCAATCCAATTTCGGTCTGATAAGTGGTTAGAGAGGATTAAGCTCTATTTTCACTTTCCTTTGTATTTTTTTCTCTTGCTACTAATAGAAGGGGAATATTTCCGCTTTGAAGAGCTTTATTCGATTGGGAACAAGAGCAATGGAATAATTTTTTGAGCTTGATTAATGAGCACACTCCTTGTAAAGATTCTCCAGAGATGTATGTATTGCTGCCAATAATCTCAGTGACTTGTTGCATCAGTTTGCTACTGTCATACACAAAGATCAGGTCCACTTGAGGTTGTCCAACATTAGAATCCTCCCCGTCCGAACTGTTCGGTCATACTTGCTTCTTCAGAATTCAGATGTTGGTGTTGGTGGTATTATGAGAGACAAATCTGGTAAATGTCTGATACTTGGTTGAGCATTTTTCGGTTAAGGAGGCTGTTGCTATGTTTTTAAGTCCGTGCTGGATAAGGTCTCTTCCTCTCATCATTGAATAGAGCTGCCAATCTGCTGTTAACTGGATTAACAAAGGGCATGCTTTGGGACATCAGGATTACGTATTCCTACTTGTGCTTCTTGTGTTCTCATTGAGATCTTCTTGTATTACACACTTTTCCTCAATGTAGAGAAACAGATCGAAGAGAGGAAATGAAGAAATGTAGAAGAGAAGAAGCAAAGAATGGAATGAATGTATTGAATTGATTATTGAATCATAGGTTTACAAGACTGATAACCTTCCTTTATATAGGAGGTATTATAACGGTATAACAGCTTATATAACAGCTTAACCACCTTAGCTAACCATATTACAGCTGTATACCTAACACACTTTCTACTCTCTATTTTCCTGTTCTTTTTTTTAAGAACGTACGTGTACAAAAGAAAAACATGCAAACCATGCAAACACAACGTCAGCAGCATGAACTCAAGGATCTTCAACTTCTGCTTTCCTCATTTTCACTTTCTTCATCTTCACTTTCTTCATCTGCATTTATCTCATTAGTATCTTCAATATTAAGAGGAACATTCTCCATATCCACAGCAGTACACACTCTTAGCTTTTGTCTTAGTCTAGTAAAGAAGGCAGCAGATAATGGCTTAGTGAAGATATCTGCTATTTGATCTACTGCAGGAACGTAACTAACCCCAATTACTCCTTCAAATATTTTTTCTCGCACAAAACTCAGATCGAGTTCCACATGTTTCATCTTTGCATGATGAACAGGATTGGAAGCATGTGCAATTGCACTGGTGTTATCACACCAGATAGTAGGTGTTGAAGAAATAACCACACCAAGTTCATTTAGAAGAGATTTAATCCACATTATATCTGTCATTGCATTCGCCAAGCTCCTATACTCAGCCTCTGCAGAAGATCGCGAAACTACAGTCTGCTTTTTAGAGCTCCAAGCAATCGGATTGCTTCCAAGGAACAAACAATAACCAGATGTGGATCTCTTGTCATCAACATTCGTCCCCCAGTCAGAATCAGAGTATCCAACAAGCTTATCGCATGAAGCATAGGCTTGAAATAGTAACCCATGTCCAATTGTTCCTTTCAAATAGCGTAAGATCCTTTTGACTGCCTTCCAATGAGGTTCTAAGGGAGAATGCATGAATTGACTCACCTTGTTCACCGCGAAATGAATATCAGGCCGAGTGTTGCATACATGTTGCAGCATGCCTACCACCTTTCTGTATAAAGATGCATCAGAGAAAGGATCACCATCTTGAATTGAAAGCCTGAGTGTAGACACCATTGGTGTTGGTACAGGTGCAGCATCAAGCATATTGGCTGTTTTAAGAACCTCCATAATATGTTTTTGTTGACACATAATTATTCCACGATCAACATGTTGCACATTCATACCAAGAAAGAATCCTAACTTTCCAAGATCCTTCAACGAGAAAAAGGAATTAATCTTTCCTATGACATTTTCTATTTCTTCAGCATTCGAGCCTGTCACAACAACATCATCAACGTATACCATAACATACGTATGATGACCATTTGATTCTCGAAAGTAAAGAGACATATCTGCTTTAGAAGCAGAAAAATGAAGTTGCTCTAGTAAACATAACCTGAACTTGTCAAACCAGGCTCTCGGGGCTTGCTTGAGGCCATATAAAGACCTTTTGAGTCGACACACAAGGGTTTCACCACCTTCTCCATGTATTTCAAACCCAGGTGGCTGAAGCATATAAACTTCTTCAGATAGATCACCATTCAGAAAAGCACTATCTACATCAAACTGCCTTAAACACCATCCATTTGATATTGCAAGACTCAGCAAGATTCGAACAGTAGTTGGCTTTACAACAGGGCTAAATGTTTCTTGATAATCGAAACCAGCCTTTTGTGAATACCCTTTTGCTACTAAACGTGCCTTGTATCTCTCTATACTCCCATCACTGTTTCTTTTAATTTTGAATATCCATTTGCACCCAATAGGAACACGATCTTCTGGTAGTGAAACTAATTCCCATGTCCCTTTTTCCTTCAAAGCCATAAGCTCCTTGTCAACAGCTTGCTTCCATTCTGAAGAGAGAAGAGCCTGTTGAATGGTAGTTGGTTCTGACTGTTGCAACTCTACTGAAAAGACCTTAGGTTTGAAAATTCCTCTTTTGGACCTTGTAACCATAGCATGAGTTGGAGATGCTTTAGAAACATTTTGATCTATAGGACTCGAAGTATCACTTGAAACCTCTGAAGGAATACAAGATTCAGTTGCCTCATTAGAACAGGTGGCTGAAGCTTGTCCATTCACATTTGAAGGATTTGTAGCATCCAAAGAATTACCAGCATCTTCAGCATCCTCTATAGAAATATCAGCATCCTCTACAGGAACATCTGCTGTAGAATTTGAAGTAGACAGCTCATCATTCGAAGTAGAAGTCACAGCTGGTGAATCATTTGGATCAGTTGACTTAGGTTGCAAATGCCTATGATATGGCATTTTAATGTGCACCACATCCTGACCACTTTGAACATTCAAGTCTGCAGCCTTGTCTTTGAACTTGCTAGCAAAAGGAAAAATTTCTTCCTGGAATTGAACATGACGAGTAACATACACCCTTCCATCAGAACTCAAGCATTTGTAACCATGTTGTTGAGAGCGGTACCCAAGAAAAACACACTCAATCGACCTAAATTGTAACTTGTGTTGATTGTAGGGTCGAAGCAAGGGATAACACTGACACCCGAAAACCTTAAGAAAAATGTAATTTGGCTTAGCTTGAAACAACATCTCATAAGGTGTTTTTCCCTCCAAAGCAGCTGAAGGTAACCTATTAATAAGATAAGTTGCAGAATAAAAAGCATCAGTCCAAAACTTAAGTGGTAAAGATGCTTGAGCTAAAAGAGTCAATCCAAGCTCAACAATTTGTCTATGCTTTCGCTCAACAATCCCGTTTTGCTCAGAGGTGTAAGGACATGTAGTTCTAAACTCAATACCTTGCTCTTGAAAAACATGAATCAAAGGTTTAAATTCAGATCCACAATCTGTTTGAACTGATTTTAGCTTACAATTAAATTTTCTTTCAGCCAATTTTTGAAAAGAAAGAACAACATTTGTTGCATCGAATTTACGAGTAATAAAATATGTCCATGTAAACCGAGTATACACATCAACAAAACTAATGTAATAAGATGCATTGTTGGAAATAACATGAGCAGGTCCCCATAAATCTATTTGAACAAGCTGTAAAGGAGAAGAATAAGAAGATGTTGAATCTAGAAATGGCAATTTATGAGACTTTCCCAGTTTGCAGGCAGAACAAGAAGATGAAACTTTATTAACAGAAGATGAAAGATTACAATCTCGAAGAACTTTATGAAGAACTTGATCAGAAGGATGACCAAGTCTCCTATGCCATAATTCTGATTTTTCTAATACAGACAAATTGACAGAATGATCAATAGAAGACAAAGTATTTTGAGTTTCGATTGAACCAGCACTGCAAGACTGAAGCTTGTAGAGACCACCAACTTCTTGTCCTTCAAGAATTACCTGTCGTGTTGCTAAGTCCTTTACAAGACAAAAGTTAGGATAAAACTCAATAGAAACACAATTATCCTTGGTAAATCGAGAAACAGACAAAAGATTCTTCTTAATTGAAGGAACATGTAATAATTGATTTAACATTAAGGGCTTAGATTGAGAAAGTAAAGCTGCTTGTCCAACATTCGAGATTAAAACATTTGATCCATTAGCAACTGAAATCTTACCTGTGCCTTGATATTCAGTAGCATTAGAAAGATTGCTTGCATCAGAAGTTAGATGCACTGTAGCACCAGAATCTGGAAACCAAACTACATCACCAAATTGATTGGAGCAGTCACCAGAAACCATGTTCACTGTGCCATCATCCAAAGAATCAAAAGAATCATTGTAATCAGCACAATTAACTGGATGACTAAAGTTATCATTCCCAATTCCAGCAAAGGTTTGATTGAAACGATAGTAACAACGGCTAGCAAGATGGCCAATCTTACCACATATTTGACACTGAACGCGCGACCGTCCACCATTGAATCGACCACCTCTGCCTCCTCGAAAATTAAACCTTCCTGAAGATGGAACCATAGCTCTTCCACCTTGTTGACCTTCTTGATGCATGACACGAGACGAGACAGGAAAACCTGTAACAACTCTTTGACCAGGATTCGAGGAAGACATATTTGCCGCAAAACCATAAAGATTGGTGTTATCAGAATGAAAATTTCCCTGAAATGAAGAATTTCCCTGAAATCCTCCTTGAAAACCAGAATCTTGAACCATGTTAACATAAAGATTTTGAGAAATCAGACCCTGTTGACGTGCTTCAGTGTCAAGAAGTACACTGCACATACCATCAACTTTGTATGGCTGTTGACTAGATGTAACAACAGCTACAACAGGTTCATATTCAGATGGCAAGCCAGATAAAATTGCAGAAATATGCATGGTCTCGGTGAGAGGATTCCCAGCAGCAGCTAAACTATCGCAAATAGACTGAATTTGCCCCAAGTATTCTTTCATACTCTAATCTCTCTTTCTAAGATTTCTTAAAGAACAGTGTAAATGCATGAGTTTTGTTGTAGATGAAGTAGAGTAAGATTGTTGTACCTTCTCCCAAATATCCACTGCAGTTTTGCAACCCACAAGAGAGGGCAAGATCGAGGGACTGATCGATGCAAGAAGCCAAGAACACAACGCACTGTCTTCTTGCTTATAGAAGAGAAAATCAGGATTAGGAACTTTCACCCCTTTATCATCAATAACAACCTGTGGAGGAATGGAGATCGTGCCATCAATATGACTGAGCAAACCAAGACTCTCCACAGCAAAAAGAATTTGTTGTTTCCAAAGCAAAAAATTGGATTCATCCAATCTGATAGTAATCGTTTTGTTGGTAAATGGTTTGGATGAAGAAGAAGAAGAAGCCATTGATGTAACCTCTGATACCATGTAGAGAAACAGATCGAAGAGAGGAAATGAAGAAATGTAGAAGAGAAGAAGCAAAGAATGGAATGAATGTATTGAATTGATTATTGAATCATAGGTTTACAAGACTAATAACCTTCCTTTATATAGGAGGTATTATAACGGTATAACAGCTTATATAACAGCTTAACCACCTTAGCTAACCATATTACAGTTGTATACCTAACACTCAACAAGATTAACGATTTTCAATATATAACTACACATTTATGCATGCCCTGTAATCCTAGACGAGGCAAATGGTCGGTAAAAACTAGGAGATTTGCCATGTTAGGCCTTGGCTTTGGCTTTGGCTTGGTCAGCTTCCATTTTTACCTGTTAATATCATATTTGCTGCATCTGATGCTTTATTGTTACAAAATTTTCAAATGAAGTGTTGCTTAATTCTTATAAGGAAGGGTCATAGTTGTTTCGCTCATGTCCAACTACAACCAGTCAACTGATTCCACAATTTTGAGTTGAATATAGTTCTGATTTCTTTTTATGTGGCAGAGGAAAATGTGGACATCAGATCAAAAGGAATAAGAAATGGACACCACATGAGCTTATAGAAAACCTTGGAAAAAAACTTCAAACAGAAACCTGCAGTTGAGATTGATTTCTACTCTCATTTTGAATCAATGACGTCAATTATACTTACTAATTGCGCACTCTTCAACATGTTTGCCTATCATGGTTCAGTCGAAGACAATGGCCTTAGCAATAAAATGAGTTTGGTGAAGAAAAGACAGTGAATTGAAGCAAATTGTCCCGGTTCAACCTATGGCTATGTTTGATTGATCTAAGCAGCCTACACCCACAAACGTAAGTTTTCCTTAGCCCCATCTGATCTCATCTATAATAGTAGTAGTACTGCAATCACGAGCCAATAGCTTGTGGAACCAATTTTGTACTGATTAATGTGTTACGAGATAAAGAGGAGATGCTTTGCATGTGTGAATGAAAGCAGCAAAAAGAAAGAAACCAAACCAGAGTTGAGGAAACAAGAAAAAAAAGGAACTTGGGTCCCATGGCAGCAAGAGACGTTCTCGACTTCCCCAACTCATAAAAGCCAAGACTCTCTTTGAGAAAACTTGTGGTGCCCATCCAAATGAACAAGTTGACAAAACAAAACACACCCTTCACTCAACTGTGCGCCCATTTCTCTATCATTCATTTGTTATGTCTTTGTTGCCTTGCCTGTTTATTAAATACCCACATTTTCCCCACCCTTTTCCTTTCACGACCAACTCTAACATATAAAAGAAAAACATTTTTTTTTCTCTCCCTTGTCACCAATCCTAGACGTTCTTGCCATCGTCATCATTATCACCAACCAACCCCAACAACAGCTGCCTCTGCTTATCATTTCATTTGGTTATAAATACACCTTTTCTTCTTTTCTTTTTTCTTTAGTTGGGTTCTTCTGTTTTCTGAGCCTATTCTTATTGTTATGTGAAAAAGAAGATGAGCATTTTTGCTATTGGGAGAGAATTATGCGAACCCTTTGCGATGCCTGTGAAAGTGCTGCTGCTATTGTCTTTTGTGCTGCCGATGAGGCTGCTCTTTGTCGTGCTTGTGATGAAAAGGTTACTTATTTCCTTCATTCTTCCAACTTTCTTTCTTCAATCCATTCTCATGTAGGCAAAATCCAGGTGGGATATTTTGGTCTGTTCTTCTTCTTCTATGTAGGCAGGATTTTTCTCTGAGTTGCTTGATATTTGTTTTTTGTTTTTAATCAAACCCAACCAAAGGCCCTTCTTTTATTCTTTCAAGATTGTGACACTGTTTTTTTTTTCTGCAACCGCTTCTTTGCCTCCGCTAGCATAAGCAATGGTTCAGGCTAACCTTTCTATCAATTCTCAGCTGGAAATCCAAATTTTGATGAATGGTCTTAGTCAAACAATAGTTTGAGTCCTTTTTCTTTAATGAAAACATATATTGGTGTATTAGATTTGTTTCTTCTCAAAAGTTCCCATGCCTGTTTAGAATTAGAATTCTCTCATTGTTGTAGACTGACCTGCAAAACCAAAGCTTTTGATGGATGTGGCAGGTCCATATGTGCAATAAGCTTGCTAGCCGGCACGTCCGGGTCGGTCTGGCAAATCCCAGCGCCGTTCCTCATTGCGACATATGTGAAAATACACCTGGTAATATGCAGATGTCTTTTTGTCTTACTTTTGCTTTGGGAGTTTGTCATACTAATGTTGTTTCCTTTGAAATGGTGCACGTAGCATTCTTTTACTGTGAAATAGATGGAACTTCCCTATGTTTGCAATGTGATATGATTGTACATGTTGGAGGTAAAAGAACCCATGGAAGATATCTTCTATTGAGGCAGAGAGTAGAGGTTTGTGACTTCATCTTTAAAGATATATGCCTCCTGGAGTTTAAACGTTCCCTGGGAATTTTATTGCTTTTGTTTTTTTTTTTCCCAGTTTCCAGGGGATAAACCTGGTGATATAGGGGACCCAAGTTCACAACCTTTGGATGCGAGTGAGGCCAGAAGTGGCCGAAATCAGGCAGCTAAACCGACAGCGGTAGAGAAGCAACAAAATGAGGAGGCCTCTCTTGTTAAAGAGAGAAATGCTGGTGCTGATGGCCATCTCGAAATGATAGATTTGAATATGAAGCCTCATAGAATACAGGGGCAAGTAAGAACTTGTATTATACACTATACAGGCTCCTCTTCTTTCATACAAAATCATTGCATTCCATCTCATGTTGTACGTCTCAGCATCTATAACTATATTAGCTCCTACTCTTCATTTTCCTTGAAATATGTGGAAAATTGAACTCTGATGTTTTTTTTTTTTTTTTTTGTCTGAAGGAACAATAAGTCACTGTTATCGGCAGCTGTGATGATAAGGCCACCTGGTTCTCCATTAAATTCTGTCTGGAAGGCCTCGTTTTATTATAGGTTTGTTGGCAGCACCATAACTGCTCAACTTATCATCTTCTAGTCCTAGCATAGTTTCATTAGAATAGTTTGGGAAAACTACACATTTAGTACCCTAACTATATATTTTTGTACTCCAACTACTATTTTTGACAAAATGTTGCCTTACGTTACGCTTTTTTGTTTTGTTTTGGTACCTATGTCGGTTAAAATTAACGGAAATAGTGATGTGACTTGGGTTAATAACAGTTTTAGTCCATAAGCCTATATAGTCTATCAATTTAGTCTAAAGTACTATCAATTTGAACATTATTTTAATTTTTGGATTAAAATTGTAAATTCTTCAATTTTCTTATTCTTCCAGTCGAACACTTTTTGGGTTTTGGAGTTTAAAAAACACACTAGGGACAACCAAAACTTTAGGATTTGTGGATCAACGAGGGCTAATGTGGGGTCTATTGGAGGACTCAAACTCCACGATCGGGATACCGACGAAAATACGATGGGTGGAAAAAGGATGAGACAAAATTCAATCAAAATTAAGACGTTGTTTTAAATTGATGGATTTTGGACTGAATTGATAATATATGTAAGTTTTTTGAACTAAAACTGTGATTATACCAAGTCACGTCATCATCTTCGTTAGTTTTTAACGGTCAAGGTATCAAAGCAGAACAAAAACGTAAAATTAAGTATCATTTTACCAAAAATAATAATTGGAGTACCAAAACAATAACACATGCATAGTGTTTAATATGTAGTTTTTCCTCTCTCTCTTTTTCAAGCAGCTTTCATAGCTCAAATTTGATAACCTTGATCGATGATGATGCGTAGATCATTCTGATAAATGTTTGTTCCTGTCTTATCCGACTTTTCAAACTTTTATTTTATTTTATAATATTTGTTTATAGTTTTAGTGTGTATATATATATACACTTATTTGTGCACTAGAAATATATATTAAAATTAATTTTACAAATAAACTATAAATATGTAGTTTTTATAATATTAAACTGAAAATTCACTCATAAAAAATATGATGAACCAATAGAGACAGATCTTGGTAGAATAATTTGAGGGGTCTAATTAAAATTTTAGAAGTTTAAACTAAATATTTTTTAAAAAAATTGAGACTTCATGAGAATTTTTCAAAAAAAATTTAAAAAGAGACATAATTAAAAAATTAAAAAAAATAATACTTAATAAGAATTTTAAATTTTGAGGTCCGACTCTGTGAACCAATGTGAAAATGTTATGAATATAGCTAATAAATAAAAGAAAATTCTATAGCGCTTGTCGAGCAACGACGAGCATCACTATTGACGAGCACCGATGAACACTGATAGATTATTTTATAAAATTTTAAATCCAAAATACTTAATGCGTAATTATAATTTTTTTAAAATTAAAAGTGTAATTTAATTAAAGTATTTTTTAGTTTTAAATTTATTTTAAATATTATTAATCAAAATAAACTATCCTAAATCAAAAAAAATTAGGTTTTTTTTTTTACTTTGAAATTAACTCAATTGTCGCCGCACCCACCGCCAACTACCGCCGTCGCCGACAACATTTGCCGATGCCGCCGCCGCCAGTCCTAATTCTTTGTTGTAATTAGGTCATTTATCTCCAATTTTCGAAACCCTATTTATCATCCTAACTAAAATTATGTTAATTGGTTTATGTAATTCAAAATTGAGAACCCCAACGCCTTTCATAAGACCCCAAAATTAGTTACAACAAGCCAATTTTTTTTATTGATTCGTAAAATTAATGGCCGATCCAAAACCCTAATTTGTTGTTCGTCGCGCGTATCGGTACGGTATTCTTCGCGTACCGGTATGCGTAGAAATACCGTACCGATACGCTATGTGTACCGATACAATTTTTAGCCAATGAAAATTCAGTGATAACTTACCGTACCGGTACGTACTCTCACGTGTACTGGTACGCTGGATATTATTGTATCGGTACGGTATGTGTACCGATACATTTTTTGGTCACTGAATTTTCAGCGATATCGTGTAGTACCGGTACGTTATTTTTACCATACCGGTACGTTACTAGTACCAAACCGGTATCGGTACGGTACTAATAGCGTACCGGTACGCTAGCTTCAAATGTTACAAATTGATCTTACTTAAAATTAACCTCTTTGATGTAGATGATGGATCTAAATTTAACGCCTTCAAAACAAGATACAACAGTGATGAAGTGCAAACGTCATATCGACATGTGTTCGAGGAAGGCAAACACCGAGGTACATTTATTATAATTACTTGAACTTTCAATGCTTGTCTTAAATAGTTTTTGTTGAGATTATTGTTTTATGTACTTATAGGAAAAGCGTGGAGTTGTACTTGAGGAAATCATAAGCATTCCTTATCAGAGTGATCAGAAGTTCGAGACACTCATTCAAAATGTGCAAAATATTGAAAAGGAGTTTGTGAAAATAAATTCCCATTTTAAAAATTTTAATGGTCAATTTGAGAAATTAAATGGCCAATTTAAGAAATTAGTGTCTATATTAGCAGTGAGCAATGTAAAATGCTCAAAACAAGATGATGATTCACTAAAAGGAGAGGTTGTACATAATAAATCATTAGGGGGAGATGATTTAAAGAGTATACCAGAAGATATTAGTTTATACAACGAGCCATTGAATGCTGATGGTTTAGAGAATAAATCTCAAGGGGAAGAAGAACTAACTGTCGGGGCAATGAAGGAAGAAACCGTAATTAGTATTAAAATACCGATTATGTCTCTATTTATTAATTGTGATATGAATTATTCTCCCTCATTAGAACATAGTGGTAAAAGCAAAGTTGAAGCTATTTCAAAAGACAAAATCAAGACTGATATGGATGGTTTTCCAGAAATTCCGAGCGATTTTTTTAAATTTGAATTTAGTCCCCAGCGATTTCCTAGTCAACTAGTTACGTTGAAGGAAACTCCAATAAGTAAAAAAATATGGCCTAAAATATCTAACAGTCAGAAGTCATTGTCAAAGAGATGTTCAACTGCACGTTCTGATGTTATAGATGATCTGAAGTCGAAAGATATAACATAAAAAAAAGAGCTTGAACTTCTGGAGTGAATACAAAGTTATGTATAAATAATTTTTTATTTGTTATTTAGCATATTGTACTTAAAACTAATATTTGATATATGATAACAGGAAAAAAACACTACTTTGCAAGATAGCGGAGAAACATGCAAGGTTGATGCTCCCGAAAAAATGAGGTGGTAATGAGAAAAAAATTATTTTTTTATAGTGTGTAAATTCGAAAGAAATAATGTACAAATATGTCATTTGAATTACATATGAGATCAATTACTCTTTAATTGCGCATGTTGAAAACAAGAACAATGTCTATGATGTTGATAGTGAGGAAGAATTGAAAGATTTGATCTTACATGCTCAAAAAAATTTAAGAAAAAAAAGGTTTAAATTCTAAAAAAAAATTATTTATAAATATCGACATGTAATTTTCTGGTTATTATCATTTGTAAGAGTTTAATTAATGTATTTCATGCAGTATTATTCTAAGTCGGGTGATACGTTAGAAGGACGTAAGAAAAATGCGAGGATATGCGATGCGTACAAGCAATATTTGAAGTACTTAACGCCCGAAGAAACCAAAGTTTGCATGAATATTGCTACTTTGGATGATACAGGCAGGACTCTTTACATGGCAAAAAACAATCTGTTGGACGTTGGCAATGCTCGCACTATTTTTCCAAAAAAGTGGTTATTTGATTGGATAATGTAGCATGTTATAATAAAGGTTTTTTGTTTTGTTTGTTGTTAACATTACTAATTTTTTGTTTTTAATATTTAATATTTTATTGATATCTATGTCTACGATTTTTATTTGAGACAAGAGTCAATGCCAAAAGTTATATCTCCCTTTGTCCTTTCAGGTAAAAAAAATTATATTTATGGGCTACCTAAAAATAACATTATTTTCAGTTGATGATATTATCCAATTTTTTGTTTGTCGCAGACTTTGATTCAAGATTTTTCACCTGATAAGAAGGCGAGATCACATCATAGTCTTTTTAAATTTCATACCCGCTGGATAAATGACTCCCTACTGATAGTAGTAATGTTGAGAATGTATATTTACAGCTTGTAGTTTGTTTTTATGTAGTTGGCAGTGATTTTGAACTTACATGATTTCACAGGTATATGTGTCTTTATATGATGCAAAAGGTCACTGATTTTTATTAGTTGTTGATGTTGTTGAGAGACATAATTACGTTTTGGACTCTCTTGGTGCTACTAGAGCGCATAAAAAGATTGCAGAAAATATAGTAAGTCATTAACTCATTTATGGGAACTAATATATGAATAATGTTTAACTATCGATATCTTAATATTTTTTTCACGGTTTATAAAGTTGGCTAAAGCTCTAGTTTGGTTTGCGGGTCATACTCGTTTGGGTAGATTATTTAAAGATGCCGTAGAATTTTCATTCAATTGCGTACAAGTACCGAAGCAGCCAAATTCGTAAGTAATATAAGTTTAAATATATTATGTTTTTTCTCTAAATTTTTCTTTGTTAATAGATTAATTTATTTCATATTTGATTCAGGGATGATTGTGGCATGTACACATTAAAGTATATAGAAGCCGACAACAAAAGTGAATGGTCGAAGATTTTTTCACGGTAAAGTATACTATGTAGTTTCGTTTTGAAAAGGTGTGATATTTGACTAACGTTATATTTTTATTGTGTAGACATAAGAAATAGGAGTTGAACGATTGAGAATTTTGGCCAAACTTGTTTGTATCAATCACAATGAAGTTGATCTATTTAAATTGCCCACAGAAGATGAAGTAGCCGAGGATTAAGAAATTTTAAATTGTAGTGAAACATTTTTTTAGGTCGTTTTCTTTTCCTTTTGACTATTCAATTTATTTGAACACTTTACCACTCTGCCAACTTTATGTTTTTTTATTATTTCGACTCATGTTAATACTTTTTGAAGAAAAATTTCTCATTTATACAACAATTACGTTCTTTTTACCTTTTACGTTACATACATAAAAATTCAGAAATTCATATAATCCATACAATAACTCATAAACTCCATTACATATTTGATAACAAAAAGAATAATCCAAGTGTATTCTGGGTTCATCAAAACATGAATCAAGTGTGGTAGGTAAAATGGGTTGAGATTCAGGTTTAGGGTTGTTTCTAGGTTGACTCGAAGAAGTTCCATCCATGTGTTGACGTTTTGTACCAGGTTTAGACTTTGGTGCCATTTCAAACTAAAAAACCTGCAAAAATATTACGCACAAAGTATATAAACAAAAAAATAGAATTCATAAGTGTCACTCCAAAAAATCATCAACTGCTATCTACAACTACCATTTTACTAACCAATAAAATCTAACTTAACTCAATAAAATTTGTGCAAACTAGTAATAGCATTTTACTACTACCCTTTAACCAACTTAAATAACCTAACATTTACAAATCACTCTAACCTAACATTCAAAATTTTTGGGCCAAAATATACTATCGCCATTTTACTACCACCATTTTTGTGCCAAAATATAAATCACCATTATTTCATACAATGAATTTCATCAATAGTTGTTTTACTACCACCATTTTACTAACAAATACCAATGTGGATGGAAACACACTAAAATAATATAAAAAATTTATAACAAATAATAAAAACCTAAAACCCTAAGGAACCCTAACATTTAAAATAAAAAAATAAAGGTTAGATTTTTGAAATACCTTCAATAATTCTTGAAATAGATAAAATAAATGTGTTGGGTATGCCCAATCTTTCCTAATTTTGCAATGTAGTAGTGAAATGGCCGGATTTTAGAGAGGGGAGTCGGTTTTAGGTTTTAGGATTGGGGGAAATTGAGTGGGGGGCTATTTATAGAGGCAGTGCTTCACGTATCGGTACAGTTATTTAATTGTATCGGTACGGTAGTACCGGTACACAATTTAGGCGTACCGATACGGTATTGTATTAAAAAAATTTCATTGAGTATAAATCGTACCGATACAGATTGAGTATCGGTACGAGAAAGGGTTACTAGAATTTGTAAATCCAATACAGTATCGATATTGTTAAATAGCGTATCGGTACGCTCGTACTGGTACAACATTGAAAACAATGAAAGTTTAAAAAATAAATTGTATAATGTATAAAAATTTGTTATAAAATAATATTTTAGCTTAATATTTCTTAATTTGAGGATCGAAAATTTATAGAATATATAAAAAATAAACATTGAATCTAAGTTGATGATCGAAAATTTGTAGAATATATAAAAATAAGCATTGAATCTAAGTTGAGGATCGAAAATTTGTAGAATATATAAAAATAAATCGAATAAGAATGTATAATATACTTCATAATAACAACTTTAAAAAAATTAAAAATATCAAAACTTAATCATCCTAAATCTCCCAATGGACCGAGAAAACAATGAAATTTTCAACCCTCGTACATCATGCAGTAGTTGCTTCGCATCTTGTCCCATATGCTATCAAGGCATGCACATGCATTGTCCTGTTTATCATTACAAAGAATATTCGTAAAAATTACCAAGCGCACTAAAACAACCGTTTTATAACTCAATGAATGAATGACTTACAAGAACAAACACTCTGATTTTTGGAGGAGACCATGCACTACCAAGCATTATTTGATTGCCAATCCAAAACGGTTGGATCTTTTTCCATAATTTTCAATTCACGAATATAAGCAGGCTGCACAAAACATATTATATTATCAATATACATAACAAGAAAGCGTAATTATTTGAATAATTCATATTTAATTACCTTCGAGATGTCGTTTTGTTTGTATGTGTTGGGCATGTATCTAGCTAATTTAAAATTCTAAACTTCATCAATATGGCTCGTATCCTGATCTGAAGGCTTACTCAGAGAAGGTTCAGATGTTTTATACGAGTCCAACGTGACATCCTCATCATATGCAACACATTTTGGGTTGGACGATGAATTTTAGCGCTTCGTTCTCTTGAGTTTTCCTCTTCCAATTTCAAGAACTATAGGATCACCAATTCCAAGAGTCTTTTTACCTTTACTGCTTCTCTTATTAGATCCCACTTTAACCGTTTGCAATTTAAGACTCATTTTTGCAAATTGATCTTTAACTTCATTGAAAGTCTTCAATGTTTGTGATGCACGGTGACATATGGTCATACAATAAAAGGCTAGAGTGGAATATCTGGCTTGAATTATTGCTGGATTATTATCTTCAAAATCTGCATTCTTTTTTTCAAGTCCAACATCTTTCTTCGCATAGATAGTCCATCGTTTCATTATGCACCCTTGTGGTATTTCCTTAGTCTTTTCATATTTCAACACGGGAAACATATAGCGGCATGAAAATCCAACAGACTCCAACTTCATACAGCAACAGTACATGGTATCATGTTTCATATTTCTAAGTACAAGATACCACTTCTCCTTTTCAACATGTTTTAGCCAATAACACATGCACTGATCCCGAAATTCTCTTTTTTACCAAATAATAACTCTCATACGACATTTCTTTGCACAATGTAGCAAAAAAATTTCACGTATATACCTTGACTGCATTGCGCTTGAGAGTTTCCAACACACCGTCACAATATGGTTCTTCATCCATTGATTTGTAATCTTGATGAGACTCTTCTCATCTTAGAGATTGCAGTTATTTATGGTAGTTCTCAACGAATCGGTACAACGTCACCTTTTTGTCCAACCAAGTTTTCAGTGTTCTATTCATTGATTCACACCGTTGAGTAGTCCTCATTGCTGCACACAAAAAATATTTATTAATTACGTTAGTGTTGAGTGGATCGAAAGATCGATATGAACCAAGAGGGGGGTGAATTGGATTTTTAAGGTTTGTGTGGTGGAAATTGCAAATTAAAAAGATTGACAAGGAATTTTAGAGTGTTTCAAGTTCCAAATGAACTATACATCCACTACCTTAGCTTCACTAAGGATTTGCAACAATTCCACTAATTGCTCTTCCCCTTTTCTAGGCTAAGGAGGCAACCCTTACAATTTTCGGTTAAATTTTCTACCCAAAATTTAACCCAATCCTCATACAAAGGTAACAAAGAATTTGATGGCTAAGATAGTATCTCTCAATACAAATTATAGCCCAATTACAAGCACTCAACCCAATTGAAAAAGATAAGAATGAAAATTACAATTGGGGTTTCTAGACAATATGGGTTTTTAGCACAAATGCTTGGATTTGATGTATGGATATTTGCTTTTGGATCAATAGTTGTTGCTGGAGCTTTTAGAGGTCCCTTTTATACCTTCTCATTGATTTCTAGCCGTTGTGGTTGTTGCATTCATCAATAGAGCCGTTGGGGATGTTATCTCACCTCCATAAATGCAGTCTGCAACAACCCGTTTCGGAACGCGGGGTACCTGTTTCGAAACAGACAAAAATAGAAAGAGTCGTTGGGGTGCATTTAAGAGCCCGTTTTGAAACGTGTTGAAGTCGTTTCGAAACACTTTTGTCACTGTCAAGGGTCATTTCGAAACAACCTGAGCCTGTTTCGAAACACCCTAACGATCTTTGAAAATTCAGTTTAAAATATTACAACGGTTATAATTTTCAAATCAAAATGAAGAACCGTTTCGAAACGTTTAAAGATATTTCGATACGGGTTCATATGTTCTAAAGCCGTTTCGATACGCGTTTCGGAACAGGGGTCGACAGTGGTGAAAACGTTTGGAAACGCCTTAGGCCGTTTCGAAACATGGACTTGAAAAACACTGTCTAGGCTTTAAAACACTTAGAAAATATTTGAAAACTTTGGTTTTTAACTTTGGCATATTCTTAAAATTATATGGGGATGTTTGAGGACTTAAAAATTCGTTTTGACATTTTCAATTTAGTCCTTAGGTTCTTTAGTTATATCAAAATTAAAATATCGGTTTCACAATCTCCCCCTTTTTGATATAACAAAACCAAAGTTAGAATTTTTAAGAGTTTTGAAAATTTTGAACATATTCTAACTCCCCCTTAATTTAAGATAGGTTTTTAAAGTTTTAAAAATGTTTTAACTTCAAGTTTTAAAACTTAAAAACCTCTAAACATTTAAAACGAATTTTTGTGGCTCTTAAATTTCTTCTCCCCCTTTTTGTTAGATCAAAAAGAATAAATAAGGATCATAGAGAAGAGAAAGGGTTAGTACCAATAAGCATTAAGTAATAAGCAACAATAGTATTAATTCATAAAATTAAAATATCCAAAACATAAATCAACATTAAGTTCAAAACATAATCCCAAATAAGATCAAAAGTATAGGTTCCTAAAACATAATGAAACATAAAGATGCAAACTTAAACCTAAAATGCATAGATAATATGATATGATATGATATTAATATCCTAGGCCTCGTCACCACCATCATCATCATCCGAAGTCTCATCATCGCTCTTGACTTGAGAACGGCGAAACTTCGTCCATTGGCCATAGAGAGTAGAGAAGGACAAATCCAAGTTCGAGTGGGAAACCTCAAGAGATTGGAGACGATCCTCCACATTTTGCAAGAGAGTGTTGATGGCACCAAAACCCGAAGCGATGTTAGTATCCATGGCATTGAACCGTTCGGTAATGAGAGTCGTAAGAGCTTCATTGTTTCCAACTTGAACTTGCGGTTGAGGTTCAACGGGAGGAGGAAGAGGTGCTTCTCTATCAACACGTTCCCAAACATCATTCACATAACGAAAACCGAACTTGCGAAGAGAGGACTCACCAATCTTGGACTTGCGAGGTTCCGGGGAGTCATAGGTGCAATCGAGACCAATCTTGCTAAAGATGTGGCTTAAGATCGTACCATAAGTAAAAGATTTCAAGCCATCAGTGTCAATAAGCTTGACATTACTTAGACTAGAGTTTTGGAGAAAAACCCCTCAAGATTTGGAGAAAAACCCCTCAAGATTTGGTGAAAAACAAAGAGGTTTAGAGGGTTTTTATAGGGAGAAAGTCGGTTTAGGGTTTTTAGGGTTTTGAAGAGTTTGAAGTTAAAGTGAATTTTAACATTAAAAGCCCTAAATAAAGCTGTCCACGACACCGTTTCGGAACGGTCTTGACCGTTTCGAAACGCGAGCACGAGGGTTTGACCATTTTGAGACTTTCAGCTGACCGTTTCGATACGGTGTTGACCGTATTGAAGCCCCGTTGACCCGTATCGAAACTCGTTTCGATACACCCCTTGGCAGTAGCAAAAACGTTTCGAAACCCTTTTGAGGCGTTTCGAAACGCCCTTCTCTCAGACATGATTTTAAGGCATCCATATCGAAACAGGTTCACCCGTTTCGATACACCTGGGCCTGGAAGTGCAGATGAGGCTCTAAAAGTGCAGAAAATTGAGTTTTTCTAAGGCCTAACATGCATGAATGGTATGAATGAGCAGGCAAAACATATGTAAACATTAACATACTCCCCCTAGCTATAAGCATGGATGAAATTAGGAGTCTAAACACATAAACATGACATTTCACAAGATCAAGCAAGTTTAAGCACAAAAGAGGTCCTAAAAGGTCAAGATAGGCTAGCTAGACCTAACTCTCTCCTAAGGGACCAAAAACGCTCTTTGTCTAAAGGTTTTGTAAATATGTCCGCTAATTGATTTAAGGTGTCTACATACTCTATAACCACATCTTCTTTAAGGACATGATCTCTAATGAAATGATGTCTTATTTCTATGTGTTTGGTTCTAGAGTGTTGGATGGGATTTTTTGTTAGACATATTGCACTAGTGTTGTCACATTTTAGAGGTATGGTTTCAACTTTAATTCCATAATCTAAGAGTTGTTGCTTCATCCAAAGGACTTGAGCACAACAACTCCCTAAGGATATGTACTCGGCTTCGGTGGTAGATAAGGCTACATTATTTTGTTTCTTAGAGAACCAAGATATGAGCATACTACTTAGGAATTGACAAGTTCCCGAAGTACTTTTCCTATTGATTTTGAAACCCCCATAATCCGCATCCAAATAAGCATGAAGGTTGAAGGTGGAGTCTCTAGGGTACCAAAGACCTAAACAAGGAGTATCTCTAAGGTACCTAAAGATTCTCTTAACGGCTATAAGGTGAGACTCTCTAGGACTAGCTTGAAACCTAGCACACAAGCAAACACTAAACAAGATATCTGGTCTACTTGCGGTAAGGTAAAGCAATGATCCAATCATAGAACGGTAAAGCTTAGAGTCAACACACTTACCTCATTCATCTTTGTCAAGCTTTGTAGATGAGCTCATAGGTGTGGCTTGAGGCTTTGCATTCTCCAAGCCAAACTTCTTAAGCATATCCTTTATGTACTTTGCTTGATTGATGAAGGTGCCATCCTTCTTTTGCTTGATTTGGAGTCCCAAAAAGAATGAGAGCTCCCCCATCATGCTCATCTCAAATTCACCTTGCATTAACTTAGCAAACTCTTGACAATGACATTCGTTAGTAGAACCAAAAATGATATCATCAACATAAATTTGAACTACTAAGATGTCATTTTTATACAGTTTTATAAAAAGTGTAGTGTCCACCTTACCTTTTTCAATTAAAAAGTTTGAAAGTCTTTCATACCAAGCTCTAGGAGCTTGTTTTAAACCATAAAGAGCTTTGGTGAGTTTGAAAACATGATTTGGAAATTTTGAGTCTTCAAAACCCGGTGGTTGTTCCACATACACTTCTTCATCTATAAAACCATTTAAAAACGCGCTTTTAACGTCCATTTGAAAAAGCTTGAATTTATGATAACATGCATATGCAAGCAACATCCTAATGGCTTCCATTCTAGCTACGGGTGCATAGGTTTCATCAAAATCTATTCCCTCTTCTTGAGTGTAACCTTGTGCTACAAGTCTAGCTTTATTTCTCACAATGGTACCACTCTCATCTAGCTTGTTCCTAAAGACCCATTTAGTTCCTATGGTAGATTGATTACTAGGCCTATCAACTAATGTCCAAACATTACTTCTCTCAAATTGATTTAACTCTTCTTGCATAGCCATAATCCAAAAGTCATCTTTCAATGCTTCTTTTATATTCTTAGGCTCTATGCATGAGATAAATGCAACATGATTCATTAATCTAAGAGAAGATCGAGTGGTTACCGCCTTGGATGGATCACCCAAGATTTCACCATCTTTGACATAGTTGATCTCCCTTGGGTAGCTCACTTCCTTTTCCTCAAGAGCCAAGTCCTTTAAGGCTTCAAGAGGTGGATCTTGTGTGTCCTCTTCTTTTGTTGGAATCTCAACCTCCTTTGAAGTTTGTCCTCCATCAAAGGCATTTATGATTCCTACATCATCATCATCACAAGAATCCTTCCTTGGAAGGAGGTTATCATCGAATACAACATGAATAGATTCTTCTACTACTAAAGTTATTTTGTTAAATACTCGATAGGCTTTAGAGGTTAAAGAGTAACCTATGAAAATAGCTTCATCACTTTTTGCATCAAATTTACCTAAGTTGTCTTTTCCATTATTTAAAACAAAGCACTTGCAACCAAAAGGGTGAAAATAGCTAATGTTAGGCTTTTTAGATTTTAAAATCTCATAAGGTGTTTTCTTTAAAATTGGCCTAATCATTACTCGATTTACAATATAGCAAGCGGTGTTTGTGGCTTCCGCCCAAAAGTATTTAGGTAAATTATTTTCACAAAGCATAGTTCTAGCCATTTCTTGCAAAGTTCTATTTTTCATCTCAACTACCCCATTTTGTTGAGGAGTTCGAAGAGCCGAAAAATTGTGGCTAATACCATTTTCATTTAAAAAATCTTCAAACCCTAAATTTTGAAACTCGGTTCCATGATCACTTCTAATATGTGAAATTCTAAGTTCAAGATCATTTTGGGTTAGTTTTGAAAATGTGATGAATTTTTCCAAAGCCTCATCTTTAGTACTTAAAAATAGAACCCAAGTAAATCTAGAAAAATCATCAACAAGTACAAATGCATAAGACTTACCACCCAAGCTCATAGTCCTAATTGGCCCAAATAAATCCATATGGATTAGTTGTAAACATCTACTTGTAGAAACATCATTAATGGATTTAAAGGAAGACTTATGTTGTTTACCCTTAGAGCATGCATCACAAATTTTATCATTTGAAAATTTAATCTTAGGTAAACCTCTAACTAGATCAAGGGAAACTAGTTTTTCTAAAACACTAATGCTAGCATGTCCTAGTTTCTTATGCCACAACCATGCATCATTTTCATTTTGTGCTACTAAGCATGCATGAGATGTATGAATGTCATCTAGATGCACCATGTATATGTTTCCTATGCGATGACCTATGAGCATAATATTATTAGATTTAATGTCTACAATTTTGCATCCATTTTTATCAAATAAAACATTAAATCCTTTATCACACAATTGACTTATGCTCAATAAGTTGTGTTTAAGACCATCGACATACAAGACATTTTCAATGAGAATAGTAGAGTGATTACCTATGGAGCCAATACCTTTAATGTGGCCTTTGGAGTTGTCACCAAATGTCACCACTCCTCCACTTTTTGGCTTTAGATCCATGAATCTACTCTTGTCTCCGGTCATATGCCTTGAGCATCCACTATCAAGGTACCATGAGTTTTGACTTTGTGCTTTGGCCTTGTAGCAATGCTCCCCCTACAAACAAAGATATTAAGCTTTTGTTTTTGGTACACAAATCATTTTGGGTCCATGAGTGTTAGCTCCCAAAACCTTGGTTCCCTTAGGAATCCAAGATGACATAGCAACAATATTATTAGATTTTACAAGTTCCTTAGGAACCCATACACTTCTAATTCTTTTAGTCCTACTATGTCTAGGAAAGCTACCTTGTTTGTAGTTATTAGTCCTTTTCTTAAGTTGGTTTGTTTTAGACGATTCACCAATTTCATGCTTCATACTACCAACATTTTTAAAGGAATCTTTGAGCTTGTTAAGCTCATCTAACACCTTTTGGTGTTCACTATTGCATTGAGATAAAAGGTTATTAAGATCAACATTTTCATCTTGAAAAAATTTAAGTTCATCTTTCAATCCTAATATCTTTTTCTCAAATTTTGAATTAGCTTGAGAGAGTGAGTCATTTTTCTCATTTAGTTCCAAAATGATTTTCTTATTCCTAATGACCGACTCTTTATATTTCTCAACTAATTCATCATAGACCTCTTGCAACTCATCATATGCATCATTTAATTCATCATATGTAAAATCAAAAGATGATGAGTTAGAGGTTACCATAGAGGAATCTTCCTCAAGTGCCATGAGGCAAAGGTTGGCCACTTCTTGTTCGTCATCCTCCGATGAATCCTCATCACTCCAAGTAGCAAGCTTGGCTTTGAGCTTCTTCTTCTTCTCAAAGCCCTTCTTCTTGAGTTGAGGGCACTCCGAACGTATGTTGCCGAGTTTATTGCACTCGAAGCAAATGATTTGATCCCTTGCTTCCTCTTTGTTCTTGCCTTTGAAGTCCATCTTCCTTTGAATTTTTCTTCCACGGTTGGACCTCATAAAGCGTGAGAATCGTTTGGCTATCATAGCCAATTCTTCTAACTCATCCTCCTCACTAGAAGAGCTCTCCTCAAGTAGTAAAGCTTTGAGAGCTATTCCCATCTTCTTCTTCTTTTCAACCTCTAGCTTTTCTACTATCTTCTCTTCTTTCTTCTTCTTTTCTTCCCTTCCTTGCTTCATAATTTCATGTGTAAGGAGAGAACCCACTAGCTCATCAAGCTTTAAAGTCTTCAAATTCTTAGCTTCTATGGTGGCGGTTCTCTTCCCATCCCATGATTCGGGAAGTGAATAGAGTAGCTTTCGGACAAGCTTGTCTTCCGGTATGATCTCTCCAAAACCTTTGAGCCCATTGACTATAGTGGAGAACCGATCAAACATCTTGGACACCGTCTCATCGGGCTCCATCTTGAAATTCCAATCTTAGTTTCTTTGACATCGTTGGTTCCCTCATAGGTAGTCTCAAGAGTGTCCCACACCTCTTTGGCACTCTCAATGGATGACACTTTGGAATAGATGTCCGGACCAAATGAACAAAAGAGCATGTGGAGAGCTTTGTCATTTACTTGAATCTTTCTCCTTTCTTCTTCACTCATCTCCACCTTTTTCTTCAAAACCATCTTGCCTTCACTATCTTGCTTCAATGGAATGTAAGGACCATCTTCAATGACATCCCACACTAAGTAGTCATTGGACTTGATGAATAGACGCATTCTATTCTTCCAAAAAGAGTAGTTGTCACCATTGAAGAAGGGAGGCTTTATAGTGGATTGAGACTCATACATGCCCGAACCAGAGGTTGAAGCCATCTCTTGATATTTGATGATCACACTCTTCCTAGGAACTCCTCTTGTGGTTGTTAATCCTCAAAGAGGTAGGCTCTGATACCAATTGTTGAGTGGATCGAAAGATCGATATGAACCAAGAGGGGGGTGAATTGGATTTTTAAGGTTTGTGTGGTGGAAATTGCAAATTAAAAAGATTGACAAGGAATTTTAGAGTGGTTCAAGTTCCAAATGAACTCTACATCCACTACCTTAGCTTCACTAAGGATTTGCAACAATTCCACTAATTGCTCTTCCCCTTTTCTAGGCTAAGGAGGCAACCCTTACAATTTTCGGTTAAATTTGCTACCCAAAATTTAACCCAATCCTCACACAAAGGTAACAAAGAATTTGATGGCTAAGATAGTATCTCTCAATACAAATTATAGCCCAATTACAAGCACTCAACCCAATTGAAAAAGATAAGAATGAAAATTACAATTGGGGTTTCTAGACAATATGGGTTTTTAGCACAAATGCTTGGATTTGATGTATGGATATTTGCTTTTGGATCAATAGTTGTTGCTGGAGCTTTTAGAGGTCCCTTTTATACCTTCTCATTGATTTCTAGCCGTTGTGGTTGTTGCATTCATCAATAGAGCCGTTGGGGATGTTATCTCACCTCCATAAATGCAGTCTGCAACAACCCGTTTCGGAACGCGGGGTACCTGTTTCGAAACGGACTAAAATAGAAAGAGTCGTTGGGGTGCATTTAAGAGCCCGTTTCGAAACGTGTTGAAGCCGTTTCGAAACACTTTTGCCACTGTCAAGGGTCGTTTCGAAACAGCCTGAGCCCGTTTCGAAACACCCTAACGATCTTTGAAAATTCAGTTAAAAATATTACAACGGTTATAATTTTCAAATCAAAATGAAGAATCGTTTCGAAACGTTTAAAGCCGTTTCGATACGGGTTCATATGTTCTAAAGCCATTTCGATACGCGTTTCGGAACATGGGTCGACAGTGGTGAAAACGTTTGGAAACGCCTTAGGCCGTTTCGAAACATGGACTTGAAAAACACTGTCTAGGCTTTAAAACACTTAGAAAATATTTGAAAACTTTGGTTTTTAACTTTGGCATAATCTTAAAATTATATGAGGATGTTTGAGGACTTAAAAATTCGTTTTGACATTTTCAATTTAGTCCTTAGGTTCTTTAGTTATATCAAAATTAAAATATCAGTTTCACAGTTAGATACAGTAAATAATATATTAAATTAAAGTGTATATAATGTTACCTGCATAAAAGTGTCCTTGCAAATATGCTTCTGTCCATTTCTCTTTATCTTCATATAACCCATTTTTTCTTTGAAGGTTGTGCTTTTCCACTAGTTCTTTCCAGGCACTTTCAAAATTAGATGGCGTCCTACACATGTCAGCGCATCTCATAAAGCCATAAAGGAAATCTTTCTCCATATGAGAAAGCACGTTCCTCATGATATGCCACAAACACAATTTATGTTTTGCCCTGGGTAGTACTCGAAAAATGGTATTTTCCATAGCCTTATCTCTATCAGTAATAACAGTAAGCAGTTTGTACCCATCTCCCGCTTCGATCAACTGTTCTAATACCCACACATATGTATCCTCTTTCTCGTTCACAATCAATGCACATCCAAATGGCACTGTCTGGTTGACTCGAACTCCGAACCCTTTCACTTTAGCATAGGTATGGTAAAATTCAACGCAGTCGTCTAAAGTTTTCCACTTTAGCATACTCATATCATTCTCATCACAATCCTTTAATTCTTTACCAAACTTATCTCATATGCTTTCGTCGATGAAATAGTCAAGGGTCTTCTCATCATCTATTTGTTTTGCATTGTCAACATCATGGTCAGGTTCTTCTTTTTCAGAATTAAGTCCACGTTCTCTGTCCTCGATATAGGGCTCGAACTTCGTAGCTTCAATTTTTCTAGATCTTCAATATCTTCGATGTCTTTGATATTAACCATCTCGAAAGAAAAAAACATGCAATTTAATATAAGTAAATGAAAGCAAAATTAAATCTAATGAAACTTAAGAAAAAGGCAAAAATAAAACCTCAAAAAGCATGCACCGTACTTAAAACATGAAAAAGCCCAAAAATTTCAATGACCAAAAATTCCAGGCGTACCGGTACGCTTGCAAAACAAAAAAAATTCTAGTGATCAAAAACTGTACCGATACGCCTGGCGTACCGGTACAGTTAGTCCCCACGTACCGGTACGCGCGACGAACTGCACTTTTTGGGGGTTCGAACCGGCCATTATTTTTACGAATCAATCAACAAAGTTGGATTGCTGCAACTGATTTTGGGATTTGGGGATAAATTGAATGAAAATTAAATGAAAAATACTTAAATCGAATCAAATTTAAGACAATTAGGGTTTCAAAAATTGGGGATAAATTACCTAATTGCAATGAAGGATTAGGACTGGCGGTGGCTGTTGACGACGGTGGCGGTGGCTGTTGACGACGGTGGCGGTGGCTGTTGACGACGGTGGCGGTGGCTGTCGGTGACGGCGACGACAAAGGTTGTCGGCGACGATTGGCGGTGGGTGCGGCAGCAATTGAGTTAATTTCAAAGCAAAAAAACTTAGAATTTTTTTTATTTACTAATAGTTTATTTTGATTAATAATATTTAAAATAAATTTAAAACTAAAAAATACTTTAATTAAATTACACTTTTAATTTTAAAAAAAATATAATTACGCATAAAGTATTTTAGATTTAAAAATTTTATAAAATAATGTATCAGTACTCATCGATGCTCGCCAATAGTGGTGCTCGTCGTTGCTCGTTGATCGTAGAAAAACTATCCATAAATAAAATAGTAACCTGTGACAAACAACGGAGGAGGCAGTTATTTCCCAACAAAAATTTATTAAAAATATATTAGAATATTATTGATATTAGTGATATTTACTTATCTAAACCTTCAATTTTAGTTTATTTGAACCTTGCCCCCATTTTCTATTTCTAGACTCTAGTTATACCTTGACCCTTGAACTTAATTTCTGGTTTCCGTCCTTGGTGACAAAAGTGAATGAGATAATTTCTAGCCTTAACGTAATTGGAAATAAAAATCTACACCATAAAGGATCCGATCACTTTTTTATTGTAAAGGTTCTCGATACAAATGTGTCGAGCTGATTTTATTATAAATATATATCCGACTTTTCATCCCATTTACTCTAATCTCAAATTATTTCCAAACCCCAAACAATTAAAAAATAAATAGTGCATAACTGCAAGCCTCCGTTGCATCTCACCTTACAAAGACTCCATGGACAAAACCATGTACCTTGGCACCTTCTTTTTTTTTTGAAAAATTACCTCGACGCCTAGGCATGCTCATATTCAAACAGTTGTCCTTCCTAGGGTTGTAAATGAGATGATACAGATCGCGAGTTATTCGAGTTCAAATCGGTCAATACTCGACTTGATTGGATTCGATTAGAGCTCGAACTCTGCTCGAGTTTTTAATGAGCCGAGCTATTAAAAAATATAATATACTAAAATTTTTAAATTTAAAATCTAAATTCCTAAACCTAAAATCCTAAAACATAAACCCTTAACATAAGTCCTAAACCCTAAAATCTAAATCCTACATTCTAAACCCAACAACCCAGACATCTAAACCATAAACTAACACCATAAACTTGTGTATCATTTTTTTTCCTAATTGGGCTTTAAATGGACGAGGCAGATCGCAAGCTACTCGAGTCCGACTCGGTCAAAGCCAGGATCGAAGGTAAGAATTAAAAGTTAAGGGGGGCAAAAAACATACTTAAGGGTATAAAAGTCCTTGAACTTAAAAAAAACAATTAAGCTCTTAATTGTTATTTTTTTGCACTCAATTAAGCTATTGAACCGAGAAATTGAATCAATTAAGCCCTTGAACCAATTTTAATCATTAAATCTTGATAGTTTTTTAGGATGTATTAGTGTAGAGCGTTCTCTCAAAGTGTATCAACTTGACATTTTCAAAAAAAAAATCTTTTATTTAAACATTTGTTTAAAAATTCTAAAAAATATATTAAAAAAATATTGTTTCGAAGAAACATGTAAATGCAACATGATAGAACTGCTTTGTATCATGTGCCAATAATATCTAAAGAAAAAAATTGCCAAGATTTAATGGTCAAAATTGGTCAAAGAACTTAATTAATTCAATTTTTTGGTTCAAGAGTTTAATTGAGTGCAAAAAAAGTTCATAGGTTTAATTAATTTTTTCAAAAATTCAAGGATTTCTTACACCTAAGCCTAAAAAGAATAAAAGACTGAAAAACGTCATCAATAGGGTTCGATTCACTAACTTCAAGTAAAACAAACTTAATTTCATGTACACATTTTACTACTAAAGACAACACCCAAATTGTAATTTAAAATTTTATAGGGACCAAATTAAAAAAATGGACCGTAAGGGTGGACCAAGGGGGCCTGGCCCCTGCCAGCCCCCATGCGGCTTTGCCCATGGTCAAAGCTCGGTCAACACTCGACTTGATTGAACTCGACTCAAACTCGAACTCGACTTGAGTTCTTAACGAGCTGAGCCGAGCTCAGATTATTAAGGCTCGTTAAAAATTACGGAAGCTCGAACTCGACTCGAAATCTTAACGAGCTGAGTCAAGCTTAGCACTACTCGATATCGACTCGGCTCGTTTACACCCCTGGTCTTCTCACAGACAAAGAAACCAGTTGGCTTTGTTACAAAAAACAGTGAAAGTAGAATGTTTTGCTTAGTTTAACATTGTTTTTGAAAAGTGCGGTGAAAAATACTTTTAAAACTATTGTAAAAAATGATTTTGTAAAATTAGATTTAATATTTAATTGTTTGATATTGCTATTAAAAGGTGCTTATGAAAAGATAAAATGACAATTTTAAACAGATTATCGTAAAGAATAAAATATATCAATTTAAATTATTTAAATTCTATAATATTATTATACACGGTATACGCCACATTAAATTATATAAAATAATAAAATTTGTATAACCTTTTATTAGATAAGACTATGTACAAATTAATAAAATTAAAAATGTGTTACGCTTGATATGCTCGATTTCCTTCAATCGATTTAGCTCGCCAAGGTCGAAGAAGATTGATTTTTTTTTTGTGGAAGTTGTAGGAGCAAAAATAGACAATGGACACAAGGATTTAGAGTGGTTCGACTTTCTAACCCAAAGCCTACATCCACTACCTTAGCTTCCTACTAAGGATTTTCCAAATTCACTACTGAATTTCGTCTCTTTACTCGGCTTAGGAGGAAATCGTTACAATGATCAAGCTTTCTACCGAAAGCTTGATCAAACACTCTCTTACAAGAGAAATTCAAAGCAAACTAGAAATTCCTCTAATAGGTATATGTTTGCAACTCTAAGCACTCACCCAAAACCTATACACTTGAGCAAATTTGACAATTAAGCTCACAAGTGTTGTCTATACAAGAAATATACAATTTAAGCCCTAAGGACAATTTGACATCGTAGTGTTGTTGACAATTGAAGCATTAGTCTTCCATTGATGCTTAGAGGTCCCTTTTATACTCCCAAATGAGTTTGTAGCCGTTGAGGACCGTTTGAGGTTGTTTTAGAGTCGTTAGAGATTTTATTTCCCACTATTAATGTTGTTCTGCAGCTATCCGTATCGGAACATACGAGCTCGTATCGGAATGACCTTCTTCAGAACTAGCCGTTGGAGCTTGATGCAGCAAGCCGTATCGAAACGCCTCTGGCCGTATCGAACGGTTACAAATCGTTTTGATACGAGTGACCATTGAGCTGCATTTAAAATATCGTTGGGAAATTTGACTGTTGGGGAGGTTTTGACCGTTGGGCGTATCGAAACACCAAAAAGGTGTTTCAAAATCGAAACCCTCCGTATCGAAACGGACAAGCCCTGTTTCGGTACGTGTTTTGACAGTTTCAAACTGTATCGATACAAGTTAGCATGTATCGAAATGGGTACCTTGAAAACTCTGGTTTGGCTACTTAAAAACGTTTCAAACCTTGCCAAAACCATTTAAAACATCCTCAAACTTATTTTCAAGTTGTTTGGACTTAAAGGCATTTTTAAAATTTTTTCAATTTAGTCCAAAACTATTTTTCAATTATTATATCAAAATATTAGTTCTACAATCTCCCCCTTTTTGATATAATAAAACCAACTTGAAAAATTGTTTGGCATTCTTCCCTTTGTATTTTAGAAATGTAAATAAGAGATTTCAAAAATTAAAAGAAGTTAAAGCTCCCTATTATTCTCTTGAAAATTCAAAATTTCAAACCATTTCTCCCCCTTTTTGTTATATCAAAAAAAATTAATAAATTTAAGTTCAAAATAACTTAGGAGGTTAAAAAAATTGACAAAAATAAGAATTTTGGTTTTAAAATGGCTCCTCTTACTCAAAGCATCATCAAATAATGTTAGTCCAACACATGATAATCTAGTTGAATTAAAAATAAATCAAATTAAACAAATAAAACAACGAGATTTTACCAACACTTGAACTTTAAGGGAGGATGTTAAGCCTTCCTTCTTCAAGTGTTCTTCCTTGTGTGCATGAAGCTCCCCCTCACATTTGGACTTGTTGATCAATCTTCATCACACCTAAACAAGACAACCAAGTAACTTTTGGTATCCAAATTGCTTTGGATCCATAGACATTAGTAGCACAAAATTTAGTCCCCTTAGGAATCCATTTTCAATTTCATCCTTTTTTTATTGAAGTACTTAGTCCTTTTGGGACCCAAATACTTCTAAAAACTTTTCCATTAAAAAATCTAGGGGCACTAGATTGTCTCACATAAAAATTTTATTTTCCCAAATTGTTTTTCGTTTGAAGTTCATTGGAAATAAAATCTTTTTCCTTCTTAAGATCATCTTCCTCTCTTTGATGATCTTTTTCAATCGTTTGAAGCAAATTTTGTAAGTCTAAAACTTTAAGCTCAAAACCTTTAAGTTTTGCTTCAAACTCTAGATTTGTTTTGGGAAGCAAATCATTTTCCTTTTTCAATTTTGAAACCAACTTTTTGTTCTTTGGAAATGATGCCTTAAATTCCAAAAGCAAATCATCATAGGCATCTTGTAACTCATCAAATGTATATGACTTTGAAATAGATGAGTTAGAAGTTCCCTTCCCTTCATTGAGGGCCATGAAGCATAGGTGGTCTATCTCATCATCGGTGGAGTCTTCATCACTCCATGTCGCCACATATGCTTTCTTTGAAGATGATCCCTTTTTATTAGACTTGTGGAAATCCTTCATCTTCTTCGATTCACGCTTGGGTTTAGCCATCTCGCTCTTCATGAATCAGGTGAATTTCTTGAAGAGATACGCCATCTCTTCATCTTTGTTTTCCTCCTCACTTAGTTCTACATGATGGCATGTGGAGGAATTGAGAGCAACGACACTTGTGTTGATGCCTAGCTCCATGATTATCTTCTTCCCCATCTTCTTTATATCTTCATTCTTCTTCTCCTCTTCTTTTTCTTTCTTCATCATTTCATGAGTGAGAAGAGACCCCATGAGTTCATCAAGCTTTAAGGTCTTTAGATTTTTGACTTCGATGATGGCGGTCTTCTTCGAGTCCAATGACTCAGGAAGAGAATAGAGAAGCTTTCGGACAAGCTTTTCTTCCGGAATGACTTCTCTATAGCCTTTTAGTCCATTGGTGATGGTGGAGAATCGATGGAACATCTTCTTAATGTCCTATTCCGGATCCATCTTAAAGTTCTCATACTCGTGGTTGAGGAGGTCGATCTTGGTATTTTTTACTTCGTTAGTTCCCTCGTATATGACTTCAAGCATGTCCCATACTTCATTGGCACTCTCACAAGAAGAGACTTGGGTATATACGTCCGGGCCTAAAGTACAAAAAATGAAGTGCAAGGCTTTGCAATTAAGCTTCATCGTCTTCTTGTCGTTGGCATTCCACTTCGCCTTTCTTCTTGTTAGAACGAACGGTCCATCTTCAACAAGGTCTCATAGATGACAATCTTTACCCTTGATGAAGAACTTCATCCTATTCTTCCAATAGGCGTAATTTTCACCATTGAAGAATGGTGGCTTGTCTATTGAGTGCGTCATTGCTTCGGTTGGTTGGATAGATGTATCAAATTTCCTGGATCACCTCAATAGGAATGTAATCCCGATCAATTGAGCCTCACTCTGATACCAATTGTTAGGCATGATATGCTCGATTTCCTTCAATATATTTAGCTTGCCAAGGTCGGAGAAGATTGATTTTTTTTTGGCGGAAGTTGTAGGAGAAAAAAATAGACAATGGACACAAGGATTTAAAGTGGTTCGACTTTCTAACCCAAAGCCTACATCCACTACCTTAGCTTCCTACTAAGGATTTCCCAAATTCACTATTGAATTTTGTCCCCTTTTCTCGGCTTAGGAGGAAACCGTTACAATGATCAAGCTTTCTACCCAAAGCTTGATCAAACACTCTCTTACAAGAGAAATTCAAAGCAAACTACAAATCCCTCTAATAGGTATATGTTTGCAACTCTAAGCACCCACTCAAAACCTATACACTTGAGCAAATTTGACAATTAAGCTCACAAGTGTTGACTATACAAGAAATATACAATTTAAGCTCTAAAGACAATTTGACATCATAGTGTTGTTGGCAATTGAAGCATTAGTCTTCCCCTGATGCTTGGAGGTCCCTTTTATACTCCCAAATGAGTTTGTAGCCGTTGAGGACCGTTGGGATTGTTTTAGAGCCGTTGGAGACTTTATTTCCCACTATTAATGTTGTTCTACAACTATCTGTATCGAAACATACGAGCTCGTATCAGAACGACCTTCTTCAGAACTAGCCGTTGGAGCTTGATGTAGCAAGTCGTATCGAAACGCCTCTTGCCGTATCGAAACGGTATTGAGTTGTATCGAAACGGTTACAAATCGTTTTGGTACGAGTGACCGTTGAGCTGCATTTAAAAAGTCGTTGGGAAATTTGACTGTTGAGGAGGTATTGACCGTTGGAGTATCAAAACACCAAAGGAGTGTTTCGAAACCGAAACCCTCCATATCGAAACGGGCAAGCCCTGTTTCGATACGTGTTTTGGCAATTTCAAACTGTATCGATACAGGTTAGCCTGTATCGAAATGGGTACCTTGAAAATCCTGGTTTGGCTACTTAAAAACGTTTCAAACCTTGCCATAACCATTTAAAACATCCTCAAACTTATTTTCAAGTTGTTTGGACTTAAAGGCATTTTTGAAATCTTTTCAATTTAGTCTAAAACTATTTTTCAATTATTATATCAAAACATTAGTTCTACAAAATGAAACAATTCAGAGCAAGTAAAATTTTCCATTTGGCCAAGCTGCTGTAGTCACCAATTTTATCATGCCCTTTAAATTTTATGCTTGTAAATATATTAGAATCTGTATATAAATTAGAGTCCATAAAAGAGTCTATTAAAAATTAAAAAAAACTATTTACAATAAAAAAGGCCCGATTGGCCCATTTTTATTATTAATGTATTTTAGTTATTCTTGGAGATCAAAAAAGATCCTAACCATGTCAAATATGAGAAGATTGCAAGAGATTTTGGTCCAACAAATATTGGAAGTTGAGTGATGTGCAAAGAATTTTGACTGTGGACTCTTGGCGAATTTTCGTTAGGATCCGAGCATTTTTGGGTATGGGTATCTTCTTAAGAACCGGTGGTCTTTCAATTTCTTTTCCAACGCATCTTGAAACGCCTCAATCAGATGTCGGAAGCTCAAGATATGTTCGCTTTACTAAAGTCAGCTCGTGTAGAAATTTGGATACGGGTCCAATACAAAAAATCGATTTTATTACAAATTTTCAATTAATTTATTGATTATTTGTAATTAAAGTCAAATTTAGGCTTTTCCCTATTTGTTCTAAATAATTTAGGATCATTTTGTGTGTAAGGAAAGTGGTTTGTTGTCCAAGTAAATGCATTATTCTCTTTCCAAAAAAGGATTTAGCATTAATGTGTAAGTTATTTTAGGGTTGTAATTCACACAATGAAATAGATACACACCATACACTTTGTGTTTTCTTTTTTATGTATATGTTTATGCTAACAATTTTAGGGAAAAAAGGAGTAAGGGTGTGGGTTTTACCATTCGAATCACATAAGGAGCTACCATTGGAGATCACCAAACCGACCACTATTGTTCGACTGAGAAGCACGATTTTAGGCGCCAAAGGTGGCCACAGACGAGCATCTGTCAGCATCCATTCCGGGTGGCAGGAGCGACGGTGTGCGGCAATGCTGGGCTAGAGCTTGAGGTTCACGACAATTCTGATTTTTTTGGGTCCTTTAATTATTTAATTTTGCCCTTAAATTTTAATTTTCATTCAATTCGATTATTTGATTTATTTCTTTTACATTTTTGTTTTGTTTTCATAATGATTATTTATCATCTTAGATTTAGACCCTAATGGTAATTGTTGAGTTGATCAAACAATGGCTAACCACCAAGAGGGGGTGAATTGATGGAATAAAATTGAAGGGTGCAAATAGGTAATTTAAAAATTGAAGACAATGCGATTTTAGAGTGGTTCAAGCTTCGAACAAGCTCTACATCCACTACCTCAGCACCCTACTGAGGATTTCAACAATTCACTAACTTGAATTCATCCCATTTTCTCGGCTTAGGAGGAAACCTTACAAATCGGTCAATCTCTCTACCCAATATCACTCTTTACAAAGGAAAGATAGGCAAACTATAGATGTACCTCTCAAAGGCTAATTGTTTACCCAATTACACATAAACACTCCCTAAACTCTAAAAAAGATTTACAATGAAAAACTCTAAATGAGTTGGGTACAAGAATTTGACTCTTAAAGGCACAAGGGTTTGGAATAAATGCTTTGATGTTGCTTGAAGGTTCAATAGTTGTTGTAGTTTTGGAGACTTGTTTTTATACCATTGCATTGAATTCTAGCCGTTTTGGTGGTTGGGGTCATTAATCTAGCCGTTGGACTGTATTTTTCCCGCAATAAATACTCCTCAACCGCATACCGTATCGGTACGCTTCGTGACCGTATCAGTACCTGTCTCAAAGAAGAAAGAGCCGTTGTAACTGAAAACAAAGTGTATCGATATGCGAGAAGGGTGTATCGGTACGATCATAAGGGGCATCGATACGCAAAGCCGTATCGATACGGTTTTTGCTCACTGGAATCCTGAATTGAGTTTTGACAAAAAAGCGTATCGGTACCCTATCAAGGCGTATCGATACGGTTCAAGGACCATTTAAAATTTAGGATTCCAATAACTGACAAGCCAACGTTCGAATAATAAATATAAAGATTTTGCAATGGTCAGCATATCGTATTGATGCGGTGACATACTGTATCGGTACACTATAGCATTAAAATAATTTTCTTTGAAAAACTGTATCGATACTATCTCGATGAGTATTGATATTGTCTCGATGAGTATCGATACACTATAGCTTAAAGTCTTATCCAGATGAATATCGTATTGATACGGGTAAACCATGTTAGTACGCCATGGTCGATTAAAATTCCTGTAGTGAAAACCCGTATCGATACGCTATAAGGGTATCGATACGCCTGGGTTTTTTGTTGAAATTTGGCTTGAAAAACTTGAAAATACTTAGTTAAAATTGAACCTTTTAATATGTTTTAACTTGAAAGAGTACTTGGTTCAAAATGTTTGTCAATTAAGTGAGTCTTTGAAATACTTAAAAATTTATTGTATTTTTCAATTAAGTCCCTAAAGTAATTTGTTATATCAAAATCAATTTTGGTTTCACCAACTCTCCCTTTTTGATATAACAAGATCAAGTATAAATTTTTAAGTAATGAAAACTTTGAAAAGCTTACTCTCCCTTAGTTTAAGATAGGTTTTCAAAAAATGGCTCTACACTTCTCCCCTTTTTGTTAGATCAAACATAATCAATGCATAAAATATGGATGATAAACATGGAGCACAATTTAAAGCATAAATAAGCAACTCAATACCATTAAGCATTAAAATCCCAAGCAAATTAAGTTTAAACATAATTCCAAATTCATCCTAAAAACATAAATCAAAGCATAGGTTCTTAAAACAAAACATAGATAGGTGCATAAACTAAAAAGCTAAATGATATGCCATGAGGTGCAAAACTACTCGTCCCCACTATCGTCTTCATCCTCGTCCTCTTCATCTTCATCATCATGGCTTGGTTGAGATTTACAAGTGTGATTGAGCCAAGCACCATGGAAGATGGTGAGAGAGACATCCATGGAATTTTGTTGAAGTCCAATTGCCTTAACTTGATCCTTCAAAGACTTGAAGCGAGCATCAATGTCCTTAACTCGATCCTCCAATGATGTGAAGCGAGTATCAATGGCGGAAAATCTGGCATCCATGTTGTTCCCCATGATGGTGAATTACTTATTGAGGAATGTCATGAGGGTACCCATGGAAGATTGAGCAATAGGAGCACCTTGTGGATCTTGTTGAGCCTTCGGTTGATTATCTTGGCGAGGAGCTCGAGGAACATGAACCCATTCATTGTTGAGGTAGGCAAAGTGAGCACGGGTAAGGGAACACTCATCAATGGTTTAGCCAAGAGGTTCGAGATACTCATGAGAGAAACCTATCTTAAGGGAGTGAAATAAGTGACTCAAAGTCGTCGAGTAGTAAAAAGATTTAACTTGATCAGTGTGACGGTGTTGGACAAGATAGACAAGATCGGCAAAAAAAATTTGACAAAGATTTGGGCGCTTACCGTCCCAAAAACAATGAAGCCAAAAATTATCCACTTGACGAATAGTTGAAAATTTCTCACCCGAAGGACGAATAAACCAAGAAATAATAAGGTGAAGAATACGGTCTTGGGCATTTAAAACAGTGACGGAACCAAGTGGACCATGACCCAAAGAAGTTTCATCATCAATACCAATATTTTCAAAACCAAAGGCTTGACAAAGAACGTTTTGATCAATTATAAAAGTTGTGCCCATAAGATGAGATTCAATTGCAATGACGTGTTCTTTTTTAGCATCATGAATACACTTGGCATTTGAAAAGAAGATAATGACAAGATTTCGATATAAAATCGGGGTTACGCTCAAAAAATTCAAAAGTTTCCATCTTCTAAACAAACCAAGATATTCGAATTTAAAACGTTCAGAACTTAAAAACGGGATTGAGACGACACATTCTTCCCTAAGAGTACAACCTTGAAAAAGCTTGTAACGTGCCAAATCCGAAGGATTAGGAAAACTATTTTAGATTGTGAAAGGGAGGTTTGGTTTAGGATTACCCTCATCATTTTCGATATGTTTGGAGGAAGAGGTTAAATATCTTCTCGCTCTCTTTTTAGGTGACATAATCCTGAAAACAACATCAAAACAATTCGAACATGTATGCAATCATCATCACATTCAATCCAAAGATAAATTCCAATAATTCAAGGTATTGATGAAAATACTATATTTTATAGGTTAAAATTATATACAAGTATAAAAGAAAATTTTGATGAAAAGAGTTTTGAAAAATATATTCGAAAAATATACGGTATAATTTTATATTCGAATAAAAAAATTCAGATTTTAAAGATTTTTTGAAAAAATTTGAAAACCCAAACTATATGTATATGTTTTATACAAAAATCAATTGAAAACAACCAAAAAAATTAAACTAGAATTAAAAAGGAAAGAAAAATGGTTTATACCTTGAGTTATGGAGAATGAATGAATGATGAGATGAGAATGCACTAGATTGATGGGGTTTTATAGATATTTTCGGCTAGGTTTTGAGAGAAAAAGATGGTAAGTTTTAATGTAAAAGTGATTTCTCATTTAAAAGTCCAATTTTAAGTTTTTGACAATACTGTATCGGTACGCTTGTAGAGCGTATTGATACGCATTGCTCTAATTTTAAATTAATTTTTAATACCGTATTGATACGCGTGACCATGTCAATACAGTTTGCATTGTATCACTTCCCATTTACAAACCCGTATCGATACGCTTGTAGCCGTATCAATACGCCATTACCAGAAAATGCATTTTGGACAGTTTTAAGTCCAAAAATTCAACTTTGAACGACCCTAAATGCATGTGAATGATATATGAGCAAGACTTAATGACTAAAATAGATGCATACTCTCCCTAGCAACAAGCATAGATGCATAAGGAGGCAAACCAACACAAGCATGAGCATCAAATAATTTCAAGCATATTTTGGCCATTTGGGACCTAAAAGGGTCAAAGAATGCTAGTTAAACCTAACTCTCTCCTAAGGGTCTAAAAACGTTCATTATCTAAAGGTTTGGTAAATATTTCTGCTAATTGGTTCAAGGTATCAACATATTCTAGAACTACATCATTTTTCAAGACATGATCTCTAATGAAATGATGTATAATTACTATATGTTTGGTTCTAGAGTGTTGGATGAGATTCTTAGTGAGACAAATGGCACTAGTGTTACTTGAACACCATAATCTAAGGGTTGTTGCTTCATCCTAAGAACTTGAGCACACTAACTCCCTAAGGATATGTACTCCGCTTCGGTGGTAAATAAGGCTACGCTATTTTGTTTCTTAGAGAACCAAGATACGAGCATACTATATAAGAATTGACATGTTCTGAAGGTACTTTTCCTATCTATCTTACATCCCCCATAAACCGCATCGGAGAAGGCATGAAGGTCAAAGGAAGAGTCTCTAGGATACCAAAGACTTAAACAAGATGTATCTCTAAGGTATCTAAAGATTCTCTTAATGGAAACTAAGTGAGATTCTCTACGACTAGCTTGAAACCTAGCACACAAGCAAACACTAAACATGATATCAGGTCTACTTGCAGTAAGGTGAAGCAAAGATCCAATCATAGAACGATAAAGCGTAGAATCAACACACTTACCTCCTTCATCCTTGTCAAGCATAATTGATGAACTCATAGGAGTGACTTGAGGCTTCACATTCTCCAAGCCAAACTTCTTGAGCATATCTTTGATGTATTTAGCTTGATTAATGAAGGCGTCAACCTTCTTTTGCTTGATTTGGAGCCCCAAGAAAAATGAGAGCTCTCCCATCATGCTCATCTCAAATTCACCTTGCATCAACTTAGAAAATTCTTGGTAAAAAAATTCATTAGTAGAACCAAAAATAATATCAACGTATATTCGAACTACTAAGATGTCATTGTCATATATTTTAATGAAAAGTGTAGTATCCACCTTGCTTTTTTCAAAACCTTTTTCAATTAAAAAGTTTGAAAGTCTTTCATACCAAGCTCTAGGAGCTTGTTTCAAGCTGTATAAAGGTTTTGTTAGTTTAAAAACATGGTTTGGAAAGTTTGGATCTTCAAAACCGGGTGGTTGTTCTACATACATTTCTTCATTTATAAAACCATTTAAAAAGCACTTTTCACATCCATTTGAAAAGGCTTGAAATCATGATAGCATGCAAATGCAAGAAGCATCCTAATAGCTTCCATTCTAGCTACGAGGGCATAAGTTTCATCAAAATCAATTCCCTATTCTTGAGTGTAACATTGAGCAACAAGCCTAGCCTTGTTTCTCACTATGTTACCACTCTCATCTAGTTTGTTTCTAAATACCCACTTAGTTCCTATAGTAGATTGATTACTAGGCCTATCAACTAATGTTCATATTTTACTTCTCTCAAATTGATTAAGCTCCTCTTCCATAGCCAATATCCAAAAATCATCTTTTAACTCTTCTTTGATGTTTTTAGGCTCAATGCATGAGATAAATGCAACAGGATCTAGTAGTTACCCCTTGGATGGATCACCCAAGATTTCACCACCTTTGACATAGTTGAACTCCCTTGGGTATGTCACCTCCTTTTCCTCAAGAGCCAAGTCCTTCAAGGCTTCAATAGGTGGATCTTGTGCTTCCTCTTCTTTCGTTGGAATCTCATCCACCTTTGATGTTTTTCCTCCATCAATGGCTTCAATGATCCCTACATCACCATCATCACAAGATTCCTTCCTCGGAAGGAGGTTATCATAAAAAAACAACATGTATAGACTCTTCAACAACCAAAGTTCTTTTATTAAATACTGGTAGGCTTTAGAATTTAGGGAATAACCCAAAAATATTGCTTCATCACTTTTAGCATCAAATTTACCTAAGTTGTATTTTTCATTGTTTAAAACAAAACATTTACAACCAAAAGGGTAGAAATAGCTAATGTTAGGCGTTTTAGATTTTAAAATCTCATAAGGTGTTTTCTTTAAAATAGGCCTAATCATTACTCTATTTATAATATATCAAGTCGTATTAATGGTTTTCGCCCAAAAATACTTAGGTAAATTATTTATACAAAGCATGGTCCTAGCCATTTCTTCTAAAGTTCTATTTTCCCTCTCAACTACCACATTTTGTTGAGGTGTTTGAGGAGCCGAAAAATTATGGCTAATACCGTTTTCATTACAAAATCTTCAAAACCCATATTTTGAAATTCGGTTCCATGATCACTTCTAATATGTGAAATTTTAAGATCAAGATCATTTTGGGTAATTTTTGTAAATGTAATAAAATTTTCTAAAGCCTCATCCTTAGTACTTAAGAATAGAATCCAATTTTATCTAGAAAAGTCATCTACCAATACAAATGCATATGACTTACCACCCAAGCTTATAGTTCTAATAGGCCCAAATAAATCCATGTTGATTAATTGTAATACCCTACTAGTTGAAACATCATTAATGTGTTTAAATGAGGTTCTCTTTTGTTTACCCTTAGCACAAGCATCACATATTTTATCTAATGAAAATTTTAGTTTGGGTAAAACTCTAACTAGATTTTTGGAAACTAATTTTTCTAAAATACTTATGCTAGCACGCCCTAGTTTCCTATGCCACAACCATGCACATTCTCATCATGTGCAACTAAACATGCATGGGATGAATGTATGTCATCTAAATACACAATATAAATATTTCCTATGCGATGACCAATGAGCATTAATTCATTTCTTTTAATGTTCACAATTTTACACTCATTTTTATCAAAATGAACATCAAAACCTTTATCACAACGTTGACTAATGCTCAAAAGATTATGTTTAAGACCATTGACAAGTAATATGTTTTCAATAAGAATGGATGAGAGATTACCAATAGAGCCAATACCCTCAATATGGCCTTTGGAGTTGTCACCGAAAGTTACCACTCCACCATACTTTGGCTTGAGCTCTATGAATCTACTCTTGTCTCCGGCCATGTGTCTTGAGCATCCACTATCAAGGTACCATGTGTTTTGACTTGATGTTTTAGCCTTGTAGCAATGCTCCCCCTACAAACAAAGATTAGTTCTTTGATTTTGGTACCCAAACCATTTGGGTCAACAAGTGTTAGCTCCTAAAAGCTTGGTTCCCTTAGGAATCCAAGAAGCAATTGCATTTACATTATTAGAAACAATGAGTTCCTTAGGAACCATACACGCCTAATTCTTTTGACTTTAATTGCTTTTGAAAACTTCTTTGTTTGGGGTAAAATGGTTTTCTCTTAACATATTGGGTTTTTGAAGAATTTTCCTTTTCAAGAGCAAGTTTTCCAATAGTAAGAGAATTTTTGAGATTATCCACTTCCTTTGTGTGATAATCTTAGAAATCGGAAAGAAGTTTTTCTTAGTCTATGTTTTTCTTTTTAAGTTTATTAGTGAGATTTACCAAGTATAAAACTTTCTTTTCCAATTTGGACTTGGTTTTAGAAAAAAGATTCATTTTGAAGTTTTAAATCGGAAATGATTTTCTTATTTTTTAAATGGACTCCTTGTATTTTTCAACCAATTCATCATAAACATTTTGTAACTCATCATATTCATCATATAATTTATCATAAGTAAGAGATGAGTTAGATTTTACAATGTGATCCTTCTCAAAGGCCATGAGGCAAAGATTGGCCACTTCCTCCTCTTCCTTGGTTGACTCATCGTCACTCCAAGTTGCCATTTGAGCCTTGAGCTTGTTCTTCTTCCCAAAGCTTTTCTTCCTCAATTGAGGGCAATCGATTCGTATATGGCCGGGCTTCTTGCACTTATAACAAGTGAGTTGGTCCTTTTCTTCCTCTTTCCCTTTATTCTTGAAGTCCCCTCTTCTATTGAATTTTCTTCCTCGATTGGACTTCATAAATCGAGTGAATCGTTTGGCCAATATGGCCATCTCTTCGTCTTCCTCCTCACTAGAATCGCTTTTGTTGTAGACGCTTTGAGTGCGATTCCTAGCTTCCTCTTTTCAACCTCTTTCTTCTCTACCTTATTCTTCTCTTTCTTCTTCTCTCCCTTGCTTCATGATCTCATGACTGAGTAGAGATCCAAAAAAGGTGTCTAGCTTGAGAGTCTTCAAATCTCGAGCTTCAATGATGGTCGTCCTCTTGCCATCCCAAGACTCTGAAAGAGAGTAGAGTAGCTTCCGGACTAGGTTTTTGTAGAACTAATGTTTTAATATAATAATTGAAAAATGTTTTGGACTAATTTGAAAAGAATTTAAAACTTGATTTTAAGTCCAAACAACTTGAAATTATGTTTGAGGTATTTTTAAAGGTTTTTGGCAATGTTTTTACTAATTTTAAAGAGCCAAACTTGACTTTTCAAGCTACCCGTATCGATACGGTTGTACCCGTACCGATAACTTTTTGCCCCAGTTTGGTCACTGCCAAAACATGTATCGAAACAACCAAGCTTGTTTCAATACGGATCGGGATCGTTTCGATACGCCTGGTAAGCGTACCGATCCCCTTTCAACCACCCCAACGGCTACTTTCCCAACGGCCATTTAAAAGTGAACCCGTACCGATACACCCTCAAGCGTATCGATACGCCCAGGCTAGCAAGAGCCCAACGGCTAGTTTCTGATGAAGGCCGTACCGATACGGGTCCAAGCGTATCGATACAGATGGCTGCAGAACAGCATTTATGAAGGGAAATAAAGTCCTCAACGGCTCCAAATCATCCCCAACGGCTAGTAACGGCTACAAACTCAATTGGGAGTATAAAATGGACCTCCAAGCATCTTGTAATGTGAATGCTTCAATTGTTACAACATTATGATGTCAAAATTTGTCTAGAGCTTAAATTTTTTATTTCTTGCTTAGACAACACTTGTGAGCTTACATTGTTAAATTTGCTCAAGTGTTTAGGTTTTGGGTTAGTGCTTAGAATTGCAAACAAACACCTATTAGAGGGATTTCTAGTTTGCTAAGTCTTTCTTTGTAAAAGAGAGTGTTTCCTCAAGCTTTGGGTAGAAAGCTTTGAGGGTTGTAAAGGTTGCCTCCTTAGCCTAGAAAAGGGGACGAAATTCTTAGTGGATTTGTTTGGAAATCCTTAGTGGGGAGCTAAGGTAGTGGATGTAGACCTTGGTTAGAAGGTTGAACCACTATAAATCTTTATGCCAATTTTCATTTTAGCTTCCTAAACCCTTCCACCCAAAAATCCACCTCTCCACCACTTGGTGAGCAACATTGGTTGATCGAATCGAGCCCCTATCAACTCAACAATTGGTATCAGAGTTTGGCTCAATCGAAGAGGATTAACATCCTATTGAGAAGATCCGGCAAGCTCGATCACTAGTTCATCAACCGGCTCAATGACACAATCAATCGACAATCCGCCTTTCTTCGACGTAAATCACTATGCCCATTGGAAGATAAAGATGAAATTCTTCTTGAAGTCAAGAGATTACAAGCTATGGGACATAGTTGAAGATGGTCCGTTCGTGCCTCAAGGAAGCAAAGCGGAATGGAGTGCCGACGATCGCAAGAAGATGGAGCTTAATTGCAAAGCCTTGCACATGCTCTTTTGTGCATTTGGCCCAACCATCTATGAGAAGATGTCTTCTTGTGATAGTGCCAAAGAGGTATGGGACAAGCTTGAAGTCACATACGAGGGAACCGATGAAGTCAAGGAGACCAAGATTGGACTTCTAACCTTAGAGTATGAGAACTTCAAGATGGATCCGGAAGAGAACATCGAGAAGATGTTTGATAGGTTCTCCACTATCACCAATGGTCTTAAAGGTTATGGAGAAGCTATCCCGGAAGAGAAGCTTGTCCGAAAGCTCATCTACTCCCTTCCCGAGTCATGGGACTCAAAGAGGACCGCCATCATCGAAGCCAAGAATCTCAAAACCTTGAAGCTTGATGAACTCATGGGGTCTCTTCTCACTCACCAAATAATGAAGAAAAACAAAGAAGAGGAGAAGAAGAAGGAAGAGATTAGAGCGATGGGAAGAAGAAGATCATGGAGCTAGGCATCAATGCTAGTGTCGTAGCTCTCAAATCCTCCACATGCCATCATGTAGATTCAAGTGAGGAGGAAAGTGAAGATGAAGAGATGGCCTATCTCTTCAACAAATTTGCCCGGTTCATGAAGAGCAAAATGGAAAAATCCAAGCATAAATCAATGAAGAAGATGAAGGACTCCCACAAATCCAAAAAGAAGGGATCATCTTCAAAACAAGCATTTGTGGCCACGTGGAGTGATGAAGACTCCACCGATGATGAAGTAGCCCACCTATGCTTGATGGCCCTCAATGAGGGGGAGGTAACTTATAACTCATCTATTTCAAATTCTTATATATTTGATGAGTTACAAGATGCCTATGATGATTTTCTTTTGGAATTCAAGGCATCATTTTCAAAGAACAAAAAGTTGATTTCAAAAATAAAAATTGAAAATGATTTGCTTTCCAAAACAAATCTTGAACTTGAAGCAAAATTGAAAGATTTTGAACAAAAATGTTTTGATTTACAAAATTTGCTTCTCAAAGTTCAAAAAGAAAAAGATTTGATTTCCAATGAACTTGAAAAGAAAAATAGTTTTGGAAAATCAAATTTTTATGTAAGACAATCTAGTGCCCCTAGATTTATGAATGGTAAATGTTTTAGAATTGTTTGGGTCCCAAAAGGACTAACCACTTCAACTAAAAAGGATGAAATTGAAAAATGGATTCCTAAGGGGACTAAATTTTGTGCTACTAATGTCTATGGATCCAAAGCAATTTCGATACCAAAAATTACTTTATTGTCTTTTGCTAGGTGTGACGGAGAGTGATCAACAAGTCAAAAATTGGGGGGGGGGGAGCTCCATGCACACATAGGAAGAACACTTGAAAAGGAAGGCTTCACACCCTCCCTTGAGTTCAAGTGTGGTAAAATCTAGTTGCTTTTGTTTTTATTTGATTATTTTTCATTTAAGTCAACTAGATAATCATATATGTTGAACTAATATTCTTATGATGCTTTGAGTAAGGGGGAGCCAATTTTAAACCAAAATTTTAAGTGTGTCAAATTTCTGTTACCTCTATTGTTATATTGAAACTTAATGTTTTAAATTCTTTTTGATATAATAAAAAGGGGGAGAAATGGTTTGAAAAATTGAATTTTCAAATGAATAAGGGGAGCTTTATTTGATTTCATATCTTCAATCTCTTATTCACATTTTTAAAGTTAAAGGGGGAGAATCCCAAACAATTTTTCAAGTGAGTTTTATTATATCAAAAAGGGGGAGATTGTAGAACTAATGTTTTGATATAATAATTGAAAAATGTTTTGGACTAATTTGAAAAGAATTTAAAACTTGATTTTAAGTCCAAACAACTTGAAATTATGTTTGAGGTATTTTTAAAGGTTTTTGGCAATGTTTTTACTAATTTTAAAGAGCCAAACTTGACTTTTCAAGCTACTTGTATCGATACGGTTGTACCCGTACCGATACCTTTTTGCACCAGTTTGGTCAATGCCAAAACCTGTATCGAAACGGTCAAGCCTATTTCGATATGGATCGAGATCGTTTCGATACGCCTAGTAAGCGTACCGATCCCCTTTCAACCACCCCAACGGCTACTTTCCCAACGACCATTTAAAAGTGAACCCGTACCGATACGCCCTCAAGCGTATCGATACGCTCAGGATGGCAAGAGCCCAACGGCTAGTTTCTGATGAAGGCCGTACCGATACGGGTCCAAGCGTATCGATACAGATGGCTGCAGAACAACATTTATGAAGGGAAATAAAGTCCTCAACGGCTCCAAATCATCCCCAACGGCTAATAACGACTACAAACTCAATTGGGAGTATAAAAGGGACCTCCAAGCATCTTGTAATGTGAATGCTTCAATTGTTACAACATTATGATGTCAAAATTTGTCTAGAGCTTAAATTGTTTATTTCTTGCTTAGACAACACTTGTGAGCTTACATTGTTAAATTTGCTCAAGTGTTTAGGTTTTGGGTGAGTGCTTAGAATTGCAAACAAACACCTATTAGAGGGATTTCTAGTTTGCTAAGTCTTTCTTTGTAAAAGAGAGTGTTTCCTCAAGCTTTGGGTAGAAAGCTTTGAGGGTTGTAAAGGTTGCCTCCTTAGCCTAGAAAAGGGGACGAAATTCTTAGTGGATTTGTTTGGAAATCCTTAGTGGGGAGCTAAGGTAGTGGATGTAGACCTTGGTTAGAAGGTTGAACCACTATAAATCTTTGTGCCAATTTTCATTTTAGCTTCCTAAACCCTTCCACCCAAAAAACCACCTCTCCACCACTTGGTGAGCAACATTGGTTGATCGAATCGAGCCCCTCTCAACTCAACAGTTTTCTTCGGGAATAACTTCACCGAAGCCCTTTAGTCCATTGATAATGACCGAGAACCGATCAAAAATCTTGGAGACACTTTCGTCGGGCTCCATTTTGAAGTTTTCATAACTCAAATTGAGAAACCCAATCTTCGTCTCCTTGACGTCACTTGTTCCTTCATATGTAGTCTCTAGGGTGTCCTATACTTCTTTAGCACTTTCGATTGAAGACACCTTTGAGTATATGTCGGGACCGAGTGCACAAAAGATTATGTGTACGGCTTTTTCGTTGACTTGCAAGCGTCTTCTATCTTCAATGGTCATTTTGGCTTTGGTCTTCAGAACAAGCCTTCCTTCACTATCTCTCTTCATTGGAATTGTAGGACCGTCTTCTACCACGTCCCACACCATGTAGTCCTTTGATATGATGAAGAGCCGTATTCGGTTCTTCCAATAAGAATAGTTATCCCCATTGAAGAATCGTGGTTTGGTGATGTATAAAGACTCGTAGAGGTTTTGTCCGGAGGTGGATGCCATAGCACGATGTTGATTGAAGTGCGATTGATCAAACTCTTCCAAGATCTACTCAAGAGGGTGTTAATTCTTCCAATGAGTGTAGCTCTGATATCAATTGTTGAGTTGATCAAACAATGGCTAAACACCTAGAGGGGGTGAATTGGTGGAATAAAACTGAAAGGTGCAAATAGGTAATTTAAAATTGAAGACAAGGCATTTTTAGAGTGGTTCAAGCTTCGAACAAGCTCTATATCCACTACCTCAGCACCCTACTGAGGATTTCAACAATTCACTAACTTGAATTCGTTCTCTTTTCTCTACTTAGGAGGAAACCTTACAGATCGGTCAATCTCTCTACCCAATATCACTCTTTACAAAGGAAAGGTAGGCAAACTATTTATGTACCTCTCAAAGGCTAATTGTTTACCCAATTACACATAAATAACCCCAAACTCTAAAAAAAGATTTACAATGAAAAACTCCAAATGAGTTGGGTACAAGAATTTGACTATTAAAGGCACAAGGGTTTGAAATAAATGTTTTGATGTTGCTTGAAGGTTTAATAGTTGTTGTTGTAGCTTTGGAGACTTGTTTTTATACCCTTGCATTGAATTCTAGCCGTTTGGGTGGCTGAGGTCATTAATCTAGCCGTTGGACTGCATTTTCCCGCAATAAATGCTCCTCAATTGCATATGCAACACCCCAATTTTGGGCTTAGAAGTTTAGGGTCTGAACCGGACCGGTCTGATTTTCGGTTCGAATATAAAAGGAGGTTTTAGGGAGAGCCTAGTTCGGGATGCTTTAAAAATATGGAAAAATATCTAAAAATTCTCTTTTAATATATATAAGAGATTGATGAAATCAATTTTACAAAATAAGGTTTGGAAATACTACATTTCGGTGTAGTGACTAAAATGCGATTTTTGAAAAGTTTAGTGGTGACTGTTTTGTAAGGATTGAAACTTTGAATCTTTAAGGAGCTAATATACCAAAAAATGATTTCTCCAGATTTTTTCTTAATTTGAGTGAATTAATTAATGTTTTAATTAATTAAATGAAAAAGGAAACTACCTTTTAGAATTTCATAACTACATTTTCCTAAAATTTTCTCATTTCTTTTCTCTCAAAATTCCATCATCCAAACACTTTTCTCCAGCAACTTTTTCATCGATTTTCACTTCAATTGATGAGATTTCTATCATCAATTAGTTCCTAATCAATCTTGCATCAAATTCTTTTGATTTCCTCATTGAATTTTCAAGGAAATTGGCTCAAATCAAGAAGAAATCACCATTTAGAGGTAAGATTGTTCTTCACCTCTAAGTACTCAGTTCTTTACTGAAATTCCCAATTTATCAATCCTTAATTTAAGTTTTATAAATGGTTTTAATGATAGGAACTTGATTTTGGCTTAAAACTCAAGATTTGGAAGAAATCTTGAAGAATTTCGTTTTGATTGTTTGGGCTCTGTTTTGAGATGATTCTTAAATGTATTTTGGATGTCTAATGATGTGTAAATGAGGTTTTATCAATGAAATCCCGAATAGGTTGTATTTCCTAAGTTTTTGCTTATGAAAATGGTGGTTTTTGAGATGATCTTGGTGTTCTGTTATAGCTGGAGGTATAAGGACGAGTTTAGGTTTATTTTGGATGTTGATTGATGTTTAGAAATGGTTAGAAGTGATGGATCTTGGCTGGGTTAAGTTTTGGAAGAGTTTGGAGGTAATTTCGGTTGTGTTTGGTAGCCGAAATGTTGGCTTTAGGTAGAGCAGCGAGTTTAAGTGTGTTGGCTGAAGATTTCAATGCATGATGATGCATTAATCCTCTACTTTGATGTGTTTAAAACAGGGGAGACATCTTCGGACACTTGTGGAGTTGATCCGGAGGCTTGATCGGCATTTCGGCAAGCTTGTGAAACGGAATTGGTGAGTGGAGTTGGGTTTCCAGCTTTGAAACCATTATTGAAGGTTTTGGGAGCTTAGTTTAAGTCTAAACAACTTAACTAAGCTCAAGAGTAAATTTTTGGAAAAACTCTCTTGGATGAGCCATGAAGTGGTTCGATGCATTGGTTATAATTTGCATGTTTAGATTCTATTTTGAAAGCATGTTTTAGCATGGTAAATGCTGGTTTTGAAAGCCATGTGTTGAAGGATGCTCAAGGTAAGAGATCCTTGGTTTGACCTATTGTTAATGTGGTTTTGATGCATAGTGATGCATGATGTTAAATGGCTTTGATTAATGCTTTAAAACAGTGAATTGTTGATGATAAATGATGTATATTGGCAAGTGATGTAATGGTTTTAAAGCACTTGAATCGGATATAGTTAGCCGGCTATAGGATTGGGTGCATCGTGAATAAAGTCGCCTTGGATGTTGAGGGGTTGTAATTGTACCGTAAACTCCATCCAAGTACACTAACGAGTAAGGTAAGATCACAACGGTGGTTAAAAGTCCGTGTGTGGATCTTGTGTTATGTGTCCCGTGTTCTCGTTAGTGAAATTATACAACTACCGATGAGTGATGTTGAGGGGTTGTGATTATACCGTTAAACTCCATCACAGGTGTTGAGGGGTTGTGATTGTACCGGTAAACTCCACCTTGTGTTGTTCGGTAGTGTGTATGAAGCGTATGGGACAACGCTTGTAATCCCCGTATCCGATTGTGTTTTGAGTTGTAAATGGTTGAGTTATCACTTGAAAGCCAATATGATGTGATGGTTATAATGAAGCGTGAGATGCTTGTTATGTATGCAAGGTTGCATGAAAAGAGTTGAGCATGTGTTTAGAAAGCTTAGTTGAAAGTGTTTTCCAAAATGCATTATTGTGTTGTTTTCTTTAGAGCATGCCTCACTAAGCAATTGTGCTTACGCTCTCTCTCTTGAACCAATAATGCAGATAATTGAAGTGTTTGAGGGCAACAAGGAAGCTAAGAGTCTAAGAGGAAACTAAGCTCAAGTATAGTGATGTTTTCATACACTATTAGTTTTGGTAATTTGGCAATGGGAACCTAAGATGTGTTTTGGGAGATGTTTTGGACTCCCTAGTTTTTGTCATGATGCTTTTGATGTTTTGGATTTGTAATTGGCCTTTTGATGCTTGATTTGGAGTTTGGTTGGTTGTTTGGTTTTTGAATATTAGGATGCATGCCTATAGACTTGTGAAATTCCATGTTTGATGATATGAATGTGTTTTGAAGTTGCATACATGCTCCTTATATGTATGATGACTTGTTGCCATGGTTAGGAAGTCATTAAGATGTGTTTGAATGGTTTAGTGTATGAAAAACCAGCAATTTCTGCAACTTCTGGGCAAACCGTATCGGAACGTGCATTGGCGTTTCGAAACGGGGGCCTGTAATGGCCTTCGTGTTTCGGAACGGCTGGAGGCCGTTCCGAAACGATTTGGCCACTGGAAGGCCCTGTTTCGGAACTAGTCTCGAAACGAACCCGTGTTTCGGAACGGTCAACACTGTTTCGAAA